>OY728158.1:397914419-400414419 GCA_963277665.1 Viscum album
ATGTTTTTATGAAAATTCGACTTCAATTCTCTCTTTAGTCAGAAATCTATTTTATTCAGAAACTATGTTTTAAAAAAATGTTCTCAAAAATGTTTTTAACATTTCCCAAAAAAATTATCTAAGAAATATTCACCCATTTTTACTTTTTAAATTTATTTTTAAAGGAATATTTATTTCATTTTCAAAACAATTCTTATTTGGATTTTATTGAAAAAGTGAACGGATTCTTTATTTTAACATGTATGACATGAAAGGAATTTCCAGCCATTATAAGCACTAAATTGTTTTAAATATTCCATTATATGTTTCATAGATTATTTTAAAAGAAAAGTGTTTTCAAAATGATTTGTGAAATTTCATTTTTAAAAATTAATTTTTCAATGAAAAAGATATTTTCCATAATTTTTTTTATATATATTTTTATGGTATTTATAAAAATCAATGAAAAAAACCATTTATTATTAATCAAATGGGTATATTTTTTTATTGAAACCATTTTTATTCTTCCTCTGGATGGTTTAGGTTCAATTTTACTATGGTAAGTATTGATATTCACTTCCTTTATTAATTTTTGAAGTCGTTAACTTTGAATTGAATTATTCCATTTCTAATGGGAATTAAATTTCCCCTAAATATCCATATTATTTACCATGAATATGTTTATTTAATAAAACATATATCATTTCTACATATGGTGTCCTATATTGATTTGTTTTTTATGGGAAAATATTGAAAAATTCATATTGTATACTCAATATAGATATTTGATGATTGGGCACATTGTTCATGAATTAAATTAATTATTCAATATATGATGAATGATTTAGACATATAGATACAGGTGAGGCACAATTATAGATATCCCCTCAATGAGTCAGTTGTATCATGAGGAAAATCAATTATCTAACATAAATTATTTTTTCCAAACAATATTAGTTTGTACCATGTGGTTGTAAACAATCTTGTGACTGGTGTTCATGGTAGAGGTATCATGTCTTTGAGTTCATGACGTTTAATAATTAAGCATTAAAATCATTATGAATTCAGTTATTGTTATTATACATTAGATTTTTCCAATGATATTACATATAGATGATTTTTTTTCTCATTTATTAATTAAATGGTGTTTGCCATATTGATTGTGCCTTATCTAGTCCTGATGGTCCAATTATTTTAATGGAATAGATGTTCGGTTATTTACTTTTCCATAACGATTATTCCTTAACCATTCATGATAGTAAATTTATTTAAATGAAATGGTTTTTTCATTTATTAACCTTTCCATATTGATTATTATTTATTGATTTTTGATATCATCCAATGTATGTAACCTTTAATGAGTATTTGAGCTCACTCTCATTTTTGTCCTTTCCCCAGGATTCCATGAAGTATACTATGAATGATAAACAATAATATTTTGTAGGGAATATGGATATTCTCAAAAAAAATTCAATTTATGTTTTCAAATGTAATTAAATAATCAAGAATTTATCTCTTTTACCAAGTATACTAAACTATTTAGTGCTTTTGGATGTGATTCCATTATTTTATTCCAATATAATAAATCAAGAACAGACTCTGAGCTACTGGGGTTAGGGTCACTACAACTCATATAAAAAAGTTTAATAGAATCCTCAAGAACTAGATATAGGAAAACACAGATTACGGTTCATAATAATATGATAAAATTTGAGGATAAGTATAAAATAACATCATAATGTTTTATTCAGAATCAATTATGTGAATTTTCCTTTCTATATATCCATTTTAGAATATTACATCTGGATTTGGTCCTATCATAGTCATACCTAGGGGTTGTAGCTCAAAAAGGGAACATTAGGATTGACTTAATCATCTCATGGTGCTTGAAAATATGCCTTACTATGCACCTATTTTGACACTCACAGGGGATATGCAAAAGACAATTAAAATTTTCTTTACAAATCGTTATGAAGGATTTTTATAGATGATGAAAATTAATGACCTAGGCTAAACCTAACTTGCCTTTGATAAAAAATATGGTGTCTCAATGGAATGGGGAAATGTTTTATGGGTGGAAAAGAATGGAATAATGAAATGAATATGTGAAGAAGAATGAGGAGTATGATTTATGGAAAAAAATCTCATCATAGGGCTCCATTTATAGTTATTTGTCCAAAATTTTGGGAACCATAGCATTATCTGAGTCAATTCTCTCTTATAAAGGTTAAAACCTAGACCATGGAAGAGCCTGTGTTGAAATAAAATGGCTGAAGTATTTACTTGGATTCCATAATTATATTATTGAATTATTTTTTCCAATGGAAATTTTGTATAAGAATCATGAAATATCTAATGAATATGTTGAATTTTAGAAGAATATATGCCTTCATTAAATTAAGTGTTCTGGATTCCATAATGGGTTTATGAGATTAATACTTATCATAATATCAACATATAAAAAACCCATTTTAGGTTTTATTGTATGGTATTATACAAGATTAAGGATATTTTGGGAGACATTTATGACAATACAAGCAATTTTTTTAGTATCAGTTTTAGTGGAATTATTAATTCAGTAATAATTAATTTCATTTTTATTTACATAAGTTTAATGGCATCGATAACCTTTAGAATCATCATGATCATTAATGATAATTTAACAATAGTAAAATATGATTATTAAACTTTTTAAAAAAAGGTAATATCAAAAACCTTGGTAAAAAGGTTATTTTATTATTAATTTTATTTTAGGTATTTTTATCATATTTTTTGGAGCATTACTGGAATTATATTGATATAGTTTATAAAAAGAAAAACCTGCGTGCTTGGTGAAAACCCGTTACATTCTACAAGACTACGGTTCCTGAACTCAAAACTGAAAGATAATAAGGGTTTATCACCTACCACTAGCCTATACAATATCCTGGGTAACATATAAATATTTTTAGTTAAATTATTTTTTAGAATAAATATTAATGATGAACTAGTGGTTTTAAATTTTATGTTTATAGATTAATTTATTATATTGAATAATTTGTTCTAAACATATTTCATTTGGTCAATAGTTAGAGATATACCGAAAGACTTATCACTCGTTTATAGATATTATGATTCATTAAAAGTAAAATTTAGTTCTTTAATGTTAAAAATAATTTTTAGATATTCATTTATTAGAGTAAGGGACGAATTGGAAATTGATCGTATCAAAACCAAAGGATAAAAATTTTCTTATTAATAAAAACATATCAAGTATGTATATTTACTAATATTTTTTGATAGTAATAGAATTCCTCAAATATAGGAAAAAGATCTTGAAACAAAAAATTTACCTTGTTACATTCATGTCTGAGGAACAATATGGTATTTTAAATCATATTATATTGATGGTTTTTAGGACATTATCATTCACATTGGTCATTAAATTTCTTGTGATCAACAAAATATATCATTATCAATAATTATTTGTGATTTTTGTCCTTGTCCATATATTAAATTTACACCAATTGTGTCCTACTTATAAACCTAGTTATGTGATATTACAGATAAACTTTGCACCTCTATTTTCTCTCTTATTAAAATGATGTTTTATTAACCCTTCAATCATGTGGGGTTTTGAATAATGGTATTTCCAATGGTCAAACCATTGGTTTATAAGATCAAGTTCAAATTGTGAGGATGCAATTTATTTAAGGTGGATAGAATGTAATGCACCAAAATCATAAAATATTATCATTATATTCTATAGAATATGTGTCACAAAACACTAAAATTAAATACAACACAAAATATATTTTTTTAAATTCAACCTCTTTGATAGCTTATAGAATATGTAACTTTGATTCAAATTGAACATTAACATAGTATACCATTACAACATAGCCATTAAATTGAATGGTATGAATATTACTAACTAAATTATGAATATTATGTTTATCTATTCATTAGAGAAAAATAAAAATTATTTAAAAGTTAAATATTTTTTTCAATAACTATATTTTATTAAAAGATGGGTTATCAGATATTTGATAACCTAATTTAAAATTAATTTTTAACAATTTTAGAAAATTTATTTGATAAAAATTCCACTTTTTAATCACCATATCCAAATTTTCTTTCAGTACATTTTTTGGAATTTTTCTAAAATGTTTTTTTCAATGAATAGTGAAAAATACTGAATTTTAATTGAAAAATACATTTTTTTTAATTTATTAATAATGTTAAAATATATTTTTAATTGGTTTTAAAAACAATTACAAGATCCCTAACTTCATGGAGGTATTCCATGTTTAAATTTTGGCTTAACTCCCTCAAATTTTGTTAAAGAAATATTTATTGATGATATGTGGAGGATCAGGGGTGTTTTGGGGATTGAGAGATGAAATAAGTAGGAAAATGGCCATCTAATGCATGTATCATAGTTGGTGCATAGTTATAGTAAACAATTCAAGGGGGAAATCGAAACAGTTCGACCTTGGATAGAGGCATTTTGCACAGTTGGCACACAGTTTGTCAAACTGTGCAGGGTTCCTAGGTAACTGTGTGATTTGGACCCTTCTTAAACAGAAGTTGGTTCATGGTTTGGAAAACCATTGGACCAAACTAGGTGCTCTGTCAAAAATTGAAAAATTACTGAATTTCCATCTCATGATTTTAAGTTCTTCACCCGATTTTCTACCCATTTCTTCCTCCTCCAGCCCTAGTGATGAACCAAACTCCCCCAATAATTTCAAGGGTTGATATCCTTCAATTATTGTGTTTTTGGAGTATCATTTGTTATAGAACGAAGATCTAGGTAAGAATAAATCTCATCTAAATTCTCATTTTTGGCCCAGATCTTATGAATTTGTTCTTCATCTTATGAATCCATAAAACCATCTTTTTCCAGAAAATCACAGGTTGGTACTTTAGTGGGTGAATGAATCTAGATCTAAGGTCAAGGATAAGTACATGTTTGTCTCTAGAGTCGAGTTAGGATGTCTAAAAGTTATATCCTATAGTCTTGAAGATGATTTGTTCATGTGTGGTTTTGTTATTGGTTCTCTCTTGTTGTGATTTCGATGCCTTTTATTGGTTTTTCATAAAATAGTTGAAAAAATGATAAAATAAACTCCTCATAATCCTTTTGGGATGCATTGAGAATGATTTGACCAGTTTAGGACCCCCATGGGGTGTGTCAACTTTCCTAAACATGGAAAATTTTACATTTAATCATTTTATTTATTTAGGTTTATATAGATTTTATGATAAATATGTTGATATTATTAGTTTAGTTATAAAGAGTTACTAATGGTGGTTGTGTCTAGTCATTGGAATTGACATAAGGGATTTTTTGGAATGATGTGAAAAATGGTTAAATGGATTAATGTTAACGTGTCAATGGTTTACGAATTTTAAATGAAATTCATAATGGAGATAATGCATGTGAAAATTTTAAACATGATATATGGGAAATTTCCTATGAATTTATGAATGTGTTAAATGGGTTAACATATGGGAAATATTGACCCTTCTAATGTGATATGGTATAAAAGGGGAATGAGTTGATTGGAATATGTTAGTAAATGGTAAACGTTCAAATGGGTTAAGTCATGGTGATGATATACATGTTGTGAAATATAAATTACCAATGTTATGTGTATTGGTTTCATATGTTTTTGGATATGGTATAAGTGGTAAATGAATAAATTAGCATTTTGACATGGTGTAGTAGTCTTTATATTGGACTTCAGGATCTATGTGCGTCAGTCTAGTTATAGTAAGGCCCTAAACCCCACCCATATAATGCATGAGTTTGAGAAGGGGAAGGAGGATCTATGCCCCTAACAGTTTTATTTTATGAGACTTCCTAGACTGAGTCTCCAAGGTAATTGTGATGTAATTGTTTATGAAATATTTATCCATAGTGATATAGGGAACTTTTCTTATTTCCTTATGCATCGTAATTGATTGAAATAGGCTGTAGTGTAAATAATGTAAATGTTTAACCCATAGAATAAATGATGAAAATTATTAAAGTGATTATTGTCATGTAATGGAACCTGGGTTATATCCTGTTTATTTTTTCATTTATTTAGTACATTAAGGAACTATCTACATAGAATGAATATTTATTAGACATTGTTGGTGGTGTCCTAATAAGTTTTACTCACACCGTACTCAAGCAATCATTGGGTGCCTAATAATATTTCATAGTTGCAGGTCAGCACAAGAGAAAATGGTATATACAAGAGATTTGAGTTGGGATTGGAATGTGAATGGATGATAATTTGGAGTTTGAGTCAAGGAACATTTTTGGGTTTTGGTTGTTTTCATTTATTTTGGGGTTTCTTCACTTTTTTCACTGTTATCTTGTCATGGAATATTTATCACTTGGTTGTGTTATATACCCTACTTGATTAATGCTTAGTAATACAATTTTATAGTTTATTTCTTATCATTTACATTATTTCATATGTTATTAGTTATGAATTACTCTAATAAAAAAGTGATAGTCTCCACATGTGATCTATTAGACTCTCCCTATTACTCAAAAACCTCTGGCATATGTGGTGACACACTTGAGGTCATGGGGTAACCAGACATGGGGCACCAGTATAGTGAATTTTTGGTTGGGGATGTTACAAAATGATCTCAATTTTGTTATTTTCTATAGAATTTTTATTTGGGATAGTATATAGGAGATTATGATGTGTTAGTTTTTGGAAATGTTCTCATGCTTGGGAGTAGCTGACCCATGTATGGGGGAAAACCCAAGCGATCGGGGGGAGGGGGGGATTGTTATTTTTGATGTGTGTTTCTATAGTTGAATGATATTTCCCTTTTGGGTTATGCACTTGTCATGTTATGTGGCTATTTTATGATATTTTTATCATTTATCG
Source organism: Viscum album (assembly GCA_963277665.1). Taxonomy (NCBI): domain Eukaryota; kingdom Viridiplantae; phylum Streptophyta; class Magnoliopsida; order Santalales; family Viscaceae; genus Viscum; species Viscum album. The sequence continues at coordinate 397,921,280 of OY728158.1, forward strand.
AGTCTAATGAGGCTTTTCATTAATGTATATTTATAGGAATATGGGGATATAGGTTTAATTTATCATGGAATGAATACACATGAAGGGTGTGTGGGACATGAAGGGTAGAATTCATTTCAAAAATCAATAGAAATAAAACTAAAATAATGTCTAATATAGGTGATTAAAATGGATGAATGGAAAGTATGTCAGAGAATGATAAAATAAATGTGCTAAATGAAGAGTTAATAATCAGTTGAGATAGTGGGTTATATTAGCTATTAAGGATAGAAAGTTGATGAAATGGTGAAGATTCATTTTGTGAAGGTAAAATTACATAAAAAAGGGTGTTAAAATAAGACTTATAACTATGTAATATGGTTTAACCCATGAAGACCATGACCCATTGTAGGTATAGTTAAGGGTAGTTTTAAAGGTGTGACGATGTATGTTGGGAAATTGTATGAAAAATGGGTTGTATATAACTAGTAGAGAGCATTTATTTACGCAAATTGTGGATGATCTATTTTATGTGTTCGAATAATAGTTAGTGGAATTATAGGAAGTCGAAACCATGGAGATGTGTGTCAGTAGGTAGATAAGAGTATGTCACTGGTAATTCCACTCCTGAGTTGGGGAATGATATTTCAGTGGTTTAGGATAACTAGAGGGAGGAGTAGTTTCATTAAAACATCTCTCATTTCATGAAAATGATGGAATGGGACCCAGGGCGGGAAGTGCTAAGTATGTTCGATCTCACTAGAGAATTTTAGTTACAAAACCCTCTAATTTTTTGGTGGATAGGGTTGAACCGAGGATATAGATTTTAAGATAGAGTCCAACCAGACGATTTAGGATCAATTGGAGACTCCTTTAAAATACCGAGTAAAGTTGGAAGCATATATATTATGAGGAACAGTGATGTGCTAGTAGGATATCATGGTTCATACTCAGAAGGTTGATGGTATTATATGAAAGGACTTGTAGGAAAATTTTAATGAACACTTTTATCTAGATGCTTAGAGATAGGAGAAGACTTTATAGTTTAACAGGTTGATGAAGAGAACTATGTCAGTGATGGATTAGGTATGTCATTTCAAAAACATGAAAAACTTTTTATAAGTTTTGGGATGGATGAGGTTTCTAAGGAAAGATTCTTTCATGATAGGTTAATTCATGAGATAAAGTCACATGTGTATATATTTAGTTTGATAAGGTTTTTAGATGTGGTAGATTGAGACCTAATTCCAAAGGAAATTTTAGTGAGGCTTATGGCAGTGGGGTTTTTGGTTCTAGTTGGATAAACTAGTGATATAACTTCTAAGGGAATGAAGAATCACTTTTGAAATCTTCATCACAATAGAGGTGTGAATAATTATTAGACGATAGGATCTACCTCTTAGGGTGGTAAATATGTCTTTTTTACCTATGTGGCATGCAGATACATATAGAGGATCAGTTCCCATGGCCACCTATTGAGTTTCGAGCATGCATAAAAATGAGGCATGTGTATAGGTTATGTTAGAACCCTTGAAAATTGGGAATATATAGAGGATTGAGGTTGGTGATGAGTGTAGGAAGGTGGTGGTTACCACATATCATGAAGGTAGATAGAGCTCTACCATCTACACCAGTAGAGGTTTTAGGCATAGTACTTTCAGATGAGAGAATCTATACCAGCAAGGAAGTACTTCGCCAGGGATTCAAACCAGTGCCCATGGTAGAGGGGCATATCAGCTTCATGCATTCCATTCTAAACCTGGAGATGGTGAGTCTGGACCATTGATTGTTCAAGGTATGATCCTTGTATCTTTCATTCTTTCTAGTTATTTATTTGACACAGGTGTCTCACTACCTTTTGTGTCTGCTCAGTTTGTGGTTCTGTTGGGTCTAGTATTGGAATATATGTGTGGGGTTATATCGATTAATACACAATTAGGGGTGTGCGTATAAAGAATCATGAAATGTAAGTGGTGTGTTCTAGAGGTTTGTGGATATCGTTTTCTATGGGCCTTTTTTATTTTTTATATGTCATTTGTTGATCTGATTTTGTTAATGAAATGGATAGTCTTGTACCCTGACCTTATTTAATTTTACCGTCATAGGGTAACCTTCACTTATCTTGAGGGTGAGACATATATCCTTCTTGGTGAGTGGGATTTTTGGGTAAGCTGTGTAGGGACATTTTTTTAGTAGATGGGTGAACTCACGACCCAAGTGTCTTGTTTTAGGCTTGATAATTGGAAAGTGGAGCAACTACTTGTAGTGTTTCTATATGTGTTTCTTGATGATTTATTAGGGCTTCTACCTGAGAAGGGATGTTGAGTTCACAATAGAGTTGCTTACAAGGGTGGAAGCAGTTTCCACTCAACCATATAGAATGGTTCCAAAAGGGTATTAGGAACTTAAAACTCATTAGAAGGAACAAGAGAAAAAATGGTTTATTCATCCGAGTATGTCACCTTGGGGATCTCTCGTGTTGTTTTACAAGGAAGATGATTGATCATTTTGACTATGTGTTATTTATAGGAAGTTGAATTAGGCAAAAATTATGAATAAATACCCTCTTCCACGAATCAATGTCTTTTTTTACCATCTAAGAGGTGCTTCAGTGTTCTTCGATATTGATTGGATATTGGGGTATCACCAGTAGAGGGTGAGTATTTCTGATGTACCTCAGACTACCTTCAAGAGTAGGTACAAGTTTTATGAGTTTTCTTCATGCCATTCTGGTTGACTAATCTATCATCATTGTTAATATACCTAATGAACTAAATCATTCAACCTTACCTATATCAATTTTTGGTTTTCTTCTTTGATGACATCTTCATGTACTCTAATACCCCTAACGATCATGCCAAACATCTTGACATCATCCCGAGTACACTAAGGTATAATAGGATATTTGTTAATCTATCCAAATGTCATTTGTAGATTAATATGGTTAATTTATCTGGGAACGTCATCTCAGAAGAAGGTGTGTCCGTAGACCCAGAGAAAGTGTAATCAGTTGGGTCTTGGGAGTAGCCCAAGAATGTTTATGAAGGCTAGAGTTTTTCAGGTTTAGAAGGATATAACCGAAGGTTTATTATAGATTTTTCTCATTTGGAAGAACCACTTGTAGACTTAAACTAAAATGGAATCAGGTTTTATTGGTCTGAGGCATGTTATAATTCTTTTTATGAATTAAATATGCAATTGAAAACCACGCTAATTCTGATTTTAACTGATCTAGGTAAAGAGTATACTTGGTATTGTGATGTGTCTGGTGTTGGTCTTGGGGAGATGTTGATGCAGAATGATCAGATTGTGGAATATGGATAATAGAAATAGGGACCCCATGATATACATTATCCAACTATGATCATGAGTGGGATGTAGTGTTTTATGCCTAAAAGTGTGGTCATCATTAATTTTTTGGAGAATGGTTCACTGTGTATACCAATCATAAAATCCTGAAGTACATCATCTCTAATCATGATATGAATCTTTTATAGTGAATATCGATTGAATACAACAAGTACATTCAATTTGAGCTATTTTACACAGAGTTAAATGGAAATATTATTGTAGATTCATTGAGTTGGAAGACCCACACATTGGATGTTTTGGAATCTTGTTTGGAGAGTATGATGACGAAGTTGTTTTCTATGATTCATCTTGAATATCTGGATGGACAAGGGAAGATAAAAATTTATTCTATGGCAGTTGATGCCATGAATTTCAAATAGATTAATGAAATTTAGTATGAGGATCTAGAATTTTTGGATTTAAGGTAATGTCTTGAAGGTGAAGATTCACCTTCCAGGTGGACCCTTGGGGATGATGGGATCATTAATTTTCATGATCATGTTTTTGTGACAATGTGTATGGGAGAAAATTTGATGTGAGAGTTTCATGAAACAATGTGGGAAGTTCATACATGGGTAGTATTTGTGTCTAAGGATGAAGAAATAGGTTTCTGGTTTTGTTACGTTCTAGTAGGTGAAGGTCGATCATCAACAACTAGGTGGTTTGCTATAGACATGTACCATTCATAAATGTATGTGGGATGATGTAATGATGGATTTTCTCACATTTATTCCTAGTACTCATGAGAGGAATGATATGATTTGGGTAGTTTTGGATCCGTTGACCAATGTGAAACATTTCCTACTGATTCGAGAGACATTAACTATGGATCTGTTGGGAGGGTTGTATGTTTGAGATGTTGTGTGATTGAATGGGGTAACAAAGACTATAGTTTCATATCCTAATTTGTGTTTCACATCACTCTTTGGGAGGGGAATACTATGGGTGCTTGGTACCAAGGTTTTTTTGAGAAAAACCATTCACCTATAGATGGATGTCCAATCAGAGCGAACTATTTAGGTGTTAGAGGAAATGTTGGTGGAATGCATCCAGTATTTTGTTGGATCTGGGGAAATTTTTTTGGTTCTGGTTGATTTCTCATACAATAATAGTTTCTAGGCTATAATTCAGATGGAAATATTTGAGTCTGTCTATGTTAGACCATGTCGATCTCCATTGTGTTGGATGGAAGATGGGGAATCAGTGTTTTTTGGACTGAGTCTTATGTAGTAGACATCAGAACAGATTTACTTCATTAAAAAATGAATGTAAATGAATCAAAGTAGATAAAAGTAAAATAAGTATTGGAATCATTGACTTATTGAGTTCATGGTGGGTGATCATGATTTTCTTTAACTTTCTCCAAGGTTGGTTCATCATCATATATAGAAACAAGGCATGTTGGTTCCCATGTATGTGGGTACATTTTTGACTATAGAGAAGATTGGACTGGTGGTGTATTGATTGGATATTCCACATCCATATATTGGTATTCATGATGTTTTTCAAATGTCACAACTTCATAAGTATCACCCTGACCCATATCACGTGACTTATGTTGATGATATTCTACTTGGGGATGATGTGTCCTCTGAGGAGCATTCAGATCATATTTTGAATCATAGTGAGAATGTCTTGTGGGGAAAGACTGTGCCTTTGGATAGAGTATTGAGGATGCATTGTAATGTTCTAGAAGAAATTTGGTAGAGAGAGTCATATATGAAGGCTCGGTGGTCTAATCTATTTGTCTCGGAATCTTTGTGGTGCATGGATGTGCAACTCGATGATAAAGAATTATAAGGTGGAGATGTTGAAACTTCCAAGAATTCATAGAGGTATGCCCTTATTTAAAATATATCTTATATATCTTTAATATGGTTAATGAAATTTTTATTAATGGAAGAAGGAGGCTTGGGTGTGTTCTGGTGGTTTGGGGCATGAATGAAACGGGAAAAATGCCCATCCAATGCATTTTTTCACAATTCATGAACAATTAGAGTAAACCGTCCAAGTGGGAAATTCAAATAGTGTAACTTTAGATAGAGGAATTTCACACATTTTGTGCATGGATTTTCAAACCATGTGGGATTCCATGGAAACCATGCAACTTGTACTCCTCTGGGATATAGGTTAGAACATGGTTGGTGGAATGTTTCGTAAACTGTGTGAATAAACTCTATGCCCCATTAAAAAGTTAAAAATTACAAAATCCCATAGGTATTTTATGTTCGTCACCTGATTTTCTACCCATTTCTTCCTCCTCTAACCTTAATGATGAATCTAACTCCCATAATCCTTCCAAGGGTTTATCTCTATTGATTATAGTCTGTTTAGATTGTCGTTGGTTGTGGATTGAAGCTCCGGGTAAATCTAACACTCCACATTCTTTTCTTTTATAGATTAGGTATTGTGTATTTTTTTACGAAGCCTTACCCCTACTTTTTCTAGTCGATCTTTAGTTGGGGAGTCAAGGGGTTCTTGAATCTAGATCTAAGGTCGAGGCTAGGCATGCATCATCTTTGAAGTCAAGGTAGGCAGTCTACAAGTTATACCATATAGTCTTGAAGTTGATATGTGCATGTGCATCTGTGATCTTGGTTCTCTCTTATCGTAAATTTGATTACATTGATTGGGTTTTGGTAAAATGGTTGATAAAATTCTGAAATATACCCGTCGAAATCCCCATGGGATGCATTGATGGTGATTTGACAAGTTTAGGGCCACCCACAGGGTGGGCCACCATTCCTGAATATGGTAAATTATAATGTTAAGCATTACATTTATTTAGGTTGAGATAGATCCCATGATAAATATGTTGATATGATTCAATTAGATATAAAATGCACTAATGGTGGTTGTCTGTATTTTTTGTTATTTACATAAGGGATTGTTTGGAATGATGTGAAGAAATGTTAAATGAATTAATGTGAATGTTTCAAATGGTATATGAATTATACATGAAATGCATAAGGGAGTTAATGTATGTGAAAATGATGAATAAGATAAATTGGTAATTAATTATGAATAGATGACTATTTTTAATGGGTTAACATAGGTTAATTCTTGATCATTATAATGTGTTATGTTATAAAAAAGGAAATGGGTTAATTGGGCTATGCAAGTAAAAAAGTAAATGTGCTAATGGTTTAAGGAATTATGGTGATATACAAGTTGTATTAAATTTGAATTGTGAAAGTTGTGTGTATTGGTTTCATAAAGATGTGATATGTTACATGTGGTAAATGGATAAATAATAATGTGCACATTGTTTTGTAATGTGGGGTATTGAACATGAGGATCTACTCTCAGGGGTCTTGTTAGAATGAGCCTCTAAACCCAAAACCTATAATGCATGGATTTGGGAAGGAGATTGATGTTTCATGCCCCTAACGATTACATTTGAGGAGACTTTCTAGACTAAGGATCCAACTTAAGTGTATGTAATTTTTTATGAAATATTTATCCAAAGTGAGGTAGGGAACTTGACATATTCCATTATGCATGTTCATTGACTAGATTTGGCTATAGTGTAAATAATGTAAATTCTCAACCAATAAAATAAATGATGAAAATGGTTAAATTGATTATTGTTATCTAATAGAATTCGAGTTATATTTTTTTTAATCTTTTCATTTATGTAGTAAATTCTTGAACTATCTTGTTAGAATGGATATTTTGTATACATCATTGGTGGTGGCATACTGAGTTGTACTAAAAACCTGTTTGGGCCGCCACTGGGTACCCGAGTAGATTTCATGGTTTCAGATCATAACAAGGTTAAAGGGAATATGATAGGGAGTTTAGTTGGCCTAGGGATGTTCATGGATGAGGATCTAGACTAGGATTAAGGAACATTTTTGTGTTTTTTTCTCTTTATTTTGGGTTTTCTTCACATGGGACCTTCTTAGCATGACAAGGCATATTTATCACTTGGATGTGTCTTGTAATGTGCTTGGGAAATGGTTAGTGATTAATGTTTATAGTTTATTTATTTTTTTACCTTCATTTAACATGTTATATGTTGTGGCCTACTTTTATAAAGAGTTTATAGTCTCCCAAAATGATCGATTAGACCCCTACTTTTATTCGATAACCTAAAACATAAAACAAGGCATGCATGAAGTCATATAGAGACCTAGATTGGGGCACCATTTTAGTGGATTCCGGGCCTGGGATGTCAAAAAAAGTAAATAAAATATATATATAATAATTAATTTTTTTTCATTTAAATCATATTCATATTGAATTATGATATAAAACTTTTCAAACTTTTGATCATTTTCTCATTGAAAATATGTTTTCTCATCGAGTATATGGGATTAATTTTTAATTACTATTTTACACTTTTGTGAATGAAAATTTGAAAAATATATTCCATAATAGTAATCATAATAATTTATATTATATAATAAGCTTAATTTTTTTTATCAAAATGAATTCTAAAAATAGTAAAAATTATTTACTATAGTTAAGTTAAAAATGGATTTATAAGGGGTCAAACTAAAATGATAACAGTTAAGAAGGACCTAAAAACTTGTACAAAATACATTTTTTGAACATATTTATACCCTATCATTTATAAGGCCATATAATACTCCAATTTTCACCCTTTTCATGTGATAAAAGTTTTTACACCTTTTGCTTTTCAAAAATTACATGTATGCCACTCACCTCAGTTATAAAAGGAAACCCACTCTCCTATATTCATCACACATTCACACCATTTTGGTTCAGAAAATATCTTGATGAATCACTTACCACATTCCATCCTCTAATCCTACAATCCTTATTTTTATAAAAAAACCTAAGAAGGCTTTTTGTTCAATCCTAAGGAGGATTCTTGAAGAATAGTTGTAATTCTTCAACAAGTAATTTTATTTTATTTCTTTCTCCACCTCCAAAAATATTTATTAAAAAATGGTGAAATAATAAAATCTGTATAATATATATATTTATATACTATTAGTTCATGTTAATAACCTAAAACCATATCCAATACCAAAAAATTGGTTACAAAATCATTATTCTTTTGTTTGGAGGACTAACACCTCACGAACCAATATCATTCATTTTTATATTAACACATTTCATGATTGGTTATGATGATGGATATAATGTATATATATGATATTTAAAAAATAATTATACCTATATTTTCATTATATCATATATATATATATATATCTGTTTTAATTTACATTTTGTAGGGGATATGACAACATTACTCGTGTGTATGACTGACTGCAACCTCGTAATGTGATTTGATTTGTGTTTCACTAATACTTTACATGGAATTAAATAAGTACAAGTTATTTAATATATGTGATATAAATGACATAATTGTGGTAATAATTACATATTTATCCACCTTAAAATAATATATATCTACTTATTTCATTCCTTTTGACCAACTTATATATTATAACATCGTTCTTGTACGTGTGGACTATCGCCTTCCTAAAACGATGTGACACTATTTTCATAACCATGCCAAATGGATGATATATATAAGTAAATTTGATAAGATAATATTATATTTTTTCCATTATGAAAATATAGAATATTACTTACCTTCTTTCCATAAGGATTATTTAAAAATAGAAACTTTACCCATGCGTACGTACGATGTACTGTCTCCATGATCATAATGCTCTTTATTTATAAGAACCATCTTTAATGATTGTTATTAAAAGTATTATTGAAAAATAAATATGATAATTATTTCCTGATTACTATAATATTGATGAGTTAATTATTTTAAAATTAATAATAATTGGAACCTTCATGACAAAGAATGAATGATAAAATAAGGAAATTAAAACCAAAAACAATAAAAAAAATGAATGATTATTAATGAAAAGGTTATAATATGTTATAAAGGGAATCTATATGATATTTTAAATTTTTATATGATTAGTAAATGAGTTATAGCATGTATAAAACTACTATATGTGAAGTTAAATCATGTTCAAAGAAATGGAAGAGTGAGGTAAGGGAATTCCTAACCCAATTTCCATTATTTGGGTTAAATATATAATTCATTAATTATGTCAGGAAAATGTTATGTCTGTAATTAAATTTGATTATCTAATGTAGTATTTCAACTTTTTTTATCTTTATTTACATTTGATACACATAATAAATTCATTTATTAATCCCAAATTCAATGATACGGTCTTTGTAAGGGACTTCATATCAATTTTATCTTTATTGAGGGATATTATAAATTTATACACCTAATTTATTATATATAGTTTATATAATACCCATTTTACATGTAATTTCATTATTATATATTCATGGTATTTCATTTTTTAATTTTAAATATTTCATCTAATTGAGTTTTGACTTAAAATTTACCAAGTGGTAAAGAATTGAATAAATCAATTTTGTTTCATTGGGTTATATTACTCCTTTATTATATTGGATATTCTATGATTATGTATGTAGTGAATTTTAGGTATATATTTTTATATTTAAACTTGTTCTATAGGGACTGAAATTTGATATGCATAATTGATTCATTTGCTAATTAACACTTCAACATTATGATCATTTTAAGGGTTTATTTTACAATCCCATTCTAATTGAGATTATTTATTCTTCAATTTCAAAAATTTATTTTATCATTTTATAATCTTCCCATTTAATTTTCTTCTACTATTTTTTAGGATGTATTCAAGTAATATTACCATTTTTCACTGTTTTGCACTTAAAATAATTGAGAAAATGTATTTAATAAAATCCAACATGATTTCTTTATTTGGTCATAAATCTATTTTCTTTCAATACCATGTTTTAAAAAAAATTCTTTCAAAATTGTTATTTTTAAAAATTCAAAATAATTTATTATAGATAGTATTAAAAAATTATACTTTTTAAAAATTGGTTTTAAATGAATCTTCATGTCATTTTTAAAAAAATACTAATTTGGATTATAATGAAAAATTGAAAACAATCTTTGTTTTTTACATGTATGACATGAACAAAATTTCCAGTCATTATGGAAACTAAATGGTTTTAAAACATCCTTTAAATTTGTTAATGATTTTATTCAATAAAAATTACTTCATAAATTTTTTCTGAAATTTTAGTTTCAAAAATAAATTTCCAAAATGGAAATGATTTTTCCTCAAGAATGTTTTTAAATATCTTATTATGGAATTTATATTAATCAATAATAACTGCCCTTTATTCATACTATAATGGTTATATGATGCATTAATATGATCTTTATTCTTTCTTTTGATGGTTTATGATCATCTATAGAAAGGAAAGTATTGACATTAACTTCCTTGATTCATTTTGAAATCAATTAACTTTCCCATGAATTATTTTCATTCATGTTGACATTAAATTTTCCCGAAATATCCATTTTATTTATCATGGATATGTTAATTTCTTAAATCATATATCATTTCTATATATGGTTTCCTACAATAAAATTTATTTATTTTTCTTATAAAATATTGATAAATATGTATTCTTTAGTCAATACAGATATTTATTATATGGCACATTATTCATGAATCAAATCATTTTTTAGATATTTGAGGAGTGTTTTTGACAAGAAGATACATTTTGGTAATAGTTATATATTTCCACTCAATTCATAAATATTATAATGACGTAAAATTTTAAGCTAGCATAAAATTATTTTTTCAAACTAGATGGGTTTATACCCAATAGTTTTAATCTATATTGAGAATGGTATTTATGGTGGTGGTAATGTGATCTTGAATTCATGACGTCCATCATTTTAGATTTTCATTTATTGAGAATCTAGGTATTATTTTTATACATGATATTTTCTCTATGATATTATCTATGGAAGAATTTTATTATAAATTATGGATTAAATGACATGTTTCTTCAGTTATTTACCATTCCATATTGATTATGCATTATCTTTTCATGATAGTCAAGTCAGTTAAATGGCATGTGTGTCTAGTTATTTACCATTCGATAATAACTATGCCTCATATTTTCTTGATATTAATGTTTTTAAAATTTCATGTGTGTATAGTTATTTTCCATGCCATATTGAATATTATTTATTTATTCATGATAGATTATTTTATACCTGACCCTCACAAAACGTATGAAGTCACCATTATTTTTCCTTCCTTTCCACAATATTTCATGAACTTTACTAAGAATGATATGTAAGGATCAAATCCGGGCAAGGGAAAATTTCTTGGTATTGTAGTAGTACTATACCTGTAGCGACCCTGTTGCAGTGGAGGGAATGTAGCAGGTACTGTAGCGGCTGCGATACTATAGTTGGTACTGTAGCTGTGTGGTACTGTAGAAATACTATTCACCGCGGGGTCCTTTGGGCCAAAAAATGGGCTTTCAAGCCTTGTATTCTGGCCACTTGGCCTTAGGCCTTTGGGCTATGTAATGGCTCACCCTCTGCCTAGTCTAAAGAGGTATTTTCATTAAATAATAAATTGAGGCTTTATCCCCAACCTTTCTAGAAAAATATTTATATTCTCAAACAAAGATGTGATTTGTGTTTTATGATTTAATGAAGGACTCAAGTATGTATCAGGTTTACTATGACTAATAAACCAATTGGTCCTTTATTATGAGATTCCTTGAATCCTATGACAACGTAATAAAGTAGGCAATGAATTTGATATAATGGGATTATATTCACTACATAATGGTTGATTATATGATATTATATCAATTAAACTAGATTCTTTTTATTATGTAGATGTGAAAGTGTTTTAATATTATAGTAAAAAGGTTTCACAGTCAGCTGGGAATATAATAGGATGTAATGATGAAATTTTTGTTTCCAAAAAATGAAAATGTTTCTGATAGAAGTGTTTATTTTGAGACTATTGAAGTTAAATATATTGATTCAAATATTTCATGAGATTAGGAAAAAATGCATCCATCTCATCCAAGTATGTGGAAGAATGTATAGGTCCAAAATATACATGTAGATAAAGGACATTTGTGTCATACCAGAAACAAATTGAGGGTAGTTTGACATACAACTATTTTTATCAGGTTAATCCAGGATATGTTGAATAATACTGTCAATATCAATATTGTATTGTTTTCATAAATGAAAAACTATATAATATTGAAAACACAATACAAATAAAATGGTATCCAAACCTAAGGATAATAATATTATTAGAATGATGTGGTTTTATGGAATAAATTTAATGAAATAGGTGAAGTTATATGGAAAAGTAAATAGTGGTTTATTAAGGCTACTTACAGGTGGAAGTCATTAATTTTAATGATACCTTTTATGAAATAGAAAGAATTTAATCTATCATAATATTACTTATTTATTTCTCGCTAATAAGATATATGGTATTCTAAATGGATTCCAGGTTTTCTATTCTAAATGGAGAACATGAAGAAAAAGTTTATATTTAGAAACCATGGGGATTCATGCTTGGTCAAGATAAAGATTATATTTTTATGTTGAAGAAGGATTTTTATGGGTTGAAGCAAGATCCAAGATATCTGTATTCTAAGATGTATAATTTCTTGAAGAAGATGAGTTTTATAAAAAGAATAGTTGAAAATAACAACCATATAATATAATATCACAAGGTTTATCTCATTGTGAATATTTTTTTGATGTTATCATATTTTCATGAAACAAAGAAGAAAACTATGAAGTATTTTATAAAGAAATGAATATGTTGTTTAAAATGTATATGCTGGGTGAAATAAAGTAGTTTCTTGGATTGATAAATTATCATGTTAAGGATTCCATTTTCCCATCACATGAAAAATATTCCAAGGAATTACTTGAAATATTTTTAATAATTAATTCAAAACATTTTTCCACACCTATCTTATTGGGAAAAAATATATTTAAGGATGATTTTGTAAGGAATTTTGACCGCAACGAATTTATGAAAAGAGATATAATATTTATATATTTAACAATCTATATACTAAACTTATTTTATGCCATTACCCTGTGTGATAGATTCCAGTGTGCACTAAAAATGACATATTTGTTCTGGAAAAATATTTTATTGATACATTAATTGCATTGTAGATTATGGGATAATGTATGATAGTAACTAAAAGTTTTATATGTTCGAATATATAGATATAGACCGGGATGGTTGTGTTAATAATAGAATATAAACATCTAGTAGACTATTCCTTTTGGAAGAATGATGTGTAAGTTTGTATAAAAACAAGAAAATATCAGTAAATCTCAATACTAAATAAATTGGGTATGTATATACAACTCAAGTTACTACAAAAATACTGTTAATTAAAACAAAACTAGTTGTTTTATTGTTGACGTCAATATGCCCCTTCTCTTTAGGTGTGATAATATGAGTGAGATCTATCTCAATAAGAATCTCATGATTCACTCACAATCCAAGAACATTTATATAAAATATCACTTTAACCAATAAAATGTAACAGGAAATGAATTAAATCAAGATTTTTTAAGACACAAAATTAGGTAGATGATATATTTATTAAACCCTTTCAAAATAATACATTTTAGAAGATAATGTGGACTATGGGTGTTTAACCTCAATCTCTTCAAGTCTAAGTTATGTGATCTATGTCCCCTCTATCACATTTTCATTGGATATATTTGTAAAAGTGGGTGAAATATGACACAGTTCTATCCATTAATATGTTATTTACCTTCATAGAAGAGTATATTTATGTGGTGTTTTTAATAGAATAAGTGGTGATGTAAACATATGTGATTTTTTAGAATTTATTAATGTATATATAATCACTTGTTATTTTTATATACAAATTTATGTAAGGATTATAGGTAATTTCTAATCACAAATTTATGTACAATATAGTATTAGGGTTTGATGATTGTTGTTTTATACACTCAGTTAACTGATGTAGGCTTAGAATTTTTTGGATAGTAATCCATTACATAATTTTCATGGTCTAAAATATTTATGTTCCATGGTTGACAAAAAAAATCCAAAGGGGGATATTATTGAGACCAAGGTATTTTAGGTTGTTTAAAGAATTTGGATAACATGAAGAATAATTGATTAAGGTGTTTTATTTTTTTGTGCATAAATCACTTGAAAATATTGTGATTTATTTATAAAGATTCTAGAAAGTTTTTTTGGATAGAGAAGTTTGATTGTAATGGGTATAAGTAACCAGATGGAGTCAAATGAAGTGATGTGATCAGATGGATGATGAAACCAAATATTTATCCAAATGTATTCATAGTTCCAAAAATAGAGATGTTTATACAAACAAAATCAGGAAATTATCGGTTATTATTAAAATTATCAAATATCATGTTTATTATGAAATATTCATTATTGTAGTTATGTTTGTTCAAAGGAAGAAATTGTAGGAACATGATATTTCCAAACAAAGTCATCAGATATAGGTTTCTAAATGAATTCGTCAGACATAGGATTTCGAATGATGATTTTGGACATAGTTTTTGGATATAGTTATTAGATAATGATTTATAGACCAATTCATCATACATAGGTTTTTAGAAAAATTCATCAAATAATGGTTTCCCAAAAATTCACATTATATGGGTTTCTATATTAAGGTTCAATAATAAAAGGTTTCAAGATGAAGTTGTTAGATGGCGGAGTTCATATGAAGTGGTATCATATGGAGGTGTTCCTATAAAGTTTTACCAAAAATATTTATTACAAGATGGAGGAGTTCTGATGAAGTTATATCGACAAATCATTATTAGATAAAGGGGTTCTTACAAAGAAGTATTAGATGTATACTTGAGTATATTTTCTAATATTTTATACATTCATTAATATTGATGATACTAATATAGATGTTCACTATCCCAATAATAATTAATAAAATATCATTATTTTAGTGAAGATTTGATTTTTTTTGAAGATCATTGATGATGATATTTAAGGAAATTTCATATGAAGTTTTTTTACTCTATTATTATAGAGGATTTATGGTGGTCAACTAAAGAAAATATCGATCATAAAATACAAATTTAGAGAATGAAATTCAAATTTTATATTCAAACATCACCATTATTTTTTAAACAATTTATGGATATATAAAGGAGAGTGTGATTGTTTTGAATAGGTTTTTATTATTGTTCAAGTTTCTAAAAAATTGAGGTGTCAAATGAAGATTAAGAGAGATATTCTTTGGAGAATCGGATGATGAAGAACTAGTACTGGGTATCAGCTAAAGCGATATAGGAAAGAAGGTATCAGATAGAGAGATACTAGATATTGATTATTAGAAAACATTATATTGAAAATAGGATTCCATGTAGATAGGTATCAGATAAATAGAGTTACATATAGAGGGTATCAGATAAATAGGTATATGACAAATATGGTACCAGATAGAAGGTATTAGAGAAACACCATCCAAATTAAAAAGTGATTTGATGGATCAGTTATAAGAAATAAATTCAAGAAGAATATTTTTCTTATTGCTATATACGTAATCAATAATGAATAAGGCAACATACATGAATTTATGTGTGAAAAATTCAAGAATCATCGTAATGAAATGTTGAGTCCTATTGGTGAAGATTCATTTCATTTTTGAAAACATTATTTTATCAAATTATCTATACAAAAATCACATGCATTTTCCATGGATTATATTTCTATTCAAGTGATGGATATACCATAAATTTTGTTAACTAAAAAATGGTTTTTATATTTGATGTGTGATCCATGATTATTTACAAATAATTCTAATGACTAGATACTCTTATAGAGTAGTGAACCTTGTAAATTCATGGGTTCCTATGGGTGTTCTTGTTTATTTTTGTTTCATTATATTTAATTTTTTATAATTGGAGGAAAAATTTGTTTTAATGCAGAAAACATAGAATGATAATATC
Source organism: Viscum album (assembly GCA_963277665.1). Taxonomy (NCBI): domain Eukaryota; kingdom Viridiplantae; phylum Streptophyta; class Magnoliopsida; order Santalales; family Viscaceae; genus Viscum; species Viscum album. The sequence continues at coordinate 397,937,463 of OY728158.1, forward strand.
AATGATTAACCCCCTCAATGAACACACTAATCATAATTGGTAGTTTCATTTTCCTTTTTGGAGAACATTATTTATGTATGAGATTATCTTGATTATAGATTGGTTTTATTTATATTATATTTTTTTGATAAGTTTCTATCTTCTACCTTCCAGGGATTTATGAGGGTATATCCCCTTATAGGTGCCTTTTATACCCTCAATTATAGTCCCCAACTTATGGCCTATTAGATGTTGGATTTATGGGTTACACTCAAATATCTTATTTTCTTATGCGATATTCTAGTAGAGGTGATCCATGATATGGATAGAAAAATTTAGAACATAATTAACAATGGTTTTAGCACTGGAGTATAGTATAATAAATTTCATAAGAATTTAGTAGAGTATGTTTCAAATTTTGTGTATATTAATATAAGAAAAAAGCTAAATGAGAAATCAAAATATTATAATGAATTAACAGAATATTGAAATCAAGATATTTATAAAGGATGTATCAAATATAAAAAAATAATTCCATTAAAGTTATACTATACAAAGAGGTTATTTGGAATTAATAATAAATCAATACTGATGATGTTAGAGTAACTACATGATGCATTCATTGAATCTAATATCACTGAATCATTTTAGTGAAATAGATAATGTTATTAAAAAACACACTCTCAGTTATAAAAAGATACCTGAATTTCATAATGGATTAAATTTAAATTGGGAGATTATTTTGTAGAAAAAGTGTTTAAAATTTATCATATTTCAATATGTAAATCAATGAATCAAAATAAAATTCTCAATAAACATACTATAAATAATAAGAACAAGAAAATATATTTTTTAGAATATTTTAAATTACTCACCTATAATGACCCATGGATTTTGGTGTTGGTGAACCAAGTGGTTGTTTGGGTCTGTATCATCCCATTAGATGGGTGAAATTTAATTCTTTGATATATATCAAAGGAAGGAAATATGGATCATGTTTATGTGGTTTGTGGTATGTTTTAAGGGAATGATTATGGTGTTAAAATAGTGGAATAGAATTATCATATGTTTTTTTGGGGATAAAATGGATTGGGGTGGATGAAACAAGCCACTGGGTACCCAATAGAGGTCCAATGTGTGGGATTCCCCTAGATATCCCTCTAAATAGTCAATGAAATAAGACGAGTACATAAAAGAGCCACCTAGTAACTATTGAGGGTAGAACGGGTACTCGGTGTGGGCATGACCCATTTTTTAGTTGGGATAGATGTGTTATATTATGATTATAGACTCATCAGTTTTCATCAGTGATATTCAATGGGTGAGGTCCTATTTAGATGGCAACTCTCCATTTTCTCCCCCCATTTTGACTCCATTTTATATCCAATTGATGGAATAATGAATGTATGTTATACTTCAGAATATATTAATGTAATATGGGTCAATAATTTCCCTTTACTCTTTTTTCTCTCTATTCCTATTATTTGAGTTATCTTTGTTAGGTCTTTAATATGAAAATACTCTGATGCAAGGGGGGACTTCTTCAATATGATCAATCTTTATTGGGTAATAATTTGAGTATTCTTGGAAAGGATGAACTAAAGGTGTTTCATAACATTTAGTTGAGTTATATCACTTAAAAACATTTCAATAGGATATTTGGTTAAATTGGGTTTATTATTTTATTGATTAATGTTTATAAATTTCATCTTTTTCTTATATTAGAAACAAAAATCCATGTTTAGTTGTCTACATAACTTTTTTCATGGTTTCAATGGAGTAGAATATCTCAGTGTGATTTTTAAATGGTAATAATATAATGATATTTTTGTTTTAAATGTTTGATTGTTATTTGGTTGTGTTTGAATATTACCTTAGTTCTTTTGGGTATAGAAAATTTAATTAAGAGATTTAATGATTGTAAGATTTTGAAATCAAGGTAGGTGGCCTTTATATTTCTATGTATATTTCCCATTTCCAATTTTATATTTATGTAACATCATTATTTTCATATTTATCATGATTGTGTGACATGTTATGATCTCATTACATAAAATAGGATGATTTAACATCATCCATGTAGTCGATAAGGGTTTTATAGATTTATAAATGGTTCCTTGGTGGAGCCATGGTTGTAGTAGTTTGGGTGTCACTCCATATGGATTATTTGGTATCATGAGTAATTTTAACATACTTTTTCAATGGAAATGGTTTTTTGTCATAAAGTGACGTTTTTAATAGAAATAGGATCCAATTCTGATTTCAAAAAGAAGTGATGGTTTTATAAAATGGATTTAAAATGTGTTCTCTAATCAAGGAATGTTATTAAATGGGTTTTATGATAAGGGATTTGGATGGGTAAAACTATCATGAGGTACATTTTCAATGAAAATTGCGGGTATTATTTTTTATCATGTTTTAAATAAAATTTAAAGTGGGTATTAACTTATATTTGAAATTAAATTTTGAAGTGAATGTTTGAGACTTGTTTGGTATATAGACCTAGTGGTTTATATGATTTGTTTTTCCAAAACTTGTTTTATTTTGTTTTTTTACGGTTACCTATTATGTAATTTATAGTTTCATGATTGTACATGATATCATAGGAATCATTAGATAAACCTTCCCTTGTGTGATCAGTTTTTTATTGTTTAAAAATATGTTATATTTACCTTTTTATACACGAATTTTGGGTTGCCTTAAGGATAGATTGAACCATGAGATTTACTGAGTGATGGGTAGATTTTCATTTTTGTCCTTTTGGTAAGCCTTTATGAACTGGATGAGTTACATGGCCTCCTTATTTACTTGTATAAGACCCTCAATATTAGTCTTATGGGTTGAGTTGGGAGTTATTGCTAGAGTTTTTATTGACAATGTAGGTTGGGTTCTGGATTGGTGACCCCTTTTTAATAGCTGTACATGACATGGATCGAAAAATATGATAGTATATAAGTGATGTCACATTATGTTATTGAGAGGAGGATGGTGAGTTTCCCTAATTGTTTGTGTCGTATATTCCATTATATAAGATAGTGAAACATGGAATGTATCCTGATAAGTACTCTTCCTTCAATAATAGATATTACCGTAGAGTGATGTAACCCTTGTGGGGATACATCTTGGATGAAATTTAGGACTTATATTTGGATCAAGGATCTTGTGTTTTTCTATTATAGGTTTGTGTATGTAGTTGACTGGAGATCAAGAGGTTATCATGGTACTCAAATAACAAGAAATTACAAATCCCCTTGAATGCATCCTAGTGGTTGAACATGGTCTTCTCATTAAGATCTACACTTGGTAGTTTAACTTTAACCAATTATTAATATACATTTTAATATTTTTTATATTAAAATAATAAAAATAAATATTGGGGTAAAATAAAATGGTTTTGAAAATAAAATATGGAAAACAAAAATGATAAGTAATTCTAGTGGAAGGGGAAGTGATCTTAGGGTTTAACCATGTAATATTTCATTATCCATTTTTAAAAAATCCATTTTTAATTTAATTATAATCAGTCATTAATTATCATTATATTTTTAATTTTTAGAACTCAACATGCATTTGAAACAATCCTCAACACATTTATCCCACCTACACCATGATGGAAAACGATACACACAAGCTAATCTTGGCTTGATAACACTTCCTAACAAGGGTTAGTATATAATGTTCATCACTTAACTCACCTCATTACAAGATAAGTGGGATGATCCCAGTGAGTGGAGGGGGAATCTTTTAATAAGGATAAAAATGATACTGTAGGAAATTCCAAGGGATGCTGGAATATATCCTAACTAATACATCACTCACCCTCTACCATATCAAAAAATGGAAGAAAAATATAATAAATTGTTAAATGGGGACTAGAGAGAAACTTAATTATCCCTTAGTGATAACACACTTAGGCAAGAGACTCAAAGACTATAGAGCATGAGAAAGGCATGACAAGGAATAAGAAACATGAACATAGAAAATGAAAAAAGTACTTTAATATATTATAATAAATTATAATATATCAATAAAGGGAATATTACACTATAATATTTTATCATGACCTAAGATAGGATAGCATATTTCATCAAATACCTCATTAATGACGATACATAGAAGGTGTTCGTTTCCATTTAATGGAAATTACATTTGGATTATGGATCTAACATGTTAATTTTATTTAGATTGGTCTATTTAATTTAATTATAACTTATGTTTCAAGAAATGATTGTTATCTTTTTGGGTTCCCATTCAACCCATAAAATGTCTTTTTAAAATGGAAAAATATTTATATTGAGTTATAAAGAACCTCTATGGAACTTCTCTAATCCCAATGTATTTTACCCTTATGAAATTTCATCATTATATTTTTATATACAGATGGATAATGTTCCAACACAACTTTATAATTATTCTACTTTGATTGGATTTTTCCTTATGTATAATGTATGTTTATGATTCCTCTATTTGTGTATTATTCTAAAATTTTCTCCTCCATCCCAAAAAAATCTAAAATTATCACATGATAAAATATTTGAACATTTACACAGATGAGTGATACATATTATGGAATTTTGAATGTTTCCCAGTTTATATAAACTAGAAGTAAAATAATATTCCATTATTTGGGATATTCATTTCATGTCGTCCATGTTGAACTTGTATTCATACGATGGTCTCCATCATTATTAATGATGGTTATTGGGAATCTTTGATTATTTTGATGATTATTTTGAAATATGCACTTGATTTTCATGAACATGGATGTTCATAAAACTACAAAGCTCCAAATTCATTATTAATGTAGTGGTTATTGTGGATGAATAGTATAAATTGACTGGATATGGGAAGATGATAGTCTCATCAATGGGATTCCACTTGAAATTATTCATACAAAACACTCTTATTGTCTAGTTTCTACTATTCTTTATTGAACTAATCATCTATATGTATAATTTAATTTGACATGGCCTTTTGAATTTCTTATTTTATCACACCAATGTTATCAAAAACCACTACAATCATATATATAATCAATTTATACTGAGCTAATCTCATGTAGTAGTTTCTGATGGAGTTTAATCTTATGTAATCACTTGGATGTTAAGTTATTCTTACATAGTAACATAGAGTAAATTTTATTCTTATACATCCCTTATAACTATTCATTTATTATTTCATGGTTCTATTTCCAGACATGATACTCTTAAATGGTCATCAATTTTACCACATGTCACATTATCTCGGATTGGTTACTCTTATATAAGCTTCGTAACTCCTAATTCAATCTCATAGAAGAGCATAATCTCATGTATAAAACCAACCTCATAAGTTAGAAACAAAAAATTACTAAAATCAATGTTGGATAATATCTAAAATAATATCAAAATGAATAAATAAATTAAAATAATGTCATTTTTCCATTTCAATTACTAATAATTATATATCTAAAAATAAATAATGTTAATCATTACCTAAATATAAATATTTTTTAGTGTTTAATAAAATGAAATTTAATATAAAATTTCGAAAAATAGGCTTTCACCACTCTCCCACACTTATATTTTACACTGTGGGTAAAATTTATATCTAAAATCAAATAATTATAAAATTTAGAATTGAAAACCCTTCAAATAAATCACTAAAATGGAAAATATTACTTCTATTTTATAATAAATATTTTCCTCTCCTTATCCCATCTCACATTTAAATATTTTTGACCATAATAATCCTTTCATGATCCCATCATAACATATATTTCTTATAATATCATGTCTCGTTAATCAAGGAAAATTATAATATGGAGTTATTATCATCAATGGAAAATGTATTATCTTCATATTCTTGTAATAATTCTAGTTCATTTATATTTTCAGAAAATAAAAAATTTATTTAATTATGGGGTTCTTCAAAGGTGATTTTCATATATATGGTGTGGTGGGTTGTTTTTTTAAAATGTCAAATTAAGTAGGGTTTAATCTGAAATACAATTCATCAATATTCAATAAACTCCATGAAATGTGACTCACTAAATTCATCTACAAAAATATCATTTTCAATGCCCTTTCCAGGACATGAGTCAAACAATTATGTGAAAATAATGATAATCAAATCCCATTCTCGAAAATATTAATTTTTTCCCTTTTCTGTATTTATGCAATTTTCTCATTTTCGTAATGTATAATTTTTTATAATATTTCTTTTGAATGATAATAGGTTGATAAAATAATTTTATGAATGTGAATCTTGCCCATTTTAATTCAGAGGCCCTGAATGTTTTACCCCCCCCCCCCCAACATCACCTAAAACGTGAAATCTATCAAAAATTAAACACATGAATCCCTCTTCCTCTATTAAACATTAAATAATCATGAAAATATATAAAAAGTAAATATGGATAAGAAAAACATAGCATGAAATTTGGATTGAACCTAACATGATATTCTCAGTTTTATAATGTCTTAACAATGGTTGGTTTAATGTTAAGTATCAAGTAAAAAATGGGTTATCCAATGATGTTCCTGAATTATATTAAAAACGTTTCATGATCTCAAAATCATTTAAAAGGGAATAGTCATATCTACTAGTTCGAACACAAAATAATTTTTTCTCTCAAGAATGTAAGGGTACTTGGAAAAAGAATACAAAAGCGTTAAGAATACCTCTTAGAAATGGAATAATATAATTGGGTTAGTGTACATGGGATTGAATTTTAAAAAATTTGATAAACTCATAGATTTTTTGGAAAATAATATTGATAAAAATATTCATATCAAAATTCATTTAAAATCTATTTCTTCAAAAATAATAGATAAATACTAAAACATAATTCATGTTATAAAAATGACATAAATATTCATTTAATATCAAATATAAAAAAATCAATATGAAATATCTTACGAAAAATTTATAAATAATCACCTACACTCATCTTTTTCTACCCTTAATTAAAGTTCATATAGTTAGAGAGGTAGTGTAATAGAAATAAATAAAAAGTATCAACAGCACCTAGTAATTTTCCAATGTAGTAGCTAATATAAAACTTTATACAAATTACAATCTATATGAAAAAACATAAAACAAATTACTCAAAAGAAATAAAAATAAAAGGATAAAGGGAGAGAGTGTGTGTGAGAGTTAGAGATAATATTAATTGGACATCCCCTAAGTGGTGTTATGTATAGAGTGTTAGTAAGTAGATAGTTATAATTTATTAACCTCAGTAAGAAGAGGGATATTGTTTCATTAATAAGAACCACAACATGTTATTTCACAAAATGTCAATGAGTAGACATTGACAGTTGAGAACATCAAACATATAAAAAAACTCACATGTTCCAAGTAAATAATGAAAAGAAATTAATGTGGGGAGGGAAAATAAAGAAGGTTTTCTCCTTATGTATTTTTTATCTCAATCCATATAGAGCATAAACTATCGATGAGGGAGTAGTTACACCACAAATGTAATTTTATCTCCTCTATTTATATTACCACATCTTATATTGTGGATTATCCTTTATCCACTAGTTTTATCTTATTGGTTTTTGAATATTTCTTAAAAAATATGGGAATCAATGAATAGTTCTGTATGGATAAAATTAAAGAAATACATATTTATCTATAAAATTTTCCCATCAATTTAATTAACTTGAATCATTGTATTATCGTTCATAGCCTTTATGAATTATTATTCTTTAATTTTCAATAACACCTTCTCCTAGATGGTGACACATTATTTTTCCTATTTTCTATCTAAGAATTTGGTTGAATTAATTTTCTTTGTATTAAAAAAAATTCAGTATAAAGATAAGGTAGAAAATAATTAATATAATAATGAATCATAAGATAATTATACTCTATTAAATGAATCATCCCTTGTATATATTTATTTATTGATTAATTCTAAAAGGATTGTTGAAATATGTGGTAGAAAAAGATTTTCCACTATTATTCCAATGTCCTTTATATCTTATTGAGAAAATAAAATATTTATTTATTCCACTTTATCATATTATTGTTCTGAAATTTTATTTGTGTATTATTGGAGTGTGGTTGCTTCCATATCAATTTTTACATAAATTATCATTTCCTAAATTATTGTTCTTTTAATTATTATTCTTGCCGTAAGGAACTAGAGAATATAATTTTAACTTCCTAGGGTGTGATTTCATATTCATCTTGATGGCATAGTGTCATATTAAATTAAATCATATTATGTTTATTTTCATACATTCATCCTTCCACCCATGAAATAGTACACAACATGTTGTTATGTGTGTTAAAACTATTGGAATTACTCTTCAGGTTCCTATCGAAAAAGGGGATAGTTAGTAATAAATAGTTTTTGTATGAATGAATCTATAAACCATTCAATAATACTTTCTACTTCCATAAACTAGGTATATAATTGGTAATACATTTTATTTTAATGGAAACTCAATGAAATTAATCTCAGTTAAGTGAAAAGAAATAGGTATAAAAGAAGAGGGACTGTAATGAATAAAAAAAAGACAACAAAATGAATCTAAGAATATTTAAATTGTGAATAAAGAACAACTAACAACTGATACTCCATGGAAATGATATTTAATACTGATTATGTGTATAACATTAGCCTAAAATTAAAAGAAATTTATGAACTCCTAGAATACATTGTAGTTGCTGACCAAGGTTGTCTCATGAAGAGTCACACCTTAAATTTGATCTTCACTCACTTATTGGTATGGTTTAATATTGTTTTATATTACAACAACAAAAGGAAACATGATGTAAAATATAAAATGGGATTGGAAAAAAATTAAGAAAAAATTTAGAGGGAAAGGGAAGTGATCTTTCGGTTTTACAAGTACTCCTTAATTATCCATTTGTGTTATTAAAATCCATATTTTAATTCCATCATAACCAATAATTAATTATCTCTCCCAACATAATTTTTGACATTAATCATATATGATAACCTATTTTGACACATGAGTATCACCTTCTCTATAATGGAAAATATTACACCCACCTTGAATATGGAGTGATACCATTTCCCACCCATTTCTTATATAAACTATTCACCACTTAACTCACCACATTACACCATAAATGGGATGAGCCATGTGAAGGTAAGTGAATGAATTTGGAAATAATCAAAATGAGATTGTAGTAAATAAAATGTGATGATGTACTCCCACCTCACCACCATATCTGTTTCCCACTATTATCTCATTAAATGGATGAAAACTATAATAAACTAAGAAATTGAGATTCAACAGCACCGTAAACCTACCATAGGGATTTCAAATTTGGATAATATAATCCACAAACATTAATAATTATAGATAAATGATTGAGAATGTGAATAAATAACCAAAAAGTATAAAAACAAACACTACGATATATTATAGAAGTAAAAATTCGTTAGCCTATACTAATCCAATGAATAAAGAACCACCAATGAACTACTATAATACTAATATCTAGAAACCCTTATATAGTAACACAGTTCCAATTTAATAAAATAATGGAATAAGATTTAGATAAAATTAATTATAGTTCTACTTTGATTGGATGTTTCTATGTTCATAAGTTCTTAATTCTTCAATATGGGGGTGATCTTTATTTTATCTCTTTTATTCTTCTAATGCCTTATATCATACTATGATATTTATTTTAATTTTTAGATTGATTAGTGAAATTTAGAGTGGTATCTCAAATGTTTCCTCATTTTTTAAAATAAAAATATGTCAATATACCATTTTTCAACAGATCCCTTACATGTCTATCACATTGAACAAGGATTGATCCCAAGGTCTTCATCATTCTTCTGGGAGGGTCATAAGCATCTTAGAGTGTTCATGAATCTTTGGTTCATTATATGTAAATGATTTTAATGAATTAATTTTTTCTTGAAACTTTTCAGCATGAAATATGTTACATAGATAACACTCTCTGTGTTATATATTAACAAAAAAACTAGATTGGAGAAGATGGTATGTATCATTCACAAGTTGTAGTGTTCCCTACGAAACAATTTTTATGTAAATTTTATCGTAGTCTTGTTACTACTAAACATGATTATGATAATATTCCATGTGTACGAGTTTACATAAATTTGAAATTATTATTTTATAGTTAATTGACCATATCATATACAAAGACAATTTAATCTTACATAGCCTCAATTTTGACCATGCTACTCATACGTAGTTGTTTCTCTATAAAGGATACTCTTAAAAAATGTATCCCTTATGTAGTTATTCTTAAAAAATAATTAGGAGTTTATTTTAATGATAAAAATCCAAAAACACCTCATTTATTCTTACATGTATTCAATTCTAGCCACACTACTAATATGTGTGCATTAATTTAATCACACACAACAATAAAAAATCCTGGTTACTCTTACACAGGCTTCAAAACTCCCAATTTAATGCCATGTGGGAGTATAATGTCTTGTATGAAATCATCCTTCACCTTTGAAAATCTAAATAAAATACGATAACATCAAAAATAATTTTAAAATGAATAAATGAATTAAAATCATGATCTTTATAAATTTAAAATTTATTATAAGTATTTATCTAAAGACATGAAGTGTGATTTATACCTTCAAATAATTAATTTCCGAACATTTAATAAAAGGTAATTTAATAAAAATAATATAAAAGTATCCTCATAAATTTTATTAGTTTGGATATTTGGTAAATATATTTTGATTTTTAGTGGCTGGATAGACATGAATTTATTATGTATCAGGTGTAGTGGTTAGTCTGAGATACTCATGAGGCCTCACCTTGAGATATATGGTGTGGTCATGATATGTAGTCATGATACCCTACCTTGAGTGTTGGGGTGTGAGTTTGAGACTTGGTATAGATCATCACCCTGAGTTATTGGGTGTTGGTATAAGAAAGGGAATGTGGCATCACCTTAATTGATAGAGTGTTGGTATGATACTTCATTACATGGATTCACCCTGGGTTATTGGGTGGTTGTATGAGACATAGTTTATAGACCTCATCTCGAGTGAAAAATTGCTATTATGGGACTCGATTTTGGACCTTACCATAAGTGATAGGGTATTGGTTGATTAGAATGGGACGTTGGATATGTTTCTCCCTCTTTAGTGCCTCCTAATAAAATGGTATGTGGTTGTGGTAAGGTCACTGGGTCTGGTGGGACATTAATGAGTGAGTTGGTTCATATAGTGACCCCTTAATGTTGTTCACATCTGATGAGATGAGAGTGACCATGATGCATACCTTGTGGGTTTATGATGATAAAAGAGTTACTAATTATTGGAATCTAGGTATTGATATTTAGTTAAATAGTATATGAATGAGTCTTCAGGGATTAAATGTCTTCTATCATTGTTGGATGAGTTTTTACTCATATGTGCATGATTGGGTTATTTTTTCGAGAGAATGAGTTTCACAGATAAATGGTTTTCACATTCCCGAAATATTTATTTGCACATCCACTTGACCACAAAGTTATATAGTGTGTCTAGGTGAGGAATGGATCCTAGTAGGTCATTGGACACACCCCCTACCCACATACAGAACATGGGTTTCAATGTTAATTGATAGTCATTATGTATTATTTCAAGAACAATTATCCAATTAGGCATGAATTTATGGCTTAGGATGATCATGTTATTGAAGTATCAAAAGTCAGAAAGTGGAAAATTTTATTTTTCATGGATTCTAGTCTTTTATTTATTTATCAGATATTTTTTACATATATACTATAAGTGTGCCTTTTGTTTATTTACTTTGGTTCTGACTATTGTATATATCTATTTCTCTTCTCTATTTATTATTATTTCGTAATGAACTTTTACTTCATTATTTTAAATATTTTGGTGCTCCACTTGTTTCCTTGTTTCTTGTCTATATTTTTTTTGGATGTTCATCATATAAAAGGTCATTTTATATTTTTCATATATTTTTTCATCACCCTACATCATTACATTTTAGATAATAATATCCCAATGAATATTTTAGGACCCTTGCACTAGTTGGTATCATCTATAATATGAAGAGATACACCTAAGGTCATGTGTTACACCCTCATCGAGTCATATTCAGATGATACGAGTTGGGTCATTACATTTTCATTGAAATGATTATTGAAACGATTATACATGTCATTTGAAATGAATAGGTAAATGAAGTGTCGTGTAATTGAAAATAGTAATAACAAGTTTATATGATATCTAATAGATTTGAAATCATGTGAATACTTTGATAATTTACATCCAAATTTCTATTAAGATCCTTGGAATAAAAATAAGTGATTATCCATTGATATATTTAACCATTTTAAAACTCTAAGTGCAATGTACTGAATATTATAAACTATTTTGAACCCTTGAAATATACCTCTGTGGATGTGTATGTAGAAAAATTCATTAATTATTTTGATGAAAATTTTGTAAAATTATGTTTCCTAAAATAACTTTGATGTATACCTTTAGCCTCTTATAAAAAATTTAAATATTTATTGGGTAGTGGTGTGGATAAATATGATTTAAAGATAACCAAAATGTTTACTATACATTCTTCTCTAATTTGGGATATTATTGATTTTCCTAATCTAGGAAACATGTCTAGTTACAACACTTACATTATCCATACATGTTCAGTTTTTTACATTAACATTAAATATAGAATAACAACCTATAGAAGGAAATGGTGTTTCATGAATCATTATTCAATATTAGATTTTTATCATAATTTTTTTTGTAATAATTGATGTTTTGATAGAAAAATAATTTTAGGACACAACCAATATTTCTATCAGGTTAAAAATTTATATCATAATTATCAGTTTTTTATAGAAATTTTTAGAAATAATATCAACAGAAATTCTGGGTGAAGAGTTTTAATCTCATCAAATAAATTCGGAACAAAACAATGGAAGATGCAAAGAATAATTTTCATGAAACCTTATTTGGAATATAAATTTGAACAAGATAATCATGTTGTTATTAGAATTGTATATAATAAATAATAAATCATTGTTTTTATAATATTGAATGAAAAGATGAAATTTAAATATCATATTAATTCTCATAGGGACATTGAATAAATTAATATAAATTGGGATCTGTGGAGAAATGAAAATGGAAAGTATCCTATAATATTTTTTTTATTGAAAAATAAAGAAAAACATAATGTCCTTCGAAGATTAATTAATATGAATGTTCATTATGGATGTTCAAGTAAAATTTGAATAAGTTTTGACTTAAAACTTCATAAGAAACAAGGAATTAAAATCCAAAAAATAGCATTTCATATAGAGAAATTACTACCTTAATTAGTCTATAAATTTTTACCCATTAAAATAATATCAATTTGAATTGAGTTTTTCACATTATGTGGATATTGTTTTTGAAAACATTAAACCCCAATTATCCTAACAAAAATCATGAAAGAATAATAATTTTAAGTATTCATTTGGGGATGATATTCTCCTATTTTTTCACATTGAAGGTTATTTAGATATTTATTTAAATGAAGAAGTTTATATTAGAGGGTCCATATTTTATTGATGGATGTAACTGATAGAAATGTATTTTCTCCTTATATTTCTATCAATAGTAAATTAAATTATTCAAAACATTTTTATATATGATAAATTATTCCTTTTTAATTTATTTAATTTGGTATATAGGACATTTGATGTTTTATATGAGAAAGAATCCCAACTATAAGGATATTTTGCTGAAGTACATTATATTGAAGTGAACCTCACATTTTGATTAGGTTATCTAGTGTAAAACCCTAATGATTTAAAAATAAATTTAATATAGAATGTAATACATGCAACACTATCTATCAACAAAAAAATAATTTGTTATTATCATGACTGTAACACCCCGAGATTTTATGAAAAGTATTCTTTTTAATTTCATTAATGTCATGTGTTGTACGCTACACCAAAAGGATCTTGCACAATACACATCTTTGACTTGCCTTATATTACACGCAATCGATACCTTCCACGATAGCGTGTGTAGTACGCAATACCGAGTTTCACTAAACAACGATGTATTATTAAAACTAGCCGTTGTGAATAGTAATAATCACTTTTTGAAATTTTGTAAATTTTAGTTTTCAAAATGGACTTCATTTTTGGATTTGGAATATCGAAATTAGCTTAGGGTGAAATTTTGGAACTTTTCAGCTAACTTTCATTTTCTGATGAATAGTGAAAATTACTAAATTTTAATTAAAAACAACATTTTTAATAGGAATAATTAATAGTGATAAATTATTAATTTTAGTGATTTTAAAGTATATTTAGAATATATTTTTAAAATTTATTACAATTTTGGTCATTGGATGTATTTTCATATTTAAACCAGACATAAACAAGTGTCAATCTTTTTATAGTTATTATCTCTTAAGAACACGCTATTTGTTTTGACGATGGGAATTAATTTTTAAATTAATTAATGCAACTGATATGTTTTGAATTTGGTAAAATAGGCATCATTTTTTAGTTCATAAAATCAAATATAGCTTAGGCCAAATTTTTATTATTTTTCTGGAAACTTTCATTTTTTGATGAATAGGGAAACCACTAAGTGGTAGTTAAGAAAAATGAATTTTTCATAAAACTTACTTTTACTGATTCTGTGAGTGGAATTTCAAAAATCCGAGAGACACGGTTGATGTCAGTAAGTAAAATGTGGTTCAATGAGATGAAAATAATTTTTGGTGAATAGTAACTTTTTACTTTTTTTACCACAGTTAAAAGTAAATAGGGTAATTAAGGGTAAAAATGGTATTATTATTACCCTAATACATGTTCTAATTATATTGGATAAGTGTAATTCGACCAAAAACAACCTTAGTAATAAAATATTACCATTTAGGCTCACTTGGATAAGATTAGGAAATTTATTATTAATTTATTTAAAGAGGGGTTAAAATAGTTAAAATCAAAGTTTAATAAGTATATCATTTTTAATATAGGTCTATGCATAAGATAAATTCGACTATAAATATTCATTAGAGATATAAAAATATTTCCTACATAATGATATTTTATTTGTAATTTTGAGACGTTATATAATTTAATTTATTTATGACACAAATATGATGCAGTAATTATCTTATTAATGAAATATTGACATAATTGATGTTATAAATACCCAAATAAATATAATTTGAGACTTTTTATGAATTCCACTAATTTTCTAGGTTAATATGACATGTTATTATTGATATAAGTAACTTTTTTCGAACTAATCATTCTGTTATGAATTTCACAAAAATCATTTTCTAAATAGTGTCAAAATTGATATAAATTAGTTTTTAAAAAAAATATTATATTATTAATTTTAATTTATTCATAAAAATCTACAGTTTGGAAAAATGACTTAGATAAGGTTGTATATATTAATAATAAACAACTTGGGGTTCGTTTGGCATGTTATAGTAAGTTTATTAACCTTATAGTGTAAGAACACAAAAAGACACGGTAAAAGTAAAATTATCTAACTTAATGTTAAATCTAAATGATAATGTTAAAATAGGAACCTAAACCTGTCTAAATTCTATTGGATAAGAGTATTGCGACCCATCCCCACCTTAGCTTCAAAATATATCAATTTGTAGCTATTTAAAACCGAATTTGTATTTATAATAAAATAATACTTTTAGTTATTCCAAAGGTACCCCTCTCCTCCCTTATAAAAGGGCACCTCCTACCTCTCTTCCTCACACCACATTTTGCCTTCAAGATCGGCCAAACCCTGCCAAATTCTCTTCTCCACTTCCCTAGAAACATCCTAAAGGTTCTGGTCATCTTTAAAGACCAATTTTAGTGCCCTAAAAGGAGATCTCAAAGAGGTGTTTCAAAGAAGAGGTAATGTCTGTTACCGATTCTTTCAAGTTTATTTTTTCTTATACTTCTTCTTCCTAGGTTATTTCATTATGAAGTAATATCATCAGTATCACTCATATACTGATATGTTATTATAAGTATAAAACAACCTTATTTCACCATCTATCCATCCTACGGAAAACAAAATCACCACGCTTGTGTACGTACGGAATACCGTCTCCACGTCGTGGTGTAATCTATTTTCCACCACCACCTTACATGGATGGGTATAATGTTGTACATAATAACTATATATGATTATTTTAAAGTGATATTTCTTCTAAAATAGTGTACATACACTCCAATACAATTCCACGATCATGAGAACGATATCATCGCTCGTGCGTACGTACGGACTACCGCCTCCACGACGCGATGAGATTCATTCTCCACGTTAACCATTTATGAATGATTATAAAGTATATATAATAAGTTATCATGAAATATATGACATAATAATGATACTGGAATTATGCGTATGTATATGTATTTCATCTACTTAATTCCATTCAACTCAATATGGAAATGAAAACAGCGTTCATGCGTACGTACGGCCTACCGTCTCCATGAACGGTGTATTTCTTTCCATTTACTGATCTATTATATATATGTATATTTTGAATATATATTATATATAAATAATGTTTTATATTCTGTAATTAATTAATCATGATCTATGTAATCATATGAATAATTACAAGTCAAAACACGGCCGACAAATAAAACGATTTTTCCCAAAACACTCTTTAACATTGAATTTACAAAAGAAAAGGTAAAATAAAGTCATAAGTGAACCATATATGATATCATAACAATGAGTATGATTCTGGAATAAGTCAATGACATTATTTAAATCATTATACAGAATTTTTGGACACTTACGATGCAAATCGGACCTAAGGTAAGTGAAAATATCACAATCTCATTTTTATCTGAGATTATTTATACTTTGGTATTTAATGGGGTGTATTTTATCATCCACATCCATATTTCCTCAATATGTAATATTTATATCCTTCAACAATAGTTTATATCCAATTTTACCCTTCGGAGAGTTTTTAGTAAATGATATGAATGAAATCTTTTGTCGTTTTTTTCATACAAGGTAATTTTTGACTTTTATGAAAAAAGAACGAGAAGAATGTTTTTTTAACATATATGGCATAAATGGATTTTTAAAACATTATTTCCAAGAAGCATACTTTACAAGTTTTCATGTTTAGTTTTAATCAACTTCTTTCAGTTTAAAATTGTATGACATGTTAAGAAAGGAAATGTGTTTTTGAAGAAGAAAGGATATTTTCCTCAAGAATTAATTTCAAGTGTTTTAACAAAACCATTTCTCATCTAAGTTGACATTATTTCATATGTGTATGTTTCAAGTATAATGTCTTTATGATTTACATGGTTTCACTTTTCTTATTATGAAATGATATCCATTTATTTTATATTGATTATGTGATGATGGGGTGATGTTTATGAAACCCATTTTATTCATTGGGTTATTATGAATAATGTATGTTTATTTTGTGGCACAAGTAAGAATGATTTCATTATGAGATGGGTGGGACCTATATCTCTCTCCAATGCATTGGGTAATGATTTATATCTCATGATATAGACATGGTTGGAATGGAAGGTTAAACCAGTTCAGTAATACAGGACTGAAACGAGTGAACTCGATTCAGAATGGGACTTTGTCCACTATGATGGTCTTAGCAGCAATGCCTTGGCTACTATGGAAATCATTACATGTGCTTAATGGATGCCACAATTACATGTTTTATTCCCATTCTATTTTATCATGATTGATGTTCTCTTATGATATATGCCTTACGTACTTCCAAGATTCATGTCTTTGCTCAAGATTTTGATGTTTAGATTTTATGTTCAAGATTTTGCATTCAAATGTTTATGGATTGTTTTATGTTCACTATGTTTACCCTTACTGAGCATTTGAGCTCACCCCTTTGATGTTTTCTTTTCCCCATGATATAAATAAAGGTTTTAGGTATGAAAAAAAGGGGAAGATCTTTATTGGGAGATGTTGAAGATCATTCACCACGATTTGAAGATTTTATTCCGAGTTTCCAAAGACACTAAACTATTACGGTCCTTGTGTGTCTGTTTTTCTTATGTATTAAGTATTCCGCAAAATTAATGTAATGTCCATGTACGTCAAGCTTCAGGTATCTATAGTTGGTATCAGAGGAAAGGTTTAGTCAACCTTTGGAAACTAGGATGTGAGAACTTTAGTGAGATCAGTATAGATATTTCTAAGGTATGTATAGGGATGTCCCTAAGGTTAAGTATAAGTCTAGGTTATAGTGCTAGAATTACTGTAACCTAAGATGTTAGATATTGAGGGTACTCCCCCTTTATTATGTTGTTTTCTCTAGCATGATTTTTGCATCTCCCGCTATTCTTTTTGGGTTTTAGACGATGGTTGGAACCCGAAGGAACCATGTTGATCAATGAAATGGACAATGCAATGATTGTCCTCCTGAAAAAACAAATGTTATGGGAGATGGAGTGAAAAATCATATTGATATACTTATACAAGCTATGAATCATTCTAGTCTTCCAAATGAGCAGAGAAGGGAACAATATTCAATTGAGTCCTTCATGAGGCAACGTCCACCTTCTTTCAGTTGGTCTTCTGATCCACTTGTTGCTGAAAAATGGATCATTACCACTGAAAAGATATTTTCAGTTCTTCAATGTTCTGAACATGATAAAGTCATCTTAGTTGTATATCATTTGGAAGGAGATGCTGGTCAATGGTGGAATTTTATCATGAATACAAGGCTAAGGGAGAAAATTGAGTCCATGGAATGGGAAGAGTTCAAGAACATATTTTCAATAAGCACATCCCTTGTATTCTTCGAACAAAGATGGAGAAGGAGTTTCTTTAACTAAAGCAAAAGGATGATGAATCTGTTGGTATATACGAAGCGAACTTTACAAGGCTTGCAAGGTATGCATCTGGCTTTATCATCCAACCTGAAAGTAAAGTTGATCGATTCTTCAGTGGCTAAAAACCAAGTCTTAGAAGGGCATTAGCTATAAGAGACTTCAGTAGCTATAAAGAAATTGTGAGTTGTGCTATCAAGGTAGAAATGGAAGTTGGTGTTACTTAACATATCATAGTTTTTACAAGAAATGAATGATGGAGTTCAAGGAGAAATCTTAGAATAATGGTGAAAAGAAGATGAATGTTTCCTTATGCTCAAAGTGTGGAAAGAAGCATGGTGGAGATTGTCTTAAAGGGACTAGAAAATGTTTTATGTGTGGAAAAGAAGGTCATCGAGCAGCTGAGTGTCGAAGTAATGGAAAAAGGGTTGATAATGGTGTGAATAAAGAAAATACTATAGAGAACCTACCAACAACACTTCAATGCTTCAAGTGCCATGAAATGGGGAATTATGCTAATCAATGCCCTAATCTAAGGGTTAATGATGATCAACATGAGAAACCACTTAAGGTAATGGACAAAGGGAAGTCACATGCGATCACTATTGGTGATGTTTAATATGAAAACGATGTGGTGGAATGATTAAGTGTTTATGTAATGGGATTCCAAAATAATGTTTTATATAGTATCATGGAATATTATAATATTTATGTGTTGGTCTATTGTGGTTTCAATAATTTTATGGTACTGGTAACCATGGAAGGTGATTGATATATTTTTGGTAAGCAGATGATATGCGCATAATGAAGGGATAAGAAGATAATGAGATGTTTGATTGTATTCATGAGCTCATGATTGATATAAGGACTAAGTGGTATCATGGTTTGAGTATATAGAATTTTGAGGATTTTGGTTTGTGGAAAGTGTTAACTTTTAACTGTATTCATGTTTTCACTAAGGTTCAGTGGGTATACATGATCAAGGTATTCACATGTTTGTAATTTGACCAACAAGATATATCTTATGATATATGGGGGATAAATGATGGCATTCACGTGATTGTTATGTGACATTTCAAGTAATCATTTTTATACTATGAGCTTGGACCGATGTATTTTAGATAACCCTAAAGATTGGAATGGATTATGTTGGACATAAGTTATTATTTTTCGATATTATTGATGGGATGTTATAGTAATATATTTTTAGAAAAAGGACAACCTGTAGGATGAGCGACAACCCATCGCGTCGGACAAGGCTGTGGGAATCGAACCCACAACAGAAGTGCGACTGGCCTTTATCGCCTACCACTGGCCTACAGGAAGTCCCTGTTTAGTAGAAAATAGTTTTATTATATTAAGTAGTATGATATATGAAGTATAAGTCCATTTTAGGAACCATATATGATTAATCTCACTATAGATCGACTTATGTATATTTAATAACCTTTGATAACCTTTTTTTTTGAGACAGATGGAATGACCCGTCATTCTATCACACGATCTGCTAACACTTCACGAATAACTAATTCAACATCATTTCTTTAAGAGATAAAGTGGAAATTGTTTATGGAATGAACAACAGTGATATTGTACCAAAATAAAGTAATTATTTATTCTAATTCAAATTCTTCAACTGTAGGGGAAATGATCTTGAAAACAAAAAATGTTGTCCTAGTGCCCTTATATCCGATGAATCAGATGGTACCCTAGATCATCACAAATCTATAGCTTTGTGATTGTTGGCTTTTCCATAGCCATGTTCTCTACCACTCTCCATCAGAACATGATAGTTAGGTTTCTCTTCCATATCCATATTTTCACCTATGTGGAAACCCAGTGATTAGTTTATTTGGATAACTGTTATGTTTCATACTTTTTTTTAAAGATTGATTTTGGTATTCCTTTTTACGATGTGGGTTTCTATTAAAGATACTTTCGAGTAGTAAACCATTTATAACCCCGACAAATTTCGAGGGCGAAATTCATTTTAAGGGGGGTAGAATGTAACACCCCAAGATTTTATGAAAAGTATTCTTTTTAATTTCATTAATGTCTTGTGTTTTACGCTACATCAAAAGGAGCTTGCACAACACACATCCTTGACTTGCCTTGTATTACACGCAATCGCGCCCATCCTCGATAGTGTGTGTAGTACGCAATACCGAGTTTCACTAAACAACGATATATTATTAAAACTAGCCGTTGTGAATAGTAATAATCACTTTTTGAAATTTTTTAAATTTTAGTTATCAAAATGGACTTCATTTTTGGATTCAGAATTTCGAAATTAGCTTAGTGTGAAATTTTGGTACTTTTTGGCTAACTTTCATTTTCTGATGAATAGTAAAAATTAATAAATTTTAATTAAAAACAACCTTTTTAATAGAAATAATAAATAGTGATAAATTATTAATTTGAGTGATTTTAAAGTATATTTAGAATATATTTTTACAATTTAATACAATTTTGGTCATTGGATGTAATTTTACATTTAAACTAGACATAAACAAGTGTCAATCTTTTGATAGTTATTATCTCTTAAGAACACGCTATTTGTTTTGACGACAATAATTAATTTTTAAATTAATTAATGCAACTGATATGTTTTGAATTTTGTAAAATAGACATCATTTTTGAGTTCATAATATCAAATATATCTTAGGCCAAATTTTTAGTATTTTTCTGGAAACTTTCATTTTTTGATAAATACTGAAACCACTAAGTGGTAGTTAAGAAAAATGAATTTTTCATAAAACATAATTTTACTGCTTCTGTGAGTGGAATTTCAAAAATCCTAGAGACACTGTTGATTTCAGTAAGTAAAATGTGGTTCAATGAGATGAAAATAATTTTTGGTGAATAGTAACTTTTTACCTTTTTTACCACAGTTAAAAGTCAATAGGGTACTTAAGGGTAAAAATGATATTATTATTACCCTAAAACATATTATAATTCTATTGGATAAGTGTAATTCGACCAAAAACAACTTTAGGAATAAAATATGACCATGTAGGCCCACTTGGATTAGATTAGGATATTTATTATTAATTTATTTAAAGAAGGGTTAAAATAGTTAAAATCAAAGTTTAATAAGTATATCCTTTTTAATATAGGGCTATACATAAGATAAATTTGACAATTAATATTCATTAGAAATATAAAAATATTTCCTACATAATGATATTTTATTTGTAATTTTTATAATTTATATAATTTAATTTATTTATGACACAAATATGATGCAGTAATTATCTTATTAATGAAATATTGACATAATTGATGTTATAAATACCCAAATAAATATAATTTGAGACTTTTTATGAATTCCAATAATTTTATAGGTTAATATGACATGTTATTATTTATTTAAGTAACCTTTTTTGAAATAATAATTCTGTTATGATTTTCACAAAAATCAATTTCAAAATAGCGTAAAAAATGACATAAATTAGTTTTTAAAACAAATATTATATTATTAATTGTTATTTATTCCTAAAAATCTACTGTTCAGAAAAATGACTTAGATAGGGTTATATATATTAATAATAAACAACTTGGGGTTCGTTTGGCATGTTATAATAAGTTTATTAACCATATTGTGTAAGAACACAAAAAGACACGGTAAAAGTAAAATTATCTAACTTAATGTTAAATCTAAATGATAATTTTAAAATAGGAACCTAAACATGTCTAAATTCTATTTTATGAGAGTATTGTGACCCATCCCCGCCTTAGCTTCAAAATATATCAATTTGGAGATATTTAAAACCGAATTTTTCTTTATAATAAAATAATATTTTTAGTTATTCCAAAGGTACCCCTCTCCTCCCTTATAAAAGGACACCTCCTCCCTCTCTTCCTCACACCACTTTGAGCCTTCATGCTCGGCCAAACCCTGCCAAATTCTCTTCTCCACTTCCCTAGAAACATTCTATAGGTTCTGGTATTCCTCAAAGACCAATTTAATGCCCTAAAAGGAGATCTCAAAGTGGCACTTCAAAGAAGAGGAAATGTCTGTTACCGATTCTTTCAAGTTTATTTCTTCTTCCACATCTTCTTCTTAAGTTATTTCATTATGAAGTAATAACATCAGTATCACTAATATACTAATATGTTATTATAAGAATTAAACAACTCTATTTCACCATCTATCCATCCTACAGAAAACAAAATCACCACGCGTGCGTACGTACGGAATACCGTCTCCACGCCGTGGTGTAATCTATTTTCCACCACCACCATACTTGGATGGGTATAATGGTGTACATAATAACTATATATGATTATTGTAAAGTGATATTGATTCTGAAATAGTATACATACACTTTAATACAGTTCCATGATCATGAGAACGATATCATCGCTCGTGCGTACGTACGGACTACCGTCTCCACGACGTGATGAGATTCATTCTCCACGTGAACCATTCATGAATGATTATAAAGTATATATAATAATTAATCATGAAATATATAACATAATAATGATACTGGATTTATGTGTATGTATATGTATTTCATCTACTTAATTCCATTCAACTCAATAAGGAAACGAAAACAGCGTTCATGCGTACGTACAACCTACCGTCTCCATGAACGGTGTATTTCTTTCCATTTACTGATCTATTATATATATGTATATTCTGAATATATATTAATTATAAATCATGTTTTATATTCTGGAATTAATTAATCATGATCTAAGTAATCATATGAATAATTACAAGTCAAAACATGAATGACAAAAAAAAATGATTTTACCCAAAACGCTCTTTAACATTGTATTTACAAAAGAACGCGTAAAATAAAGTCATAAGTGAACAATATATGATATCATAACAATGAGTATGATTCTGGAATAAGTCAATGACATTATCTAAATCATTATATAGGAGGTTTGGACACTTATGAAGCAAATCAGACCTAAGGTAAGGGAAAATATCACAATCTCATTTTTATCCAAGATTGTTTATACTTTGGTATTTACTCGGGTGTATTTTATCATCCACATCCATATTTCCTCAATATGTAATATTTATATCCTTAGACAATAGTTTATATACAATTTTACTCTTCGGAGAGTTTTTAGTAAAATATATGAAAGGAATCATTCGACGTTTTTTCATATGAGGTACTTTTTGACTCTCCGAAAAAAGTACGAGAAGAATGTTTTTTTAACTTATACAGCATAAATGGATTTTTAAAACATTATTTACAAGAAGCTTCCTTTACAAGTTATAATGTTTATTTTTAATCAACATCTTTTAGTTTAAAATTTTATGACATGTTAATAATGGAAAAGTGTTTTTGAAGAAGAAAGGATATTTTCCTCAAGAATTCATTTCAAGTGTTTTATCAAAACCATTTTTCATCTAATTTGAAATTATTTCATTTGTGTATGTTTCAAGTATAATGCCTTTATGATTTACATGGTTTCACTTTTATTATTATGAAATGATATCCATTTATTTTATATGGATTATGTGATGAAGGGATGATGTTTATGAAACCCATTTTATTCATTGGGTTGTTATGAATAATGTATGTTTATTTTGTGGCACAAGTAAGAATGATTTCATTATGAGATGGGTGGGACCTATATCTCCCTCCAATGCATTGGGTAAAGATTTATATCTCATGAGATAGACATGGCTGGAATGACAGGTTAAAACGGTTCAGTAATACATGACTGAAACGATGAGTGAGCTCGATTCAGAATGGGACTTTGTCCACTAAGATGGTCTTGGCAGCAATGCCTTGGCTACTATGGAAATCATTACATGTTCTTAATGGATGCCACAATTATATGTTTTATTCCCATGCTATTTTTTCATGATTGATGTTACCTTATGATATATTCCTTACATACTTCCAAGATTCATGTCTTTGCTCAAGATTTTGATGTTTAGATTTTATGTTCAAGCTTTTGCATTCAAATGTTTATGGATTGTTTTATGTTCACTATGTTTACCCTTACTGGGCATTTGATCTCACCCCTTTGATGTTTTCTTTTCCCCAGGATATAAATAATGGTTTTAGGTAAGAAAAAAAGGGGAAGATATTTATTGGGAGATGTTGAAAATATTTCACCACGATTAGATGATTTTATTCCGAGTTTCCAAAGACACTAAACTATTACGGTTCTTGTGTGTCTGTTTTTATTATGTATTAAGTATTCCACAAAAGTAATGTAATTTCCATGTACGTCAAGCTTCGGGTCTCTACAATGACATAGGCATTAGACATAGTAATATGAATAGTCATAAGTACTATTAAATGTTCTTTATAATGGGTTCACATAAATAAAACTTATTTATAATGGATTGTTTATTTTTGGTAAAATAAGAATAATTTTTGAATTTTTATTTTTGAATTATGTTATGGTGAATTATTAATATTTTTCTGAGAAGATTAGTTTTTTTATGAATAGTTAAAAATACTGCATTTTTATTAAAATTCGTGTTTAATTTTAAATAAATATTATAATTTAAATTGAATTTTAATGTCATAATAGATCAATTATATAAATTTATATATATATTAATCCAATGTAGATAATTTGAATCTTTTTTATATAGAAATTAGATAATGAACTATGGAACTATTGAATGTTCTTTCTACCCTCCCTGCCATGCCTACAAGATTATAATCAAATGCAAATTTATTTATTCATTGAATTGAATTTCAAAAAATGGATATAAAAAGTTATGATCAGTATGATATTCAGTGTCTGATATGATAAACATAATTTTTTGGTGAATCGTAACATGAACCTTTTGAATGGTAATGTAACATTCATGAATAGTAATTGACCCTTATGAATAGTAAATCGACAAAATGAATAGTAACCTCACCCATGAATGTACGAATAAAAATTAACAATCTTAAAAATAAATGTATGACATAATTATATCTTACTATAATTAGGTGAATACTTTAACAATTAAAATTTAAGAGTTTGTATTTTTGAAAGTCAAAAATTTTTAATTACATGTTCATAATTAATAAAAAAAATTTAAAAACTATTTTCATAAAATTTATTAATAAATTAATATTATTTTTCTTATTATTTTAATATAATTTTATTAGACCTTAGTTAAGTTTTTAAAGTGTTATAAAATCAGTTATAATTTTAAAATATGTATTTTTTAATAAATGTTGATTTTAATTAAAAATTAAATTTCTCATATTTAGAAAATCATTTTCATAAAAATTAGTTCATATGTTAATTCTACATGTCTAAAAATGTATAGGTTAAATTTTTGGTATTTTTCTAAAATACATGATTTTTGTTTGTGAATAGTACAATATGATAATTTATGATAAATGTTAAATTCCTGAATTATGGAGTTAATGATGTTGTATAACTAATTTCAGCCCATAATAACTAAAATTAATTAATTATTTTAATATATTTGATGATTATTCTCAAACAATTCGTAGTATTGAGCCAAAATTATAAACAAATGAAGAAAATACTAAAAATCACCCCTCTCCTCCATTATAAATATCACCCCTTCTCCTCACACCTTCTAAGATTTGAGCATTTTCCGAATTCTGATAAATAATCTTCCAAAGTATCTTTCAAATTTCCAAGACCTACTAGTATAACCAAAAATCTAAAACCAATGTCTTTTAAGGAGGTTCTCAATGAGGAGAAATCAGGAGGAATAAACCTCTTTCCTTTTCATTTAAATTTCATTAATGTTATTTTTTTTCTTATCTTATCCTCGCCTGCATTATCCAAATGACCATGATAACTCCAGAATCATCTACATAAAATAATTATGTCATTTGTTTTGTAATATATTTCATCATAATCTTTTCTCCCTATCTCTTTTATGTTAAAAATGAAGTCATTGTCCGTGAAGTGCCAATTTACAATTTTCGTGGATGACAGATTTTACTTCTTCAATTTATCCATCAAGTCTTATCATGAAACCATTTTCATGTTTACATTATACTATTTTCTATGTATTTAATCCTATTTAATTTTATATAACCAATATATATACATTATATTAATTCATATGATAAAATTAGTTCATGACGATCGAAAAATCACCAAAATAAACCAAATGATTATCAATAATTTTTATCTAATGACTCATCATCATATCATATAAAAAAATTGATTTATATAAACATTTAAGAACATTAATATTAAATATTATCATATAAATTAAATTATAGATAATTATACCCATTGCACTTGAACTTCCATACTCTTAAAAAAGTAAAGTGATCATGAAAACAAAGAAAATGAATGCTCTTAAACGATGAAATTAAACTATATATCTCATTGATAAATCCATAAATGAACATAATAAAACATTAATGAATAAAATACATATACAAAAGGCTATTATTAATTAGTTAATTTATTTAATTTCATTATCCAGGATATGAAGATCAAGTACAGAACACATTTGGGTATATGTTAAGGGTTTTCTCAATTCACTTTCATTTCTATGACATATGACTTACTCACCACTAATTCTTATTTATAGTGTATGTATACTGAAAACTGATGTATCATATCATTAATCTATTTATTTTCATTTTATTCAATGTATCATTTGATGATTACTAATTTTTGTTCATATGATTCGATTGATTACAAACTGGTAAGAGATTCTACCAGAACCCCCATTGTTTCCTTCAGGTTACTCTTTCTCCATCTTTACTCAAATGTAATTCTACATAATATTTGTATATTTTTTTTGGTAATTCCATATATATGTTCCAAATTTATAAATCTAGATCATATAATCCTTATTTTATGGGGATATGCATGTTTTAAAAAGGATCCCTTCTCAATTCTACCTGATAAACAACCTCGATTCAAGGGAACTTCTGAAATCATTACCCATTTTAAAGGACATATCATAATGTATTTTAATCCAATGTTATTTTTATAAAATCACTCATTTTATCATGAAAAGTTACTTTTTCATTTCATGTTTCTTGAAAACAAACATTCCTTTACTATTGAAAATCTCATTAATATTTTCCTTAAACTGCACTAAAATGATATATTTCTAATGTTTCTTAAGACTCTTATTACATGATTTCACTTTTGTGTGACTTCATTGATGCCTAAAATATATTTTCAATGTCTTAAATTTTATTTCATCGTATATTCATGTTTAAATTTTTTTATATGAAGAATACAAATGAGTTTCCCAAAGACCTCTTCATTCTAAAGTAAAAATGGGTTTTCTTATCTCACTTTTACTTCTGTGAAATATATGCCTTATTCACCACTATTTCCTTATGTGGGGTGTATTTAAAACCCTTTGATATATTATATTAGGAATTATATTATTATCATGATACTATAAGTTTCATTTAACATTTAATGTTATTATGATTTAAATGTTTCAAGGTTGTTTAAGAAACATTGTAATGTTTACAGTTTATTTTCCTCAATAATTTCTCAATTATTTTATTAGAGTAATTTCATCTATGATAATTTATAGTGATATAGTAATATTTAACTTAAATATATTATTTAATTCAACAAATGAGGATTTCATTAAACTTAGATTGTGATGGGCGGGGCCCACTATAGTTCCTTGATACATTAGTAGGTCTAATGAGAAAAACTAGACCAGGTTTTTACCCATTATGTATAGTGTCTTAGATGAGGCCATCATGTGATGTTTATGATGTTTGAAATTAAACATTACCTCATTATAAATCGAGTAATTTACATTTTATGTGATTATTCGACAAGTAGAATATCCATGGTTATGTTTTATTATGGAATTACATTATCATCAATTAATCCTTACATATTATGATAAAAGTTATGTTTTAATGGAATGTGTTTTTAGTTATTCACCATGGCCTATTCTTTAAGTTTACGATAGATTCCACTTTATTTATTACCCTTAACGAGCATCTAAGTTCACCCTTTTCTTATGATTAATTTTCTCCCAGGATGTGACGATTTATTTGATGAATGGATTAAAGGATTATGTTGGATATTTTGGGTGTTTCCAATAGATCTTATATGTGTTATTTACTTTCATGTTGTAATGTATTGTTCTTGTAGGTAATTAGGTTTCCAAAAATTCTAAATTTATAAATATTTTGGGATTTTATTCTTTATAATCATAACTATGTAATTAATTAAGGCACAAACTCTGGGCTATTGAGGTTGGGGTATCTAAATCTACATATTACTATGACATGATTCAATCCAATAACATATGTTGAAGAAAATGAAAATCAATTGTTATCATATAGTAAATCTATAAACATTATAATGTTGATTCATTATGTAGGGACAATATCCTCAATTATATTTATAAAAATAAATTTCATACAGGAAAATATATATGTGATAGTCATTAGTGATATTATATATCATATATTTGATATTAGAAAGAGAGTAAAAATTATCTCCCAAAATTAATCTCTAAATAAGAATTTTTGAGACTTGTAATATAAATGGAAAAAATATGGATATAATAAAAATAAGTGAAAAATAAAAATCGTAATTGGTCATTATTAGTGCAATATAATATTTTGATATAGGTACATTGAATATTTTTATAATATTTCAATTTCTAAATATTATGGAATGCTTGGTTTATGGGTGAGTAGAGAAAAGGTGGTGAAAAATCCTAATGAGATGAATAAAATTTCATTGAATATGATATGAGTGAATCCTTCCACCAAAAATTTCAATCTTAGATATTTTTATAGAAATTATAACAAAAGTGGTCCCTATAATGATGATTTTTTGAATAAAGCTACCAATAATTATTCATACTCTCCAAATGTAGTAAGAAAACAGATTTTGAGAAAAAATATTAATAAAAGGTGAGTTATCCTTGGGGTGCAGAAAAAAAGAAAAATGCTTAGAGAAGTACACCTAAGAAGAACATTTTGGATGATTTCACACCAAAGAACAAATGATTCAACAATGGAAGAAAATGTCGCATCAAAGAGATTTCCAAAAAATATATGGTAATCAATGTTAAATGAATCGTCCTAAATAAATAAATATAATCAATTAAATAAAGAAGAAAATTAATAGTTTTTTGGAATACATCCAAGATGATAAAATAAGTATAATTTATTCATATACAAAAACTACCCCAATGCTCTACACATATATTTTCCACATTGGCATCACACTATACAACTTTTTATTTCCATAGTCTCCCATCCATCACTAGAAAAGATATTAGGTATATGTGAAGATTTCTAACTATAATATCAACCTCACTAAAATCATCCCATGATCCAATGAGGAAATCGAGTATTATGGGAATGGAACATAGCTAGACCATCAATGAAAGGGTTTTTAAACCGATGTCAAAAACACTTTGGGTATGAAATACATATTGTACTAAAAATATCACCCTCAGTGCGTGTCCAATGAACCTAAAACCATGACCTTGTTCTCTGATATCACAATTATATAATTTTCCCACCACAATATTTCTCAATAAATTTTTTTTATCTTTAGCATCCCGTTCCATGGATTTTTATTTCATAGGGATCCAACCAATCACTATAAAAAGTACTCATGTCTAAGTAGGGAATTCCACCCGTAATATCAGGAGTTCTAAATATAAGGCCCCAGCCTTAAACCTTAATTAATCTTGAGTTATTACAAGATTACACATTAAGGATCTTTTCAGGTTTAGAGTTTAAGAGAATTAGATCATGAAACTTGCATTACATTCCACATTTAAACAAAGTGGTTACATAAAAGACAATATTCATTCTTGCCATCAACGGAAACATATTTAAAACATAACACGGATTCTTTCTTGACACATCCTTGACACTATCATCACATCATGTACCTTTCCCTTGACTTGTGAAAAACATTTCAAAAACTTGGGATGAGCACAAAAAGCTCAGTAAGGGATATAAAAATATGGAAAGGAAACATGGGTAAACACATATACATAAGAATGAAATCATACTTTACCCATAAAACATAGGCATATCAAATCATGAATAAATCATAGAAGACATGAGACATAAAGGTAACTTGAGTCATTCATAACATTCTTACGTAGGGAGTAACCCTTTTGGTTACGTTTGGAATACCCATCACAGTATATTCCCTAAATCTCTTCGGAGAAACCTTAACGTTTCACTCATTCGCGTTACCCAATGCATTGGAGAGCTATATCGGGCTCACACACCCTTAGTTTATCACGGAACCACCCGTTCTTCATAACAATGCCCAAGAACCATAACATAATCGTATCACATAAAACATGAATAAAGGAAACATAACATTTCCACATTTCAATCACAATATAACATTTTAGGATATTGAAATAATGAATCCATTCAAAAAGAAACCATTTCCAAAACCATTTAAAACATTTAATAAAGATATTTTTGAATCAAAGTGTCCCATACCACCTTGAAGCTTTTAACATTTTAAACCATTAATATCCATATAAATAAATCCTTAAAACCATTTTGAAAACATGGATATTAATAAGAACAAATAATTAAAACATTTAAAACGATATTTTGGTTAAAGGGTTTTTACCAAAATTAGAGACACTTGAATATAATAATTGAGGAATAACAATTAGTCAGAACTTTATAATATCATGAGAATAAACGGATTCATGATATAATACTCCAAAGGACAGTATATACACCATATAAGAGTGAATTGATGCATAACAACAATGAACCCTCAATAGAAATGTCAAATGTGATGAAATCCCTTATAGAGAAGGTATCCTTAAATTAAGGACAAATCAATCTCAAAAATATGTGTGAAAAATATAAATACACCCAATATAAGGGGATATTAAGTGTAAAACAATAAAAGTCCATTCACACATATTCAATGGATGACATATTCAATGACTACATGTTGAACCCAAAGAAATCGAAATTGGGTTAAAAAGTTCCCTTGACAGCCTAACGACATCACATCAAAATGAGTTGATGAGAGATAAAAAGTGTTTTTCATCACTTGGACATAAAATTTACATCAATAAGGCTATATGAGAACATATCCCAACATAAAAATATGTAAATTAAAAGACCCAACAAAAGAAGTCTTTTAAAAAAGAGGAGGGTGAAAGGTTCCCTTACCAACTTGGGTATCTTTCAAAACATACACCCCATGAAAGAAGGACAATATATCATTGATGTAAATACTCATAAACGAAATTATATTACACAAATAGTAGAATAATGGGCAGTACATACACCAATCAATGGAATTTGTGGAAAATGTAGCATAAATCTCACGGGAATAAAAGTGAGATGAAAAATCCCTTACGAAAACTCGGCAGCCTGACGGCGCCACATAAAACTTCCAAATATGGATTGATGAGATCAAATAGGGTATCTCATCACATTACAATAAACTTTACAGCAAGAGGAATATAAAATAACATCCCCCAACATTACAAAGAGGAGCTTAAAAGAAGTGACATAAAGGAGAGTACTTAAAAAGAAAGAGAGAGGTTAGATCTCTTACGAATGTTCGGCAGCCTAACGGCGCCACTCAAAACTCCCAAAATGGATTGATGAGAGAGAATAGGGTCTCTCATCACATGAACATAAAAATTACAGTAAGTTTAATATAAAATAACATCCCAATAACATTAAAGATGATCTTTAAAAGGAATGGCATAAAAGTGTGTACTTAAAAAGAAAGAGAGGAGTAGGATCCCTTACCTCGGGTCCGACTTGACTCGATCATTCTTTAATCTCCTGAATAATAAACTTGAGTTAATTTATAATTCCTTAAGAACATTTTTCAAGTTCATTATTACTTTTAGACCACTTATTACCATGTCATAAACATTATGTAATCATTTAAGTTAATAATATTTGTTTTGCCGATATTTGGTTCTTAAGTCGAAAGTGGACTTCTTACAATTACATGTTGTTCGTGTGGCCAAATGTTTATTATATCCAGAATTGTATTCATTATGTAGATATCATATATGTCATATATATCCATTACTTGCATGAATTTATAACATTACATAATCATTTAGAGGTAAGAAATGAAATGCACCGTTCATGGAGACGGTAAGCCGTACGTACGCATGAACGCTACTTTCATTTCTATTTCGTATTTTATAGAATGGAATAATAATGATATAAAGGTATATTATAATTCCAGTATAATTTCATATATAATATCATATTTCCATCCTTTATACGTCCCACATATGGTATTTAACGAATCAAATCACTTTGAGGGGGCGGTAGTCCGCACTTCCTTAAATGAAGATATCGCGTATACCCATAATGGAAGCCATAATGGTAAGACAAAAATGAAAACTACAGAAGCATAAATAAAACATAAACATATTATATATCATATATAAAAACAGTTACATCGTAATGGCTACCTTTTAAGGTGTTAAATGAGTATTGAACAATCATCGTTTCGGGAGGCAGAATTTCACCATCCACGGAAACCGTATGTTCTTTAACCATTTGATGTAGTTTTGTGAGAGTTTAGCTCGAATAAATCTTATAACAACATCCTTGTATATTGAAGATACTGGTGTTGTTACAAAAGAAGTAAATAAAAAGAGTTTAGGGGGTTGGAGTAGCAAAATAAAACAAATGAACATGAGAGAATGAATTACCTTTAAAAGTGTAACTCCTTTTGATTTGAGCCTAAAGGCTTCCATTGAAAGGATTCTGCCCAATGGGAATCCTCTAGGATGAGGAGAGGTATGTGGAGAGAGTAAATGGGCAGGGGTTGGCTGAGCCAAAGGCTTTAGGAGTGTGTTAAATGAGGTAGAGGTGGGGGCCTTTTATAAGAGGAGAGGAGGGGCACTTTTGGAAAGTAAAGAAATATTTCTTTATTTGAAAATGTGTTTCGGTTTCAAAAGGTCCCACATTGATATAATTCGTGGATAAGGAGATAAGGCTTCGAAATCCACTCACCCAATAAGTTTTGGTCATGTGTAGTTCATATATTGTACATTATCTTTCCATTTCATTTAAATCGTCAAATAATGATGTCATCGCTGCATCATAATTATGTCATAAATAATTTAATTTATTTAATGTCTAAAAATTATAAAAAAATACTATAATGTAGGAAATATTTTTAGATTTCCAATGAATATTTATAATCAAAAAGATGACTTGTATAACACCACTTAAAAATTGTTTTAGTAAAACATATCATGTTTGTGTCAATTTTACTTTTACATTAAATAAAATGTTATTTATGTAATTTCCCAACCAAAGTGTCTCTATGGGTTCCCCAAGTTGACCCATGGCTTTTCTTGGTCGTCCATGACACAACCAATGATGGTAGTACATGTGTCAAGCTCATCTTATTTTATTAAAGTATTATTTTTACCTTAAACTACACTAATTACCACTAATCGCGATTAAGAACTTAATAAGTTACTATTCACCAAAAATTATTTTTATCCCATTGAACCACATTTTACTTCTTAATGACAACCATATATGTCGGATTTTTTGAAATTCAAAACACAAAGATGGAAAATTTTCATTTAAACGGAAAATTTAGTTTTTATAATTACCACTTAGTGGTTTCACTATTCATCAAAAATTGAAGTTTTTCAGAAAATTACCAAAAATTCACCCTAAGCTATATTTGATATTACGAATTCAAAAATGAAGTCTATTTTAAAAAATTCGAAACATATAAGTCACATTAATTAATTTAATAATTAATTCCCGCTGTCATAGCAAATAGCGTGTTTTTATAAAACAATAAGTATCAAAAGATTGACACCAGTTTAAGTCTAATTTCAAAGTGAAATTAATTCCAACGACCACTATTGGATTTAATGGTAAAAATATTTTCTAATTTCACTTTAAAACCAATTCAAAATATAATTTATCATATAAATAAATTATATTAAAAAGAGGTTTTGAATTAAAATGCAACATTTTGTACTATTCATTTAAAAAATGAACTTTATCAGAAAGGTACCAAAAATTTACACAAAGTAAATTTTGATGTCCCGATTCTAAAGAAGAGTTATGTTTGGTCCAATATAATTTATAAGATCGATCAAAACTATATTTAATGACGGTTCTCTATCAAAAGGTGATAAGTGGACCTTTCTTGAAAATTAGTGTATAAATGCCTAAAATTGAACTCTTTCCGTATTTTAAGCCTTTATATTTTATTGGGTAAATGTAAAAACATTTAAAAACATATATAATCATATTTTAGTTATTTCTATCCATTCCCACCATTACAATGGCTACATGTTAACTACCATTTAAAATAATATTATTTTATTATTAGAGTGCAACGTAAGATTCCCAAGAAACTCGTTGTTGCGTGTTGGGTACGCCATCGAGCATAGCGTCCACTTTAAAGTCATATTAATATTTTATTCACAAATATGGATAAATATGAAAATGTCATATTCCTTATTTACCTGGGGTGTTACATCCTTCCCCCCTTTTGGGAATTGCGTCCTCGCAATTTTAAAAATGCGCTTGGAAACATCCTTGAACGTCCCACATCGGAACAAGAGTCGGTAAAACAATCACTTTAAAATAAAGAAAGATAAGCACAGAGGTCACCCGAGATAACCCATACTAGGATTCTATGTATGAAAATATGGACATGGAGGAGAAAACATAGGTTCATGTTCTGATGGAGAGTGATAGAAAACATGTTTAGGA
Source organism: Viscum album (assembly GCA_963277665.1). NCBI lineage: Eukaryota > Viridiplantae > Streptophyta > Magnoliopsida > Santalales > Viscaceae > Viscum > Viscum album. The sequence goes on from OY728158.1 coordinate 397,972,898, forward strand.
GAAAGTTAACCACGAGAAAATCACAAACTTGTGATGGGTTAAACGGTATTCGATTCCCCAGTAGGAAAATTTAATAGACAACATTTTTGTTTTAAGTTACTTTTTATTGAGGAATTTATTCATAAGGAAACATAATCACTTATCATATTGACTTTGAACTTTTATTAGATTCCTTACACAAACTCATATTTTCTCCAAAAGACGAGTATTTAGGAAGACTTGTTCACATTAAGAGTACTATAATCAACTTCTAGAGAATCACCTAATCCACAAAATAGAACTATATACTTCCCATGTATGTATACTTTAACCAAAACCAAAACCAAAAAGCCTAGTACAAGATCAGATAATCCAGAAAAGGATAACCCTTTATAAAAAGAAAATCTATTCTTAATCTCCAAAATTTGTCCAACAAAACCCAAAGGTCAACGAGGACCATTCTATAATCAATTTGTCCATAAAATTCTTCAAAGTAAACCAATATAAGATTGAAACCCAAATATTTGAAGGATTTTGTCACATAGTCTTCCAAGATAAATCGTAACATTTATCTCCAAACAATATCAGTTGCTCCTAAAGTCTCGTTTTGAAAAGTAATTAACCTAATCACATATCCTCCATGATAGGTTAATCATTTTCATAAATAACCCAAAATCAACTTACTCTTAATTCATAAAATCATATAACTAGAATGAATCAGTCAAACTAACCAGGGACTTCACGTAGTCCAGTGGTAGGCGATAAATACCAGCCGCACATTGGTTGTGGGTTCGATTCCCGCAACTGTTTCCGACGCGACGGGATGTCACACGGTCTACGTGTTGTCTTTTTCCAAAACTATATAATTCTTAAAACATTCCCCAAATGAGATAAAATCTTCAAGAATAATCATAACATATTTTAACCTCAAGTTTATCTCATGCCTTTCATTTTCCATCATAACATATAGTAACCCATAATTACCTCAAAAGTAAGGATCATATAAACCCAAATGGTTACCTTAATAATTATTACCTGAATTTCCACATCGAGTTGGCCATTTCGTACATGTGCATTAGAGAACTCACCAAGGTTGAAGTGGTGGATCATGACTCCTTGATATTTGGTTTAGAACAACCACGAGTTTTCTCATTGAATCCTCCATTTTATCTAGTATCTTAATCAGAGACCCACCACAGTTTCCTTCAAACCTGTTGTCTCTTTGGTGCCTGCTAGATCCATCCATTCACTAAAAATAGAAATGTCAGTGTGAGTATATCAACTAAACCATCATGTACTAATGAGGAAGGTAAACACTATGATACACTTACTCATTCACTTTATCTAAAACTAGGACTCTTTCTGAAATCCTAACCATTAAGGTAATGTCACTTATTCTTAAAGAATACCCTAACCTCTAAAGTTATCTAAACCGACCTTTGATACCAACTATAAGGCCCCAGCCTTAAACCTTACTTAATCTTGAGTTATTACAAGATTACAAATTGAGGATCTTTTCAGGTTTAGAGTTTTAGAGAATTAGATCATGAAACTTGCATTACATTCCACATTTAAACAAAGTGGTTACATAAAAGACAGTATTCATTCTTCCCATCAACGGAAACATAGTTAAAACATAACACGGATTCTTTCTTGACACATCCTTGACACTATCATCACATCATGTACCATTCCCTTGACCTGTGAAAAACATTTCAAAAACTTGGGATGAGCACAAAAAGCTCAGTAAGGGATATAAAAATATGGAAAGGAAACATGGGTACACACAAATACATAAGAATGAAATCATACTTTACCCATAAAACATAGGCATATCAAATCATGAATAAATCATAGAAGACATAAGACATAAAGGTAACTTGAGGCATTCATAACATTATTACGTAGGGAGTAACCCTCTTGGTTACTTTTGGAATACCCATCACAGTATATTCCCTAAATCTCTTTTGAGAAACCTTAACGTTTCACTCCTTCGCGTTACCCAATGCATTGGAGAGCTATATCGGGCTCACCCGCCCTTAGTTTATCACGGAACCACCCATTCTTCATAACAATGCCCAAGAACCATAAAATAATCGTAACACATAAAACCTGAATAAAGGAAACATAAAATTTCCACATTTCAATCACAATATAACATTTTAGGATATTGAAATAATGGATCCATTCAAAAAGAAACCATTTCCAAAACCATTTAAAACATTTAATAAAGAGATTTTTGAATCAAAGTGTCCCATACCACCTTGAAGCTTTTAACATTTTAAACCATTAATATCCATATAAATAAATCCTTAAAACCATTTTGAAAACATGGATATTAATAAGAACAAAAAATTAAAACATTTAAAACGATATTTTGGTTAAAGGGGTTTTACCAAAATTAGAGACACTTGAATACAATAATTGAGGAATAACAATTTGTCAAAACTTTATAATATCATGAGAATAAATAGATTCATGATATAATACTCCAAAGGACAGTATATACACCATATAAGAGTGAATTGGTGCATAACAACAATGAACCCTCAATAGAAATGTCAAATGTGATGAAATCCCTTATAGAGAAGGTATCCTTAAATTAAGGACAAATCAATCTCAAAAATATGTGTGACAAATATAAATACACCCAATATAAGTGGATATTAAGTGTAAAACAATAAAAGGACATTCACACATATTCAATGGATGACATATTCAATGACTACATGTTGAACCCAAAGAAATCGAAATTGGGTTAAAAAGTTCCCTTGACAGCCTAACGACATCACATCAAAATGAGTTGATGAGAGATAAAAAGTGTATCTCATCACATGGACATAAAATTTACATCAATAAGGATATATGAGAACATATACCAACATAAAAATATGTAAATTAAAAGACCCAACAAAATAAGTCTTTTAAAAAAGAGGAGGGTGAAAGGTTCCCTTACCGACTTGGGTATCTTTCAAAACATACACCCCATGAAAGAAGGACAATAGACCATTGATGTAAATACTCATAAACGAAATTATATTACACAAAGAGTAGAATAATGGGCAGTACATACACCACTCAATGGAATTTGTGGAAAATGTAGCATAAATCTCACGGAAATAAAAGTGAGATGAAAAATCCGTTACGAAAACTCGGCAGCCTAACGGCGCCACATAAAACTTCCAAATCTGGATTGATGAGATCAAATAGGGTATATCATCACATTACAATAACATGTACAGAAAGAGGAATATAAAAGAACATCCCCCAACATTACAAAGAGGAGCTTAAAAGAAGTGACATAAAGGAGAGTACTTAAAAAGAAAGAGAGAGGTTAGATCTCTTACGAATGTTCGGCAGCCTAACGGCGCCACTCAAAACTCCCAAAATGGATTGATGAGAGAGAATATGGTCTCTCATCACATGAACATAAAAATTACAGTAAATGTAATATAACAGAACATCCCAATAACACGAAAGATGAGCTTTAAAAGGAATGGCATAAAAGTGTATACTTAAAAAGAGAGGAGTAGGATCCCTTACCTCGGGTCCGACTTGACTCGATCGTTCATTAATCTCCAGAATAATAAACTTGAGTTAATTTCTAATTCCTTAAGAACATTTTTCAAGTTCATTATTACTTTTATACCACTTATTACCATGTCATAAACATTATGTAATCATTTAAGTTAATAATATTTGTTTTGCCGATATTTGGTTCTTAAGTCGAAAGTGGACTTCTTACAATTACATGTTGTTCGTGTGGCCAAATGTTTATTATATCCAGAATTTTATTCATTATTTAGATATCATATATGTCATATATATCCAGTACTTTCATGAATTTATAACATTACATAATCATTTAGAGGTAAGAAATGAAATGCACCGTTCATGGAGACGGTAAGTCGTACGTACGCATGAACGCTACTTTCATTTCTATTTCGTATTTTATAGAATGGAATAATAATTATATAAAGGTATATTATAATTCCAGTATAATTTCATATATAATATCATATTTCCATCCTTTATACATCCCACATATGGTGTTTAACGAATCAAATCACTTTGAGGGGGCGGTAGTCCGCACTTCCTTAAATGAAGATATCGCGTATACCCATAATGGAAGCCATAAAGGTAAGACAAAAATGAAAAATACAGAAGAATAAATAAAACATAAACATATTATATATCATATATTAAAATAGTGACATCGTAATGGCCACCTTTGAAGGTGTTAAATGAGTATTGAACAATCATCGTTTCGGGAGGCAGAATTTCACCATCCACGGAAACCGTATGTTCTTTAACCATTTTATGTAGTTGTGTGAGAGTGTACCTAGAATAAATCATATAACAACATCCTAGTATATTGAAGATACTGGTTTTGTAACAAAAGAAGTAAATAAAAAGAGTTTAGGGGGTTGGAAAAGCAAAATAAAACAAATGAACATGAGAGAATGAATTACCTTTAAAAGTGTAACTCCTTTTGATTTGAGCCTAAAGGCTTCCTTTGAAAGGATTATGCCCAAAGGGAATCCTCTAGGATGAGGAGAGGGATGTGGAGAGAGTAAATGGGCAGGGGTTGGCCGAGCCAAAGGCTTGAGGAGTGTGTTAAATGAGGTAGAGGTGGGGGCCTTTTATAAGAGGAGAGGAGGGGCACTTTTGGAAAGTAAAGAAATATTACTTTATTTGAAAATGTGTCTCGGTTTAAAAAGGTCCCACATTGATATAATTCGTGGATAAGGTGATAAGGCTTCTAAATCCACTCACCCAATAAGTTTTGGACATGTGTAGTTCATAGAGTTTACATTATCTTTCCATTTTATTTAAGTCGTCAAATAATGATGTCATCACTGCATCATTATTATGTCATAAATAATTTAATTTATTTAATGTATGAAAATTATAAAAAAATACTATGATGTAGGAAATATTTTTAGGTTTCCAATGAATATTTATAATCAAAAAGAGGACTTGTATAACCCCACATAAAAATTGTTTTAGTAAAACATATCATGTTTGTGTCAATTTTACTTTTACATTAAATAAAATGTTATTTATGTCATTTCCCAACCAAAGTGTCTCCATGGGGTCCCCAAGTTTACCCATGGCTTATCTTGGTCGGCCATGACACAACCAATGAGGGTAATAAATGTGTCAAGCTCATCTTATTTTATTAAAGCATTATTTTTACCTTAAACTACACTAATTACCACTAATCGCGATTAAGAACATAATAAGTTACTATTCACCAAAAATTATTTTTATCCCATTGAACCACATTTTACTTCTTAATGACAACCATGTATGTCTGATTTTTGAAATTCGAAACACAAAGATGGAAAATTTTCATTTAAACGGAAAAATCAGTTTTTATAAGTACCACTTAGTGGTTTCACTATTCATCAAAAATTGAAGTTTTTCAGAAAATTACCAACAATTCACCCTAAGCTATATTTGATATTACGAATTCAAAAATGAAGTCTATTTTACAAAATTAAAAACATATAAGTCACATTAATTAATTTAATAATTAATTCCCGCTGTCATAGCAAATAGCGTGTTTTTATAAAACAATAAGTATCAAAAGATTGACACCAGTTTAAGTCTAATTTCAAAGTGAAATTAATTCCAACGACCACTATTGGATTTAATGGTAAAAATATTTTCTAATTTCATTTTAAAACCAATTCAAAAGATATTCTAATCATATAAATAAATTAGATTAAAAATAGGTTTTGAATTAAAATGCAACATTTTGCACTATTCATTTAAAAAATGAACTTTATCAGAAAGGTACCAAAAATTTACACATAGTAAATTTTGATGTCCCGACTCTAAAGAAGAGTTATGTTTGGTCCAATAGAATTTATAAGATCTATCAAAACTATATTTAATGACGGTTCTCTGTCAAAAGGTGATAAGTGGACATTTCTTGAAAATTAGGGTATAAATGCCTAAAATTGAACTCTTTCCGTATTTTGAGCCTTTATCTTTTATTGGGTAAATGTAAAAACATTTAAAAACATATATAATAATATTTTAGTTATTTCTATCCATTCCCACCATTACAACGGCTACATGTTAATTACCATTTAAAATAATATTATTTTATTATTAGAGAGCAACGTAAGATTCCCAAGAAACTCGTTGTTGCGTGTTGGGTATGCCATCGAGCATAGCGTCCACTTTAAAGTCATATTAATATTTTATTCACAAATATGGATAAATATGAAAATGTCATATTCCTTATTTACCTGGGGTGTTACACTAAATTCCTCTAACACCCTAGTGTAGAACATGCATCATGTGTAATGACCCATATCTAGATCATCCATATGACTGTTGTAAAACCCCAATTGAAAATACATTAATAAATTTCTACATATTTTCTGAAAAACTATATTAATACTTATTTGGATTTGAATATATTAATCATGGCCTCTAGGAATTTATTTAATAATAATTTAGGGGTGTCTTTGTGATTCATTAATTAATATTTATATGATTATAATTTTAAGTCAACTTGTGAGGTATATCTACTCCTAAAATCTATATCATCTTGACACAAATAAATACTTCAGTTGAAAATTTAAATATTATTTTTAATCTTCTTATTTTTTTCAAAAGTTATAAGAAAAAATTAAAATTGGTCATATGAGAACCATAAAGTTTTAGTGACATTATAAAATTATATACATAAATAACATGTACATAAAATACATACCAAATTTCCACTAATTTCTTTTTAACTATCACCCTTATTATACATATAAAAAATAAAAAATTTCTCCATAAACTATGTAAGGAAAACCTAATAAAAGGTGGGAATTGATTTTAAGTATAGGTAAACATAAGATATTTTTATAAATGATAATAAGTTATAATAATATAATAATACGTTTCTGGAAACATAATAAGAATTTATAATAATAATACAAAAATTTTCAAAGATCTATTATTTTGAATAATGAAAAAACATTGGTTAATCAAAAGACATAAGAAATAAAACTAAAGAATAATAATTAATCAATCATGATCCAAGAAAACTTATCATAAGGATAGGTAATAGGTATTTGAAATAGACGTAAGAATATAAATTTTTTTCCTTATACAAAGATCACTAAAAATACATTCATAGTGAATTTGGATCACTCCTCCTTCCATCCTTTACTTATTCAATGTTCACTCCCAAGACTATCTTATTTGAAAATGTCCCTTACCAAAATGGGCACACTCCCCATTATAGTACTTATTATCTCATGATATATCCATTTTATGAGAATTATTATTGGGATATATACTTCTGATATCACCTATCACATAATAAAAACCATATATATGTTCACCCCATGTTTATAAAACATTTATCAAATTATCATATCATAACCCATTGAAAAAATTTGGGTTTCCTAAAAATTTCATAATAATAATAATAAATGATCAAGAGTAGGTATAAATATGGTAAAATTTAATAATTTTCGTAATAAATCATAATAAATGACAAAGGATATTATTTAAAATTATAATAAATTCAAAATATCACTAGAAATTAATAGTTTAAAATATCATGTTCATTTTAAAATTCCTTATTTAAAATCTAAAAAATTATAAAATATTAAGTAAAATAATATTTATAAAAATAACCAATATAACGTATCAATTAATATTCAAAGGAAATATTATTCATGATGGAGGGTAAATTAATTCATGTGGTATAGATTAAACTGAAAATAATAATCCTTTTAAAACATGGCATATAAAATAAAATTCTATTTAAAATGAATTCAAATAATATGTATATAATAGTAAAAAAATTCTTGAAAACATTTTAATGAAATATGTATATGAAGAAATGTTTCACGACCAAAGAGATAAATAAAGTAGGTTTTCCTAAAAAAAATTGTCATGATTACACTATGATATGAAACTGAAAATAAATAATTTAATATATAGAAATAAATAATATTATAATAAAATAAATAATATTTATGATATATATATTATTTAATTTCATCATTATAAATTTACAAATAAACAATCCTGATAAAAATGATATTGTAAAAAAAATACTCACTTAAATTTTATCTTACTTCTTGATAAATCTAAATTATTTTATAATAAATTAAAATAAATTATACTTATATAAAAGAACCATAATCATAACAATAGTTACATGTATTATTTTAATATAACATATTATCACCCTTTCAACATAAAACCTTTAATATTTATCAACATTTGATTTGTTAACTGCTTTAATTTTTATGTATGTTTTAGTTTAACAATTATAGTACTTGAAAATTGATCATGGTTACTTTATATAAACAATGTTAATAATGTTATAAATAAAACATTTATTAATTATGTTCATATTTATAACCATTTAAATAAAGTGGATATTAAAAATTAATTACATCATAACGTGGAGATAGTTGTCTCTACATACACATGAGTTTTGTTTCTATTTTTTGGGTTATAAATAAAAAAATATAAACATTTATTCACATTCTCAGAACCATTATTATTTCATAAATATAATATATATACATTAATATAACATACCAACCATCCATGAAATATTGGTATGGGAAATGAATCATATCGCTACGTGGAGGTGGTAGTCCACATGTACGAATGAGTAATACTTTCATCTTCAATTTGATGGAGAAGTGGTGGTAAATAGGGTTTCTATATTTATAGTAATATATAATTATATTTATGATACTGGATTCACCATTTAATTATTAATACAAAAAATTTATAGGATGTAGAAAAATAAATAACATTTAAAGAGCTTGGTTAAGATTTATACATCTTCTTTGTGATACCCCATTTGGCTTACCCCTTCACCCTTGAAGGATTTCTATCAATGGAAAAATAAAAGATTTTAGATGAATTAAAGTAATCTAGAAATGTTTTTTTACAATTTATTATTTTATATATAAGGCTAAAATGGTATTAATAAGGGGGGATAAGAGGTGTCCTTTTTTAAGTGAGGGAAAGGTCACACATGGAATTTCTTAAAAGATTTCAATGTTGTAAGGTTAGTTTAATAGGAGCATTACTCCAAATTTCCAATTATTTGATTTTTGTATATTAAAAGGCTTAAATATTTTCATAAATTTATAATAATTCCTGATTTGGTGGAAATTCTACCTTAATATATTGGTTTAACCACCCTATAAACCCATTTTACCTTAACCATGGTAACAAAAATTTTCCATTTTTACTATTCAATATGACTAAAAATTAAGTTATACATATCAAATTATTCTAATTATAATGTTTAAAAATATGTAATTAATTTTAAAATATTAAATTTATATAATTTATAGACTTTAATTTTAAATAATTATGAAAACTGTAATGGAAACGCGTTTGAGAAAAACACATTTTTAAGAATAAAACATTATTTAATCCTATTAATTTCTTTGTAAAAACCATAAAATGTTTGTGAAAATATATAATAAAAAATATTAAATATAATTTTTAAAAAATAATTATTCATATTAGCTTAATTTAATTTATTAATATAAAAACACATTGTGTGCAAAAAAATAGTCTTTTAGGATCATGTGTTTTTAAGCCAAAAATTGAACTTATTCTAAAATAAATAATAATTATGAATCCTGTGTGATTAGTTATAAAATGTTTATTAAATTTTATTTGTGTTAATTTAATATTGAATTAAAAACAAATTGGTACTTTTAGTTGAAAATAAATGATATTTTTTATAAAATTCAGTATTTTTCACTATTCATTGAAAAGTAAATCTTTTTAGAACAATATAAAGAAATTCACCAAATGATAGTATTTTCAAACTAATTTAAAAAATGATACTAATTTCCATAAATAAAATTTCTATAAATGGTATAAAATATTTATAAATTATCTTCAAAATTTTTTAAACAAAATCATTTTTGAAAAAACCATATTTTCAAAGCATAAAATAATATTACTAAAAATGGGAACTTATTTATTATAAATTAGTCCATATGTTTTCCTTATTTAAAACCTTTATAAATATTGTTCATTATATTTTTATTAATAATCATAAATTCAAATTTAAGAGTTATGTTATAAAATTTTAATATATAACGTTTCATAGAGACTCAGTGTTGCATGTTGGGAAAGCTTTAAAATACATACTATTTATTTCAAAGGAAATACATTTACAATCTTGGGGTGTTACATTAGTCCACCTTGAAATAAGTTTATAACTCAAAATTCTATCAGGTATATAAAAAAATAAGGATATCCCTACTTCATCACATCCTTGGGTTGCCATGCATATTTTTAATGTTTTTGATTCCAAAAATGAATTTTAACCAGATGAATAGTATTCTTCCATAGAAATTTTTCTCTACGATCAATGATTTATAACGGTTTTAATTTATATGAAAGATATTTTCCAATTGGAACAGCCTTTGAGTTTATTACATTTGAAGGCTTAGGTATGTACTTACTGTTGAGTGGCCTCATGTCATTCTCATCATAATTTAGTTTTGATAATTACTTCAATCCATCATTATTTTTTTTCTAACTATATAGTTAAAGTGTTTTAGATTTATTATATCATGGTATTTATTTTATATAAGAATAAATATTGATTAAAATATTAGTCTGTTTGTTCCATTTGAAAGATAAGCATATTATCTTCATTTCATCTGTTAATGTTATAATACAATTCAGTTATTTTGGATGGTGTTAATGTTTACAAAAGTAGTTATATGTTTTCTAAGTGATATTTAAAATTTTCATCTTAATTTCACCAATAATTTTTTTTATTTATCAAGATACAATGAAGGTATGATCATTCTAATTTTATTGTAATATATCTAATAGAATCATCTATATTTTATTACATTATGAAGAATTCATAAAATCTTGTTTTGGTGATAAAAAATTCACTAAAGTTGATACAGTAGTTTTTCAACACTACAGTGAAGAGATTTGAAAACCTATTGTATTTCATTCACTGGAAGTTCTAAAGATATCAAAATCATTTGAAACATGATGAAATGAAATACAATAATATTATCTTGATTTCATCAGCTTATATAAAATTCTAAAAAGTTTGTTTGGATTGTCAATAATATTTCGGAAGTTGAGTGATTATTTTTCAAAATTTTAATTTTTCAAGAATATTTTTTATTGTAGTTTTTGAATATATATAAGGATCTATGAAAGTTGTATTCATTCTATTATTAATCAATAAGAAATTTCATATTTTTTCCTAAATATAGGTCTTCTATTTTGAAGGATAAATCTATTTTTAAAGGGCTCTTAAAAACCGTTAATGAATTTAAAGGCAAGCTGTCAGTTTTCAAAAGGTTTAATGAACCCTGCTTTATAAAAAATGAAACCCTATATATAATTCACATGTATGTTTCCTGAACAATATACTGGTAATGAACCATACATTTATGAACCCTATGATATACTGGTAATGGAAACTATGTTACATTGACAATGAACCCTATGTTCATAAACCTTACATTTAGTGAACCCTACGTTAATAAACCATGGGTTCATGAACCCTACCTTTATGAACCCTGCATTTTGTAGAGAATGTACCCTAATCTATTGCTTATTCCTTTTGTTATTTTTTTAAAATAAAATTAATCCTGTTGTGCATATATTCAAATATGAAATGACGCATCCAAAGAGATTAAATTCAAAACATACTTCAACAACAAAAATACAGAATTGTGACCTGTTGTATGCTGAGTTTTTACTTTGTTTACGGGAACTTTTTCTATTACATGACCTGATATATATTTCATAAGGTTCTCTTCATTTTATACAACACCTTATAACATTTTAATCTATCATGTGCAGAAAAAATGATTGTTCAGATCTATTATTCCATGTTGTAAATTGAAGTTTTGTTTCCGTCAAGTTTTCATGATGAAACACAAAAAGCTGAAACATTAGTTGCTACATCATTCATAAGAATGTACCATATATTTTTCATGATAAATCATTCTAAAAATACGAATGTATTATGTAGAAATAATCTACGCCAATACCACATGAACATCACATGAAACCAGAGGATAATGATGCTAAAATATGTTTTCATGAACACCTCCTCATTGCATGAGAAGACAAACAAGATGAAAAATAAGGTTGCATAAAGGATTGCAGAGATCTACTCAAACATGTGAAAGGGGGAACTCGATATGGATTAAATATGGGTAAACTTGTACACATGCTTCATGTTTGGATCGAAAAAAAATTAAAAGGTAAAATATACAGAATATAGAGATTGGAGTTTAATTACCCTACAATACTCTCTTTTATCTATTTCAAGGTATTTCAATCGGCTGCATTTCTCAAATGGAATTATTTTAGTAGTTTATTAGTTGTATAAATTCTAATAAATCCAAAGTACTATAGTTGAAGATATTTCAATGTTTATACTACAATATTTAGAGAAAAAATGGCTTGTTTATTCTAAAATCGTTTTTTCAGAAAAGTAAGAGAACACAAAGTTATTCAAATTAAAATATTTGAATTAACATTCAGATTATGATGGCTATTTTTAGGAACTGTGTTGAAAATATTTAAAAATGTTTTAATGGATTTAAATGGGAGTTTTTAATCATTTGATGATTGTATTATTCTGGATATTTAATCAGAAGATTTATTCAACTTATTTTAAATGATTTTATTAGTGATTTATTTACAGGAAGAATGAAATAGTGGTATAATATTCTTAGGATATTTATAAATTATATCTAATCTATTTATTTTGAATATTCAAATAAATATAATGGATGTTACTTCTAGATATATATTACATATATATATATATCAAGTGGGAAAAGTAAACATATTAAGAATATTAGAGACGTGGAGACTCTGATGAAAATAAAGTGATGAAATATAATGTTTCTCATCATTCTTAAGAAGAGGAGAATATTATTTGTACAACTTTATTCTCTCATGGTGTAAAGTATAAGTAACCCTTTAAAAACATTTTTTATCATATTTAATATTGTTTAAAGAAGAAGTAGCTTTTATGAATTTGATGATTATTTTTCTATTTTTGTTGTACATTATTTAATATCATCTACATATATCAGTTTTTGCTGAAATTGTGAGCTAAACATATTTTATAACAAACTAAATACCATCTATTTTATTTAGAGTATTGGATTCTTGGACGAAGTTGTGGTGGAGTGTCAGCTTCCCGGACTACACTTTGGTTATTTTGATTCCCTATAAACGATTCAGAAGGCCCTGTAAAATCCTTGTGTAGTGTTAATTGTCTATACTCAGTTTTAGATATCTCCAAATAGAAGGACCTACTAGTGAAAATAACCAACCTCGGGGTATATAGTGTTTTTGGAGTGAGCTAGGGAATTTTTTGAGTCTCAAACTACTAAAAATCATTATGTTCTTTTCATTTATTTATTTTTTCTACTCGCTCAAATTTAAGAGGGAAAGAAAAGATTTATTCATTTTAAGAGGGATGTTTTAATATTTTGATGATTTTTAAAAGGACACAATTTACCTCCCTCATACGTCTTCATAATATCCATTCCAACCTAAAAAGTGGTATCAAAGGGTAATCTCTATTGAAAATATTTCTTTATTTGGAAATCCTTTATTTTTTTAATACTAACAAGTGGTATCAAAGGTTGGTCACTACTAGAGAAATTTCTCATTTTAGAAATCTATTTCAACTCGATACCGACCAATGGTATTAGATGAAGTGATCTTTTGGATATTTCTAATTTCATAAATCCTTGATAATTATTTATTCTACCAAATAACTAACATGTATTGCACAAGGTTATATCTTTTGGGTTTAATAGGTTTGGGTTAAGGATTTTGAAGAAGATAAATTTTAATGGAGGATCTGAAAGAAGGCATTTCACTGATCCATGATCTTTATATTATTGGAAATTATTATGGATGTTAGAAATCTCTCATGAATATTTATTTTAAGAATAATAGTTTGGTAGTTTAAAAGAATATTTAAAAACATTGTGAAATCCCATGAAAACAAAAAAATGGGATGATGCAAAATAAAGTAAATATGGTATTAATCCAAGAGCTGTGAATGTTATTATATGCAGATTTGGCCTTGATGTATTTAATCATGTTACTCAATGTGATACTGCATATGAGATATGAAAAACAGACTCTTTTACTTTTGAGGGAGATGACAAATTGATAAAAGTCAAAAATGATGATGTTGCCTTGTGAACACAAATTTTAGAATAAAATATGGAATTAAAGGAGCCGATTTAGATGTGTAAATCTAAGACGAAAGTGGAAAATGAAAATAATATTTTTACCATATAAAAAAATGACTCACTTAAGGTTTTGATGAATTTATTTTCTATTTATAGTTATTTTCATTGAAGAAATAAATCTAATAACTATGTGTTGATCAAGAAAATAAAATTGTAAATATAACACCTATTTCTCATGCTGATGAGGTATAATCATCATACTCTAAAAATTATTATATAGAGATTTTTTCTCATGATGAACATGATAAATATTATTTTATGATTCATGATAAATTTTAAACCTTAAATAAAGAGCATAGATAACATAGAAATTCATGTGATTCTATTTCAATTGATAATGAAAGTTTAAGAAAATTGATTACAGATTTAAGATAAAATTATTTCAAGATCTCTTAAGATCTGTAAGAAAATAAAATTAAGGAATTATTGGATGAGGATGATAATTTAATGAAAAATTATAGTAATATTAGTAAGGGAGTGAATTATTTGAATAAAAAACTTGGTAAAAACAAAATTCACAAAATAAGGCATGGTATTAGTAGTAATGGAGAGACAACAAAATTATACAAGAAATAATTTTTTTATATTTTAAAATATAAAAATCATCTCTTGTGTTAAATTTATTATTGTGTTCTTACTAGAAATTATGATAAAGCCTGTTCTTTTAAAAAGCGTCATTTTTTTGGTGCCAAGAATGTTCATTATTTAAAATCATTATCTAGCTTTAATTATAAAATTTTCGATCAAAATAAAAACGTTTGTTTGCATAATTATTTAATTCTTATGACTAATATATTCAAAAGAATATGGGTACCAAAAGGCACTTGTATTTAATATTTTGTAGGTATGTGCCACTAGAACTCATTGTTTGATAATTAAGTGGATACTTAAAAATTATGGAAATTTATTATATTTCAATTTCTTATTCTTTTAAATGAAAATTTCATAGAGCTGAAACTATTAAAATCTTGGAAGTATTTTATTTTCATTTTAATATTCGATTTAAATGTTCCAATAGTTTTAAATGGGGGGATAATTTTTTTCATGTTTTTTCTTTTTATTACAATAAAGTTATTTATCTTTATAAAAATGAAAAATCATTTTATCTCTATATTATTTTTTGAATTAGTTTATCAAATTATTTTACTCACCAATAACCATCGGAGTTTTTCTTCTGATTTTATATAAATAGTTATCTTGTGACTAATCATGTGTTTAATGTATTTCTATTTTATTTAGTTTCATGTGAAAAACTAATCTATTATAATATGTGATAAATTATTCTTTTAATATATCAAAATGTTCTGGTCATTAATAACATATGAAGGGATTCATTTTTAAATACTTATTTTAAATTATATTAAAAAACATTCATTTACTTAAAATTCATTGAAAATATTTTATTTCATTTATTTAATATATTTTACAATTATGAAATTTATTAAGGGGCATTATTTTAAAATTTACCATATGTTTGAATGTTTAATTATCATGGAATGATCTAAATAGTTTACTACATTCATTGAGAATGCATTTTATTCATTGAATAATATTATATATATTTTCAAGGATCCTTGATTAAATATTTTTATCTTTTTAATGGAATCATGAATCAAGGGGGAGTTTATATTACTATATGTATTTTGAGTATATATTACATATAATTCCTAAAAAATCATATTATTGATATTTTTAAAAACTAATACATAAAATTTTATTTATTAAATTTTAAATATTTTTTATATTGAAACTGAAATTTTAAATTTCTATTATCTATAAAAAGAGATAAATATATTGTATTATTTTATATACTCAAGAAATCATCTTTTTTATCCTTAAAAAATAATGGATAATTTTTTTAGGAGAATCAGGGTATTATAATTATCAAAAATGGGGGATAATGTTGAGTGGTTCCTTTTCATTATCACCTTAATTTAGTTCTGATGATTACATCAACCCTTCGTTCCTTGTTGTCTAATAATTTTTTTTAAGTGTTTCATATTTAGTTTGTTATGGTATTAATTTTATATCTGAAGAAATATTAATAATAATTATATAGTGTGTATTCCATAGGAACGATAATAATATTATAATCATTTTATCAATTAACGTCAAAATACAATTCAGTTGTATTGATGGTGTAAAAATTCACTGAATTGGTTACAAGTTGTTCAAGTGACATTGTTGTTTCATAATAAAGCCACATCGGAATTTTTTTATATCTCAAGATAAAATCAAAATACATTAATTATCCATTTACATTTATATATATATGAAAATTATCTAAAATCTATTTGGTTATGAAGATGTATGAAATGGTTTATTTGTGCTCTAAAAAGAAACTAAGGTTGACGTAGCAATTTTGAAACTCTATAGTGAACAGATTTGAATACCTCAAGAATTTGATATACTACAAGTTATATAGATATCAGAATGGCTTGAAACCAGATACAATGAAAGGAAAATAATTTTTTCTTTATTTAATCAGTTTACATCGATGTCTAAAAAATTCATTTGGATGGTGAATAAATTTTTTGAAGGTTTTTGATAATTTATAAGAACTATAGTTTTTCCATAATGTTGTTGCATATATTTTTTTAATGATAGTAATTGTTTTAAAAGTTTTATTGAATCAATTATTAATCCATTAGAATTATATTTTTATTTCATAAATATATGTCTTCTATACTAAAGGTTCAGTCTGTTGTTAATGGGATTTAAAATATATGTTGAATTATATGAAGATATTTTTCATGTTTTATGATGGTTTAAGAACCATAATTTCAAAAGAGTGACGCCCTAAATTTAATTCAAAAGTATATTTCATGAACTATACATTTATAATGAACCCTATATTAATAAACCTTATGAAACATTGGTAATGAACCCTATGCTTTGTTGGTAATCAACCCTATGTTTAGGAACACTAATTTTAGTGAACCCTACATTAATGAACCCTACATTCATGAACCCTATGTTCTTGAAACCTAAATTTTAGGCATAATGTCCCATAATTTATTGTTTCATCCTTATGTAATTTTTATGAAATATATAACTAAGCCTATTGTGCATATTTTTACAAGTTGAAATGTTGCATCCCAAGAAATTAAATTCATGACATACTTCTACATAAAAAATACAGAATCATGACCAACTGCATACTAAGTTTTTAATGTGTTTATTGAATATTTTTATTCTACACAGCCTGTTTTATATTTCAAAAAGTTATCTTCTCGTCCATATAACACCTTCTTAAATATTATTCTATTATGTGCTACAGAAATGAGGGTTTAGATCCACTATTTCAATCTAGAAACATAAGTTGTCTTTCTTCCATGTTCAAATGATGAAATGATGCATGCTAAAAGTTTATTTGTTGTTTCATTTGGAAGCTTGGGTCATATATTTAACGTGAAAAAATTATTCTTAAAATATTGATGTGTGGTGGATAAATATTCTACACCAATACCACATAAATATCACATGAAACCAGTGAGTGAAAATACTGAAATATGTTTTGTTGAACAGCTCCTCATTGCATGAGAAGCTAAATAAGATGAAAAATTAGGTCTTACAAAGGATTGTGATGATATATAAGAACAAGAGAAAAGAAGAACTCGTGATGGTTTCTACATGGATAAACTCACACACCTTCTGCATGTTTGGATAGAATAAATATTTAAAAGATAAAATATATAAAAAATGGTTCATGGAATTTAAGCAGCCTACGGTATACTATTTTAAATGATTCATGGAATTAGAATATGCTACATTCTTAAATGGAATTATTTCAATAGTTTTTCATTTGGATATATTCTAATAATTAAAATGGATTATTTGAGATTAAAAATTTTATAATACATTATGTAGAGAAAAAAATTGACAGTTTATTCTAATGTCATTTTTATAGGAAAGTCAGAGGACACAATGTTATTAAAATTAAAATATTTAAATTTACATTTAGATTGTGCTTCTACATTTTATAAACTTATTCTAATATATTTATATATATATTAATGGATTTAAATGGGAGTAACACGTCATTAAATACTGGTAATATTCTAGATATTTTATAGGAATATTTATTCAACTTATTTTAAATATTTGTATTACAGATTTATTCTATAGGAAGAAGGAAACAGTGCTATGCAATTATTTGGATATTTACGAAGGATATGGACATTATATATTTTAAATATCTAAAGGAATTTGAGAGATATTACTAGTAGATATTTATTAAATATATATATATATCTCTACATATAAAAGGAAAATAAAATATTTTATGATCATATAATACGTGAAAACTATGACGAAAATAACATTTTGAAATATTTAGATAGTCATCATTTTAAATAAGAGGAAAATATTCTTTTTACGTATTTATTACATAATAGTTTAAAGAATAATGAAGCCTATGAAAAAATTGTCTAATCTATTTGTTGTTTTTAAAAAAAGAAGAAGCTTGTATGAATTTGAATATTATTTTGTTGTTGTTGTACATCGTTGAATATAATCTACATCTATTTGATTATACTAAAACTATGAGCTAAAACTATTTCACAACAAAATTCATCTCATCTATTTTATTTTTAGTATCATATTCTCAGACTCAGTCATGGTGGAGTGTCAGCTTCATGTAATAACTTGTAGATATTTTGATTCCTTAGAAAAGATCTAAAAGTCCCAACAAAAGCCTTATATACTGTCAACTGCCTGTACTCTATTGTAAATGTATTTGGATATAAGGACCAACAAGTAAAATCACCAAGAGGATGTGGTAGAGCGTTGATGAAGTATACTAGGATATTTATGTGCCCTGATCCACTATAGATTATTATGTTATTTTGAATTATTTATTTCTACTACTCTCCTAACATTAAGGGTGGGGAAAATGATAACATCGTTTAAAGAGGGAATTCTTACTAATTTCAACTTTTTCAAAAGGACACAATTCAACACCTCTTATGTCTTATTCATATCCATGTGTACACAACACTTCCTTAAGAGAGATACATGGAACACATCATGTTCTTAAGTGAGGATTGGTGGGAGTTCTAAATGATAAGAGTTTTTCCTAGTCGAATCAGCAATTATGAAAATAACTATATACTAGGGGCTAATATTTTCTTTTTTTATAAATATTATAACTTGCCTCCTTATATAAATTCATAGGAAAACATCATAGAATCTTTGAATTATAAATATTATTAATTATTGTTAGAAAAACTCTTCAATCAACTATGAGATTCCTTGGCATGGTACTGAATGATTCAATTTTTTTATATAATTTCCTTGTCTGGATCAAGTCCCCATAAATTTATTTCTCTAAATTTATCATAATATAGGAGATTTTCACACTTATTTCCATATATGTATTCATAAGGATTCATCAAAATTATCAAGTGAAATTTATTATTGTAATAAAAATAGAAAAAAAATATTTATATCCAAACCACATTTGAAATATAGACAAAACAATGTCAAAATATCCTCCAGGGTTTGAATTATATTCTCAAACTGATCATCATTCCAAATATTTTAAGTACTAATAAAACAAAAGTCTGTATCCAAATCACGATGAGGATTTTACCAAAACATTGAGGTAAACCTTTGATATCAATCAGATATAATAAAATCTAGTACTCCATGAATCTTTAACACCTCTTTTGAAGTATATTACGGAATGATTATTATAATATAAATATTTCCTAATAGAAATTAAGTTTGATTACTCTATAAGGTGACTGACTATAACCCATGTAGAATTATAAAATTTATATTTTTTGGGAGTTTAATGAATAGATCTATGGTGAAATTTCATCATTTTCATTCAGTTATGGGAAATGGTTTCAACACTCCATTAAACCTTTGTCTCTCATCCTTAAATTTTTAACAAACTAAGTGCCGATATTTATAGTCTACAATATCACTCTTCATGTTGTCCCATTAGAGCTACTCTTACACATCTATATACATCTTCATACTTCCCGGATGAATTGAGAATAATGAGATATGAGCTTCTTCCAATAGTTAATTATTCAAGTCTATATTTATTGTTTATACAAACAATTTATTAATCTTATCTTTAAAACACAATCAATGTTGAACTCAAAAATATTACTTACCTACTTTTTCGATTCCACACCCTTCTTCAAACCATATTCAATATTAACATGGATTTACGGTTAAAAAATAAATTGAGAATAATAATATTTCTCCACTTCCATCATGATTTAAAGTTAAATCATTTTCAATTTCATATATAATGGATATTTTTTAACCTCATCCTAGATAATCTATCATGATCCTTTCAACTGTAAGAATTAACCACCTTGTTCTCTTTCCTAGGGTGGTAATTTATTGATTAGTCATAATAATTAACAAACTCTAACCATATTCTCTTGAACATATACAAATTTTTCTAGGTGAATATATATTTTATGATGTTATAATTTGTATATTTTTTAGACCTTTCTCTATAATGATAATGCCTCTATATCATTAATACATAGATTACTACTTTTAACTCCAAATAATGAGTTGGTTAAATTTTTTCCTAAACCATCCATTTTCACAAGGCATAAGATGTCAAAATATAATTATAAATAACAACACACCGTATCCCCTTCATTAATGTGTCATTGTAAATAAAAACCCCATCTCCACTATAGGGTGGCATGATAAAACATTCACTAACTACCCTTCTCTTCAGTTACACGAAATTTTCTTCACATTAATCTATCAAAAGGAACTTAAGACCCTTTAAATTCAACCTAAAGAGTGTATTAGATATACATGCGAAATCCTTCATAAAGTTATTATAATATCCTTCTAACATAATAAAACTATAGTTCTCAATTGCAATAATTGCTCAGCGTTAAGGTTTAATAACTTCTATTATTGATGGATTCACCGATATTTCATCAATTGGGATTATGTGACACAAAAATGAAAATTTTTACAGAAAAAATTTACAATTGGTAAATTTTTCAAACAAATAATCCTTTCTTAGGGTCGTTAGTAAAATTCTCAAGTGATATGCATGCTATTTATTTCACTTAAAATATATGATAATATAATATATAAATACTACCATAAATTGATAAAGGTGATATCCAATTACACTATTCCTTAAATTCATGAATATAGTACATTAAATAGTAATACAAAATTGAATCACTATAAATTCATAGTTTTCATACCTCAAATGGGCAGTTTTCTTGTGTATATATTCACTTTTGACCCTCAACTAATAGTATAAATCACAAAGGTCAATTTTTAAAAAATATTAATCTCCATATAAATGATCAAACAAATCATCAATATAGGGAATAATATATATATATTATTGATCATTATCTCGTTATGTTCATGATAATAAATGTAGAATCTCTCTGATCCATATTTCTTCTAAAACAATTAATTGGTGCACCCTATAGTAACACACATGGATTAATGAATCCTTTTTCAATACTCAATTGTATTTTCTACTTCAATTCCATCAAATAAATTAGGTCTATTCTACATGAAGTCTTTGAAATAGTTGTATCACCAGGTTTGATTTTTATTGAATGATCAATATCACAATTCATATTAAGACCAGGGATCACTTCCAAAAATACATGAAAAAACTCCCATTCAACAGAAATATATTCGATGTTGAGTATAACCACAAACATATGATATTAAAATCCCTATTTTAGTAGGAACCAATACCCATTAAAAGGATTTAATTTCCATTGGATGTTCTTATTTAACCTCACACCAATAGACAATCATAGGCTGGTTTGGAATATACAAGTGATTCCCTTTTTCTAGAAATTTTTAAGGGATCAATATAGAAGGATCAATCAATGATCAAAATCTAATAAAATCCCAATAAATCATGAATAATAAAAATGTAATTAGACATATTATTAAAAACATTAACCTGACATCCCAAACTTGTGAATGTTTTTTATTTTTCACGATTGACTTCAAAAATAGACATAACATATTCCATTCATTATTCTATGAGTTATCTCTTAGATTAGGGTATAAAATTGGAAAATTCCAATGTTCCCTAAACATAACACATTCAACTAATAGTGGTTACCTATGATGAACATAATTTACCTCTATTTAACTTTTCATTTCCTCTATAATTATTTATTTTCTCTTTTATTCCAAACATAGAATATTTTCTCATTATTTTGAGATATTTCCCTTATTTTATCTTCCAACATTCTCAACTTGTTGGAAGATAAATATTTTTTCCTCCATGGTTTATAAAAATCTCTAATTTTAAGTTATTTGGTTTTCTAGAAGACTCACCCTTGTTAATATTTTTAATCAAATAATGATATAGATGATTAGGAATAATAATAAGTTTTTTACATTCTAATGCTTGTTTCCTTTTATTTATCATGAGTATAATCATTCCATTGACCATATCATTTAGTATTATCATGATTCATTTGGGTTCTTGCCATTGATTGAAGCTAAAAAAATTATGATAACCATTAATCATAGAGGGAAATCATATAATCTTGAAAATAATTTATAATATTTCTAAATCTTGACACCTTCATTTCAATATAATATAACTTACATTTGACCTCGGTTATCCTCAGTTATTATCTATTTAAATCCTTTATAATGTTTTATAATGAAAATTTGAATTGAGATAAGAAAATAGACCAAGCCTATCTTTCTAGGTGTGCAGTCATAGGACCACTCATCATGCCCCGATGATGATTATGTTAATACACAACCCACCTCATTTAGAGTTGATACCCCTAGGTACATATGTTCCATAACCATATCCACATTCTATTATCCAGAAAGGGATATATTTTCTAGGAAAACCAGACTAAATTATTTAACATAACTCAGGATGATCTCTTATACACAAGATTATCCTAAGGATTCAAACTAACATTTTCTCATCCTTGTTTCAAAAAGAAACTAAAACTTCCTCTAATACCAACTATTGAAACCCAAACATTGCATACATAAATACTATATCTTAATGGTGGAAAATTCATTAAATAAAATTATAATCTATGAATAAACTATAAATATTTTATGAATTTTAAATTTTTGATAGATGAAATATTAATATATAAAATACATACATAATTTACCATTAAGTTTATATAAAATAGAACCCTTGTTATACATATGATAGATAAAACCCTTATTCAGGACATAGGTAAGGGAAGCAAAAGAAATGGTGAGCTAAGAAGCTAAGAATGATTCAACATAATAGATTTTAATCAGTGATCATAAGTGATCATATGATAAACATAAGGCTATGTGAACATTATCAAAACATACAATAATAATGCATAATCACTCAACGATCTACAACCATGAATCATGGAATATGATTTAATCAATCAGAAGGCATATGATATAAAAGTGAGGAATCATAAATAATCAATCATGAGAAATGAGAACATTTTAAAAGGACAAGTCATAAGTATTTCGCACACACATATGAATAGAAAATTATTTACTCACTAAAATAATAATATTAAAACTATCATAGTGGATTGGGTTCACATTTTATTCCATCATTTCCTTAGTCAAGGTTCACTTCCAAGACTATATTATAAGACACAGTCACATAAGGAATTGGGTTCACTCCCAACTCCAATAATTATTGTCTTATAAGATTACGATATTTATGCAATGTTGGTATATATAGGTCTAGTACCACCCATCATATAATTGAAACCATACATATGTGTGTCACATGGTCAAAAAACATTCATCATATTATCATATCTTAACATGTGAAAATAATACAGGTTTCATAAAATTTCATAACCATAATTATAAACCATACAGAGAAAGAACAATGATGGTAACATTCAACCATATCCCCAATAAATTACTTGAAACATCAAAGTATGTTTTAATATGTCAAAATACATTTAAAAGAACACTATAAAATTTCTTGGCGAAAACACCCTTTTCATTTTGATATAAACATATTTAAACTATAAAAATTTACATATTATTAAGCGAAATAAATTATTTGAAAAGAAATAAGGAATATAATAGATGATTCCTGAAAGGAAAGATTATTAATTTTGGAGGGTAAATTCCTTAATTTGGTGTATTTAAAAATAAAAAATCCTTCCATATTTTCTGTAAGAAAAATAAGCTCTATGTTATGAAAATGATTAGAATATTCCTTTAAAAACCTTGAAAATAATTTCAAATATGGTGAAAAAATTAATTTAAATAATATATTGATAATTGAAAAAAAAATTCTTGATAACATTTAACAAAAATATGTTCATGGAAGAAATTAATCCCGACTAAAGAGGGAAATAAAGTCAAGTTTCCTTAAAAAACATTTTTTCAGTCTCATTAGAACATTAATAGAGAAATATAAAAATTAAAAATTAATATCCAAAAATAACCATATTTGAAGAAAATAAATAATTTTTTTGAGTGATATATAATATAATTTCATCCTCATAAATTTAATCATAAAATTTTTCTGGTAAAAATGAGATTGTTAAAAAACTCATTTCCTCAAGTTTCTCTTACTTCATAAGTTCTCTAACCTCTTGTATAATAAATTTAATAATATTATAATTATATAAAATAACCTTGATAAAACCTGTAATTCCAAACATTATTTACTTATAACATCTTATCACCCATTTATTCATAACCTATCATTTTCATCATCATTTCGATTGTTAACTGCTTTATTTTTTTTATGTTTCGGTTCAACAGTTATAGTCCATTTAATTTGATCATGGGTCCTTAATATCCATAATCTTAATCATAAAATAAATATGATATATAGTAATTATATACATATTTATAATCATTAATATAAATAAGTGATGAAAATTAATTAAATCACTACATGGAGATGGTAGTCTATACATAATCGCGAGCAATACTTTCATCTCCTATTTCATGGAAAAGGGGTGGTAAATGGTTATGACATAATTATAAAAATATATTTGTAAATTAATGATAATTTATTAATCATTTAATAATGAATAAAACATATCAAGAGTAATTATAAGAATATTAAAAATTAATATATTTTAGTTAATATTTATACATCTTCCTTGAGATACCTCCTTTACCTTACACCTTTATCCTTGAAGGATTAATCATAGGGGAAGAAAAAAATCTCTAGGGTAAGGGGGAGGAATTTTGGAAGGTTTATTATTAGTTATTATATAATATATAAAGCTTTACTAGTTTGAATAATGGATTACAATCCATTCCCTTTATAAGTGTTGGGAGGGATGCAGATGAAATTTCTTGAAATAGTTTAATTATATAAGGTCATTTTCATTGGAAAGTGGCTCAAAATGGAAAATTATTAAAATTTAAGATAATATATTCCATAAATAACTTCAAAAAAGGGGAACAATAATTTTTGTGTGTGGAAATATTACAATTATATCTTGATTTACCCCTTGATAAAAATCTTTTTACCCTAACCATTGTTACAAAACTTTAACATTTTTACTATTCACTTTGATGAAAAATTAAGCTGACCCTATTAAATTATTTTATTTATTATGATTAAAAATATTGAATTCATTTTACTTGATTAAATTTCTATAAGTGGTATAATTTAATTTTATATATGCACATAAACTGCAACAAAATCCTATTTTAGACAAATTCATGTAACACCCGAAACCTCCACAGTACATTTCCCTTTTAATAATTTCATAGATTCTGTTATACGCAACTTGGAGTTTTAACACACCACGACAAATCAAACTAGCCGTTACGAATTGTTATACCTAATTTTTATGAAATTTTATACATTTTATTTTTCAAAATGGACTTAATTTTTGGATTTGGAATATCAAAATTAGTTTAGGGTGAATTTTTTGTATTTTTATAAAAACATTAAATATTTTATGAATAGTGAATAACACTACGTTATTTTTAAAACCGAAATTTTATTTAAATAATTAGTTGTTTTATTTTAATTTATTTAAGGTCAAAATATATAAATAATACCTATATATGTTCAATGTAAATTCATTGAAGTCAATTTATAATAAGTTTAGATATATAAAATGTTATTGAACTTTCTACCCTCTTTTACCCACCTTCTAGGAGCATTTGAAATTTTTCATAAAACATTATTTAACTACTTCAATAAGTTTAATTTAATAAATCTAAGAGACACGGTTAATATTATTAAGTACAATGTCTTTCAAGAATATGAAAATAATTTTTGGTAAATAGTAACTTTGGACTTTTATTAACCATAGTTAAAAGTAAATTGGGTCGTTCAAGGTAAAAAACCTATTATAATAACCCTAACAGATGTCCTAATTCTATTGGATATGTATAATTCGACCCAAAAAACCTTAAGAAAAAAATATGACCCCCTTTGGTCCACTTTGATTAGATTAATACATTTATTATTATTTTATTTAAAGAAGAATTAAAAGAGATAAATTCAATGTTTAATAACTAAACCATTTTTAATATAGGGTTACACAAAATATAAATTCGAAAGTAAATATTAATTAGAAATATAAAAATATTTCCTATATAATGGTATTTTATTTATAATTTTTAGATATTAAATAATTTAATTTATTTATGACACAATGATGATGCATTAATTACCATTTAAGAAAATATTAAAATAATTGGTATTATAAATATCCAAATAATTGTAAATATAGACATATGATCAATTAAACTAATTTTATAGGTTAATATTTCATGTTAGAGTTTGTTATATAAACTTTATTCTAAGTGATAAAGTATTTATGGATTTTAAAAAAATCAAATACCAAATATTGTTAAATTGACATGGTTGAGTTTTTAAAACAAATACTATATTATTAATTGATATAATATTCCTAAAAATATAATTTTTTGATAAAGGATATATATAAGGATATATATATATATATATATTTATAATTAACAACTTGGGGTTCTCTTGGCTTGTTATAGTATGTTTATAAACCATATAATATAAAAATACAAAGAAAAATGGTAAATGTCCAACAATTTAACTAAGAGTTAAATCTAAAATATAAGGCTAATATGGTGGCCTAAACCTCTCTAAAACCTATTGGTTGTGATTTTTTTGACCCATCCCCACCTTATCCTAGAAATAAATCATATTTGAGCAATTAGAAACCGAATGTTATTTTATTATAAAATAAAATTTTGAGCTTTTCCTAAAGTGTCCCTCACCTCCCTTATAAAAGGGTACATATCCTTCTCATAATTTAACACATCCAAAGCCATTTGACTCGGCCAATCCCATACCAAATAACTTCCCAACTTCCCTTACTTCAACCTAGAGGCCTTACTTTGATCATAAATCCAAAATAAGGATCCCTTTTGTTCAACTCAAAAGGATACACCTGAAGAAGAGGTAATAATTTCACCACCCTCTTTAATGTTATTTTTTCTTCCACTTCCTCTTTCTTTGTTGTTTCCATACCAAAATATTAAATCCATTACCTTATATATATTGGGATATTATTATAAATATTTTACAACCATATTCATTATTATATCCATTATATGAAAGACAAAGTCACCATACGTGCGTACGTACGGCTTACCGTTTCCACATCGTGGTGTAGTTTGTTATTCAAACACTTCATTATTTGGATGGGTATCATAATTAGTATTACTGATTTAAATAATAAATATAACATGATAATTATTTGTTATATATGATATACCGTCCATTTACATACGATTTCACCATCAATATATTGATATTGTCGCTCATGCGAACGTACAGATTACTGTCTCCACGAACGTGATGAGATTCATTCCCCATCGTAATCATTCAAGAATAATTTTCATTTTATGATTCCAAATAATATTTAGGAACTTAATATAATTCTGTATATGAATCAAATAAATCATATTCATAACAAACATGGCTTGCATAACCAAGCATATAAAGGAAAACGAATCAGTTAACACCCAAAATGATGATACTACTAAAATATTATTAACTATGGAATATTAGAAGATCATATATGATAACATATTTATGTATATTATTTTTATATAATTTAATATCAATTATTTAACTATTATACACGAGGTTAACGTACCCTCAAACAATGAAATGTACCAGGTAAGGTTCAATTCTACAATCTCTTTACACATATGTGGTTGTTAATACGTAAGTATCTACAGGGACCTCTTTATCATCCACATATGTGTTTTATTAAAAGTTTAATTCAAAACATTTTTACTATTTACTAGACTATGGGTTAAAGTCATTTATTCTTTTATTTGACCATATATTTTTTGTAATGAATCTTTCGGTTATTTTCCAAACATTGTACTTTATGACCTTTTTGACAAAATTAAGGTAAGAATGTATTTTTTAACTTATATGGATGGTGCGGCTACTTTCTTCCATTATAACATTGTGGAAGATTCCCATAAAATCTTATAAAAATATATTCAAAATAATTTTTTTCTTTTATAATTATGTGACTTTTAAATAGTTTTGAAATAGAAAGAGGTATTTCATTCAAATAGTTTTCATTTCATCTATGTCAACATCCTTTGATGGATTTTAAACTTGTTTGAAGTTGATTTATTATGATACAAATCTTCCATACTGTATTGAAGGTTTTGTGATATTTTTTACTTTGGATATGTTATTTTTGTACCATTCATTATTTATGGATAATGTATTGACATTTCGTATGGAAGTTTTAATAAGATTGTTTATGTTATGTTTAAACCTTTTCATTTGACAATGCATTGGACTTAGTAAGTGATGGGTGGAGCCCACTATAGCTCCTAGATGTGTCAGCTGGTCTCATGAGACAAAGTTGTGTCTTGGCACAAGGCCTTGACAAAATCTTATTTGTAGTTTTGGAATAAGGCCTTGACTATGTGGTTATGAATTTGGGCATTATACATTCCATCATTATGAAATTGGTTATTCATATTATATGTGATTATTCAACTAGTAGAATTTCCATGTGAATAATTAAATGGAATTATTTGATTTATCTTGGATATATAATAATGATGTTTATGTTTAAAAGGCTTGTGTTTTATTCTTATACATTGCCTTAAATGTTTATTCTTATTTATGAAAGGTTTTGTTGTATTGTTATCCTTACTGAGATTCTAAGCTCACCCCTTTCTATGTTATATTCTTCCCAGGATGCAAAAAAGTATATTATGACTGAACTATATGGATAGTCTAAGGGTTATGAATGTGGACAATAAATACAATGTTGTTGTTGCCTTTAATTTTATAATGTAATTTAAAAATTATGAATGTATCTAGTACTTCCAAGGATACTCAACTAATAAAAATTTCAGTATTTGATCCCTTGTGATCATGACAATGTTATGTAATAATGAACTGACTATGGGTAACTGGGGTTGGGGAGTTACAGTTGGTATCAAAGGAATTTTAGTACAAACCTTGGAAGCTAGATTTAGAAAAACTCTAATTATAGAACATTTCCTTTAGATATAATTTGAGTATTAGTATAGAATAACATCATAGAATTTTGGTAATGTAGATATTTTGTATGTTTTCCAAGAAATACATCCCGGTCTAGATATGAGTAGGTAGAGGCGGATCTGGAACATATGTACCTAGGAGTGAAAACTCTAACAAGAAGTTCCGCTCTTGGCCCAGGGTATCCAAGTACACGAAAATGGGCCTTGTTGTACTCTTGGTCATGACACTCCCAGTGGATATGCTTAGGATAATTCACATTTTAGTTACAAACCATTATAAAGGATTTATGAGTACATACCTCCTCAAAGAAAATATTTTTGTGATTATGGATTATATCCATAAACTGTTCAATTTTTATTAAGTGTTTTACTTGTTTGGATTATGTATTACAATTCATAAACAAATCTAGTGTATGACTTTATTTTAGAAATGGGGCCTAGTGGAAGAAATGGTAACCGTATAAATGCACATAATCTATGTAGGGATTTCCCTCCTACTCAAGATTATTATAGGGGACCTGGTGATGCAACTGGTGTTGATCAGCGTATC
Source organism: Viscum album (assembly GCA_963277665.1). Lineage (NCBI taxonomy): Eukaryota > Viridiplantae > Streptophyta > Magnoliopsida > Santalales > Viscaceae > Viscum > Viscum album. Next base: position 398,003,180 of record OY728158.1, read on the forward strand.
ACCATACTAGGAAAACTCACTCAGGTTATGAATAATAAACTTACCTATATGGAGCACCCTGATCCACAACGTGGAGGATCAATATTAGACCTCTTCACGAGGAAAAACCAATAAAATTCAATGGGAGTACAAATCCATTGGTAGATGAGCAATGGATAAGTTCCTTAGAGAAAATATTTCATGCATTGGGGAGTAACGATAGAGAAAAAGTTGTCATTGCAATTTATCGCCTCACAGTAGACATAGATAAATGGTGGTCGTTAATCCAAAACACACGGAAAGATGAAGAATTATAAATAATGGAATAGAGTGAGTTTAAAGAGATTTTAATCAAAAAATACATTCCTCGTGACCATCGAGCAGATATAGAAAGAGAATTTCTGAGTTTGAGGCAAAAGGAGGTTGAGAATCTCTCAAAGTATGTGGCTAACTCTACATGGTTAGCAAGGCATGCGACATATTATATACATAACCCAAAGAGTAAGATTGATCAATTAATTTTTGTGATAAAACCATTTCTCCAACGAGCATTGGTCTTATAATCCTTCTCATCATACGAAGATATTTCCTCATGTGGTATCAAGACAGAAAAGGAATTTTCTAAGTCTTATGAATTTAAAATAAAGAAAGATAAGAGGAGATTTGGTGAACACTATGGAAATGGAAATAAGGGGAAGAAGGGAATATTTTAATATCTATCCTATAGTAAATGTGGGAAGAAACACCCATGTACTTGCCTAAATGGGAATGGGAGTCTATTACAAGTATGGTGAAAAAGGCCACCAAGCTCATGATTGAAAGGGAAATAAAGTGGTTCTCAATGATCAATGCTACAGTTGTAATGAAATGGGGCATTATGCAAATGGATGTTCTAAGTGTCAGGGAAACATAACTCTAAAATGCCAAGGGATCAAGGCCAAGATTATGAGATCACTACTACTAAGGCTGAAGCTCCAAAAGATGTAGTGGAAGGTAATTTAATGTATTCCCAAGTTTATCCAATGCTTTATTTGATTCTAGATCATTTCATTATTTCATATCTTCTCAGTTTTCTATGAAAATGAGATATTCCCAATTTTATTTAACAAGGGTGTTGTTAGTCAAAAATCATAAGGGATGTATCATTACAACAATGTTTTGTGAAAAAGTTTCCATTAGGGAATATAAATGTTCTTATCTGCTGATCTCATCATCATACCCATGATTTAATTTGATATAATCCTCAGTATGTATTGGATTTCCAACCATGATGAGAAAATTTATTTTAAGAAGGAGGTTACAATATATGAGGATGATAAAGAGTAACTTATTTTTAGAGTTGAAACATCACCATCTAATTCTTATCTAGATCAACCCTATTTGCTCAACTAAATTCAATTATCGGGGAGGAAGAGAATGAAATAACTTTGGGTGAAGAAAGGAATGTTAAAATACAGTACGTACCTATTGTGAAATAAAATATTGATGTGTTTCTAGAAGATTTACCTATAAATCCTCCAGAATGAGAAATTGAGTTTTACATTGATTTAATTCCTTTTTCAAGCTCCATATTGAAGACCTCTTATAGAATGGCTACTGTGAAATTAGTGGAACTAAAGAAAAAACTAGAGGAATTGAGTAATAAGGGATTTATTCGCCCTATTTTTTCTCCATGGAGAGACACTTTCCTTTTTTGTTAAGAAGAAAGACGGATCTATGAGGTTGTACATTGACTCCTAGGAGATCAATGCTATAACAATAAAGAACAAGTATCTCCTACCTCGTATGGATGATTTATTCATCCAACTTCATGGAGATCAATATTTTTCAAAAATTTATGTTCGATCTAAATTTCATAAGTTCTGCATGAAGAAGGAAGGCATTCCAACGAGATCATTTCTAAGTAGGTACAAGCATTAGAAGTTTACAATAATGCCTTTTGGACTGACAAATGCACACTCTGTTTTCATGGATCTAATGAACAGAGTTTTCATGGAAGATCTTGATTACATTGTAGTGGTATTTATTAATGATATCTAGGTATACTCTAAAAGCTACGAAGATCAGAAAAATCACTTTCACATTATTCTAAAGACTCTTAGAAGAAATTACTTATATGGGAAGTTTAGGAAGTGTGAATTCTGGATTTAGGAGATTTATTTTCGTTTCCATATTATCTCTTAGGATGGAATCTCTATTGATCCTTCTAAGACAAGAGTGATAGAAAAATGGAAAACACCGAAGACTATAACTGAGGTACACAGTTTTATTGGTTTAGCAGGTTATTATCGGCGCTTCATCCATAATTTTTCCCGATTGGAAAATCCATTAACCAAGATCACATGTAAAGGGGTTAAATTTGTTTGTACAAAATAGCGTGAAGAAATTTTTGAAGAGCTGAAGAGAAAAATAGTCAATTCTCTTATATTGACTCTAACATCAGGGAATGATGTGTTTATTAGTTATTTTTCAAAGAATGGTCTTGGATGTGTCCTTATGAAGAATGATAGAGTAATTTCATATGCATTAGAATAGCTAAAAATTCATAAAAAAAACTATCCCACTCATGATCTTGAGTTAGAAGCTGTAATATTTTCTTTGAAGAAATAGAGACACTACCTCTAGGGTGAAAAAAGCGAGATATATACTGATCACAAGAGTTTGGAGAATATTTTCTCATAGAAACAACTCAACATGAGGGAAAGAAGATGGCTTGAACTACTCAAAGATTATGATTGCACTATATACTACCAACAAGGGATGGCAAATAAGGTGGAAGATTCTTTTAGCAGAAAGGATCATAAGTGTTTTTAACAAGATGAGAGTTTAATGGGATCATATGTTCATTAATCTTGTAAAGGTGGATATGGGTATAACCATTGAAGGTGAAATGTCAATACTTTTAAATTGTTTTACCAAACCGTTTATACTATAAAAAATAAAGAGTTCTCAGACTGATAAATAGGATTTTAAAAAGATGATTGAAGTTGTGGATGATGGTTGATTGAGTGACTTCATATAAGAAGATGGAATTTTAAAATTTGGGAAGATACTTTGTGTTCCCATCATACCTGATCTAAAAATGAATTTTTGGATGATGACCACAGATCCAATTTCTCTATTCACCTTGGGATCACCAAGATGTATATGGATTTGAATGAACATTTTTGGTGGGACATCATGTATAGGGAGATTGATGATTTTGTGTAAAGATGTATGGTTTTTCAAAAAATTAAAGTTGGATGCCAACAACCTAGAAGATTTATGCAACCCCTTCCCATACCTAAGTGGAAATGGGATAATATTATGATGTACTTTGTCATGGGGCAACCAAATAATTCTAGAAGGAATGATGTAATATGGGTCATTATTGATCATCTTACCAAGTCAACACATTTTGTTGCTATAAGAGAAGATTTACCACATGAATGTCTGAAAAAACTGTATATTAATGAAGTTGTCAGACTCCATAGTGTACACCTATCGATTGATCCTGACCGCAATCCCCGTTTTACATAAACAATTTGTAAAAGTATATAGAAGGCCTTGGATGCCGAACTTTGTTTGAGCACTGCCTACCACCCTCAAACTGATGGACAATCATAATGGACTATTAAAACCGTAAAAGAGATATTGAGATCTTTTTAACATTAGTTTCTATATATGTGTGATATGTATTTACCTCTATTAGAATTTTCCTATAACCATAGCTTCCATTCCAGTATTTATATGGCTCCATATGAAGGGTTATATGGAAAGAGATGTCACACACCAACATTCTGGTATGAGGTTGGTGAAATAAAACTCATAGGCCTATAACTTGTTGAGGAATCAATGGAAAAGGTAAAGATTATCCAAACCCACAACAAAGTAGCTGAGTTATAAAAGAGCTATGCTGATAATGGGAGGAAGGATTTGGAATTTATAGTTGGAGATCATGTTTTTTAAGGTATCTCCATGAATGGGTGTTATACAATTTGGTAAGAATGGTAAATTGAGTCCCAGGTACACTGGACCTTTTGAAATTCTAGAACAAATTGGAGTTAAAGCATATCATTTGGTAATGCCTCCAAATCTCCCAAAAGATAATGATGTGTTCCATATATCACTGTTGGAAAAATACATGCATGACCCAAGGAATGTACTCCCCTATGATGAAATAGAACTGAAACCTGACCTATCTTATTGCGAAGAGCCTATAATAATTCTTGATACCAGATAACAAGTACTGAGAAACCAGAATACTCATCTGGTAAAAGTTCTTTGGAGAAACCATAATATGGAATAGGCAACATGGGAACCCGAGGAACTTATGATGATGAACCACCCAAATATTTTTATGCAGTAATATTGTAGAAATCTTGAGGAAAAAATTATTTGAAGTAGGGGAGAATGCCACACCCGAAGCATCCACAATATGTTTCCCTTAGAATAATGTAGTAGCTTGCATTGTATGCAACTTGGAGTTTTAACACACCACAACCAATCAAACTAGTCATTATGAATATTAATACCCACTTTTTTTTATATTATAAATTTTATTTTTTAAAATGGACAAAATTTTTGGATTCAGAATATCAAAATTATCATAGGGTGAATTTTTGGTATTTTTCAGAAAACATTCAATTTTTGATCTGTAGTGAAAAACACTGCATTGTTGTTTAAAACCAACTTTTTATTTTAATAATTAATTATTTTATTTTAATTTACTTAATGTCAAAATAGATTCATAATATCTATATATGTTCAATGTAATTCATTGGAGTCATTTTATTATATGTTTAGATATATAAACGTTTATTGAACTTTTTACCATCTTTTACCCACCTTCTATGAGCATTTGAAAATTTCCATAAAACTAAAATTTACTGCTTTTTTGAGTTTAATTTCCAAAATATGAGACACATAGTTAATATTAGTAAGTAAAATTTGGTTCAATAATATTAAAATAATTTTTTTGAATATTAACTTTTGAATTTTAATTACCACAGTTAAAAGTATATATGGTAATTAAAGGTAAAATTATATTATAATTACCCTAAAACATGACCTAATTCTATTGGATAAGTTTAATTACACAAAAAAAACATAGGAATAAAATATTACCCTTATGGTCCATTTGGATTACATTAGGACATTTACTATTATTTTATTTAAAGAAGAGTTAGAATTGTTAAATTCAATGTTTAATTGCTAAACAATTTTTAATATTGGGTTACACACAATATAAATTCGACTATAAATATTAATTATAAATCTAAATTTTTTCCCTACATAATGGTATTTTAATTATAATTTTTAGTCATTATATAGTTCAATTTATATATGACCCAATTAGGATACAGTAATTACCTTATTAATAAAATACTAAAATAATTAATATTATAAATATCCAAATAAGTGGAACATGATACTTATGATGAATTAAAATAATTTTATAGGTTAATATGACTTTTTAGGGTTGATTAAATAAATTTTAGATGAAGTGATAAAGTTTTTATGGCTCTCAAAAAAATCAAATACTAAATAGTGTCAAAATTGACATAATTGAGTTTTTAAAACAAATACTATATTATTAATTGATATAACATTCTTAAAAATATAACGGTTTACAAAAGGAATTATATAAGGTTATATATATTAATAATTAACCACTTTGGATTCTATTGGCTTGTTAAAGTAAGTTTATTAACCATATAATATAAAAATATAAAGAGACATGGTTAATGTTGAACTAATTAACTAAGAGATAAATCTAAAAGATAAGGTTAATATGGAGACCTAAAACTATTTAAAACTTATTTTTTGAGATGTTTTAGACCCATCCCCACCTTAACCTCGAATAAAAATTATTTTTGAGCCATTGGAAACTGAAAATTATTTTATTGTAGAATAATATTTCCAACTTCTCCTAGAGTGATCCACACCTCTCTTATAAAAGGGCACTTCCCCTTCTCTTAATTTTACACCTACAAAGCCATTTGGCTCGGCCAAAACCTACCCAAATATCTTTACAACTTCCCTCACTTCAACATAAAGGCCTTACATTGATCATAAAGCCATTCTATGGATCCCTTTTGATCAACTCAAAAGGAAACACCCGAAGAAAAGATAATACTTTCACCACCCTCTTTCAAGTTCTTTTCTTCTTCCACTACCTCTTTCTTTTTTGTTTCCATACCAAAATAATACATCCATTACCTTCTACATACTATGATTTTTTTATAAATATGGTACAACCGTATTCATTATTCTATTCATCCGATAAATGACAGAGTCACCATACATGCGTATGTATAGCTCACTATCTCCACGTTGTGGTGTAGTTTGTTACTCAAACACTTAAATATTTGGATGGTTATAATAATGAGTATAAATAATGTAAATAATAAATATAACATGTTAATTATTCTTTATATATGATATAAAATCCAATTACATACTATTTCACCATCAATATAATGATATTGTCGCTCGTGCGTACGTAGGGATTACAGTCTCTAGGAACACGATGAGATTTGTTCCCCATCGTAATCATTCAAGAATAATATTCATTTTATGATTAAAAATAATGTTTAAGAACATATTATCATTCTAGGTATGAATTACATACATCCCATTCATAACAAAGATGGCTTACGTAACCAAGAATATAAAGGAAAACGAATCAATTAACACCTAAAACAATGATACTACTAAAATATTATTAACAAAGAAATATTAGAAGATCATATATGATATCATATTTATGTATATTATTCTTGTATAATTTAATAACAATGCTTTAACTATTATACATGAGGTTAACATACCCTCGACCAAGGAAAAGTACAAGGTAAGGGTTAATTCTACAATCTCTTTACTTATCTAAGGTTGTTAATATATAAATATCTACTGGGACCTCTTTATCATCCACATCCGTGTTTTCTTAAAAATGTAATTTAAAATATTTTTACGATTTACTATACTATGCTTTAAAGTAATTTATACCCTTATTTGACCATATTTTTTTTGAATGGAATCTTTCCGTCTTTTTCCAAGCAAGGTACTTTAGGACATTTTCAACAAAATTAAGGTAAGAATTTCTTTTTTTAAATTATACGTTGGGTGAGACTATTTTATTCTGTTATAACATCGTCGAAGCTTCCCATACAAGTTTATAAGAATATTTTCAAAATAAATATTTTCTTTTATAATTATGCGACTTTTAAATGGTTTCAAAATAGAAAGAGGTTTTTCCTTCAAATAGTTTTCATTTCATCTAATATCAACATCCTTTGATGGATTTTAAACTTGTTTGAAGTTGATTTATTATAATAAAAATATTCCATATTTTATTGAAGATTTTGTGATATGTTTCATTATGGATGCTTTATTTTTGTACCATTCCTGGTTTACGGATAAAGTATTGTCATTTTTTATGATAGTTTTAATACTAATGTTTATGTTATGTTTAAAACTTTTCTTATGAGGAATTTATTTGACTTAGTAAGAGATGGGTGGAGCCTGATGTAGCTCCATGATCCATCAGTAGGTCTCATGAGACAAACTAGTGTCTTTGAACAAGGCCTTGAAAAAATATTATTTTTAGTCTTGGAACGAGGCCTTAACTATGTGGTTATGAAGTCTGGTACATTGCATTCTATCATTATGAAATTGGCTATTGATATTACATGGGATTGTTTGACTTGTACAATATCCATGTGAATATGTAAATGGAATTATTTGATTTATCTTTTCAATATTATGATTAAGTTATGGTTTAAAAGGCTTGTGTTTTAGTCTTATACATTTCCTTAAATGTTTATTCTTATTTGTGAAGGTTTCTGCTATATTTTCATCCTTACTAAGCACCATTTCTATGTTTTATTTTTCCCAGGATGTGGAGAATTATATTATGGAGGACCTCTAGGGATAGTCTATGTGATATGAATGTGGTCAATAAAGACAATGTGGTTGTTGTTTTTCATTTTATAACGTATTGTAAAAGTTATGAAGGTATCTAGTAATTCCAAGGCTACTGAACTAATTGGTCATTTAGGATTTGATCTCTTGTGATCATGAAAATGGTATGTAATAACACTCCAAATCTTGGTATCTATGTTCGCGCATTACATTTGGTATTAGAGGAAGTTTATAAAAAACCATGGAAGCTAGATTTAGAAAAACTTTGATTAGGGAACATTTCCCTAAAATAGACTTTGAGGACTAATATATGAGAACTTCCTAGAATTTTTGTAATGTAAATATTTTGTTAGTTTTCCAAGAAATACATCCATGTCTAGATATGAACAGGTATACGCGGCTCTATCATAGATTTAACTAGGAGTGAAAACTCTGACAAGGATTTTCGTACTTGACTCGGGATATCCTGGTACACAACAACGATTATTGTTGCACTCTTGGTAATGACACTCCCAAGGGATATGCTTTAGATAATTAACATTTTCATTATAAACCATTATGAAGGATTTATGATTATATGCCTCCTTAATGAAATTATTTTTATGATTATGGATTATATCCATAAATTGTTCAATATATGTTAAGTGTTTTATATGGTTGGAATTATGTATTAGGATTTATAAAATAATCTATTGTATGCCATTTTTTTAGAAATGGAGCCTAGTTAATGGAATGGAAACTGTATCAACGCGTGTAATCCATGTAGGGATTTACCTACTACTCAAGATAAATATTTTGTAGCTAGTTATGCTACTGATGCTAACCATCATAGCACCAAACTAAGAAAACTCACTCAGGTTATGAATAATAACCTTACCTATTTGAAGCACCTGAATCCACAACATGGAGGATCAATGTTAGACTGGTTCATGTGGAAACAACCACCGAAATTCAATGGGAGTACCGATACAATGGTAGCTGAGCAATGGATATGTTCCGTAGGGAAAATATTTCATGATTTGTGGAGTACTGAAAGGGAAAAATTTGTCAGGGCAGTTTATCACCTCACAGGAGATACAGATCAATGGTATTCATTAATACAAAACCCAGTGAATGATAAAAAATTATCAAATATGTAGTAGAGGTAGTTTAAAGAGATTTTATTATAAAAATACTTTCTTTGTGACCATCGAGTGGATATGGAAGGACAATTTCTGAGTATGAGGAAAAAATAGGATGAGAATGTAATAAAGTATGAGGCTAACTTTACAAGGATAGAAATGCATGTAGTAGATTATATACATAACCCAAGGAGTAATGTTGATCAATTATTTGATGGGTTAAAACCATTTCTCCATCGATCACTAGTATCATAATCCTTTTTATCGTACAATGATATTGTTTCACGTGCTATCCATATTGAAAATGAATTCTCTAAGTCTTACGACATTAAATAAAATCAACAGAATAAGAGATCTAATGAACACTTGGGTAATGGAAATAAGGGGAAGAAGGGAAATGTTGAATATCCATCCTTCAATAAATGTGTGAAGAAACACCCTGGTACTTTCTTGAAGGGAATAAGAGTATGTTTCAACTGCGGCGAAAAGGCCACCAAGCTCGTGATTGCAAAGTATAGAAAGAGGCTTTCAATTTTGAATGCTATAGTTTTAATGAAATGGGGAATTATGCAAATGAATTTTCTATGCATCAGGGAAACTTACCTCAAACAAGGCCAAGGGATCAAAGAAAGCTTATGTGATCACTATTGATGAGGTTGAAGCTCCGAAAGATATGGTGGTAGGTTATTTAATGGTTTCCTCAGGTTTATCCAATGATTTATTTGATTCTTGAACATTGTATTCTTTCTTATATTCCTAGTTTTCTAAGAAAATTATATATTTCTTATTTGATTTAACAACGGAGTTTTCAGTCAAAACTTATAAGGGAAGAATCATTGCAACAAAGTTTTGTGAATCAGTTCTCATTCGGGCATATAAATTTTATTTATCCACTGATCTCATCCTCATACCCACGATTGAATTTGATATAATCCTCGGTATGGATTGGCTTTCGTACCATGATGTGATAATTTATTATAAGAAGGAGGTTACAATTTTTAATGATGATAAATAATACCTTATTTTTAGAGTGGAAACATCACCATAGGATTCTTCTCACGATCCACCCCAAGTAGCTCTACTAAATTCAATTATTGGGGAGGAATATAATGAAATAATTGTGGGTGAGGATAAAAATGTTAAAATAGAGGATGTACTTATTGTGCAAGAATATATTGATGGGTTTCAAGAGGATTTACCTGGACATCCTCTTGAATGAGAAATAGAGTTTTCCGTTGATTTCATTCCTAGTTCATGGACCATATAGGATACACCTTATAGAATGGACATTGTGGAATTATTGTAACTAAATAAACATCTTGAGGAATTGAGTAATAAGGGATTTATTTGACCTAGTGTTTCTCTTTGGGGAGCCATTGTCCTTTTTTTTAAGAAAAAAGACGGATCTATGGGGTTGTGCATTGACTATAGTGAGATCAGTGCTATTACAATAAAAAACATGTATCTCATGCCTCGCATTAATGATTTATTCTACCAACCTCATGGAGCTCAATATTTTTCAAATATTGATCTTCGATATGGATATCATCATTTGGGCGTGAAGAAGGAAGACATTCCAAAGACTGTATTTCGAACTTGGTAAGGGCATTATGAGTTTACAGTAATGCCTTTTGGAATTACTAATGCACCCTCTATTTTCATGGATCTAATTAATAGAGTTTTCAAGGAATATCTTGATGAATTTGTAGTGGTATTTATTTATGATATCGTGGTATACTCCAAAATCTACGAAGATCATGAAAATAACTCGTGCATTATTCTAAATACTCTTAGAAGAGATGAATTATATGGGAAGTTTGGGAAGTGTGAATTCTGGCCCCATGAGATTTCTATTTTTGGCCATATTTTAAATAAGTATGGAATCTCTATTGTTCCTTCTAAGAAAAGAGAAATACAAGAATGACCAGCATCAAAACTTTTAACTGAGGTATGTAGTTTTATTGGTTCAGCAGGTTATTATCGGCGCTTTGTCTAAAATTTTACCCGATTAGAAGACCCATTAACCAAGATCACGCGTAAATGGGGTTAAATTTATTTGGACAAAAGAGTGTGAAGAATGTTATAAAGAACTAAAGAGAAGATTAGTCAATGCTCTTATATTGACCCTACTATCGGGGAATGATGGGTTTGTTATTTATAGTGATGCTTCAAACAACGGACTTGGTTTTATCCTTATGCATAATGATAGATTTATTGCCTAAGTAACACAATAGATAAAAATTCCTGAAAAAAAATATACCACTCATGATCTTGAGTTATTTTTTGTAATCTTTGCTTTGAAGATATGGAGGCACTATCTATATGGTGAAAAATGTGAGATATATACTAATTAAAAGAGATTGAAGTATATTTTCCCACAAAAACAACACAACATAAGGCAAAGACAATGGATTGAACTACTCAAATATTATGATTTCACTATACACAACCTCCTAGGGAAGGAAAATAAGGTGGAATATGCTTTGATCAGAAAGAATCAGGTAATTTTGAACAAGTTGAGAGTTGAAAAGGATCATATGTTCATGGACCTAGTAAAGATGGATATGGTAATAACCATGGAAAGTGAAACATCAATAATTTTTCAAATGGTTGCCAAACCATCTTTACTAGAAATGATAAAGCGTTCTCAGACCGATGATGATGAGTTTAAAAAGACGATTAAAGCTGTGAATGATGGGAGATTGATTGAATTCATATATGAAGATGGAATTTTGAAATTTGGGAAAAGATTTTAGGTTTCTAACAATCCAGATCTAAAAAAGGAATTGTTGGATGATGCTCATAGCACCAATTTCAATATACACACTGGGAGAACCATGATGTATATATATTTGAAGGAACATTTTTTGTGGGACAACATGTAGAAGGGGATTGCTGATTTTGTGTCAAGATTTATGTTTTGTAAACAATTGGAAGCTAAAAGTCAACAGCTTGGAGATGGTATGCAACCCCTTCCCAAAACATAGTGGAAATGGGATAATATTTCAATGGACTTTATCATGGGGATACCAAAGAATCCTAGAAGTAATGATGCAATATGGGTCATTTTTGATCATCATACCAAGTTAGGAAATTTTCCTCTCAAAAGAGAAGATTTATCACTTGAACATCCAGAAATACTATATATTAATGATGTTTTAAGACTCCATGGTGTACCCCTATTGATTGTTTCTAATCGATATCCCTGTTTTATATCAAGATTTAGGAAAAGTCATCAGAAGGCCTTGGATACTGAACTTTGTTTGAGCACTACCTATAACCCTCAAACAGATGGACCCTAAGAATGGGCAATTAAAACCATAGAAGGCATGTTGAGATATTACTCACTTTACATTCTAGGTATGTGGGATCAGTATTTACCTCCGGTAGAATTTTCCTATAACAATAGATTCCATTCAAGTATTCAAATGGCACCATATAAAGCAATATATGGAAATATATGTCACACACCAACCTGTTGGGATGATATTGGTGAAAGAAAACTCATAGGCCCAGAACTTGTTGATGAAACAATAGAAATGGTTAATATTATCCAAAAACACATCAAAGTTGCTCAAAGTTGGAAACAGAGCTATGTTGATAATTGGAGGAATGATTTCTAATTTTAAGTAGGAGAACATGTTTTTTTAAGGTATCTCTATGGAAGGGTGTTATACGATTCTGTAAGAAGGGTAAATTGAGTCCCAAGTACATCAGACCTTCTGAAATTATAGAATGATTAGGAGTTATAGCTTATCGTTTTGAAATGCCTCCAAATCTCTCCAATGTTCATGATGTGTTCCACGTATCACTGTAGAGAAAATACATGCTTTCCCTAACGGATGTAACCAGCAATGATGAAATATAACTAGAACCCAACCCCTCTTATTAAGAAGAGCCTATAATAACTCATGATACATATAACAACTGCTGAGAAACTAGACGACTTGTCTGGTAAATATTATTTGGAGAATCCATAAGATGGAAGAGGCAATGTGGGAACCTGAGGAGCTTATGATGAAGAATCACCAAAATATTTTAATGCAGTAATATTCCAGAAATCTCGATGATGATATTATTTGAAGGAGGGGAGAATGTAACATCCCAAACTTCCATGGTACGTTTCCATTTGAATAATGTATTAGCTTCCATTGTATGCAATATGGATTTTTAACACACCACCACCAATCAAACTAGCCATTATGAATAGACATACCCACTTTTAAAAATTTTATAATTTTTTTAAATGTACTTTATTTTTGGATTCGGAATATCAAAATTATTTTACGGTGAATTTTGGTTATTTATCTAAAACCCTTTCAATTTTTGAGGAATAGTGTAAAACTGTGTTATTGTTTAAAACAAACTTTTTATTTAAATAATTATTTATTTTATTTTAATTTCTTTATGGTCATAATAGATACATAATAAATATATATGTTCAATGTAATTCATTGGAGTAATTTTAGAATATGTTTAGATATATAAAATTTTATTGAATTTTTTACCGTCTTTAACACTCCTTCTAGGAGCATTTAAAAATTTGCATAAAACATAATTTTACTGCGTTTGTGAGTTGAATTTCAAAAATCCGAGGGACATGGTTAATATTAGTAAGTAAAATGTGGTTCAATAAGATTAAAATAATTTTTTGTAAATAGAAACTCTTGAATTTTATTTACCACAGTTAAAATTATATGGGGTAATTAAAGGTAAAAATTATATTATAATTACCATAACACATGACCTAATTTTATTGGATAAGTGTAATTTTACAAAAAACCATAGGAATAAAATATGATCCTTTTGGTCCACTTGGATTAGATTAGAACATTTATTATTATTTTATTTAAAAAAGAGTTAAAAGTGTTAAATTCTAGTTTTAAAAACTAAACCATTTTTAATATATGGTAACACACAGTATAAACTCAACTATAAATATTAATTATAAAGATAAAAATATTTCCTACATAATTGTATTTTATTTATAATCTTTAGACATTAAATAATATAATTTATTTGTGACACAATGATGATGGAGTAATTACCTTATTAATGAAATATTAAAATAATTGATATTATAAATATCAAAATAAATGTAAATAGAGACTTATGATGACTTAAAAAAATTTACAGGATACTATGACATGTTAGTTTAGATTAAATAAATTTTATTCTAAGTGATAATGTTTTTATGTATTTCCAAAAAATCAAATACTATATAGTGTTAAAATTGACATAATTGAGTTTTTAAAACAAATACTATATTATTAATTGATATAATATTCCTAAAAATATGAGGTTCAACTTAAAAAGTTATCTAATATTATATATATTAATAATTAACCACTTGAGGTTTTATTCTCATTTTATATTATTTTTATTGACCATATAATATAAAAATACAAAGAGGCATGGTAAATGACTAATTATTTAACTAAGAGCTAAATCTAAACGATAAGGTTAATATGGTGACATAAACCTATCTAAAACCTATTGGTTGAGAGGTTTTCGACCCATGACCACCTTATCCTAGAAATGAATCATTTTTTAGCCATTATAAACCTAAAATAATTTTATTATAAATTAACATTTCCATCTTTTCCTAATGTGACCATCACCTCTATTATAAAAGAGAACTCTGCGTTCTCTTATTTTCACAACTCCAAAGAAATTTTATCATGTACAAAACCTGCCCATATATCTTCTCAACATCCCAGAATTCAACCTAGAGGCCTTAATTTAATCATAAATCCAACCCATGGAGCCCTTTTGATGAACTCAAAAGGAAACACCAGAAGAAGAGGTACTAATTTCCCCACATTCTTTCAAGTTATTTTCTTCTTCCACTTCCTCATTATATTTTGTTTCCATAAAAAAATAATAAATACAGTACCATATACATAATTTGATGTTATTATATATATGGTACAACAATATTCATTATTCTTTCCATCTAATAAATGAAAAATTCACCATACGTGCGTACGTACGGCTTACCATCTCCACATCGTGGTGTGGATTGTTATTCAAACATTTTCTTATTTGGATGGGTAAAATAATGAGTATAACTACTATAAATAATAAATATGAAATGTTAATGATTATTTATATATGATATAACATCCAACTAAATACAATTTTAAAATCAATATAATGATATTGTCTCTCATGCAAACGTACGGATTACCGTCTCCATGAACGCGATGAGATTCATCCCCATCGTAATCATTCAAGAATAATTTTCATTTTATGATTAAAAATAATGTTTAAGAACATTATATCATTCTTGATATGAGAAAAATACATCTTATTCATAAAAAACAAGGCTTACATAACCAATCATATAACATTAAATGAATCAGTTAACACGCGAAACGGTTATACTACTAAAATATTATTAACCAAGAAATAATAGAAGAACATATATGATATCAAATTTATGTATATGATTATTTTATAATTTAATAACAATGATTTAACTATTATATTGGATGATAAAATACCATCGACCGAGGAAAAGTAAAAGGTAAGGGTTAATTATACACTCTCATTACTTATTCGAGGTTGTTAATACGTAAGTATCTACTGGGACCTCTTTATCATCCACATCTGTGTTTTCATAAAATTGTAATTAAAATTATTTTTACAATATACTATACTACTGGTTAAATTCATTTATACCCTTATTTGACCATATTTATTTTGAAAGGAATCTTTCTGTCATCCTCCAAACAAGGTACTTTATGACCATTTTCGACAAAATTAATGTTAGAATGTATTTTTTAACTTATATGGCGAGTGCAGCTATTTTCAATAGTTACAACATTGTTGAGGCTTCCCATTTAAGATTATGAGAATATTTTCAAAATAAATTTTTTCTTTTATAATTATGTGACTGTTAAATGGTTTCAAAATAGAGATAGGTATTTCTTTCAAATAGTTATCATTTCATCTATATCAACATCCTTTGATACATTTTAAACTTTTTTGAAGTTGATTTATTATGATACAAATCTTCTATATCGTATTGAACTATTTTTGGTTTGTTTGAATGTGGTTGTGTTGTTTTTGTACCATTTAGGGTTTATGGATAAAGAATTGATATTCTGTATGCTAGTTTTAATATGAATTTTTATGTTATGTTTAAATCTTTTTATATGAGGAATTAATTGTACTTAGTAAGTGATCAGTGGAGTCTGTTATAGCTCCTCGATGCATCGGTAGGTCTCATGAGACAAACTAGTTTCTTGGAACAAGGCCCTGAAAAAATCTTATATGTAGTCTTGAAATGGGGCCTTGAATATGTGGTTATGAAGTCTGGAATTATGAATTCCATCATTATGAAATTGGATATTTATATTACATTTTATTGTTAGACTAGTAGAAAATCCATGTGAACAAGTAAATTCCATTATTTGAGTTATCTTTTCCATACTATGATGAATTTTAAGTTTAAAATGCTTGTGTTTTAGTCTTATACATTGCCTTAAATGTTTATTCTTGTTAATGAAGGTTTTCGCTATATTTTTATACTTACTGAGCATCTTATCTCAACCCTTTCAATGTTTTAATTTTCCCAGGATACGAAGAAGTATATTATGACTGACCTATAAGGATAGTCTAAGGAATATGAATGTGGTCAATAGAGACAATGTTGTTGTTGTTTTTCATTTTATAATGTATTGTAAAAAATTTGAATGTTTCTAGTACATCCAAGGATACTAAACTATTTAGTCTTTCGGGATTTGAGGCTTTGGGATCATGCTAATGTTATGTAATAATTCGCCAACTTTGGGTAACTAGGGTCAGGGTGTTACAATGCATTTTTAGTAACAAAACAAAATTTAGTCCCATTCCATAACTTGTAAATACAATATAAATATATTTAAAATATATTATTGAATATATAATATATATTTCATAAAACCATTAATAAATAGATATTAATTTTATTTATTAAGATAAAAAAATAATTTTCACATAAAAATATCCTTTCAAAAAAATAATATTTATGTCCAAAAATAAGCTTATTCTAAAATAAAGTATAGTGATGATGACTATTTATTTAATTATATTACATAAAATTAAAGGATATTTGCCAAATTATAAACATAATGGGAATTTTAATTTAACAGAAATGATAGTTTCTACAAAAAATGTTATATTTCACTACTTTCAAAAAATAAATACTTTTAAGAAAATCCTAAAAATTCACCCTAAGATAATATTTTCATAGTAATTTAACGAAATTATTAATTTACCAAAAACAAATTATAAAAAAGGTATAAATATATTATAATTAATATTTAAAAAATATTCTAAATAACAATTTTGAAGAAAATATATTTTGAAATCCTAAAATGAATTTACTGAAAATTGAGTATTTATATATTTTAAAATTTTCAATGTATTTTTATTATTAAAAAAATTATAAATAATTATTATAATGTAGTTATTACTATTCATAAGATAAAATTAATGTCATGGTTTTAATTGTTTACCATATCATAGTTCATAGAGACTAAGGGTTGGATGGAAGGCACACTATCAAATACCTCATGTTTACTTCTAAGAAAATACATTTAAAATCATAAGTTGTTGCACATAAGACATTTAACATCATTTTATTTCTATATTCAGAAATACTATAGTGTATAGGGGAGTAATCCATGGAACAATGTAATTAGTCAAATAAAAATTCAACATGTACGGCCTAGTCTCTCTATATCACCTTGATTTACAGTGTTTATTTTCTACCTTAAACATATATTAAATTAGAACTATGAAATAATGTTCCAGCACATATTTTAGTTCTCAAAAAACCTATCATGAAACAAAATCCTTCATAGTTATTTCCCTCATGCGTGTATTATATTCGGGTTTTAATCTCATCGAAGGGTTTTCCATGCCAATTTGGATTTAGTTATGTACTGGTGGGTCTTAGCTCAATCATTGAGATTCATATCTTACTCCCCAATGGATGTTTTCAACTTCGAATATGATATAAAATTACAAGGACACATATATTTCAAACGTCATCATGGTGTATATAATATATATTTATTTTATTTTTAAGACCACAATGATGACCATGATCTTTTCACCTTCAACATATAATGGTAGAAAAGTTCACCATACCGTTAAATTTTGGACATTTATTGTATTGAATATGATAAAAGAATTTTCATATAGAACCCTGATATTTTATAACCTAACTGTTCCCATTTTGGTCCACTATATTTGTAGAATACAAAGTGCTCCATCATTACCATTTTTTCATAACATCACAATATTTTTTCCTTATTTAATTAAACCACATCATGTTCAAGTAATAACCACATTGTGGTTAAGTCCCCATATAATTCTATAAAATATATCACTATAGAGTTATTTATAACTCTTCTTTCATTAAACACCTACATACAAGATTTCCTCCACTTTTAATCGTTATAATGACCCAACGTGGGTAAAGAAATCCTTGGACTCAAATGAAATTATTAAAAGGCATCAATCATGATCCCTCATCACCAAAGGCTAGAAAATAATGTTTATGGATAAAAATAAACCGTTTAGGAATTATTAACCCCTAAAAATAGTTAACCATAAATTTTGTGATGTAAAAATAGTTTTATTGAAAATCAGGCATATATAATCCTACAGTTTAAAACATCGATCCTTACAACTTAATAAAAAGGCAATATAATATACTGCCAAAAATATAAGAATGTGAATCAAAATCTAATCCAATAAAATTATCCTGTTATATATTCATAATGGATTTATAGATCACCATTCATTAAGAACAAAGACATCATTTTTTCATCTTTTTTTGTGACATCCAAAATTCAATATAAATGCACAAGAATATGGTGAGTATCAGCTCAGTGGGATCACAAAAATACTTTAAAATAAAACAATCATGTTTTTTATAAAAATTAAAGTAACATAAAATTCAAAAAAAAATACATATATAGTTTATCACAACCTCTCAAAATAAGAAATAACCTTTTTTTGAACAATATATAATGTATTAATAAATTTAACCGAAAACAACATATTCCGTTATAAAAAAATGGTAATGAACCATCAAGACAAAATAATGAAATTTTATACCCTCAAATCATGAGAATAAAACCACATAAATATTAATATAGTTTTCCTAATAATAAAATTGTGTTGAATATAAATTCATCAAGGTTTATCAGGGTAAATTAAAATTAAAAAGTGTCATTTTCTCAGTCACCTATATAAAAAATTCATTATTTGACCACACACATCCATCTAAACTTTCCATAATTTGGGAAAATGTTAGAACCATATCATCATTTACCTCTTGATCAAACAAAAAAACATAACCTTTTTAGTTTCAAAATCAAAAATATAATACATTATTTGAATGAGAAGCACATGTTGTTGGAAATAAAGGAAAACCCCATAAGCATTATAAAAATGATACAAGGAAAATATCATTTCAAATTATTTATTTACGATCAACTGAAAGAACATAATCTAACATGGGAGTTAGAATGTCATACACTTTTTAAAATAATTTCAATAAATTTTATCAAAAACATTAAATTTGGTAAATAATAAGATAAATATTAAATTCAAATTAAAAAAAATTATTCAAAATCACTATTTCAGTACAATATTGATTAAAAAACACACATGTTAATATTTATCACATATATTACATTAATAATAATTATTTAAAAAACCATAAATAATTCATATCAAGAATAAACCAGTATAAGAATTTTTTAGAGCCATATTCCTAGATACACTTTCATATAATTTCCATGAACTCATAACTTGATAATGTTTTGGGTTGAAGCACTAAAATCAATCACTAATATTCCACTACATATTCATCATTAATAAACCAAAATTATATGTCATTTTATAGAATAAATTTATCATATATCATTATAAATTCTCATATCCTTATGGAACTCACAATACAAGAGAGAACAACCTTTAGCGAGTGGAATAACACTCATTCCACTTTCTCGTGGCTTGTTCTAGCTATAGTAAAACTTCATTTTGATTCCATAAAAGAGATAACATAAATTTTTTAATTTTTATGTGTTGAAACGTCACTGAAAATGAAAATAATTTAAAATATATATAAAATAAAATAATATACCTCATAATCCTCTTACTGTTTCCCATCCTCTAACTACCTCCCCTATATTCCACCATACAAAGTTCAACCATCCCCAACAATGTAAATCAAGGGAACATGATGAGTATAGTGTTTCAATATTCTCTTCTATTTATAGAATAATACATAAAACCCTCCATTATACTATCATGGAAAATAATTAATGACTAAATAATGTCTTATTAATTTATCTGATTTATTATATTAATCCCCCTTTAAATATTCTAAATCAACTCCTCAAATTAATTATCCTAATATATCTAACATAAATCTGTGTTCAAACCTTTTTTTATTTATATATAAAAATATCCATTTTAATTATAATATTCTCTTTTAATATAAATATATTATAATTGAATTCATTTAGTAAAAATTCATTTATAAAGACACATATATTTAAGTGTTAATGAATTGGGAGGTCGGTCTGTTTCCCCTAGTTTAGAAAATGGGTGGATTTGAATTTTTGGATTTGGATGAAATGAAATTTATTGGTATCAGGATTATGGTGAATTTTAGGTTATTTTAGAGGCATGAAATTGGGTAAAAAATACATTAAATAATTTTTAATTGGTTGATAATAAAAAAAGAAGGGGGGTGGATGATTATAGCCACTGGAAACCCATTATTGCACTACTAGGTACTCAGTACAATCACCAATGGGACAACCCCACTGTTCTAATGATTTGGTATAATATTCTTGAGTGTTCAATAACCCCTAGGAATCTAGCCCATTTTTTGGTCAAATCCCCATTATTTAATGGTAATACACCACTCCATTTTAAGGACAAAGGGAAGTCAATGAAGTCTATTTAGTTAGCATTTCCCTATGATTCTCCCCCATTAGATACTTTGGTTTCCCATTTATAAAATAATTATTCAGTGGCATTTTTCATGGTAGACGAAGTTTATTTTATTATTATTCCACACTTCTTTTTTATCTCCTTTTACCATTATTTTGATTGAGAGTGTTTTTGATATTTATGGGGTGATTAAACTACCTTAAGGTGTAATCACCACAAAATAATGGGTCTTTCATGTGTAGTGTGGAAAAAAATAATTGGAGGATTTTATTATGGTTATTTAATACCATGTGTCTTAATTTATTGTCATTTTTGTACTTATATAGTCAATTTTATGAACTAGATACATTTAACATATATTTGAGTTGAATGATTATGGAATTTTCATCCATTATGATTGGGTGTGTATTGGGCCTGGACAACATCCAATCGCCTCTGATTTTAGAAATATAGATTTACCTAATGAGTTTGGAAATAACTATAGAATTGTGTATGTTATTAATATTTTGTTAATTTCATACAATTTTTAATTGAGATAGGTTCTTATGGGCTAAGATGAGGTTCTTTAAATCTGGGGACCTATGTATAGATTTCTATCAAGGTATGAGGCCATTGAAGTATTGAGTCACCCACTAATTTTGGGACCTTATGATTTTATGTGATAATTATTATCTTACTTGTAATTTTTCATGATATTCTGGGACATCACCTTATAGATTATAATGTAATATCATTGACCTAATAGTTAACAAAAATTTATACCATTCTAAACTATTCTTTTATAATATCTTGATCAAAGGAGTGTTGATGGCCCATTTAATGTATTGTTTGTTAGTGTGGGATATCTTTTATAAAGAAGTAAAATATCTTTAAAAAAAGTTTGAATCTGAAATTTCATAGAGAAAAGGTTTTAATTTCAAATGTTTTTTTAATGAATAATTTTGGAAATGTAATTTCTATTGAAAGTGGTTTTAAGAATGAATTAATCAAGTAAAATGGTTATTTAAAATTATAATTTTTAAATGATATTTTAATAATAAGTATAAAGACCCATGCTTATTTCATACATAATCTTGAATTTATTCAGGAAAACACATCCTTTTACATTGAGGTTCTTTTCATGTTTAAAGCTTTAGATAATTGAGACAAACCATTCATAATATTACACGTTGTTACATAGAGGATACCATAAAATCAGTTTCCATTTTCCATAGAATATAAAAAATTAAAACATAAAACAAGACTCCTTTACAATTATTCAACATTTAACATGTCTTCCTTACTTGTATTACTCATCCCTTAACCTGTGAAAAATCATTTAAAAACATGGGATGAGCTCAAAAGCTCGGTAAGGTATGAAAAAGAAGGAAAAATTACATTAGTCCATGAATACGGATGACGTATGAAAACATTTTCAAAAGGCATGCTTTCCACCCATAAATACTTACTTTGTGTAACATGAGATTTACACTAGATCAAAACAAACATAAATATAATCATAGATATATCTTGGGTCATTACTTACATAATCTTGTAACCATCTTGGGTACCTTAAAACTTGTAACCCTCACGGCTACCTTACTTTGTGTAACCATCAGAGTTACACTTGGAGTAACCATACGGCCGACCTCCAACTTACTCATACCCAATGCATTGGAGGGAAATGTAGGTCCCATCCTTCATCATAAACAATTCCCAATAACCAAAACATAATCATACAACCTAAATAATATCGTAAAAACATTGCTTTTGAATATTGCAAAACAGAATTTTAAAAGGGGATTTTAGAAGAAAAGTCCCTTATAAACATCATATAATTGAAGTGAGAATTAATATAGTGGAATGAATATGTATATAATCTGTAAATACACATTATTAAACATATTATAATTATAATTCATCACACAAACAATTTAAATATCACATAAATAACGAAGTAGAATGTTACCCCAAAGAATGGAAATCGGGTTAAGAATTCCCTTACCTTAGGCTTGTCTTACTTAAAATTTGTTTGAACCTCCAGTATAATGGTTAAAAGGGTGTTATTAGTATTTTAAAGAAAAATTTTCATGTTTATAACATCTTATATGGTCATTTCATAACCTCATTTCACCCCTTAATTGTTATTACTTTGTTCCTTGCATTGTTTTGGGTGAGTTCTTTGGTGATTTTCACAATTGGTTCATGATGAATCGTTCTTGTTGATTGCTAGTGAAACTCCATAATTGGAATGGATTAGTATTTACATATTTCTAGTACCAAAAATTACACCATTTATCACTTTTATTTCTTTATATGAGGATTATTCATTAGATAAAACATTAATGATGTTCATTTAGATCATTTAAGTGCTTCTTTGATAATAACAACGTCATTTTGTATTTTAAATTAGAACCATGAGTAAAAAAGAATTCCAGAACCTTATATGAGTCATAAAACATATATTATAACCTGTTTCAACCATATAAATGGTTTCATGATCATACTTGAAAGAATTAATGGAAATTGAAAATACATCGTCCATGATATCGGTAATTCGACACAAATGGACAATGTTTTTTTGATTCTTTAAATAAGTGAAAGGGGAGAAGAATAATGATGAGGAATTTTGCCTAATCGTGAGACAATAATGAATATAAATGATTATGGAGATTTCATTCCCCTTGGATAAGAGGGAGTGAGGAAAGAAGAAAAACAAATCATGAAATAAAAGAAAATATTGAGAAATTTCTCACAAAATTCGGCAGCCTAACGGCGTCTCTTAAAATTTCATAAAAACAAGATTGATGAGAGGAATGGAATATATCATCATTCAAACAAGATATGGATAGTAAGGGGAGAATATTTAATTAAATATCCCAACACAAGACAAAGGAAATGGAAGAGAATAACAAAAAATGAAAGAAAAGAAAGAAAATAAAAGAGGTTGTTTACCTCTTGATCTCTTCTCCTTGATATCCTTCTTAAGGGCTCTGATTTTGGTCTTTTGGTGAGACCAGAAGCTCTAGGACGTGGGGAAGAAGATTGGGGAGGGAATTTGGAAGAAATTAGACAATGCTTAAGGTTTGAGAGGTGTGTGAGGAAGAGGGGGGTGAGGGTGGTATTTATAGTGGAGGAGGGGAGGTATTTTAGATTATTTTAATTATTATTATAATATATTTATCAAGACTATGAATAATCTCAAATAAAGTGGCCCTAAATAGTGAAAATATCATGTGATTTTGAAGAAAGTGGCCTTTAATCACTTATGATGTCATAAATAGTTCATTTTTACTGATAAATTGATTATAAGGTATTTTATCGTATTTCACTATTCACCGAAAATTCAAGAGTTTCCCAAAAATACCAAAATTTTACCCCAACCATTTTTAGACATGTAGAATTAAAAAATGAACTCCATTTTTCAAAAATAAGTTTCTAAATATTATTAATTTAATTTTTAAATAAGGTCATAGTTAATACGAAAAATAACAATATTGAAGTGCAATTAGTTTTATGTGACATTGGAAACTTAATTAAGATCCCATTATCCTATTTCCTTGGGAAAATAAAATAATAATATTATTTACTATTAATGAATTCATATTACTATTCATATTACTATTCATAAGGTCATGTTACTAATCACCAAAAAAACAAGTTTGTTTCATCAGACTCTAAATAACTTACTGAACACAATTGTAGATGATAGTTTCTTGAAATTCAAAACATAGATGAAATAAAATTATGTTTAAAGGATACTTATAAATATATACCTTAAAAAAAATTTCAAGCATTTTCAATTTATTTTAAGAAAACCTTTGGATGTTACATTATCCCCACCTTTTTGAAATTGCGTCCTCACAATTTTATTTACTTGTTAAACAACTGAGGGTATTTTTCCCTCATAGCGTTTTCTGACTCCCATGATGCTTCTTCAAACATGTGGTTTCTCCAAAATACCTTTACCTGGTGGATTAACTTATTACGCAATACCTATTCTCTTCGGCCAATAATCTGAACTTGTTTTTCTTCATAAGAAAGGTTCTCTACTAGCTGAACTGCTCCCGGTCTCAAGACATGTGATGAATCTAGAACATTTTTTCTCAACATCGAACACATGAAAAACAATATGTACCTGAAATAAGCTCGGAGGCAAAGCTACGCGGTATGCAACTGTTCCATCTTTATCCAAGATTTCAAAAGGACCGATGAACCGTGTACTTAGTTTCCCTTTCTTACCGATACACATCACACTTTTCCAAGGAGAGATTTTAAGGAAAACATGGTCACTTACCTCGAAAGAGAAGTCTTTCCTTCTGTTATCTGCATAACTTTTCTTCCTGCTCTGAGCTGTCCTCATGTGTTTCTGGATCATCCTCACTTTCTTAGCCACTTCTTCTACTAATTATGGCCCCATAACATTCTTTCACCGACTTCATCCCAAAACGCAGGAGTCCGACACCGCTTTCCATACATGGCCTTAAAAGGTGCCATCTGAATACTGGAATGGAATATGTTATTATAAGAAAACTAAACTAATGAAATATGCTGATCCCAACTTCCCTGATAGTCCATTGAACAAGCTCGAAGCATATCCTCTAATGTTTGAATCATTCGTTCTGACTGCCCATCTGATTGAGGATGAAAAGCTGTACTGAAATTCAACTCTGTGCCCAAAGATTTCTAAAGTCCCTTACAAAATTTAGAAGTGAACCCGTGATCTCGGTCAGACAAAATGGAAAGAGGAACTCCATGTAACCTGACAATCTCCTCGAGGTAAAATCGAGAAAACTGATCTAATGTCATTGTATCTTTAATAGAAAGAAAATGAGCAGACATTGTTAGATGATCAACAATAACCGAAATCACATTGTTACCTCAAATAGTCTTTGGTAGTCCCACCACAAAATCCATGGATATATTCTCCCATTTCCATTCTGTCACTGGAAAAGGCTGAAGCATCCCCTTCTGTAACTGTCGCTCTGCTTTAACCTGATGATATGTCAAACATTTCATTGTAAAATTAGTAATATCTCTTTTCATCCCATTCCACCAATAATACTCTCGAAGCTCTCTGTACATCTTAGTAATTCCAAGATGAACAGAAAATGGAGAACTATGAGCTTCACACAATAATTATTTCTTCAGTTGGGAATCACAAGGCACACACAACATTTTTTCCAAACCTTAAAACAGAATCTTTATCAAGATTAAATTCTGGAAATTTACCCATTTTATCAAATTCTACCTTTTTTTGTAGCTCATGGTCTTCCCTATGCGCTTTCATAATTCAGCCTGACAACGAATACTGCACTGAAACCTGAAAAAAAATAGATATATTCCTTGCACCAATAACTTCTAATCCAAAATTCATCAAATCATTAATCAAGGGATCATGTTCCAAACGTAGCATGGTTAATGATGCTTGATTTTTCCGACTTAAGGCATCCGCTACATTGTTTGCTTTTCTAAGATGGTAATTGATCATGCAGTCATAATCCTTTATCAGTTCTAGCCATCTTCTCTGCCTCATGTTTAATTCCTTCTGAGTGAATATATACTTAAGACTTTTATGGTCAGTATATATTTGGCATTTGGTTCTGTATAGATGATGCCTCCATATTTTCATAGAAAAAACCACAGCTTCCAATTCCAAATCATGTGTGGGATAATTTAGCTCACGAGGAATAGGTTGTCTTGAAGCATAGGCAATTACCTGGTCCTTCTGCATCAAAACACAACCAAGTCCCTTCAAAGAAGCATCACTGTATATGACAAACTCACCATTCCAGGAAGGTAAGGCCAAAACTGGAGCATTAACCAATCTCTTCATTAGTTCCTGAAAACAATCATCACATTCCTATATCCAAACAAATTTAACCCCTTTCCATGTTAAATTAGTTTTTGGGCTAGATAACTGTGCAATGTTCTTAACAAACTGTCGGTAATAACTTCCTAAGCCCAGAAAACTACGAATCTAATTAACATTTGTGGGTCTTGGCCATTCATCAACTACTTTTGTTTTGGCAGGATCAACTGTTATTCCATCCTTATTTACAATGTTACCAAGAAAAGAAATTGGTCGAAACCAAAAAACAAACTTGCTGAATTTTACATATAGTTTATTTTCTTTTAATGTTTGTAAAACAACCCTTATATGTTTTTCATGATCCTGTTTATTTTTAGAAAAAACCAGAATGTCATCAATAAATAAAACCACAAACTTATACAAGAACTTATAAAATACTCTATTCATAAGATTCATGAATACAGCAGGTGCATTAGTTAACCCAAATGGAATAACAACAAATCCATAATGCCCATATCTAGTACGAAAGGCTGTTTTTGGGATGTCATCCTCCTTCGCCTTCAGCTAATGGTATCGGCATCTCAAGTCAATCTTGGAAAAGTACTGAGCTCCCTAGAACTGATCAAACAAGTCATCAATATGAGGCAAAGGGTACTTGGTTTTAACATTGATATTATTCAAAGCTCTATAATCAATGCAAGGTCTCATGGAACCATCTTTCTTTTTAACATACAAAACAGGGTCTCCCCATGGTGAAGTGCTGGGATGAATGAACCCCTTGAAAAGAAAATCTTGCAACTGAATTTTCAATTCAATAAGTTCTATTGGAGACATACGATCTGGCGGTTTTGAAATTTTCTTAGCATCAGGAACTAAATCAATTGTGAATTAGACTTCTCATTCAGGTATGACACTAGGTAACTCCTCAAGAAAAACATCAAGGTATTCATTTACCACTAGCACATCATTAATTTGAATAGTTCCCTTGTTTTCAACAATATGAGCAAGATAACTTTCACTTCCATCTTTTAGTATTTTCTCAGCTTCGGATATGTTATCAATTTTATGGGTTCATTCTTGTATACAAACTGAAACGCTTTCTGAAAAACAACTTATTTAGCTCTACAGTCAATCTTAGCATGAAAATCAGAAAGCCAGTCCATCCCCAGAATAACATCAAACTCGACTAAGGGTAAAACAACAAGGTTTGAAGGTAAAGTCTTTCCACATACCACAATAGAAATATTCTTATAATCCATCTTTACTATAACATTTCCCCCTTGTGTTTTAACAACATGTTCAGGTCTCATTTGTTGAGGTGATATTTCCAATCTACCAAAACATTTCTTAGAGATGAAGGAATGTGTAGACCCCGTATCAAAAAAAACATTAGAAAAATCTGAGTGAAAAAACAAAGTACTTGATATAACATCATTGGATGGTCGAACACCTGCTGACATAGTCGCAAAGGATCTCACTACACCTTTCTACTTGTAGTCTGGCTTATTTGCATCATTTGGATCCCTATTGGGATAGGCATTTTCCTAGTGACCCATCTCACCTTATTTAAAACACTTTACAGTTTGCTTATCAGGATTAGTCCTTGGATAATTTTCATTGGAATCTCGGACCATATATCAAAGCTTACCACATTTAAAACAATTCCCAGTTTTGATAAGACATTCCCCAAGGTGCTTCTTTCCACACTTTTCACAAACTGGAAACTGGATTTTCTTACCATCAAATTCCTTTGGTTGATTCTTACCCATTGCTTTCCAACGATACCTCTTCTTCTCTTCATTTCCAAAATGCATGTGATCGTCAGCAAATTCCATCTCTACCCTCTCAGCACATCAGACAAGTTTCTCATAACTTTAGAATTCACGGGAGGCCAACTCCCTTCGATACCTTGGATTTAATCCTGAGTAAAAGTGGTTGATTTTGCTATCGAGATCCAGAATAAAATTTGGAGCATACATCGCAGGTCAGGTGAACTTTGCTTCATACACAGCCACTAAATATTCCTCCTTTTGTTTCAATTCAAGGAATTGGTTCTCCATTATATGTCACACCACCTTAGGAAAATATTTTTCAAGAAAAGACTTTTAAATTCATCCCACACTAAGGCATCAAAATCCTCTCTACCCCTGATATTCCTTACCATTGACCACCACTGATCAGCTTCCCCTCAAAATGATAAATGGCATGACTTACCTTTTGATTATCCGAACATCCCATAACATCAAATATCTTTTCAAGGGCTTTAATCAATCCTTCTGCTACCACTGGGTCAGAAGATCCATTGAATACAGGAGGATGTTGTCTCATAAAATGTTCCACCACTGGCATGTTCCATTGGGGTACCTCTATTGGTTCTCTTGCATGGATGCCACCACCATTTATAGCCTGGTTAGCTGAGCCATTACTGTCACAAACTGCTCGGTTCCAATCCCTACCATTCCAGGCTGTAGATCAGGAAGGATGTCATTCTGTCAGTTCCTCTCCTCTTCAGCATCCCTGTTCCTTCTGCGGACAACCATTCTGGAAAAAAATTTCTTAGATGAAGTAACATGGTAATCTTTAATTTCTATATCAAATTAAACATAGAGTGAATATTATTTATGGTATTCTATTAGCATCACATTAACCCCTAAAGTTATCTAAACCATCCTCTGATACCAATTATAAAGACTCGTGCTTATATCATAGATAATCTTGAATTTATTCAAGAAAACACTTCCTTTTACATTGAGGATCTTTTCAAGTTTAGAGATTTAGATAATTAAGACAAAACATTCATAACATTACACATTGTTACATAGTGGATACCATAAAATCAGTTTCCATTTTCCTCAAAATATAAAACCTTAAAACATAAAACAAGACTCCTTGAAAATTCTTCAACATTTAACATGTATTCCTTCCTTGTATTACTCATCCCTTAACCTGTGAAAAAATCATTTAAAAACTTGGGATGAGCACAAAAGCTCAGTAAGGTATGAAAAAGAACAAAAAATCACATTAGTCCATTAATACGCATGATGTATGAAAACATTTTCAAAAGACATGATTTCCACCCATAAATACATACTCTGTGTAACATGATATTTACACAAGATCCACACAAACATAAATATAATCATAGAGATATCTTGGGGCATTACTTACATAATCTTGTAACCATCTTGGCTACCTTAAAATTTGTAACCCTCACGGCTACCTTACTTTGTGTAACCATCACAGTTACACTAGGAGTAACCATACGGTCGACCTCCAACTTACTCATACCCAATGCATTGGAGGGAAATATAGGTCCCACCCTTCATCATAAACAATTCCCAATAACCAAAAAATAATCATACAACATAAATAATAGCATACAAAACATTGCTTTAGAATATTGCAAAACAGAATTTTAAAAGGGGATTTTAGAAGAAAAGTCCCTTATAAACATCATATAATTGAAGTGAGAATTAATAGAGTTCAAGGAATATGTATATAATCTATAAATACACATTATTAAACATATTATAATTATAGGTCATCACACAAACAATTTAAAAACCACATAAATAATGATGTAGATTGTTAACCCAAAGAATGGAAATTGGGTTAAGAATTCCCTTACCTTAGGCTTGTCTTACTTCAAATTTGTTTGATCCTCCGGTATAATGGTTAAAAGAGTGTTACTAGTATTTTAAATAAACATGTTCATGTTTATGACATCTTATATGGTCATTTCATAACCTCATTTCACCCCTTAATTGTTAGTATTTTGTTCCTTGCATTATTTTAGGTGAGTTCTTTTGTGATTTTCATGATCGGTTCCTGATGAATCATTCTTGTTGATTGGAATTGAAACTCTAGAATTGTAATGGATATGTATTTACATATTTCCAGTACCATAAATTAAACCATTTATCACTTTGATTTCTTTATATGAGGATGATTCATTAGATAAAACATTAATGATGTTCATTTAGATCATTTAAGTAGTTCTTTGATAATAACAACGTCATTTTGTATTTTAAATTAGAACCATGAGTAAAAAAGAATTACAGAACCTTATATGAGTCAAAAAACATATATTATAACCTGTTTCAACCATATAAATGGTTTCATGACCATAATTGAAAGAATTAATGGAAATTAAAAATACATCGTCCATGATATCGGTAATTCGACACAAATGGACAATGTTTTGTCTTGATTCTTTAAATAAGTGAAATAGGAGAAGAATACTGATGAGGAATTTTCCATAATCATGAGAAAATAATGAATATAAATGATTCTGGAGATTTCACGTCCCTTGGATAAGAGGGAGTGAGGAAAGAAGAAAAACAAATCATGAAATAAAAGAAAATCTTGAGAAATTTCTCACGAAAATTTGGCAGCCTAACAACGTCTCTTAAAATTTCATAAAAACAAGATTGATGTGAGGAATGGAATATATCATCATTAAAACAAGATATGGATAGTAAGGGGGGAATATTTAATTAAATATCCCAACACAAGACAAAGGAAATGGAAGAGAATAACAAAAAATGAAAGAAAAGAAAGAAAATAAAAGAGGTTGTTTACCTCTTGATCTCTTCTCCTTGAGATCCTTCTTAAGGGCTTTGAATTTGGTCTTTTGGTGAGACCAGGAGCTCTAGGACGTGGGGAAGAATATTGGGGAGGGAATTTGGCAGAAATTAGACAATGCTTAAGGCTTGAGAGGTGTGGTAGGAAGAGGGGAGTGAGGGTGGTATTTATAGTGGAGGAAGGGAGGTATTTTAGATAATTTTAATTATTATTATAATATTTTTATCAAGACTATGAATAATCTCAAATTAAGTGGCCATAAATAGTGAAAATATCATATGAGTTCAAAGAAAGTGGCCTTTCATCACTTATGATGTCATAAATAGTGCATTTTTACTGATAAATTGATTATACGGTATTTTATCTTATTTCACTATTCACCGAAAATTCAAGAGTTTCAGAAAAATACCAACAATTTACCCCAACCATTTTTTGACATGTAGAATTAATAAATGAACTCCATTTTTCAAAAATAATTTTATGAATGTTATTAATTTAATTTTTAAATAAGGTCACAGTTAATTCGAAAAATAACAATATTGAAGTGGAATTAGTTTTATGTGACATTGGAAAATTAATTAAGATCCCATTATCCTATTGCCTTGGGAAAATAAAATAATAATATTATTTACTATTAATGAGGTCATATTACTATTCATAAGGGCATGTTACTATTCACCAAAAAAATAAGTTTGTTTCATCAGACTCTAAATAACAGACTGAACACAATTGTAGATGACATTTTCTTGAAATTAAAAACATAGAAGAAATAAAATTATGTTTAAAGGATACTTATAAATATATACCTTAAACAAAATTTCAAGCATGTTTAATTTATTTTTAGAAAACCTCGGGATGTTACCAAATATGGGATATTAAAGATAATTTACATGGGTTTTTTCTATAGAATAGTGAATGATCTAATATTTTCATTGTTTTAACTTTTTATTTAAATGAATTAATCCAAAAAAATTATTATTTCATAGGTTATTGTTGAATTTTTAGGTTTTATGAATATTTTGAAATTTATTTTGAAAATGGACTAGTTCATGATTTTTAAGGGTATTAACTCATTTCAATAATTTATTTAAAATGATACTATTATTTTTGATTTTATCATTTTTTCGAAAATTTCCAATTTAAACTTTAACATGAATTGTTTTTCTAAGTTATTCTTCTTAAATTTAATGTATAGTAAAGTAAAAATGCCAATATTTAGATGATATGTAACTTTATGAGCATAGAATTTAGAAAAAAAAATATGTCCCTCATATTACATACCACTTGAGATGTTTGTGAAGACCTTTACCATCACAAGTTTTAAAAATCATGAAAAAACTCAAATTTTTATTCCCAGAAGTGTTTAAGGGAAAAGGTTATTTATCATATTAGATGATCGCATATAATTTTTAAACAAATCAATTTTTCCTGAAATTGGATTTTTTTTCTCTAGGATAGGATTTTAGTGTAAATCTGAGCCGTTTAAATTTTCATATATTATATAATATTTAATTTCTTCTATCGAACATATTTATTTTTTCTAACATAAATGGAGGATCTAAAAAGGACAAGGACGTTGGAAATAACGAAGACCCAGCACATTGCCTCTGGTTAGGGTAAAGTACTCGGGGGGGGGGGGGGTCTAGGGGTAGTAAATATGGTAAATGAGCTATCCGGGGTTTCCTAAGTGATCCAAAAAATTTTACCTCCCTCCATGTCGGTCAGAACACTGTGTGACTACATAAAATACCTTTTCATTTGCGGACAAAGTAGATGATCACCCATGGGATGATGATATAATAGAGGGTGGACTTGTAGATAGTATAAGAGTCAATATCCACCCAATCTAGTATGATATCATGATTGTGATAAATCTCTAGACCCCTGAGAAATGATGATGCTTCAACTTTGAGAGATTCTACTTGTCCAAAAAAAAGGAAGGCCAGAGTAACTGAATCCTTTTAATCAAGAACAAACCCTCCACCATGAATTTATCCATTCCTTCTTGAGCTTTCAATGTTATGTTTCAGTCCTATAATAGGGGGAATCCATCAAACCCAGTTCCCATATTACATCGAATGGTGTCGCATCTAGTGGGAACTTCCACTCCCGATGATGGATTGTATGGAAGTGGATAGTTCCCACTATTTAGTCAAAGGTATGATATTGGATTATATATAACTCTCATTAACCATTAATTCCATGAATAAACTTGTGAAAGCCTCATGTAATTTTTTGGTACATGCATTACATATGTTACAACTTCCAATCACCACAAACAGTGCATGTTCCTTTTGTTCTTCGATATTATCCACAATATCCTGGAACCATGCATTAAGGAAGTATTTACTAGTTATCCCTTTCATATAAATATCTTTTAAATTGATGAATCATTACCAAACATAAGAGGACAAATCGTCTTCAAAGAACATGTGTTATGTCGATTTTTCCTCAGGGTTACTACAATATGTGAACATGGAGATGATATAAACCCCATTGTTCCAAACCCCATTTTCATTAGAAAGGGAATGGTGAAACATTCTCTAAATAAGAATGTTTACTTTAGAGGAATGTTCATTCCATCATGAATATGATCCTCATGTATTATGTATAGAGTTTTGATGGAGTTTTTGGAAATAAGGCGTTAGCCTGAAAAGGAGAGACGAAGAACCTATAAAAAAGTCTGTCTAGATCATAGTTAATCAAAATAGCTTGTAATAACACCATTTTATTTGGGATTAAGAATTGAAATAATAAGTATATGAAATTTTTTGTTTTGTAAACGGGAGATATCAGGTGTCGTACATCCGGGGAAACCAAGCACACTCCACACCAAATAGACACCAAAAATTATCCATGTTATTCCCCGAAATCCGTCCTAAATGATCGCATAGATCAGTTATGCTTCAAAAGATCATATCCCCTGATATAGATCCTCTACTTCTTGATCCATTAGAACCTACCCCATATTTTGTTTCTTTTGAATCATGACCAAAGGATTTTCGTTCAATGAAATCCTATGCCTATTTATCCTGGTAGTTGTGCATAGTTTCCGTGACACTCTTTTTCTTGATACCTCTATCTTCCAACTCCATAACCATTCCATACCATGAATCCTAATGTTAACTACCCTCTCTCTAGGATTTAGATATTATTCTTGAAAATATATTCTCAATGCTTTGAATTGCAATATTTGGGGCAGTGTTTACCGATAGAACATGCATGATAATCAATGTATTTACACAGTTGGTAAAGGTTATGTGTCCCCCAATGAAGAGAAATTTATTTTTTCCAATTGATAATATGTAATGATAATTTTTCCACTATGCCATCAAAATGTTGAATATGTATTCTACCAAGAGAGAGGATCCCACAGAAAATCCATGGGGAAACATCTTCTGTGAACTCCCAACCACTCTTCAGCCCTCTTCACCCTATTTTCAAAGAAGTGTTTTGAAATAAACACACTACTTTTCCCATTAGTAATACTATGATCACTCTATTTCATGTATATTTCAAGGATTCAGTTTTAATCTTGGATGTATAGTCAATTTCCATATGTGAAAGGTAGAAAATCATCTATAAATAATAGGTGTGACACCTCAGTGATGTTCATCATGCACCAATAAAGATGAATGTTACCCTCATGCCTGTTTTTGTTCATATACCTTATGAAAGAGTCCTAAATTTTGATGAATATACTACAGGATAAATAATCCCCTTGGCATAGTCCCCAAATCGACTTGATGAACTCTTAACTCCTCCTTATGAATGTGATTAGAAACTAGGCAGAGTATATTCTCTAGAAAAAGTTGTAAAACACCTACTTAGAAAATCCCATACATATAATTCCTATGATGATAAAAATATACTCCATCCTGTCATCTTCCTTTTCCATATCATGTTTTATTTAAATTTTAGACCTCATTACATTCATATCAATTTCTCTAACCATTTGTTGGGGAAAGACAATGACCACTAGGACAGACCATCCCAAAAATAAAACCATGATGCCTCTTAAATATCCACTTATTGAGATGTGCAACAAGCCTCCAATTGATAATTGAAGAAAGAATATTTTATGTGAAATTTTACATACTTATTGGTCTTTATTTCATTTGAGAATAGTGGTCCTTTACATTAGGTACGAGGATCATAGTGTTGGAAATTGACACTCTCAGAAGCCCCCTAGAATAAATACATGAGGATTTATACAAGAACATATTTGATTATGTACCATGTGGTTTAATATAAAGATCATGGTAAACCTTTGGGAATGGGGTAAATTACAATATAAGGTTCCATAACATCCCCTCAAATATGCTCTCCTTCGATAATGTTCTCATAATAATGGTTAATATCATTAGATATCACCTATGGGATGTTTTCAAAAAATTATTCTTGGTCCCTTGGATATCTCTTCTGGTATATAGGTTTAACACCTTCAATTAGGGAGTTAAAGTAATATGTTTCTATACCTTTAACCACATTGGGATCACTGGTGAATGAGTCATCATCAAGCAGTATGTTACGGTCACTAGACCACTTCCTTTCTTTAATGAATCTTTGGAAGAAGGAAGTTTATTATCTCCCTCCTTCAACTAGGTCACCCTCAAATGCATTCGAATAAATATTTTTTTCTCAACAATAATCTCATCCATGTAGGTATTCATTATAACTATATTACATAAAATATAATTTTCCCATATTGCTTCCAGGTCTAGCTCGGCTTTCCCAATGTCTGTTTAGATACCATCTCGATCAAAAAAGTGGGAATGCTTATAATTATCCCACACCCATAGGTTATATCTCAATAATAACAATTTATTATAGAATCACACCCATGATCTTTCCAACATGACTTTAAACCATGATAAACTCACATGTAGATGGAATCTTGGATTATCCACCAATCCGATCAAGTAGAAGTAATGGTCACCCCGCACACCAAGACATCCTGGTTTAATAAGGAGAGGGGAATGATCATAAAGAACCTGAACCATATTATAAAACATGGCATTGGGAGAAAATTATTTGATTTGATGGTTGGCCATGTGATAATCTGTACCACACCATGTGTACCGATTTAACTTCTAGTTATTACACCCTGTATATTTTTCAACAAAGTATCCCATATAAAGAATTCTATTCTATGAAATGAATTAAGAAAACTCATATTTGTCCATTATTGGATATGATCTACCACCATTATTCTCCATATCATCTAATATGGTGTTAAAATCACCCTCATCCATCCAACCACATCAACCATGTTTATACTTACTAGTTCCTTCGAAAGAGTGTCTATCTCCCTATCATTGCACTTAGGATAGAAAAAGGAGATTGGAAAATTAAAATGAGAAAATATGACCTTTTTGGAAATATATTGGTTGGATACAATATTAATAGCCACTAAAATGGAGTTATTTTAAAAATATACAAATATGATTATTATTGTGTTTATCATGCATATAGTTTCAGAGCCATGATTGAGAGAAAAATCATGGATCATAAATGGGTGTTGTTTGTGTTCGAGAAATGAAATGAGGAGGCCTAATTGTGAAGAATCTAAAAGGATAGAAAATATGACGTCACCTAGGGTCCCAAGCTCCCTGAGTTCTAGGGGAAATGGTGATCATTTAAGATGTGGATTCCTAGCATTGTCCCCTAGTGTCAAAACTCAATTTAGTTGAACTAAAGAGGAACCTTGCCCCATTTTGGCATGAGCCCTAGTATGCACACTATTTGGAGGAGGATAAATAGCACTACCATCTAGCTTAGGGTCTATATTAGATAATATATTATACCCATTGTAAAGATGAATCAGTGAGGGGATATAGGGGGTTTTCCTCGATGAAACATAAACCTATCACAGGCACCGTGTCTGGTCCTAAACCTCCTCTATTTCCTTTTTTCTTTTTATCCCATTTCTTCTTCCCTTTTTATTCTTACCATTCCTCCCTTGGGATATCATGCATAACCATGTGGATCAATCCATTTGGTGTCTTTTTATAAATGAGGAAGTGTGAGAGAAAAGTGAAAGTGAGCAGGAGGCACCGCCTGGGGAGCTGTTGCAAGGGTAGACTGTGGCTCATATGGGGTGTGAAATGGATCTAGTGTGGAGCTTCAATGGTTTCAGAATAGTGGTAGAATATTTTTTGATGTTTTTACACAATTATATATAGTGTTTTTTTATTTTTTGTAAACATATATGGGTATTTAGGGACCCCATGGGATCTATCTATGTTTAATTGTGGAAAATTAGTGGTTATAGACCGATTTGGGGGGGTTTCCATTTGGTAAAACCCATTCACATGGGGTGTGGTTCAAATAAACCGCACTATGTGATATTCCTATTCCGGGAAGATGGAGTTTCTGGAAGTGTAAATTTTTTACACAGAGTAAATGTAATGTATAGATGTATTAGGGTGTGATTAGGTACTCATCCAGACACCCCATGTCAAGGGAACATGGTTTTGTGGCATATATGGCCAGAGCTTGTGCGACATGCATGGCCATTGTTCATGAATTTTTCCTCACTATAGACCATGTGGGTGTATATGGCAGGAGACAACATGTGGGTTATATTTCATGTCTGGGACCAACAAACTATTTATATAGGGAAAATACACACTAAGTGGCCTATGACACATGACCCGGGATGACCATTAGGGGTACACATCATGTACTTGAAGTACACACCATGTACTTTTCCTTCCTTGGTTCTTTTTTCCCTATTTTCACCCTAGAGTAAGAATTGAACAAAATAAGAGTCCATTTTTAGAGATTATAGATGTCGATCATGATTTTACAATCCTTTTGTTGTTTATATAACAACTATATGGTGTTTATTTTGGGAGATAATTTTTAGGGTATTTCATTGAGGTTTGGATTCAAAATCCTCCTATGGGAGGGGATGTGAGTTTGGATACCCGGGTGAGGGATGTTTGATCAGTGATTGGGCTATCTAGATCATTTAAAGGATATATATTTAGGGTATTTTATATAGATACATGAATGAGGTATTGAGTAGTATCTGTAAGGATATCTTTGTTTAAATCTAAATATCTGGAATATTTTATCAAGGTTAGAGTAGTTTAATTTTGGATCTTGTGTTTGAGGATCTGATCTGCTGGAGCCATTAGGTTGGGTTGATGTCTTGGAATAGAAATTATGGATATGTTTTATTTGTTTATTGATATTGTTATAAGGGAATCATGAGTATTCTCTTGGGGGATAGTTTAGTATCATTTTAGAATTTGTTTATATGGTTAGCTATTGAAAAATTACATAGAGAATAGTGTTTCTTTGGATTCCCTTGTGAGTGATTTGTTAATTTAGGATGGGATTCATATTGGTAAGAGAATATTAGGTTTATTTTTGTGGTATTTTCCCTGATTTTTTTCTTGTACTATGGATCCCTTGTTGGGTTTCCTATTTTTGAGCTCATCATGGGGACAATTCATAATTCCCTTCAAGATTGATCATGCTTTTGGATTCTATTGTGGGCGTATTGTTCATTGATAATCAATTGGATTTTGATCAGATTTTCTTAGGGATGTTTTCCATGTTGTTTATGGATCGTTTTTTTGAATGAAGTAGAGGATCCCCTCATATGGTGTCATACTCTTATAGTTTCCTTTAGTCCATTTTAAAGATATTTTGATAGGAATGAATTGAGATCTTGGGTGTAGTATGGGAGTTCATGGAAGAATGCATCTTTATGTTATGACCCCATAGACAATGCGATCACCTAGTTTTATTTGACCTTAGGTTGGGTCATTTAGATCCCAATGTGGAAATTTTTGTGTATGCTAATATCTAGGGGACTAAGGCATCCCTTGGATTTTTCAGTTGAGAGTTGATCAGTGATACGAGTTTAGCTATTTGGATGATGGGTTCAGAAGTTATATCACCCCATATTATATTGAAATATTTCCTTGATGATTGAAGATGTTTATACACGAGACATTATTTTGGGAAGGTGATCCTTGGGATATCTTGGATCAGGTGTCACCCCGAGTTTTGATCTGGTTCTATCCTCTATTGGATGGATGTGGTTAGATAGGCTTAGGGAGATAATAGAAGATCTCAATATGTTAATCAACTCTATTTGAGTATTCACCATGGATGGATGGTATATTTCCCATGTTTTTTGAGTTCTCTGTATGTCGTGGATACTTAGCACTCAAGGTTTTGTGTATAGATTACATAAGGAAGTTCATTAGTTGGGTCCATGTGGATTGATCCTAGAGGTTAGTGTATCTATCAGGTCCATGTAAGATATAGATTTTCTCTATGGTTATTTCATGACACGATATATTATTTTATGTGTAGAGGGGAGATCTATCACCAATTCGGACCATTCCATTGGATTCCTAGAGCATAGTAGATGTGTATTACTCTATGGATTCCTATGGGTACACCTTATGGTCCAAAATTTAGGTATCCATGTTTATAAATCTCAGAGATCTTATTTATATTTGGTGGAAACACGTGATCTCATGTGAGGTATGTGACACATACTATAAATCCTATATTGTGGGCCATAGTGGTGGTAGATTTACCTACACTGTTAGACTATAACCCGTGGTTGGATATTTTCCTTGTTTTTATCCCCTCAATATTTTATGATGTTTTTTATGAAAACTATTGTAGTTTTTGACTAGGATGGTCATATCAGTTGTCCATTAACTTTTTATGACAGAAGATTAAATAATCACCATTGGATATGGGATACTAAGATTTATTTCATACCCCCTATGTGTGAACCTCAGTGTGTGTGTAGTCCATATGTGTACTTTCAAGTTGGATAACATGCTCTATTGTGGATGGATCTCAGTCACATTGTGGCATGATCATGTGGGGTCACTCATGTGGATTATCAGTCTCATGATGGAAAGGGTATTGGGTATGTATTTCATATTGGAGATAATAATAGATACTGATGTATTTATTTTAAATTTGTTTATTTTTTATGTGTTCATACAAGTGGGTGATAGACTATTTTATGTATTGCAATATTTTTCTATATATGACTGTATGCCACATTTCAGTTATTATAACATGATTATATTTCTATTTTTTATTATGTATATTTTGATTTTTATCCTTGTGTATTTTTTTCATATTTGAATATTTAATTCACTCTTAATAGATGGTATAATATCGTCACTCTTTCTATTAGACCCTCACCACTAGTCATCAGCCTCTATAATATGGGGAATAATTGTTGTGACTATATGGTGGGATAGATTGAGTGACATGATAGTTTTTCTTGGGAGGCTTCATTACAAAATGGTATTAAGGGTGTTTGGTTTATTATTTGGGGTGTTAATATATAGCTGGTTGGGGAATGTGTTGTATGTTGTGATTGTTGTCAAACTATTTTGTATTGAATACCTTTGCTAATACGAAGTTCAAGTTTCTATGAAATGGGATTGATATTTTTGGTTTTCATTTTTATGGTTGTGTGATTTCACCGAGTTTAATGAACATTGGTTTTGGATTTATATTTACTCTTTTTTTATCTAATCCACCATGGGAAAGAGTCCAGTGTTTATTAATCATTCTAGAAACATTGAATTCTTATTAAATATGCATGTTTGTTTGTTTTTTAATTGATTGTGGAGGTTCAGTTGTTTAAAGTGTCTGCAATGACCTATATGTTGTATCACATATAGATATTTTGTGGAATTCAACTCAATTTAACTACATTTATATATTTTATTTTTATAACAACTCATGTGAATCATATGGTGATATTTTTGCAGTGATGGTGATATGGTCCCTCCATTAAGGGATATATGGAGACCCTTGTGGGTCTATGCAGGATCTGAGTTCCATTTTTGTAGCTTAATGACGCAATGTTTTCCTAAGTGATCGTTGGGTTGGGATTGATACCCCATGAGGTGGGGGTCCTTCTGAAGTCCCCAATTTGAGTTTCTTGGGAAATGTGTTATTATTTCCATGTGTTATCTTTCAGGTCATGTGGTGGGTGCCATGTTTCAATTATTACTAATGGATTGGGTGGGTGTGGCTATTATTTCTTGGTGGGGCCATTAAGGTCTTTTATATCTAGTGTGTTATTCGAAATGAGTATTCCTAGTTCTGGAGAAGTGGATCAATGGGAGTGATCTAGGTCTCATGGATAGTTTGATAGGGAAGGGTCGATTAGAACAATGGATCTAGTCATTATGGTTATGCTTTAGGTGGAACATCATGAACATGATAGGACACTTATGGATTTGGATTGATGCTTGAGAAGTGGGTGGTCTTGTGGTTGATTGTGCCATGAGGTAGATGCCTTGATTTTTGAGTGGAGTTTTAAGGGTTATCTGATTGTTTTAAAATTGAACTGTATGAGGAGCATGATTAGTGATTTAAGGCATATTAGGGATTAAACCATGTGATTGTGGTTCATGTTACTTGTTTAGAAGTTTTTTAAGTAAATTATTATAATTATGAGTGCACCGTATGTATTTGGATTTAATGAACCACTTTTAAGGGGTTTGTTTAGTGCATATGTTATTATTCTAGGTGAGTCAGGAATGATCATTGGTTCTTGTGGATTTCAAGTTGGCATTTAGGTGTAATAAAATTTTCCATGTTTATTCATTCTATTTGGTGATTGATGTATTTTGGGATACATAATTTTTCATTTGGTTAGCTAGGTGATGATAAGGATACTCTTATTCTTGGGAGCATTAGATTGGTCATGGAGTAATGTCACTCATATTGAGGGACATGTGGATATTATACAATGGGTAGTTGGCTGGTCATGATAGAATTAGTTAAACTATTTATTATGTGAGATATGGGTTGTTTGTTTACCATCGAGGATTCCTAGGGGAGAAAAGTTTTCATTTTGAGGAGATTCTGATGACCCTTCTTGTCATGAGGTGTGAAAATTAAGATAAATTTTAACTATAAGTTCTCAAAAGGTTTTTAAGGGGAAATCATAATTTATCTAATAAAAATATCACAAATAATTCTTAATACATCTTCATTGGTCTCAAAATAGGGTTTTTACCCTAGGAAATGATTTTGGTGGAAATCCAATCCATTCAAATATTAAAGGAATATTTAATATTTTACTAATTTAATATTAATGTATTTACACGTGTTCATTCAGTGATATCAATTTGAATGATCATTATATTGAAATTCCATATTTTTGGTTGAGTCTATAAAATGAGATCTTTACTATGAGAGGTGTAAACCTATCATGGGCGCAAGGCCCATTCCTCCCTTTCCCCCTTTTCTTTTTTATATGTTTTTATTTTTTATTTTTGTTTCTTTGTCATTATCCCTTGGATTATCATTCAAAACTTCTAGGGTCTCCCCCATTGGTGTATTTTGATGGTAGATTTTGATGGAGCAAAGAAGGATGTGGAGGAGGATGTGCCACTCAAGGACCCACTTGGGAAGTAGATCAGGTCTCTGTAGGTCTGTAGCACCGATATGGTGTGAATAATGGATAGTTTTCACCTAGTGGTTGGAACTTATTTTAATTTTCATTATAAATCTCAATATCATAGTTTTATTATGTTTTAGTTCCTTGTATTGGTTGTTAAAAATCCTATAGTTATCAAGTGATTCTTAATTAGAGACAATTGGGGGGGGGGTTTGGTTGGTATGGTGGTTT
This sequence comes from Viscum album, assembly GCA_963277665.1. Lineage (NCBI taxonomy): Eukaryota > Viridiplantae > Streptophyta > Magnoliopsida > Santalales > Viscaceae > Viscum > Viscum album. The sequence continues at coordinate 398,046,174 of OY728158.1, forward strand.
TTTTGTTTTAGAAAACTCATATACACAGAGTGTGTTTGATTGAACAGATGCCTTGTGTTCCTCTTATATGGGTAAGATGATGTTATTGGATGTACATGACTTATAAATGGAGTATAGTCCTCATACGAGTTGGTTAAGGTGTAGTCGAGTACTTACCCAAATACACCATGTTAGGGGAACATGGTTGTGTGGGGTATATAGATAGATTTCATATGATGTACATAAATAGTGGTCATATAATGTTCCTGTCCAAACCCTTTGTGGGTGAACATGTCTAGGTAAATGATTTTTCACCCCATGTGAGGTATATACCATGTACAAATATAACAAACCATATTCTTAGGGAATTTACATGATGAGTGATCTATGGAACACAACTAGGGATGAACATTAGGGGTACATGTCGTGTAGTTGAATCACGTGCATTTACATTTCCTTTCCTGATTATTTTTCTTTATTTTTCACCATAGAGTTAGAATTGTAAATAAGAGGAGTCCTTTATGAGTTTTTTTGTATATATCATGATGGTGGAATATATTCAGCATTCATAATACTTATATATGTTTTTTTAGAGTGTGTGATCATTTTTAGGCAAATTTCATCTATTTTTGGATTTAGAATCCTCTCATGGATTGGTTTGTGAGTTATAAGCCTCGTGCGAGGGTTGTGATCTCAGTGATTTTCCTTGAGTGATTTTTCTATAGTGGTGTTTTTGGAGTTTATTATGGAACCCATAAGGTAGGATTTAGTAGTATCTCTAAGTATAACTCAGTTTTTTACTAGATCTCAACATGTGTTTCTCGAGGTTAGAGAAATTGAGGTTTCTCTACTATGTTTTAGGATAATTGTTTTTGGAGCCTTTGGTTTGGGTTGGCACCATCAATGGTGGTTTTTCCATTGTCATTGTGATATTGAGATGAGTCTGAGGGACCCTTGAGGATTCCCTTAAAGGAATGGTTTTGATGAAATAATTAGTTTTTTCCATGGTCGGTTGTTGAGATTGATCATGGAACTTTGGTTTGATTTGGATGCCCTTGTGGGAGAGTTTTTACTTGAGGATGGGTTGTTTTCTACGAATTTCGGCTGAGGTTTCTTACAGTGGGATTTTCCACATGGTTTTTTTAAGAATCCCTTATAGTGTTTTATATTTTTGAGGTGGTAATGAGGACCATTAAGAACACCATTTTAGGAATCCTAGTGCTTTTGGTTGCCCTTTTGTGTAATTTTTGTATTGAGGATTATTTAGAGGCCGTTGAGGGCTGCTTGGGGAAATTTCATATACTGGGCGTGGCCTATGTTTTTGGATGAGGAAGAGGAACCTCTCTTAGGTTTTCCTCCTATTATTGTTTCCCTTATTCCAATTAAGGATCTTTTGATGAATGTTCCCCCTACAACTTCGGTATCGTGGTGGAGTCATTGGTTGGACGTTGCCTTATGTTTTGACCCTGGGGACCGTGGGGCCCCAATTTCTGTTTGACGTTGAGGTGGGTTATTAAGAGCGCATGATAGATATTTTTTGTATTCTAGGATACAAGAGAATCAGGGATACCTTTACTTTGTTGTTTGAGAGTTGATTAGAACTTTTAGTTCATCTATTTAGATGATGGGTTCAGGAGTTGGATCGTCTCATGTTTTATTGGTCATTGGCCATAATTCTTGATGCATTTTCTATTAAGGACATTGGTTTTGGGAGGAGACCCTTTTGATATCTGGTAATTGGCATTGTCTATGTGTTTTTATCCTGTCCTCTCTAGCAGTAGTTGTCTATTCTTAGACAAGCTTATGGATCTAATGTATAGTTCGAATGATTACACCCCCCACTAGTTGATTATTTTCCCTGGATAGAGGGTATATTATTCATGGATAATGAATGCACCCAGTTTCATGGATGTTGTGCACTTCATGATACATTTATGGAGTCCATAGGGAAGTGCATCTATTGGGTCCATGTTGATGGATCCCATACACTGGTGTATCTATAGTGTCCATGTTGGAGCCTAATTTCTTATATAGGACTTTTGATACATGACAGGTTCTCAAACATGTGTGTGGGGGATTTTCCACCAGTTCATATTTTTCCATTGGAGTCCCAGGACAAGGTAGTTGTGTTACAAAAATTTCATTGGTGTTTTGGAAAATTAAATATTTTAAAAATACTAACTACTATAGTCATGTTGACAAATAGTATCAATTCCTCAAAGAAGTGACAAAAAACCCAAAACCCACAAAAACAAAAACTAAAATGATAGAATACAGTGAATTAAAGTGAAGTGTGAAATAGAAGTGGTGACAACAAGAAAAAAATGGAGAGAAGAGAAAAACTGTGGATTGTTTTAAGGGAACTAGACTAGATGAGATTGATTGAAATGTCACTAATCTTGATATAAATTAATCACAGAGGTAATAATGATGTGTGTAGTGGAATAAAAATGTATAACTATCATTTGATAGATCACCCACACATGAGGTCTCCCTTGGAAATAATTATCTCTAAGAGAAACAAAGAGGGTGGTCTTTTCTCATAGAGAAGATCATATCACATCCAAATCCAGATTTGAAATTTTGTAATGGTCTCTAAGGAAAAAGGTTATTATTCCCTTCCCCTCTCATTACTTGAGGTAGAGAGAAAACGTTATCTTGAGGAAGGGAACAATTGATCAATATATGGAACATAACTGCCCCTACAATTAATCAGATTGCAAGAAAATAAGAAATTAATGCTGTTTAATACATATGATCCAACCTCATAAACTACTTATCTATTCATAGTATATGTAGAATAAAAATATAACTCGTTAAAAACATCTCAATAAAGCTTAATATGTAATAATAAAAGGGTGAAGAAACTCCAATGGTCTGATCAGCCTCTTCCTCTTCCTCAAAATCCACTTCCCTCCTACATCAAGTGAACTACCAGCTCATTCATATGGTCTTATTCACTATTACCTTGATCAAAATCCTAAATACTATATGATCATCCTATTATTAAAATAAAAAAAATCTATGCACCTCACAATGTGCTCACGGTCACCACTCGATAACATCTTTCACACTCCTTGATGAACCCGATTTGTGTATACATTTTCGTATACTCTTTTGAAAAAAAGAACATGTTTTCAGCAACAACCTACTTCTTATGGAGAAAATACTTTGATTTTAGTGATCTTGTTAATTTCCAAGGGATTTATGGCCAAAAACACAAAACAGAGGAGAAAAAAGCAAAAATTTACAACTACATTTTGTGTACAAATATACACGTTGTGTACATTCACGCTCAGACACAGGTTGACCGGGACAAGTACATGCCCATGTAACTAGAAGCCGGCATACACCGTGTTCAAACTAAACATGTTGTGTATAACATTCTAGAAGAAGTTGGTGGATGAGAAGAGTCTACATGCCCATGAGGCCGGCTGAAGGGGTGACACCGTGTTGCACTGATACACACCATGTATACATTTCTAGAAGCAGTTGGTGGCCGAAAAATGAGACTAAATGTTGTGTATGGCAGTATTACATGCTGTGTACATTCAACTACCAGGCGGTGACATGTTCCAAGTCAAAGATGGGGTGTCAGTCCGCCTACCAGTGAAGAAAATGAATGTAAAAACGAGTTGACAAAAGTACATGATGTGAACATTTTCCACACGCCATGTACTTATTTTTTCTATAAATGGACGCCTTTTCCTCCAGACCAAAGAGTCGTGTAGTGGTTTTGTGTGGAGAAAAAATTTGAATTCTTGAAGGAGATATGCACTGCCTTCGTACTACCATCATTCTATCGTCTACCGAATAATCATTTTTACCTCAAAGTTCAAAGCATGATCACATTAGGTATCAAGAGTCTTGTGTTTATCTTTATCTCCATGTGTAACTAAAAACCTTGTGTGTTGGGGTTGTGGGAGATGATGAGTTGTAATTTATAGTTACTGCTGTGAATGTGATTATTCTTTTAAATACTTTTTATTCTTCTTAAATCATTTCATTTTATCAGAGAAAATTCTGAACCAGAAAAAGGAACAAATTTTCAGGAATTCAAAACAAGAATAACAACAAATATTTACATGGTCATTTAAAGTATTCATTGACTCAACAAAATGGAATAATCCAAATAAATATCTATTAAACACTAACTACCAGACCAAGGAGTTAGTTTCTTCATATCTAAATATAATATTTATTGGACCGTGGAAACTTTATTACAAATTAAACCCCAAGTGTTGGGTTATCATGAACAACACAACCCCATAAGTAATTGATTTAATAATCAACTTCTCATAAATCCATAACCCCAACTTATTTCTTTATTTATTTACATCAAAACCAAATTTTCCCTATTTTACATTTATTATGTTATGAAATTTGTAAAAAGAAACTTAAAACCAATTTTTCTTTTTGTATCCAAAATAATCAACAATAATAGAATCTAAATTCAGCAGCCTTCACTAAAACAAAAATACAAACTAAGTTAAGAAAGAGGGAATAACTTCTTAATTACCAATGGATCGACCCCTTACTGGTGCTATACATGTTAGGGTAAAGAAATAATTTGGGACACCGAAAACATACCTTTGGTGAAACGACTTTCCAAATATTTGGTGCAGTTACCAGGGAGCTAAAGAAAAGTTCATTTTATTCTTATCTTAATTAAGTTTGTATCCAATTTTAGTGAAAATAAAAATATTAAATTCCCAAAAATCTATCTTCTATTCTCATTTATGTTTATATTTATATTTCCTAGTTTACTCTTGGTGTTTTGTTTTGTTTTGTGTTGGCCTTTAGGTTTATGAGCGGCTACCTCACATATTCTAAGAAAGCTGAGTCGTTAGGGTTTTTCCCAACTGAACCGGTGATCGAACGAAATTTTTTGAGGCGCCAAAGAGTACACATGGAAGAACACAACAAAACCAAACCACTGGCACATAATGAGGAAGGCAATCCAACTGTTGTCCAAGGAGCTGGACAACAGTTACAAACAAATGGCAACCGGAACCCTCTACAGCTGCAACAATTCCAACTAGAGAAGATGAATTATTTTAACCAAGGTTAGGGGCCATTCTACATACCTCAGGAATAACAATTCATGCCGGTTTCCCTTCCTCAACGGCCATTCCCATGCCATAGTCTCATTGAGTACATCCTGGCATCTATTCAAGGTGCTGACACGGGCATCGTCTGTCCACCGGTGCAGGCCCAACACTTCGATATCAAGCCTTCTATCATGCAGCTGATATAGAACACCATTCAATTCGGTGGCCTACCCAGTGAGGATCCCAATTCCCATCTCTCTAATTTTTTGGAGGTCTGCGACACGTTTCCATGCCACTGATTGACCACAGACACCATCGACCTTCACCTCTTCCCCTTCTCTCTAAGGGATAAGGATAAAGACTACATTAAAGGCTTGCCACAACGATCCATCCTCACCTGTGAGGGGCTAGCCCAGGCATTCCTATCCAAATACTTCCCACCCTCAAATATGGTGACATTGCAGAATAAGATCCAAAACTTTCAGCAGCGTGACATAGAATCATTATACGAATAATGGGAGCACTTCAAGGAGATGTTTCACAAATTCCCACACCACAGACTTCCACATTGGATGCAGTCCAAACCTTCTATGGAGTGTTGAAAACAAATTCCATGTCCATGGGGGATGCTACTGTTGGAGGTATGGAAATGAGGAAGTCCCCCAAAAAACTCTTCGAACTACTAGATGACATGTCGGCCAACAGATTCTAGTGGCATTTAGAGTGGGGAACGTAGAAACGAGGTATGCATAACATTGATGAAACTACCAGGCTAGTATCCCAGTTGGATGATGTGTCCAAGAAGATCGGCACACTCAATTTTAAGGGAATGTACCAAGTACATGTGTAATATCATTTAATGTGTAGCGAATGTGGTGATAACCACATCATGGGAGAATTCCTAGCTTCCAATGGAGGCCCTTCGACATGATATGTTAGTTATGTTGTGAAAAATTGAGGGCCAAACCAGTACCAGCAGTACCAGAACCTGGCATGATGTGATCAAAAAAATACAGGCTAGGGCCAACAACAGCAGAATCCTCTGCCCAGTGACTTCCTGACTACAACTAGCCTCCTTATCAGAACCAAAACCTGGGGAAGAAACAACCCCAACAGGGCCCTTATCAGTAGCAAGGGTATCTGAACCCTCATCCATTGCAGCCATGACAGTCACCACCTTAGCAGGAGAACACCTCAAGGATAGAGGATCTTATGACCAAATTCATATCCACTACTAAGATTAGGTTCCAAAATCAGGAAGCTTCAATTTGAGGGCTAGAGAACCAGATTGGCCAGTTGGAAAAACAACTCTCGGGAAGGAAAACCTGATGCTCTACCGGGAAACACAGAGAAGAACATGAGGGAGGAGGCCCATGATGTCATGCTCTGGAGTGGAAAAGAGATCCAACAGAACCAACAAACACAGTCTGGTGTATCCAAACCCCTTGTTGATGAAGAAGGTACCAATACCAACCACTCCTCATATAAAATCCCACAGAAGGAGGCTTCACAGAATAAAGGAAAGGAGTTTTTCAAACCCTTTGAACCTGCCTTACCCTTCCCAGAGAGGCTGAAGAAAATATAGACGGACCACTAGTTCATAAAATTCATGGACATATTTTAGAAGCTACACATAAATATTCCATTTGCAGAGGAACTGGAAAAGATGCCCACTTATGCCAAATTCAAGAAGTAAATACTCTCCAAAATAAGAAAGATGGAGAATTTGGGCACCATTTCCCTAACCAAAGAGTGTTCTATAGTCATCAAGCACTCAATTCCACCTAAACTCTAGGATCTATGGAGTATCACTATTCCCTATACCTTTAGACCATGTCAGTTTGGGAAGGCACTCTATGACTTAGGGACAGCGTGAGCGACATGCCCCTTGGAGTTTTCAAGAAGCTGCGGATCCATGATTTGAATCCTACTCAAGTAGCCCTTCAACATGGTGATTAATCCATCAAACATCTGAACGGACTACCGAAGGACATACTAGTCAATGTGGGTAGGCTGATCCTCCCCGCTAATTTCATCATCCTCGACATGGAGGATGACCCGGAGGCACCTATTATACTTGGAAGACATTTTATATCCACTGGAAAGGTACTCATCGATGTGCACTAGGGAGAGCTGATTTTCTGGGTATGAGATGAGAGATTCTCCTACATTTTCATCAAGGACACTAGTCATGCATAATCACACGATCATGAGGAATGTTCTGCGATAACTACTGTGGAATACCTCTTAGTGGATGATCTGGTATGATCTTTTATTTTCTCTAACTTTGTCATTCTAGACATTCTAGATGAAGAAAGTCTAGAGGACCTGCACTTCTTAAAAATCCAGGGCGGCTAATATTGGGACCATTATCCACCATAGAGATTAGGTAAATAAGGTATGTAGGTCGAGCCAACGACCAAAAACAAAGGCGCTTCCTAGGAGGTAACCCAATGGATACACACAGTGTACCACCTATATACACAATGTGTAATTTTTTTCTTTTCATTTATTTAATAACTATTATAAATATATAGTTTAGCTAATAAATAAATAGGGATGATTCTGTTGTCGATGGTATGGTCATTGGAGTTTATCTGCGCCGTCACCAGTTCGAATTCTCCCAACCTACCTTCCGTATGAGGTTACTCCTTTTTATATATTATTACACGACATGTGTGGTAGTGTTTCATATATATATATATATATATATATACATATTTTCTTAAAACAAAACCCATAATGGGGAAGGATCAGTTGGTTAGAGTCGTAACTCAGTTCCAAAAGACCTGGGTTCGAATCCTGACAACTGTCCCATTTCCATCATTTTTTCTTTTAATAAAACCACACAGCGTGTCTTTAGATATATGTCGTGTGTGCCATGTTCTTCCATACTAATTTAAAAACATTTTCCATATAATGTAATTCATGTGGATAATGTTGGCAGATTGGTAAAGTCTCGGCCCTGGATCCAAAATACCCAGGTTCGACCGCAGTTAATCTCCCTTCATCATCCCCTTATTGTATAATTAAAAACCACACGCCATGAACATTCTTCTTCCCATGTAGTATAGGTCATATATATTAAATATATATAAATAATAAATATGGGAAGTAGTACAATTTTCACTCCATTGGTTGAGGGCTTCCGTTTGGAATGGCAGATCGCCGGTTCGAACCACACCCCAAGCACCGGACCAAAGGTTGTACTTCTACATTTCCAATTTTTAAGCATACGCCGTGTATTTACCCACTACATTACGTGTATAGTTTAATATTTTTTTTAAAAAATTTCTGTATATATATATATATATCCATTTTTTAATTAATATTAATTATTATATAATTTACTTTAATAATTATATATATGTATATATATATATATGTTTTCATAAAAACATTCAACATACATGGAGTATAGTTTGTATATACACGCTGTGTACCTAGGATATATAAGCCGCGACCACCCAGCTTCAGGCCGTGTCGCACAGAGCTCCCCCTCTTCCTGTTTTCTTCCCCCGTACGATACTCAAACCCACTTGGAACAAATCTGCGGATTTTGGGTGTTTCTAGTTCTGATTTCTCTTACTTTTTTATCCTTGGTCCAGGTACGCCCTTCTACACCCTCTCTTTCAAACTATTAGAACCGTTTAGGGTGATTTTGGGATCAACCGACCGTTCAGATTCTACAGTACATAGCCACGATATGAAAAACACATGCCGTGTACTTTTGTACATGACCACACACTGGATGCTTCGCAATTTGATTATACACGGTGTGTATGTTTGGCACACACCATTTTCCTTTCCCCAATCGTGCCCAAGTATCTTTTACACATGGTCTCACACCCTATTAATCTGTACACGAAGTGTGTGTTCGGTACATGCCATGTATTCCATTTCATTTGGCCCATCCATGTGTATCACTTCACACATCCTTGCATACCATGTTCAAATACATGACATGTGTGTTCGGTACACGTTGTGTATAGCATTTCTTTTGGCTAGCCAATGTTTAGCCCCACCACATGACCATGTTCCTCTGGTACTGAACACGCCATGTATGATATGTACATGGAGTGTCCTTTATTATTATAACTGTTACAAATGTGGCTATATCTTTACTAATACATGACCATGTCAATTTTTCACGAACACGACGTGTATGTTCGGTACACGTCGTGTACCCTTTCCTAGTCTATCACATGCCCCCTCAGCGTGCTTATCCAAAGAACATGGGATTCTCCCCAAGTTTCACTACATGTCGTGTACTCTGGATGTATGCACCGTGTACTTTTATTTTTCAGTTTCTCAAATTTTCTTTGTTTTCTATTCTTTTATATTTATTTTGTTTTATACTTATTTCTTTTTTAGGTTATGGAAAATTGTGATCCTTCCCATAGGAAGTGACCCGCCTCTGCCACTGAGGGCGAGAGGCCCATTTATCATCAAATCTGACTCCGACCTACAATGCAACTAGACCCAGATGCTCAGGTATATGAGATCCCTCCATTGGACATACTTCCACCCCTCACTCCCTTAGCCGAGGCTAGTCGAAGTAGCACCACACCTCCACCATCTCATACCATGCCTCTGAGCACCATCATTCCATCCCTCCCAGCTACCACTCCACCCGAGATCTCCTCCGCCGCCATTGGTACCACATCAACCGCTTCGTCCATTGGGGATATGTCTACTTTAGCAAATCCACCCCCAAAGCTAGCTCCTACTACTGAACCTCCACCTAGACCGGGACCTGTAGGTGTTTCCTATCCGTGCATGATGTTCCCGGTCACCGACTTGGAAAATGACAGGGTCCGTCGCTTCTCACGTCGCATGATTCTGTTGAGCAACCACTACCTCGACAGCAGCATTCCTCAGTAGGTGAGCATCTGGGGATAATTGGAGGATCGTCTCGGCCATACACCCTTACTTTCGATATTCTAGGTCATCACTCCTATTTTTCGTGATTTATTTTTGGAGTTCACTACCTCATTTGAGTTCATGGGGCCCAGTACTGGGAGACACCTGGTGATGCGGTACTTGTGGTTATGTTATGGCTAGGCGGTCGACGCTCTTCCCTTACCATGAACGAGTTAGGCCGAGGGTGCAGTTTCTACCCCCATCCCATCATCCCACCCCTTGTTTCTACCCTGACTAGGCCTGAGCGCTCTGAACTCATTGCTATGTGGTAGGACATTTCTAGGTTTGACCACCGCTATACTCCTACCTACCAGATGAGTAGTCTTATCACTGACCACATCCTTCATTTTACCCACCGGTGCTTTAGGGCCATTCTTTTCCCCAGCCATGAGGATATGGGGGTCATGAATAGTCGTGACATGGATCTCCATTCCCGTTTCATCAGGAAGGACTACCCGAACCTCCTTTACCTCACTACCTCCTACTTCCATGCCTTGTTTACCGGTCATCAGGGAAACCTAAACGGCGGGTTTTACACCACATGCCTTTCCCACCACCTTGGGATGTTTGAGTCTTCTCTACCCCATGAATTGTTAGGTTCTCCCCAGCGGATGGACAATCTCATGCTTATTCTCATGGGATTGGTCCAGAAGTAGGGGGTGCCAACGTCCTTGCCCAGGCTCCACCCCACCCACTTGATGACCCTCCTGCACCCACCGATGCACCCCCTCCTTCTTCCCCACCCCCTCCACCTTCCCCACCCCACCCCCTTCAACTGACCCCACTTCTTCTAGACTTCCTTATTTTATATCACCACCTACCCCACCTTCCCCCACACCCTCGTTCGGCCTCTCCCTTTTCCTTCATCTCGATACGCTGGCACAACACTTGTTTCGTATCGACCGCCACCAGGACAACCTGAAGTAGATGTTGGGGCTGATTATTCATCATCTTGGTCTTCCACTGCCCACGCCACCTGCCTCAACCTCGGTTCCCAGACCTTCTACTATAGCTCCACCGCCCTTTCCTGCATGGGCCACAGAGTCTGTTCTTCTCTCTTCTATGGGCCCAGCAACTGCTATTACTCCTACCACCACTGCTACCAGTCCAGGATGTGCTACCGAGCTTCTCAGTCTGAGTCCTGCACCTACGGCTCCAACTTCTTCAACTTCCCTTCCAGGTGCATATTCTAAGGATCCATTTTCCATGGCTCCAGATCCATCTCTACCAGCTAGTTCTGTACTAGATGATGTGTCTTCTAAGGCGACCTCCTAACTATTTTTTGGACATATGCTTCTCATTGTATATATTTTGTTGTGATATCTTGTTCCAATATCTATTATGTATGATTTCATTGTTCTATTTATCCCACCAACACAGGTACTCTGGCATATTCTGGGCTGCACATTTGCATCAAATTCTATTTTTCTACACCTAGACACGAGGGGAGTATTATTTTTTCCATTGTTTACTTTTCTTTCTTGGTTTACTTCTTTCGTTACTTACCCTCATTCTGGTCCACTATTATTTCCCCACCTTCCCTTGTTCTTCTTTCTAGGCACTTGATGGACCGCGTGAACTATTAAGTATGGGGGGTATCCTTCGACCTCTTTAGTCTTTTCCCTTTTCTGATTCTAGGAGATATCATTATTTGATGATATATTTGAATATGTGAAGACATTTTTGCAGAATCATATTTTTAAATAATAAAGTTGATAGATAAATTTATAAAAATTGGATGCTTATCTTTGTTCTTAGGTGTTCTAAAATTATTGCTGATTTAATTTAAATTGCAACTTGTAATCCTTGGATAATTATATTTATTAGACTAATAAATTATTTCCAAGTCATGACTTGATTGTCTCTTTATTTATTTTTCCCACTCCTGAGAGGTATTCTAAACCCTTTTTCCTATTCTATCTAATAACCTTTTTCTTGAGAGATTTATAGATTATACATAACTACCATAATTTGGAAGTTTTCTTTCTAAAACATGAGAATGTTTTAAGTAACATTAAAATGATTGAGGAATTAGATTTTTTTAAACCATTTATCTTGTGCCCTACCCTACATCTTATCTTCATAAATCTCCTAGAGTCCATGAATTTTCTTTATAGGAAGCCATATTCCAAGCCTATTTCCCTTCATACTCTAATTCTTTTATGATTTTTCATGATTATTCATTTGATATCAAGAGAAGTGATTGGAAACAGATGGCGTAATTTCATGAATTTTCAATAAATTAAGTATGGGGGGAATCCTGTTGATCATAAAAAAAAGGGTTCCAAACCACTATTCGTGGAAATTATGAGACGTCCACTTTGTTATATAAAAAAATGGTATAAATAAATTGACCTTATACTCCCGTATTGGTTTGTGAACCCTACCGACTCAACTAAAGGATACAGTGAGATCATTTGAGATTGTTGAGGATGTTTTTACATTGCGCTTAATTTTGAATATCATGAATTATTAATTAATTCATTTAGCCTCCCATTTCAAGACTTAGAGTTATTTTGACATCTTTACCTACCAACCATTATCCACAAAAACATCTGATCCTTATTGAAAATCCATCATGATTTTTGTAAGTCGAATTTTCTAAAGTGGAGAACTAAATTTCTTGAAAACCTATGGATAGAGTGTATATATATTTGATTAAGGATACCTATGATTAAAAGAATCTTGAGTGTAAGAAAGTTATTTATTAGGAAACTCACAATGTGGCTTGCTTATTTTTGAAAGGTTTAAACATGTGTTAAAAGAGGATGAATGTAGTCAATTGAAATTATATACAATGAATGATTAGAATAACTACTGGATTGAAACTATTTTGTATTTTTTTGGAAATTCTCTCCAGTAACTTATTATTTACATTTATGATTTACTAAATTACATCCATTTAAAATATAGATTATTTTAATTAGATGTTGAGATTTTTTTGAGGGAAAGAAAATGACTGTGTATGGGGGAGTTTGATGCACCATATTTTTGTATACATTTTCATAACTATATTGAAAAAAAGAACAGGTTTTCAGCAATTACCTACAACTTAGGGAGAAAATACATTGATTTTGGTGATAGTGTTCATTTCCAGGAGATTAATGGCAAAATACACAATACGGAGGAGAACTAAGAAAAAATTTACAACTACACGGCGTGTACTTATATACACCACGTGTACATTCAAGCTCAGACACCAGTTGACTGAGACAAGTACATACCCAAGTAACTAGAAGCTGGTACATGCCATGTTCAAACATTACCCACCGTGTATACCATTCAAGAAGCAGTTTGTGGACGAGAAGAGTCTACACGCCCATGTGGCCGGCTGAGCGGGACACATAGTTTGCACTAATACACGCTGTGTATACATTTCTAAATGTGGTTGGTGGCCGAAAAATGATACTACACTCCATGTATGGTGGTATTACACACTGTGTACATTCACCTACTAGGAATCACCATGTTCCAAGTCAATGATGGCATGTTAGGCCACCTACTAGTGGAAAAAATGAAGGCCAACACGCGTTGAAAAAGGTACAAGGTGTGTACTTTTTCCACATGTCGTGTAATTATTTTTCTATAAAAGGAATCCTTGGCCTCCAGACCAAAGAGGTGTGGTTTGGTGTTGTGTGGTGAAAAGGGGTGAAGTTCTGAAGGAGAGACACTCTACCGTCATACTACCGTCATTCCTCCATCTACCGAATAATAATTTTTACCTCGAAGATCCAAGCATGATTACATCAAGTATCATGAGTCTTGTGTTTAGATTTTCATCCATGTGTAACTAAACACCTAGTGTGTTGGGGTTATGGGAGATGATGAGTTGTAATTTAAATTAAATGCTATGAATGTTTTTGTTATTTTAACTTCTTCTTATTCTTCTTAGATCATTTCATTTTATCACTGAAAATTCTGAACCAGACCATGGAAAGAAATTTCAGGGATTCAAAAGAAGAATAACAATGAATATTTACATGATCATTGTAAGTATTCATTGAATCTAAAAAATGGACTAAGACAAATAAAGATCTATTAAACAGTAACTAATAGACCAAGGAGTTAGTTTCTTCAGATCAAAATATAATTTTTACCGGACTAAGGAAACATTATTACAATTTGAAACTTGAGTGTTGGGTTATCATGAATAACACAACCTCATAAGATATTTATTTAATAATCAACATCTCATAAATCCATAACCCCAACACATTTTCCCCGCTATTTACATCAAAACCAATTTTCATTTATTTTACTTTTATCCTATTGAGAAATTTGTTAAAAGAAACTTTAATCCAATTATTCTTTTTATATCCAAAATAATCAACATAAATTGACTCTAAATTCAGCATCCTTCACTAAAACAAAAATACAAACAATGTTATGCAAGATAAAATAACTTCTTAATTCCCTTTGGATTGACCACTTGCTGGTGCTATACTTGTTAGGGTAAAAAATAATTTGGGACACTAAAAACATACCTTTGGTGAAATGACTCACCACTCCTCTATATGGTACCCTTAGACACGATCGTCACCATCATCTGAATAAGTCTTGGTGAAATAAACCAACCTAAAACAATGACTTGAATTTCCCATAAATAATTCACAATGAAGCACCAACATTCTTCTTTTTCATATCCACATCGTTCTTTCCCAAATAAACCTAATAGAAAAAATAATAAGCATTTAGTGTCTCTAATTTTGGAAATAAATAACCGCAATGGAATATTAGGTCAAGTGAGAGCTTGGAATAATTTTTTTGAGTCATTGTTGTGCCCAACCTCTGCATCAAGATCCTTTTTTTACTGGGGATAGACATCAGTGACGTTTGATAATTTGTTTAATTTAATATATATATATATAATATTATTATAAGTAGAAAATAAAATATAAATATATTTACATGTATTGGTACTTAATAAAATAATTATTATTATTATTATAATATATAAAAATTATTGTTAGTATTATATATATTTTTTCATTTTTTATATTTTTATTTTTTCCCCTTTTTTCTTTCTAACTCATGCAGCTATAGCATGTCCATAAATCCTCAACTCTTGGCTCCATGGGATTTCTCCTTGCAGATCTGGGGAAGCATGGCCTTGGTGATCATGGAATTCAACTTCAGTTCTTTGAGAATTATTAGCTGTCTTGGGTAGTATAAGAGTTTTAGACATTGTTTCTTATTCTTGTAGAACCCAGGGACGCCCTGATAGGGGAGGGGTAAATCAGGGTGTAAACTTTTTTCTTTTAATGTGATGGATCTTGTTCCCACATTTTTAGGGACTTGTTAAACCAGCATGATGGATATGAAGAACAAATAAATAATCACATGAAAATTTTCCACACAACACTTTTACTTAGTTCACCATAAAGGGCTACGTCCAAGGAGTATTCACTAAAAATGTGTCGATCATACCAAAATCTACTAATCTTCACTAGTTGTGGAGTACAACAATTCATTCATAGTCACTCTGTTTCTGGAACATTGCCTTTACAAAAGTTTAGGGATAACTCACCGCTTCCCTTGGATCACTTCCATTGACTCCCTCTAGCTCACTTCCTTGGGTGAAGTCACACTTAGTTTGTGGACGTGAAAGTCCCTTCAATAGACTTGCAATGAAGTCTTAGTCACAGTCCAACCCAAGACTCTTCTTGCATTGACATCCTGAATTGATGCACATGAAATCACTAATCACACACACTTGATCTTCAAAAGCCTATCAAAAGCATAACACCACACTTGCGTGAAATACCCCAACTTGCACGCAAGATTTTGGAATTGATACAAAAGTAGACTTTCGTGCAACACCTACTTTCTCCGCAACCCTTACCATTCGTGAAACTACCTCGAATAGATAACTTGGTTGTTTCAGACTAAAGGGGCACCTTGCATGCAAGATTGACTCTATAAAAATAATTCACATGCAAATATTTTGCATGACTGAGCAATCAGATTTTTGTTCAAAAATTATTATGTCTCAAGAGTGGGTAACAACTTATTTATATGCCTTAGTGTCTCTACATGCAAGATTCTAATGCGTCTTCATCAGTGCATGTATGTTTCACACTGAATGATAAAAACCCCTTTTTACATCGCATTGGGGGCGAAAACCCTTTTGTGCAATATCTTCTTTTGTGCACTTCATGACTTTTCAATTTTTCAACGTTCTAATCTTGAAACATGTATTGCACGCAATTTACAAAAACACATTCAATATTAGATACGGAAACCAATATTTTACGCACACTTTAGATCTTTCACACACCTTCCTTTTCCAAAAAGGTGTTTCTATATTTTCATAAATTCACCCCAAAAATATGACCAACACTGGAGAACAGTGCCGCCTTCAAATACTACTTTCGGATCAAACAATATGGCCCCTTTCCTAGAAAATATTTTGAACCTCCAAAGAGGATTGAAAAAACACCGAAAAATTACACTCTATTTTCTGTATAGAAAGGTCACAGTTCCAACAATCTCCCCCTTTGGGTTTGTTGGAAATCACCAGATAAATTCAATAGAGCACCAGCCACAAGAAAAACCTGAAATGCAAGAATCAACTCATCCAACACTCTAAGTCTACGTGATCAATGCTCGGTGTATAAAATAAGAGGGGAATATTAAATTAGGTTCCCATGTTTTGAAATTCTTAAAGATTACCAAGAAACTATCTTAAAGTATCACAGAAGCATTACATGCCCTGAATGTATTCCATCTCCTCCAAACACCGAATTCACATTGTGACTTAGAAGCATTACATATCTATCACATGTTCTAAATTTATTCCTTCTCCCCTATAGACAATAAACCCAAAAAATGATGATTTTTTATTGTTTAGCTCAAAACACACACCCCCTAGATAGTATCTCCCCCACAAACTAGCATCAAATCCCCAAATAGATTAAAAATAGTTAACATAACTAGGTGGATGGGAATATTGAAACCTCATCATGCACTGGGAGGAGGTTGAACATCGAGGTTCAACGGAAGCTTCACGAACACATGTGCTGACAATGGCTTAGTCATTATTTAAGCCACTTGATCATCAGTTCGAACAAGTTTCATTTTAATCATGTGTTGTTCAACTTTTTAATTGATGAAGTGATATTTGATTTCAATAATCTTCGTATGAGAATGTTGAACAATATTATTCATAAGTGAAATTACGCTCTTGTTATCACAATGAATCAGCATGGGTTGTTTGACATCATCACCAATATCTACCAGTTTTTGATTCATCCGTAGTAGTTTATTTCATTCCTTTTTAGTAGAGATATACATAGCTTTTTCATTATTGAGTGAGTTTATTTCCTATTTCATGCTCTACCAGCCCACACACATTCTTTCTAATATAGAATGCTCCACCACTGGTGGATTTTATAACACTATATCTCCAACACAGTTAGCATCATATAATGTTGATAGTTCTCTATCTATTGCAACAGCAAAGTATAAATCATAATTATTAGTATCTTTAATGTAACACATGATTCTTTTTACTACCACCATATGTTATTCCTTTAGATTACTTTGAAATCGAGCCGCCATGTATGTTGCAAAGATAATGTCTGGCCATGTCGCTATCAGTTATAGTAGGCTTCCAATGTTCCTCATGTATATGGTGGGATTAGAAGAAGTGTCATCCTCATGCATTCCAAGTTTGGTTCCAAAAGCAATCGGAGTTGACTTTGGTTTGGAGTCATGAAAATTAAATTTCTTCAACATCCCTCTTGCATATTTTTTCTGTGATATACAAGTGTAGTCCATCATCTGTATCACATGTATCCCCAAGAAGAGTGTGATCTTTCCAATCATAGACATTTCAAATTCTGATTTCATGTGATTGGAAAATTCATCCACTAATCCCTACCTGATTCCTCCGAAAGTAATATCATCAACGTACACAAATACCATGAACATATATTTTGAAGAATTATTTACATACAAATTGTGATCTACTACTGTTATTATAAATTCATGCTTCCTTACTTATGAATCCAAGTTTGAATACTATTATCTTGGTGCTTTCTTCAAACTATAGTGACCATTATATTGTTTTTAAACCATCATTTCATCATTACCATGAAGAAATCCCACTGGTTGTTCAATGTATACTTCTTCTTAATGAACATCATTAAAGAATGATGTATAAACATCCATTTGATATTCATTATATCCTATTTAGATTACCATGGTAAGAAATAGTCTGATTGATTCCATCCTAGCCATTGGAGATAATTTTTCTTCAGCATCGACCCCTTAAATATGTGAATATCCTTTACATACCATTCATGCCTTGTTTCTAATAAAACTTCCATGTTCAAGGAATTTTTTCTCAAAAAATACACCTTGTACTAATCAAATAGTGACCTTTAAAACTCTTAACTAGGTCCCATGTTTGGTTCTTGTTAATCTAATCCGACTCCTCATTCATAGACTTAACACAAGATTCATACTCTGCAGCTTCATCAAATGATGATGGTTCCACAACTGAGAGGAATGCAGATTGTGCATTACTCTTCATTATTCTTGTTTGTATTGGTGTAGTTCTATACCCAATGATATTGGATTGATCTATTTCAGCTCTTCTTTGTTTCCTGTGATGTTCAGATGGGGATTCCTCATGAATTATTTCTTTTTCTAATTCTTCTTCTGGATTAGCTTTATTTTGCAACCACTAAATGTTTGGAACTCTTTCCTCCACTTCATCATTTGTATCTATACAATGTTCAAATTGTTCCTCATCTCCTATCACTTCAGCATCAGAATTATTTGATTCAAGTGTGGTTTTTTTTTCAATAATAATTACATAAATACTTTCCATAATTTTTCAAACTCTCTTATTGAAGAATTTGTAGGCTTTACTTTTCATTGAGTATCCAAGGAATATTCTTTCATCTGTGGAATAACCATACTTATTTTGATTTCCTTATTTGTTTCGGATAAATCATTTACTTCTGAAAACATGGAAATACATCATGGAGGGATTCCTTACATGCCACAACTCATATGGTGTCTTGGTTTCACCGATATACAGCCCTATTCGATTTTGAATATATACCACTACTTGAACTGTCTCCTTCCAATAGTGATGAGGGATATATCTCATAATCAACATTGTTCTAGCCATATTGTTCACTTGTTGATTCCTATTCTCCACAACTCCATTATTCTATGGGTTTCTTAAATTATCCACCTCATGTTATATTCCATTCTTCTCAAGGTAATTCTCAAACTTGATGGATGTGTACTCCCCTCCATTATCAGATCACAGAACTTTAATTGTCCACCCAGTAACATTTTCAGAAATTCAACGATAAGTCTTCATGAAATCAAGAAGTTGACTTTTCTTGTATATAACTATCACACATGCCATTCTACTATAATCATATGTGAAATGGACAATGTACCTTTCTCCTTGCGTTCCAGCTACATTTATCAGGCCACATCTGTCTGTATGAATGAGGTCAAGAAGATTAGATGCTCTTTTCTTCTTTGGCCAATAGGAACTGCAGACTAATTTCCCACTAATGAATGCATAACAGATACATTCACGTTCCTGATTTAGGAAGTGAATATCCATGACAATATTCAGTTTTGATATCATTTCCATGTATTATTGATTGGTGTTCCCAACCTTCTGTGCCACAAGTTTTTTTCTTCTTCAATTGTCAGATAGTAAATGTTCTCTTTACTATCAACTTGATATAGGTTTCCATCAGTCCAACAACCATTCATGCGGGAATTCCCTCTCCTTCCCTTTATAGTGATCCCATTTTCATTGAATGGCATGACAAATCTTGAGTCACAGAGTTGACTCACACTCATGATATTGTGACATAGACCATCCACATACAGAACATCCATCTTCTTTACCTCTCTATTATCCTGTTCAATACATCCACGACCTTTGATCATCGAAGCACCATCATTACCAAAACTCACTATTCCATTGACCTTTTTTTATATTCATTATAAGTTATGAATTTCCAATCACATGGGATAAGAATCCAATGTCAATAATCTAGGTGCTACTGTTCTTGGTAGCCTTGTGAGGGACATCAACAAGATTGGGTTTCTAAATCTTATTCATTTCCTTCCATGAAATATTAGCATGAGTGAAGGATGAAGATGGATTTTCAAATATAATTTTTCTGTGCACATGTTCATCATACTCACAATCTTCTTCTAGATAAGAAAACCTATTTAAGGAAGAAAAGCCATCGTGTTTGTGAGATTTGACATGTCTTTGAGCTCTGTAGGAATTGTTCCTATCATTCATTTCCCTACAATACACAGCCTTGTGGCCAATGTTAGAGAAATTAAAACAATATCCATTCAACCCATTTCTTCTATAAGAAGTTGTATATGAATTCATTCTATGATGTTGACCTACTGGAGCTCCCCTATTCACATAACTCATTGCCTCTTCATATTATGACATAGTATGTCCTATATATCCACAAAATTGACATTTGATAAGCTGAAATATTTTTTCAGTTTGATTATTTTTCATGTTCCCTTTATTCAGATAAGATTGTGATAGGAAATTATTTCTAAAATCTATTGAATATTTTTCAGTTATCCATCGAGTTTGTCTTGGGAAATTATTTATTTGGACTTCAGGCAACTTTGAAACATGTACACCTTTTACATTTCCTTTATTTCATCTCATCTTATTCCTATTACTTAATTTTTCATCATCACAAAAAAATTACATTGTTCCCCATGCCTATGGGTCTTTGATCATTAAAAATATTCTCAACTACATAAAAACCACACATAACTCTCACTAATAATTACGCATCTAAAAATATTCCAAACTATATTATCCTCGATTTCTTATTTGAGTTTGATTGACTTTGCAGTTTACTCCAAAGACTATCAAATTCTTCTTTAAGACCCACAATAGTCTTGAACCTCCCTTCCAGTTTACAGGTAAGATAATTGATGACCTTGGCCTGTTCTTCAATTCTAAGCTTTAGTTCCACAACAACTTTTGTGCTTTCTAAGACTGAGGAATGTACTTTCGAAAATTCATCCACTCATTCAATTTCGGCTTCAAGATGATCAACATAGTCAAATGATTCTTCCACAAATGCTCTCCATTTTTTTCATCTGTTACATTGATTCTCAGGCTATTGAGGAGTATCTCTCAATACAAGTTTGGGATCGACATCAGTGTTCAACTAAATATGTCTAGACTTGTAGCATGATGGATCTTCATTTTCTATATTAACCATCATAGAAGCATGTTTCTTGAATTTAAATTTTGGTTCTTCTTACTCAAATAAGTCATTATCACTATCATCATCTTCTTCAGAGAGAAAAATTTTCCACTGTTGTTTTTTCTTAGACCTGAATTTTCCCTTCCTTGAAAACCTCTTCTTAGGATTTTTTGAGTTTCCAACTTCATTGTGCACTAAGAATCAATGTACCCCACTCTACCACAAAAAAATACCTATTGTAGCTTCCATTCAAATATTCCTTTTCCGCTCTTGAATTTATTGGAAAAGATAGACAGAAAGAGAGAGAGAAACTCACCATTATCATTAGCATCATTAATATAGTCTCTCGAAATAGAGAGTTTTCCCAGGGATTTTAATTCCATCCCCTTGCTAACAAACCTTGTCGCATCCTCTAGTTTTACTCTGATTTCATTTTCATTCAAACTTCTTAGATGACAATCCAAGGAAAGATTGGAAAAATATCTTTCATCAAGGGAGAACACTTTTGGATTATATATAGGTGGATGCCTTCTCAAAATTTTCTTCATGATGTTGATGTGTTTTATTTCTTATCCACGTCCTAGAATTGATCCTACAACTTTAGTAATACTATTCAAGAAGTAATATGCATCTTCATCTAGATGCATTTTTATATCATCGAACCTATTGTGCAGAACTCGTATTTTCACCTCCTTTAAATTGTTTTCCTCTACATAAATTTTTTCTAGATTTTCCCACATAGACTTAGCTAAAGTAAAGCTCATAAAGTTTAGACAAATATTATTATAAAATGTTATAGTAAGAGAATTCTATGCTTTGGCATCTTAATCAGGCATCTTTCTATCCGTATCTTTCATTGAAAGACATGTAGGATCTGTGACATGTATTCCTTGAATAGTAGGAAAAAAAAACGTCCATTACAAGAGATATTTAATGAAATAACATCCTATTTTTTCAGATTCGAAAGTTGCTTCCATCAAAGAGGGGGACTCACCTAACGTTGACTGAATTATCCATGAGAATAAAAGACAGATTCAACACCCACAATCTTTACCCTTTGATACCACTTGAAGAACCCCGAGACTCCCTGAGAGGGGAGAGGTGAATCAAGGTGTCACCATTTTCTTTTAATGTGACATATCTTGTTCCCATGTTAGTTGGAATGCGTTAAACCTGTATGATGGATATGAACAACAAATAAAAAATCACATTAAAAGAGGCCATGCCACACTTTTACACGGTTCCCCACAAAGGGATACGTCCAAAGATCATATGTCGAGAGTGTGTAGGTCACAACAAAATATACTAATCTTTACTAATTGTAGTGTACAAAAGTTTTGTCAGAGTCACTCTGTGCCAGGCACACTACCTTTACAAAATTATAAGTATAGCTCACTACTTCCCTTGGATCACTTCCATTTACTCACCCTGGATCACTACCTTTGGTGAAGTCACACTCAGTTTATGGACATGAAGGTCCCTTAAACAGATTTTCATTGAAGTCTTTATCTCATTCTTGCATGAGACTATACTAGCATCGAAGTCCTTAATTGGTGCACATGAAAGCACTGATCACACACACTGAATCTTCAAAATTAATTCAAAAGAACAACACCACACTTGTGTGCAATACCCCAGCTTGCTTGAAAGATTTGTGAACTGTCAAAAAATATGACTTATATGCAACACCTTCTTTCCACACAACCCTTATCTTTCGTGCAACTACCCAGAAGATTTCACTTTTTATTTTCAGACTAAAGTAACACCTTGTGCCCAAGATTAACTCTCTTCCAATCTTTCATGCACAAATCATTTGTGTGACTGAGCAGTCAGATTTTTGTTGGAAAATTATTATGTCTCAATATGGGGTAACTGCCTATTTTTAGGCCTTAGAGTCCCTGCACGCACGATTCCAACTCGTGTTCGTCAGTGCATGTAAGTTTCACGCTAAGTGCACAAAACCCATTTTGATGTCGCATTGGGAACGCAAACCATTTCACGCAACATCATATTCCGCACACTTCAATATTTTTAGATTTATCAACATTCTGATCCAGAAACATGTCTTGTGAACTAGTTCCAAAAACACCTTCAATCTTGCATGCAAAAAACCAATATTTCGAAGACAATTTAGATCTTTCATGCACCTTCCTTGAACAAAAAATTTTTTCTCTATTTTCTGACATTAAACCCCAAAAATATGACAAACACTAGAGAATAGTGCCACCATCAATTCTACTTTGGGATCAAACAGTATGACCCCTTTCATAGAAAACATTTGGAACTTACAAAAAATATTGACAAAAACACAAATTGTAATCCATTTTCTGTATAGAAAGGTCATGGTTCCAACACTTCCCCTGTAGTGAGGATTTAATATTCTTATTTTTAACAGCATATATTTTGATAGCCGTAGCGGTGAAGTTGTTTTGGGGGTGAGGTAAAACAGGCTCAGTCACAAATGAATTCAACCAGATCCACGGTTTGTGGGTTTCATCAAATGTAGGATCTTGAGTAACAGAGCTCAGTGTTTCTTGATCTTCAACATTTTTAGTGGCATAAAAATACCGATATGAACATGTGATGGAGTTGGATAGTAACCTTGGTAGGAGTCCAGTGCACCAAATCTACCAAACATGTTAGATCCAGATTTTTGGATATTTGTGGGAGTTGTGTCAATATTAAAACCTCCCATTATGGATTTAAAAGATGGGCCTTAGGATCTTTCTAGCATCATTAGATACAATCCAGAGATCTTCTTTGTATTAGAGAACCAATAGAGCTACATGTGAGAAAATGGATGGTGTGGGAGGGGTCACTTTTGAACCTTTTTTCTTTCTAAAATAAAGGTTTTTTTCATCCCATTTATCTCTGTTCATGCTAAGTTAATCACAACAGTGGTATCAAATGAGGTTCTAGTGAAATGGCGGTGAGTAGTGAAGTTTTTACGATGACCAAAAAATTCTGGTTACTCATAATTTAATTTTGAAGCCATGTTCTGATATTTCTTGGAATTTTCATTCCAACGCTGTAAACAGCTTTGAAAATGGAGATAAAATGAGCTTCTTAAGCTCTATCAATGTTTGGTCAAAATTTGAGTGCCACAATACCCCCTTTATAGAGAAGAAAATATTTTATTGATGCTGGTTATTTTCCATTGATTTTCAAGAAGTTTCTCTAGAGCACCAAATCAATTCCACGTCATCACCACATAATTAGTTGATCTTGGTTGTTGACACTATTTTGGTCATATCTTGATCAATTGGTGTCCGGTTTTGAAAATTTGTGAGTCGATTCAACCATTTTGGATCATTTCAAACACAACGATGAACTCCATTTTTCAAAATTTTACACCAATTTTATATAATTCAAATTAAATGGTGGGACCATCCATGGGAGGTGGACGAGGGTGTAGAAACATATGCCAAAACCAGAGCAAGTCTAAAAATGGAAAGATAACATCATAAAAATTCTACCATTATGGAATGATGGGTCACATGAAGAAGAACCATTTAAGGTTGGTATAAGAAAAGGGTCAATGTATAAACCAACAAATAAGAAATAGAGACATGCATGTGATAGTCTCCAAAGAAATCATGCATCTGTCCCAAGAAAAAGATGAAAAATGTTTTCAAAAAACATGCCAAGACACAAAATAGGTTGTCGATACAATAACATCAGACCATGTCACCCCGCATCCTGGGTATTTCATGACATATCAAGATGATGAATTTGGTGCAGTAAAGATCGGGAATACTAGTTCGAAGGATATTTTTAGGATGGTCGATATAGAATTCAATAAAAATATTGGATACATAATTACCCTAAAAGATTTTTAGTATGTTTTAAGCCTTTTTCTAAATTTCTTATCAGGGATATCCTTTGACCGATATTCCTATGAAAAAATCTTCAGAAATGGAGCATGGGAGATGGAGAAAGGAGTCATCTTCATTGCCTGAGGACATATATGTGGTATGTTGTACAAAACTCATGTGAAGATATGTAATGATAGCCTCGACATAGTGAAGGGAGAGACATCCTCCAATTTGTGACATAAGAGACTCGGACACATGAGTGAAAGATAGATATCAATCCTTATGAAGATGAATTACATTAGTATTAACATGGATACATCAATTTATCCTTATAAATACTTCTTCTATGGGAATAAACATAGAGTCTCATTCAATATTTCTTCATCAAGGAGATATGAGTTGATAGATCTGGTACACTCTCATGTATACGGACCCATGGAGGTGGAATCACTAGGAGGTAACAAATATTTCTTATCCTTTATTGATTATTAATCTTATAGGTTGGCTTTCTGACTAATTTAATTCCTCTAGGATGAAGTGAGGGACGTTGAGAGAGTATTTGGACAGGGTTTGGCCGAACCAAAAGGCATTTAAGGTGTGAATTAATGAGAAGGGGGAGTGCCCTTTTATAAGAGGGGTGAGGGGCACCTTTGGAAAAGCTAGAAATATTATTTTATAATAAATTAATATTCGGTTTATAATGGCTCCAAAGTGGATTATTAAAAGGTTACGGTGGGGATATGTCGAAAACCACTCAACCAATAGGATTTAAACAGGTTTGGGTTACTATATTAACCATATCTTTCAGTATTAACACTTAGTTAATTAGTTTCACTTTTACAATGTCTCTTTGTATTTTTATATTATATTGTTAATAAACTTACTATATAAATAGAAGAGACCCCCAAGTGGTCCAGTAATGATAAAACTATCATGATATAAGTCTTTTGGACCAACCTTAGATTTTTATAAATTTAATATCAATTAATAATATAATATTTGTTTTAAAAACTCTTTTATATCAATTTTGACACTATTCAATAATTGATTTTTGTAAAAAACATAGCAGAATGATTACTTCTAAATAAGTTAACTAAATCAATTATAACATGGTATATTATCATATAAAAGTGTTGTTATTTATAAAAAGTCTCAAATTACATTAATTTGGGTATTTATAATATCAATTATTCTAATTTTTCATTAATTAGGTAATTACTGCATCACCATTGTGTCATAAATAAATTCTATTATATAATGTCTAAAAATTATAAATAAACTACCATTATGTAGAAAATATTTTTAGCTTTCTAATTAATATTTATAGTCGAAAATAAAATATATATAACCCAATGTAAAAATTGTTTTTCTAAAAGATATATGCTTATGCCATTTTTGTATTTATTTTAACTTAATTAAAATAAAGTGTCTCTATCACATACAAGTGGCTCTATGGGTCCCAAAATAAACCCAATGATGCCCATGGTTAAAAATGTATCCACAAATAAGGTTAGGACACATTTTAATGTAATTTAATATTATTATAATATTATGTTTTAACCCTTATTTACTGGATTTACCCTTTAACCATGGTAAATAAAATATTTACAGAATTATTCAAAATGTCTAAAAATAAAATTTTCCTATTTACACAATTTGGAAATCCTAATTCCAAATATGGAATCCATTCTTCCAAATTCAAAACACATAAGTGGCATAAATTAATTTAAAATTAATTCCTGCTGTCAAGACAAAAAGCATGTTTTTAAGATATAATAACTATCAAAAGATTGATACTTGTTTATGTCTGGTTTAATTGTGAAATTATGTCCAATGACCAACATTGTATTAAATGGTAAAACTATATTCTAAATATACTTTAAAACCTCTCAAATTCATAATTTATCACTATTAATTTTTTTGATTAAAAAGTTGTTTTTAATTATAATTTAGTAATTTTCACTATTCATCAAAATATTAAAGTTATCCAAAAAGTACCAAAATATTACCTTAGGCTAAATTCGATACCCCGAATCCAAAAATAAAGTCCATTTTTAGAGATAAAAGTTCTAAATTTTTAAAAAGTAGGTATTACTATTCATAACAGGTTGTTTGATCAGTTGGGGTGTGCGTTAGAACTCAATATTGCATACAACACACGCTATTGCATCATTCAATGAGAAGTGTACCGTTGAATCTTGGGATGTTTCATTGTAAATTTTTGATTTCTCCATTCTAAAAAGTAAATTTATTTAGTCAAATCGAATATATAAAAGTTTAAAATATTGTATTTAAAAAGGGTTCACTATTAAATATTGGTAAAAGTGCAATACTGAAAATGAATTTGTTCTTACATTATGTCTAAGAAACTCATAAAATGGATTCTAAAATTATAAGGATTATATAAAGTTTAAAACATAGTTAATACTATTCATAACCACTTTTTAACAGCTTGTTTGATAAGTCATGGTGTGCTTGAACTCGGTGTTGCGTGTAGTGAAAGTTATTGAATTATTTTGAAGAAATAAAACACTATGAAATCTTGGGGTATTACATTCTCCCCTCCTTCAATAAATTGTGTCCTCGAAATTTGAAATTGTTCTTCAAATATAAAAGGTTGAATATAGATATCATCTTTGTGGGAAAACCCACATCGAAAATTGGGTTAATAAAATTTAGTCTTAATGAGAGGAAAAGTGGAATGAAAGGGTCACCACCAAATTATAATCTCTATTCGGAGAACATTGGTGGCATTCGAGACATATAATTAGAGAAAAAACGTAAATATTTATATGTAGTGATTGAGTTCATCAATCACAATCAAGTGTAAAATTGAGGGCCATAAATTCATCAATCTATGATGATTTAAGATACCATCGGTTCGGAAAAACATATGGTATTCGGATAACACATTTTTTTGTTTTAAGATCCCTTCACTAAAGTATAAGAATTAATTTCTTCACTGAATAAGAGAAGAAGAAAAATATATACTTGAAAAGTAGAGTCTAATCATTTAACTAAGTTCTACCACAAACTCATAATTCACTCTAAAAGATAGTAGAACTTAAATATAATATTCTATTTATCCTATTCGTATAGGGTTTAAAAAATTAATTTATAAATCATTTAGTAGAACCATTAAAAATAAGAAATTATTCAATCCAGGATATCACGTGGGTCAGTGGTAGGTGATACAACTTTGTCGCCCTTCGGTTGTGGGTTTAAGTCTCGCGGCCTTGCCAGACGCGACAGGTTGCCGCCCGACCTCCGGGTTGTCCGTTTTATGGAAATCCAAAATAATCCAAACTAGAATAATTCAAAATACTTCAGTCCAAAATTTATAAGGAAGGTAAACACAATGATGATCCTTTTTACCGTATAATAACATGTGAACACATTCATCGTGTATTATTTTAAAACACTGCAACATCCTGAATTACCATAAAACCTTATTGATTACATTCATGATCCCTTATTCTTTAAAGAATAATATATATACTCCTTCAATCCAAAAATGTTGTAAAACCCAACAATGATGGAATATACAAATCATTAATCAGTTTCAAGGTAGTCAAGAATATCCAATATAATTTATCCAAATCAATTATGTATTATTCTAAAATCACTACCTCGGTATCAGAACCATATTATGGTTTATCTTTCTCTCAACCATATATTTTCCAAAAATTTAACCTGATATTGAGTCACTTTTCTTTGTTCCACACAATCCCAAGTCCTTAATGAAATAGTACTGCAGTACAATCCTTATATACTCCATAATTATTATAACAAGTACATTGTTGATACAACACTCAAATGACATAATCAACATAAAACTCTAATCATTCCTCTTCATCTGTGGTAGTATCTTAACTTGATTATTATCCAATAGAATCATTTGTGGCATAGTCTTATGACTGGGACATAGGTTTGCGTAGTTTTCAGACTCCTTGAAAATGAAGCATTGTACATTTGAAACCATTTTCTTACCCTTTCAGTCATGTACTTTGTGCCCTTTTCCTCCAAACTTATAACAAACTCCCATTCCTTTCAGGAAAGTTCCAGGGTGTTTCTTCCCATAGTTATCACATATGGGAAAATTCTTCTTTTCCCTCTTCCCTTTATCCATATTTATCTCTTCCATACTTTTCTTCTCTTTCTTCCATTCAAATCCATAGAACTCAGTAAACTCTTTACTTATCTTATCAACACATGATATTATTTCTTCATATGATGATAATACATGGGAGACTATTTCTCTTATAAATTATGGCTTAAGGCCATGAATGATATGATTCTTCTTTCTCTTTGGATCATGTGCATTTCTGGAGTTATCATTCCTTCTACTGGGCTCCATTTATAAACAATGGAATACACTAGATTAGTTTATGAATAAAAATACCTAATCCCAAACTTGTAAAACACATAACATAAATTAAATAGTTTATGGATATAATCCATAATCATAAAAATGTCTCCTTTGAGGAAGTATATACTCATAAAACCTTCATAATGGTTTGTAAATAAAATGAGAATTGTCATAAGCATATCCCCCAGGAGTGTCGTAACCAAGAGTGAAACAAGGCTCATTGTCGTGCACCAGTTCCCGTTCGAGTCTATCTCAAAGCGGTGTTTTCGGGTTTTACCCCTAGGTACTTCTGCATCAGATCCGCCTCTACCTGCTCGTTTCCAGACAGTGATATATTTCTTGGAAAACTCACAAAATTTCTACAATACCAAAATTCTAGGAAGTTCTTCTATACTAATCCTCAAAGTCCATCTTAGATCTATGTGCTATAATCAGAGTTTATCTAAATCTAGCTTCCAAGGTTTGTACTAAACTTGTTCTGATACCAACTATAACGCCCCGACCCTAGTTACCCAGAGTCAGTTCATTATTACATAACATTGGGATGATAACCAGAATGATCAAGTCTCGAAAGACCGATCAGTTTAGTAGCTTTGGAATAACTAGATACATTAACATAGTTTACATTACATCATAAAGTGAAAACTACTACAACAACATCTTTTCTTCATATCCCCTCATACAATCCTTGCAGGTCATTCATAAATTACTTCATCACATCCTGGGAAAAATAAAAAATTGAAAGGGGTGAGCTCAGATGCTCAGTAAGGATAAAAATATAGCGGAATCTTTCATAAATAAGAATAAACATTTAAGGCATTGTATAACTAAAACAAAAGCCTTTTAAACATGAAATTCAACATATCATGGAAAAAATAAAATGAAATAATGCCATTTACTTATTCACATGGATATTATACTAATTGAATAATCACATGCAATATCAATAAACACTTTCATAATGATGGAATGTATAATTCCATACTATCATAACCACATAGCCAAGGCGTTGTGCCAAGACTACAAATAAGATTTTGTCAAGGCCTTGTGCCAAGACACTAGTTTGTCTCAGGAGACCTACCGATGCATCGAGGAGCTATAGCGGGCTCCACCCATCACATATTAAGTAAAATTAATTCCCATATGAAAAGGTTTAAACATAACATAATCATTCGTATTAAAACTAGCATACGAAATGTAAATACTTTATCTATAAACAACGAATCGTATAAAAATAACACATCCATAGTCAAACATATCACAAAACCTTAAATAAAATATAGGAGTTTGTTATCATAATAAATTGACTTGAAATAAACTTAAAATCCATAAAAGGATGTTGACATAGATGAAATCAAAACAATTTGAGAGAAATATAACTTTTTTTGAAATCATTTAAAAGTCACACATTTATAAAGGAAGTAATTTAATAGAGATTTTTGAATCAAAGTGTCCCATACCACATGGAAACTTTTGAAAAGAAATATCATTTCAAAACAGTCATTTCCATATAAATAAATCCTTAAAATCATTTTGAAAACATGGACATTAATTAAAAATATTTAGAAAGATAAATCTTTAAAACATTTAAAATTCTGATTTTGAGAAAGAGTACATTTCATAAATTCTTAAAATATTCATTTTGAAATCATTTAAAAGTAACATAATTATAAAATAAAACATTTACTTTGAAAATATCCTTATAATATTGTAAGGGAAGCTTTGAAAATTTTATAATGGTGGAAAATAGCCACAACTGCCATATAAGTAAAAACATTCTTACCTTAATTCTGTCGAAAAGGTTAAAAAACACCTTGTTTGGAAAACGACGAAAAGATTCCTTTATAAACCTCTTATAAAAATTCAAAAAAGGGTATAAATGACTTTAACCCATATTATTGTAAATAGTAAAAATGTTTTGAAATACATTTTTAAGAAACATGGATGTGGATGATAAAGAGATCCTAGTAGATTATTACGTATAAACAACCTCGGATAATGAAGAGATTGTGAAATAAACCATTACTTTGTAATTTTATTTGGTTGAGGGTAGGTTAAACTCTCGTATAATGGTGAAAAAATTGTTATTAAATTATAAAATAATAATATACATTATTATGATATCATATATGATCTTTTAACATTGATTTGTTAGTAATATCTTAGTATTATCGTTGTTTCGGGTGTTAACTTACGCGTTTTCTTTTATATGTTTTGTTACGTAAGTCGTGTCTTTCATGGATAGGTTGTATATTCATCATATCTAGAATGATATAAAGTCCTTAGATACTATTATTAATCATCAAATTAGAATTATACTTGAATGGATACGATGGAGAATGAATCTCATCGCGTTCGTGGAGATGGTAGTCCGTACGTACGCATGAGCGACAATATCATTCTTTTGATATTAAAATAATATATAATTGGATGTTATATCATATATACATAATAATTATCATGTTATATTTATTATTTATATGAATAACACATCATTATTATACCCATCCAAATAATAATTGATTGAATAACAATTACACCACGATGCGGAGACGGTAAGCCGTACGTACGCACGTATGGTGACATGTTATTCAAAGGATGGATAGAATACTGAATATGGTTGAACAATATTTATAATAACATCATAGTATATATAAGTTACTGGAGTTATTATTTTAGAATGGTAATAACAAATAAAGAAGAAGTGGAAGAAGAAAAGAACTTCAAAAAGGGTGGTGAAATCATTACCTCTTCTTCGGGTTCTTCCTTTAGATTTGATCAAAATGGCTCCTTAGGTTGGATTTATGATTTATGGAATCCTCTAGGATGATGTGAGGGAAGTTTAGAGGGTATTTGGGCCGGGTGTTTCTGAACCAAAAGGCTTTGAAGGTGTGAATTAATGAGAAGGGGGAGTTCAATCTTATAAGAGGGGTGAGGGGCACCTTTAGAAAAGATAGATATATTATTTTATAATAAATAAATATTCGGTTTCTAATGGCTCCACAGTGGATTATTTAAAGGTTAAAGTGGGGATAGGTCGAAAAAAACTCAACCAATAGGATTTAGAAAGGTTTGGGTTACTATATTAACAATATCTTTAAGTATTAACTCTTAGTTAATTAGTTTCACTTTTACAATGTCTCTTTGTATTTTTATATTATATGGTTGATAAACATACTATATACATCCAAGAGACCCCCATGTGGTCCATTAATGATAAAAATATCATGATATAAGTCTCTTGGATGAACCTTATATTTTTATGAATTTAATATCAATTAATAATATAATATTTGTTTTAAAAACTCTTTTATGTCAATTTTGAAACTATTTAATAATTCATATTTGTAAAACTCATAACAGAATGATTACTTCGTAAAAAGTTAATTAAATCAATACTAAAATGTTATATTATCCTAGAAAATTATTTTTATTTTTAAAAAGTCTCAAATTACATTAATTTGGGTATTTATAATATCAATAATTATAATTTTTCATTAATTAGGTAATTACTGCATCACCATTGTGTCATAAATAAATTAAATTATATAATGTCTAAAAATTATAAATGAACTACCATTATATAGGAAATAGTTTTATCTTTCTAATTAATTTTTATTGTCTAAAATCCAATATATGTAACCATATGTAAAAATTGTTTTGCTAAAAGATATAGGCTTATGTCATTTTTGTATTTATTTTAACTTAATTAAAATAAAGTATCCCTATCACCTAAAAGTGGCTCCATGAGTACCAAAAATCGACCCAAATATGACCATGGACGGACATGTATCCATCAATAAGGTTAGGACACGTTTTAGGGTAATTTAGTTTTATTATAATATTATTTGTTAACCCTTATTTACCATATTTACCTTTTAACCATGGTAAATAAAATATTTACCAAAGTAATTATTCAAAATGTCTAAAAATAAAAGTTACCTATTTACATAATTTGGACATCCTGATCCCAAATATGTAATCCATTTTTCCAAATTCAAAACATAGAAGTGGCAGAAATTAATTTAAAATGAATTCCCATTGTCAAAACAAAAAGCGTGTTTTTAAGATATAGTAACTATCAAAAGATTGATACTTGTTTATGTCCGGTTTAATTATGAAATTATGTCCAATGACCAAGATTGTATTAAATGGTAAAAATATATTCTAAATATACTTTATGACCACTAAAATTCATAATTTATCACTATTAATTATTTTGATTAAAAATGTATTTTTAAATTAAAATTTAGTTATTTTCACAATTCATCAAAATATTAAAGTTATCCGAAAACTACCAAAATTTCACCTTAGGCTAAATTTGATACTCCGAATCCAAAAATGAATTCCATTTTGAGAGGTAAAATTTCTAAAATTTTAAAAAGTAGGTATTACTATTCATAACGGCTTGTTTGATCGGTTGTGGTGTGTGTTAGAACTCGATGTTGCGTACAACACACGCTGTTGCATCATTCAAAGAGAAGCATACCATAGAAGATTGGGATGATTCATTGTAAATTTTTGATGTCACCATTCTAAAAAGTAAATTTATTTAGTCAAATTGAATATATAAAAGTTTAAAATATTGGATTTAAAAAGGGTTCACTATTAAAAGTTGTTAAAAGTGCAATACTGAAAATGAATTTGTTCTTACAATATGTCTAAGAAACTCATAATATGGATTCTAAAATTATAAGGATTATATAAAGTTTAAAATTTAGTTAATAATATTCATAACATAATTTGAATGTCTTGTTTGGTAAGTCATGGTGTGTTTGAACTCAGTGTTGTGTGTAGTGCAAGTTATTAAATTATTTTGAAGAAATAACACACTATGAAATCTTGGGGTGTTACATTTGAGTAGATCTGTTGTCATTTTTATTAAAATTGATGTCATTTTTAAATAAAAATACACACGTCAAGTCATACCAGTCACACCGTGTTTCAAATTAAGTTACTCCAAATCCTTACATGTCTCAAATGTATTATGGGTAATTTTCACAAAACAATAAAATCATTCTAAATTCGTTCTCTTAGTTTTGAGTACATTAATATTTTTTCACTAAAATATCAGTTTAATATAGAAACAAAAAATTTGGCATATACCGACTACATCATGTATTAGATTGATGTGAGACTGATTCTTACATGTTACAAATGAATTATGAATCGATTTCCTAAATTATCAGTAAAAAACGATAGCATTTTATTTTTTTCTATGATTTACATATTTTGAACTAAACTGTCAATTGTAAACTGATAACAGACACAATGAGTCATAGAGGTCACACCATGTGTTAAATTGATGTGCGGCTAATTCATACACTTCTCAAATGACTTTTGGGTCATTTCCCTAAGTTTTAAAGAATTAAACACCTCCCTAGATTTAATTTTCAAGCAAATAAAACTCTAACATTTTTTAAATAAAATAAAACCTATTAAAAATCATGTTTTATTGAAAATATATATAAAAAATCCACGACCAATTATTTTATTAATGTTTTATTCAATTCTTTGAGGATAAAGTAGAGGATAAAAATGAAATTAATTAATCATTACCTCTTCCTTCATATCATATTAAATAAATTATTTTCAGTAAAGTACAAACATTGGCTGAAATTACACTGTTGAAACCCAAGACCCCTAGGTTATAAAACACTGTAGTTGCGTATTCTGACCCTTCCATCTCCAACCCCTCCATTTCATTCTCATCCATAAATATATAATTTCTCTGGTTGTGTGTATATTTTCTCTAGAATGAGTTTCTGGAAATATAGATGTTAATTTAATAACATGATTCAATTGTATAATCCCCAAAAATTGGATGCATTTCACCTTTTAGGGAACACAACAAAGTTTAAGGGGAAATGCTTCCCCTTTACATCATCGTGTTCTCTAAATAGCTCAATGCCTCCCATTTGTGAGAATTTAAAAATTGACCATAGTTATTAACATGACACAATCATTTACACCAACTCCTTTCAAAGAAAATCTTCACACAACCAGAGATAGTGATAGACTGAAAGGCGAGAAAGGAATAGAGAGGGTAAAGATTGAAGAATTAGAATACGCAACTGCAGTGTTGCACAACCCAAGGTATTGGGTTTCTATATTATAATTTTAGCTTATGAGTGTATGTTACTGAAATTAATTTATTTTATTTGAGGTGGAGGAAGAGTTAATGTTTAATTACTTCCAATTTTATCCTCTAATTTATCCACAAGGTTCCTAATAAAATTTTAATTAAATAATTTGTTGAGGTTTTTTTATATTGTTGTTTTTTTGATAAATCATTATTTTTTTAATTGGTTTTATTTTATTAAAAAATTATATGTTTTTATATGATTGGAAAAAGTTCTTGATGGAGGTTTTTACTTCGTTCACACTTAACTTGATAGGCAATAAACCTAAATAGGGTTTACACCTTCCACCATCAAAAACTATAAAATGGAGCTCATTTCTCATTCAATACAAAGAGAAATAAAGTGAATCTACCTTCATATTTTTTATATTATATTTTATATATCTTTATTATATAAGAAAATTTATTTGAATATAATTATATATGTATGTATGTATATTATTTATCATATTTAAATTTATTTAAATATAAAATATATTATTCTATGTGTTTATATATATAGTAATGTTTTTAATGAAACTAAAAAAATACTATTGATATTAATATTTAAGATATATTAAGTATAATAAATTTTTATTTTGGGTAATTTTGTAAAAAATATAATTATTTAAATTTGGAAATGTTTAATTTTTTCAAATAAATTTATATATAGTTACCTAATATTATTATTTATGAATGTAACATGAGTTTACACTATTTTATTTGTTTTTTAAGTATAAATTATAATTATGTTAATTAAATGTATATATAGTCATAAAATGTATATATAGACCCAAAATGATGAATGTCTATAAATAATTTATAATATATAGAATTTGATGACTTCCATTCTATTTTTTGGAACAATGTATGTAGCAACCGATGGATTCTAGAGAGACCATCTAATATGC
Source organism: Viscum album (assembly GCA_963277665.1). Lineage (NCBI taxonomy): Eukaryota > Viridiplantae > Streptophyta > Magnoliopsida > Santalales > Viscaceae > Viscum > Viscum album. The sequence goes on from OY728158.1 coordinate 398,082,583, forward strand.
ATTGTCCAATCCTTGAGATTCTAGGGAGGTCCATAAAGATGTTTTCATATAGAAATAATACACATCAACAATATATATCATAAATAATGGAGAAAAACACACCAAATCTTGCAACGTGTTTCCCATGCACATTTAAATATATATATATATGTATATATATATATATCGTGGAATTTACAATACACATATTTGAAAAAAAAGTGCACATTTAAAACCAATTTTATTGAAAATAAATATAATCCCTTCTTAATTTGGAAATCCAGATCTATAATTTGTGAATAAATAATTATAAAATCACCCTTACATTATACATTTTGTAAATGCATATAAATTGATAGAAAGATTTATATTTACACACATATATATATATGTATGTATTTATGTATGTTTGTTTGTATCAATATATATATTTATAAAATAAACATAAACTGATAAAAATATATGTAACTCTTATAGAAGAATACCAAAAAATAGTTTAATAAATTCAACACCATGCTAATTTTAAATATAGAGAACCATTGAAAATAAATAAATATGGTATCACCCTTACTAAGATTTCACTTAAAATAAAACAACACAATTCTGAGAAAATAAATTTTTAACGAAAAAACCCTACATCATGATATTAAAAAGGAATTTAAATAAATAAATTCCCTTATATTAATTGCACAATATCATCTTTTTTTACTACTTCACACTATTATCAGACTGCGAATTGGATTACTAAATCATTTTTCTCGAAACCAACAAAGGAAATTGATTCAAAATAGGGAATAATGATGGGTTATAGATTTTGAAATCAATGTAAATTGATTCAAACCATAAATTTAAAAAAATAGAAAGAGGATTTCCAAAATAGTAGTCAAGAAAACAATGAATCATAACCAACAAATAAAACAGAATATAACAACTAGAGCACAGATACAGAAATTAAGTCGAAACTTGTAAAAGAAAATTGAAAATCGTCAAATCGAAATCTTGAAATGAAAAATAAAGATTGAAAATTGGAACCCAAAAAGGAAAACACATACTTACCATACTAGGTAGATGAAAATCAGAGACTCTCTAATCCAGATCTAGATGTTTAATTTTGAAACCATAACTGCATCTGAACATCGGACGTCAGACGATGTTCGAGCAATTGGAGGTAGTGGGTTTAGGTGATTCGAGTGGGTTTGTGTGATTTGAGATTGGATTCACCAAGAAAGAGTGATGATAATGTGTGGATTTCTTGGAAAGATTATAATATTGTCATGGGTTCACAAATGGTTAGGATTTTTTTAATTAGATCGCGACACTTTTATAAATGGGTTTTCAAAATCGCTGCTAAATAGTCCTTTTATTAGTGCTTATTATTTAAGAACTTATATAGGTAGGTCTTTATGGGTTCTAAAAAATTGCTGATAAAATCCATAATTACCAGTGCTAATGTTTTAGAACTGATTAATATGACTTTTATCAGCGTTTTCCTAGCATAGGTAAACATTTCTTTTATCAGCCTATATTACATAAGCATTGATAAAGGATTTATAATTATAATTATAAATAAAAAATTTCTCAATATATATATATATTTAATAAATATATATAAATATAAATAAAGTAAATATAGATATTATCAAAATATATTTATTATAATTTTATAACTATTTAAGATATATATATATTTATTTATAATTATATAGTATTTTTCCAAAATAATATTGATATAATTATATATATATATAATAAATATATATAAATTTATATAAATTAATTATATTCATTATTTATGTAATTAATTTATAAATAGGATAAGTATATACATATATATTATTATTTATATATAATTATATAAATACTTTTGAAAAGGATTATATATTTATAAATATAAATATATAATTTTATAAATATTGTATGTAAATTTTTAAATAAATTTATTTTTGAATATATTTATTTATCAGTATTGTATTACAAATATTTTTAAACATTATAAAATAATATCTAATTTGAAGTTCTTGTATGTTAAAATGAGTGAAATTTAATAAATTAAAAATAAGTTCACTTTAATAGTATTGAAAAAATGGATAAGTTTTGTGTGTGTGCATTTTATATAAAAAAACTAATTACATATATGTGAAATCAATATAACAAACTTTTAATTTATGTTAAATTGAAAAATCAAATGATATTCCATTATATGCTCACTACTCTAAGCAATTAGTCAGCATTTTAAATTCCGATTAACTTTTAATTAAAAACCATTATTCACTAAATATATGATTATTTAATGAAAAGTTCATAAATATTTTGTAATGTATAAATCATAATTATATACATTAATATATATATATCAACATGTTTAATACATACTATTACTAAGATTATCAATAATCATCTAATTAATAAAATGTTTAACATTTTTATTAATTTAATTATTTTAAATTTTAATTTTAATTTATTTTATTTTTCATATCTATATATTTAATGCATACTATTTGTTACTATTTATATTTTTTATATAGTATAATCAATTTAGTCATTTTTATTATTATTTATTTAATTAATAAAATTACTAAAATTTATTTTAATAGACATATTTTTTATTTGTTATTTATGTAATTGATTAATTTTATTTTTATGAACATTTATCATAGCTAAAAAAGGACTCATAAAGACCTCCATTATGAGCACAAAAAATATAGTGTTGATAAATAGTTAAATTTATCAGCACTTTATTTTAAACAAATAAATATTCCATTTATCATTCCTTCTTTCTAGTGTTGATAAATACTGGCGATGTTAATCACCGGTCTCGTAGTATGGATATGTATATATGTATTAATGTATATCTGTATTAATATATGAATAAATATATCTATATATATATATATATATCATTAAATGGCGAACAAAACATGATGGATGAATGGTAATGGTGCATGCACACAAGGGATAGGTCTCAAGTTTGAATCCTAGCAAAGGCATGGGTGCACGACTCAGTTCAGGGGGGGCTAGTGCTGTTAATGGGTGGGGGTGTGATCCTAGCACATTTAGTGGGGTGGTGTGGGTGCGCACATGTGAGGCTTCCTAGTGATTTATAAAGGGGGTCATGTTATGTTAAAAGGGGGTGGGTCTGCCCTCCGATTAGAGATTTTTTTAATATTTCTTAATTTTGTGACTTTTATCAGTGCTAAAGGTAGGTATACCCACCGATATAATGAATTTTTTTTGACTTTTTAATTTTTTTTGACTTTTATCAGCTCTTTTTTTAGGGATAATAAAAGGGGCCTTTATCATTTTTAGCACTAATAAAAGGAACCCCCATTTAAATAGCTCCTCAATTATCTTCTCTTTTTTAGTGATGATAATTTACTTTTTAGAGATAAATAAAACCCTATTTTGTAGTAGTGAATGTGCAATTCAATATCTCATGACCAAGTTTGAGCAAGTGGTTGTGGAAATCAAAGAATCAATGGACTTAAAAAAACTATTCGTTCAAGAATTGATGAAATCACTGCAAGTGCATGAGAAACTAATAAAATAGAATGCGGGTTCGATGCTTGAATGAAAATTACAGTCTAAGATGACTCTGTTATAAAAAATGGCCATACATAATGAGTAGGTCATGGAACTAGTAATTCTGCAAGAGGAAGAGGGCATGGATATCATCCAAGGCATCAATAGAAACAACATCATTTTACCAGCTTCCATGGAAGAGGACATGGAAGAGGCTGATTCATCCATGGTCATGGAAAAAAAGAATGTTTAATTCCACAATTGCATGAAATTCATCCATTATGATTTTTAGTGTTAGAGAAAAATGGATCATGATGAATGATTGGACTATGCTGAAGTATCTCACCCTAAACAAGAATTCACCATAGTCCATGCATAATAAAATTCATGTGAATGGATAGATGTATGATATATTGACATGGGTGCAAGAAACCATATGAGTGGTACAATGAACTTTACTAGGAACTCATTAAAGAATTTTGTGGTGATGTCAGCTTTGGCCACTCATCTAAGGTACTCATGATTATAAAAGGATAAATTTAAATCTATCAGAATAATTGTGAGTCTAATTATATCTTTAATGTGTATTACATACCAAAAATAAAAAATATAATATCCTTAGTATCAACCAACACCTTAATAAGGGGTATGTCATATATATGACGAAAATTTCATTTTCTATAAGATATTCTCATATAATACTTGATTCTCATGCCAAAATCGTGAAGAATAACATCCCTTTCTGCATATTAACACAAAGACTGAGAGGTGTCTCTTTGGAATCACGAAGAATGACTCGTGGAGAGGGAATATTCTCTTCAGCCATTTCCATTTTAATGGCCATTAAAAATCTTATCCTCGTCAATAATGGTGAATTGATTTCTAGAAATTGATGTTCCAAATCATGGATGTGAGGTGTGTAGACGCGGTAAGAAACAAAGGAATTATTTCCCAATATGGGTGTCCAAAAGAGAAAAGGTGTCACAAATCAACCCAGGTCAACCCCCGAACTGGTCACTCGTGCCGATCCATGGCGTGACCCCAAGGGAATTCCTGATCCCCACGGGTTGAAAACTAGTGTTAGGTATGAATAGAGTACACAAATGGAATGATTTCAGCCAATAATAAATAAATTAATTGGACAGTGGAAAGAAAAAAAACATCCCGAAACATAATATATTCCAAATAGAACATTATTCAACTAAGGCTGAAGGTACAACAACTATAAAATAAAACCAACAAAAAATATGACTATATGCTCTCAATGTGACCTCACAAGTCACTCTCCAAAACAAAGATCAACCATCACCCATAGTGATTGAACTGTAGTTGAAACCTTGACAAAGGATAAAAACAAAAGGAAATTATAGGCATGGGTATTAAAACTCAGTAGTTAATCCTGAATAAATCTATTCACAATACACTTCCTTTAAAATAAAATAAACATAAACTTAAATATTGATATAAAATATATAAAAGTATGATTTTCAATATATTTTACATTAAAACAAACTACAGTCCATTTCCTTAGTTCATTTCAAAAACTAGTTCACTTACAATAATGAGACATTAACATTTTCAATGGGGAAATTAGTGCTTTAATTTTCAAACGGAACAAGAGAATATAAATCACTTTCTCTATTAATTTTTTTAAAAAAGCATTGGAATCCTAGGTATCACCTTCCATGAAATAAACCACACATGAGAGGACAAAAGTAATCCCATAATAAGGGAAATTGAAATAAACACACATAAGTAACCAATTATATCAATCATCCTTCATATGTATCTAAGTGCCAGTAGATATGAGCGAAACTAAGAGATCGTGAATAATACAGAATATACCAATACATGAGACCCTTCCCTTGAAGCATCCCTAATATGATGAAATCATAAACACCCTAAATACTCCCAGCCACCCTAACTATGGATAGACTGAGTGGAAAATCCAAAAGCAATAAACCCAATATATCCACCTGCTATGGGCCAGCAACTTGTTCATAATCTATCCAGATTAACAATCATTCTCAGAAAATTCCCTCACTATTCCTGGTTCCCATGTCTCATGTACAATTGTGGTGTGGACCAACATATTACAACCAATCATCAAATCAAATATATATATATATATATATCAATAATTCAATAATTGGTCTCACCCCAAATTATCTCAAGAATCTCTCTCATGCCATGGAATAAATAGAATTCAAGGGGTCTGTACTGAGGAACTCCAGTTATCATAATGAATTACAAGGATTCCATAGTGATAAACTCCAATCCATTTAACCTCAATAAGTGATGAGAAGCATCCAATGAAGGTTTTCATAACAAACACATTCCTCATTTTCACAAAATTTCCATACATTCCTTTAAGTGTTTACCACAAAACCAACATTTGTAAAAGATCCAAATCCACCATTAATAAATGGTGTAAACACACTATTTTACAATTAAAAATAACTTACAAAACTCTTTTAAAACATACATATCACACTTTCATGCCATATCAATTCTTATATAAATGCTAATTGGGCCACAACACATGCTCACATGTCAAACCCCTTTTAATGCCAAAAAACACTTCTTTTATGTTTGAAACCACTTGAAACTCATTCATTATACCAAATATCCTAATTTATAAATCCACATATTTATTAAAAAATTTAAACCATTCTTTAAATACCATTAACTACTCACAAAATCCAACCGTACATTTCATCGAATACTTGGTGTCCAATATTTAGCCAAAAAATTCCATTTATCACATAATACGAAATAAAACAAAACTTTGCACACCCAATAAACATTTTAAAGGCCAAAAATCAATATATATCATATAAGGGAGGTTCTAAAGGCATGAAATCAAATATTTTACTTTAAAAAGTGTAATTTCATGGGAATCCTACCTTGAATCCATGGCGCTTCAACAACACACACCCCAAATCACCCCACAAGGGTTCTAAAACATAATATATAAGAAAAGGATACATAAAAACACAATAAACTCCAATAAAATCAAGGGAAACCAATGTAATAGTTTGAAAATACCAAAGGAGGAGTGGAACTCAAGGGGAAATGGAAGGAAGATGGAGAGGGAGAAGAAAAAAGAGGGTTTACCTTGGGAAATCTAGCCCAATTATGATATATCTAGGGATATACACTATGGGAGGGGGAGTGTAGGCTTAGAGAGAGACGTGAAAGCCTATTAGGTTCACACAAACTAAGATAGGGTAAGAGGTTGTGTTTTGGGCTAAAATCCCGAAAGGGGAAAATTTTGAATTTCAAGATTTTTTAGATCTGGGCAGTTCACATAGTTTGGCTGAACAATTTACCAAACTATGCACCAACCATTCAGATGCCACATCACAAGAGAAAAGTGTCAACTTGACCTACCCACATGGTTTCACCTACCATGTGAAATTATTGTTGAAGGTTTTTCCAAAAGACCACCTCCTACATCATGGTTACCTGGGTTCGACTGCATGGTTTACCAAACTGTGCGCCAACAATGTGGTAGATTCTATCTAAAACCTAGACCTTCCACACGGTTACCTTTGTCCGACCACACAATTTACCAAACAATGCACTAGATATGTGGTAGGGTCGGTCTAAAACATATACCTAACACAATGTTACTTGGGTTTGACCGCATAATTTAATAAACAGTGTGTCGACTGTGTGTAAGTAAATTTCAAGCCAAAACCCCATGTTTTCTCCAAAAACACTTTATTGAACTAAGGATCGACCACATAATTAAAAATAGAAACAGAATAAAATTAAAATTCAACCCATGAATACATTACACCAGGTACTAAGCAGAATGACTAAGATCCCCAAAAAACTAGAACATAAGATAAGAGATGAAAAACCAAGTGTGAAAAAAGGAAAAACTTCAGGTGGTCCACACTAATATTTTCGAACAACATGAAACACCATCACACATTGGTAATAAGTAATTTATTACCTTCATTGATGATTTATGTATAAAACCTTGGGTGTCTTTCATCAAATAAAAATATTCAACTTTTACTATATATAAAGTGTTCAAATCTTGGTTTGAAGCTAAAAGTGGTCATGAAATCAATGTACTCAAATATGGTAGATGTGGATAATATCTTCAAATTAATTTCAAGATTTTATTCATGGAACAAGGTAGAAAATAGAATTACATTTTATCCTATACACCACAATAGTGTGGAATTACATAATGATAGAACTGCACCATCCTTAACATAAAGAGGACCATGCTAAAGGAGAATGGTCTGCAAAAGAGCATCTGGGAAGAGACAATTTCAAATACTCCCTAACTTCAAAATTGGTTTCCATCCAAGATAATAAGAAATTTGACAGAATATGATTCATGAAGTGTCTAAAAATTGATCATGGCACACCTTAGAATCATTGGGTGTGCTTCCTACTCTCAATTTCCAAAAGCAAGGAAAAGGAAGCTTGATGATCATGGAGAAAAGTGAATCTTCATCGTCTATAATGAATCATAAAAAACTGACAACATCTACAATACACTAACCAGTAATTTAGTGGTGAGTAGAGATGAGATATTAAGTAAAGAAGACTCTTGGAAATGTAATGATGAATAATTGAAGAAAGACATTATTTTCAAAACAAAAGAGCCTAAAGAAAGGATTGATCATTAGGAGAAAAAGCATGAAATACATTCCTTGGGTGCATCATCAGTTTGCAGAAGACTAGGAGTACATTCTATCACTCCTTAGAGAACCCCATAAAGTCAATGTTCAGCCATCTCATCCTCACCCATGACGCCTATAAAAATGAAAAACATAAGAACAATCTAGGAGAAAACAGAAGAGGTAAATATTTTTTCCATCTATATTTATAATAAGCTTATGATGTTCAAATAATCCATAAAAGAAAAATGTTATAAAATATAAATGAGAGAAGAAATTAATTCCATAGAGAAAAATGTCACATGGTAGATGACTAAAATTCCAAATAGCTAGAAACCCATTTGCATCAAATGGGTGAACAAGATCAACCAGAATGATGCTGGTGAGATTGACTGTTGTAAGGAATGTCCTGTTGAAAAGGGTTATAAATAAAAGTAAGGGGTAGATTATGAATAATTATTTTATCCTTTTACTCACCTTGACATTGTTAGGATGGATATCTCCCTTGCAGCCCATTATAGTTGGATGATCTACCAACTGGATATAAAATATTTATTTCAAAATAGAATTCTAAAAGAAGTAGTCTATGTTGATCAGCCCAAAGGATTTTTTATGCAAGTGGAGGAAAACAAGGCTTTTTGACAAAGGAAATATATCTATGGGTTGATTCAACATCCATGTGATTACAATTCATGCTTAAATAACTATTATAAAAAAAGGCTTCTCCAAATGTCTATATGAGCATGCAGGTTTCATTAAGAAGAATGCTCCGTACAATATGCATACATCATTCTTGTATGTTGAAGATTTTTTACAAGGACAATCCATCCGATATTCGATGCTTTGTGATGTTGGTTTCCCACTTTCCCTTAATGTAGATTAATAAAAATGTACATTTAGTTGTAATATATTTAAGTAGCGTGAGATAACAGACCAAGGACTCATGTATTTTTTCATGGCCATAGAAGTAAAAAAACAACATTGTGGAATCTATTCATCAAAGAAGAAGTATTCCAAGGAATTTATTATAAAATAAAAGCATTTAAATTGCAATGTTGTAAGCGCACATGTAGAAATGAACTTAAAATAGACAAAAGATGAAGAAGGAAGAAGTGTTGACTTGACATTGTTCAGGAGTTTTATTTAAAGCCTATGTTTCCTCACAATAATAAGGCCAAATATTTTCTATAGTGTTGGGATTCTATAATGTTACTTGGATGTGCCAAAACAATAACACTTGCTCGCCACAAAAAGAATCCTCAGGTACATTAAAGGAATATATGATTTTGGTATTTTCTAAATATATACTGATGAAGAACAGTTATATAGGTACTCAGATGGTGATTGGGGAGGTGACCAAGATAAATGAAAAAAGAACCACTAGATATATATTATTTCTTAAAAAGACTACATTCACATGGAATTTAAGGAAGCATAGTGTGGATTCCCTATCCACATGTGAAAAATAATATATAAGAGAATAATCTACTATTTGGGAAGGAATTTAGTTTATAAATCTTCTAATTAAGATGAATCATCTGTAGTATGGGTCTACACTCATATATGTGTATAATAAGTTATTAACCAAACTAGCCAAAAATCTAGTTCAGCATGGATGAAGTAAACACATTGATATGTGATATAATTTTTTGGGAAATCATGTGAAGTAGAAAATGATGAAATTGGAATATTTCCATACTATAGATATAATGGGTTATATATTCACAAAGGCATTACAGACAGATGCATTCGAACAACTAAGAAAAATTCTCAGAATGAAGCCAATTTTGGGTGTAATAGGAGTGTTGCAAATGCAAACCACACATCATCCCCATGGGGTTGGACCATTCCCATGTATTGTTTCGTATTTACCAGGTGTCTGATTCATTTACGTTAAGACATTTTTTTCAATTAATGGAATGTTTTTTGTGACTATTCATTTCTTTATAAAAGCCTATAAATTTTTGGCTAGTATAGTATGTGATATATGTGAAATGAATGCTTGAAAGAAGTGTTTTGTTGTTTTCCATTTTTCATTCTCACGTTTCCAATTCTGTATTTCCTACATGTATCTTATTTCAACATGTGGTAACATCAAATTATGGATTCTGGCATATTCATTAGGCCCAAAGGTTGATTCTTATGGCATTGTAGGTTGTTTTCTCAGGCATGGTAGGTTATGGGTGTGCGAGTAGGGTGGGGTGAAGATTCATGGTATGTTGAAGCCATGGTAGGATGTGTTATGAATGACCAGTGGATTTTATCTATACAGTCACAGTTTCTCTTCATGTTAGGTTATTTTTATCTTTTGGTAACTTGTATTTTTTTTCTTGCATGACCAGTTGGCTTACAACCATTATTTTGACCACAACCCTCCTTATGTGTGGTCAATTAGTATGACTAATATACTGACTGTGCATGACATTTCCAAACAAATATATAAAAATATTATAGTCTAAATAAAAATAAATTGCAAAAAATGAAAAATTAAAAAACAGAGTTAAATATATTGGTTGTATAAAAAATGGGAATGAATTAATTGAATAATTGAAAAATAATTAAACCAAAATATTAACACAATTAAATTAAAAAATAAAAATAAAAACTAAAATATGTTAATGCAATGAAAAAAAATTTAAAAGAAATAATTTTTTATTTTGAAATACAATTGAATATGAAATTAATGAAATCAAAGAATGACATTAAAAATGAAATATTATTTTTTATGGAAAACCGAAAATAAAAATATGGAAAAAAAAGAATTAAAAAATATAAATAAATGAAAAAATATAATTTAAATAATTAGATTAGAATACAAAATATTGATTGAAAATAATTTATTTATTTAATTAAAAATTAACCAAATGAAAAAATTACCAATTTATTTAACAATTAAAAATTAAATTTAGATTTTTAATAATTAAATAAAAAATTATCAATAACATAAATTTAATCAATTCAATAAAATATTTTGACATTGAAAATGAAATTTTAATTTACTATAAATGATTTGAAAAAATGTATTGAAATAAGAGCGAAGTAAATGTGCATTGTCATGTTGACAATCCTAGTTACACCCTAAAGATCATAATTAATGCCTCTACATTTACATGTACTAGAGATACTTTATAGATTTAGTGGACATGACTAATGTCATGTTTCATGGTGAGCTATGTGCTATAAATCCTATGGTATGGGATAGATCATGGGTAGATTTTCCATAGGTGTCAGACTAGAACTCGTGGTGGGTATTTTTCCTTGATTTTCCTACCCCTTATATTTTATGAATTTGTTATTTTTATGTCAGTTGTTATTAGTTTTATAATAGTCTGGGGATATCATGTGTACATGTGCTTTTATTAAAAAATATTATAGATTCTCCATTGTGGGTGGCCTAATAAAATTTATTTCCCACCCACTATATGTACACCAATGTGTGTGTACAAACCTTATGTATTATTTTAGGTCTGATTATAGGTTATGTAGTTTATGTGGTCATGGATTAGTGTGTATTGATCAAGTGGTGTTACTCGCGTGGAGTATTGGGATGGGGCCATTAAAATATGAGAGTCTTGGGGACTGGGTATGTGGTTTGACTTAGTGTTTTTAGTAGAGTATGATGTATTTTTTTATATTGTATATGTTGTTGTCCTAGTGGAGTGGGTATGTGGTTCAAATATTTTATGTTTTACAATATTTGAGTTTTTATGATAGTATGTCACATTTTATTTATTATAGAATGTTTTCATTTAAGTTATTATTAATTTGTACTCAAATTTTTATCCTCATTGATGTTAAGTTTATTTGCCCATTTTTTACTCTAACTAGAGGTTATAATCTCCCTATAATATTTATTATACCCTTACTACTAGTTGGTAACCTCTAGCATATGGTGTGGTACGCTTGAGACCCTATCGTGGGTTAGATAAAGTTACATGTTAGGCCATCCTATGCTGGTTCATTACAATGATCAATATTTTATACCTATAATGTAAATGAAATATTGGAAAATTAGAACATATTTTATAAAAGGCCATCTTATTATATTTCCATTGAAAACATATTATGTATCCCTTAGAATCAATATTTCTTTATGTCTTAAATCATATATATTGATAATGTATATTATTTATCGGATAGAACATATTACATATTACTATAAAAATAAAATTTATATAATTCTTACATTTTGTATATGTTCACCATCTTACACCTTAAGTGAATGAGTTACATATTATTACATTTGGGATTATCAAAAGGAATAATCTTACGTATCACATAATATGATCAATCTTCTTATATATGGTTATTTTTTTAACATTGATAATAATGTATGTTTTTTTTACTTTTTTAGTTTCAAAAATTATATGAAACCAATTTTTTACCACAAAGAATCGAGACACACAATAAATGAACTATAATAAATTCAAGAGTTATTTCCATATTAGAGGTGCTTATGTCTAATGAATTTGGATAAACCAGTCTCAGGTATTTTCATGAATTCAAATATTTTAAAATTATTTATCGAGGACACGAGTTTAAATGATAATTTATGTAAAAATTATGAAATAAATAACCAAACCAAAAGTATTACTATTATGCAATTAAAATAAATGAGAATTCAAAAGCATCAGGTTCGTAGGAAGTAAAACCCAAATCCTAGGTATGGTAATGAAACTGAAATGTAAAAGAATCTCAAGAGGATTATTGATAAGATAGAAAGGAAATATGAGTCTAAATAAGGAAGATAGTGTTTATGGAAAGCATAGTTTTCTTTGTGTGAACTATTATTTGATTATTCTGAGTTTAATTCTTATAATTATTTTTTATTAATATAACACTGTTTTACCAGTTGGATGGAGAATTAATAACCTTTTGGTGATTTTTTGGGGGAAGGATATCCATTTATAATGCTTTAGTTTTCACTCTAATGGATAAAACTCAACTGTGTTGATGGATTTTAGTATTCTCTAGTTGTTTATTACTCTTAATGTGTCTGATCATGAATTATGAAACATGTTAATTTTTTACTACCCTGTTTTTTGAACCAAATTTATGCTTCACTCGATGATCTTGTATAAAATATAATAGTATAGTATAAGTTGTGAGTTTCTAACAATTTCATGTATTTTTATGATACTAGTGAACTACTTTTGAATTTATTAGTAACACTACAAATTTAATTGGTTATTTCCAGAGTTGTTTAAGGATGGTTCACAAATTTGGTTTTTGGATTTGGTTCCCTATAACCAACTTCTATGTACTTGATGATTACATGTATTCATTGTTTTGGATATTAAAAATGTTTTTATCACATCATGATTACTCCTCTGCATGACATATTATGTGATAATTTCCTAAGGATACAACTCTTTTCTAGAGTACATAACTATTCCCCACAATGATGAGATTCTTTAGATACTATGATAGTATTTCATAAACTTGTGTTCTATGGCTAGATAATATTTTCTGATAAAACATAGAAGATACATTCGTTCAAGGGTTGGTGGATCATAATACATTGAGACACCTTCCCATTATGTTTTACTTTAGAAATCACTAAGAATGGTGGTTATGAGAACAAACTCATATGTAGGAAATCCACATTTTACGTGTAATTTTATGTTCCAATATATAGATGTGTGTATTTATCCTTAGAATTTTATATTATCATTAATGAATTCCATAAGTTTTATATTTTTTGTAATGAATAAGACCAGGAAAACCTATGTTCGTGGATAAGAAGGGTATTTTGGGTGCATCACAAGTGATATTTAATTAATGGATAATGAGAAAATAGATTTGCCCAATGTGTCTCTTAACAAAATTTAATATCTCATACCCATTTATGGGAATAGAATTTCATTGATAAATTCATGGTCACGGTGTTCTATGGAAATTTTATTTATAAAAAAATTAATGGAATAGACAGAAATCACATATGTTGATGCCATGAGTCTGCAAGTAGCATGACTGGAGATACCATAATAAAGAGAGTATATTACACAGTAAGTTTTAAAAGGTTTTGTGTCATTGTGATATTGACTTCAATATATATGAGTATCTAGGAATGTTTCTATATGCTAAACTTGGACATTAAGAGTTTCCACTTAACAACAATGAGAAAGATACCTAGATGATAGAACACTTAGTGCATCCACAATAATAGTTCAATTAAATATTGAATTTAACAAGTTATAATATATATAATTCATTTTTTAGGATTAATAATTATTTGGTTTTGGTTAATCACCAAGATTTATTCACATGTAATTTGAAATATTATGCGAGCTAAATAAAAATAATAAATATATATTTTCAATGTTTTGAAAATATTATATATATTATATTTATCACTGAATAATGGAGTAATATTTATTTATTAAATAAATAGTGATTGTTCTAGATTCGATAAATGTTGAGGAAGATAAGTAGACTAAGTTTAATTGTCGTATTTCAAATAATATAAATGATATATATTTATTATTAATTGATACACATGTCAAATGATTACGAATTATATTATTATTAAGATATGGGGTTCACTAAGAATTAATTCATTGGAAAGGGGATTTTTTTGAATGTTTACAACACTAAACCTGCAATAATAACTATCTCATTATATCACCTTATTATACACACTTTTTATTCACAGTGGATAGATATAATCTATCTTTCCTCAATCCATTGGAAGATCATAAAATGTTATTCACCCTTATAGAATAGTTATTCTATGATCAACCACAAATGATGTAAGAAACTAAATTTAACTATTCTTGAACCCGATGATTATATATTAAAATTCATAGATTGCGGTGCATATTTTGACCAAATATAGGGGTATTATACACTTGGATCCTATAGTGCAACAATGATACAATGAGATTGAGTCAATCAGAATATCAATGAATAAATTTTTACAATATCAGGTAATTCTAGTTCTTTTTATATATAAATTATAAATTACATGTGAAGATCCAACTATTACAGTTCCATCCATTAATCATGTAAAGTAATCTATGAATTTCATTAATCATTATATCATTTTTATGTATAACAATGATTATTTTTAAATTAACAGTAATAATAAGCTTTCCATGTCATCTACTTTCTTGTTTTATGCCAAAAACATATAAGATACATCAAAGCAGTAAAATAGTTAATTTATAATTACTTATTATTTTTTGAATGAATGGTATGATTTTGAGTTTTTTTTTGATTCAGATATATTCATTATTGAAATATAAACATTGTTTTACATTTAGTTAATTCATTCTATATCACATTAAATATAAATGGGTTAAGGTAAAATGATGATGCAAGTGAAACCACCATCTAGAGATGACAATGTTTTTTTCTAGATAACACAAGAGTACACAACTTTTACCCTAATATACAAGTTGTGTACTTGTGTATCTTTAATTTATGTCATGATAACATCATATCAATCCATTGAAATTGGATCAATGATCTGATAAATGTATATTAACTCATAGATCCTTACATATTGGCACATGTTTTGAAGAACCACATGTCATGTAACAAGTGTACACAATGTGTAGTCATTGTTTCATTGTCATGGATACCATGGGTTGTCCAAGAACATCATGTATCTATTACATGACATGGGGACTATAGAACTATGTCAGCACTATGGCCACATGTCTTGTAAGAAGGTTTCACTCCATGTACCTCATACATGTCTGTTGTAGGAAACATGCCTAATCCATAAGCATGTGTCACAGACCCATAGAGAAGATATTACATTCCATGTAAATTAGTACAAATATCACTGTCCACTTCAAATGGGGTTCTTAATTTGACATTGAGAGAAACATTAATTATATAATTAAACATATTCACATGTGTTCCATTTTTTGATTTATTTGATAGTACATGCCATGTCATAGGATTGTTAATTATATATTGAATAAATTTATATGTTAAATTATAAAACCACAAGTTGTGTATGGTATTTTTTTATAGTGTACTTAGCACATATCAAGATAATCACATGAAGTTTAATTCACATGTGTTTTGTGAGTAATTTCTTAATAGCAAATTTCATGTAATTACCTACCACACATGTATGTTAGATGTAAATGGATTTCACAAGAACAAGGATCATGGTGAGTAGTTTTAATGAGCATGTGATGTTTCATCCAAGTGAACTTGATAAATTTACTGATTTTATATAAAAGTTATTATTAAAAAAAATTGGATGATGGTATTTCTAGGTTACTTATATGGTATTTAGATAATTTGAATTAATTAGATGAATTCATGATTATTTATCTTAATTAAATATTGAATTAATTGAATTTATGGATAATTTAAAAATTATTGTTTATTTCATGTTATGTGGGTGATCATGATATTATACAAGACCTATGTATATAATTAATTTTCCTTTTAATTTATTAGCAATACATTAAAAAACTAGACAATTCTTATTCCCCTCTTTATTAGGTAAAGAACTGCATGCTAAAACTTTCTTTTATGTAAGCCCCCATTATCCAATGCATTGGATCCCCTTACCTATTTGTGAGTAAAATAATTTATATTTATAGAGCTCATAGGTTAGAGGAGGTGATCTGAGTCTCTTAGTTGAGGAAAAACTCATCAGGTGATACCTAGGATCCAAGGTGGAATGATGCAACACAAACCAAGCTATGGTTCAAGGTTTTTCCCCTGTGTTCAAGGGTCAATTTAACAACTTCTAGATAAACATACCATTATATAAAATCATGATTATTCCAATTGTATTATATTTTTTATGTGTATAGTTTGTTATTTTTGTTTTTGGATGATACATGATAAATTAGTAAATTAATTAATAAGTTTGAAAGATTGAATAAAATGAAACTGGATTATGTGTAAATTTTATTAGACATGATTATTAACTATATTATAACCCACTTCATATTAACAAGGCATGTTATAAAATAAAAATTGAGTTTTAAACAAAATTATAAAAATTCCTCAACTAAAATATTCATATGGAATAACCTAACATTGCTTATGTTAGAGTTGAACTCATTGTTTAATGTTCTTTATCGGTCCATGTCAGGGTGTTTTTAATTATTGGGAACATTAGATAGACTTTTTTGGTTGGTTAACTTGGTTCCCAACAAGTTTTGACTTCTCAATAATAAATTAGTGTAATTAAAAAGAACGGATTGAGCTAATATTTGTCTTATATTTTAGGATTATAGAGTCTATTAAATAGATCAAGGAACTACGAGTTAAAAAAAATTGGTGAGTTACACCTACCTAAAACCATTCAATTAACATATCAAGAATGAGTATAGATTATTATAAGGGAATATGGTAAATTTACCATAAAATAAATATTAAACAGTATATTATAAAATCAAGGGTAAGTGATATTATTTTTTGAATGAACATTTGGGGATTATTGAAATTAAAATTTATCAATCTATTTTGGCAATGAAGGAAGTACTAATAAATGGCTCTTAAGTTTTATATAAATGTTAAACAACATGAATTAGACAATACCATTTTGATCCATACTAGATAAAAAAAACCTTCTCACTGGATCAAATATCAAAGAATCCTATATTCCCTTATTTTTTATACTACACCATGAATGGAAATTATATGTGATGTAAACCCCACTTGTTGGGTCTCCTAAGAAAATGGATAGTAAAGTAGAACTATCTTTCTGATTGAAACATGTGGAAAAATAAAAGTATTTCTTATGTTTCATGTTATATTCCACTTCCATTTATCATATAAATATATATTATAATATGGATACATATATAAACATTTATTACCTTTTTATTTGTTGTGGGAGAAGGAGAAACAAGAGAGATATGAGATCCCCAATTCATTGTTCACATGAATGCTTCGAGAGTCAGTTCCAAATGGGACTCACATTGTCAATATGATTGGATATATAGTATGATTAAACATATTCAATTTTAAGATCCCTAATGAGTTGGAACTCATATCTCATTATTTCCTCACTACCTCAAACATTCTACAATTGCATGGTGAATTATAATACGAGCAATAACATGAAGAGTCTTTTTGAAATTATTAGTCTCATTCACCAAGTTGATAAATACATGGGGCATGTTAAACAGAGATTCCATATGGTGAATAAGAAAATTAGTAAAATAAAAAAGGGTTAAATTAATAATTCCAAGTATAAGTATCCAAATAACCATCGTTCCACTAAGAAGAAGATCTAGTGAAATGAAAAGAAGTACAATGAAATGTGTTTCTCAAGTGGCAAGCGAGGCCGCTAGAGAATAAACTACACCTAGCCAAATAAGCATCAAGAAAATTAGAAGCATTCAATAACATGTGTAATCTTTCCATATATACATGTTTTTATTATATAATCAATTTGGTCTTCACATTTGTATCCATATAAAAGAACCAAGTATATTTTGGAAGGCTTCAAAAGGAAAGGTGGATCTTTGGGCTACCAATAGAGCAAGGACGGATACTCTAGGCATTAAAAACAACCACCTCACATTACTAATAAAAAATTGGTTTGGTTTGACATAACCATTATTATATTCATAGTGTTACCAAGAACATAATTTATGTTTATTTTACAGAGATGGATGGATTAATTTTCATTATTGGAAATAAGAGTTTCTAATTTTATAAATATATCATTTGTTATGGTGTGTCATAGTTGAATAATGATATTTATATATAAAACTATGTAAACCGGATATTGGTAATTAATAATGAATCAAATTCAAATGAAATATTTCACACCCACCTTTTCATCTCCTCCTTGGTCATGTTAATAAGGATCATCTGACAATGCTTAATTAAGATGGTTAGTTAGACACTTTTAAACATAAACCAATTGAATGATGTTATTCTTTTTTACAATGAAATATGACTAGACCACCACTTGATGGTCAAGGTTAAAGGGAAAAAAATATTTTATAATTAGTACATAGTGATGTGTGTTAAACTTTTTAGGTAGAAGCAACTCACATATTCTCACACTTTATTACATTTACTTATGACTTGAATAGGTACAGTAGCACCTAAATGATGTAGAATAACTTTGTATCCTTTGAGAATATCAAGGATTTAAATAATGAATATGAAAATCATACTGTTAATAAGATAAACAAAATTTTAATATATCTAGGTATTGTATATTTTATCCAATATTTTATTGAATTTCTATTGGAGTTTGGAATTTTTCTCAACTCACACCGCTTTAGACAATGCAGTGGAATGGTGTTTGTGAAAGAAGGAAACCTAAGATGATGGGCATTTTAAGGATAATGCTGAGTCACACAATCCTTCCATTATCCTTTTGAAGATATTTATTACATACGTAATTATACATACCATATTTAGTACCAACTATAGTGGAAAATGGTATTTCCTTTGAGTTGTGGAGTTTTAGAAAACTTATTTTTTCACATACTCATACATGGGGATGTGTGGTGTTTGTTATTGGATAGATCAAGAAATAAAATTCCACCCTAGTTAATGAATTTTATCTTTATAGGTTATCCCAATGAAATTATGAGACACTACCTATATTATCCCATTAAAAAACAGATAACCATTTCTAGGTAAGATGTATTCCTAGAGAGGGAAAACATATCCAAGGAGGATAGTGGGAGAAAGATTGGATTCAGTGATGTTTTTACTCAAGATACACAAGAATTACTGCATGAACATATTCCAAAGATCCCATTAGAATAAGTTGTTTTTGAAACACAATTACTAAGTATGAGTATAAGAGTGGTTAGAGAACTAGAAAGATATAATTTTACAGTCATGGAATATTGTGACTCATTATTTGTTGATATTAATAAAACTCTTTCCGATAAGAATGTAGTTGAGAGGTTATAAGTTAAAAGATTAAAATTATCTATGAATTATGAGCTGGATTCCATGTATCAAAACCAGGGTTGTGTTTGGATTTATCATACATTTTAAGTAAATCTCATTTGTTGTGAATGGGTTTTCTAGATAAATCTAGATATGGAAGGTCATGCTTGTTCCTATAAAGCAGGACTAGCGGCTAATGGGTTTAGAAATGCCAATGAATTGGCTATGAAAAAACTTTTCTATAGTTTTGAAGTTTAAATCAATTTTAATTTCACTTGAAATAGTGTCTTTACTTGACTATTAGATTTGGGGTATGGATGTTAAATAAATTACCCTAATGGGAACCATTAGGAGTATGTGTATATGAAACAACCATTGTGGTTTGTGACTATAAGAAACTCAAAAAAAAGGTATTCACGTTACATAACAAATGAAAGCCATTTTTTATAGGCGATTTAAATTATGTACAATTGTTTTCATATAATTTTATATTTATTACATATTACTAATTTGAAATGAATTACCATCCTTACCAGAGGATAAGTAATAATATTTTAAGTGTTTCTATATAATGGATTTAAGTTAATCAACCAACATTATGGGGATCAAGATCATGAATGATTGATCAAATAGGCTACATATACTAAGTAATATTATGTAAACTAAACAGATACTAAAAAGTTGTAGTATAAAACCATCCAATAATGGATTGGTTCCAATTTCACATGGTATATATCTTTTCAAGAATATGTTTTTACAAACATAAAATGAAAGAGGTATATAGAATAAGTTATGTTTAATAATATTCTATTATAAAATCTATCATGTAAGACATTTTATGTAAAATGATTAATATTTTCTATACTATGAATGTGGTGGGTAGATATCAAGGTGATCTAGGTGAACAACCTTGGACTGTTAGTAAGGATATCCTTATGTATCTAAGGAAAAATAAGGATAAGTTCTGAATGTATGGAAGAGATTTAAGAGCTAGTCGTGAGGGGTTATATAGATTCTATCTTTTAAATAGATCATATTGATATAAATTAATATTTAGGATATATCTTCTATCTCAATGGAGAAGATATGGGCTGTAAATGTTTAAGGAAAGATGTTTTTAGTGACTTTATAGTGGATTCTAATTATATTGTGGATTTCTATAAAGTAAAAGAAATAGTTTGGATTTGAAACTATGACTAAGAGACTGATTTTGGGACTAGAAGAAAAAACCTTTCACAATTTACTATGATAATACTACAATGGTGGATCTTTTCAATGAACCAAGCTCATAATAAAGAAGAAAATCACATACTTTATAAGTTTCATCTCGTGGGATATTTTTCCCATTGAGTTAAATTTGTAGAGAGTAGATAATCCATGGTGGAAAACATGGTGAACCCGATTATGAAGGCATTTTCTAAGTAGAGTTTTGAGTGTCATGTGAGATCTAGTGTACAGAAGGTTGTTAATAGTTGGCTCTAGTGTAAGTGGGAGTATATTTTTCTTGATGCCCTATTAACATCTTCTATGTACGTACTGATTACATGTATTCAATGTTTTGGAAATTAATAAAGTTTCTTTTAACAACATGACTATTCCTCTTCATGAAATAGTCTGTGATAATGTCTTAAGAATACATTTCATGTCAAAGGTATAGAGAAATTACCCACTACGATGAGCCAATATAAATGTTTTGATAGTATTCTATAAACACTTATTCTATGGTTGGATGATATTATCTTATAGGAAATAGACAATAATGACTATTATGGATAGGAGCCTCATATGATATTTAGGAACCTTCTCATGGTGTTCTCTATTGATAATCTTTATGAAGGTAGGTTATGAGAACACACTCTCTAGTAGGAAATCCAAATTTTATGTTTCATTGGATGTTTCTATATGCAGACAGGTGTATTGATCCCTAAATTTTAACATTACTATTAATAAATACCATAAGTTGTGTACATTGATGTATTTTTGAAAACTGTGGTGCTATATGTTTGTAGTGACGTAGGATATGTTAGTTATATCATGAATGATATTTTATTAATGGATAATGCATTAAATGATTTATACCTTTTGTGTCTTAATAATATTTTATATCATAGTCCATTTTATGGGAATAGAACTACCTGGATAAATCCATGGACACGGTGTCATGTGCTAAAATTCCATTATAAAAAATCAAAAAAAGTTACATTAATCACATAGGTTGATGAAACCAGTGTAAAAACTATTTTATTATTGGTACCATGATAAAGAGATTATATTACATAGTTAGCATTCATAATATGTTGTATGTCATTTCATCATTAAAATATTTCTCTCTGGGTCCCTTGGAATGTTGCTAGACTCTAACCTTGGTCTTTAAACATATCCCCCTAATGCCACAAAGAAATAGACCAAGAGGGCTACACAATAAGTGTATCTACAATATTTTTTAAATTTAAATATTAATTTAATAAGTTATAATAAATAATATTCCAATTTTCTGGTTTAATGATTATCAAGGTTTTGTAGATCTATAAGATTTAATCACATGTTTTTAGAAATAATAAGTGAGTTATATAATAATAATAGAAAATATTTATTTTTTTGGTTTTGAAAATACAATATTTATTATATTTATTGACGAATAATGTATAAATATTTATTTATAATATCAATAGTGTTTATTCATGTTTTGGTAAACGTTGGGGATGATGAGCAGTCAACCATTAATGGATGGATTGGAAATAATATAAATGATACTTATTTATTCCTAAATGATGCACATGTAAAGCGAATAATAATTTTATTATTATTAATACATGTGGTTGACTAAGAATTATGTAATTAGAAATCGGCTTGTGTGTAAGTTTCCAACCCTAAACATTCAATAAAAAGTATATAATTATATAACTTTCCAAAAAACACTTGTTCTATAAAATTGATAGAGAGAATCTCTCTAAATCTTGAGAGTGAGTTCTAGAGATACAGGGTTTGTTCCCTACTCCTCTAATCTCAAACCACTGAGATATCATCCACGTTTATTTTTCATTGTAGAATAGTTCATTTATGTTTAAACATGAATGACATAAGCATTCGTAGTCGACCTTACAATCACCCAATGATTATATAGTGATTTTAGATATTTTTATGTAGGTGTGGATCAATAAGAGTGGGATTATTTACTTGAATGTCATAGTGAAATTATGGTACAATCAGATCGAGTCAATCAGATCATCAATGAAGAAATAATTACATGTTTAAGTAATTTTAGATCTTCTTATAAATTAATTATAAATTACATATTAAGATTATCCTATCATAGTATTGATGTTTAATCGACCCAGGTAATCTTGGAATTTTATGGGTTATGAAGTCATTTTTAATATATATTAATGATTATTCATAAAAGAAGACAATAAATCCAGGTTGGATATACCATCCACAAGATTCCATTATTCCAAAAAACTATATTTCTATCAGTGAAACTTTTTCCACCCATTAGTTGGAGGACTGATCAAGAAATGACTATTTCTTGTTAATTCATCACTATATAGTTAAATATATGGTGATTGATGAAACTAAGATATATTCTTTCATTTTTTTATTAATAGCAAGACGTATGAATTATATGAAAGAATATGATTGCATTGAATTTTTTAAATCCATCCCAAAACACATCCCCCTCTATATTTTTTGTTTCAGTCAACTTGTTTTAATTTCATACAATTTACCTCAAATCTTAATTCACTCAATATCAATCCCATATGTAATTAATTTTGAAATTAAATCACCTCGATTTTGTGAGAAACATGGTTTACATTATACTATCTTATTAATAAAATTTGTTTTTTAATTGATTCATTCACTCCCATGATAATTGGGTAAAATATTCAGAACCAAGGTTAGGGATGTAGTTCCAAAAACTATAAATTTTTAGTAGTTTAACTTTTTCTAGTACTGACAACATTTTCTTACACGACCCATAAATTAAGATATTCTTACTAAAAAACATTAAGAATTACATTTCAAAATCTATGTTGAGGATATTACCTTGTAATATTCAGGTGATACATATAGTATTCACTAGGAATCTATAACCATTGAGGGAAATTATAACCGGTTTTTGAGAGATCTATGTGCAAACCAGTTTTTAAATCAATACAATTAAATTTTTACGTCTTCTTTAAAAAAAAAAATCGATTTAAATATAGATTTGTAAACTTATTTTCTATATTTAATGTTATTTATGTTGAATACCCTTGTGATCATGTCAAATAATTAACCCTAGTATGCTACACATTAAATCCCAAAGGAGTGGTAGAGGATATAGTAGAGTAGAGGTCATTTCCATTATCATTATATTGTTAAACTAAAGAGTGATTGAAATGTTTTTAACCAAGATAGGTGAATGATTGGGGAGATATATGGAGGTGTTTTATCCAACGACTCTTCCCCACATTAATTTTTTAAAAAAATATTCTGTTAAACCAACAACATTAGTGAATTTATATGAGTACTTAGGAATTTGTAAGAAGATCTTTGCTAGTTTCCCTCACTAATCCATCTAAGATCATAACTTCCTAATCTTTTTCTATTATGGACTAATTGATAGTGAAAATAACCCACTAAATACATCATTATGAAGAACTATCACTGATAAATCAACAATTGAGGTGAGAGTACTAATTGAAAATACAACCTATAATTCCATAAAAATTTGATATATGAGTAACAGATAACATATGGATATATGTGGTAAGATCATCTAAATCACCATTACGAAAATTTAATCAATTGGAAATAAAAAATCTGGATGGACAAATGGATTTGAAGAAATCTAATGAATAACTAGAATCATAATGGGTATTTTGTTAGTGTTCTTCTCATAATAATAATATATAACAATGTACTGAGGTGCAAGGAAATGAGAGTTGTGATGTATCCTATCAAAAAAAATTAGCATCTTATTCTAGAATGGAGATAACATTCATTAGTCAAACATGAATTCTATAATCAATTAAATCAATCTAGATCGACCTACAAAACTAGTATTAATAACCACCAACATCCAGAATCCCAAGAAAAAACCTATCAAAACCAACCACCCCCTTTAAATACAATAATACTTTTAAAAATACCTCAACCAGTTCACATATATCTGTATATGTTCATTAAGGATAATAGGATAAGGAGTTTCATAATGAATTTAATGAACTAAATAATAAACTAGGTAATTTTTTAGAGATATTCTCTCAAAAAATAGGGAAAATACCATCTAATTTATCCTAAACCAAACTAGGGATGTGATCGTGGTAACAGCTAGAAGTGGTAAAGAACATCACGCCCTTGAGACACCTGAGCCCAAGAAAAAAACCCAATACTAATAATAATAATGTTGGGTAATCTGAAAAAACCCCAAAGGACCAATCTAAAGAAGAAGAGTGAAAGAAAGAATAAGAGAAGTTTAAAAGTAATAAGAAGAGACTAAAATACCTATGGAAAAAGTAGATTGAAAATAATGATCTTACACTCCTATTTCCCTCTATAATTATTCAATTAAAGAAACAATAAGATGAGTAAATTTAAAAGGAAACTACATAAACCATACAAAAATAAAAATATCAATATATGTAAAGTTCCTAAGTCTAATTAGATCACAAATATGCGGATAAGTTAAATCAATTACCCCATTTTATTTTTTTGAATTTCTATATTACTTGAACCTTTGAGGCCTATTAAATCCTTGATATACTCTTCTTGTGTATCACAACCTCATTTGAATAAAGATGTAATTTAAAGGCACAAAACATAAGGATTTTAAGGTTTGGCCTAGAAATTATACATCATGATCAGTTTATGATGTGTTCTATGAACTCATTTCTCCACTATAAATGTACTTGAGTAAAAATAAAAACTATATCTAAAAATGTATATTGTGAAATATCCTAAAGTGCTTAGTTACATGAGATTTAGTGGATGCCACCTAATAGGTTCTTTATATTAGCTCCCACAAGTATTATTGAACTATCATGTTTGTTTATTTATTTTCATACCATCTTAGTATAAGGTGAGCAGGGTATAACTCATATGGAAGATAATTGTTTTTTCATTAACTAAGAAAAAATCCAAAATAATAAAAAATAGTAAATAAAAAAATATATAGATAATTTTTTTAAAAAATATATGAATAAATTGGGTAGTTCGACAAAAATGAACCCCAATCTAATTATTATTGAACATAAAATGAATTATCATATGGAATTTGGACGGACTAATTATATCAACATTTCATGGATTGGGTAAAAGTGTAATGTATCTACATTCATTGAAAAATTTCCTATTAAATCTATCAAGGAGTAGTAAATTTATTGTTAACTTACATAATTTTTCAACTGTATATTTCAATACATTCACAAAAAATAAGTAGGTTGGTAATCACTTTTATCGATTCATCGATCAAAATTAGCGTAATTTACTTTAATTTTATTTTCAAAAGTTATTATAAGAATATTTTGACATAAATCTTTCTAAACATTTTTATTGATATGAATAATATGGATTGTGGGTTATTCTTATATCATTAAGAAATATTTATTGCTAAGAGGAATGATGATGAATAAAAGTGATCTAGTCAAGGAAATGTGACATAAATAGGGGAAAAGAATCATTACAATCTCTTTCCCTCACAGAAAAAATATCCAGTATCATTATTTTTTCAAAGCAGTTTATGAAATTTTTATCTAAAAAAAATAAAACAAAATAAATAAGCGATGATTTGGAATCTACCCCACTAAGAAAAATTCATATATAATCTTTATTCTCACCTTGATGTTACCCTTATCTTTTATTCTCCATTTTAGAATTTAGAGCTCCAATAAATTTAATTGTTCTTTTTTTTAATTTATTTAGATTTTCTATTTTATTATTACCCAAATAAAGGTTCTTGGTACCCTCCATGGGTCGAAACTAACCCATACATAATGCCTAAAGCCTTGGGATAACACAAATATGAATTCTAAATCATTTATTTATACTTCTATGTAGCTTACAACACATGTATTTACCCACATTCAGTGTGAAATTACCCTTAAAAATATTTCATATACCAACACATCAAATATTTGGTTCATTACTAACCATTACGTAGTCTGGACAAGACATTTACATGGCCTTATAACCACAGGATACCCTACGTAACATCTTCAAGAGTGATTGAACCATGACATAACACTATAATGTTAGATGGTATGACCAAGATGAATGTACATTAATTTAATTACCCTTATATAGTCTAATTGGAACATAGGGACACCTTTACACATGAACCCAAAACTCAACGCTTCATTCACAAAGGTCATAAAACTATACTTATATAGGTTCCTTCAATAAAAGTAACATTAAAATAACTACTATTTACACATAGAATAATTTTTTTTAGAATCATCAATTAATAAATTAAAACTAAACATTAATAATAGTATCATACCAAAAAAATTCTATAATTCAAGAAGAATATAAATAAATTCCCAAAAATGATATTAACAGTTAAAACATTAAATTTCAAAATAAAATCTTTAGAATCTAATATCCCTTCCACAACTCAATAAAATTTTATATCAATATTTTTTCTCCAAAGTTAATTAGTTTTTATTAACATATATAAAAAACAAAATACAATACATTTGATCAATTGAAAAATAGAAGTTCTCATTATCATATAGAAAATTAAGGAAAAACAGTTTACAGAATAAAATGATCAACATTCACTAGTTCAAAAAAAATGAAAATTAAAAAATTTAAAATCCAATTATTTAATAAATTATATTAGGTAAACATGTATCTGAATAAGTCCACATTAAATTACAGCACACTTAAAGAATTTCATTTCCCCAGGAAATTGATTTTTGAATTTGAGTAAAAGAAAGTAATTCTCATGAATGAAATAATAAAGTGCTAACAAGAAGTTTTTTTTCAAAATTATTTTCATCTATACAGTATCTCAAGTGTAATTTATGATTTATCATTTTAAATTAAATGATTTGGTGAAAATTGGGTCTTATGTATTAATAGAATAATTGAAAATGTGAATTTTTAAAAGACTTAAACAAACTTATATTTGTATATAATTGTTATCCCAAAAATATTATTTCTTCAAGGTGAACAGATACACATAACACACACACAATAATTAGACACAAAAAAATGGATTGGTTAGTTTAATAATATAAAAGGAATAAAAATTAACAAATCAAATAATTATAGCTTAAAAAATAAAAATATTATCCTATTAGTAAGAGTTAATTCTAAAATTAGTGTCATGAAAATCATATGATAATAATTCAAAAAAATCTAATTCAATGAATATGAAAAAACATACAACCATGAATTTATTAAAATAATTTTGTTTTGAATATGTGAAGAAAAAAATATACCCATTTAAATCCATTATGAAATAGAAAATATTAACCACTCGATGTTGAAAAATAATCAACAAAATTCAAAAAAAAATCAACCACCAAAAGGGAAAATTGAATCTAAAAAATACCCAATTTTGAGAAATTTTATGCATATTTTTTTGAACTACTTTCAAATACAACTTAGAAAAAAAGTCCACTCCCCCACACTTAAAACCTAACATTATCTAAATGATTATGATAGATATGGGATAAAATTTTAAGTAGTTTGGTTAAAAAAATGTAATTTAGTATTTAGAAACATTATTTAAGGGGATTCAAGAAATATAAAACAAATTAAATGTCACATATTGAATCTTTAACTCCAATCATTTTGAGGAGTGAACATGAAACTTCTTTTTAATATGATATCAAGAACTTTCAATACACTATAACAATATAACATGTTTAAATAACATATTTAATAGAAAAACATTTCCATATAACTTCAAAACAATTTATATAAATGAAATAAAATTTTAAGGTGTTAAGAAAAGGTTTAATTTGTTTTAAACTGATTTTAAATAAATAAGGAAAAAATAGGAAAAACAACCATCAGTGGAATATAAATTCAACTTTTATGTAACACTAATAGTTAAGGAAATTTACCCATGATTAATTTCTAGCATTATTTAAATTTAAAAAAATTAAATTTAAATCAAATATCATAGTGTATAATTTAATTTTTATAAAATAAAGAGACAAAATGATCCAAAATAAGATGAAAAATTCCTTGAGAAAATATCTATCACCAAGGAATGTTCATCCAAAATTACTCTCCCATTTTTCTTCAATAAATTCCCCCTTTTAATTATTTTTCGTTCACATAAGATGAATGTTCAAATATAATATTTCATAGTTATTTTAATATAATAAATTGAAACAAACTTTTATTTTTAGGTAATAGTGATTAAAAACATTCAAAAGCAATCAACTCCTCTTAATCCATGTAAATAATTCACATTCTGTATAGAGTGTTATGAAATACTACTTTTTATATTCTTGGTTAGTAGGATCATCTTTTCATTAAAATAGAAGGGAAATAAGTTAACTCTAGGTATACACACGGGTATATTAATCATTATTCAATAAGGGAAGTAAACAAAAAAATATAAAGTGCTATGGGTTGACACCCATGTATCACTATGTATATAATAGTTAATTGGACTTCGAGAAATATAACAATTAAAGGATAAAAACCTAATATGATCCCTTTAGCTTCTTTTAAAGGTAATTTTTTACCATTTTTTCACTATCCAAGAATTTCATTTTACACTCATATAAAAATTTCATAGCTCCATGATGTATAACTATTAGAATGGTAAAGGGTATAGACCATATAGTTTTTTTATTTCAAGGGAATTGATTATGACTATAATTGAAAATTAAATCTTTATAACTAGTCATAAATTTACTATAAAAAATTATGGAATAATAAAAGTACATAGTTCCCTATTTATAAATTCTAAAATTTTTATAATACTACCTTTAAATGTCATTAATCTCACATAACTCAAGAATCCATCTCTCACCATTTGTTTGGAATACAAAATGAAAAGCCTTGATAGAAGAAAAGAGTGTGATGAAGATCTACAAGTAAATGAAATAACTTACTAAAAATAATTCTCCATATAGAAAACCCTATTGTAGTTTTTGAATAAAATTCTATAGGACCATAAGTCCTTATCTATATTTAACTACAACTTATTCCTAGAAATATAAATAGAATTTTCTAGAATTTTCTAAATCATTTTATTTGATACCATAGATTTTCTACTTGATTATGGGTGATAAGCAGTTCTATTTTTATGAAAAAAATCATATTTTACCTTAATTTTTTTAATTTAATGTTTTTTGAAATGGGTTACATTATCAGTAATGAAATATTTATGAACTAAAAAAATAGGAAATATTTTATTCTTGATGAATTTTAAAACACTAGTTGCGTGATTTTGTTTAACAGAATTTACCAACATAGATACAAAATATTTATCCACTAAAATGTAGTCATTACCAAAACAAATATAGAAATGGTCGCATAAAAAATATACCCAACAGACCAAAAAATTCAACCTATGAAATCATTTTTTTCAGAGTGCTTGTTTCTTAAGTACATTTCACATCCTTTTATACTTTTCATAACAAACTACAAGAATCATAACATAGATAAAAAGTATATTCAATTAAAAACTTTCATGATGAACCCTTAGAGCTATCTTCTATCCCCCATGATATCCACCTTATGGCAAAGAGTGAAAAATATCAAGAATATAAAGTATCTCTTCCTTAGGAAAACACCCCGTAATGATTCCATAAATAAAACCTTCAAAAAAATAATGGTTTATCTCCAAAAAATAGTATTTACATTCTAAAAGTAATTTTCCACCCATTTTATAGGAAAAAATTTTGAATTATTCTAATAGCTAGAATCATGGAAAAAGTTTCATACTACACATACAAAATAATAGAAAAAAACAAATTTTGATCCAGGAAGGAATAATAGATCTATATTATATCATTATTTTGGGTGTTGTATAAACTAGATAGTTGATAAATCACTAAAGTTTTAGTACCATGTGTATCCCTTATCTCTAAATCAAATTCCTATAGGTAAAACCCGCATATAACGCGTTCAGGTTTAACTTGTTTTTTTGGAAGCAGCTAATTTTAGGAAAAATGTTTTCTAAACAGTCTTACATTATAACCAATCAAGTACTGCATAAATTTATCAAGTGAAAACATAGGTGTTATCATATCCTTTTTATTTATGGTACAATATCCTTATACATTATCTAGAAACACACTAGTATAGGAGACAAGCATAACACCGGAGATATTTCCCAAGGCAGGAGAAGGAAGAAGTCATGCCCATCCAGGGCCTGTGGGGATAAATCTAAAGGCACATATGGCTGCGCTAAAACAATGATGCGCCAAACTGTGGTGGTGAAACCCACAAGTTCCAGGATTTTTGACGACGAAGGCTGGATTTGATATTGGCTTGCTCTGCTGGATTGTCTTGACTTCTTTATTTGTTATCTCTTTTATTCCCTGTTGGTGTAAGTCATTTACACCTCGAGTCTGTAATGCTACTCTTATTTTTAATAAATTCCTTCGGGGGCATGAATTGGGGAACCAATTCCTGCCACCATCTTCTAAAAAAAAGGAGACAACATGAATCCATTTTTATTTCCTCTGACATAAAAATTCCGCACTACTTCATTACTATCATCACACATAATTTCAAAATGAAAGTTCCAATTAGGGGTAGTGGTAATGGGTTAATATGTTTGTATTACTTAAAAAAGATTATATAATTTTTTGGAACTTTTCATCAAATAAAAAGGGTGTATCTTTAAGAATGTTTGATAATAATGGACAACTGATCTTGTAAAAAACCTAAATGAGCCTCTTGTAAAATCTAAAATTCCTAAAAAAGGTTCAAACACCATTCATATTTTTTAGAGGTGGTATTATTTAAATAAAATTTATTATAGAATTATCTAACTCTATTCCGCGTCTTAGTGTTCACATCTGAGGAAACTACAATATGTGATCATGAATTGGAATTTATACTTATTTAGAACATTGTTGTCCTCTTGAAAGATTTATAAGTCTAATTATTGATTCTTAAGATAACTCTAAAATGCAATTCCTACAAGATATAAATCATGTATAAACACATATATTATTAACTAAATTATGTCCAACAAATATGGCCATCATATACCTTTAATAGTTTAATGGGGAACCACACAAACCAAAGAGAATTCTTTGATAAGAAAATGTTCTGAATGGGAATGTAAAGTTGGTATTTTCTTAGTCATTAGGGTTAATTAGAATCTATTTATAGTTAAAATATACATTAATAAAATAAAAAAATCAATATCGATTAACCTATTAAGACTTTAATCCAATAATTGAAAAGGAAATTATATTTCATACTAGTTCAATTAAGTATTCTATATACTACACACACTCTCCATTTAATGATTTTCCAAGTTTAAATTTGTTCAGTATTTTTATATTCTTATTAATGTAACACCCCCTTCATAGGGAAAACTTAGACCAAGATGAACCAAGGACTATCTAAAACAGGATATATATAATTCCAATAACAAGCATGTTGATAAATTAAGCCCTCATGGTCTCTTCCATATTGGGATTGATTTTCATTTTTCCATATACTCTTGGTTTATGATTAGGTTACATTTTTATTTTGATCATGTTGAATGATGGGATATCCCCTTTAATGTTAGAAATGGTTCAACATATTTTTTATTTGAACATTTTCAATATAATTACTTATTCTTTTCTTGTTTATTTTCTTGTAAATATTAAGTGATTGTATTTATTGAATAATCGTCACCTAAAATTAATATTTCATGTGATATGGATGTGTTTGGATCTCTATAAGTGGTTCTTCTACGATAATAAAAATACTCTTTGACCTAGGTGTCCCAAGGTGTTCAATTATTTTCTTAAATTGGGTTTGAAAACAATAAAGATTGGGGGATTATATACTACATTTAAAACAAAAATTAATTTCTTAACCACTATTATACATGGTGTAAACTCATTAAAATATGTTTTCAGATATGAACTGAGAATGTGTTCTACAAAAAACCACCTAAATATTCCAAAATCCCATAAAAAATTATCAAAATGTTCCTCCTAATTACTATAGAAAATTTCCATGCATGTTTTAGAAAAAGATTATATTCTATTTATTTCATCAATTATTTTTAAGAACTATTCTTCTTACTGATCAGTGAGTTTTGAAAATTACAAAATTTCTTTCCTTTGGTTTTTTGTTTAGTTTATTTAAAATATTTACTAAAATCTAGCTCCCAATTTTATTATTACAAAATAAAAATTATTTTTTCCTTAGAGAAGTCAATGATATAACTTTATTTAGCTTGGAATGGTCTTAATAAGATCATTTAAAGAACTTTATCTCATTCTATATACAACATTATAAAATAATAATGTAAAAAATAAATTCTAAAATTCATAATAAGATCTTCTACAATACATATGGGGTGTGTGATAAAAATATCGACCAGTGGTAGGACAATAGTGATGGACTGAAACTCTCCCAATATAAATAACTGAAATGATAATAAATGTATCATTTTAATGGTCACACTAGGGTCACATATAAAATTGAGTTTGCAAATATAACCTAAACAGAATGAAATAAAAAAACGCCCAGGACATTTGATTTTTTAAGGGATTTAGTTTTGGAAAATAGCACTACACTCCTTAGTGAGGTGACATGTGGAAAACTCATCTAGTGTCTTCATTTTTTATAAAATATTTTAAAAAAAGTTAAAATATAATTGTATCAAAATAAGATATTGAATGGATGGTTTTTCTACATGAATCTTATAGAAAACCCTGATAAAGTAATGCAATTCAGGTTCCTGGTTACTCTTTTAGATTCATTGTGGAAAAGGGATGGGTGGTAAATTGTTTATATTAAATTATGGATATACCTAAACTAAATCTTGGACATTTTTATTCACTTGGTCAGTTCTAAATTTAATTTCTTTTTATTTTGGTTTCATATAGAATAGTAGGTTTAATAGTGATTTTAGTGTTTATGTCAAAATCTCTAAGTTTGTTTCCAAATTTTGTTTTTCTATTTCAATCAAAATTTATGTTTGGGTTCCCTTGGGTACATTATAACTTATTGATTAGTTTCTATACTAATTTTTATTATGACATCCAATAAAATTTCCCTATGTTTCATTTTAGTTAAGCTAAGAATTTCCCCTTAATATCATATGTTCATGTATCTGGGTAACTTTCCTAAATTTATCCCTATATAATGATTCCTAGAATCATTTTATGATTTATTAGAATCAATTTGATATTTTCTTGAGAATTATGTTCATATGTTAGTGAAAAAAAACATCCTATATATGTTAATAACATTCCTTTTTTCTTCCCCTTTAGAATTAGAAATTTCATACTTATGTTGGTTTTGAAATTGTGGTTAGGGTTTTTTGTGGGGATCCAGAGAGAGGTTCTCTTATCATCCTTTTCTCCCTCCATTGGGGGTTTGGATGGTTCTTATAACCCTAGTAATAATTATTTGAGAAGGGGTAACCACTAGACTAAATCAAAGGGTTTTAAATGGGCGATTAATTATTTTCAATTGGTTGGTCCAAAATTTCAATGTTGGGAAAACAATTCTACTATTCCCAAACCTGACACAACATTACCACTATTTCATAATTGAGTTTTCAATTTTATCAATGAATATTATAGTTTATTCTTCTATATCTTTTTTAATAGATTTAGTTTCCTTTATATGAAGGTTACTTATCCTCAAATAATTATTTTGTTAATTACGCGTAGATGTATGGGAAATATTCTTAAATTCATGGACGATTTTTTTAAAAAAAATATAAACTAAAATACTAGTCTATTGTTGATTGATTGTAATGGTTTTGGCCATTATAAAAGGTTTCCATCATAAAATATTAATTAAAATAGTGATAAAGTCGTTTTCTAACAATATTATTATATCTATCTCAAGTTTAATGGAATATATCACCCTTTTATTAAAACAACCACTGATCATATGACCAATATTCTTTATTATTCACATATGGTAAAAATTCTTAACAAATTCATTAAATAACTAGTCCCATGTGTCAAAAAACTCATAAATAAGTTTTAAACTATGTCCTTGAATTTCCCTTAAGGAATAATGGACAAACTCTAAGACTTAACACTTTATCACTCAATCCATGAAGATGAAGTTACGACACCAAACTATAGAAGTCCATAGTGAACTTAATATATTCTTTATTAAATAATCCATTATAGGATGGAAACATAAATGGATGGGACTATTTTATCTCATAGTTCATTGGAAGTATAATTATCCCAACATAAGATTGGTTAATAGAAATAATTGGATCTTGGATCTCCCTAATAATATTCCTATGAACTTACTATTCTTTTAGATAATGTGGAATGAAATTTTCATATTGATCAAAAAAACCTCTATAGTCTTCCATTTCCACAACCTTTACTTTCTTAAGAGTTATTATTTTTTTAAAAAAATTGGAATGAAGGGATCTAATTATACCATGTTTTATCTAGCATAAATTCACCGATAATATTATAAGTTGTATGCAAGAAAGGAATAAATAAACAATAAATTAAAAATTCCAAGAAATTAAAAAACACAAAAGATTTTTTTTTATTTTTTTATTTGAAAAAATTTAGAACTTTTTTTGTTTTGTCCCCTATTAATATAAATCCTTCATTAGGAATAGTGGCAAAAAAAATTAATGTCATTAAAATAAAAAATTTATTCATTTATTTTCCAATAACACTAGTATAAGGTGAGTAGGGTCGAACCCAAAGGGTAGACAAATTTTTGTGCATAAACTAAGAAAATAATCTAAGGAAAAGAAAAAAATTCATTAACTAATAAATTAATAAGGGAACGTTATAAAAAAATTTTTAGTAAGTAATAGAAGATAGAATGAAGCAGATTAATAAAAGGAATCCATGCTAATGTGTATTAAAAAAAATGAATAAGAAGTGGGATTTTTAATTGACCAATAACATCAATATTTACTTGATTTCTTGAAAGTGTATCACATCAAAATCTATTAAAAAAATATATAGTATTACTATAAAGGAGTAGGAAATTAAAAGTTAAATTTAATAATTTTTGTGTTTTAGATCTCAAATCTATCATGGAAAAAGAGTAAATTGAGAATTAAATAGAATAAAATGTGCATAAATATCAATTTTATTTTATTTAGTTTGATTTCAAAATTTTGTTGTCAAAAATAATTTGTAACAAATTATAATTAATATTTTGATTTATTTGAAAATTATTTACTGCTGTCAAATTATTATAGAATTATGATAAACTTATATACAATATGAATGATGAAGAAAAAAATAAATCTAGTAAAATCAATGTAATGGGAATAAGTAAAATAAAATAATAAGTAAAATCTCATTCCCTCCCACAAAAATTAGTTAAGTATCATTTTTATTCATTGTATCTCATGAAATTTTTATCTAATACAATAGAAACCATAATAATTGAGATAAGTTAAGGAATATTTTTCATTCAGAAAACTTCCTCTCTAATAATTTCCCTTATTCTAAACATAGTTTTCAATATCTTACAATGTATAACTCTCCTCCCAGGAGTCCCAAAAAAATAAAAGGAATCCATATCCAAATTATTGGACTCTAATTTCTAATACACCCATGAACCATCATGAAAGGATCTTAGCTTTATAGTTTATAGTCTTCCCTTTAGCTCAATTCTCAGGCCACTATATGTTTTCTTTTAATATTAATCATCTTCTTTTGATTACATCATCAAATACAGCCTAAAAAAACTCCACATGTGTTTTGTTATAATGTACTACATTTCACATCATGTCATAACTCAGAATCAATTCCTTCCTCCCAACTTCCTCAAAATTCATTTGTATATTCTCAAAAACTCTTCCTTATGCTCAGATATAGCACTCCCTTTTATTTCATTTCCCATTTTATAATTTATAGATACAATAGTTTTAATTGATATTTATTTTTTAACTTATTTGGATGTATTTTAGTGCATCATTAACTATACTCAGGAGCTTAATACCCATACAAAAGTATAATTTGATCATTACATATCACTTTTACCATTAAAAAACCCCTGAAGTGAATTACCAATAATTGAGTAATAACTTTATATAGCTTTAAACACATATAGTTACCCTCATTCTAAATTGAATAACTCTTACATAAGATTATATCAATCTTTAGGTATCCTTCTTAGTTTATCTCTAACCTTTATGTAGCATGGTCCTAACCTTTACCTAGCTTTATAATCTTTTTCTAACCATATATAGTAGATTCTGGAGTGATGGTACCCTAATGAAATTATGGAATTTTGGATGGGATGACCTTGACACATGTATCTTGATATTGGTACCATTACATGAGATTAATAGAGTGCAGTGAATCCTTTGTGTAGGTCATAAAAACTCAACTTTACCCTTACACAGGCCATCAAAACTACACTTATGTTGGTACGTTCAAGCACAATTACCTTTATAAAACTATTAACTACACACACAATTAAAAGTTTGTGAAAATTATCAATTAATAAATTGAAAATAAGCATAAAAAATATAATCATTCCATAAAATTATCGACTTCAAATAGAATTAAAAGAGATTCCCAAAAAATATATTAAATGTCTAAAAATGGAATTTGGAAATTAAAGCATCAACGTACCAAATTTATTCTAAAACTCAACAAAATACTTTTTCAAAAAAAAATCAACCAAATAAAATAAATACATTTTTTAATGAAAATATATAAATATTAGATTAAAGAAGATTTAGTCAATTCCAAACTACAAATAGTTCGGTTTAGACCAAAAATCATGGAAAATTAGTTTGTACAATAAAATGATCTATATTCACTAATTTACCAATTAAATAAAATTTAATCATTAAAAATAAATGAATTCTATGACTAAATGTGGAAACTTTGTATCCAAATAAGGGAATATCACCCACTAATTGATTCTATTTCTCAATATGCTTATGGTCATCTCCAATAGTGTATTTATACATCCTCTTGATAATTCTTCATGTGTCCTACCAAACCCCTCTTGTAAAACAGATTTCAAATTATCGTATCTTCTAGTGTAGTGTACTTGTGGAATTGTTCTTATTCATGTTCTCATGTCTAAATATTAGTAGGATCAATAATGCATACTAAATTTATGTCTTGATGATATAAATAAATTATAGTTATCAAGAAGGGGTTCTTAACTCTCACATCCTACTCATATTGAAACTTATATAAGTAGTGTCGTCCTACTCATTTTTTCTTTGACTCACAAGATATTTGAAAACAATCATGTTACTCACTTCCCACATCCTTAAGAGCACTTATAATTCTCTAGGTCTCTTACATATGTCTTTAAACCTTATTGTTTTTTATAGTGATATTTTATTGTGAAAATATAACAATATTTTTCTAAAAATACTCAACCAATCGAGTTTTAGAGGCCGTTACCCACTATTTCTTGGGGCTAACTCAAGTTACCATAAGTAGAAAAGTTTTAGGATATATAAGCCATAAAAATAAAAATTCTCATCCGAACAACCATTTTCCCTGATAGGTTGTATCTTTATTTTTCAAGGGGTATTTGTTCAACAAATCATGAAGTATTACCAAAATAATATTTTGTTAATTTCATCTCACATAGAAAAATAATAATCTCCATTACTATTTATCAAGCCCATACACATATTCAACAAAATAACTCTCTAAATATCCACAAATAAATATTTTAAAATACATATAAAAATATTCAAGAAACATCTTGTGGAGTGTAGTCTTCCTCTTTTAGGATAGAGTTATTCTCAAGAAGACTTTTTAAAATTGTATTGTGTATATAAATTTCAAAAATAAACTCCTCAGAATCATTCTTCCATATCATGTTTGAAACACAAATGTTTTTTGATATCTAAATCATTTTGGTTCAACTACAACATATTCACATTGCATTTCAAGATTAATAAAATATTTAAATCTCTAAAATAAATATTGATAAGTTCAAATCCTTTAACCTCCTTAAATATTCTTAATCTTAACCCTGACCAATGGATAAAAACATATTCCTGATTTTTAGAGCACCAATGCAAAACTCTAGAATTTTTAGATTTGTTTTTTATGAGAGTAATTAAATTATTAAAATTAAAAATTCGACCTAAAAAATCTGCTCTAATTCTTCTACTGGGATCTTCTACATCATGTATTTGTGATCATCAAATAAAAATTTTAAACCTTGAATCACAAACCCATCCGAGTTTTTGTGATTTATAGATGTAATAATAATAAAATTTGATGCATCAAATTTAATTTCTTATTTAGATTCCTAAGCATGGAAACTTATAATTTTTATTCTGTATAAGTTTTGAATTTCTCTATGTGTTGATACTTATGAAAAGTCACAAATTATCTTTTTGTGGATCATGTTTACACTCCGTCATTCTTACTCAGTTCACATACATGTTTATTCTAACACATGACGTGTTTACTAGGTTGTTATGATGATTATGAAAATAATTATTCATGCCTACATGGCTAAATGATTCTTACATAGAAGGAGACTTATGATTATCTAGTCATATATAATGATTACATAACTCAGGATAATGATTACACAGTTAAGAGATGACACTTACATGGACATTAAATTTATAGTTTTCAAAACTTTTTTGGCTGAGAAGATGTTTATGAAAAATATGGAATTATCATTACATAGCAATGTATTTTTTTTAAAATTTAGGGTCACATAACAAATATATAATTCTTCATCATAAATATGCAGATCCATCAAATGACTTTAGAACATCTCCACAATTCTCAAAACTATATAATAGTGTTATTCATCAATAATATTAAGTAGCCATTAATATTTATTCACCTTTTGTTGGTTCTCATCATTTCTCAAAACATTATCTTGTATTTATTTATCAATATCAGATCTTCAACCCCCCCATTAATTGGATTCACTCAAATCACATAACAAATGCTGTAGAAAGTACATCATAACCTTGGATCATGTGTTTGAAATTAAAAATGGTTCAAAACTTTTCTGAGTATTTTCCCATTTCTATTCATTATGGAAGAAACTCATCATAAACTTTACACATAACTAAAAAGTATTTATATCTTTAATCATTATGTCATCTATGTTTATTAACAATGAATGAAATCCAATACATGGGATCTTCAATCCCTCCATTTTTTTGTTTTCAATAAAACTAAATCATTATGTTATTATGTGTGAACTTTTATCCCCCCTTATTAACAATAAATAATAATGTATTGTGGGTAAAGGGTCTTAGTAAAATCATATTCAGGCTTCTTGAAAAAGTTTATTCCTCTCCAAATTTCATTTAAAGACACAGATTGGTCCACATATTGAGAGAAGGGTGACACTATATACTTATTATTAAAAATAATTTTGTTATTTAACTCTATGTATAAATGGGAAAACTCTATGTAGAAAAAAATATTGATTTAACAAGAATATTAATGTTATCCATTTTCAATTGTAGAAGGGGACACCACTCTCAAATTTTTTTATTTTGTGGATACTTAAATATATTTATCATAAATTCATACCCTTCACACAACTCAATGAATATATCGGAATTTTAAAGTTTAAGATAAATAACCCCCTTATTTTTCATCAATAAACACTCCCCCATTATAAATTTGTTTGATAAATTTAGAAACATTGATGGATAATAATATTTTCATACCTTAATATTCAATTTTTAATAGGTTATTTTGAAATTATATATCTATAAAAGACCATCATTAAAATAATTCCCCTAATATTTTATACCACTCAGTAGATGAACTCCATAACTCTTCATCATGTAAGGATACTTATTTCCTGACTAATTCCATTAGCTTATTGTATTGAATGGTAACAATAATTAATAAATCTATATATGGATCTTCCCCTTCCAATACCTACATCGTTCCACTTATATGAAAGAATAATTTAATAAATATGGGGTGACTAAGGTCATTAAATAGGTCAAAAATTTTAAGAGTTTCATCTCAACCGGTATCATCCTTGTATTCCAACTTCGCCATTTGGAGGACGCTTCATGCCACTTATTCTAATTTTCTTGGTTTCTATATTCTTGAGGTAACATGGTATTCCTCTGATCTGTCTTCAATATATAAGTCTAAATTTTTTATCTCATAAGTAATTTCATACAGTCTTTAGTATGGTGATATTTTTGATCACATCTTCTATAAGTTCTTTCCGATTTTTAACTTTTTTATGATTACATGGACTTGTTTTTTTATGAACATACATATTTATCTTAAGATTTTTCTTCTTCATCTCAGATTCACATTTATTATTTTTTTGATATCCCCCTTCATTCATCAAACCTGTATGGTAAAAAAATATTATACCGATAATCAAAGGCTTTGTGTCAAAATGTCCCATAACCACAGCTGTATCCCTTGAAGCTTACTCTTTCAGTATGATGGTGATTATATTTACTTAATTATTCTTACCTTCTCAGAATTTTCTATCATTTATCCATTATTATTCTAGGGTGTTTACCATTTCTTAGTTCTTATCTATTTATCCTTATAGTAGTTGTACTTATTTTATGAATTTACTTATCCCAAACATATCCATTTAAATTTCATATTCCATATAACCAGATAAAATTGATTCAACATCAGTTGAAAACAATAGAACCATTTTTTCTTTTTTAGGGGAATTTTCTTCTCAATAACTTTGGATTATTAAAATCTAATTCCCATAGTTCTATAATAGTATTTTCTCATCGTATTCATGTTTTTTACACCTAGATTGTTCCTCATGTTTCTCTTTTTATTATACCACAAATTATTCATTATGATATTCTAAAATCATATATTGTTCTGAAATATTCACCATGTATGTTTTTGATCTCCTATATGGGATCACTATCATTCACTTGATCAACTATTTTAAATTGTTTATTTTTTATGCCCTTATTTATCTTTTAATTTTTCACAAAAAAAGTATTCCAATTCATATATCAAAATATAATGAGTATATATTTCATCTTATTTTATATCACTACTTGATGTGGATTTATGATTTTTAATTAGAGAAATTAATGCTTAATAGTTCAATGAGGTACATTTTTTAGATTAACTTTTTTTGGATGATTCATTATCTTCTTCCCTACTCAATAGATTAC
The DNA here is from genome assembly GCA_963277665.1 of Viscum album. Taxonomy (NCBI): domain Eukaryota; kingdom Viridiplantae; phylum Streptophyta; class Magnoliopsida; order Santalales; family Viscaceae; genus Viscum; species Viscum album. The sequence goes on from OY728158.1 coordinate 398,124,808, forward strand.
TTTTATAATTTCTTGGGAACATAATTTTCATCCCATTTTCATTTTTCTGGGATCTATTTTAGAAAATTATTCTTATTTATAGTCATCTTTAGTTGCATTAAATTTATTATTTAGGTTGTCAACAAAAAAATAAATTGTACCTCCACAAATAATGAATTTTAAAAGAATCATACCTTTAAACATGTGTCTTCATCTTCCAATATTCTTATAGATAAAATAAATAACCTTCATTTTCCCTTCACTTCCTTTTTCATCACTTTCATCATCCTCTTTTGATCATATGAATGTATTATCTTTCATTTATTTCAATAGTAAAATTTTATTTGATATAAATATCAACTCTGCTTTTTCATTATTTTTTAATAGAATAGATTTTCTTATCTCATAATTCCAAAGCTTATTATATAACTCATTTAGGGGTAGTCATAAATATCTTCCAGGGATTCTATCTTTGGGTCATATCAATTTAGAAAATTTCACATCAACTTCTTAATTATTTTTGAATCATATAAAGTATCATCAAATACTTTTATAAGACTTATAAATTAATTTACATGAGTAAAGTGGTCATTTAAAACCTCATCACCATTCATCTTAATGTATTAAAAAATTTCTCTCCAAATCTGTTGTTTGGTTTCTTTAATCTTCATATTTTCCTTCGTATATATTCTTTCACATATCCCATATCCCTATGGAAATTTTGAGTCCCATTATCTTGGATTAGATTTTATCATATAGAGATAACATGATGGAATTTATAGTTTTCCCATATAAATTTATATTAATATTATTAGCATAATTCATGGGATAATCTCCTCAAAATGAATTAAATCCAACTGGTTTAGATCACTCACCTCAATATCCAATTATATAATTCATGGAATCATCTACTTCTTCCAACCATGAGATTTCTTTCCATAATAAATATTTACTCTTCTAATTTTAATATAAATTAGATCCTCCATGATTCTCCTTAGATATTTCATTGGGAAAATTACACTAATACTAGGTGAAGGGCCTAGCTCTAGGGAGAACACTTATATTAGAATGGGTGATTCAATGATATTTTTTTTATAAATTCCTCCATTACTACAAACACTATTGTCGGTTAAAGAATCGATCAAATATTTCAATATCTCAGAGCCTCACCTCGATAATGTAGTAATTAAAAGTCATAGAGTATAAGAATTTATAATTTTTTTTCTGTAAATATTTTACCTTATTATATTTATGTTATGTTCAATGACATGTTTTCTCCACTATAAATAATTTTGTGTATAAATATAATCTATATCCAAAAAATATGTTAGAAAATATCTCAATGTACCTGGTTCTAGGTGATCAAGTGACCTCCTATTTATAATTGATCCTATAAGTCTAATATATATAATAAAAATATTCTTCTAATATTCTAATGGGTTATTTATACTACCTCCAGAATTCTCTTCAAGGGCCCCCTGAAGTTCTCCAAATAGGTATTCAAATACATTAGTCTTCTAGTACTGTGTGTGGATGGCCTTATTATTCTTTAATTCCTATCTCCCATATATCAGTAGGATCACTTGGGATTTCTCACTAGATATCTTAATGATATAAGTATATCACATATTTAAGTAAGTGGTTCTTTTCTCACACCACCTTCTCAAATTGAACATCATTATAATAGTATTGACCTCCATATACTTTTTCTTTGACATACAAGATTTCTAAATGCAGTCGGGTTAAACACTTTACACTTCCTCTAGAGATCGTATAATTATCTCAACCTCTCTCACATCTCTACACATGTTCTTATTATGAAGAAATATTTTTTATATAGTACAGATCACAAAATTTTTCTCAAGTGGATCGTGCGCCTATGTTGTACAATTTTCTCCCTGGATTTTCTTGGGGTCGACTCAAATTTAAATTAATGGAATCATATTAGCATATACGTAAAAGTAAAATGAAAATAATTATATACACATGTGATCTTAAATGATCTTCTATTTAATTATATTTCAATATATTATTTTTCCTCAACTCAAAAGATTATTACAAAAATATCCTTTTTATAATTATATTTCAGATGGTTGAAAAATATATCTCCTTTATTTGTTAGTGGGGTCAACATCATATTCATAAATATATTTCCATAAATAAATAATTAAATACTCTTCATTTATATAAAAAATATATTAGAAACACCATATGGAGTATAGCCTCCCCCATTTTAGCTTGAGTGCTTCTCCAAAAGATTGTACAGACTCTTCAAGAGTCTATAAATTTTATTGAGTAACGCTAGAAAAATAATTTTTGATTATCAAGAATAAATAAAAAAAGTTTTTAACAATTATAGTTTAGATCTAGTATCATCATATTTCATTTCCAAATTTTTATAAATTTGGAAGACTCTTAATTTTGTCAAGAAAAATTCTCATCCTTTCACCTCATTCAATCTTCTTTCGCTTAATATTGAATGATGGATGAGAAAAGCTTCATAATTTTTGGAAAATATACACCTATATCTATAATTTTGGGATTTATTTTTTATTATAATAATTAAATTTTATAAACTCTTCTTTTATAAATTAATAATTCCCTAAAATTATATTACATTGATCTTATCTTTCCCCACTTAGAGATCAACTTCTCACAATTTTATATCCTAATAAACAAATCAATTTGGGTGTTCGTGATTTTTAAAACCATAATGAATAGATTCAAAATCCTTAAAATTAATCTATTATTTATATTATTAAATATTGAAACTTATAATTTTTAGTCTATATAATATTTTAATTACCATATGTGTTCTTTCTTACACAAACTCACAAATTATCCTTAAACAGATCATATTTATGAAAAATAATGTTTACGCTACTCACATGCATGTTTATGGAGGGACATATAATTTTTACATAGTAGATTTGATTCTAATGAAGATAAGGATTCATGTATATCAATCAAAATTATTCTTATATATATAGATACTTATGTTTCTATAGACTTGTATGATACTTACAAGGAATTAGATTATGTTTACATGGATACATGACTAAACCTAAAAAACTAGTTCTTATCCATTTTTAAAATATTTCAATGCTAAGATAATTTTTACATAAACTATGTTATACACCTTACATACCCATGACATTATATTATTTTTAGGTTCACCCAAAAATCTGGAATTCTTCATATTAAATCTCAGTCTCCTTCAGATTACTTCTATACATCTACACACTTCTTAGAACATAATATTCATTTTATTCAATGCTAATATCCAACAACATTAATTTTGGATACACCTTGGATGGTTTCTCATTATTCCCCACAACTTCATCAAGTATATATTTATCAATATTAGATCTTTAATGAACCTACTAGTTGTTTAAATTGAAATAACTTAACAATTATTCTAGATAATATTTCACAATAATGGTACATATATTTGACATGAAGAATAGTTAAAAAATGATTTGATGTTTTCACTTTTCCATTTTTCTTCAAACACCTCATAATTTCATTCACATATCACTGACTAATATTGATTGCATCAATCATCATGGAATATTTTCTTACTGATAAAAAATGTTATTCGACACTTGGTCTCATCAATATCTACCTTTTTGTTTGTTTGAAATACTAAAAAATAATTATTTCAATATGTGTAACATTTTATCATCCCCCATATTGAAAAAAATGAAAAGGGTGTATATTAATAATAACTCACTCAACTCATCTTTATGCTTATTGAAATAGTTTCTTTTTCTCTAACTTATTTTCACAAACACAGCTTATTCAAATTTTTGAGAGACGGGTTGCACCAAATACTTCTTGACAATGAGACATTATGTTTTCAACTCTAATTATATATGGGAAAAACACATTTTAGAAAAAAAAATCACAATGACATCAAAGATATCAATTTTCAATTTTAGCATTTCATGTCAATCTCAAAATTCCTTATTTGAAAGTTTAACAAACATATTTATTAAGGAATATATACATTACATAAAACTCAATGAACTGATCATAAATTTCAAGATCAAGATGATTAACTCCCCCTTATTGCTCATCAATAAACACCCTCATTATAAAAATGATTCATAAAGTCCAAACATGTATGGATAGTGTTATTTCTATATCATAATATTTATATTTTAAAGGTAAATCTAAAATTAAATATTTTTAAAAACATAACCTTGGAATATGGCTATTTAAATTTTATCCCCATCACAGGATACACTCAATAACACTTTAATATAGTGGGTTAATTATTCCATGATGGATTTCTTAACCTTTTTATATAATTTTATCCATACACAACTTATCCTTCTATAGATATTCTCTATTAATTACCTACTTGCTAACACCAACATGATAAATTAAGGGAATAATGATAGGTTTCTATGCTCTTTACTTAGAGAAAAATGGTTAATATTTTCTTATCAACCAGGTTCTTCAATGTATTCTAACTTCTCTATTTGAATATCTCTTTTTGACTCTTATTCTACTTTTTGGTTTCTGATGTACTTGAGAAAATAAATTTTTCCTTCAATCTATCTTGTATTCATCATTCAGTAAAGTCTTTCAAAGAAGTAATTTCATGAAACCTTCAACATGGTAACCTTATAGATTACATCTTCGGTGTTTTTATTTATAATTTTTATCTTTTTAATGATTCAACAAACTTGAATTTTTTAAAACATACTTCTTTCACCTTAGATCATTCCTCTTCTCTATAGTTTCAAATTTTCTCTTTTCTGTATATCCCCACCCTAATTTATTCCACCCATATAGTAATAAAATATATAATAGAAATCAAAGGCCTTGTTTCCAAATATGCCAAACACCAATAATATCCCTTCAATATTTCTCATTAAATATATTGATGAGACTATTTACCTAATTTTATTTTTTGTCCCAAAATATTCCAAACATTATTCATCATTCTTAATTGGGGGATTCCATTTGTCTACTCCACTCCATATATCCTTATAGTAGAATCAATTATTTGAATAATTTATTTCACTGAAACATCTTATGTTTGAGTTTTAGATTATTTAAAACTAGATAAAACCAATTCAACTACTCTTAACAAAATATAACTAGTTTTACCTTGGCCTTAGGGCTCATATATTCATGAGATTTGGATGCTTCATATTGAATTTCCAAATAATTATCTTATTCATTTATTATGATATTCAAGTTTTTTCTATTTTAAGACCCCTAGAATGTTCCTCATGCAATACTTCTTCTATTTTTATCCAATTTAACATTGTTATATTCTAATATATTGTGTTTCTATATGATTTCGACCTTGAAATCATTGATTTCATGAATGAGATCACTCCAATTTAAATATTCAATTATTCTGCCTTTTAATGTATTTTTACACTCTTCATGGGGTTCTATTAGGTGAATTCATTCTTAGAGTCGTTTATTTATGATGATTCATCAACTTCTTCCTCACTTAATAAATTTCATTTATAATTTCACTGAATCTTATTTTCCTTTACATTTTCATCCTTTTTATACTTTATTTTTGATAATTCTTCTTATTTATCGTCACTTTCTATTTCATTAAATTTTTTATTTGGACTATCCACTAAAAGTTCAATATTCCTCCACAACTAATGAATTTTAAGTTAATCACACCTTTGTTTTTTCCTCTTACACTATTTATTTTCTTATATATAAGATACAATACCTTTATGTACTCTTCACATATATCTACTTCACTTTATTTATCCTCATATAAACTTGATAATGGATTATCATTATTTTATTTTAGTTAGATAATTCTCTTGAATTTAAAATTTAAAAACTCTTTCGAGTTATTTTTAAACATAATATTTTTCCTCATCTCATAACTTAGAAGTTTATTAGGAATCTCATCAAGATATAAATCTTCAATCACTACCAAATATATTATATTTGGGTAAAATATGTTAGGAAAATTTCTTATCAACTTCTTAAAAATGGTTTAATTATTTAATGAATCACCAAAACCCTTGATATGACTTTCAATTTCATTTACACAAGTAATTTATTCATCTATACCCTCATTATGATTCATATGAATATCTTCAAATTTAATTCTCCAAATCTAAGGTTTATCTTCCTTAATATTCACATTTACTTCAAACATATTCCCCAATTTCTCATACATATATTTGGAAGTTTAATTTCTCATTATGTATGTGTAGGATTTATTAGTTCGAGATGAAAGAATTATATTTCAATATTTCCCAAAAACTTTTAGATTCCTATTGTTACAATAAGTCATGGGAGTATCACTTTCAAGTGAATTAAATCCAACTATTACATCATCACTCACCTCAATAAATTATGAAAGAATGTATAAAATCATATTGCATTCCAAAAATTAAAATTAAACCCATAAAAATAGGAATTCTTCTATTGTTGATAGAATTGATATCCTCTTTGCTTACTATAGAAACTAGGCCCTTCAGGCACCCTAATTTTCTTACATACATGTGTTGTCCGATCTCTAGGGACAAAAAAAATTCCCAAATAGTTCATCGGTCAAATTAATATCCCCACAAGTCAACACATGTTCTTTTTGGGTTCTTTGTCCACATTCGTTCATAAATACCCAGGAAACTCCCTAGTAGGTCACCCATCAGGACCACAACTCCATTCCAAGTATACTTAACTGAGGATTTATAATTACATCGGCTCCTAAAATATAGGTGAAATATATTTAAATGGGAAGTAAAATTTATCCTTATAACCTTTTATCATTATGAGGTGTTTCATTTATCCCCCCCCCCACCTTAAAGCACAACGTCCTCATTGGGGACCTTACATCTCAACCGAGATAAAAAAGAAAACCGAGACCTGTAAGCCCTCCAATTTCCTTTCAAACACATATTACCCCTCTCTATGGTCCACCCACATGCCAAAATTAGTTATCAGACAAATTAATAACCCCATATATCAACACAAGTTCCTTTAATTTTCTTTGTGTTTACTCACACACACCCCAAGAAACTTCATAGTAGGTCATCCATACTGACCACTCCTCCATACCAAACATGCTTATCTATGTATTTCAAAATAGGGAGGCTCATGAAAATAAAGGTGCATAGGGTAGTAACATTTATCCTTTTAACCCTTTAACATTATCTTGTATTACACTTATATTTATAAATTTTAAAGAGAACTTACTCTCATAATAATTAAGGTTCCTGATATTGGTAAGATCATTGAGATAGGGATGGGGTGATTCAGTAATCTATTTTTATTTTTATGAATTAATCCTTTACAGTAACCATTGTCTCTAGTTAGAGCCTTTATCCACTCTAATTATGTCTTAAAAACTCGCCAAAATAATTTATTAATTGAAAGTGACATGACACAAGGGTTTACAAGATTCATCCCCAAATTCTTACACCATGTAGGATTTAGTTTTTCTCTAATTTTTATTTTATCGACTAAAAATTTTCTTAAGTAAAAATGAAAAAAATCTATATAAAATAATATTATAAAATCTATCAAATTTAATAGTCTTAAGTGAAAGAGTGGTCTCCTCCAAACAAGTCTTCATATTATATACCTCTAATTGAAGCTATCGCTCAAAAAGTTTTTTGCCTCCTAAGAGGGCCTTTATACTACCTTTTGAAAAATATTCAAGGGTCCTCCAGAACTCATTATTTTAATGGATCATTGAATGCTTTTATCTTTTAGTAAAGTGTGCATGAATATGTTTTAATTGTTAATTACTTGTGTCTATATATCTATAGGATCACTCAGGATTTATCATTATATATTATAAATATATATTGATATCACAGATAATCAAAGAGGTCCTTGACTCTCACATCCTACTTTAGTTCAACATTCTTTCATAATTGTGGTCATATCCTCTTACATTTACTTTGATGTATAGGATTAATAAATGTGGTCAGGTTACTCACTTTCTACATCCATACGAGTTTTAATTATCCCATTATATAGTATATCTCTACACACCTTCTTCATGTCGAGAGTTATTTTATTTAGTAAACATGACTATATTTTTTACAATAGAACCACATGACTATGTTGTATAGATAGTTCCCCAACATTTATAAAGGTAAAATTTGATTTTGGTAAATAGAACAATCTTAACATATACATGTAAGAAAAATGACAGGCCTCAAATATCTATAAGACCATCCATGATCTATTGTATCTTTATTTTTCAATGGCTATATTATTATCAACTCGAAAGGGTATTATAAAATTTACATTCTTTAGTTATATTTCACAAAGATGAAAAATTATTCTAATTTATTTATAAATAGAATCATCTTTGTCTTTGAAAAAATAAATACAAAAAAATAAAGAATTATGTATTTTTCATGTGAGTATGAAAATATAATAGAAACATCCTCTAGAGTGGATCTTTCCTCATTTTGGATTGAGTACATCTCATGAAAACTGTACAAAATTAGTTTGTGTCTATAAATTTGATCGAGCAACTCAACACACCACTTCTTCCATATCATGCATCAATCAAAAATGTTTTGTGATATTGTATATAATTTTAGTATATTTATAGTATCATCAGATATATTTTTCATCAAAATATTTGAATTCTAGAAACTCAGAATTCATACATTAAAAGTCACTAAAATTATTCTTCTTTGATCATATCATCCACCTCTTGAAGATCATATTCTCAAACATTTCTAGCATAAACCACAAAATAATTTGGATTTTTGTGATTATTATAAACATGAGGAACATATTTATCATCATCACATTTAATTTCTTCTTCATATTCATAAATCTAAAAACATTTATTTTTATAAGTTTTTTAAAACTCTTAATTTAACTTAGTGTATATGATTATGAAGACTTAGAAATGAGCCTTCCATAGATCATGTTCATGCATTATCATAATTAGAAAACTGACATGCATGTTTATACAAACACATGTTATTTGTAAACAAAAAGGATGATTCTTATAGAGTTACGGATTCCTTATTACATAGTTAGATGATGCTTATATAGAGGGATACTTATGTTTAAATAAGATTGTTTGATTTTTAAAAAACCATGGATGACTCTTACATAAATACAAGATGATTCTTATATACCTCGAACTTTTCCATTTTTTGATATTTCTAATTTCATATAATGATTATGAAAACCAAGGATTCATCATTACACAACAATTATATTTTTAAATTTTTATATTCAAATCAAAAATATTAAATCCATTAACATTAATTGGAGGCTCCTTAAAATGAATTCAATACATCTAAACTCTTCTCCAAATCTCATCCAAATGTTATTAAATTCCAATATTTAGTATCCTTCAATTTTTATACACCATGGGTGGTATTTCATTATTCCTAACAAATTTAGCTAGTGTGGTTTTCTTAATATTATATATTTTATCTCCCCAATACCAATATTCTCTCAAAATATTTACTAGATATTGTAGATAGTACTCTATATCCATGGTTCATGTATTTTGTGTAAAAAATTCACTAATAAGTTGACGTTTTTACCCTTTCCATCTATGATGGATGTTCCTCATCCTTTCCTTCCCACATCATTGAAAAATATTGAAAATATCAATCACCATGGAGTATTTAATTATTCATAACTAATGTAATACAACACATGGGCTCTTAAATACTATTTCATTATGATCTAAAATAAATACCAATGTATGATATGTTACACAAGGATATTTGAACAAAAAAATGAAATCATGGGAATGAGAGAATATACCTATGAAGATGTGTTTCGGTAATGATCAACCCACAACTATTATCCATGTCTAAATATATAGGGAATGTTTATGTCCCTTCTACCAATGGTTCTATGATGTTTTAATATGATTTATATGAACATGGATCATTTATAAATAAAATTCAACATTCAATTTTTTACATCATTGTAGATGGGATAACTTAACCCACAAGGGTGGTTGTGAAACTTGAAAACAAATTTATTGAATTCCTAAAAGGTATCCAAGATTATATGCTAGTCCTCTTAAAATATTTAATCTTTTCAGGTGAATTATGTGTACTGAATATAGAGGATGATATAATCCCAACATAGTCAACGTATGTAAACCAATCTTGAAAACTACTAAGACCATCATAAATGTACATGAGGTAACTATCACTCTGAAATTTGATGAAAAAACAATCCATTACAATATCATTGATTCCATTAAGTTCCCTTAATTGGATAATCCAGTTCTCACACAATCACACACTAAATAGGATTATACTAGTGAAGAGTCAGGTATGTTTAAAGACAATATAACTTTTTTAAAACAATTAAAAGTTTAATTTAATATGAAGAATAATTGGAAGAAACATGAATAATATGCTTGAATCCTAGACAAAGAGGAAGTCGATGATGTGGATTTGAGAAATCCTAATCTCATTCAATCTATAAAACCCTCCCAAAACCTAGAGTTATAACCCCTTCCCAAAAACATAAAGTGTGTTTCCATAATAAAAAGTGAATTTTTTTCAAAAAGTTATTACTCACAATTTATCCCTTGAGTGAAATCAAAGATAGATGAATCTATTAATAGAAAATATGAATTCTATAGTATGAAATTCAGGATATATCACTATGATAAGTCCCAAAATCAACATTAATTGAATTTATTTTTATGAAAATTCAAAACCTATTAGGAAACCCAAGAGAAGAATAAATCTACCCCTAATGAATGTAAACAAGAAAGAGATAAATAATATATTAAAACCAAGATTTATATACCCATTATCTAAATCACAATGAGTTAGTCCCATTCATATAGGTCATAAGAAAATGAGAATGAATATATTGAAAAATGAGTAGAATGAATTTATATTGGAAGAATCTTGAAAAGTTAGAGAGTGTATATAGATTATATAATTTTAAAATAGTTCACTAGGAAATATCATTTTTCCAATACCTTTATTGAAGAAATGTTAGAAAGATATTCCAAAAGACCCATTAATGGTTTATAGATGGTTTTTCAGGATACATTTAGGTGACCATTGCAACATAGGACCAAGAAAATACAATTCTAATATGCCCCTATTTTTCCTTTACATACTCAAGGATTCCATTTGGATTATGTTGTTTCATTAAGAAAATTTTAAAGATGCATGGTAATAATTTTATCTTGTAATATTGAGGATGGCTTCAAAGTTTATCTAGATGATTTTACTATGGTTGGAAATTCATTTAATCAATATATAGAAAATATGAATATTATTTTGAAAGCATACAATGACAAGAACATTGTTTTGAATTTTAAAAGTTTCATTTCATGGTTCAAAGTGGTATATATAAGGGGAATGATATTTTAAAAATATGAACTGATATGGATATGTCTAAAATTTAAGTGATAAATAAATTTTCTTATCCAAATTATTTTAAGAATGCTAGATCCTTTCTATGAAATATAAGGTTTTATATAAGGTTAATCAAGGATTTTGGTATGGTTAATGTTTCTATATCTAGATTACATTTTAAATATACTAAAATTTATTTCTATCATAGCTATAAGGATTTTTTTATAAAATGAATAGTAAGCAGATCACACCACCAATAATGCGTACACCCATCATGGAACACACATGTGAACTACATTGTGATACTACCAACAATACTCTTGGAGTAGTATTATCTAATATAATAGATGAAATACCTCAATAAATTATATATCCTTCAAGAATATTGTATACTACCTAGGACCATTACACAACCACTAAAAATAATTTTAAGAAGTTTTTTTTTGTTTTGGATAACCATAATTCATATTTTAATTGAAAAAGCACACTATTTATTATAATCATAAAACCATTAGAAGCCACATGGTGAAGGAAAAGGCTAAACGAAATATGATTAATTTTACTTTTCTACTCTAGCAATTTTATCTTGAAATAAATGAAAAGAAGGTTCCTAAGAATCATTTGATAGATCATCTATGTTGATAGGTCTACACATCTAAAGTGGAGATTCTATATAATAACCCATTTAATGATTACATTCAATGAAAGAAGGTGTATTTTATTGAAGGATGGTTACCTTGGTATGTTTTTCTTAAAATATTTTGGTCACCTTCTCATTTTTTATCTCACTTAAACCCACAAAAAATAATTATTCTGAAATCTAAACCAATGTTTTATATTTTGGATGATCCATGTATTTGGGAAATCAATAATGATAAAATGATCAGGTGGTGATTTATTAAGAGTGAGAAATAGTCTATACTTAAATATTTCCATAGTTAATCTTGTGTAGGTCACTTTAACCGTGAATTAATTATCATAAGGTTTTATATTCATTCATATAATATCTTACATTGTTTAAATATTCCTATTATTTTTTAAAAAGTATGTGAACAAGTCCAGTTCACTAGTAACATCATCAAAAGACAATAGAAACCTGAAAAACAGTAGGATTTTATAAAATATTTACTGTTTGGGGAATGACATTAATGTGAACCTTTCTAATTTCATTTGAAAACTCTTACATCCTATTGAATTTTAATTATTTTAAAAAATAGATTAAATCAAAATCCACCATTATTGATGATTCTAATATTTATTGTACTGTTTTTAGGAGTAACATTGTTTTTGTAGATTTGGAGTAGCAAGGTAAATCATCAAGGACCAAGGCACTCATTTTTTTAATATTAGCACAGAATATTTTATGAGGAAGTATATATATCATTAAAAAACATCAATACCCTACTATCCATAAACAAATAACAACGGTAGAGTTTCAATTGGTGATTTTAAGGGAATTTTGAAGAATATTTTGAAGAAAATAGAAAATTCTGGAACCAAAGGGTAGAATATATCTTATGATATTATAGGATAACCTTACCCCCACCCCAATTTTAATGAGTCCATATTGGTTAATCTATGGGATGTATTGTCACATGCCTATGGATCTAGGGCTTACTGGGTAGTCAAAAAGATGAATCTGTAACTGAAAAAATCTAGGAAGGAAAAAGTATTTTATCTTTAGAGGGTATTATTTTTTGAATTCTAGTATTTACTAATAGAAGAAACTGTGGAATATGATAAAATAATTCAGTAAAAAAGTACATTATTCATGGAAAAAAGTGGTTCTTTACCTCTACAATGTCGAACTAATGCCATGTAAACATCATTCCAGATGGGAATAGAATTTTATTTTCACTAATGTATATCCATTTGGTGTTGTTTAGAGCATTAATTAAGGATAAATAACTCCATTTAATATCAATGGAAATGATCTAAAGAAATATCCTCGAAATATACAACAAGAACCAGTAGAGGAAATCAAACTCCTTTAATCTATCTTCTGATAGAACTAATGGGTTATACCATTATTTAAAACATAATAAGTTGTTGTTTTAATTTTAAATCTATTTTAAAATACTATATCTATTACAATTCACTGAGTACATTTCATCATCCATGTGTGAGTGAAGGAAACTTTTTTATTATATAAACCATTATAGTTTTCTATTTTTTTGGACTTACCTTTTCATTTTGGTTATTTTGAAACATTTTGAGCTCGGTCTTAGTGCCTTTACAAATTTTAAACAAAGGTTAGTGACATAAAACTATTTTTAATAATAAACTCAACATAGTGGAATAGTGAAATGAATATTTTCAAATTAAAATAGGGTATAATATAAGAAATGACTATTGATTTTGGAATCTTATACCATGACATGCTAGCATAGATTAAAATCTTGTACATATGAGGCTTTTAAAAAATTGGAAATATTACTAAATTGCAACAATTTTTTATATAACCAATATATAATAGAATAACCAGAACATTATTATTAATATATTAAAAATTATATCATTCAGGTTCTAATGTTATAAATTATTGAGGTATTATTTTGAATAAAAAACATCCTTTTACGACTATTTTTTATTTTATATGTATTGTATTCTTTCTCAATAAAGAAAAATACATTGGTGTGTTTATTATTTTCATATGTGTTGTTGTGTAACTATGATGTTTTCGAGGTACTATGACATTAAATAGAATATTTATTTAATGTTTTATCTTATACATCAATCATGGATGGATTTGTAGAGACTTGGAATTTTTCAAGAGAAACAAGTGATGATTAATGTGTTATCCTTAAAGGAAATGATGAAAAGTGCATGTTTATTAAGGTAAATTGGTCTAAAATATTTTGGATCTATTTTTGTGATGATTTATGTGGTATAAAGATAATTTTTATAGGTCTTAAATACATTAATGTGAAATCTATAATTTGAGTGTCAAAGTAGTAATTTAATAAAGGCATAAATTCGTAAGACATAAATTATTTTTTCTGTCTTCAGAAGGATATTTTATGATTTTGGTAATTTTTTTATGACTTGAGTTGATTTTTCATATGATTTTAGGACATTATATATAATTTCAAAAAAAAAGTCAAAATTCAAGCTGACTCAAAAAATTTCAATGGCCTTGTGAATATGACTTTGATAGAGAGTAAATTTAACTTAAAAACGTGGTGAATTTTGAGGAGTCTATTCTATAGAAATGCAAGTTTACATAATTTATATTTTGATACTTTTGATTCAAATATTTGATAAAATTATGTATAAAATTAGTAATAACTATTCTAAATAAATATAAATTAAATTAGATGATTCTACCAAGATGATTTCCATGGACTAAACATTATGATCACAAGTGCGTCATTATTCAAGATTTGATAAATGATGAACTATCCAAGTAATAAGTTTTTTTTAATGAGATGTGTTCCATTCCACAAATTATTGTTCCATGTTGAAATTGATCATGATTCCATTTATGTGGTGTTTTTAAAGGAGTTAAAAACAATATATTTCAAGGATATTTTTATAAACTAGAGTTTCAAAATGGATAAAATCCTAGAGTCCCCATGGATTCATGTAACATTTTTTATGATGAAGATATATGACATAATTATTATCTATTTTGAATTTGTGAGAAGATTTAAGAGCTGAAATTTACTTAAATATAGTATTATGTGGTATTTTATTCGAAAGAAATATCTCTATAATCATTCACCTATCAAGGAAGTTGTGAGTAAGAGGAAAATAAAATATAATATATTTTAATCTAATTTGGAATTGATAGAGGATTTGATTTTTAGTGTTTCCAAAAATGAAATATTTAGAAGATAATTCTCCGAATAATTTTTTAATATACATTATGTAGGTTAAAGGACTAAATGGAGGATTTGTATCTTTTTAGAGTACAAAGAAACCTAATATATAGTAGTATCAAGAAGAGATGATGTGAAGAGTTTAAAATTGGTATATTAATTTTAGATAACAAAACATTCATCTTAGGTATTTATAATAATCATAGAGAATCATATTTCATAAAAAATAGAGTGAGTTAGACACTGGAGTACATGTTTAATAATATTTTGAAGTTCCTAAGGTGGTACTTAGTTAGCCTTATTAATATAGTCTGTTAATAATGCGAGTTGAAATTACTAGTGGTAAAAACCAACCTAGATCATTGCAATATACTTCATTCAATGGATAAATTTTTTAATTATAACTATGATTGCATTGTATAAAATATCATGAGTTTATATATTGTGATTGGGGTGTATAACCAATTACATGAAAGGGAAAATAGTGGTATTATATGTTGATCATACGAGGGAGATCCATAGTATAACTACTTGTGTACATAGTGGTTAATCTGTGATTGGGTTGTCTAACCAATCATATAATGAATAATGTATTTATTATTAAACCCTGTAACTCCTCATGTTCTATCATTTATTATTTTTTAACCCATGTGAGTTAGGATGAGATAATTATCTGGGAATGGATTAAAATCTTATCCAATAATTGAGGATGAGTTAAAGGGAACTAAGTCATAAAATATAATGAAATCATTTATTTACCCTCTCACCCCTATCAATGATCCAAATGGTCCTTGGTTACTTCAACAATGCACTGATATTATTTCCTATCATGACATTTAACCCTTGTAATGCCTATTATCCATGAATTACTAAGTTATCCTACTACATTACAATTCCAAATTATATAACTACCTATCGATAAAAGTCAATACATGATAACAATATAACATAAGTATGAGGTAGATAGATGTATGATCTGTATTGAAATTTTGTAAGAACTATGGTTTCTATTTTTGTAATGATATTTAGGTGAATATTGGGAATTTTGTTAAATTTTTTTGAGAAATGAATAAAAATCACATAAGTTGAAGTAAATGTTAGGAAAATATCATCTAAACTATGGAAAGTATGTTCACAACATTTATTGAAAATAAAAAATTACACTCTACCTTTAGAAATATAATATAATAAGAAATTAAAAAAAACAGAAAAGAAAAAAATCTACTAAAAAATGGATAGATTTTTTCAATAATTCTTAAATGATAATGGTACGACTTGTCCTCAACATTTATGAGGACCTGAAACTGGACCTCTACAAGGGAGAGTGAGAGAGGATTCAATTATTGTATAAGGAATATTAAATCTTGAATTTTTATTTAAAATACATCCAAAACTCATATTCAAATTCAAAATATTCTCATCTCAAAACCCATTCACTATTTTCAATATAAAACCCCTAAAAATTCATGATAATAATTAAAAGAACCTCAATCCTCAGGTAAGGATATTGAAATTCAAAAAGCATATGGTAACCCCTAAATAAGCTTGTAATGAACAAATAATTATTTTTAAAATCATAATTCGATTGATGAGTGAAATAATTCAAGGTTCGTGAGTATAAAAGAACATTGGGGGATAGAAATGGTGTAAGTTAATTGAATGCCCTTCATAGAGAAAATATAATTAAGAACCATTATTACATATGATAATTTTCCATGACTTTAATATTAAAAAAGAAAATCAAATTAGATATTGTTTTGAATTTTTCTTTAATAATATTTTTAATGATCACTTGTTCAAGATTCCAAGGCTTAAGTATGGGGGAATTAACAGATCTCACATTTTCATTATTTGCACTTTTATTTTTAATGATTTAAATCTCAAGAATATAATTTTATGGGTTACCGTAAATTTCTAGGCTTTATAAAGATATTCTAATATTTCATGAAAATCGATCAACTCAATATTTTTTAGTGATTTTTATAATTTCTAGAATAACCTGAAAAAACCATAATATTGTTTGGGTTTTTTCAAAAGAAAATTTAAATCATTCTAAAAATTAATAAGAAAATTTGTATAATCTTTGCTTCTTATGTATAATGTTTTATAGTGTGAAAAGAATGGATAAGTCTAGATAATAAATAGGATGTTAATAAAAGACATGTGAAATCTAGCTAATAACCATATCTAATGTATCATATAATATGTTCAACAACTTACACATGCACTAGAATTGATATTTTTGTAAATCGAAACAGCTTATATAATATGACCTTGTTTATTATGTATCAACTAAAAAATTATTATGTAACCCTAAGAATTGAAATTTTAGAAAATTATCACATCATATATATTGATAATTCATCTAAAATATTAATCAAAACAACCTATATATTTATAAAAACATTAAATTTTTTTAGGTATACAATATTTAAATTTTTTATCACATTACACATAAAGTGAACATGTTATGTGTCATTAGATATATGAATTCTCAAAGGGAATCATCATACACATCACATAAGATATCTATTTTTATTAAATTTGGAAATTTTTTATCACATTGGATGTCACATGAGTTATTAAAATTCTTAAATTATATAAATTATAGGAAACCAATTTTTCTTGCAAGTAATTGAGTCATTCCATGATTGAATTTTGATAAATTCAAGATCTATAGACATTTCAAATGATCATACATGTTTATTAATTTTTTCCACAGTGAAGGAGTCATCAAAATTTTTAATTAATTCGAATATTTATAAAACATTTATTAAAAAATTTGATTTAGTGGACAATTTTGGAAAATCAAATGAAATAAAGAAATAATCCTCGTGTGTATCTATCAACTAAAGAAAAGTAGAATGATATCAAACATTGTGGGTTTCTCATGTTCCCACCTTAAATATTTAGGGATGTATTATAACTGAAAGGGGAAATAATCTAGAGATGTTGAATGAGATTGGTGAAAGGAATAAGTAGTCTACTAAAGTAAAATAGGTTGACAAAAAATGTTGTTCAGTTCATATGATTCTGTTGTTGGTATGTTCTAAGTTTTATTATTAATTTTTTACTCACATTGTAATTATATTTTCTTCTTAACCCATTGTTTTTACCCATTTAATAGAGGATTGGAATCTTTTTGGTGATTAGGAAGGGAAATACATCTTTTTTATTGCAGGATTTTTCACTATAATAAATAAAAATATTCCTTGTTGATCCCTCTATATATTAAATGATTGTTTATTAATTTAAATGAGATTGTGTTTAAAATTTTTAACGTATTCTTTGATTAATGAATTTTGTATTGATCCAAATTCTCCATCAACTTATTGTATATTTTATATAATTTTTCAAGCTTGGTTAATTGGTGGGTTTTTAGTTATTACATACACATGTGTGAAGGCAGAAAAATGTCTTCTCAATTTTTTAATAATTCCAAAAACCTTATTGGTTATTTCCATAGTAATTTAGTATTGGTTTTATATTTTATATTTATAAATACTTTCCATAAACATAAAAAATGGAATTATCATGTAGTGATTAATTTTATGTTAGCCACCACCATATCTTTTATCCTAGGGTGTTTTATGAATCTAATGTTGATTCTTTCATTTATTAATTAATTTTAAGAAGAGCAATTTCTTTTAAAATCTGTGATATTATTTCAATCAGAAATTTACAAGTAAACCAAAAAAAATTCATCTTCTTTATTTCAATATACTAGTTTTCATCACTTCAAATTTCCCTCAACATTTAATTCACTCAATATCAACCTCGTTTCAAACTAATTATGAAACCCAATTTTTTTATCACTATCTGGATAAAATGATTGTTTCCATTATAAAATATAAATAATAATAATAGGTTTTAAAAGATTTTTTCACAATCGTGTTTGTAATGTAAACCAATATGGGTAAATTATATAAGTAATTATTTGAATAAATTATTTATATAGATGAATTTGACCTTTATTTTAATTTAAATTCTTATGAGTTTTTTAGAATGTTTTTAGCATGTTTGGCCACATTTGATTATGGATATATATACTTTTCCTCAATATAAGAACTGTATATAATTACTTCCCTAGTTTGATGAGTTTTTCTAGTGGGATTGATATTATAGTTGTGTTTCATTTTTGTATAATACCATATAGGTATTTGGTTACTTTTAGTAAGGTCAAGGTCCCTTGACATTGACAGAGTGATGGGTGAGTTCTTCACTATTTAAATTTGGGAAATCTCGGACACTCATGTGATGATTTTTTAGACCCATTAGTTTCTAATAGTTGAGTCCTATGATTTATGTCAATGGTGGAGTATTCAGTTAGACCCAATATTCTTTGATTGATGGATTAGGACAAGTTCTTGTTCCATGGTCCATGTGATGGGACGATCCTTACTGTGGATTAAGAGATGGGAAATGTGATGTGAGATGCCTCCATTGTACATTGGGAGGAGGATGGGGGTTCCATAATGGTTGATGTTAGATTATACAACATGAGATAGGTTTAATAAATACATAATTCGGTAGGCGATGTGTCTTGGTCGATATACCTCTTTATAGAGTATAAATATGACATCCCACTTTAAAGAGTTTAAATATCCATGGGAACTGACATCTAGGACCACATATTGGGTCAATTATATACTCAAGAATATGTGTTCACTTTTTATTTATAAGATCATTTATATTTTTGTTTTTTCAAGTTAGAATTTGACTCATCCTAGATGTGTTATAGCTTATGGGAATCTGGATATAGAGTGACAGTTGATGAGGAAATATGAGATATGGTTGATAACCCTTGGGATGTAATGGAATACTGTAATAAATATAGATATCAAATATCATTCCAACGACCCACTTGAGGTAAGGTTATGGATATGGAACACATTTATTTATGGTTTTTGATGAAGATGTTGATATATGATCCAAGTGATTAGGATGAAACTACAGAAATATAATATCTTGTAGTTGGTGAAAACTCGTACCATGACTAAAAATATATGGTATCGATCTAGTGATTGTCTACAGATATCCTAGTAGGTAGTTTTATTGGGGATCTATTTGATGAGAAAGGGTAGGGTATACGATTTAGGATTTTTTATTTCAGGTGTTTGGGAACTATTATTTATTTTTCCATTTTTTTGTTATAAATGATATGATAGTAAGGTCCTATTTGATTTTCAAAGGTTAAATTATTTATTGGATTTACCTATTCTAATGAAATTTTGGTTTTACGGTTTTTAGAGGGTAGTGTGGTGATTTATGGATCATATTAAAATTGACGGTGAGACATTAAATGTAATGCCCCAACCCTAGTTACCCAGATTCGGTGCATTATTACATAACATTGGCATGATAACAAAGGATCAAGTCTTGAAATACCGATTAGTTTAGTAGCCTTGGAAACACTAGATATATTCATAATTCTTACATTACATCATAAAGTGAAAAAAACTACAACAACAACTTGTCTCCATATCCCATCATAATATTCCTGCAGGTCATTCATAAAATAATTCTTCACATCCTGGGAAAAATAATACATTGAAAGGGGTGAGCTCAGATGCTTATTAATGACAAAAATATAGCATAAACATTCACAAATAAACATAAACATTTATGGCAATGTATAACTAAAACAAAAGCCTTTTATACATGAACTTCAGTATAATATGGCAAAGATAAAATGAAATAATGTCATTTAATTATTCACATGGATATTCTATTAGTCGAATAATCACATGAAATATCAATAACCACTTTCATAAAGATGAAATTCATAATTAGAGACTATCATAACCACGTAGCCAAGGCCTCGTGCCAAGACTACAAATAAGATTTTGTCAAGGCCATGTTCCAAGACACTAGTTTGTCTGATGAGACCTACCAATGCATTGAGGAGCTATAACTGGCTCCACCCATCACATACTGAGTCCAATTCATTCCTAATATGAAAATTTTGAAACATAACAGAAAAATTCGTATTAAAACTAGCATACAAAATGTCAATACATTATCCACAAACAATGAATGGTATAAAAATAGCACATCCACAGTCAAATATAACTCATTCTATATAATATGGAATATTGTATTGTATCGGATTAACCTTAATCGAGAATGATGAAGGATATTGACATAGATGAAAATAATCATCAAAACTATTGGAGAGAAATATCCCCATTTTTCATGAAACCATTTAAAAGTCACACTATTTGTCAAGAATCCAATTAAAAATATATTCTTGAATCATAGTGTCCCATACCACTTTGAATCTTTTAAAAGTAATTTTAATTTTAATTCCTTAATGTCTATATAAATAAATCCTTAAAACCATTTTTAAAACATGGACATTATTGAGAATGATTTAGAAGAATAAATCATCAAAACATTTAAAAATGATATTTTAGTTAAAGATTCTAACCAAAGGAGAGACACTTGAATACAAATAATTCAGGTAATAAAAAAATTGTAATATCACGATAATAAAGGGATTCATGATATACTATGTAAAAGTACATTATATACACCATATAAAGGTGATTTGGTGTATAACAACAAAGGAGTCTCAATGGAATGTAATTTGAGATGAAACTTCTTATCAAGACTGTATCCTTTGGTTAAGGATAAATCAATGGCATAATTATGTGTGACAAATATAAATACACTCAATATGATTGGATATTCAGTGAAAATCAATCAGGGGACATTCACACATATTCTTGTAAAGAAAGCACCAATGAATTGGATATCTAACACAACAAATGGAGATTGAGTTAAAATTACTCTTATTATGTTCATATAGATGACTTGAGAAATTATAAATAGAGTGATTATGTGTATAAAAAGTATATCCATGGAAAGGGGAGTGAAAATTCAGACATAAGCAAATGAATATTGATTCCACACATAAACACAGTGTAAAATAATCAATGAAGTATGCGTACAGCCGAATGAATGGAAATTGAAATTTCAAATTCCCTTATCAATTTGGTAACATACGAAACATACACCCATGAAAGAAGGATCATAAAATGATGATGTACATATCCAAAAATTAAATTATATTTCACAATGAATACAATCATGGAAAGTACACACACCACATTCAATAAATAATTGGTAAACAATGCAAATCTCACGGAATTAAAAGTGAGATAAGAAACCCCTTACTTTGTACTTTTTCATTGGTCGACGGTAGGTTAACCTCCTGTATAATGGTTAAATAATTTTTATTTAATTATAAAATAATCATTTACATTAATATGATATCATATAATATCTTTTAACATTTATTTGTTAATAATATCTTAGTATTAACAACATTTTGGGTGTTAACAGATTCGTTTTCCTTTATATTATTTGTTATGAGAACCACATTTGTTATGGATTGGATGTATCATATTCATATCTAGAACAATATCATATCTCTAAAAATTATTTTTATTCATCAAATGAAATTTAGTCTTGAATGGATATGATGGGGAATGAATCTCATCGCGTTCGTGGAGACAGTAATCCGTACGTACACACAAGTGACAATATCATTATTTTGATATTAAAATAATATATAATTGTATGTTATATCATATATAAAGAACCATTATCATGTTATATTTATTATTTACTTAATTTAGACATCATTATTATACCCATCCAAATAATAATATATTGAATAACAATTACACCACGACGTGGAGACGGTAGACCGTACGTACGCACGTATGGTGACATGTCATTCAAAGGATGGATAGAATACTGAATATGGTTGTACCATATTTATAATAAAATCACAGTATATAGAAGATACTGGAGTTATTAGTTTATAATGGAAATAACAAAGAAATAATAAGTGGAAGAAGAAAGGAACTTGAAAGAGGGTGGTGAAATCATTACCTCTTCTTCGGGTTCTTCCTTTTGATTTGATCAAAAGGACTTTTTAGGTTGGATTTATAATCAAACTAATGCCTATAGGTTTAATTGAGGAAGGTTGAGAGAATATTTGGGAAGTTATTGGCCGAGCCAAAAGGCTTTTAAAGTATGAAGAATTGGTTAGAAGTGGTGTCCTTTTATAAGGGGGGAAGGGGCTCTTTAGGAAAAACTTAAATTAATATTTTATAATAAATTCATATTCAGTTTCTAATGGCTCCAAAGTGTATAATTCAATGTCTATGGTGGGTATATGTCTAAATCCTTTCAACCAACAGATTTTAGACAGGTTTGGGTCAAATATTAACCTTATCTTTAAGTTTTAACTCTTAGTTAATTAGTTTGACATTTACCATGTCACTTTGTATTTTATATTATATAGTTAATAAACATACTATATACATCCAAGAGGCCCTCAAGTGTTCCATTAATGATACACCTATCATGATATAAGTCCTTTTGTGAAACCTTAGATTTTTAGGAATAGAATATCAATTAATAATATAATATTTGTTTTAAAAACTCATTTATGTCAATTTGGACACTATTCAATAATTGATTTTTGTTAGTCATAAAAACTTTATTAATTATGGTCAAATTAATTTAAGAAATCCTAACATGTCTTAATAACCAAAAAAATTCTTGTATGACATCAAAACATTCAATTTATATTTATTTTAACATTTATAATACCAATTATTTGATTCATTCATTAATAAGGAAAATACTGCATCATTATTGTGTCATAAATAAATTTAATTATTAAATGTCTAAAAATTATAAATAACCTACCAATATGTAGGAAATATTTTTATCTTTATAATTAATATTTATTGTCTAAAATATAGAATATATATCCTATTGTAACGTTTTTTGTTGCTAAATGATATATGCTTATGTCATTTTTGTGTTTACTTTAACTTAATTAATATAAATTGTCATTATCACTTACAAGTGGATACATGGGGTCCCAAAAACGACCCAAAGATTCCCATGGTCTGAAATTTATCAACCAATAGGGGTAGGACATGTTTTAGGTTAAATTAATATTATTATAATATTATTTGTTTACCCTTATTTATCGGATTTACCCTTTAACAATGGTAAATAAAATATTTTCCGAAGTAATTATTCAAAAATTTTAAAAATAAAAGTTATCTATTTACATAATTTGGAAATCCTGATTAAAAATATGGAATCCATTTTTCCAAATTAAAAACACAGAAGTGGCAGAAATTAATTTAAAATTAATTCCCGCAGTCAAAACAAAAAGCATGTTTTTAAGAAATAATAATTATCAAAAGATTGACACTTGTTTATGTTTGGTTTAAATGTGAAATTATGTCCAATGACCAAAATTGTATTATATGGTAAAAATATATTCTAAATATGATTTAAAACCACTCAAAATCATAATTTATCACTATTAATTATTTTGATTAAAAAGGTGGTTTTTAATTAAAATTTAGAAATTTTCACTATTCCTCAAAATATGAAAGTTATCCGAAAAGTACCAAAATTTCACCCTAGGCTAATTTCAATATTCGGAATCCAAAAATGATTTCCATTTTGAATCATAAAATGTATAAAATTTCAAAAAGTGGGTATTACTATTCATAACAACTAGTTTTATTAGTTGTGGTGTGTATTAGAACTTGAAGTTGCGTACAACACACGCTGATGTATTATTCAGCTAGAAGCGTACTATGGAAGCTTGGGGTGTTACATTATCCCATCTCTCAATAAATTAAGTCCACAAAATTTTTAAAATTAGGCATGGGAATATAATGGAAACTCCCACATCGGAAAAAGATTCAATAAAACTATCACTTTAAAAGAAAGAAAGAGAAGTACAAAGGTCACCCGAGATAACCTATACTAGGATTCCATGTAGAAAAACATGGATATGGATGATAAACTATGTGTCAAGTTCTGATGGAGAGGGATATAAAACATGATCATAAAAAATTTAACAACAAGAAAACCAAAAACTTTTGAATAGACAAATGGTCATTAGTTTCGCAGTAGGAAAAGTAAACAAACAACATTTTTTTAAAGTTACATTACATAAATATGAGGAATTCATTTCTAAGATTGAGTAAAAAAATAAAGAAATATACTTAATTTTTAATTAAAGTTCCATTATTTTATAAATTTATACTACTAACTCATTTTTAAACGATGAGTATTCCAGATGACTTGGTCACACTAGAAGAGCTACAATAAAATTCATATAGAATCACATGATCTACAAAGAATAAACTATATATTTACCTTGTATTTAGAGATTAATCAAAACCAAAACAGTTAGTATAAGATCTGATGATCCTCGAAAAGGTTATTTCATTAGAGAAAGAAACACTAATCTGAATTTCTAAAATTAAACCAACAATACCCCAAAGTTAAATAAATAAAATTCAATAAATAATTGTCCTTAAAATCCTTTAATAAAATCCAAAATAATATTGAAACTTAAAACATAGAGGAATTTGGTTATGTAGTCTTCCACGTTAAATGGTATCTCCAAATGACATCCATTACTCTTAAGGTCACATACTTAAAAGTAATTAACCTAATCACATTTTCTCTATTATAGGTTAATCAATTAGATAAATAACCCAAATCACTATAAATCCACCATAAAAACATAGATAAAAATCCACCATTACTCCTCAAATGAAATCCCATACTATTCTATTTTCCTTGGGCATATAGTGTTCCCAACAAAGCGAACATCTTCCAAAATAACATTTATCACTTAATGACCAAATCATTTTCCTTTACTAAGGGTATTCATTTGATAAGAAATAAGATCCCAAATAAAATTATTATTGATCAATAAAATCATTTATCTAAAAATAATAGTCACACTAACCAGGGACATCACGTAGTCCAATGGTAGGTGATAAATCCCAATCGCACTTTGTATGTGGGTTCAATTCCCACAGCTTTTTCCAACGTGACGGGTTGTCACACGGCCTGCGTGTTTCCCTTTCTCAAAAACTATATTTTATAACATTACCAAAATGAGATAAATTCATCAAAATAACCATAACATAATTTAACCACAAATGTTATCTCATATATTTCATTTGCATCCCAAATTATAATAGCTTGTAATTTCCTCAAACCCAATGAACATATAAAACCAAATGTTTATTTATAACTATATCCACAAGAGAAAAGATAATTCTTCCTCAAATATCATTCTCACATGGAAAACTGCAGGGTTACAAATACAAGAGAACATCATTATAGAGTAAACCCATCGACAAGGAGCACTAATACTTTTAAACATTTCTCCAACAATTTATTTCCACATAGCTTTTTCTTTGACCAAGAAAATATCCTATAGATTAGGGCATTCGATTGGGTAATGGTCAGGTCCCCTACATTTACTGTAAATGACTGTAAATGGATTCTTGGGAACATTTTTATCTTCTTCCATTGTACTCTTCAATTTTTGTCAATTCTTCACTTTATGTCCTTCCTTCCCACATGCAAATCATTTCTTTGTCCCATTGAGACACTTTACTAGGTGTCTCCTTCCACATTTCCTGCATGATGGAAATTGAGGATTCTTTTCACAATGGTCTCCACTGCTGGAACTCTTATCATTCATCACTTTTCTCTTCTTTGTTGAGTCGGGGAATTGGTTAATATGTATATTGTTGATCCTATTTTTGGAAATTTTATTTTGTATGAATACAATATCTTTTACGTCTATCAACATTCCATTTTGTTACTCATTGCCACCACCGTTCCCACCTTATACATCATTCTCAAAGTCATTATGACTTTCTTGGAATCTAGCCATTGACTAAAACCAGAAATCATTTTGTGAGTAATATTAGTAATAAAATCATTTAGAGAATATCATGTCACCAAATTGTAAATTTGAAATATAGTAGGATTAACCAAGGTCATTTACTCTCATCTTATATATAATAATTCAAATCGGTTTGTCAAGAAAATGTAAATTATCCTAAGTATATCTCTCGGGAGTGTCGTAACCAAGAGTGCAGCAAGGCCCATTGTCCTGCACCATTTCCCATTCGGGTCTAGCTCAAAGCGGTGCTTTTGGGTTTTACCCTTAGGTACAACTGTGCCAGAGTTGCCTCTACCTGCTCGTATCCAGATAGGGATGTATTGCTCGGAAAACTTAAAAAATCTCTACAATACCAAAATTAGAAGAAGTTTTTCTATACTAATCCTTAAATTCTATCTTACGGCTATGTGCCCTAATCAAAGTTTATCTAAATATAGCTCCCAAGGTTTGTACTAAACTTCCTCTAATACAAAATGTAACTTCCCAACCCTAGTTACCCAGAGTCGGTGCATTATTATATAACATTGGGATGATCACAAAGGACCAAGTCTCGAAAGACTGATTAGTTTAATTTCCTTAGAAATGCTAGATATATTCATAAGTCTTACATTAAATCCTAAAGTGAAATAACTACAAAAAAACTTGTCTTCATATCCCCTCATACTATTTCTACAGGACATTCATAAAATACTTCTTCACATCCTGGGAAAAATAAAACATTGAAAGGGGTGAGCTCAGATGCTCAGTAAGGATAACTATATAGCAGAAACTTTCATAAATACACATAAACATTTAAGGCAATGTATAACTAAAACAAAATCCTTTTAAACATGAACTTCAGCATAATATGGAAAAGATAAAATGAAAGAATTCAATTTACTTATTCACATGGTTATTCTACTAGTAGAATAATCACATGCAATATCAATAACCACTTTTATAATGATGGAATGAATAATGTCAGACTATCACAACCACGTATCCAGGGCCTCATGCCAAGAATACAAATAAGATTTTGTCAAGGCCTCATTCCAAGACACTAGATTGACTCATGAGTCCTACCGATGCATCGAGGTGCTATAGCGGGCTCCACCCATCGCTTACTAAGTCCAATTCATTCCCCATATGAAAAGTTTGAAACATGACATAAACATTCTTATTAAAACTAGCATACGAAATGTCAATAATTTATCCACAAACCATGAATGGTATAAAAATAGCACATACACAGTGAAATATAACTCATTCGATACGATATGGAAGATTGTATTGTATCAGATTAACCTCAATCAAGAATGATGAAGGATATTGACATAGATGAAAATAATCATCAAAACTATTAGAGAGAAATATCCCCCTTTTCTTGAAATCATTTAAAAGTCACACTATTTGTCAAGAAGCCATTCAAAAATATATTTTTGGATCAAAGTGTCACATACCACTTTGAAACATTTAAAAGAAATCTTAATTTTAAAACCTCAATACCCATATAAATATATCATTAAAACCATTTTTAAAACATGGACATTAATGAGAATGATTTAGAAGAATAAATCCTCAAAACATTTAAAATTGATATTTTAGTTAGAGTTTATGGCCAAAGGAGAGACACTTGAAGAAAAATAATTGAGGTAATCAAAACATTTTAATATTATGCTAATAGAGGGGTTCATTATATACTATGTCAAAGTACATTATATACACCATATAAACGTGATTTGGTGTATAACAACAAAGGAGTCTCAATGGAATGTAATTTTAGATGAAACTTCTTATAAAGACCGTATCCTTATATTAAGGATAAATAAATGGCATAATTATGTGTGAAAAATATAAATACACTAAATATGATTGGATATTCAGTGTCAATAAATCATAGGACATTCACACATATTCTTGTAAAGACAACACCAATGAATTGCATATTTAACGCAACAAATGGAGATTGAGTTCAAATTACTCTTATCATGTTCATATATATGACTTGAGAAATTATAAATGGAGTGATTATGTATATCAAAAGTATATCCACAGAAAGGGGAGTGGAAATTATGACATAATCAAATGAATAGTGATTCCACACATATTCACGGAGTAAAATAATCAATGATGTATGCATAAAGACTAATAAATGGAAATTGAAATTTGTAATTCCCTTATCGATTTGGTATCATATGAAACATACACCCATGAAAGAAGGATCATAAAATGATTATGTAGATATCCACAGATTAAATTATATTACACAATGAATATAATCATGGGCAGTACACACACCACATGAAATAAATAAGTGGTGAACAATGGAAATCTCACGAAATTAAAAGTGAGACAAGAAACCCCTTACTTGGTACTTTTTCCTTGGTCGAAAGTAGGTTAACCTCATGTATAATGGTGAAATAATTGTTATTAAATTATACAGGAATAATTTACATTAATATGATATCATATATGATCTTTTAACATTGATTTGTTAATAATATCTTAGTATTATCATTGTTTCGGGTGTTAACGGATTCATATTTCTTTATATTATTTGTTATGCAAGCTGTATTTTTTATGGGAGGAATGTATATTATTCATAACCATAGAAATATCATTTCTATAAAAATTATTTTTATTCATCAAATGAAATTTAGTCTTGAATGGATATGATGGGGAATGAATCTAATCGCGTTCATGGAGACAGTAATCCGTACGTACGCACGAGCGACAATATCATTATTTTGATATTAAAATAATATATAATTGGATATTATATCATATATACCGAATAAGTATCATGTTATATTTGTTATTTACATGAATTAACCATCATTATTATTCCCATCCAAATAATAATATATTGAATAACAATTACACCACGATGTGGAGACGGTAGGCCGTACATACGCACGTATGGTGACTAGTCATTCAAAGGATGGATAGAATACTGAATATGGTTGTACCATATTTATAACAACATCACAGTGTATAGAAGAAACTGGATTTATTATTTTAGAATCGAAATTACAAAGAAAGAAGAAGTGGAAGAAGAATGGAACTTGAAAGAGGGTGGTGAAATCATTACATCTTCTTCGGGTTCTTCCTTTTTATTTGATCAAAAGGTCTCCATAGGATAGCATTATGATCAAACTAAGGCCTCTAGGATGAATTTAGTGAGGTTTAGAGAATATTTGGGTAGGGGTTGGCCAATCCAAAAGGCGTTTAAGGTGTGAAGAATTGGTTAGAAGTGGTGTCCTTTTATAAGGGGGGAAGGGGCTCTTTAGGAAAAACATAAAGTATTATTTTATAATAAATTCATATTCGGTTTATAGTGGATCCAAAGTGGATTATTCAAAGTATAAAGTGGTTATGGGTCTAAATTATTTCATCCAATATATTTTAGATAGGTTTGGGTCATTATATTAACCTTATCTTTTAGTTTTAACTCTTAGTTTATTAGTTTGACATTTACCATGTCACTTTGTGTTTTATATTGTATAGTTAATAAACATACTATATAAATCCAAGAGACCCAAAATTGGTCCATTAATAATACTCCTATCATGATATAAGTCCTTTGGACGAACGTTATGTTTTTAAGAATATAATGTCAATTAATAATATAATATTGTTTTTAAAAACTCATTTATTTCAATTTTGACACTATTCAATAATTGATTTTTTATAAAGTCATAAAAACTTTATTAATTAAAAAAAATTCATTTAAGAAACCCTAACATGTCATATTAACCAATAAAATTCGTTTATGGCATCAAAACTTTCAAATTAAATTTATTTTAAAATTTATAATACCAATTATTTGATTCATTCATTAATATAGAAAATATTGCATCATTATTGTGTCATAAATAAAATTAAGTATTAAATGTCTAAAAATTATAAATAAAATACCATTATGTAGGAAATCTTTTTATATTTCTAATTAATATTTATAGTCTAAAATATACCATATATATCCTATTGTAAAAATTGTTTTTCTAAAAGATATATGCTTATGTCATTTTTGTATTTACTTTAACTTAATTAATATAAAGTGTCATTATCACTTACAAGTGGATCCATGGGTTCCCAGAATCGACCCAAATATGGCCATGGTCTGACATGTATCAAAAAATAAAGTTAGGACATGTTTTAGGGTAAATTAATATTATTATAATATTATTTGTTTACCCTTATTTACCGTATTTACCCTTTAACCATGGTAAATAAAATATTTACCGAAGTAATTATACAAAATTTTTAAAAATAAGAGTTACCTATTACATAATTTGGAAATCATAATTCCAAATATGGAATCCATTTTTCAAAATTCAAAAAACATAAGTGGAAGAAATTAATGTAAAAGTAATTCCTGCTGTCAA
Source organism: Viscum album (assembly GCA_963277665.1). Classification (NCBI taxonomy): domain Eukaryota; kingdom Viridiplantae; phylum Streptophyta; class Magnoliopsida; order Santalales; family Viscaceae; genus Viscum; species Viscum album. Next base: position 398,156,066 of record OY728158.1, read on the forward strand.
AACCAAAAGCATGTTTTTAAGAAATAATAATTATCAAAAGATTGACACTTGTTTATCTCTAGTTTGAATGTGAAATTATGTCCAATGACCAACATTGTATTAAATGGTAAATATGTATTCTAAATATAATTTAAAACCATTGAAATTCATAATTTATCACTATAAACTATTTCGATTAAAAAAGTGGTTTTTAATTAAAATTTTGTAATTTTTACTATTCATCAAAATATGAAATTTATCGGAAAAGTACCAAAATTTCACCCTTGGATAATTTCAATATTCAGGATACAAAAATGAAGTCCATTTTGAATGATAAAATGTATAAAATTGCAAAAAGTGAATATTACTATTCATAACAGCTAGTTTTATTAGTTGTGGTGTGTGTTAGAACTTGAAGTTGCGTACAACACACGGTACTGTATTATTCAGCGAGAAGCGTACCATGGAATCTTGGGGTGATACATTAAAGATATAGGTGGTAACTTTTGGTGATCATGTTTGATGAGCTGAGATATATGAGTAATAATATATAACAAAAGAACCCTGATCCATTGGCTTGGGAAGGTCCATAGTCCCACTAACCTTATGTGAATCCCTATAACACAATAATCTAGAAATTATTTCAATGACATCAATAAATTATGGGTATATATTTTTTCTTTTATAAAACTAGACAGTTTTAGACAACTACTAGACAATATAACTATATATAATGTATGAATAAAATAAAATAAAACTCTTATATATATATATATTATAAAACTAATCATATTCAAAAATTATTCAAAAATAGTATGACCAAGTAAGACTAACATACCCAAGAAAAAAAGGACATGTGACAACATTAAATTATCACATACTTCCTATTACTACTAACTCTAAGATCTATTCTCTCTGATGACATAAAAATCATTCATGTTTGGTGCGAGGGTAATCAAGTGGCAGACCACCTTGCTTCTATGGATGTTTGGGGTCCTGATCCAGTTTGGCTGTATGTTTTTTCTTCTCTCAAACCTGAAGGGGTTAACCTGATTAGAGGGGATGCCCTAAGTTTGCACTATTTCAGACCCCCTTAGACTATTTTCTTATGTGTTTTCTATTTGGTTTTTTTGTTTGTGTGTTTCATAATAATAAAAAGTAACTTTTATGAAGTGTTTCATGATAAAACATTTCTTCATATGAACCAAAGTACTTACACATGAGTACGTATACAACCTAGTAAGAAATCCAACATATACATTCCATATATTCCACATAAATAAATAGAATTCATCTCAAATTTATTTAAACCAAACATTATTAAATTATAAATCATACATCATTGAAAAACATATAAGTAACTCACACTAAAAACCAAATTTCATTTTTATAGCCATTAATTTGATGATATAGATAAAAACCATACCATGAATGGACACCCATTAATTCATTCCCTGCTAATATAGAACTCCAAAATATACCTAAATTCATAATTAGAACCTTGTTCCTCTAACCAAAGCCATCACCTTTTGGAATAACAGTCTTGTGTGCCCTAGTTTTGGCATGAAGTCAGTTTCCAAACCATTAAGGATCCATCAATGTAGTGTCAACTCACATGAAACCATTTAATACAAAATCCCTACTTAGAGTATGGTAAAAAAGTTAGAATCAACAAGACCCCTTTTATTCAATGTGAATACACATTAGATACTTTCTTTGAAAACCGAATTACAATACTAGTATATTCAAGAATATATTTCATTAATTCTTCCTCAATTAAAATACATTAAATTGAATAAAATTTCCAAAATAATTCAATAATGGATGATAAGTAAACCATATATATACAACAATTTCAACTCAAAACCATACACTTCGTGTTCATAGAAAAATGATAGTGATAGAGGTTCTAGCTACATATACCATGTTCATCCAGTGGGAACCAAACTAATGGATTCAATAGAAAAATATCACCCAAAACAATTATGGAGAACCTTTGGTTTCTAAACCCTCATGATATAGGGAAGAATGAGAGTTTTATCTAAATATAATAGATTCAAACCCAAGTAAATACCCCGACCAAATTAATTGTACTTTGTTTATTCAAACCACATAACTCCAATAATATATGGTGGTTTATTTGGAAATTTATAAAAAATTAATTTTACTAACACCATGTCTAAGACCACAATGAGCTGCATTCTCCATAGGTATTTTTAATAGCCATAGCCACCATAAAAAGAAATCATTGTATAGGGAGAAATATGAATCCATTTCACCTCACCATTCCCAAGGACATAACATGGTGATAACCTACATGATGTTTTCCAACTATCCAACTCATCTTGGCTTTCACTTTATTCAGCTCACCATGGAACACTCCTTGTCATTTCACGCTCCCAGTATTTCATAGGTAAACACCCCCATGTAAAAAACCTCTAATATTACTTGCAAATCCATTTCACTACCTGTATTTTTCCCCCATCACTAAACATACATCTCCAGAATTCATAAGGATTCATTACAAGAACCCTAAAAACACTCATCCATACCTTAGCTAACCTCAAGCGATGTCCCTCTTACCAATAACCTAACATGTGATCAAATTATCTTTACATAACTGGGTTACCCTTATGTAGATTAGAATTAAATGAAACATATAGGTAACCTTTATAAGAATCTTGAACTACAATAATATAGTTAAGATCTACCCCCACACATTTGGACAAAACTAGCTTACCACAAGTCCAAACAACCACACCCATAGAAGCCCTGTGACTAGAATGATGACAAAAAATATTGTCTTTACCACAACATAGTGAGTCTCAACAAGGCTAAAACTCTATTCTCCAACTCTATTCTCATACAAGGCATAAAATACATTGTAAAAATAAGGATATGCAAAAATATAGGCATAACATTCTCTACACCATTCGGATTTATATCCTTAGAAATTTGGAGATTAGAGGTTTCTTGAGAAAAGCTCATCCACTAGTCTTAAAAATGGTTTCACCTTTTCAATAGTCCTCATAGTCCCAAATATACTACTATAAAGAACAAAAAAATTGGTAATCATTACTACAAAATATTTTCTAGAATATAAAAAGATACAAATTATTGGGTGAACCCAAAAAAACATCCAAATCAAGAACATTGTTATTCCAACTACCTAGATAAATAGAATCACACTTTACATTCATTTAAAAGACATGAGAAAAAGGATAACATATAAATTTCTAAATTGGATATGTAATTCTAAACCTTATGAAAATTCATTGATATGATTGAAGAGAATTATGGAACTAATACACTGATGAGTTATGTACACAATGATAACTCTGTAATCAAGGAAACAAGAGATCGACATGAAAAATAAAAAAAAATATAAATAAATCTATATAAAGAGTTATATATTTATAAAGACCTATGAGAACTCTACAAGGTAAAAAATAATTCGATTTACAACCAAGTTTGACTTATCAACTATAATTATAACTTTTAGATTAAATATCACCCAAATGACCCTCAGGTAAATGTTGGTATACTATATTCATGTTAACCAAGATCCCAAAGGAAAACAATGACCAATAAACTCATGAAGGAAACTATTGTCTATATCAGATTGTATGGATATCTACACACCAAGAAATTTAAAAACCTAACAGATATTCCTAGTCCCATATTTTTACTATCTTTATTCCCTTGGACTATAGTAAAGTACCTCGACATATCCCAACACAAGGAGTATCCTGAATTGAATCCCAAATATAAAAGAGAATTATCATTCTCTAATCAACCACTAATGGATCACCACAATTAATGCCTAACTTTATATTAATGCTATTTTTATTCCAACTATAAAATTTATTAGGCTTGGTAACCCAAATAAATTAATGAAATTCAGCTGATAGAAAACCAAAAATCCTCTAAAATTTTCCAATCGTGGTGTATGATAAACAAAATTTTACACCTTGAAAAGTCAGTTTAATAGAATAATAATCCAAAACTATTTCATAACATTCAACACTAAGCTTTAAGATTACTGTAAGATACTATTAAAATATTATTATTTAAATGTGATCATTATAACATAAATATTAAATTGGAAGTAATGAAAATGGATAATAAAATTATAAAATATTTTTATAATGGTGCTAATAAATATAAATACATTTATTAATTCATGATAAATAAGAACTCAATTTTTTTCATTTTTGTTTTTCAAAAAAATATTTTCCTCAAAAATGATTTTTATTTCATTTTTTGAAGGAATATTATAATTAATATTTAAAAATTTATAATTTTTTTAATAAATTATCATTAATTTTAAAATCATAAGATAAAAAATAATTTATGGTGATTTTTTTTGATTTTTTTGAAATAATTGATTTTTAGTAAATAATGAAAAATACAAATTATTCAAACACTCTCATTTATTTTCATTCAATCAATTAAATTAAATTCCTATTATATTTTTATTTTGTATTAAATTTAAGTATGATCTATTAACAATTTAATTAATTTTATTATAATTAAAATTATTCATGATTTTGATTTATGTTAATTTTTATACTTAAGAAACACTTTTCTAAAAAAAGTTTTCATTATATTTTATCAATATATATTAAATTTTATTTTTGATACTTGTGGATATTTAATATTGAAAAATGGTTACCATATTCAGAAACGATTGGATTAAATTTAGTAAATATTTCCCTTTTATTTTTGTTCATTATGTATAGTAACAATCATAAATATTTGTCTCGTCGGTAAGGGTAAAATAGGTAAAACAGGCATAAACCCTGAGATAATGTCCCAAAATCAACCCAATAGTATCCTTAATTTCAATTTATGTGTTAAATTAGACCATATACATCTCAAATTATAATATATTTCATTTTTTACCATTTTCATTTGATAATATCATTCTTATTTTTTTGTAGAGATAATTCCAAAATGTCACTTTTTAAAATTAATATTTCTATAAGTTTTACAAAATTATAGAAACAGGGTAATATTGGTTATAAATTATATTTTATTTAATTTTTTATCATTTTAATTTATTTTAATTTTTATCTATTGAATAATTTTCTTAAATTCATACACAACGCCAACATACTATATATTCAATTAATTGAAAATTAAATAAATGATTTAGAAAAATTAAAAGTAAAAACAATTGGAAGATTTATTGAGTTACATGAATTATTAATATAATTTTAAAACATTTGGGATGTTTTAAAGGTTTATATTCAAATTACAAAAATATATTGAAAAATTTAAAGTCTAGGTAAATGAATAGTCCCAGAAATATTTTTTTGATATTTTATAAAAAATATTATTTTATTAAATGATTTTACATTAATAAAAATCATATATTCATAAAAGTGAATTGGGGTATGGTTTAAAATATTATAAAATTTTAATTAAATATCCAATTTTCATTTTATGGTAACATTAATGATCCATAATTAGAAGAAAACTTTGATACTACAGTGATTTCCAAAAGGATTATAGGGGATAAAAATAAGGGATAAGGGTGAATAAATCACCAAGATTTATCCATATTTAATTATAAGAGATTATTTGGACACATAATCATCATATATTATAATTATATCAATTTTTTACCATTTTCAAGAAAATTAATTTATTTAAATTCTATAATAAACGTAATTCTATAACAACCCCTCCCCTCACTTATGAAAGCACGCCCCTACCCTCTCTTGTTTATACAACTTGGATAAACCTATCTTGAAAAAACCCTAAAAATGTTTCTTATAAACATACCTATACATGAATTAGATTATTTTTTATACTTACAATACCATTCCATGGTTCCATAATAATGGATCTAAAGTAAGCCTATGGAAGAAAAAAATCCCTTTTACTGACTCTCTCAAATTAATTTATTATTCTAATTCATCTAAATAGATTGTAACATTATTAAATAATAACTAAAACCTATAAAATACATTTATATATTATTATTATTATGTGATTACTTTTTCCCACATCTTTACCATCTTAAAAAAATGAAAAATCATCACTTGTGCATACGTATGGGTTATCATCTCCACGGAGTGGTGTAATTATTTTTTCATAACCATTTTACATGGATGGGTATAAAGATAGACTAATTAATTATAAATGATATTAATGAAGTAATTATAGTTCTATAAATATAACATATCACTAAACTTCTTACATTTCTATCCTTTGGAAAATGATAACATTGCTTGTGTGTACGTGTGGACTACCACCTTCACAAAGTGATGTGATTCATATCTCCTTTTCACATTACACAAATGATAATAAGGTTATATTTAAAAAATATATATGATATAATTTATATAATAATGATTCTATATATGAAAATTATTATTTTCCATTCTTAATATTCGTCCGTTGATAAGTGAAAACATCATTCCTGCATACGTACGACCAACTATCTCCATGAACGATGTAATTAATTTTTCAATATCCTCATCTCATGGATGATTAAAATTATGTATATGTTTAATATGTATGATATTTATATCATTATTATAATTATATATATGATTTATGTATTATTAAATTACAATGACCAAAATTACTGAACTAAAATTTCCATGAAAAATGAAATAGTTTACTCCTGGAAATGATGATTTTAAAGGAATTATTAGTGAACATGTGATGAAATATTATAATTGATTAATATATGAAATTATAAGAATTAAAATTATTTTCATATATAATTATATTAAAATAATGTTTATATTAAAGTATTATAAAATCACTTACTAAAGATGTCAAACCACTGGTGAGGGGTTTCTTACCTAAATTTCTATACACTGGGCTATACTTCTACTTATTAAAAATGTTATTTTATGATCATGAAGGAAATAACTAATGAGTTTAGGATTTTTTATTTAAAAAATTTGGGATTTAAATTTTTTATGAATAAATTCATTATTGATTAATTCTCACTTCAATGATATGATCTTCGTAAGGTATTTCATCTCAATTTCAACTCCCTTGAGTCTTATTTTGAATTATGAGCTATTTATTTTTATATAGTGTATATACTACTGAGTTTATTTATTTATAATGAATATATATATATTCATTGTGATTATATTTTCAATTAATGTTTACTTTTTAAAGGGGTTACAATTTAAAAGTTTAAAAAGTGGTAAAAATTTATTTTCTAATCCCATTTTTGGATTTCTATTATATTAATTGAAGGAATATTATAATAAATCCTGCATAAACCAATCTATTTTATTATCCTATTGATATTTATGGAGATTTCATGTTTAATTAAAACTATTTCTATCTTTTATACGTGAAATAATTAGAAAAATTATTCAAATAAAATATGATCTTATTTTTCTTCTGATCAGGTACATATTTCTTCTAGATCCTTATTTTTCAAAAGCCCTTTTTATTCACTAAAATATTTATTAAGGAAATTTTATGCCATAATTTAAATTTTCAATGGTTTTAAATGAATATTTCTCATATATTCTTCTAGGTTTATTGTATACTTTCTTTATAAAAAAGTAAATTGTAATATTTCTTTTTAAAGTATATTTCTTTAATTAAATTCCCAGATTCCTCTACATATTTTAAATGGTTTCTCCAAAAAAATTCTTGAAATAATTTTTTTTAAATTTCCCTCTTTAATTTTCTTCCATACTCTAAAACATATGATTTTACTAGAAAGTATTCATTAATATTTAATTAATGGTTATCCTTAATCTCTTGATTAATTTTTGGGAAATATTCATTATATTTATATTTTCAATTTCTTATGATATTTTTCCATTGTAAATATCCATATTATGTTAATAATATATATACTTATTTTTTAAACCAAATCCCATTTATACATAAAATGTTTTGAAACATGATCTACTTGGGAGATCATGATATTCTATATTATTTAATCAATATATATATTTATGATAAGGTATAATTTTTATGAATTAATTTTATTTTTAAATATATTAGTAATTAATTTTATTTATTAACTGATGAGTTTTTTTGTTATAGCTTATCGATAAATGAGTAGGTACCATGACACAAAATATTGTAGTTCATTATCATAAAAATTACTTTTTATATTTGTTGTCTTGTCACAATACCTTGATCGTATTATTATAATGTTTGTAATTACGCATTCCATCATTATGAAATTATATTTTTATTTTCCTAAAATTTTTTGGATAGTTATCACTCTCATGGATAAGTTCCTAGCTCATGGGATTATTTATATTGCATTATTTGATTAACATTTATTCCTTCCTTATTATTCTCCGTGTCATGTTATTGATTAAATGGAATGTGTATTATTTTAATAAACATTCCCTATTGACTATGAATTAAATGTTCCTGATATATTAGACTTCAAGTAACACTTACTGAGATTTTCATCCCATTCCGATTTTTTCCTTCCCCCATGATATAAAGATGGAATCTTTGAATGAGTTTATGGATGAAGAACATTTACTTTCAAAATATTTTTTAGGAATTATTTATAATTTAATATAGGGATATTTTTTATCTAATTTAACATGACTAAAAAATGATTCAATATGTTGGGATTTGATCCCTTTTATCTAGTGACAATAAAATAAAGTAAACACCGACTCGAGGTTACTAGAGTTGGGGTTATTATAATTGGTAGTAGAGTTACTTTAGTAAAAACCTTAGGAACTAGATTTAGAAAAACATATAGTAAGTATAATAACCCTATGAATAAATTTGTAAGGAATTATATGTATTTGATAACATTGTAATTATTCAGTAACCCTAATATTTTAGAGAAGAAAACTATTCTTGGTAACATTCTTGAAACAAAACACCGAGCATAAGCATCCCACTAAATATATAAACAATATACCCTAGAAATTAAATTTGTGGGTGTGGCTTATATTAACTAATTTATGAAATATAAGTCTATATATATATATATTACATTATATAAATTATTAAGAAATGTTTGGTAAATATTCAATAAATTTTTAGTGAAGTAATTATATTCTATAAAAATATGTTTTATTCAAAAATGATTTTTATTACATTTCACAAAAAAATTATAATTTTTTTAAAATTTAGAAAAATTATTTGATATAATTAACCTAATTTTTTAATTAATTATATCAAAATTGAATTTTGGTGAAATTGTATGATTTTTCAAAAAATATAGATTTTTAATGAATTGGGAAAATTACAATTTTTTGTAAAAATGTCATTAGTTTCCAATTTAATATGAAAATTTAAAAGTCCCATTATGTTTTTAATATGATTTTAAGTAAAATATGTATTATTTATTCATATTAGATCCTGTAACTCCCCAATATTTCATAATACGTTATCTCATTAATGTAATTTAATAGCTTGCGCTACATGCAACACCGAGTTCAAGTGCACAAAAACATAGGAACTAGTCATTCAAAAGGTGGTTATGAATCATATTAACTTCATTTTGAATCTTATATACTGTATAAAATTTTAACAAAAATAGTTTTTGTCTCTTAGACATAATATAAGAACAAATTCGTTTTTTCAGATGAAAGAAGTATTTTTAAAAATATGCAGTTTTATCACCATTTAATGGATAACCCTTTTTAAAAAAAGTATTTGACACATTTATATATTCAATTTAATGAAATTATATTCTTCATTAGAAGTGGGACATAAAAATTTAGTCTGTATAAATTTTTTGTACTTTTTTGATAACATTCATATTTTGATAAATAGTGAAAAATACTATGTTTTAATGGAAAACAACATTAATAGAAATAATATATAGTGTTGAATTATGTATTTTAATGGTTTATAAGTTCAATAAGATTTTATTTTTATTATTTAATAAACATTAGGTTAGTATGTGTAATTTAACATTTAAATTGGACATAAACACATGTCAATCTTTTTATAATTTTTACTTTTTAAAAACCCTCTTTTTGGTTTTGAAAACAAGAATTAATTTTAAATTAATAACTGAAATTTCTACATTTTGAATTTGGTAAAATAGACTTAATTTTTGAATTTGTAATATCAAAATTTTCTTAGGGTGATTTTTTGGTATTTTTCGGAAAACTTTCAATTTTTGATTAATAGTGAAAAACATTGTGTTATTATTTAAAACCGAATTTTTATTTAAATAATTATTTATTATATTTAAATTTATTTTATGTAACAGTGGATATGTAATACCTATATAATTTCAATAAAATTAATTGGATTCATTTTATTTTAAAATTATATGTATAAAAATTTAATGAATTTTTTAACCTCTTTAACCCATATTCTAGGCACATTAGAAAATTTTCATAAGACAAAATTGTACCACTTCTCGGATTTGAATTTCAAAACTCTAAGATACACGGTTGATATTAGTAAGTAAAATTTGGTACAATGAGATGAAAATAATTTTTGTTAAATAGTAACTTTTGACTTTTATTTACCACGGTTAAAAGAAAATAGGGTAATGAAAGGTAAAAATGACATTATAATTACCCTAACACATGTTATAAATCTATTTTATAAATATTTTTCGACCAAAAAAACCATAGGAATAAAATATGATCCTTTAGGTCCACTAGGATTAGATTAAGACATTTATTATTATTTTATTTAAGGAAGAGTAAAAAGTGTAGATATCAATGTTTATTAACTAAAAAATTTTAATATAGGGTTATACATAAGATAAATTGGACTATAAATATTAATTATAAATATAAAAAGATTCTGTACATAATTTTATTTTATTTATAATTTTTAAATATTATATAATTTAATTTATTTATCACACAATGATGACACAGTAATTACCTTATTAATGAAATTTTAAAATAATTGATATTATAAATATCCATATAAATGTAAATTGAGACTTCTAATGAATTACACTAATGTTATAGGTTAATATGACATGTTCAGGTTGATTAGATAAATTGTTTTCTAATTGATAAGGTTGTTATGACTTTTACAAAAATAAAATACCAAATAGAGTCAAAATAGACATAAATTAATTTTTAAAACAAATACTATATTATTGGTTGATATAATATTTTCAAAAATCTAAGGATTGTCCAAAGTTCTTAAATAATATTATATGTGTAATTAATTAACCACTTTAGTTTCTCTTGGATGTTTACAGTAAATTTATTAACTATATAGTGAAAGAATACAAGAATACATGATAAAAGTTAAACTAGTTAACTAAGAGTTAAATATAAACGATAAGGTTAAAATGGTAACCTAAACATGTCTAAAACCTATTGGATGAGATTATTTTGAACAATGACCTCAGAATACCTGAAATAAATTCATTTGGATCCATTATAAACCGAAAATAATTGTATAATAAATAAATATTTTTATATTTTCATAAAGTGACCCTCACCCCTATTATAAAAGGGAACTTCCCATTCTCTCCAAATCACATCTCCAAAGAAATTTGGATCATCCAACCCCTACCCAAATATCCTTCCAACACACCTCACATAATCCTAGAGTCCTTACATTGATTTTAAATCCACCCTAAGGATCCCTTTTGATCAACTCAAATGGAAACACCTGAAGAAGAGATAATAATTTCACCACCCTCTTTCATGTTCTTTTCTTCTTCCACTTCCTCTTTCTTTGTAGCATCCTTACCAAAATAATAACTCCAGTACCACCTATATAATTTGACGTTATTATAATTATGTAAAATCATATTTAAAATTATATCCATCCTATAAATGAAAAAGTCACCATGCGTCCGTATGTACGACCTAATGTCTCTACGTCGTGGTGTCGTCTGCTTTTCAAACCCTTCACTGTTTGGATTGGTATAATAATTAGTATAATTTATGTAAATGATAAACATAACCTGTTAATGATTCTGTATATATGATATACCATCAAATTACAGATTATTTCCCCATCAATATAATGAAATTGTCGCTCGTGTGTACGTACAGATTACCATCTCCACAACGCGATAAGATTCATTCCCACGTTCACCACTCAACAATGATTTTAAAAATATATATTATTAATAATTATGTAATATTTGACATAATAATGATACTGGAGATAAATATATATATATGTATGTATGTACTTACATATATCTTATTCACTTCCATTCATTTAATATGATATGAAAACAGAAACATTATTTATGCGTACATACGGCCTACTGTCTCCATAAATGGTGCCTTCCATTTCATATATATATATCTTCTATAAATATTTATATTCTAAATAGATATGATATATAAATAATGTTTTATATTCTATAAGTATTTAAATCACCATATAAATGATATGATAAGAATAACAAGTTAAAACACGTACGATAAGGAAATCGATTATCCTCAAAAATGTTAATTTAACATGGAAATCATTATTAAATTGGTAGTATAAAGTCTTAAATGAATAATTTATGATATAATAAATATGAATATTGTTTTGGAATAATTTACTAACATATTATGGTCATTTTATAGGAGGTTAAACGTACCCTTGACCAAATGAAAGTGCAAGTGAAGGGTTAATTTCACAATCTCTTTATTATCTGAGGTTGTTTTTACATAAGTATATACTGGGAAATATTTATTATCCATGTACATGTTTTATAAAAGAGGTTTCAGATGGATTTATTTTAAGAGAACTTTTTACCAAAACATCAATTTAAATGTTTTAATGATTTATTCTTCTAAACCTTTTTCATTAATGTCAATGTTTAAAAAATGGTTTTAAGGATTTACTTACATGGGAATGAATGTTTTAACATTTTAATTTCTTTCAAAAGATTCAAAGTATAATGGGACACCTTGATTCAAAACAATATTTTTAATGACATTTTTATATGACATTTAAATTATTTCATGAAAAATGATTATTTTTCTCAAAGATTTTTACTGACCAGTTTCAACTATGTCACCACTCTTTACGGGATATTATTATTGATCAATGATGATTTATTATGATACAAATCTTCAATATTGTATTGAAGGTTTTGGGATAATTTTGACTGTGGATGTGTTAGTTTCATACCATTCATGGTTTATGGATAAATTATTGACATTTCGTATGATAGTTTTAATGTTAATGTTAATGTTATTATAAACCTTTTCATATGAGGAATTAATTGGACTTAGTAAGTGATGGATGGAGCCCTCTATAGCTCCTCAATGCATCGGTAGGTCTCATGAGACAATCTAGTGTCTTGGCATAAGGTCTTAACAAAAACTAATTTGTAGTCTGGTCACAAGGCCTTAAATATGTGGTTATAGAGTCTGGCATTATGCATTCCATCATTATGAAATTGAATATTGATATTACATGTGATTATTTGACTATTAGAGTATCAATGTTAATAAGTAAATGAAATGATTTGATTTATCTTTTCCATATTATGCTGATGTTTAAGTTTAAAAGGCTTCTGTTTTAGTCTTATAAACTGCCTTAAATTTTTATGCATATTTATGATTGTTTCCTATATATTCTTATCCTTAATGAGCATCTGAGCTCACCCCTTTCTAATATTTTATTTTCTTAGGATTCAAAAAAAAATTTTATGATTGATAAGTAGGGTTAAGCTAGGGAATTAATGGAGTTCTCAATGGAATATTTATGTTGTGTATTATTTTATAATGTGTAATGTAACATTCATGTATGTAATATACTTTCCAAGAATGCTAAACTGATCGGTCCTTTGGGACATGATTCCTTGTAGTTAGGCCAATACATTAAAATAATGCACCGAATCTGGGCTTCTGGGGTCAGGACGTTACAGTTGGTATCAGAGGAAGTTTAGCAACAACCTTGGAAATAGATTTTGATAAACTCTGGTTAGAAAACATTACCCTAAAATAGACTCTGAGGATTATTATAGAAGAAATTTCTAGAATTTTGGTAATGTAGAGATTTTTTATATATTCTAATCAATACATCCTTGTCCAGATACGAGCAGGTGGAGGGCACTCTGGCATAGATGTACCTAGGAGTGAAAACTCTGACAAGGAGTTTCAGGTTTGACCCGGTGTATCCTAGTACACGACAAGGGGCATTGCTGCTTAATTGGTTATGAAACTCCCTCAGGATATGCTTAAGATACATCACAATTTCATTACAAGCAATTATGAAGGATTTTGGAGTAAATACTTCCTCAAACAAAACATTTTATTGTTATATATTATATGCATAATATTTTCAATTTACATTATGTATTTTACATTTTTGGAATTTTGCATTGTGATTCATATACTAACCTAGTGTATTCCATTGTTTATAAATGGAACCTATTAGAACGAATTAGAATTCAAGCAATACGCATGATCGAAAGATTAAGAAGGATCATATCTCTCATGGTATTAAGCCCAAATTTAAAAGGGAAATAGTCTCCCATGTATTCTCATCATTTGAGAAATATTATCATGTGTTGATATGATAAGTCAATAATTATCTAAGTCTTATGTCATTGAATGGATGCAAGAGAAGAAAAGTATGGAAGAGAGAAATATAGATAAAGGGAAGAGGGGAAAGAAGGATTTTCCTATTTGTGATAATTCTGGAAAGAATTGCCTTGGTAAATTCTTGAAGGGAATGGTAGTTTTTTATAAGTGTGGAGGAAAAATGGACACCAAGTATGTGATTTCAAGTGTAAGAAAAAGGTTTCAAATGTACATTGCTTCATCTGCAAGGAGTTGGGACACAACACAAATCAATGTCCAAATCATCAGAGTATACCCCAAATGCTGCTATTGGATAATAATCATGTTATGATACTACTGAAGATGAAGATGAATGATTAGAGTTCTTATGTTGTTATTAATGTATTGTGTCATTTCAGTATTGTATTAAAGATGTACATGTAATAATAATTATAATATATATGAGGATTGTAATGCAGTACTGTTTCATTAAGGACTTGAGATTGTGTGGAACCATGAAAAGTGACTCAATAGCAGGTTAATTTTTTTGCCAAAATATATGGTTGAGAGAAAGATAAACCGTAATATGGTTTTGATACTGAGGTCATGATTTTGGAATAAAATATGATTTATTTGGATAAATTACATTGAATATTCTTGACTACCTTGAAACTGATTAATGATTTGTATATTCAATTATTGTTTTAGTTTACAACATTTTTGGATAGAAGGAGTGTATCCTGTATTATATAAGGAATAAGGGAGAAAGAATGTAAATCAATAAGGTTTTTTGGTAATTCAGGGTGTTACAATGTTTTAAAAGAATATAGGATGAGGGTATTCACATGTGATTATGTGGAAAAAGGAACTTTATTATGTTTTACTTCCTTATAAATTTTGGACCGTGGGTTTGGATAGAAGTATTTTTGATAAGTCTAAAGGTTGGGATCGATTATGTTTAATATTGTATTCTATTGTTAAGGTTAAATCATTTTTTGATATTATTTTTGGATCATCATAAAAAGGAAAACCCAATGGTTGGGTGACAACCAATCACATCTGGCAAGGCTGGGAGACTTGAACATGAAACTGAAGGGCAAAAACGGTGGAACACCTACCACTGGAATATGTGATTTCTTGGTTTGTATATTGTATTTTTTTAAATAGTCTGACAAATGAATTATAAATTCATTATTTTTGGAACCCTATAAAATTAGGATAAATATAATATTTTGAATTCTTTTATCTTTTGGAGGGAAAGATGAGTATGTTCTAGGAAATAGTTGAAGTATGAAAATCTACATGTCAAGTATATTTTCTTCCTCTTATTCTATGAATAAATTAATTCTTAGAATTTAGGGAAGGTATCTTAAAACCGAAAATATGTTATCCTAATACATTATGTTTTGTTGAACTAACGATATTTTAAATCATCATAGATTGATGTATTTGAGGCCCTCAATTTTACACTAGATTGTGATTGATGACCACAATCACTCCCTATAAATATTTACGTTTTTCCTCCAATTATGTGTCTCTAATTTCCAACAATGTTCTCCTAATCGAGAGCATAATTTGGTGTTGACTTTTTCATTCCATTTCCCTCTTTTAAAGACTAAAATTTTTTAACCCAATTTTCGATGTGGGTTTTTCACAAAGGTATTTTACTATTTTTAATCTTATATTTTGGAATAATAATTTCAAATTTCGAGAAATCAATTTATTGAAGGAGGGTAGAATATAACACCCCAATATTTCATATCATGCTATATAAATAAAGGTTTTTAATAGCTTGCGCTACACGCAACACTGAGTATGGATGCACCACAACATACCAAACCAGCCATTAAAAAAGCGGTTGTGAATCGTATTAACTAGATTTTGAATCTTATATTCTCTATATAATTTTGAAATCCATATTATGTGTTTCTTAGAAATAATATAAGAACAAATTCACTTTTTCAGATAAAATAAGAATTGTTTCAAAAATGAAATTTTACCGCCTTTTAATGGAGAACCCTTTATGAACTAACATTTTACACTATTATATATTCAATTTAATGAAACTGAATTCTTCTTTAGAAGTGGGACATAAAAATTTAGTTTGGATAACTTTTAGGTACTTTTCTGATAACTTTCATACTTTGTCGAATAGTAAAAAATACTATGTTTTAATTGAAAGAAAACATTTTATGGAAATAATTTATAGTGTTAAATTATGAATTGGAATGGTTTTTTTGTTTAATTGAAATTTAGTTTTATCATTTAATACAATGGAGGTCATTAAAAACAATTCCAAATTTAAATTTTATATAAACACATGTCAATCTTTTGATGGTTTTTACTTTTTAAAGACATGTTTTTTTGTTTTGACAATGGAAATTAATTTTAAATTAATAAATGAAACTTATATGTTTTTAATTTCATAAAATAGACTTTATTTTTGAATTTTTAATATCAAAATTAGCTTAGGGTGAATTTTTGGTATTTTTCTAACGACATTCATTTTTTGATGAATAGTGAAAACATTATGTTATTATTCGAAATCGATTTTTTAATTAAATAATTATTTATATTATTTAAATTTATTTTAAGTAAAAATAGATATATAATACCTGTATTTCTTATATTTAACTCATTGGAGTCATTTTATTATAAAAATAGATCTATGAAATTTTATTGAACTTTTTAACCTCTTTTACCCACCTTCTAGGCACGTTAGCAAATTTGCATAAAAATTAATTTTACCACTTCTGTGAGTTGAATTTTGAAAATATGAGAGACATTGTTGATATCAGTAAGTAAAATTTGGTACAATAATATGAAAATAATTTTTTTTGAAAATTAACTTTTGACTTTTATTTACCACGGTTAAAAGTAAATAGGGTAATTAAAGGTAAAACTGATATTATAATAACCCTAAAACATGTCCTAAATCTATTGGATAAGTGTATTTCGACCAAAACAAACCATTGGAATACAATATGATCTTTTAGGTTAACTTGTATTAGATTAGGACATTTATTATTATTTTATTTAAATAAGAGTTGAAAGTGTTAAATGCTATGTTTATTAACTAAACCATTTTTAATATAGGGTTATACATAAAATATATTCAACTATAAATATTTATTATAAAGATAAAAAATTTCCTACTTAATGTTATTTTTTATATAATTTTTAGACATTAAATAATTTAATTTATTTATGACATAATGATGATGCATTAATTATCTTATAAATGATATGTTAGAATAATTGATATTATAAATATCCAAATAAATGTATAATGAGTATTCTGATGAATTACACTAATTTTCACGGTTAATATGACATGTTAGGGTTGATTAGATAATTTTTATTCAAAGTGATAAGGTTGTTACGAAATTCACAGAAACAAAAATATCAAATAAAGTCAAAATTGATATAAATTAATTTTTAAAACTAACACTATTTTATTGGTTGATATAATATTCCTAAAAATATAAGGTTCAAGAAAAGGGCATAAATAATATTATATATGACATTATTGAAGAACTTGAGATTCTCTGGGAAGTTTAGAGTATGTTTATTAACCATATAGTGTAAGAATACAAGAAGACACGGTAAAAGTTCGACTATATAACTAAGAGTTAAATCTAAAAGATATGGTTAAAATGGTAACCTAATATTTTCTAGAACCTATTATTTGAGTGGATTTCGACCCATTACCACCTGAGTATCTAAATAAATTCATTTGGGTCAGTAATAAAGTGAATATTATTGTATAATAAATTGATATTTAAATCATTTCCTAAAGTGACTCTCACCCCTCTTATAAAATAGCACTTCCCCTTCTCTCAAAATGACACCTCCAAAGCCCATTGTATCGGCCAAACCCTGCCCAAATATCGTTAAAACATACCTAAAATCAACCTATATTCCTTACATTGATCATAAAGCTAACCTATGGAACCCTTTTGATCAACTCAAAAGGAAACACGTGAAGAAGTGGTAATAATTTCACGTCCCTCTTTCAAGTTCTTTTCTTCTTCCACATCCTCTTTGTTTGTTTTTTCCATACCCAAATAATAACTCTAGTATGTCCTACATAATTTGATGTTATTATAAATATGGTACAACTGTAACACCCATGACTTTTTTTTAATTAATTATTCATTTAATTTCCATTCCTGATTTGTTTTGGGGGTTTACCACTCATTTTTTTTAAAAATAGTGGGTTTTGAAAATTTGGGCCAAACTCTGAGCCCAAATCCAGATTTAAAAACAAATTTTGATTCTTCTATAACTCCTTCAATTTTTACTAGTTTATACTCATTCCACTTCCCAATTGTCATACCCTAATATATTAAAATCACCATATCCATTTGAACCACATAGAAATCCCAAATAATGATGGATTTGGGTTTTTAATTAAGGTAATGGGCCTGCCCGTAAGCCCATTTCCTGCTTTAAATTATTTTTTTAAAATTTCAATATCTCATTTGTTTTTTACGGTTTTTCGGTGATTCCACCTCCCACTCGAAGGGATAAACCTCAGCCTCACTCCATGTATCTCGTTTTCCTCTTTGGAGCTCAAATACCCCGCGGAGATGGACGATCTTTATCAATCTTTCTCAAATCGACCAGATTTGATGAGGTGAAATGAATCTTTCATAACTCCTTCAATTGTCATCCTTTTCACCCCATTTCAGTCCCCACATGACCTAATATGACTCCTTATGACCTTCATATCCGTTTTGGGTACTTGGAGATTCATATATTGGTGGATTGGGGCTGATTTCTTCAAGATATTTCAAGTAAGTCAATTCCTTCTTGGTTCCTTCCATTCTCTTCTAGTTTTATTTCCTATTTCTTGAAGTTCCTCATGTCCAGAAGTTAGGGTTAGATCCTAAGGTCTGATTTGGTATCTTTTGGGTCAATTTTTGGTGGTCTAGGTCTGTATTTATATTCCTTGTGGTGCGGCGGTGGTGCGCTTAAGGTTTCACACCAAGTTTTGAGGGTTTCGACTCAAAAGGTAGGTGATTCCATGTGTAACCATTTTATGATGAGTTAGCTTGCTTGTTTTATTAATTTAGTATGTTTATAATCTGTCTTGTGTGGTTTGAAAACTGTTTTTGATGAATTTGGTTAAACATTTAATTTTTAGTTGTATTTTAGCTTGAAATTGGATACTTTTCATGTGTGACTCTTGGGGTAATGTTTGGATTTAGTTTATAACATATGAAAGTGATTTATTAGTCTTGAAAGGGGCTGAAAATTCTGTTTTTTAATTCCTTATTATCATGTGGGACTTGAAAAGAGGTTTTTTGAATGAGTTTAAGTTGTAAAACCGTGTTGTACTTTTTGAAGGAGATTTATGAAAACGTGTGTTTTTCATGTGTATCTTTGTGGTATTATTTGATGTATTTTTATAACATTTGGGGGGTTCATTAATAATTGTTTTAGGGCTGAATATTCTGTTTTGGATTGTTATTTTTATGATTTTGGTTTTGAATGAGGGGTTTGAAATGGGTTTAGAGTGCAAACAATGGTTATACCTCTTGGGTTTGTTTTTTAAAACTTGCAAATGTTTTATTTTGTCAAAAAAAGTTGGGAAAGGGTGTATATGTACTGTTTGGGTGAGTGTGTTCACCTAATGTGGGTTTTTGAATGGTAAAGTGGTGATTTGAGATGTCAAACATTTTTAGAATGTTTTATAAATTGCCGAAATGTTTTACTAAATTGTGTTTTGTGTGCGAAACACAGGTGTGGGATGTTTCATGTGAGTTTATTGATAAAATGAATTGTGAAGGTGAGAAGGGTATTATGTGACATGTGTGTGGGTTGTTTTTTGAGTTGAGTAACTTGTAATGGTTTTATAGAATCGTTTAAAGGATTTGTGTAAGTGTTAAAGAAATGTGAAAAGTGTTGTAGGGAATTTTGGTGTGAGTTTGATTTCAAAATGCATTTGAATGAATAGTGGAATTTGTGACTTGTGTGATGTACATGGGGCTGTTTGGTTAATGTGTGATGTGGAATTGATATTTTCATGTGAAAACTATACTTCTTGGATTGTTGAACTTGTTTGAGCACAAAGGGAAAACCCGGGTATCTAGGTGGGTGGACGTGTACTAGTATGCTAGTGAATCCGTGGGGTTTGGCCTCAGTTTCACTTAGCAAGATTGACGCTTACAAATCTAACTAAACAATGATGATGATGATTGGGGACCACTAGGTTATGGGTATGATCCCTACTAGTGGCTCGTGCATGAGAATGAATATTTTTTTTTGTGGTTACTCTCACCGAGATACGAGGTACCTGGGAACCACAGCTAGCTAGTGCCTAGGGGTTATTTCCTATTACTTGTGCTCATTAGATCCTTTGTACTTACCGTCGGTATACGGTATTGTTGGCTGGAAAATTCAGTAGCTTTGTCATTTATTTTAAAATTGTTGTTCCTTTAAAATTATCTCACATGAAAACTGTTTTCATTTATTATTTCATCCTTTAAAAAATTGTAACTAGCATTTATTATTTACAAAACATGCAATGCTTTTTGTCATGAAATGTTTATCACATGGAATCTCATAGAGGTGGTATCCTACTGGGATTTCTATCACACCCTACTTACACCTTTGGGTGTAAGTAGACTTTCTTATTTTATGTCACGGGTTTGGGTACAGGTTTTTTGCCTTTGGTTCGGGTTTTTAGCGGTCCATCGTGATGGAGTGTCGTGGAGATGGCTTGAGGGCGGTGCCTCTTTCCATGTGGAGGTTCTTGGGCTGTATTTTCTTGGGTTTGTACCATTGTAATGGTCTTTAAATTTTTTTTAAAATTTTTTAATTCAGTTCTGAATTTTTAAAAAAGATTATTTGGTTTAAAAAAATCCAAATTCATTTCATTGGATTCTTTTGTCGTTTTAAGTTTATAAACTCGGGTAATTCGTTCCCAATTATCATTTTATGATACCCGGGCACTTGTGCCAGCCCGTGGGGATCGGGAACGCCCTTCGGGACTTGTCACGGTCTGGGTTTGGTGCCGGTTTTGGCGGCGTCCAGATTCGGTTCGTGACAAAATGGTATCAAAGGAGGTTCACTCCATTGGAGTCATGTTATTTGGGAAATAGTCGGGATAGTCTAGAGTTAGGATTGTTGGGACATGGAATTCTGGTTATGGGTAGTGTGCTTGATCACCACACCTCATTTCCGGATTCAAGTCACAAGGGGAAGTTGGGATTTGTCTAGGTCTTTTGGTTTTCTTGGTTTGATGATGATTAGGGGAAATGAAAAGAGAGTTGGGTTAATGGTCTCAATGAGCTCGCATGGTCTGGCAAGCCATGTGGTGCCGGGGATATTCCCTAGAACACTCTCTGTGACAGTGAAGTGATTGGAATATGGCCGCCAACCATATTTCCAAGTCACCCACTGAAACTAGTTTCCTCTCGCATTGTCTGGTGTTCTTTAGTTTTGAAATCTTGGAAATTTGGTTTTAAAGTGACTTGGTTTTAGGAAGTGTAATGTTTTTGTGAAATGATTTTCAAATAAATATGGAATTGTTTGATTTATGAAACGGCAGAACTGAATATTCAGAATTATTTTGAAATGGAAAATTGTGTTCTTACACCTCTTTTGAAGGCAGAAACTATATTTAAGTTGGTTTTGAAAAAGTGTTCCCATTAGAGTTTTCTAAACTATTAAAAGTTTTTTTTAATGGGATGAGATGTTTTGAAATTGATGTAAATAAATTGAATGTGAGTTTTCATTGGAGCGATTGTACCTTTCTGAAAAGTTTTTTTTAATGCGGTAATTTGGGTTCGACCTCCTGGTTAGCGGTTTTGATAAGAATGATGTGTTGGTTGGCCGTTTTGGTTTTTGAAAAGTTGAAAGAAATATGTGCATTGACCTTTGGTATTTCCTTGAGTGACCACATGCATGGGGTTATATGGGATGATAGATGGTTGATGGCATGACTGGATGAGTGCCAGGACGGATATGAGGAGGGTGCCTGGTGTGGCACAAAAACATGCATGTGTGAGGCCCATGGGGTACCATTGGTGGATACGCTCACCGATGAACCATTTTTTTTTTCAGTAATGGTTTTAAAGAAAAACATGTTTTGTTGATGAATATTTTGGGATGGTTTTTATTATGGGTTTTTGAAAATGTTGATGTTGTGGGATGTTTTGAGTCCAAGAACCCCTCCTGTTCGAACTGTTTTTTTTGGGTTTGTGTTTGGTCGGAAAGCTGGGTAAAAGGTCCGGTTAGAAGTCTCCTATGATATATGTTTCGGGACACCATTAAGATGGTTCCATTAATGAGTTTGGATCTTTTTTGTTGCATGTTTTTACCAATGAACCAGCTTGGTTGGGTCCTTGGGTTCTCTCATTGGATAAGGTTCTCCCCCATTAAGATTTAGTGCACAACTGAAGGGCAACACAGATTGTTTTGCCATTAGAAAATCCTCCAGTTGATCAATGTAATGAATCTTTTCTTGAGATTTGTAGAATGATTCTACACCATTTACATTCTTGGTTTTTTTCGGATCCTCTTGTTGCGTAAGAGTGCTCATGGATGGTTGAAAGAGACCTCAGTTTCTTAAGCTACCTAATTCGTCGAAGGTGAAGTTGTACAATATTATGTGAGTCTATTTTTTTTCAAAACTGTTTTTCCATTTGGGAGATCTCGACATCCTCTATTTTAGAGGAATGTGTTTATATGTGTCCTTTATTTCTGTTGTTTCTCACCCGAAGAAGCAGGGTGTGATGTGAGTGCATCCTCTAAACCCTTATTTCAGTGAATTTAAAAGTTAGGGTAAAGTGATTTCTGGAGTGTGTTATGTCTGGGTGAACCCATCTGGGATTACATGTAGTTGTTTGTATAATCATAAGAAGAAATTCTATTTGGGGGTTTCCAAATCCTAACTACGAGGCCGAAGATGCTTCAATCATTCCAGCTCCAGCCATAGGTCCCGGAGAGAAGCTGGCACGTAGTCAGAGGAAATCCCAGTGCAGTTTTTAACCTTGAACAAATAAATGTTCTTAGTATGAGAGAAGAGAATAGTTTAAACTTTTGTTTTTGTCATCTTGCTTCATTTGTTCACGTTCGGTGGAAAGAGGCGGCGGGCCTCATCCCCATGTTATCTCCCAATGACTTTCTTTTCCCCTTTGGTTCCCTTTGGGTTTGGGGGAAAGGTTTTAGATATTTCTAGACATGTTGAGTGAACACTTATTAGTAACCATTCCCTAGAAAACCATGTAGGTATACGGATCCACATGGTTAGCACATAGTTTCCCAAACTGTGCGGGCTAACCGTGTTGTCGTCCCAACTCTTTATGTTTTGGGGTTTTTCTATGCCGGCCTATATTGGTCAGTTAAGATGGATGGTTCTTATGGTGGGGAGAACCACTATGAGTCTCATGTATATTATTTTGAAAATTCCTAATGGGATTCTACCCATTGTACTAGGGAATTTGTTTGGGGCTCCCCTGTTAGTGTCTTGATTCTTTCTCAGAAAAAAAAAATAAGTTGTCTCTTATGGTTGCGGAGCCCATTTGTGTATCCTTGTACCAGTAACTCACTTTTGTACTTGGTATTGGATTGGATGTGGGTAGTCTCGTTCGGAGCTATATAACCACATACATCTTCCTTGAGTAAACATTGGGGTTGGAGATTTCCCAATTGTTTAGTTATATCCAGGTAAGTGTAACCTTGTTCGATGTTCTTATTTGTTTGGGTAAATTTCTTGAGCCTTGTTCAGATAGTGTTTGAGGAGTTTTGTTTTAGGATAAATCTTGAATGTGCTTGATAATTTCAGTAATGAGGTGTATGTTTTGGTTGTGAAATATTTCTTCCTTAATTGATCACTGGAGGTGTTTTGACCATTGGGGGCGAAGCTTAGCAAATGAGTCCATTTTTGCCTTTCTGTTGGGTTTGGTTTTTGCTTTATCCGTGATGTGGCTTTCCGAGGACGGAAAGTTTTATGGTGGGGAGAATTGTCACACCCATGACTTTTTTTTAATTAATTATTCATTTAATTTCCATTCCTGATTTGTTTTGGGGGTTTACCAGTCATTTTGTTAAAAATAGTGGGTTTTGAAAATTTGGGCCAAACTCTGAGCCCAAATCCAGATTTAAAAACAAATTTTGATTCTTCTATAACTCCTTCAATTTTTACTATTTTATACTCATTCCACTTCCCAATTGTCATACCCTAATATATTAAAATCACCATATCCCTTTGAACCACATAGAAATCCCAAATAATGATGGATTTGGGTTTTTAATTAAGGTAATGGGCCTGCCCGTAAGCCCATTTCCTGCTTTAAATTATTTTTTTAAAATTTCAATATCTCATTTGTTTTTTACTGTTTTTCGGTGATTCCACCTCCCACTCGAAGCCAAAAACCTCGGCCTCACTCCATGTATCGCGTTTTCCTCTTTTTAGCTCAAATATCCCGCGGAGTTGGACGATCTTTATCAATCTTTCTCAAATCGACCAGATTTGATGAGGTGAAATGAATCTTTCATAACTCCTTCAATTTTCATCCTTTTCACCCCATTTCAGTCCCCACATGACCTAATATGACTCCTTAGGACCTCCATATCTGTTTTGGGTACTTGGAGATTCATATATTGGTGGATTTGGGCTGATTGCTTCAAGATATTTCAAGTAAGTCAATTCCTTCTTGGTTCCTTCCATTCTCTTTTAGTTTTATTTCCTATTTCTTGAAGTTCCTCATGTCAAGAAGTTAGGGTTAGATCCTAAGGTCTGATTTGGTATCTTTTGGGTCAATTTTTGGTGGTCTAGGTCTGGATTTATATTCCTTGTGGTGCGGCGGTGGTGCGGTTAAGGTTTCACACCAAGTTTTGAGGGTTTCGACTCAAAAGGTAGGTGATTCCATGTGTAACCATTTTATGATGAGTTATCTTGCTTGTTTTATTAATTTAGTATGTTTATAATCTGTCATGTGTGGGTTGAAAACTGTTTTTGATGAATTTGGTTAAACATTTAATTTTTAGGTGTATTTTGGCTTGAAATTGGGTACTTTTCATTTGTGACTCTTGGGGTAATGTTTGGATTTAGTTTATAACATATGAAAGTGATTTATTAGTCTTGAAAGGGGCATAAAATTCTGTTTTGTTAATTCCTTATTATCATGTGGGCCTTGAAAAGAGGTTTTTTGAATGAATTTAAGTTGTAAAACCGTGTTGTACTTTTTGAAGGAGATTTATGAAAACGTGTGTTTTTCATGTGTATCTATGTGGTATTATTTGATGTATTTTTATAACATTTGGGGGGTGCTTTAATAATTGTTTTAGGGCTGAAAATTCTGTTTTGGATTGTTATTTTTATGATTTTGGTTTTGAATGAGGGGTTTGAAATGGGTTTAGAGTGCAAACAATGGTTATACCTCTTGGGTTTGTTTTATAAAAATTGCAAATGTTTTATTTTGTCAAAAAAAGTTGGGAAAGGGTGTATATGTACTGTTTGGGTGAGTGTGTTCACCTAATGTGGGTTTTTGAATGGTAAAGTGGTGATTTTAGATGTCAAACATTTTTAGAATGTTTTATAAATTGCCGAAATGTTTTACTAAATTGTGTTTTGTGTGCGAAACATGGGTGTGGGATGTTTCGTGTGAGTTTATTGATAAAATGAATTGTGAAGGTGAGAAGGGTATTATGTGACATGTGTGTGGGCTGTTTTGTGAGCTGAATAACTTGTAATGGTTTTATAAAATCGTTTAAAGGATTTGTGTAAGTGTTAAAGAAATGTGAAAAGTGTTGTAGGGAATTTTGGTGTGAGTTTGAATTCAAAATGCATTTGAATGAATAGTGGAATTTGTGACTTGTGTGATGTACATGGGGCTGTTTGGTTAATGTGTGATGTGGAATTGATATTTTCATGTGAAAACTATACTTCTTGGATTGTTGAACTTGTTTGAGCACAAAGGGAAAACCCGGGTATCTAGGTGGGTGGACGTGTACTAGTATGCTAGTGAATCCGTGGGGTTTGGCCTCAGTTTCACTTAGCAAGATTGACGCTTACAACTCTAACTAAACAATGATGATGATTATTGGGGACCACTAGGTTATGGGTATGATCCCTACTAGTGGCTCGTGCATGAGAACAGATATTTTTCTTGTGTGGTTACTCTCACCGAGATACGAGGTACCTGGGACCCACAGCTAGCTAGTGCCTAGGGGTTATTTCCTATTACTTGTGCTCATTAGATCCTTTGTACTTACCGTCGGTATACGGTACTGTTGGCTGGAAAATTCAGTAGCTTTGTCATTTATTTTAAAATTGTTGTTCCTTTAAAATTATCTCACATGAAAACTGTTTTCATTTATTATTTCATCCTTTAGAAAATTGTAACTAGCATTTATTATTTACAAAACATGCAATGCTTTTTGTCATGAAATGTTTATCACATGGAATCTCATAGAGGTGGTATCCTACTGGGCTTTCTCTCACACCCTACTTACACCTTTGGGTGTAAGTAGACTTTCTTATTTTATATCACAGGTTTGGGTACAGGTTTTATGCCTTTGGTTCGGGTTTTTAGCGGTCCATCGTGATGGAGTGTCGTGGAGATGGCTTGAGGGCGGTGCCTCTTTCCATGTGGAGGTTCTTGGGCTGTATTTTCTTGGGTTTGTACCTTTGTAATGGTCTTTAAATTTTATTTAAAATTTTTTTTTCTGAATTTTTAAAAAAGATTATTTGGTTTAAAAAAATCCAGATTCGTTTCATTGGATTCTTTTGTCGTTTTAAGTTTATAAACTCGGGTAATTCGTTCCCAATTATCATTTTATGATACCCGGGCACTTGTGCCAGCCCGTGGGGATCGGGAACGCCCTTCGGGACTTGTCACGGTCTGGGTTTGGTGCCGGTTTTGGCGGCGTCCAGATTCGGTTCGTGACAACAACCATATTCATTATTCTATCCATCCTATAAATGAGAAATTCACCATACGTGCGTACGTACGGCTTACCGTCTCCACCTCATGATGTCGTTTGTTATTCAAACACTTAATTATTTGGATGAGTATAATAATGAGTATAATTGATGTAAATAATAAACATAACTTGTTAATGATTCTTTATATATGATATAACATCTAATTACTTACGATTTCACCATCAATATAATGATATAGTCGTTCGTGTGTCCATACGGATTACCTTCCATTCGACGCGATGAGATTCATTCCCACGTTCACTATTCAATAATGATTATAAAAATATATATTATTAATAAGTATGTAATATATGACATAATAATTCTATTGCAGATATATATTAATATATCTATGTACTTACATATAGCTTATTCACTTACTTCTATTCAATATGATAAAAAAAGAAACAACGTGTATGCGTACATACGATCTACCGTCTCCATAAATGGTGCATTTAATTTCATATATCTATCTATTATAAATATTTAAATTCTAAATTTATATGATATATAGATCAAGGATTATATTTTTGATGTATTTAAATCATGATCTAAATGATATGATCAAGAATAACAAGTAAAAACACATACGATAAAGAAAATGATTATTAACTAAATTATTATTTTAACATGGAAATAATTATTAAATGGGTAGTATAAAGTCGTAAATGAATCATATATGATATTATAAATTTTAATATGGTTCTGGTATAATTTAATAACATACTACGGTCATTATACGGGAGTTTTAATGTACCCTCAACCATAGAAAAGTGCAAGGTAACGGTAAATTTCAAAATCACTTTATTATCTGAGGTCGATTTAACTTAAGTATCAACTGGGACATATTTATTTTCCAGGTCCCTGTTTCATAAAAGAATTTTCAAATGTATTTTTAAGGGAATTTTTACTAAAATATCCTTTTAAATGTTTTAAAGAATTATTCTTCTAAACCTTCCTCATTAATGTCCACATATTCAAAATGGTTTTAAGAATTTTTTTATATGGGCATGAATGTTTTAAAACATTAATTACATTCAAGAGTTTCAAAGTGGTATGGGACACATTGATTCAAAACTATCTTTTAAATGACTTCCTTTATATGAATTTTAAATGATTTCATGAAAAATGGATATTTATGTCAATGATTTTTACTGATCATTTTCAACTATGTATACATCCATTACAGGATATTATTCTTGGTCGAGGTTGATTTATTATGATACAAATCTTCCATATTCTATTAAAGGGTTTGTGATATGTTTGACTGTGGATGTGTTATTTTTATACCATTCATGGTTTATAGATAATGTATTGAAATTTTGTACGCTTGTTTTAATATAAAATTTTAGGTTATGTTTAAACCTTTTCATGTGAGGAATGCATTGGACTTAGTAAGTGACAGGTAGAGCCCGCTATAGCTCCCCGATTCATTGATATGTCTCATTAGACAAACTAGAGTCTTTTCCCATATTCTTGACAAAATCTTATTTGTAGTCTTCGCATAGGGCCTTGAGTATGTGGTTATGGAGTTTGGAATTATGAATTCCATCATTATGAAATTGGATATTGATATTACATGTGATTATTCAACTAGTAGAATATCCATATGAATATGTAAATGGATTTATTTGATTTATCATTTCTATATTATTCAAGAGTTTATGTTTAAATGGATTTGTTTTATTCTTATACATTGCCATAAATGTTTATGATTATTTATGAATATTTCCACTATATTGTTATCCTTACTGAGCTTCTGATCTCACCCATTTCTCATGTTTTATTTTCCCAGGATTCCTAGAAGTGTTTTATGATTGATAGAAAGGATTAAGCTAGGATATTAATGGAGTAATCAAAGGATGATTTATGTTTTGTTTTGTTTTTTAATTTGTAATGTAACGTTTATGTATGTAATCTATTTTCCAAGACTATTAAACTGATCGGTCCTTCAGGACATGATTCCTTGTAATCATTCAAATGTAATAAAATAATTTATCGACTCTGGGATTCTGGGTTTGGGGTGTTACAGATCCACATAATTAAATTTTAATCATCTTTATAATGGATTTAGTGTATGTTTATTTGTGGTTCTAAAAACGTTATTTTTCTAAAAATTGTTATCAAGTGTGTAATGGTTCTCGTTTTTATTTAATTTAATACACATAAGGAATATAAAATTTAAATTAAATTTACATATAATATATAAATAAATATTAATTTATATCCATAAAATGATTATTATTTGTCATTAGTAAATATAAAATCAACTTCTGCTTAAATAATACACTTCTTGAAAAAACTACTTTTCCCTTGCATCTACGAATTGGATTTTACAGATTTTGTGAATTGATTTTGGAAAAATAGATTCCATATTTGGAATAGTAATAATTTAAATTATTTAATAAATTAGACATCAATTTTCACCATATTAAATATTTAAAATAGAAAAAATTAATTACTACGGTTAAAGTGAGCAGTTTTACTGAGGGATTAAACTTAAATGATAAAGGTTAAAATGACATGTAAAACACATATAAATTATATTTTAAGCTCCTATTTATACATTATAATGTATAATTATTTATAATGGCCCTTTTTTCCATTTTACATGTGATTACATGGGTACAACATTGTCTTTTCAAAAATTAAAAGTGTGGCATTCACTTCACTAATAAAAGGAAACCCCCTCTCCTCTCTTATTGTCACCTTAAAATACAATTTTATCACTCAATACCTAACCAAATGTCTTCCTTACACAACTACCAAAATCCTAAATCCATTTTTTGATCATAAATCAATCCAATGAATCTTTTTGGTGCTTACCTATGAAGGATGTCTAAAGAAGAGGTATTGTGCTTAACCGAGTATCTTTTTTTAATTATTCATACACCTATGTTGGTCGGAGTGGACATTCAAGAGGGAGGGTGAATTGAGATCCAATTTACAAATTTTGTTTAAAATATTTGTATTAAAATCCCACAATTTATAAAACATGTTAAACTGTAGTGAATTTATAAATATTGCAAATGTTCAATTAGTTTCTCCAAGATTTATTACGTATCAATTAACATAATTTGAAGATTATGTTAGATTTTGAAACAAACCTACTGGTTCAAAATAATTCCAAAAACTTGCTAGTTTATCTATTTGAGTAACTTTAAAATAGGTTTATATTTAATGTACTTAGCAGCAGAATATTCAAAATAGTTTTATCAAAGGAAAAAAAGAACAAAAGTTTTAAAATAAGAGGTTCTGTCTCAAGATGAATCTTATTCCTCTTAAACGGTTTATAAAAATTATAATCCACCCCCTGGATCGAGGGTTTTAGAAAAGTACTCAGACAGTTCAAGTCCTCAGACCTCTGCCATAGTTTTATGTGGGAAAACTAAACAACAACACATAGGATGTCCAGGTCACACTTCACCTCTTCCACATTACACTGTGGGATACAATACAGTGTAAAAGGTTTGGTGTGAGCATTTAGTATCCTCCATAATATCCATGGAGTCAGTGTGTTTCTAAATAGACAGATTCACACACTTTAATCAAGATGTTAAACAAAGGTTCACTATAGAGAAAATAAATAGATAATGAGTTTAGAATTCTTGGAGTGATTGCAGATGAGCTCTGGACTCGTTTGGAAGTTGCAGATGTTTTTTGAGTACTTTATGGTGAGGATAACGCAAAACAGAGTGTCGTTTTTCTTCTCAGCTGTAGTTCTTTAGCCTTGTGCATATGAGGTTCAGTAGGCACAACAACTTGGCTTCAGTGTTTTCTCCAGGTGAATGATCTTCTTGAAGCTCTCTCGTTTTCATAGGTGTTCTTCAAGTTCTTCTTTTGTTTTATCGTCCTTTACACACACGTATGCTCTAGTCTTAATATGTGTTGATTTTTGTGTATTTTTTTATTGTTCTCATCTTCTTTTAATGCAGATAGATGTTCCTTTTTATTCCTTGGGATCTGGTAAAAAGAATTATTACTTTTTGACAGGTACAAGGTACGGTTCCCTGACATCGAAAAACCAACATTAATTAATATCAACTGCGTTAAATTTAGAAAATATGACCGTTGGAATTAAATAAGAGTTAATAAAAATTCAAATAGTTTTCATGACTATCAGTGAGTCATGAGATCGGTAGGTCATTTCAATTTTCATCAGTATCGGTATGTCATGTGATTAGCATCGGCTTCTATAGGTCATTTGACCAGCATCAGCTTTAGTAGCTAATGTGATCAGCATCGGTTTCGGTAGGTCATTTGATCAGCATTTGCATTGGTAGGTCATGTGATCAGCATCAGTTTCGGTAGGTCATTTGAACTGCGTCGGCTTCGGTAGGTCATGTGATCAGCATCAGCTATGGTACTTCATATGATCAACATCGGCTTCGGTAGGTTATTTGATCAATGGTGCAACCGTTGTCATTGGTGCGACCGTTGTAATCGGTGTCACCATTGTCATCGGTGAGTACTTTGTCATCGGTGTAACCTTCGTCATTGTTGAGACCGTTGTCATCGGTGTGACCTTTGTCATTGGTGTGACCTTCGTCATCGGTGAGACCGTTGTCATCAGTGCGACTGTTGTCATTGGTGTGACAAACATTGGTTTTGGTGTAAGGATTTCTTCTATTAGTGACTGAAGAATATAACTAATGGTGATTCAAAAATATAACCAATGGAGAATCAAAAATATAACTAATGGTGAGTCAAAAATATAACTAATGGTGAGTCAAAAATATGAAATTATCACAAAGTGTCTGTGTAATCCAGAATACTTCCAGGTAAATAGTAGACCATAAATAATCATAGATAAACATATGTAGACATGATTAAACATATATAAACACATTTAGAATAGATTTAATAATTCACTAAATTGACATATATAAAAAAATGATTTGTGACTATTAAAATAACTATCGCATAGAGAGTTCAACAATCTCCCCCTTTTTGATAATCACGAGTCTATGGCATAAAGGAAGAGGGAAGATGATATAACACTCACTATGCTCCCCCTATATAAAAATAATATATAATCAATATCATGACATTAGATCTTAATGAATATTTAGAGCTTATATACTGGTCTCCCCTTTAGAGATTTCTTATACTTATATATACTATTCTCTCCCTTTGATATATATTGATACTATTCTCCCCCTTTGGGATATATTGCCCCCTTTAGGATATATGTATACAATTTCTCCACCTTTGGGATTATCAAAAAATGAAAAATATAGAGCAGTGGGAGAGAGAGAAAATATTTCATTGAAATATCATTTGAAAAGATACAAGGAAAACATCACCCTATAAAAAACAACGGATGCGACTATTTCTTGTGGTGCAGATTATCTTTCCCTTTAGCAGAGGGAGGAATGGATGTGCCAGAAGGGGGTTTGGTGGAAGGTTAATCTGGCCAGATGGAGAGAGGAGGTAGCACAACTCGGGTTGGAGGCATAGTGGGTGCTAAGGTCACTTGTTGTTGAGTAGAAGATCCTCTAGAAGGTGGTTGCTGAATGACTGGCCGAATATTGGATAGATATTGAGAAATAGATATCTGACCAGGAGCAACACTGGATGGACTGAAAGGCTTAGTCGTAGGAAGAACAATTGCCTTTTCTTGGACATGATTATATGGTTTGAATAAATTGATAAAATCATGAATTAATTCAACACCATATTTCATTGACTTTCCAAAGTCTTCTCTGTTTTTCGTGAAACTCTCCAGAGTGGGAGTAAAATCCTTAAACTGTTGGACTTGAGCCCTAAAGGCTTTAGTGACTATAGGTAGCCTTAAATTCTCATCCAAGAGTATAAACTTATGGTTCAACTTATTCTTGGTATAAATTTTAGAAATACAGTGATCCACTTTTTCTTTGATCTCGTTCTGAGCCTTAGTAGCATCAGCCGAATACAACTTCACCATCTTGTGATTATGATCACTATTTTCTTTCATCTGTTTCAAAGAGTCCAAGTCTAGAATCTGTCAAAAAGATATGAACTCTTCTTTTAGAACATCTTTTAAGGCATTAAGCTCAAGACCAATGATCTTGGTCTCTTTCGAGGAGATATCCTGAGAAACAATCTGAGTTATATTAGCTATGAATTTTCTCAAATCAGATTTTTAGGTGTTCTATCAAGTCTCTAAAAATATCCATCATACCAATGATGGTTGATCTAAATTATACTGACAGAGATACTAAGCCACTGATCAAATTATTGAGTGCTTTATTTAGAGAGGAGATGTGTCTGCCGATAATTTCACTAGTATTGCACTGGTCTGGTTTAATAATATTTACCACTCCTTGAGTTATAGCATCTATAGCAGCCTCAGATATATTTACAGGAGCAAGAGAAGGAGCATTAGATAATTCCTCCTTTATTTTTTCTCTTGCTACATAGAGCAACTCATATTTAAATTGGTCAAAATCCAATCAAGAAACTGAAAGACCAGGTCTTTCCGTTGGAACTTGTACATTTTCAGCAACTGGTTCAGCCTTAACTGGATGGATTACTCTTGAAATATTCATTCCTTCTTCCTATTCTTCTGAATAATCCAATCCCAGAATCGAAAAACCTGGGTGTTATTCCCATGAATCTTTACAAGAGGTATACTTAGGTTTTACAAAATATTCTTTACCAGAATTTTCATCAGAGTCTTCCCCATCTACATCAAACACTATATGCACTATCCTTTCAGCCTCAGGAACAGTTTCTTTCTCATCTAATTGAGTTTGTGGATCAGCTTGGATCACATTGTGACCACCCACTAGTCGATAATTTACATCGTCATCTTCATCATCACCATTACCATTACCATTTCCATTATTCATTACCGAAGTATCATTGGTATTGTCTTTGCTAATAGATTCATACTGCTCAAAATTTGATACTTCAGTGTCAGCTTCTTTTTCATCAACTAGAAGGGGTTCTGACTCATGTAACATAAGAGGTGGACTACATGGTCCAAATTCCATTTTTATTTTCTTAGGAATTACTGTATCAGGGTCACTCCTTTCATCACGAGGTGACTCGGGTTCCTTTTCAGTATTGACATCATCATAAGCTTCAGATTATAAAATTTCATTCCTGTTGGACTCTCCAGTGTCCTTAGGAACTCCATTATCTTCTTTCTCATTAGAATAAACAACTTCCTCGTCAGGTTTTAAACCAGGATCTCTCATCCCCTTTGGTCTCCTAGAGTGGTAAGTATGATTAAAGGAGTCATACAACCAATCTTCATTAGCAACCCATGTCTTCTTCCAATGATTCCAGTAGATTTTCATTCTTTTTCAGATATCCTTGCTAATAGAAAAACTACTACTAGATTAGATACACTCATCTCCATCTTCAACGCAGCCCAAAAAATTTACCATTGCAGAGATTTTCAAAGAATAGAACAGGGTTGTAGCCTTCATAGATGGCATTACCATCTCAGTAATATGAATGCTAATGTATCTAAACAAGTTGATATTCTCATAATTTAGAAATAAAAACAACAATAAAACATCTTTATACTTTACAGAAGCAAAATCACCCTTTCTGGGATAGATTTGGTGCTGAATAAACATAAACAAGATTCTGCTTTCTCCATCCTACTCAGCAGATGTTATTCTTATGGAATCAGATTTTCCAATCAGCATCTCTAGAGCACACCCATATGAAAAATAGCCAGTGGTAGGAGGAATATTACCATTGTAATCCTCATATCTACCTCTATGTGGTACCCCCAAACACTCAGCCCAATGCTTTGATGAAAAAGTTGTCTTCTTCCCTTTGATCACTTAAGATAATCTTGCAGCTTCTGCTCCATCCAATACAGTATTTATGTTCAGATAAAACTCATGCACTAGCTCTGGGTAGTATACTCAGTTATTATTATAGAACTGGTCTTTCCATCCTTGCATCTCCAACACTTTTAAAAGTGTAGACTTACTGGATAACACCCATATGGAAATTACTTCTTTTTCTGCAGTGACCACCCGAGCCTCCAGTTTTGGGTTCACATATTTTTGAGTTATGCTGCGTGATTCTCCTCGAGAACATTTCATAGGTGAGGAGCTTTTAGATTCCTTGTCTTGTCGCTTTTTCTTTTCTATTTGGATATTCCTGAGGTTTGAGAGGTTCAAAAGGTTCGAGTGGTTGGAAAAATCAGGATTCAGAAAAAGTGTAGTTCGACGAGTGATGGAAGGTTAACAGTTATTAGGAATTGAAATAGTCATGGGTCATTAATTTTATCATTTAGGGTTAAAATATTAAATAAAATGTCTATTAAGTAAAACAATGTCGTTTCGATAAACCCGAACAGTTTTATTTAATGTATAACTCCAACTGTAGCAATGATCAGTTTCACTGATCGGTTTCACTGATCGATCATACCTAACTCTTTTTTAATAAAGTCTAACCTTTCCGAGATTAAGGGCTTGGTGAAAATATTTTCCAATTGATGTTCAGAGTCAATAAATTTTTGAGAAATATCACCCTTTTGACAATGATCTCTCAAAAAGTGATGCCTAACATCAATGTGCTTAGTCCTAGAGTGAGACACAAGATTTTTAGAGATATTAATTGCACTAGTATTATCACAATTTATAGAAACATTTCAAAATTGATATCCATAGTCCAACAATGTGTGTTTCATCTACAGAATCTGTGCACAAAAACTACCAGTAGCAATATATTCTGCTTCAGCAGTAAACAAAGCAATAGAGTTCTATTTATTACTACACCAAGATACTGGGGACTTTCCCAAAAGATGACATGTTCCAGATGTGGCCTTCCTATCTAACATGAAACCAGAAAATTCAGCATCTGAATAACTTATTAATTCAAAAGATTTTCCTTTTGGATAATATAAACCTAAATTGGTATTGTGTTTAAGATATTTAAACATTCTTTTAACAGCAAGTAAATGAGATTCTTTAGGATTAGCTTAAAAGATTTCACACATGCATATGCTAAACATGATATTTGGTCGACTAGAAGTAAGGTAAAGTAAGCTTCCAATCATACCCCTATATTGTTTTGATCAACTATTTTCCCAGTTTCATCATCATCCAACTTGTAGGTGGTACTCATAGGTGTATCACTTGCCTTATTACTATCCAAACAAAATTTTTTTAAAAGATACTTTTTATATTTACTTTGATTTAAAATAATAACATATTTCTTTTGAAAAATTTTAAATCCAAGAAAATACTTGAGGTCTCCCATTGAAATCATTTCAAATTCATTTTTCATATTCTTTGAAAAATTAGTACATAAAGAATTTTTAGATGATCCAAAGATAATATTTTCAACATTGATTTTTACATTAAAAATATCTTTAGAAATTATTTTAATAAAAATAGAGGGATCTGCAATTCCTTTAGTAAAACCTTTAGATAAATGAAAATTTTTGTGTTTATCAGACCAAACTCTTAGAGCCTGTTTTAAACCATATAAATCTTTAGAAACTTTAAAAACAAGATTCTAAAAATGGGGAATTGTAAATCCAGGTGGTTATTCAACAAAAACATCTTCAATTATAAAAATATTTATAAATGCACTTTTGATGTCCATTTGATATAACTTGAAATTCATATGAGATGCATAAGCAAGTGAGATTCTAATGACTTCTAATCTAGCTAAAAGTGATAAGGTTTCTTCATAGTCTATTCCTTATTAATGATTTTAACCTTGTGCAACTAATCTAGATTGGTTTCTAATGATGTTTCCAGATTCATCAAAATTATTCCTAAACACCCATTTAATAATATGGTCAATGTGTACTTAGGTATTTCTACCAATTCCCAGACATTGTTTCTTTAAAATTGATTTATATCTTCATGAATTCCCATTACCCAAAATTAATTATTGAATACTTCATTGATATTTTTAGGTTCTAACTGTGAAAGAAAGGCTTGATGTTCAACCTAATTTCTCAGAGAATCTATAGGTTGTGTTCCTCTATCTAGGTTACCTACAAATATATCTAGAGGATGGGTCTTTAGAATCTTGGTTGATCAAGTAAAGGTTGGAATAGAAATTTCAGGTTCTTTTCTAGGTTCGGTTTAAACAGAAGATGAATCTGGTTATTTCCAGAGATGGTTGTCTTTACAACAGGACCACTATATTTATCATTAAGATTTAAAATAGACTGGTCTTCTTTAGTATCTTCAACTATATGTTTTGATTCATGTGGATCAGTTTCATCAAATTTGATGTGAATAGATTCATCCACACCTTTGGTTTTCTTATTAAAAACTCTATAGGCTTTGCTAGTAATTGAATATCCTAAAAAGATTCCTTTATCATTCTTAGATGCAAACATTTCTAGATTATCATTAGTGTTCAGAATATTGACTTTGCAGCCTAAGACTTTGAAGTAACTATGTTTAGGTTTCCTATTATTCAAAATCTCATAAGGGGTTTTCTTAAGAATAGGTCTAATCAAGACTCTATTTATAATATAACAAACTGTATTGACAACTTCAGACCAAAAATAAATCGGTACATCGTATTCATTTAGCATAGTTCTTGAAATTTCCTGAAGGTTTCTATTTCTTCTTTCTACTACACCATTCTGTTGAGGTGTTCTAGGGGCAGATAAGTTGTGATTATAGCCATTATGTGAGCAGTAAGATTAAAACTCATGATTTTCAAACTAATGATCATGATCACTTCTCAAGGTTTTAATCTTAAGTCCACTAAGGTTTTCTACAGACATGGAGTATTTAATAAAGTAAGAGAAAGCTTCACTTTTGTGAGCTATAAAGTATACCCATGTATATCTAGAAACGTCATCTACTAGAACATAAACATAGTGCTTCTCATTTAAACTAGAAACTGTAGAAGGTCCAAAACAGTCCATGTGAACCAACTCGAGAGGTTGAGAAGTTGAAACATCTATCATTGATTTAAAAGAAACTTTATGTTACATTCCCTTTTGATAGGGATTACAAACTTTGTTAGTTGGGAATTCAAGTCTACGTATATCTCTAACTATGTTCTTACTAGTCATTTTTCTAAGTGAGTGTAAATTACAGTGTCCAAATCATATGGGCCAAAGACATGATTCTTTATGAAAAGCATTTAAGCAAGTAAAATTATGCTTAGCTAAATAATTCATATATACAGCATATACATTTTCATTTATTAAGGTAGAAAAATATTAAATCATTGTTGGAATTAAAAACCTTACAATAAACATTTTTAAATTTAATATTAAAACCATCATCACATAAGTGAGAAATTCTTAACAAGTTATATTTTAGTCAATCAACAAGTAAAACCATAGAAATCAAAATTGAATCAGAGTTACCAATTTGGCCTAGGCTGATGATTTTGCATTTAGAGTTATCACCAAAGGTGACAAATCCTCCATAAAACATGATTTATCTTTTGAAGCATGTAAATTCTCCTATCATGTGTCTTGAACATCCACTGTCCAAATACCATGTCTTCCTATAGAATCTTTTCAGGCAAGTTTCTTACAAAATAATTTTAGATAGAAAATGATTTTGGTACCCATATTTTCTTGGGTCCAGACAGGTTTACAAGAAAAAATTTCGGTACCCATATTTTCCTAATGGGTCTCACATACTTAACAAAATCAAGATATTTTGATAGATAAATATTGTTTGATCTATAACAATGAGAATAGGTAGTTGAGGCACATGAATTTTCAAAACTAGGAGTAGAAGCATATTGTCCAGATTTAGGAATATATTTGTTTTTTGTAATCTATCTTTGTCAAGGATGATATCCTATAGCTGTAGTATACATTGGTCCCACTTGTTTTCCTAGAATTTTTGTAAGTATGTCCTTTCCATTAGTAAAATTTTCCAGATCTTTTCTGAGTTTCTCATTCTAATTTTTTAGTTCAGTATTCTCTTTGAGTAATTGAGAATTATTTTCCTTTTCTACTAGTAGTATAGATTTGATAGTGCTAGTTAATGAATACTGCTTCTTTACGGATTTATACTTATCTTTTAGCTCATTGAAAGTATCATCTAGCATATTATATTATTCAAATAAACCTCCACTTGACATATTTTCAGAATCATAATTATATCCAGAATAATAAGAGTTTAAAGTAGGAGAATCCAATGTTTTCTTAGATGTGTTTTTCATGAAACACATAATAGATTTTTGAGATTTTTCATCTTGAGTGGAATCAGAATCACTTGAACTGACTTATGAAGCACTCTAGGTTTCTTTCATAGCTTTATTGTATTTTCTATCCTTATAGTCATATTTCTTCTTGAACTTTGATTTATGGCAATTAGCTTTCACATGTCCTTTTTTCTTGCACATGTAGTAGTCTATGTCTTTACATTTTTCAGTTCTCTTCCAATCCTTATTCCAATGAACTTTATTGGAATACATTCCCTTGTAATTTGATTTTCTAAAAAAAAAATTTCCTATAAAATTTCGTAAATTTTCTGGCTATCTGAGCCATCTCAGCATCGCTGTCTGATGATCTTTCCTCACAGCTTGAGCTATCACTGTCACTTTGATGTTTCCCTTTGTCATTATGTTTTGATGTATAATTCTTGAAAGCTATAGAATTCTTCCTTGGTTCATTATATTCTTCCTTTTTTACTTTCAGTTCTTCCTCATACATCATTAGCTTACCAATATGTTCCTTGACAGGAAAAGCACCAATGTCACAAGATTGTCTAATTGAAACTGATGTGCCTCTATATCTTTCTGGAAAGCATCTGAGTATTCCCATAATATGGTCCTTAGCTAGAACAACCTTTCCAAGTGAGCTCATTATATTTACAATTTTGTTGAACCTGAGATACATATCAAAAGTAGGTTCATTAGACTTAATTTTAAAATTATCATATTTAATAGTGTATGTGTTTAGTCTCATTTCTTTAACATTGGTTGTTCCCTCATGGGAAATAGCTAAAGTATCCCATATTTCATAAGTAGTCCTACAGGCAGATATTCGATTAAATTCTTCATCTCCTAAAGCACAATACATGAAATTCATTGCCTTACAATTATTATTGTACAAAGCTTTAGTAGGTTCATCCCAACTAGTTCTAATAGTTTATGGAATTTTATACTGAGTCTCTATGGAAGTATAAATTCCAAATCCCTTACTTTCTTGATGAATTTTCATTTTTATTTTCCATTGGGCATAATTAACACCATTAAAGAAGGGTAGCCTATTGGTATCTACACCTTCTAATCTATTATCCATAATTATATTTTAACAAATGTATATAAAGAGATAATATTTATAAATAACAAAAATTTAAGATCTTTAAGATAAAACTAAAATCACATTTGATAACTTTTCACAAATAGAGAGTTTTGAAATATTTTATCCTCTGATACCAAATATTGTCTGGAGTGGACACTCAAGAGGGGGGTGAATTGAGTTCCAATTCACAATTTCTGTTTAAAATATTTGTAATAAAATCCCCCAATTTATAAAACAATTTAAATTGTAGTAAATGTATAAAGATTGTAAATGTTCAATCAGTTTCTCTAAGATTGATTACATCTCAGTTAACTTAATATGAAGATTAAGTTAGCTTTTGAAACAAACTTACCGGTTCACAATAATTACAAACACATGCTAGTATAAATATTAGAGTAACTATAAAATATATTTATATTTAAAGTACTTAGCATAAGAATATTAAAAATAGTTTTATCAAAGGCAAAAAGCACAACAGTTTTAAAACAAGAGGTTTAGTCCCATGCTGAGACTTAGTCCTCTTAAATAGTTTATATAAACAATGATCCACACCCTAGATCGAGGGTTTTATAATAGTTTTCTGACTATTCAGGTCCTTAGACCTCATCCATAGTTCTACATGGGAAAACTAAACAATAATGCACATGCTATCCAGGTCACACTTGACCTCTTCCACAATACATAGTGGGATAAAATAAGGTGTAAAAAGTTTGGTGTGAAGATTTAGTATCCTCCAGTTCAGTCCATGTGTTAGTGTGTGCTTAAATAGAGAGATGCACACCCACTACTCAAGATGTTAAACAAAGGTTCACTATAGAGAAAATAAATATAAGATGATTTTAGAATGATATGAGTGGTTGAAAGTGATCTATGGACTCGTTTGGATGTTGTAGATGTTATTTGAGTCCATTTTGGTGAGTATGACACAAAACAGAGTGTTATTGTTCTTATCAGCTATAGTTCTTCAGCCTTGGGAATATGATGTTTTTTAGGCACAACAAATTGGCTTCAGTGATTGATCCAGGTGAATGATCATCTTGAATCTCTCTGGTTTTCACAGTTGTTCTTCATGTTCTTCATTTGTTTCATCGTCATTTACACACAGGTATGCCCTCGTCTTCTTATGTGTCGCTTTCTGTATATTTTTTTTTATCGTTCTCATCTTCATTTACTTCAGATAGATATTCCTTTTTATTACTTGAGATCTAGTAAAGGGAATGATTACTTTTTGATAGGTATGAGGAATGGTTCCCTGACATCCATCAACCAACATTAATTAATAGCAGGTTCATTAAATTTAGAAAATATGACCGTTGGAATTAAATAAGAGTTAATAGAAATTCAAACAGTTTTCATGAATATTGGTGAGTCTTTATATCAGTAGGTCATTTAATTTTTCATCGGTATTGGTATGAAATGTGATCAGCATCAGCTTCGGTAGGTCATTTATTCAGCATAATCTTCGGTAGGTCATGTGATCACCATCAGTTTTGGTAGGTAATTTGATCAGCATCAGCTTCGGTAGGTCATCTGATCAGCATCGGTTTCGGTAGGTCATTTGATCAGCATATGTTTCGGTTGTTCATTTGATTAGCATCGGCTTTGGTAGGTCATGTGATCAGCATCATTTTTGGTAGGTCATGTGATCAACATCATCTTCAGTACGTCTTGTGATCAGCATCATCTTCGGTTGGACATTTGATCAACATCGGCTTCAGTAGGTCATTTGATCAATGGTGTGACCATTGTCATCGGTGCGACCATTTTCCTCGGTGCGACCGTTGTCATCGGTGCGGCCGTTTTCATCGGTGTGACCTTCGTCATCGGTTAGACCATTGTCATCGGTGAGACGGTTGTCATCATTGCGACCTTTGTCATCGGTGAGACCGTTGTCATCGGTGCGACCGTTATCATTGGTGCGACAAAATTTGGTTTTGGTAAAAGTATTTCTTCTATTATTGACTCATGAATATAACTAATGGTGATTCAAAAATATAACCAACGATGAGTCAAAAATATAACTAATGGTAAGTC
Source organism: Viscum album (assembly GCA_963277665.1). Taxonomy (NCBI): domain Eukaryota; kingdom Viridiplantae; phylum Streptophyta; class Magnoliopsida; order Santalales; family Viscaceae; genus Viscum; species Viscum album. The sequence continues at coordinate 398,198,643 of OY728158.1, forward strand.
AAAAATATAACTAATGGTGCATCAAAAATATGAAATTCTCACAAAGTGTCTGTGTAATCTAGAATACTTCCAGGTCAATAGTAGACTATAAATAATCATAGATAAACATATGTAGACATGATTAAACATATATAAACACATTTATAATAGATTTAATAATTGGATAAATTTACATATATAAAAACAATGATTTGTGATTATTAAAATAACTATCTTAAAGAGAGTTCAAAAACCTCATTAAATTGTTTTTAAATTAGGATTATATATTAACCAAAATATATAGAATAATTTATTATTATATTATGTTAATAACATAAATCCATCACATATTATATATAATGGGATACAAAATCATCATTCTTGTGTACAGTGGATGACCATCATGGAAACAGATATCATTGATTTTCCACCACCACTATTCATGGATTTATATAATGATGGATTAGAAGTTTATATATAATATTTGTAAAATATTTATACTTATATTAAATATGATATAATATATACCCTTTTTAATTTCCATTCAGTGGAGGATATGATAATTTTTTTTGTGTGTACAGTGGACTACTGCTTCGTGATGTGAACTGATTAATTTATCATTAAAACATTACATGGAATTTAATAAGGATAATTTTAACGAATATATGTGGTATAAATGTAATAAATATTATATTAATAATGTTTTAATCGTCATTAAAATATAATATATATTTTTATTTATTACATAAAAAATGATAATATCGTTCGTGCGCATGGGTAGACTACTACCTCAATAAAGTGATGTGATTATTGTTTTCGTCACCACAACACATGGATGATATATATAATCATATTTAAAGAAATAATACCTTAATTAATATAATATTATAATTATATAAAGATATACTATTACTTACTTTTATTTCAAAATGATCATTGAAAAATGAAAACGTTACTCATGCATACATATGGTCTGCCGTCTCCATGACTGTAATGTTGTTTATTTTTCATAAAATTACATAAATGATTTTTCAACAGTATAATTTATTTAAAATTATTATAAATTTCTCTAGATTATTATTCTGGAGATTTTGGAATAATTACCTATTTGACAACCATCAACACACCAGAGTCATTTTAAAATAATGATCTAAATGTCCTCAAAATACCCGATGTGGACCTAACTGATTAAATATTTAAATATTTAATAAAATAAATAAATAGAATAAATTAATAAATAATAATTTATTAGACCATTAGTTGTTTTTTAAGAAATTATAAATTTTTTTTGAGCTCACTATATAGGAGTTAAAGTACATAAAAGGAAATACCGGAATCGTGGTAAGGGTTTTTCAAGTCTCACTATTATTTCTCTGATATATATTCCATATTCACAACTTATTTACATTTTATAGTGTATATAATTACCCATTTTCAGGTAATATAATTTATACTTCATAATTAATGGTGTATTTATGTTTCAATTTGAATTTCATTAACTATGGTAATTTTACTTGAAATAAACCACGTGGTTAAGAATTTTAAAACTATGTTTCTTTTCATTAGGTTATATAACTTCTTCACTTTATTTAATATTATAAGATTATGAATTTAATGAATTTTTATTATATTATATTTATTTAATTTTATTTTATGTTTATTTACATTTGATAAACATAACTGACTCATTTATTAATTCACACTTCAATGTTATGATCATTGTATGTGTTACTCCTCTAAAATTAGATTCTTTAGGACATATGTTACGTTATACACCTATATTAAATTATGAGGTGTATATATAACCCATTTGATAATTTATAACATAAATATAATTATTCTCATGATATTTAATTTTTTATTATAAATTATTCCTTTATAGGGAATATAATTGAAGAGTTACCAATGTGGAAAAGGCTTTTTGATACCATCTTATTTATTAAAAGATTTCTTATGTTCTAGGTTACTTTTGAGGAAATCATATGATATTATTTTCTTGAAATACATATATTTGTTATGCATTGTTTATTAATAATTTTGACATGTTTTATTCTTATTTCCACCCTTATTGAATAGAATAAATAAATAAATTCATTTGTAAGTGGGTTTGGATCTTGTAATTTCTTTTAGATCATCTATATTTCTCATCCATATCCATGTTTTCTAGAATATTTTGCAAAAATGATAATTTTAAATATAAATGAATTATTAAATTTGGTTTACATGGCCTTTGAACTTAATTCAAAAGGTTTTAAAAGGAAAATATTTACTATTTTTCTAAATGAGTCACTTATGACTTTATTTTACAAAATTATTTGAAAGGAATGCTTCTTTTTTTATTTACAACAATAATAGATTTTTCCATTGACATGTTTATTATTTTCCTTAAAGTTTTCCTTATATGTTAGAAATTATTTTAGAAGAAAATAATTCTCAAAATATTTTTTAATATTTATTTTTAAAAGTTATTTTCAGAATGAAAAATTTACTTTCAAAAAAAGGTTTTTAATTTAATTTTAATGGTACCTACAACCATAAATGTCAAATGTACATGATGTTACATATGTTCCACTAAGGATATGATGTAATGATACCATTATTATTCTTTCTCAAGATAGATTATGATTGTTTAAAATATATTTTTTGGGAAAGAATTTTTGTTCCATGGGTTAATCATGTTTCAATGATATTCCCTTAAAACCCATTTTGTTTCTATTGGTTAACCATATTTTAAATATATTTTCAGGAACCTATTTCTTTTCGAAGGGTTACTGATGTTATGAATGAAATAATGATTATTTTTATGATTCTTATGATGAAATGTATCTCTATGAAAATTTTCCATATTATGGTTCTTTTATATTTAATATATAATGGGTTAACCCATATATCATCAGGTCTTCCCATTATAGCTTATATAATGGGTGCACCCAGATAACTTCTGGTGAGCCTAACATAGCTTATAACATGGGTACACTGAAATTGCATTTCAATGCTTTCGGTATGAATGTTTACTGTATGGTTATTCTATTTTTAAGTGTTCTGTAAGGGATCAATAATATAATATCCCATGTTACGAACACATTTTCATTATTATTTATTTGGGATATAAATTTTTCCTTTGATCAATATTAGTAACACATGGATCATGATTATTGATTCTAACGACTCTTTCCTTTGTTAAATCATTATGATATGTTTTAATGTTTTTCAATCAACAAATTTATGCATATGAGTTCCCATATGGTATTCGCATTCACTTTTATTATGTCATCATACCCATATAATCTTCTTATTCTCATTGATGACCTTTAATTGTTAATGATAATCATTACCCTTGCTACGAATTTGATATCACACTTATTATGTTTTATATTTACCCTGGTTATCAATAATGATTTTATAATAATTATATCTAGAAGGGTTTCATATGGATGATGATGAAGACCTAATGTGAATGAAAAAAAGTTGGGTCTGCTTAGAGAAATTCTCATATAAATACATGGGTATTATTTATTGTTGATGCTGAAAAAAGACAGTAACACTCGGAGGAAGTTTTGAAATGATGAAGCGAAGTCATATTTGGAATCAGATGCCCGATCCAGAGGCCCGGGATGTGGTGCATGAAATAAAGGAGGATCCACTAGAAAAAAATATCTGCGTGCGTAGTATCCCCGGGTTTCGCGGAATTGAGCCGATGAGGTGTGCAATCATTGCGCGCCCCGGTTCTCTGCGGTGTGTTTTTGCACGCCGGCTGCTCTTGGCGCAGAAGATTTCGCGCGCTGCCTGGATTCTACGCCGGACATCACCTATAAATAGAAGGTGACCCCGAATGGTTTGGGCGTTGCGGAATTCGAAGCGACTCTTGTGCACGCAATTCGGATCCCCCCACGTGCAAGATGTCTTCCAGGTAATCCCTCATTTCATGCAACCTTGCCCCGGAGTTCGCCTTTGCTTGCAACTCCACTAGATTAAGTGAAATTTCCCCCTTCCCCAGGTTCCAGCTGTGCGCGCAATCCATGTCTCATGCGCGCAATACCCTTTCTCCAATTGCGCGCCGTCCCGGTGTTTTGCACGCAAACCTTATTTTTTGCGCGCAACTCCCAGGACCCCTCACCTTGACGCCCCTTGCCTGCCCCCCTACACCGGCAGATGATGTCTCCCATGCCAGGCATGCCTGCCATGCGTTGTTTTCCCGTATGGTATTCCAGGCTCGTGTGAAGTAACCTCAAGGTCCCTTGGGTCGTGTTTCCCATTGCGTTGCTTTTCCTTATGCTTCTCCTCATAGGCATGCTAACGGCTATTTCTTCTTCGCATAGCCACGCTAACATGGACCCCCCTGGTGATTTTCCCTGCGGTCCCCCTTCACTATGGCCTTGCCGATGCCTTCCCTCCCACAATGGGTTGAGGGCATTGGGCATGTAATCCCTAGGGGTGTGGAGCGAATCCACCTCGTCCAAGCTGCAGGATGTTAAACTGATAAGCACCTCATCCTCAAAACATGACGTTAAACTGTGGTCTGACCCCGTGCTTCGCACATAGGGTCCCCCCAGCTCGGAAATTTTTGACGCCTGTCGTCTCCATGGGAATGGACTCTTCCTCACATGGAATGAGATCCTCCTTATCGGAGTGGCGTTTGTCCGCGGGGGAAGGGTCACCTCACAGCATAATCCCCTACCTTTAAAACAGATGGTTTCACCTATGCATCTCCGTGCTTAACCCCTACCAAGTACAGTGGAGTCCTTTTCCCACTATGCTTTGTTTCACTACAGGCCTCCACCCTGGAGTAAGCCTCAGCACCAGGGGCCACTAACCACGCGTAAGCCCCTGTTTCCTCTTTTTGCCGCTCAATGCGTAAGCCCCATTCCACTTCTCACGGATGAACCTTTTGTGACGTGGTTGTCTAGTCCATGCTGCCTCTTGTTTCTCACAACGAGCATGACTCATGTGGGCTTAGAGTGCGCATCGACCATGGCACCACCACGGGCCGCCTCAGAGCATAAGCCCCATCCCAGCGAACTATGTGGACTTTGATCCGTGCTAATGCATGGTATGTAGGAAGCCTCCACGAGGTTCAATCCCACTACCCGGTCATCCCAACCTTTCCACGTCGGTCCCCTGACCACCATGGGCCACCTCAGAGTTTAAGCCCCAAACCCCTCATCCCGCATGACATTAAACTGTATCTTTTCCCGCATGAAATTAAACTGTATCTCATCCCGCATAATGTTAAACTGTATTCCCCCTCTTGGGCCATCTTAGGATGTAACCCCCATGTCTCACTCCACCATACATCCCGATCCTTACCCGGGCCGCCACTTCCCGGTGAGATCATGCCACCCCATCTCACTCCATGACATCTGGAAATCCGCTCACATGTTGTCCCCAACATCGGTGTTCCCCCTAGGGTTCCTTCAACCCGATCCGTCTCTACAAGATGTTAAAATCGCGACATACCCCATTCTAAACATGGGATGTTGAGGAAAACCTCAGATGGTACACATTCCCCACGTTTTATGTGGTATGTCTCAGGCTTCCGCGCCCTCGAGAAGCCCTGTGATGAGGGAAAAAAGACATACATGCCAACGACACCCCAACGCGACCATTCTCCTCACTGAAGGTTGCTGCCCCGACAATACCCCTTGGTGCATCTCAACGGAAGTAGTGTAATTAACTAGTGTCCATGTAGATATGGCACCGGGAATGAGCTTCATGAACCCGTCATAAATCTATGAGCGAGACCCGGACTAGGTGATGAGCTCCGAGGAGGAATCCATGGAAGGACGAACCGACATCCCATCATCCCGGTTTCGATCAAGGAGTAGACGTCCCTGAATAAGGAACAGATGTCACCTGCCTTTGGAAAGCGGGAATTCGGGGTAACAAGCAGTGCGTCCTCCCCATAGACGGATGCGCACACCCCAGAAAAAGCATCAGAGCAACAAAAATTGTGAACCCAATGTGAATGCTCTTCTCCTCAATAAGGGTAATGGTAGCGGTCGGGGCGTCGGAAGATTAGAATGTCACCAGATCCGAGTAACCCTCACCGGGACGTGAACCCACCAGGGGTCGAGGCCGTCAGGACATTGACCACTTCGTTCTGCGACGTCATCAGCATGGATCCCTCTCACCGACCATGGAAGACAGAATGACGCTGGGCATTGGTTGTTGATCTCCTTTCCTGTTGATACTAATGGGTTCGTCTCCCTGCTTCCCAGAATCAGATCACTGCATTCGGAGCTTGATCGCCACCTGCCCACCAGTGTAGGGGCAGGGGTAGCACCGACGCGGTTACCCCGCACGGTCCCGCCTATTCCACGGTCACTCCAACTTCGGCCGTCGTAGCAGCCGGGTGATCGTGTCCCCTCTCCTCGTCAGAAACCATCTAGCAGAGGGTGATAAATGACCTAGTTCGTAGGTATGACGAGGAAGGGATCATCCCCGCTAGGGTCATGGACCGTTTGGATCTAGAGGCGGCTGCGCCTCACCACCATCGCCGCACTCGAGGGCCGCGTAGGGAGCCGCCGCTCCCCACTCCGACGTTCAACCACTTTGGGATCCTATCCCCGAAGCACCTTGACACATCCCTCCCCTACACCAATGAGGTGGGGGATGTCTGGGTCCACCCGATCGGCGATCCGTCCTAGGGGTTAACAGTAAGAACCCCCGCCAGGCTGCGTCGACACCGCCGCTTGACTCCCCGATCTGAGGAGCAGGCAATCTTCATGCCCGCACCGCAGGTTCCGACCCATCTGACTCGACGCTAGCGTTAGGCGCGAGCAGGAGAGAATGCCCGTCCTGGGGCATCAACATCAGTAACCACTGTAGCCAGATCCACTGCTGACTCCTGTTATCAGATCCCCACACATGTTGAGCAGGGGCAGCCATGTGCTCGACTGGGATCGAAACCCCGACTGACCTGCAGGAAATTTGGGTTGAATCTCCCGGTCGCGGGAACTGGCAATGGCCACTGTGGACCAATCCGCAGTAGTGCCGCTCACCATGAAGGCTCATTCCGTGCCACCGATCTAGAAAGACAAAAGCTTCTTTTTGACAGCTATGCTCCGGGTATGACTCTTTCTAGCGCCCACTACATGGGGTATGAGGTCACTCCCCCTATTGTAGGCCGTGAGTATGGAGCTGTTGTGTATCCAGTCACTCACTCACATGGAGGTCCTCCCCATGACCCTTTCGACATCTGTCACAGTGCTTCTCGCACCCCGGCCTTCAGTCCCCTCTGCCCCAGCTCTATTGTGGCTGGGGGACCCCATTATGAAAATCATCCTTACCCTGAAGAGCTACCCAGGGGTAGGAAGGCTGGGCACCATCACCGTAGGAGGAATTTCAGTGGAGTCCGGAGGGAAATTAGACCAGTCTGTTTCTAGGATTCTGAGGCGGAGTACGACTCGATGATGGAACCTTCCCCCCAACCCTTAGAGTTGAGGGAGGGGATGGGGATGCGGCGCATCAGTCTCATACTCGTCGAATGTGAGATCCATATGATTCCATCCTCCCTTCGAAGGTATATCTAGGAGGATGAGGACTTGGCATACCGCTAGGGATTAAGCCCGCAGTTTCCACTGGCCTCCTTAGAAGCACCTCCCGCCCCTGTTATGGAGGGTGGGGAACTTTTCTGGGGACCAACGGAAGAGTCGCAAGGTGACACACCCTCGGAGAGCACCAACGCTATGACAGGAGGCCCATTCGCTAGGCCATCCTATCGCGACATGGCAGCCAGGGCACTGCAACCCCTGGAGGATGACCCAGGGATAGCTGCCCAATCGGCATGTTCGCCGTATTCCCCACCGGCCAGCCCACCGGCCTGACAGCCTGCCTCGGTGCCATTGCCAGTTCCCTAACTATTCTCGGTGGACGAGCAGGGGCGACAAGGTCTGGACGCCGAACCAGAGCCGTGGAGCTTCTGGATCATTCTTGTAGTGGGCCACTTCCCCGAGAAGTTTTGGCCGGTCGCAGAATCGGATTTTGATGTGCCGGAGTCACTCACACCGGGAGAGTTTGAATGCTTCCCCCAGATTCTTCGGGTGACTCACACCCGCCTTCTCCATCAGCTAGCGCCCTATCCCGGGAGCCAAGCGCATCTCGGGGAGATCGATGAGCAGTGTCGTTGGGTCGACCTAGCAGCACTCCCCACGGTTTGGCTCCCCGATTCGTTGGACCACCATGAGGCCCTCCAGCAATAATGCGTCCATAGTTTTCAAGTACTCCGCAGAGTTATTGAGGAAGCCACCCCCCAGGCGCACGTCTACGGATGGGGGAAGTATGCTAATCTCCACTTCTGTGCGATCTGCTGACAGCCCGATCCACTGGGCGGCCTTGAGGGATCGTCGCCAAGGGTAGTGGCAGTCAACATGGCTGACCTTTCAGATGATGGAAATGTTGTGGAGCCCATCAACGGGGACTCACCCCCTGAGGACATGCTGCTACTGGACCCATTTGGGAGGATTAATCTCCAACAGAGGATCCTCCTAGGTCTTCCTGTACCCACGGAGGCACTAACACTGGGCTGAAACATCGTCAAGGTCAAAGAGCCCGTCGGGTCTGTCAAACTCGCCGACCCATCTGCCTCGGTGCAGAAGGTAGAGGAAGATCCCAAGAAGGCCATGCTACGCCAACAGCTCGCTGAGCAAAAGAGGCAGGTTGATGAGCTCTTGGCCAAACTTGTTGCAGAGCGGCGGCCTGACTATTGTGACCCCAGACCAGGATAGCAGGGACAGGAGCCTCTAACCCTTGCTAAGATCCCCCAGGCAACCATGACCGTGTCATGTTCGCCAACAGGGGAGACACTGGTACCCATGGCAAGAGGACGCAATATGTTTCGCCGAACCCTCCTGAGCGGCGAGACCACCTGGGGGACCCTGCTCGGTTTCTTCCCGCCGCCCCGAGAGTCGCTCCGCCAGCTGCACCGTGAGCCGCTGAGCACGACTACCGTATCGAAGATCCTGGAAACGTGCTTGTGGTTAGAGATCCCCATCAGGACAGTAATCCGCATCCGGATGATCTGATGGAAGTACTCATCGCCCACTTGGAGGCCCTGGAAACTCGGAAGGTGGCAATCCCACAGGACGGCAAGCTATACCCAGCATGGGTGGATGACATGCCGACTCCGGCGGGATTTGGGAACCCCACCTTTTCCCCCATTAACAGGACCAGAGATCAGCTACAACACTTGGCCCACATCCACTCGAGGTGTGGGCCTATGTTAGGGACTCTGGCACAGCAAGAGGCTGCCAAGCTCCGGTGCTTCGTTTAGACACTGGAAGGACCATCATTTGTCTGGTACAACCAGCTCCATATTGGATCTGTGGCTATCTGGAAGGACCTTCACTGAAAATTCCTCTACCAGTTCAGTTCCAAGACCCGGAAGACGAACATTTCAGACCTCTTCATGTGCAATCAAAGGCCCGATGAGCGAGTCGTGGACTTCGTCACCCGGTGGATGGGGCTCACGTACTCCCATGACATGCCACTAACTCAGGATAAATTACTGAAAATGTGTGTAGGGAATGTCAATGCGGAGTTGGTTCCATCTCTGATCAGGCAGAATTATCCTGGAGGGTTCCGGGACTTCTCAAACAAGGCTCATCGCCTCAAAAAAGGCCTGCAACAGGCCGGTCAGGCACGCCCGCTGCCTCCTGTAATCTCTGCAAGGAGAGCCGCCAGAGCCGAGCCCGCTGTTGTGGCCCAGATAGTGGCCCCCAGACAGCTAGAGTTGCTGCTAGTGAGGCCAGCTCAGCAGGCTCATAGGGGTCCACCCCCACGGGCACAGCCTCCGGCCCAGCAGCGACCGCCTCAAAATCGGCAGGTGCCTCCACGTAACGCACTGCCACCACCTAGGTGAGGTAATCCGGCTCCGCCTCCTCGGCCTACTCCTCCATCCCCTGGTCATGGTCAGCCCCCAAGAGCCCCCTTTCCAGACAGAAGGAATCAGACTTACTCGTTTGGCGAGGCCTAGGTCCCCAGTTATTTTCGTAGCACCTTAGAGCAGAGGATCGTGCGGCTGCCTGAGTGTCGGACGCCAGAAGAGGTGTGTCTCACTGATCACCCTAACTCCTACCCTTATCACCGGATCCTGGGACACACCATCCAATAATGCTATGTGTTCAAGGACTGCCTCCAAGACCAGATTGACAACAACATAGTCAGGTTGGGCCCAGCCCCGACATAGGTGGCAGGTGTATTCGTAGGATCAGATGGCAGTAGTGACAATGGGGATGTGTGGGAATAGGTTTCCGACTGTGGGACCCAGAAGTATAATGACTGGATGGCACGCAGGACGGTTGCCCATGCACATGGCATCTTACGTGCCCGCCTGAGTCAGCCAGAGCCCTCGGTGTCTGCAAGCGCCGCTTTGGCATCGTCGTCCCAGCCTACTTCTTCCCAGAAGAGCAGGCGGCGACACAAGAAGAAAGAACACGCCCTGCCATTTCCGTCATCTTCCCGCACACTTGCCGATTTCATGCCCTCATAAATGGGTATTTCTCTGAGGCCCTATCCGGTAATGGATGACTCCTCGAGTGAATGCTCGGGGTACGCTTCGGTTAACACCGTAGAGTTGGTAAATCCCTTTTTGACTCCCGATGACAAGGAGTTCTAGGTGGACCTCCCCAATGTCCCTAGCCATCGCTAAAGTTGACGGAGCCGTGGCTACATGAATCGTCGGGGCACGGCAGTCGCCACCTCCAGTCAGGCTATGCACGCTACCGAGACCAGGCAGCAAGCCCGGTACAGAGATCAGCACTCGTGGCTCCCTCACCCGATGACAACAGGTTCGCTTCCACCACCGTTTGTGTAGATGGATCAGGAGGAATCGCCTTGCCCTTGTCGCAACTAGCCCTGCCCTACCACTTGCCGACTATGGCCTTCCGGTACTAGCAAGACAGCCACCTACCTGGTTTCAGCTAGTGAACAGCGGGACGTGCCTAGTACCAGTCAGTCACCGGTCCCGCCAGCAGGGCATGTTATGCCCCCAATCACAGAGGGACCTCCTGTAAGCAGAAGCTCACATTTGGTGCAAAATTATGATTTCCTGAAGCATCTGGAAGGCATTCCGGGAAGGCTTTCCATCCTTGAGGCCCTTCGCCCGTCGTCTGAAATGTGTGAGACGCTCGCCGAGGCACTAAGAATCCAGCTTCAGTTTGAAACAGAGGTAGCGGCCGAAGAAGCCTTCCACACCGAGGTGATTGAGGACGCCGAATGTTATGTGGTTATCTCATTTTTCCGATGAAGATGAATACCTTCCCATATAGGGGAACATCCGCCCACTGTACATCATCGGCCAGTTCAATGGCATGGAAGTCCATCACTGTCTTGTTGACACAGGTTCTGGGATTAACTTGATCCCAACTCAGACATTGCGAAAACTAGGGTTGTCCGAGGATGATTTAACTCCCTCTGACCTCAGAATCCAGTGGTATGACAGGACCGAGAAAATTCCACTCAGCAAGATTCATCTAAAGACCCAGTTCGACGGCTTAATTTCCAATACCGAATTCATGGTTGTCTCTCAGGACACTGCTTACAACGCATTGATGGACAGGTCGTGGCTCCATCTTCACGCGGCGGTTCCCACATCATACCATCAGTTCCTCAAATACTCCCTTAAGGGTCGAGTGGGCGTGCTCCAAGGAGATGCATCTACATTTTCCTCTTGTGAAGCTCGTTATCTTGACGCTGACTATTATTGGAGCAAGGACAAGAAAATACTGGCAGGTGAGGTTGAGCCCGCTGCTGTCACGAGTGATCCCAGGGCAGTTTTGGATGAAGCATATGTCTTCCCAATCCATCAGTTGGAGGCCACGACTCCCGATATGGGAGAGTGCTTTATTGTCTCGGGTACAATAGGAAGGCATATTTCCGGGTCTAAGCGACGACGGGAAATCACCTCGTACTCTTACACCAACCAGGTTCAGGTGATCCTCGAGCCTCCTACCCCTGTACGATATCGGGATGTTGGGCTCATGGCAACGACAGTACGTCATACATGTCTGTTTCGCTGGGTCGGAATCGACTGGCTCAAGACAACGTGTCACCACTACTTTGATGTCGTAAAGCATGGCCCCTTGGGACGAAGTCCGGATGGGATTGGATCAACAGCCTTCATCGCCATGGTCTTTGCGGTGCATGATTCTCCAATCGTGACGACCTCTGCCGCCCAAGCCAGTGCCAGCTCCCCATCAGGGTCGAGCAGCCCCAAAACAGCTCCCCCCATGGACGATCCTTCCACAAGTGGAGAAGAAGACATGGAAGATGCTTCTCTTACCTTTGAGGAGGGAATCTCCACCACGGTCGACGAGTTAGTACAGGTGAACCTCGATAGCGATGTGGACCTGAGACCCACATTGGTCAGTGCCGTTATGCCTCCCGAGGAACAGAAACCATACATACACTTCCTCAGACAGCACCTTGATGTGTTTGCCTAGAGTTATGACGAGATGTCGGGACTAGATCCCCAAGTAGCCATCCACTGCCTTGGCCTCCCAGCAAACCATCGCGGGTTCAAGCATCCTCCCAGAAAGATGTGCCCCTTTCATGGTGCCATGGTTGAGGCCGAAGTTGATATGCTCATTAAGGCCAACTTCATCAAGGAATTACAGTACCCCAAGTTCCTAGCCAACATTGTGCCCATCAGGAAGAAGAACGAACATATTAGGGTCTGCATCGACTTCCGTGATCTTAATCTCCACTGTCTGAAGGATGACTTTACCCTTCCCATGACAGAGCTATTGATCGATGCAATGTCCAGGTTCCAAGACCTATCCTTCATGGATGGGTACTCCGGATACAACCAGATCTGGATGGCCCCCAAGGATGAAGATTTCACTACCTTCAGGGCCCCCCAGGGTACTTTCCGCTACTGGGTTATGCTCTTCGGCCTGAAGAATGCGGGTGCCACCTATCAACGGGATATGCACCGCATATTCAAGCTGATCCTCGAGACACTAGTGAAGTGCTACGTAGATGACTTGGTGGTTAAATCTTGTCAACGCCAGGACCATCTCAAATACCTTGAGAAAGTGTTCGGTTTCCTCCGTTCTCGCCACTTGAAGATGAACTCATTGAAGTGTGCCTTGGGGGTCACCTCCGGAAAGTTTCTTGGCTTCATTGTTAGGTATTGAGGTATCAAGATCGACCCCGAGAATATCAAGGCCATCAATCAGATGCCTCCCCCGAAAAATATTCGGGAGCTTCGATGCCTCCAAGGCCACATAGCCTAGCAGATTCATTGCGAATCTGTCCGGAATGTGTAAGCCCTTTTCTCAACTCATGAAGAAAGGTGCCGCCTATGGGTGGGACGAAGAGTGTCAGACCGCTTTTGAGGAAATCAAGCAGTATCTGCTTCAACCTCCGGTCCTGATTCCACCTGTTCCTGGAAATCCGCTGGTCCTTTACATGACCGCCCTAGAGCGATCCCTTGGCGCCCTTCTCGACCAGAAGAACAATGAGGGAACATAGAATATCCTCCACTACCTCAGTTGCATGCTCCTCAATGCGGAAATTAGATATTATTCCATCAAGAAGAGCTGTCTGGCGCTCGTATTCGCCATACAGAAATTTTGGTGATACTTGCAGCACCCTGAGGTAGAGCTGGTCTCTTGGGTAGACCTGTTGAAATACATCTGGAGTCGGCCTATGTTGACCGGCCGATTGGCACGCTGGGCGGTGATCCTCCAGCAGTTCGACATTAGGTTCGTACCTCAGAAGGCCTTCAAAGAACAGGTCTTGGAAGACTTCTTAGATGCCCACCCAACCACTATGGACCAGCCACTGGATTTGGGTTTTCCTGATGAGGCAATCCTCTGAGTCAATCAAGCCACCCCATGCTGGTAGATGCACTTTGATGGTGGCTCCCGAAGCCCTACCGGTAGAAGGCTCAACGATCGTAGGCCTAACAGAGTGGGCCTGGGTATCGTCTTCATCACCTCGGAGCAAGCCGTTCTGCAATATTCATTCTTGTTGTCAGAAGGCTTCACCAACAATGAGGCAGAATATCATGCCCTCATCACTGGCCTCAAGTTGGCTCTGGAGGTTAATGTACCCCACTTGTACGTAATAGGGGACTCTGAGCTAGTCATCAAGCAGGTTAATGGTGAATATCCTGTCAGGAAGCCAGAACTCATGTTGTTGCTAGAATGCACCCTCCATCTAATGGCTATGTTCCCCTCCCGACCAGATGTCGTTCACATTCCCCGGTCGCAGAACAGTCGAGCAGATGCTTTGGCCAGCCTGGCCGCATCACTCGCGGAGCCCGAATAAGATGACCTAATCATCCACGTGGCGCACCGGAGATTCATTGCTCCTATTATCCCAGAGGGCGATCATGGCCCGCAAGTGAACCATCTCACCACTGGTGCCCCTACGTCAGGAGCCCTCGGGGATTCAGGCGTGGTGATCGAGATAGTTCCTGACTGGAGGACACCCTTGATTGAATATCTCCAGTACGACAATCTTTTGATGGATTGAGCAGAGCAGGAACGAATCTGGCATTGCGCTCCACAGTTCACCCTTCAAAGTGGCCCCATCAATGAGCATCTCCTTTACAGGGGCGGGTTTCACGGTGTTCTCCTCAGTTGTCTTCAAGGAGTCGAGATCCCACAGGTCATGCAAGAAGTGCACGCTGGTTCCTATGGCACCCACCAGGCCGGGTCAAAGTTGTCCCACTAGATTCGGAGGCTGGGATACTTCTACCCCTCCATGATCCACGATTGTATCGAGCACTCCAAGAGGTTTCATGCGTGCCAGGTTCATTCTAACTTTGTGCATCGGCCACAGGAGCCTCTCCATAATACTAAGTATTCTTGGCCCTTTGTAGTCTGGGGGTTGGATGTCGTAGGTCCTTACCCACCGGTGACGGCCCGCCAGTTCCAGTTCATCTTAACTGCTTTGGATTTCTTCTCAAAGTGGGCTGAGGCAGCCCCGCTGAGGGAAGTCAAGGATTTTTCTATCGCTTACCTCATGAGCTCCAATATCATCTACCGGTTTGGAATACCTCACGCTATCCTCACGGATAACAGAACCAACTTCCAAGTAGCCGAAATGAAGAAATTGTATGCCAAGTACAACATTCTCTCTAACCACACCCCCCGCTATCATGTGTAGGCGAATGGATAGATTGAGGAATTTAACAAAACCCTCTCTAACATTCTGCAAAAATATGTTGGTCAGAACAAGAAATGTTGGCTGGACAAGCTCCCCAACGCCCTCTGGGCTTATAGGATGACGACTCGTAACCCCACCCAGGTGACTCTGTATTCCCTGGTATACGGAGCTGAGGCCATCCTGCCCATCGAGGTCTAGCTTCCCTCATTGCGCATGGCGGTCTACGACCAGAAAGCACTGGATAGAGTTGCCGAGATCCGTCTAGCCTAATTGGAAGCGCTGGACGGAAGTAGGCTTCACACTTTACATAACCTGGAAAGGCATTAGAGCATGATGGCTCATGCTTTCGATAAGAAGGTTTGCCTCTGCTCCTTCCTGCAAAGTGACTTGGTGCTGGCTCTCAGAGCGCCAATGATTCCCGACAGGAAACCACCCAAGTTGGAGCCCAATTGGGAGGGTCCTTTTATTGTCCACAAGGTCTATCCTAATGGCGTGTATTCCCTGGTGACAATGGATGGTGAGCGTATCACTCCTCCCACCAACGCTAGGTTCATCAAGAAGTACATTGCCTAAACTGTGTGGTACTGCATGACATTAAACTGTCTGGTCCTGCATGACCTTAAACTCTGTGATCCCATATGACCATAAACTATGTGGTCCTGCATTACCTTAAACTGTTTGGTCCTGCATGACCTTAAACTGTGTGGTCCTGCATGACCCTATACTGTGTGGTCCTGTATGACCCTAAACTGTTTGATCCTGCATGACCTTAAACTGTGTGGTCTTGCATGAACTTAAACTGTATGGTCACGCATGACCCCAAACTGCACCTTGGTCCGAGTTCTAAGACCTAAAACTAAGATCCTCTTGGTCCGAGCTCTAAGACCTAAAACTAATATCCATATTTTGTCCTAGATGATGTTAAACAATGCTTCAAGAACTACATATGGCTTGATTCCCATCCTTATGGGATACGTAGGACCACCTGAACACCTAGATGTCAGGTCCTGCCCCATCTCTTAGAAGATCCCATGATCTCCCGGTTCCCAGGGTATTTGGCATTACGCCCCCTCCTTTACCTAGGGATTCTCCATTTTTTTGGACGCTCTCAGACTGATCCCTCTGACCCTTTCTAGTGGTCTGCTGATGTGCTCAGGTTACTCTGGTCTAGGACTTGGAGTGCCAGATTCGACTTAGGAAAGTTCCATCCACTTTCCATGCTTCGTGCTCCCCTTCATTCGAGCCCCCCGTCATCCTTCACACCCGGAGGGAACCCCATGAACGGCCTGGATACAACGCCCAAGGGCTCTCCTACTGTCATGGGCCAATACCCCCGAGGGTTTCAGACAACAAATTGATACGAATCCTGCGTTGCGAACATGGTCAGTGGTTGATGCTCATTTGCTTGTCCCCATGGCTAACACGACAGGATGCTATGTTGCGAACATGGTCAGCAGTAATCCTAAATTGTCACGCTGGTTTCCCTGGGCCCTGAATGTCGGTGGCATGGTTCTTGTCATGTTCCGCACCACTGTGTCAAGGTGGAATCTCAACACTGCTTGTACTAACCCTCAGTACACCCCCGAACATCAGACAGACCGACCTGCGTAATGGTGTCTCTCGGGGCTCCCACAATCTGAGCGCTAGAGTATGTGCTTGGGTCTCTTCTCTACAGGTTTCATGCAGCTTGACCCTCATCCTCATGGGGAATGAGGATTCGCCCATACATTGCTTTTCGGGCCCACCATAGCTGGGAGCTAGCATCTCTTGCCCCCCTGATTATTGAACCCTCGTAGGCCCCTTTGGCCCGAGGCTCCTCTCTCAGAACCGCACATGGTGATGGTATGGGATTACGTCCTCACCTTCATCATGTATGAATTATTGCATTGTGCATGTTCCTGCCGGTCCAAACCATACGACCATAAACTTTGTTGTCGGTCCAAACCATACGACCTTAAACTGTGTTGTTGGTCCAAACCATACGACCTTAAACTGTGTTGTGGGTCCAAACCATACGACCTTAAACTGTTTTGTCGGTCCAAATCATACGACCTTAAACTATGTTGTGGGTCCAAACCATACGACCTTAAACTGTGTTGTTGGTCCAAACCATACGACCTTAAACTGTTTTGTCAGTCCAAACCATACGACCTTAAACATTGATGTTGGTTCAAACCATATGACCTTAAACTGTGTGACGGTCCAAACCTTATGACCTTAAACTATTTGATGGTCCAAACCTTATGACCTTAAATTGTGTGACGGTCCAAACCTTATGACCTTAAACTGTGATACGGTCCAATCCTCATGACCTTAAACTGTGTGACGGTCCAAACCTGATAACCTTAAACTGTGTGACGGTCCAAACCTCATGACCTTAAAATGTGTGACGGTCCAAACCTTACGACCTTAAACTCTGTGATGGTCCAAACCTTATGACCTTAAACTGTGTGACGGTCCAAACCATACGACCTGAAACTGTGCTACATGGTCCAACCACATGACCACAAACTGTGATGATATCATCCTGGCTACGCGCCGTTAGGACGCTACCACTCTAGAACTACATATGGCTTGATTCTCATCCTTATGAGATACGTAGGAGCGCCTGGCGCACATACCCGCAGGCCCAGCCTACCTTCGTGTTTGGTCCCTCAACTCGAGCATTTCCCCAGAGAGCACATGGTAAGTAGGGCTTAGGTCCTCATTCACGTAGGGTTTTGTAACCACCTTGCCATGTGTCCATTTCTCCCCATACCCATTCATGGTCCACACTCTAAGACCTCCAACTATGATGCTTCCAAGAACTATGTATGGCTTGATTCTCATCCTTATGAGATACGTAGGAGCGCCTGGGCACTTCCCCGCAGGGCCAGCCTACTTTTTTTCGATCCCTTGACCTAAAACCTCTCATAAGGGGGTTGTGCGGTGTGATATGTGATTATTACCTCATTCACATCGGGTTGTTCACTACACCGTACACACCCCCTATTCCCATTCACGCCAGGTGTTTGAGTTACTCCACCGTTTGCCTCTTATGTTTCCTTCCAACCTTTGGTCCGAATTCTAAGACCTAAAAGTAAGATCATTTCTTTTACTTTTTACAACTCGCTCTCTCTTGTGGGATTGCACGATGTGGTGCGGGATTATGTCCTCATTTGCGTCGGGTTACTCGCAAAGCCATGCTTATCCCCAGATGAGATGTGTTCCCCGTCCCGCATGACGTTAAACTGTATTTCGTCCAACATGACGTTAAACTGTGTTTCAAGAACTACGTGTGTCTTGATTCTCATCCTAATGAGATACATAGGACCACCCGGACATTTCGTTTTAGGTCCAAACCCAGGGATTACTGAACCCCATCCTTCCTTATTGTCGGCCCCTCGGCCCGACTTCATGGGAAGTGGTGTAAATGGGACATCTACCCCGAGCAGGTTCGAGATGCCCCATGGTAATAATGGGAAGCGGTAGTTCTCTCGCCAAATAGGTCCTTCCTGGAAATTGGGATGACCCATGATCAGTTCAGTATGTCTTCCTAATGTGCCTTCGCCATTGTGGCGCAATTTCGGGAGTGTTGGACTCTGTTCGAGCAAACCACCACTCTACCTTCCATGCTTTATGTCCCCCCTTATTCGGATCCTCATTTCCTTTCATGTTTGGCGGGACCCCCTAACAGTATAGATGCTTGAACTATGGTCCGCCTACTGTCCTGGGCCAATGTTCTGGAGGACTGGTCATGTTTGACGGGACCCCCTAATAGTATGGATGATAGACCTATGGTCCACCTACTACCCTGGGCCAACGTTCTGGAAAACTGACCGATGATATTTGAGTTAGGCCCCATGTTGTGAACATGGTCAGCGGTCAGCCCTCATTTATTGTCCCCATTCCAGACCAACATGATATGGATGTTGTGTTTCTTCCACGGTTGACAGTTATCCTCCATCGTTTCACCCCATTGTGTTCCGAATTTGGGCATCATGATTCACCCTTCCTCTCCATCCCCCTATGTTCGGATGGATTTCAATGCCCCCGGCATCGCCCCACTCGTGTGTTAGAGCACATTGAGAAGTCGACACATCAATCGGCGCGGGGTCTCTTCAGAAGTCCAGGCCCAATTTTAGACGCCTGAAGCTTGGTCAATGCCCCACAGTTGGACGAAATGATGGCACAAGAATCCTTTGCTTCTCGCGTTGGGCGCGACCCACAGGAGCCTGGGGATGAGTTGTTATTTGTTTCGAAACTATGGTTGAGCGCATTAAACCAAGGGTACAAATGAATGTATTTGGACATATTTTGGATTGAGACGATGATAAGTACATGAAAAAAAGTTCATGAGATGGAAAAAACAAATCCCATAGGGATCAGCGTGCTGAATTGATCTTTCCAGCTCTGCTACCCTTTGGCTGCTAGCCTCCAGGACTGCTTCTCCCTCTTTGAAGACTCTCTCCTTATCGGCCACCACAGAGCGCATCTTGCTAGCCCTAGCTTGTGCCTGCGCCCGCTCGGTTCGAAGTATGGTCATCTGGTGACTCGCCTCCACCAGTTGTTCCTGTGCGTCAGCCCGCTGGGCCGTCAGTTTCTCCACAAGCTCAGAGCATGTTGCGATTAAGTCCTCCTTCTCTACCGCCTTCCCTTCGTGGTGTCGGACTTCCTGCTCCGCCCTCAGCAGCACTTGAGCGCTCGCTGATCCTTCACGGCACTATGCAATGTCATCGCGCTGGCTGCTCTCGCGTATCTTCTCAGCCATGTAATCACGGACCGTCAGATGAAGGTGTTGAGCGTTAGCCCCTCCGGCACACAGGAAGCGCAACCAGGTCTGAAGTGATCCCATCCACCTCAGCCAATCCAACTGGGGCTGTCTGAGGAAGCGATGGATACACTTCCACCCCTTGCGCTGTTTCATTCAGCTCTCCTCAGCTGCCTCTGAGTCTGAGTCATCTATATCCTCATGGTCAGCGGTTCGGTATATGGGGAAGGCAGCCAGCAGATCAGCAGCAGGATCCGCCACAGGGACTCCTTCTTGAGGAATAGAATCCTCGACGTCTGGGTGACCTTCTTCTCTCGCCCTAGCAGCAATGATGCCTCCACCAGCTTCCGGCCTCGTCTCAAGAATATCGTCGCTGATGTCCGCCGCCCCCTGTTCATGAATTTTCGTGGCCGACTCAGTTTAGGGAGCATGTTCTGAATGAGGTGGTATGTCCGCTGATGGTCCACTCGCGGACGGCCCGGGCTCTGCAGCTTGATGTTCCTCCAGTGTTGAGATCACTGCGTAAGGCATACGCTGGTCAGATGGGATCTTTTGACACCAAGCGCCAGTAGTGAAGCGTGATACTTACCGAAATCAAGAGCGTCAGTCCGAGTGTTTCGGCCGCTGCAGGAGCCACCGTAAGGGGAGACCCCTCCGCGTTTGTTAATTCAATGATGGGTGTTGGATACCCATCATGTCCCACTGGTTCCTCTCCTCCATCCTATGGTGGGAATGCCCGTCCAACGCTCAACTGCTCTTGAGTAGGATGGGTAAGTGGGTTAGAAGTTGGAAAGGAGAATGGATGAATAAGGGAAACGAATGAAGATAGACACAAACCTCAAGAATCTCGGTTATGTCGAGATCAGAGCCGACAATCTCGCCACTCACTCGGAGACTCCCTTGGTAGGTCACCCCTTGCGACCCCTCACCTTTGGGATCTTCTTCTTCATCTTCTCCCTTGCCTTCGTCCTCTCTGGTTTCCTCCTCCCCCTCCGACTCCTCGTCACTGTCTCCTTCTCCCGACGGCCTCGCTTCCGGATCATGCTCCTGGATGAGCATCACTTTCACTAGGAAAGGTGGCTCCACACGCTACCCCCTTTGGCGTGCATATGCGTCAATGGCCATTAATTAAGCATTCCTTCTATGGAAGTTTAATCGGTCGGTAATTCGAACAAGCCCAACCTCTAGCATTTGGATCCCGTTTCGCATTATATTCTGCCAGATGGATTGGATGCTCATCGATTGCCTCATGGTCATCCAGGCCGACCACAGTGCCGTGAGAATTGAATCTTGGGAAGGTTCGAGCAGATATCTTATCTGCTTCCCGGGTAGTTCCCTGGCCACCTCATGCGTCCCCCCTGCAGGTAACGAGGACGTGGTGGCCCCATGTGATGTTCCCGCTGATGAAGTCCAGGCATGCGCAGGCCTCGCTGCCTGACGCACCCTTGGTTCCCCCCTTCCGAAGACACTGTGCCTTCTTTCCCGTCACCCGGTTTCTGCGCGAGTAACCTCGAGTTGCCAAACGCGCTTGTGTAATATCTCCTCAGGGTACGCAACGGTCCAGTGTTCGGCGTATTCGGTTGCTAGGCCGGCATCAACCCCGACAGGGGGGAAGAGTGACGACATCGCCAGAGCTGAAGGTGGTAAACATCAACCACATCTGAAGCATGACGCATGGAATCTTCTCTTGCCAGACAGCCGTGAATACCTTCTTCGACATACGTTGGAGGCACCCGAACTGCCCGGCGAATCAGGATTGTACGTAAGGCTCACAGATCACCTTCCCATTGATCCGAGCCACGAGCGCCCCGCCCTGAATGCTCTAGAAGTATTCCCACTCTTCCAGAGAGCCTCGACCGTTGTCCACCAGTTGGCCGACTGGGGTGGGGAACGAGCTGAAGTTGAAGTTGGCATTGTTGCCGATGCGGATCCTCACGCCCTCCTCATTGAGCATCATCGGCACCACCCCTGCGATGTTTAGCAAGGACGTTCGCAGACCATTGACCAGAGGACGGACGACATTTGGGAAAGTGTACTCGCCGAGATGAGCCGCCACCCAGCCATGGAAGATTTGGAAGGGACCACATACTCTTCGAGGCGACCCCCTCATGAGATGCGCCCCAGGATGGCATACAGCTTGGCCAATATGGGGAAGCCCAGGTTGAACCATTTGTTGGCGGCCATGGAGCCCGCCATCACTAATGTTGTTGGGTGGATTCCCATCCTCGTGTCCCGCACCGGTAGGAGCCACCCGCTTAGGAAAGCGGCAAGGAACCCGGCATACCGGACATTTGGGTCCGGGGACTCAATGATGCGGTTCCCCCATGATTGGTATTGCCCTGCCTCTAGGGTCCTCCAGTATGACCCATTCCTGGTTCTCTGAGTCGCGGTTGGGCACAGTTTGCCCCGTCCTGGCATCTTGATGGTCGGATCCTTCTTGAGGAAGAGTCTGAACCAGCCCGTGAAGGCAACATCCTTAATGAGGTCCTTGACCCCCAGCCTCTCTTTGTCCAGCTCCAACAGGTGCCACGTCAGCATAGGCGTCCGTGACCTATCTCCGCAGGTGTTCATTGGAGGAACGAACTCGTCGTATTGGTAACCCTCAAGTGGGATACCTCCGATGCAGTGAATGTCCTAGAGACTGATGTCGACTTCCCCATGACGAAGGTTGAATGTGTTGGTGTCAGGGGACCACCGCGTGAATAGATCCGGTCTGAGTTCAGGCTAGCGATGGAAGTGGAACTGCGATGTCCATACCACCTCGAATAGGCCGATATACTGTAGTTCGTCCCCAAACTGGTCATAGGTATGGAAGACCCAGAATGCCCAGGCCCATTCGCTAGTGAAGTTGCCCCCAGACCGCAGGTCCCAATCCTTCAGCCAGCCCTTCGTATCATCTGTGACGCTCTGATGAAATGTGCTCGCGTAGAGGGTCGGAGAATCCTCTACCACAGGCTTGTCCCCGGTAATGGTCCTAGTCCTTGGGTTCAGGACATATACGTCTATATTTCTGGCTTCCCTGGCAGGATGGACATTGTTGGTGATGTTGTAGCGAGGAAGTTCGTCCTCCCGAGTCACCGAAGACCATGGCGTGTCCACCTCAAAGCCCGGCAGTGGTACCTCCTCCAGGATGCCAAAATTACAGAGCGGGAGGTTGTCAGAAAAGGGATACATCTTCTGGGCTGGAGTCAGTAGATTGAACATGGTCAGATTGTTGGAGACAATCACCTTGGCACTATAAACCTCCTCCTTCGCCGCCATTTCTGTCCTAAGGGCAGCAGCTTCCACCTCATCAACTCAGTTTGCAGCCATCTCGAATTTTTCAGGTGTTGGGAGAAATCAGGATGTAGTGTGCGGAATCGGAGAGTTTTGCGCAAAATCTGAAGGAGTTGCGCGAAATCCTGGAGATGAGCGCGCAATCGGCACGTGAAACGCAGAAGATCACGAACAAGCACAAAATCACGGCCAAATTTTGGATGGAATTTCGCGCTACCGGGGCTTTTTTACGCGCATCTGCAGAAGTGATTTCGCACACGAGAGAGAGGAGCTTATCGTGTGGAAAAAGTGGAAGTACGGATTTGGAACCCAGCGCCCCTTTTTATAGGTGACGTCAGGGTTCTGCGCCGCGCGGAAAGAGGATTCTGCGCGTGTCCGGAGTTTTGTGCACCCCATCGGAATTTTGCGCACAACTTGACCTGAAGACTCAGAATTTCGGTGTTTCAGTGTTTCCCTTGGAATCCGATCGTTATGACCTCTTGCTGATCCAATTCCAAGGGGGAGCATTTTTCACGCCAAAAAAAAGTCCGTAACTCTCGGAGTAAGTTTCAAAATGATGAAGCGAAGTCATATTCGGAATCAGAGGGCCGATCTGGAGGCCCGCGATGTGGTGCTTGAAATAAAGGAGGATCCATGCAAAAAAAATTTATACGTGCATAGAATCCTCGGGTTTCGCAAAATTGAGCCAATGAGGCACGCAATATTTGCACGCCCCGGTTTTGCACGGCGAGTTTTTGTGCGTCGGCTGCTCTCGGCGAGGAATATTTTGCGCACCGCCTGGATTCCGCGCCGGACGTCACCTATAAATAGAAGGTGACCCAGAACGGTTTGGGGGTTGCGGAATTCGAAGCGACTCTCGTGTGTGCAATTCGGCTCCCCCCGTGTGCCAGAAGAAATCCAGGTAAGCCCTCATTTCGCCCAACCTTTCCCCGTAGTTCGCCTTTGCGCGCAACTCCACCGGTTTAAGTGAATTTGCCCCCTTCCCCAAGTTCTAGCCGTGCGCGCAATCCATGTCTCGTGCGCGCAATACCCTGCCGTGCACGCAATACTGTGCGTGTAATTTCCTCTCCACGTGAAATTACTTTGCTCCAATTGCACGTCGTCCCGGTGTTTTGTGCTCAAACCTTCTTTTTTGCGCGCAAAGCCCAGGACCCCTCACCTTGATGCCCCTTGGCTACCCCCTGCACCGGCACCTGGTGTCTCCCCTGCCGGGCATTCCCTCCATGCGTTTTTTTCCCGTACGACCTTCCAGGCTAGTGTGAAGTAAACTCAAGGTCCATTGGGCTGTGTTTCCAGTTTCGTTTCTTTGCCTTATGCTTCTCCTCATAGGCACGCTAACAGATATTGCTTCTTCGCATAGACACGCTAACGTGGACCCCCGGTTGGTTGGCCCTACGCCCCCCCTTCACTATGGCCTTGTCGATGCCTTCCCTCCCACAAGGGGTAGAGGGCGTTGGGCATATAAGCCCTAGGGGTGTGGAGCGAACCCACCTCGTCCAAGCTATAGGACGTTAAACTGCTAATCACCCTATCCTCAAAAAATAACGTTAAACTATGGTCCGACCTCGTGCTTCGCACGCACGGTCCCCCCAGCTCGGACATTTTTTATCCCTCTCGTCTCCACGGAAATGGACTTTTCCTCACATGGAATGAGATCCTCCTTGTCGGAGTGGCGTTTGTCCATGGGGGAAGGGCCACCTCATAGCGTAATACCCTAGCCTTTCAAACGGATGGTTGCACCCATGCATCTCTGTGCTTCCCCCCTGCCAAGGCCAGTGGAGTCCTTTTCCCACTGTGCTTTGTCACACTATGGGCCTCCACCCTGGAGTAAGCCCCAGCACCAAGGGCCGCTAACCACGCATAAGCCCCTGTTTCCACTTTGGGCCGCTCAACGCGTATGCCCCATTCCGCTTCTCACAGATGCACCTTTTGCGACGTGATCGTCTGGTCCCTTCTGCCTCTTGTTTCTCACACCGAGCATGACTCACATGGTCTTAGAGTGCACATTGGCCATGGCACCACCGTGGGCCGCCTCAGAGCATAAGCCCCATCCCAACGAACTACGTGGACTTTGATCCGTTCTAACGCATGGTACGTAGAAGCCTCCACGAGGTTCAAGCCCACCACCAAGTCGTCCCGACCTCTCCACGTCGGTTCCATAACCACCATGGGCCGCCTCAGAGCGTAAGCCCCAAACCCCTCATCCCACATGATGTTAAACTATATCTCGTCCCACATGAAGTTAAACTGTATCTCGTCCCGCATGACGTTAAACTGTATCTCGTACCTCATGACGTTAAACTGTATTCCCCCTCTTGGGTTGTCTTAGGATGTAACCCCCATGTCTCGCTCCACCATCCATCCTGATCCTTACCCGGGCCGCCACCTCCCGGTGAGATCATTCCACCCCATCCCACTCCATGACATCTGGAAAGCCACCCACATGTTGGCCCCAACATCGGTGTTCCCCCTAGGGGTCCTTCAACCCGATCCGTCCTCGCAAGACGCTAAACTCATGACATACCTTGTGTTAAACATGTGGTGCTGAGGAAAACCTCAGATGGTACACATTCCCTGCATTTGATGTGGGATGCCTCAGGCTTCCGCGCCCTCGAGAAGCCCAGTGATGAGGGACCAAAGATAGACATGCCAACGACACCCCAACATGACCATTCTCCTCACCGAAGGTTGTTGCCCCGACAAGACCCCTTGGAGCATCTCGAAGGATGCAGCGTAATTAACTGGCGTCCATGTAGATATGGCACCAGGAATGAGCTTCACAAACCCATCTTAAATCTATGAGGGAGACCCGGACTAGGTGATGAGCTCCGAGGAGGAATCCACGGAAGGAAGAACCGACATCCCATCATCCCGGTTTCGATCAAAGAGTAGACGTCCATGAATAAGGAACGGATGTCGCCTACCTTTGGAAAGCAGGAATGCGGGGTAACAAGCAGTGCGTCCTCCCCACAGATGGATGTGCGCGCCCTGACGAAAGCATCAGAGCAACATTTATGAAAGAGTTTCGTCTAAATCCATAAAACTATAAAAATAATCCTTCCTTGAGAATGTAAGTGATACAATATTTTTCTTTTCATTTTCTACATTTTATGTTTTTAAAATCGGGTCACCATCATCGGTATTAAAGCCTGAAATGTACCATTTATGATTTTTTCAATAGATTAGAAATTACAGGTTCTTGGATATTATATTTAGTATCAAATGAGGGTTTAGATCACTTTGTAGATTATGATGTTTTCAAATAAGGATATCTCAAGATTTTTTGATATCATAGTTGGTATATAAGATTAATTTAGATCATAATTTCAATGTCGTAGACACTAATTTTTAGGTTTTATGTGATGAGATCTTAATGTCATTAATAAATCTTTATAATACATTTTTTGGGTTGAAGAATATCTAAAGCTTATATTTAATGTGAAGTATTTTATTACATTTTTCATAAGTATGTTCTATGGAATTCATTTCCTTTAAGGATTATATGATTATCGATATTGAGTTAACAATGGGAACACATGTTTTATTATATAGATAACCATGTGATTGAAAAGTAATTTGGTGACTAAGTGATTAATGTAATTTCACAATGATATATTCATTTTTTATTGTAAGATGAAATATCTGATACAACCTTTTTGGTTAAATCAATCATTAATATTTGGGTTATTATGGTTATTTGGGATATATTTTTATTTATTTATAGAATTATCTAGTATAAAATCTGGGTATTACTATTTAATTTTTGAGATTAATGATTTAAATTTTTATTCATTTTGGGAATTATCATACCATATAAAAATAATTTTTTTTAATATCTCAATATATTAGGAATATATATTTATCCCTTTTATGGATATGTGGCATTTAAAAGTTTATTTAAGGGATTTATTCATTAAAATTTCATCTTCATTACTCATTTTTTGGAGAAAAACATGGGATTGTGGTTGAAATTTACAAAAGGTCAAAATTATACTCATCTAGTAAGTAAATTTTATTATACTAATAATCTAGAGGGAAAATGAATTCTTAAACTCTAGGAACATGATCTTGAAACAAAATTTTGTCTCATTACCATTCTTTCTAATGATATCAATGACATTTTTTACACCACTTTAGTTTAAGGTTTTGTGGTTGTCAACCATCTTCTAATCATTCACATTCTTGTGATTAATGATATCAATCACTCTATTTCATCGTTTTGTAATTATGATTTTATTCCTTGAAAAATCTTCACTATATTCCTATTTTCTTTTATTTGTAAACCTATTTTGTGTTATTTCAGACAACCTTCGAACATCCTTTTCTCTCTTATGAAGAGAAAGTTTAATTAACAGTTTTAAGGTTGTAGGCTTCTAAAAAAGGTATTCTAAAATGTACATAAATTGACTAAAAAGAAAAATTAAAAACATTTAGGTCATTTTTTATTAAATTATTGGGGTGATGTAACACCTTGTGATTTTAGAGAATAAAAATGTGTTTGATAGCATATTTAATAATCAACACTAACCTGAAACAACCCAGAAAATATATAACCATTATAACAAAACCATTAAATAGGTGGGTATGAAGAGTATTAAATAAATCATACTATATATATATATATATAAATTTCAAACTCTATATAAATTATTGCTAAATATTTATTAAATAATGAATCAAATTTTTAAAAAGTAATTTTATTCTTCAATAATATGTTTTCTTCAAAAAATGTTTTGTATTGCTTTTAGAGATAAAAAATAATAATAAATTCTGTAACTTCAAAAAAATATTTGATAAAATTAACTTCATTTATTAAATTTTTTGTAAAGAATTAATTAGGGTGAAATTTTGATATTTTATTTTAATAATATTTTTTAGTGAATTGTAAAAAAATTCGATTTTTGTAAAAATATCATTTTTTTCCAAAAATTAAGTGAAGTTGAAAGTTCCATTAGGTTCATAGTATTAGTAAATTAAAATGATTATTATTTATGTATATTTAATACAGAAAATTTAATTTTGATCATATTTATATCGGTTTTTATGGTCATGTTATTTTTTTCTCTAAAAACAAGATTTTTCTCAAAACAGTTTTAAAGTGCATAATGCTCCTAATTTTTAAATAATTATAGAAACCCCTAATTATGAATAATATAAAAGAAATATATATATTATATGAAAATAAATATTAATTTATATCCATGAAATTATTATTATTGGTCATTAATTTGATATAAAATCATTTTTTCATGAAAAATACACTTCTTGAAAACCCCACATTTTCGTCATGTCAACTGGTTTAATTTTAATTTTAATGTTGTCAATTATATGAATTTATTTTTATTAAATGTATTGCATGTCTTTAATTATAATAAATTGTATTATATAATATTCATAACATAGTTTTTGACCATAATTACTAATGAAAACAATAAAAATTGATTACCACAGGTATGGTGAAGAAAATTTTACCAAGGGGTTAAAATTAAACGATAAGGGTTAAAATGATATAATAACATTCCTAAATTATTTTTTTCCCAAAATATTTCGACTTTATAATTTATAAATCTTGATGAGGTTCCATTTTGGATCCTTGGGGGAAGTGAAAAATGTGGTTATACATTTTTTATTTCAAAAATTACAACTATTCCACCCCTCACTTTTAAATTGAGACATTCCCTACTTTACTATTAACACATTCAATTCCATTTGGACATGTCAATACCTAGGAAAATGTATTCCTCAATTCCCTAAAAAATCTTTTATCCCTTATTTTGATAATAAATTCATCTTAAGAAGCCTTTTGGTGCTCACTTATGGAGATTTTTCAAAGAAGAGGTATCATGCTTAACTAGATATCATTATTTTATTTCTTCTTACACATCTTTAAAATATTATAAAATTAAAATTATATAATAACTAAGGTATCTACCATATTATTTTAGGTTATTATGTTATTTTAATTAATAAATATATCTCATATTCCATAAAATGAGACATGAAATCATCATTAGTCTGTACGGCGGACTACCGCCTCGCAAAAATATGTAATTTCTTTTCCATCATCACGTCTCACAGATTAATATAATGATGGATGGAATTTATATATATATATATGATATCTTTAACATATTTATAATTCTATAGATATTATATCACATATAAATTTTCACTTTCCATTCTGTGCGGGATACGAGAACGTCACTCATGTATACGGCAGACTACCACCTCAAGATGTGTTGTGATTCGTTTTTCACTAACACTTGAAATTGAAGTAAATAAGAAAAGTGTTAATGAATATATTTGATATTAGATAAATAATTATGATAATAATGAATCATTAATCATTCAAAAAATAAAAATATATCATTTTTTTCTTACACTTAACAGTGAAAATGACATTCATGCACAAGTGTGGACTACCTCCTCCATGAAACGATGTGGTTATTTTTTCATCACCCCAACACAAGGATGATATATATATAATGTAATATTTAAGAAATAATATAATATTTATGATTTTACCATAATTATTTAAATAAAAATATTACTTACCTTATTACCATAATGTTCGTTGAAAATGGAAGTGATACTCATGTGTACATACAGTCTACCATCTCCCTGACTGTAATGTTGTTTTTCAAAAAAACAACATTCTTAATTGGTTTAAAAATTGTAATTGATGTCAAAATATGATAAATTATTCAATATTATTATAATAGATATGTTTAAATTGTGAACTCTTAACCATGTTCAACACACTAAAACTATTTTGAAACAATGAACCAAACATCCTCAAAACACCTGATGTGGACTTAACTGATTAAATATTTAAATATTTTCTTAAAAAGAAATAAAATGAATTATTTATGTATAAGGTATTTAGCCTGAAAATTTTTATTAAGAAACCAAATAATTTACATATTCTTATTATACAATTGGTAAAGTACATACAAGGAATGAATGGACTCAAGGTTAGGGTTTTTCTTATCTCACTTTTATTTTTGTGAGACATATGCCATGTAATCAAATTATTTAAAATTTTTAGTATATATTTCATAACATTAACATGTTATATATATAATCATTCAAAATTAATGGATATTTATTTTTATATTGGATTTTTTTCATCCAAGTGGGTTTAACTAGAAAGTTACAATATGGAAAATAATTTCATAACTAAATTTATTTTCATTATGTTGTATTACTTCTTAATTGTATTTTATATTATAAGATTATATGTGTAATGAATTTTTATTATATTTTTTTTTATTTCAACTTATTTTATGTGGATTTAAACATGATACAAATAAACCAATCCTTTATTAATTCTCACTTTAATGTTATATCATTGTACGGGTTACTCATCTCGGAAGTTCTTATTTGGGGAATATGTCAGTTATAAACATATAATTATTTATGACATGTATACCACTTTGATATGTTATATCATTAATATGACTATTTTAATGATATTTAATGTTTTATTTGAAGTTATTGTATAATGGGGATTTGAATTTATGAATATCCAAAGTGGAAAAAGATTTATGAAACGATGTATTTTCTTCTGGAATAGTTTATATTCACGGTTACTTTGGAGAAAATAATATGATATTATTTTCTCGAACCATATATCTTTCTTATCTACTAGTTATTAATGTTTTTGACATGTTTTATTTCTATTAACTCCCATATTTATTAAAGAAACATCATGAAATTTTTTTGTAGGTGATACCAATCTTGTAATTTCTTTTAGATCTGTAATCTTTCAATTCTATATCCATGTTTTCCAAAAAAATGAAAATTGTTCATTATAAAAATAAATTATTTCCTAAATATAAATTAAATGTTATTTTACCTAATTTGAAATGGTTTTGAAAGTAAATTTATTTTTATTTTTTCATATGAGTACCTTTTGATTCCCTTTTACGAAATATTTTTGAAAAGGATAGTTATTTTTAACTTTTATAACATGAACATATTTTCTTACTATCATGTCCATTATTTTAATATATGATTACATTATATGTTTTCAAATAAGAGTTCAATGAAAATTATTTTCTCAATATTTTTTTAATCAGTATTTTATGAGTTATTTTCCAAATAAAAATTTTATTTTCCTTGAAAAATAAAAAACTTTTAATGGAATTTATATTCATCACATTCAACAACCCTTGATGTTACATATGATCTATTTGAGATATTATGTAATGATATCTTCAAAATTATTTATCTTTATTTATTATGTTTGTTTATATAGTTATTTTTGGAACTCGTTTCTTTTCTATGGTTTAATAATATTTAAAAGATATTATCATGGAACCTATTTCTTTTCCATGGATTAATAATGATTTAATGAGATTTTTATGGAACCCATATCATTTACATTGGTTACTAATTTTATGAAATGAATAATGATCATTTTTATGAGTCCTATTATGAAATTAAATCTCTATTTACTTTATTCAAATTATGGTTCTTCGACATTTATTATGGAATTGGTGTACCAAGATAGCATTTGGTGAACCTGTTATATATTAGATGATGGGTGTTCCTATATAGCATTGGGTGAGCCTGACATTTCTTATTTGATGTAACATCTATATAGTACTTCAATACATTGGGTATGGAAGTTGGTTGGTTGTTTATTTTATTTATAAGTGTTATATAAGGGATATTTATTAAATCTGTAAAGATAATTTGCCAAAATAAAATAATTTTCTCATTATTCTTGATGTGGGTTATAAATGTTTCATTTGATCATGATTTATATCACATTTATCACGATTATATATTCTGATAAATCTTTCCTTTGTTAATTCCTTAGGTCATGATTTCCTGATTGATGAACTATGTATTAATAGGTATTATTTCTACAATGTTATTATACTTCACATTGATTATGTTGTCATACCCTTATACTCATATTATTTTCATTGATGACATTTAATTTTTAGTTCTCATGTTTAACCTTACTGAGGATTTGAGCTCATACATCTTATGTTTTCTTATTTTACAGGTTATTAAGTATTATGTTAAATTAATATTATTTAGAAGGGTTTCATATTTACTATAATGATGACCTAAAGTGAAATAAATAAAATATGGGTTGAGTGGGAGAAAAACCCTTTTAATGAAATGGGTATTGTTTAGGAAAGAGATTGTCTTCTTAATCAAATAATCTAAACCTAAAAGGTCCTTGAGAATTCCAGTGATATAATATTTTCCTTTTTATTTTGTATGTTTTGGATGGTAAATAATTTTTTAGATTTAATGGTATCAAAGATGTAAATGTAACATTTATTATTTTAGCGCTATATCGGGGAGTCCTATTTCCAGGAAGTTATTGGTATGGTAGAGATTATGTGTTTTTTCAATAAATAAATACCAATCTAGACACTACAAATTGATGTGGTTTTAGCACAATTGCATCTAGGAGTAATAGACATGAAAATTTTTGGTTAATTATATCTCAATTATCAGTATGGTGCATTGTGAATGCCTCTTACTACACATTGAGTTTGACAACCTCAAGGGATATGATTGGGTAATTTATCATTTTATTTATGGACCATTATGATGAATAATATAATAGAAACTATGGAAACCAATGATATTCTATAGTGATATAGGAAAAACATAAAATGTCTTGGGATGATAAGTCTATGTTTGATCATAATTTTAATGGAATAGATACCCATTTTGAGGTTTTATGTGATGTGATTTTTACAAGATAAAGGATATTTCAAATGACATTTATATGAATACAACACTTTGGTTTGGTGTATGTTTTAGTGAGGAGGATATATATAGAATAATGATTTTATATTTTTCTGAAATAAGCTTTACTATATTGATAACATTTAGGATTAATATGATCATTGATATCAATGTAATAATATCTTATTATGATAATTTTATTTTGTAGAAAAAATAATTTTTATAGAAAAACATAGTGGTTAAAAAGTGACGTGATGATTATTGATATTATTTGAATTTTAATTATATTTCTTGGGGAAAAGTATATGAATTATATTAATATAGTTTTAGAAAAAAGTTCATACCATGGGTATGGTGACAATCTATCATATCTGGCAAGGTCATGGGGCTTAAACCCTTAACTGAAGGGAAACAAGGGTGCATTGCCTTCCATTAGAATGTGTGATTTCCAAGATAGTATAGAATTTCTTTTACTTATACAATTTTATATATAAATATTATGTTTATTTTTGGAATCATATTATAGGATAAAATATTTTTCATTTTTTGGGATTTGAGGTGATTAATGATATTTCAGGTGACATTTTATTAGGACAAGAAATATATAACCTTTAAGTTTAACATAAAATAGTATTTGTGAATAATTTTATTATGTTTTTGTATATATAAGTTAGAGGGTATGAGATAATCATTAATGTTAAAACATTCTTTAATATTGAGTTCATTTTGGTTATTTGGGATATTGGGTTATTTTTTTAAGTAATGATCTAAGCTAAAACATCAGTTTTATTGTTGAAATTAAAGATTAATGTATTATATATTCATATGAAGGTTATTAACATTGGATATTATCTTAAATTATGCTAATTTTTTTATTTTTTGTAAATATAGGGGGAATGGATAGTTATTCTTTTGTAGATTATGTTATTTGTTTGTAGTTTATTTTTGTGCTTCAAGTATAAAAATTTCATCTTTTATTCTCCTTTTATGGAAAAAAATACGAAATTATGGTCGAAATTTATTAAAGTTTAAAATTATAATTTTATATTAAGTATATTTATTTATGTTAACAACATGTAGTGTAATGTAATTCCTCATCCTTATGAAAAGGATCTTGAAAAAAATGTAATCATTTAACATTTATTTCTGATAAATTGATGTTCCTTTCACCCCTATTTGTTTTATGGTTTTTTTAACCTTAACATACTCATAAAAATGTTTTATATCACTATATATTCTTAGTTTTATTGTATTTTCCCCTCCATGTCTCTATTTTGACTTCACACCATTATTCTCTTTATTTGTGACCCCAATTAGGTGTTATTTCGGGTAACCTTATTCCTTCCCACTTCCCAGTTTTAAAGATTTATTTTTCCTATGTAAGATTAGGTTTTTTAATAAATGTATTTCAAAATATTGAACCTTTTATGATATAGATAAAATTATTATGTAATAATTTATTTAAGGGGATGATGTAACATGGTTTAAAATAATTATATGTTTGATGGATTTCTTAACATCAAACATCGAGCTTTAAGTAAATTGTGTTATAGTATAAAAATATCATTACTTAAATGTATTCATTATAACCTAATAATTAAATTATAATGTATGAAAATGAGT
Source organism: Viscum album (assembly GCA_963277665.1). NCBI lineage: Eukaryota > Viridiplantae > Streptophyta > Magnoliopsida > Santalales > Viscaceae > Viscum > Viscum album. The sequence continues at coordinate 398,233,108 of OY728158.1, forward strand.
AACCATATTATAATATACATATATATATAATTGTCATACTTAATACAAATATATTGATTAGTGGTTAGTAAATCTGAAATAAATTTTTAAAAATTGTAATGCTTAAAAAATATGATTTCTTCAAATATGTTTTTTATAGATTATTTCCAAGAAATTATAATTAAATTTAACCAATTTTAAAAATTTAATGTATAAAATGAAAATATTTATTGAAATTTTCATTTCATATTTAATATATAGTGTAATTTTGGTATTTTTCTTGAATAATTTATTTTTTAGTGAATAATGAGAAATACCAATTTTAAAAAGACTTTAATTGGTTTTCATTAATAAAAGTAATTAAAAATCTCCATTATATTTTTTTAATTTATTATTATAGTAAAATATTATCCATTTATTATCTTAATAATATCATTAGTATGATAAATATTCATGATTTTGATATCAATTAATTGTTATCCTTAAAAACCAATTTTTCTAAATACTATTTTTTTGTTTTGTTTGATGAATTTTTATTAAAATTGATTTCATAAAATTAAGTAGATTTAGTCTTGAAAAATGGAACCCATATTTTTAATAACAAGGTTAATTTTTTTTAAATAATATCATTTTATTTATGGTCGTTATGAATAGTATTTGTCGTAAATATTTGTCATGTAGATAAGGTTAAAATTGGCAAAACAGGGTTACAACCGTATTAAAATGTATCAAAATCAACCCAATACTTTCCTTAATTTATTTTTATTAAAGAAATTCAACCATATATATATATATATTAAATTCTAATATAAGGAATTTTTCATCTAGTTTAACTTGATAGTGAAACTTATATTTTTTTTATGTAAAGAAAAGTCAAAAATATCTCTGTCATGAATTTAATATCTCTAAAAATATTATATATGTATAAAAAGTTAATATATTCAACATAAAATAATTATTTGATATAAAAATTAATTTTCTAATTTTTTAATTAATTTTTAAATTTTAGTGACCTAATATTTTCCTAAAATGCATACACAACGTTGCCACATAATTTGGCAAATTAGTAGATAAATAAAATAAATAATTTTATAAATATTAAATGTAGCACAATTTGGATAAATTATTATGTTAGATGAATTTTTAATATATATATATATAACATAATAGGTATATTTTAATGGTTTATATTCAAATTAAATTACCATCTTGATGAATTTAAAGCCAAAGTAAGTGAATAGTTCCAAAAATGAAATCAAATAAATTTTATAGTAAAAAATATTTTATTAAATGGTTAAAATTGAATAAAAATCATATATTCCAAATACTTAATGTTATATGTTTTAAAATATAAATTTGTTTACATTTATGGTTCACATTACTTTTATGGAAATTTTCTTGACCCTTAAATAACAAAAAAAACAATGATATTACTGTAAATTTTAAAAGGATTAACGGGGGTTAAAACTAAAAGATTAGGGTGAAATCATCTCCTAAACATGTCCAAATATTATTATAGAAGATAATTTAGACTCATAATAATCATATATTATATTTATATCAATTTTCATCAATTTTTTATTGGATAATTAATTTATAATAATTTAATACTTTACGAAATTCAATACATCTCCACCCTTCACTTATAAAAGGACATCCCACCCCCCAATTCATTACCAAACATGGAGAAACCTAGCTCAACCAAACCGTTCCCAATTATCTTATAAATTACCTATCCATGAACCATATTTTCTTTTATTCTTAATATATCATTGTAAGGATCCTTTAGAGGGGATCTAAATGATGCATGTCAAATAGAGGTCATCCTTTGTATCGAATCTCTCAATTTTATTTCTAATTATAATTCATATAAATTGGTTCTAACTATTCATATATAATAAATATAGTATTATAATTATATTTATATGTTATAAATATTTTTGTACAACCATTTCCACCTACTTTTCATCCTATATAACGTGAACACATCCCTCGTGCGTAAGTACAACTTACCTTCTCCACGTAGCAGGTAAATCATTTTATTAAGCCTTTAAATTAGATGGTTAAAAATGTATAAATAGTAAATATATATGATATTTATGAAATAATTATGGTTCTCTAAATATTATATATTATTTACCTTCTTACCTTTCTATCGATTAGAAAATGATAACGTTGTTTTTGTGTATGTGTGGATTACCATCTCCACAAAGTGATATGATTCATTTTTCATTTCATCCATAAATGGATTTTAATAAAGATATATTTATTGAATATATATTATATATATTATATAATAATTATTCTATAATTAATAATTATTATTTACCATTCTTTCATTCAATACTTTGAAAAGTAAAAAATAGAGTTCATGCGTACATATAACCTACCATCGCCCTAAACGGTGAAATTAATTTTTCAAGCTCCTACATTCATGTAAAATTATAAATATGTATATAATAAATTTATATGATGTATATCATGGTTATAATTCTATTTATGAATTAATCATGTCTAAATAATAATGATCGAAGCTTACAAATATAAAATTCCATGAAAAAACAAAACAGTTAACATGCAAATACAATGATTTTAATATTAAAAAATGGGTGTTGAAATACTTCAAGTGGATCAAATAAGATTTTATATGAATGAAAATAATTTTTTTATATAATAATAATAAATTTAAATTTATTATAAAGGGGTTTAAATCACATATGAATCATGTTAGACCAGAGGTAAGGGTTTTCTTAACTCAATTTTCATTCTTTGTGTTATACTTCTACACTATTGACTAAGTTATGTAATAATTATGGGTGAAATAACCTATTTTTATATATTATTTATTTAAACTTTGTTTTTTACATAAATTTGTTATAAATAAACTCCTCATTGATTAATTCTCAATTCAATGATACAATTATTCTATGGGATTTCCTTTCAATTTCCAGTCCATTGAGAAATATTTGGTGTTATTCATCTATTTATTTTTATATCATGTATATGATCCCATTTTCTGTACTTAACATGAATATATATTTATTGATTAATATTAATTTTTTGATTCATGTTACTCTTTCTAGGGGTGACAATTTAAATGTTAACAAAGAAGTAAGATTTTATTTTAGCATCTCATTTTTAGGATGGCACTTATTATCGTGAAAGGTATATTATAATATATCCTTCATAAAAAGAATCTATTTTATTATTTAAGGAGTTTCAATGTTTTATTCCAAATTATCCTATTTTTACAGTTGAATCATGCAATTAAATGTTTAAAATAAAAACCAATAATATTTCACTTTTAATTCGATATATTTTTCTTCTATGTATATATATTTTAAAATTGTATTTATAAAAGTAATTTTTATTTATTGAAATAATTTAGAAAGGAAATTTTATTTTATCCTTGAATTTTCAAAGGATTTAAAGGAATCTTTCCAATTTATTCCGAAAGGTCCATTTTCAGCATTCATTATAAAAAGTAAAAATTAATGTTTCTTTTTAATTTATATGGTTTTAATAGAATTTACCGTCACCTTAAATGTATTATGTTATTTATCACCCTCTATATGTTTTAAATGGTATTAAAAATAAAATTATTTCATTATATTTATTTTAAATTCTACTATTTAATTTTATTTTATCCTCCAAATAACTTTACTTTTCAAAAAAATCGATTTTTCTAATGAATTAATGGTCATATCTCATATTTTGATTAATTTTTCGGTCATTAACTTTATTTGGAAGCATTAATTTTTTATGATAATATTTAATCATACATATTCATATTCTCTACATCATTGATATTCTTACTTCTTAAACCATATACCATTAATATAAAATATGTATTTTAACTTAAGTGACTTGGGAGGTCTGGATATTTCATATTATTTTTTCAATTTGGATATTTATAGATGGTGAATCTTGTTTATGAATTAAAATGATCATTTAGTATATGAGGAATGTATTGAACTTAGTATGTGATGGGAGTGGCCTATTATAACACCTCAATACATTGGTAGGTATCATGGGATAGAGTAGTTTTGGCTTATGGTGTATGTATTACCAATTTATATATTTTTCCTAGGAATAAGGCCTTGACAATAGGATTTTGTTGTATAGTATTATGCATCCCAAAATTATGTAATTAGTTATTAATACCCATATGATTATATGGACAGTTATGATACCCATATATAAGTGTAAATATTATTGTAATATTTATATGGAATTAATTTACCATCATTTTTTCCTTCCATATTATTATTTGTGCTCCATTTATTGATTAAGTGGCATGTGTTTTTAGTTAATTACCTTTACCTATTTATTAATCCTTATTTACTCATGATAATGACTATTTTATTTAACCATTAATTAGAATTTTATCTCAATATAATTTTTTTCCATTCCCCAGGACATGATGAAGGAATATTTGAATGAGTTTGAGGATGTAGAATATTTATTTTTACTATGTTTTTATATTTTATTTCCAATGTAATATGGGAATCATTTTTATATCTAGCTTACCATGACTACTAATATATTTTTTCTATTTGGTTGTGAATACTTATATCTAGTTACAATGAGATAATATAACAAACAAATCTAGGTAACTAGAGTTGGCGTTTTACAAAGTTTTACTATCAATCATCATTGGTCCTATATTTCACTACCCCAACACTAATAGTGTTATGATTAATAAACCCCCTACTCCATTGGTCCTGGAGAGTTAAACCTAGTTTGAGGAATAACTAGTGAGACCAGATAGGATGATATATGAAAAAGGATATATAAATAATCTGTTAATCCTAGAGGGCATGATTCTTTGAGATATTTCAAAATTATTTCATTCCATTGTTTTTAAGAAAACTGATTTCATGTTACTAAATCTTGGAACATGATTATTTACTAACCCATTTTATAGTTATACTTAAAGGAAGTTACTCATCCTAAAACTACTCCTAATAAACCATATATGAAAAATAAATTCATCCAAGGTAGGTTGTTGAGAAATAAAGTGATCATTTTCCCCAATTCCACCAACCAGACATGTGGTTTATATAGTTCAATTGCTGACATGATATAGATCTGATTGGTCAAAGCTACTCGTACTCAATTAATGGATCATCTTAATTGTGAAGATGAAAAAATATATTTTTAATATGTGAGAGAGAATCTTCATGAATATAAATAACTATCACAATGAATGTTGTTGACCCTTATATCTGAATTTTTATACCGAAGATGTAAATTTTCAAAGGAATTTTCAAAAAATCTAGACCTTGTCAATGATAATAGATCGTGGTGAACAAATTAAATCCCAAAAGGATCATGTTACTTATGAGTATTGTTGATTCTAATCCAATGATACATCATTCCAAAATGGAATCACTATTTCCACCTTCAATGTATCATTTCTTTCACATAATAAGAACCACTAGCCTTTCCATCACATCAAGTACAAAGAGAGTGAAAATATCAAAAGTATAAAAATTAAATCAACAAAGAATCAAAACCAAAATATAAAGTGTTAAAAGAATAACTATCATAAAAAAATACAACAATTCGAGCAAGATAATATCGAACTAAATATTCCTGAGGAAAAGTAACAGACTATTTCCCATTACACTAAGCCACCATAAGGTTTCTACACCAGAGTTTACCATGATATAAAATTCCCCACAAAAACACAAGGATTGTATTCAAGTTACAAAAATACGAAAAAGGTATACATTAATTATTTCATTTTGTAAGAACCCATTTAAAGAAAGATTTCTAAAATCAAAACACCCGTAAAACCATTCAAAAAATCTATTTTTTTCTGAAACGCATTTAAAGACATGCAATTAAAAATGATATATTTATAAATAAACATACTAAAAACCAAAAAAATATATACTTTAAAATAACAAATGTTTTAATTTCATAAATTCATTTCACAAAAGTTGTATTTAATGAAGAGTTTTTAAAAGAATGGTTTTTGAATAATGGGATTTAATATTGTTTTTAACCTAAAATTTCTAAACAATTTCATAATTTTTTTGACATTACATGTTTAAAACTAGCTTAAAATAAAAAAAATTAATGAAAATATCCTAACATGTTTAATTATTTGAAACCCTATTTATCCAGAAAAGCATTTCCACATTAACTAGGTTACATAAGGACCAACAAAAAATCATGAAAATTCTAATAAGTAAAACCTCAACTGTTGTTAGGAATAATTTCATCTTATAGAATTAATTACTGATATCTATATCAAATCATGATCTGAAAAAATAGTTAGCACAAAGAATAATTACATTATTTTTAAAAAACTTAGGAAAACTAATCTATTAGCAACAAAAAGGAAATATATTTGTTAAATATCTACCATACATTAATTTTCATGCCATTATATTCCAAAAATAAAAATATTTTTGAAAAACTTTTGTTACTAAATATGAATGATCAATAATATAAACTATCTAACAACAAAATTAATTTTTTTATAGATTTTCATCATTCTCGCATGATCTGTGAACGAATCATTTTACCTATCTAAAAATAGATTAAGCATTTAATAGGTTATCACAATTAACATATTATTAATTTTACAAGATATTGTATTATTATATTAAACATACTTAGTTTGTTATTAAAATACCATAGAGTAATAAAAATAATCAAATTTCATAAAAATAACTTGAATTTAAAAAAAATCCATAAAATGTAGGGCTTAAATAGTTTTTCCTATCATTTATAAATGTTTTATATGTTATAACCATGTCAGTAATGACCAAAAAAACTGGCCAGTAAACACTTTATCATGATTTTAAATACTCATTCCATAATTTTTGACATTTTCTTAAAAAAATAAGTATGTAGTTTATCATTTTTTTAATTAATTCTAAATGAAGACATTTCTATTTTATTCTCTTATTTCTCAATAGTTTTATGTCCTTATAGATAATGAAATCAAAAGGAATTCATGAATTCATGTTAATACTATTAATAATCATCACCCAAACAAATTCCAAACCACATTATATCATATTTGAAAACCCATTTATTACAAACTCCCAATTTCATACAAATCCATCCAACCATTTTAGTCAATAAAAGTTATCATTTTACCATTTAAAAATTCCTAGTTAAACAATATGAAAATGATTGAATCCTAGTGGGAAGTTTCTTTACTAATGCTTGATAAACTCATCAGCTAAACCCGTGATTATAAAATGATGGCAAACCTAGAAATTTATAACAAAACTATTCATACCTGAACCACCCTATCAACATGATGTTCAATTTAAATAGGCCAGTTGTGCCTTTAATGATCTAAATTTAATGTAATAAAACATCATATCTCTATGCATACCACCCCATTAGAAAAAATGTTCCAAACTAATACAATTTGTATCATCTTGAACCATATTCACTAGATTATGAACGGAATATTTCCACTAACCATAGATACATTCTCCAAACATAGAAGGTTGGAAATAAATGTCAAGGGAATCAAAAAATAATAGGGAATTAGTTTCCCTTATTTAAAAAATAACCAACCATATACCACTCCAATGAATCAAAACATAAAATATTTCATGAATAAAACATGATCAAACTCATACTTGTACAATTGAAATCAGATTTATTCACAATATATACAAAAAGAGTATGAAAATTTAAGACTACTATACCCAAGAAAAAAAATAAAGGACATGTTCCAACATGTCAAGATCCTATGTTTTCCAAGACTTCTAATGACATGATCCAGCTTCCAAAATCAATGAATATCACATCAAGGTGCTTTGGTATCAAAGTAGGATACCTTTTCCTTACTTGTATCAAGATAATCAACATCTATATGATCACAAAAGTACATATATAAGGGATGAGTATGAAACCCAATAGGAAATGTGGAAATGAATTCCACACATTCTACTAAAACAATAATAAGTTATCTTATGTTTATATAACCAAGAGAGAAGAAGGGTATAACAAATATTTCATTTCAAAACCTCATAAGTAACTCACATAGAAAAATCAAATTTCCTTTTTAAACTCATTAATTCCTTAAAATAACCCCCACTGAATCCATGATATTACACCCATATATGCATTCCCTGCTAATGAAGAACTCGAGAAATTAAATCAAACTAGTAATTAGAACCCTTTCCTCCATTCCAAGACCTCACTTATTGGAGTAACATCCAAATGTTCGAAAATTTAGATAAAACATCAGAGTTTGAACTAATAATGTCCCAACAATGGAATGTAGACACCCACCAACCCATATAGTATAGAGTTCCATAATTCTATCGTTGTAGTAAAATTTGAATCTATAAGGACCCTTTTATTTAATGTGAATTTACACAATTTTTTTTTCTAAAAACCAAATAAAATTAGTTGTATATTAAAGAGTATTTATCTAAAATATTCATCAAAGAGAAAACAATACAATCAATATAATTATCTAAAATAATTCAATAATGAAAAATTAGTTTACATAGATGTACAATAATTTATTTTAAAATCAATATCTTTCATGTTATTATAAAAATGGGGAGTGAGATTAAAGACATGTACATCTACCATATTCATCCAACAGAAACCAAAATAAGTGCTTCGGTGGAAAAAAATATCCCCCAAAATTCCAAGGGGGATTCTCATATTTGTGAGCCCTCTCAATCCAATAGTGTATAAGAGTTCCCTGTGAATGTAACATATTCAAATCCAGGTTAATAACCCATAGATAATCTCACATGGTTTCCTTTAATGTCAATTAATCTTCCCCAAATACAGTGGATGATTTGATTTTTTTTAAAATAAATTTGATTGAAACCATGGATTAGACCATGGCATTGAATGTTCTTCTGGGGAGTTTTGAATATCCAACATGAGGATAACTCCACACAACCACCACAAGAAACAAACACATTATAAGGATAATTACCTAGCCACTTCTCTTCACTAAACCCAAGACCATAATGTGGTGAGACACCACCGACAATTTTGCAACTCACCCACCCATCATTCACTTCACTCAACTCAGCTCACCATGACTCTCCCCATGTTATTTAATGATAATTATTTCATATAGATGAATAATATAAGGTAAAACACCATAAACAATATTCATATATGGCATTTCACTACTCATGGTACACCTTATCACTAAAAATCTATCTCGAAAATACCCAAACCTTCAATATGGGAACCATAAAAACACTCCCTATATGCAAGATACCTTTATGTGAAGACCCTCTCATGAGACCAAATTTCCTTCACATAGCAGGGATACCAATACATAGATTAGAATTACCCTAACACAAATCTAGTTTACCGATATATTAATCATTAATGACCTTAACACTTCAATGATCTACACTCATGCAGATAACAAAAACAAATATACCACACCTCCTGCCCACAATGCACACAAGATCCCCATGACTAGTAAAATGGCATATAATATAGTCTCCACTATGGAATAGTGAATCCCAATTTTACAAAAATTCTCTTCTCCAACACCACATTCATCCTATGGATTAAAATACATGATAAGCATAAGGATACCAAAAACTGGGGGTGTCACATAACATGCTAGTTTGTTAGGTAATATGAGGGATAATGTTGAAAATATTGAATTATTTTTAGGTTTTATATAATTCTCATTTTATTTTCCATTTAAATATGAATAAATAGCTTCACTATTGGACTTTAATTAAATCTATAATTTATTTTAAATAGGTGGGATATCTTTTATTTTTAATTGTTTTTATCATTTTGGACCTAATAATAATAAATATTATTGTTATTTAGTAATTTATCATTATTTTTTATTAATTCCCAGAAAACATTATGTAAAATTAAAAAAAAGGATTAGTTTTAGATATGGATCCTTTGAGAATTTAAGGGTGAGTTGAAATAACAAAGTAATTCAGAGATGATATATAATATATGCCATTTTTTGGAGGAAGCAAAGGATATGTAAGATTTTCCCACTAGAGGGAGTTATATGAAATATTTTTGTCTCTGGGAGATTGGGAAATTATAAAAGGGAAAGAATGTGTAGGATAATGTTCTCCTAAAAAATGATATGTAAGTTATTCCTTGTAGCTGTAGGGATAGTAATATTTTGAACTTTTCTAAATTTTAATAAGAGTAGAGGATACATAATACTTAATCTATAAAATAAGGATATGTAACATTTTATATTTTTTGAAATTTGATGATGAAACCGATATATGATATTTTTTCTCAAATAAAGAGGATAAAAAATATATTTCTGGAGGATATTAATGAATATTAAATGTTATAACTTTCATGAAAATCTATGAAAGTGGATATGTAAATTTTTTCGAATCCAGGTGCATATATAAGATGTCAGAGTTTTTTAAATTAGGAGAAACTAATACCTAAGATATATTCTCATATAGAAGGTTTATATATTATTTATTAGAGTTTTTAAAACCTAGTGAAAGAAAATATGTAATATATTATTTTCTTATCTAGTAAATGCATAACACTTTTTGCTTTTCCAAAATAATAAGATAGTTTCATTATAGGAAGACTAGTCATACTATATGAATATTAAAATATAAAATTCTAAAAATGATTTTGGTCTTCAATTAAAACAACATTTCATATCTTAGGTCTAGCCAAATCAGTAAATACATATCTAACTAACCAACATGGAATCCATCTGACAGTAGAAGAAGATAATGATTATGGGAAAGTATTATAAGATATTGAATATTTGATAAATAGTGATATAGAGAATATATATCCATATAGTAGTATATAATGATGAAATTCAAGTAGATATGGGGAATAAAAGTTATTTATAAGAGGATTATAAAAGTTTCAAGGGAGAATAACATTTAGATATAAATGGTGAAGAAAAACCAAGAATAAGTATATTACAACCATGTAGGGGGTCATGAAATCCCAAATCATGTGAAGAACCCTAAATATCTATATTTTATATATAATAGTGGAGTGGACTCCCTTTCCAGAGGGGGATATTATAGCTATTTTTAATAACCATTATCTAGTGTTTTCTTTTTATTATTTTCCTGTTTTATAATCTCTTTAGTGTTGGATGATTAAACTCAGAGTGGTTGAGACACAGAGATTCCTCAACCACTTATTAATGAATTATAATCCTTAATTGTTTATTTCTATTTTGATTGGTCTTACTTAAGTAGTTTTTTCTTACTGATAGTGGGATACATCTACTATTTTATTATATTCAATTATTATTTCCCTTATTCTAGGGTTTCACACAGGACCGTGGAGTTTTTATATTTCCAATATGATGATGGGAGTTGGAGGATATAGTAGTAATAAAATATTTCTAACAACTAGATTAGGTGAGAGTTGGGAATGCAATGATCATTGCACAACCCCATCAAAAAAATTATTCGAATAAGTATTGAGTTAAGGTATCAGCTGGTTAATGAAAAGAAAATAGAGATATATTTTATTGAATCATGATTTAATAGGTATGGTGAAGGACAATTTTGGTGGTGTTGTTTTTAAAATTATATTAAAACACTTTTTTATTATCATCAAATACACATACACAATATTTTTTTTAAACGTAGTAAACTAACACCAAACAATAAAATAATTCTAAAAGTCTTTCCTCTATATAGATAACTTGAGTTACACTACATTATAATATCTATTTGGTTTAAAAATATTATTGTGTGGCCCATGAAAAATTCTACATCAAAAGGGAACTATTTTTGGGGTGGAAGATCAATTTTGTCTTTTATTCTGGTGTTTTTAATTAGATTGAAATGTTTTTATGGAAAAATAATCCATTAATCATACATACCATTTTAATAAATATACATATAGGATCTTACTGGATATAGTTTGAAATCTTAGGATAACTGGTAATGTGGATATATAATTTATTATCATTCCATTAACATATTCTTCTCCCCACAACCACATATATTACTTCTATACGTTTTTTATGAAGTGCCACTATAGAGGAAACACTAGAGACCCGAAGAATGACGTACATAGACATTACGTTACTTTTGTGGAATAATTAATACATAACAAAAACAGACACACAAGGACCATAATAGTTTAGTGTCTTTGGGAACTGGGAACGTAATATTCTAATTGTGGTAAAAGATCTTCAACATCTCCCATAAAGATCCTCCCCTTTTTTTCTTACCTAAAACCTCTCTTTATATCTTGGGGAAAAATATATAAATAGGGTGAGCTCAAATGCTCAGTAATGGTAAGCATGGGGAAAATAAAACAAACCATATACATTTGAACATAAAAACATGAACATAAAGTTTAAACATCAAAATATTGAGCAATGACATAAAACATGGCAGTACATAAGGCATAGATCAAAATAGAACATCAATAATGATAAAATAGGTTGTAAATACAAGTTTTAATTGTGTAAAACCACTAAGAAAATGATATTATTTCCATAGTAGCCAAGGCATTGCTGCCAAGACCATCTTAGTGGACAAAGTCCCTTTCTGAATCGAGTTCACTCCTCATTCCAGTCCTGTATTACTGAACCAGATTAACTTACCGTTCCAGCCATGTATATCTCATGAGATATAAATCTTTACCCAATGAATTTAAGGGAGATATAGGCCCCACCCATCTCATAATAAAACCATTTTTATGTGTGCCACAAAATCATAAATCATACATCATAGCATACCCCATGTAATAAATATGGGAATCTTAAACATCATTCCATCATAACATAATACATATATAAAAATGGATATCATTTCATCATAAGAAAATTGAAACCATTTAAATCATGGAGACATTTTACTTGAAACATATACATATGAAATAATGTCATCTTAGATGGAAAGTAGTTCTGACAAAACACATGAAATGAATTCTTGAGAAAAATATCTTTTTTTCTTCAAAATCATTTTCATTTCACAAAATGTCATGAAATTTTTTAAAAAAGATATTTTGTTGAAAATAGTCATGAAATCTTTTGGATGAAGCTTCATGAATATAAGGCTTTATAAAACCGTAAAAATTCATTAATTCCGTATAAGTTAAAAAAACATTCTCCTCGTACTTTTGTCGGGAAAGTCAATAAGTACCTTATAACGTAAACAAAAGAAAGATTCCTTACATGCTTTGTAGTAAAAGTAAAAAATGGGTAAAAAGGAATTTAAACATACATGAAACCATTTTTATAAAATAGGGACATGTATGATAGATATAACCCCAGTGAATACTTACGAATAAACAATCTTGGATAAAAATGAGATTGGAAAAGTTATCCCTTACCTTTGGTCCGATATGCATCGTACGTATCTGAAACTCCTGTATAATTTTTAAATCATGTCATTGAATTATTATAGAATTATATTCATTGTTATGATATCATATATGGTTCACTTTTGAATTTATATTACTCGTTCTTTTGTAAATTCATTTTAAAGTAGTGTTTTGGGTAAAAATCGTTACATTTATCATCCGTGTTTTGACTTGTAATTATTAATATGATTACCTAGATCATGATTACTTAATTATATAATATAGAACATGATTTATATATAATATATATTCAGAATATAAATATATATAATAGATCTATAAATGGAATGAAATACACCATTCATGGAGACGGTAGGTCGTACGTACGCATGAACACTGTTTTCGTTTCCTTATTGAATTGAATGGAATTAAGTATATTACATACATATATATATATACATAAATCCAGTATTGTTATTATGTAATATATTTCATTATTGTTCATTATATATACTTTATAATCATTCTTTAATGGTTAACAGGGTTATTGAATCTCATCGCGTCATGGAGATGGTAATCCGTACGTACGCACAAGCGATGATATCATTCCCATAATTTTTGAATGGAATTGTAGTTCATGATATAATATCTCATAACCATTATTATGTTATATTATCCATATATAGTTATTATTTAAACCATTATACCCATCCAATTAAGGTGGTGGTGGAAAAATAGATTACACCACGGCGTGGAGACGGTATTCCGTACGTACGCACGCGCGGTGATTTTTTTTTCCGTAGAATGGATAGAAGGTGTATTAGGGTTGTTTCACATTTATAAAAACATATAATTATATACTTAATAATGATGTTATTACATTATAATGATAAAACTAAAGAAGAAGAAGTAGAAGAAGAAAGAAACTTGAAAGAATCGGAAGAAGAGATTACCTCTTCTTCGATGCATCTCATTTAAGCTTCCTCTTATGGAAGTAGAGTTGGTCTTTTGAGAAGACCAAAACCTCCAGAATGTTTTTAGGGAATTGGAGAAGATAAATGGTCAGGGGTTGGCCGAGCTTTAAGGCACAAAAGGGTGTTAAGTGAAGAGGGAAGGGGTGCCCTTTTTATAAGGGAGGAGAGGGAAACCTTTTGAAAACTTATAATATTATTTTATTATAAAGTCATATTCGGTTTTTAATAGCTCCAAATTGATTTATTTCGAAGCTAAGGTGGTTATGGGTCTAAATACTCTCATCCAATAAAATTTGGACAAGTTTTGGTTACTATTTTAACCTTATCATTTAGATTTAACTCTAAGTTAAATAATTTAACTTTTACTGTGTCTTTTTGTTTTCTTACACTATATGGTTAATAAAATTACAATAACAATCCAAAAGAACCCCAAGTTGTTTAGTATTAATATATATAACCTTATCTAAGTCATTTGGCCGATCCTTAGATTTTTAGGGATAAAATAACAATTAATAATATAATATTTGTTTTAAAAAATATTTTATGTCAATTTTGACACTATTTGGAACTTGATTTTTGTGAAAATCATAACAGCATGATTATTTATAAAAAAGTTTCTTAAATAAATAATAACATGTCTTATTAACCTAGAAAACTATTGGAATTCATAAAATGTCTCAAATTACATTTGTTTGGGTATTTATAACATCAAATATGTTAATATTTCATTAATAAGGTAATTACTGCATCATCATTGTGTCATAAATAAATTACATTATTCAATATCTAAAAATTATAAATAAAATTAAATTATGTAGGAAAATTTATTATATTTCTAATGAATATTTATAGTTGAATATATCATATGTATAACCCTATATTAAAAATATTTTACTTATTAAACTTTGATTTTAACTATTTTAACTATTCTTTTCGTAAAATAATATTAAATGTCCTAATCTAAACCAAGTGGGCCTAAATGGTCATATTTTATTCCTAAGGTTTTTTGGTCAAATTACGCTTTTCTAATAGAATTAGGACATGTTTCTAGGTAATAATAATATCATTTTTACCTTTAATTACCCTATTTATTTTTAACCGTGTTAAAAAAAGGTAAAAAGTTACTATTCACCAGAAATTATTTTCATCTCATTGAACCAAATTTGAGTCCTTGATATTAAGTGTGTTTCTCAGATTTTCGAAATTCCACTCACAGAAGTGGTAAAATTAAGTTTTATGTGAATTTGCAAATTCTCCTAGGAGGTGGTTAAAAGACGGTGAAAAGTTCAATAAAATTTTTATATATCAAAAATTATTATAAAATGACTCCAATAAATTTCATTGAACTTATATATGTATTATGTATCAATTTTTACCTAAAATAAATTTAAATCAAATAAATAATTAATTAAATAAAAAGTCGGTTTTTTAATAGTAACCCAGTGTTTTCACTATTCATCAAAAATTGAAAGTTTTTAGAAAAATACCAAAAATTCACCCTAGGATAATTTCGATATTCCGAATCCAAAAATGAAGTCTATTTAGAAAGATAAAATTTATAAAATTTTAAATAGTGTGTTTTACTATTCATAACGGCTAGTTCATATATCATATCGTTGTTTAGTGAAACTCGGTATTGCGTACAACACACACTATCGTGGAAGGTCGCGATTGCGTGTAATGAAAGCCAAGTTAGGTATGTGTGTAATGCATGCTCATTTTGGTTTAGCGTACAACACAAGACATCAATAAAATTAAAAAAAATATTTTTCATTAAATCTCGGGGTGTTACATTCTTCCCCCCTTAAAATGAATTTCTCCCTCGAAATTCGTCGAGGTTATAAATGGTTTACTACTCGAAATTTTCATTAATAGAAACCGACATTGTAAAAAGGAATACCAAAACCAATATTTAAAAACTAAAGTATGGAATGTAATTGTTACCCAAATTAACTAATCACTGAGTTTCCACATAGGAGAACACAGGTGAAAATATGGATATGGAAGAGAAATCTAACCATCATGTTCTGATGGAGAGTCTTAGAGAAAATGGCTATGATAGAGACAACAATCACAAATCCATAAATTTGTGATGATCTAGGGTATCATCAGATTCATCGGATATAAGGGCACTAGGACAACATTTTTGGTTTTCAAGATCGTTTCCCTCAAGTTGAAGAAATTGGAATTAGAAGAAATACTTTCATGATTTTGGTACAGTCTCACTGTTTGTCATTCCATGGACAATTTCCACTTCATATCTTAAAGAAATTAAGTTGAATTTGTAATTCATGAAGTGTTAGCAGATCATGTGATAGAATGATGGGTCATTCCATCTGTCTCAAACAAACGGTTAGATAAAGTTATCAAAAATACATAAGTCCATCTATAGTGAGATTAATCATATATGGTTCCTAAAATGGACTTATACAACATATATCATACTTCTTAATATAATAAAACTAGTTTCTACTAAATAGGGGCTTCCTGTAGGCTAGTGGTAAGCGATAAAGGCCTGTCGCACTTCAGTTGTGGGTTCGATTCCCACAACCTTGTCCGCCGTGACAGGTTGTTGCCCGTCCTGCAGGTTATTAATTTTCTAAAACTACATTACTATAACATTCCATAAATGATATCGAATAAAATTTCTAGCCTTAAACAATTCTATCTAATTTCCAACTTAATCCATTCCAACCTTTAAGCTTATCGAAAATACTTCTGTCCAATCCCATAGTGTATGGAAAATGATTACTTGAGAGGTCACATAGCAAGTACGTGAATACCATCATTTATCCCCTAAATAATATATATGTTGTTGGTCACATTCCGAACATGTGAATACCTTAATCGTGTATTCTCTTTAAAAATGAATACCCATTGAATCTTAGTTAAATCATGAATGTTGTCAAAAGTTAACTCTTTCCACATACAAAATCCAAAAATTCTATATACTCAAACCATGATATCACTTTTTCCTTATTTTAGTCACGATCTCATGATAACTATCATATTATTTTTTCCTTATCCCTTCATTATGAACATTTCATTTTCTTTCCAAAAATATTTTAATCACTTTTTCCATGGTTACCAGTACCATAAAATTATTGAAAACCAATACATAGATATTAAAAAATTCCACAATACCATAAATGAGATTCCATGATACTATTTTGAAATCCCATTATATAAACACTTAATAATTACATAGCATGATTTTCATAATCAACATATCAAATAGTGATCACATGAGACTTCCCTTTATCCTTTACCTTAAGTGGTTTCTCACGTTGATCATTATTAACCCGTGGATTAGGGCATTTATTAGCATAATGCCTAATTTCCTTGCACTTGAAGCATTGAAGTGTTGGTGGAGAGTTCTCTGTAGTCTTTTCTCTATTCACATCATTAGCAACATTTTTCCCATTACTTTAAAAATCAACTGCTAGATGACCTTTTTTTCCACACTTAATACATATTCTAGTACCTTTTAGGCAATCTCCACCGTGGTTCTTTCCGCACATTGAGCATAAAGAAACATTCATCTTCTTTTCACCATTTTTCTGAGATTTCTCCTTGAAATCCATCTTTCATTTCTTGTCAAAACCATGAGAAGGATATGTTACACCAACTTCCAACTCTACCTTGGTAGCACAACACACAATTTCTTCATAGCTACTGAAGTCTCTTATAGCTAATGCCCTTCGAAGACTTGATTTTAAGCCACTGAAAAATCGATCAACTTTACATTCGGGTTGGATGATAAAGCCATATGCATACCTTGCAAGTCTTGTAAAATATTCTTCGTATACAGCAACAGATTCCTCATCCTTCTACTTAAGCTTAAGAAACTCCTTTTCCATATTTGTTCGAAGAATACGAGGGAATTAATTACTAAAAAACATTTTCTTGAACTCGTCCCATTCCATGGACTCAATTTCATCTCTTTGCCTCAAATTCTTGATAAGATTCCACCATTGATCAGCATCACCTTCCAAACGATATACTGCTAAGATGAATTTATCATTCTCAGAACATAGTATAACTGAAAATATCATTTTAGTGGTACTAATCCATTGTTCAGCCACTAAGGGATCAGAAGACCCGCTGAATGAAGGTGGACACTGCCTCATGAAGGATTCAACAGAATGTTGCTCCTTTATCTGTTCATTTTGATTTCTATAATGATTCATAGCTTATGTAAGTATAGAAATAAAATTGTGCACTCCATTTCCAATGACATTGGTTTGGTCAGGAGGACAATCATTGCATTGTCCATTACATTGATCAACACAGTTACTTCAGGTTCTAGCCATCCTCTAAAACCCAAAAATAATAGTATGAGAGGCAAATATCATGCAAGGGAAAACAACATAATAAAGGGGGAGTACCTTCAATATCTAACATCTTAGGTATAATTCTAAGATTGTTAGCGCAATTCTAGGCCTATAACCTATACGTATACTTAACCTTATGGACATCCCTAGACATACCTTAGAAATATCTCTAGGGATTTCACTAAAGTTTTGGCATCCTAGTTTCCAAAGGATAACTAAACCTCCCTCTGATACCAACTGTAGAGACCCGAATCTTGATGTACATAGACATTACATTACTTTTTTGGAATACATAATACATAACAAAAACAGACCCACAAGGACCATAATAGTATCGTGTCTTTGGAAACATGGAATGTAATCTTCTAATCGTGGTGAAAGATCTTCGACATCTCCCATAAAGATATTCCCCTTTTTTCCTTACCTAAAGCCTTTATTTATATCTTGGGGAGAAGAATATATAAAAAGGGTGAGCTCAAATGCTCAGTAAGGGTAATCATGGAGAAAATAAAACAAACCATATACATTTGAACATAAAAGCATGAACATAATGTTTAAACATCAAAATCTTGAGCAATGACATAAAACATGGTAGTACGTGAGGCATATATAAAAAAAGAACATCAATCATGATAAAATACCTTGTAAATAAAACTTGTAATTGTGGAAAAAAATTAAGCACATGATATGATTCGATAGTAGCCAAGGCATTGCTGCCAAGACCATCTTAGTGGACAAAGTCCCTTTCCGAATCAAATTCACTCTTCGTTCTAGTCCTATATTACTAAACTAGATTAACTTACCATTCTAGCCATGTCTATCTCATGAGATATAAATCATTACCCAATGCATTGTATGGAGATATAGGTCCCACACATCTAATAATGAAACCATTCTTATGTGTGCCACAAAATCATAAATCATACATCATAGCATAACCCATGTAATAAGAATGGAAATCTTAAACATCATCCCATCATAACATAATCCATATAAAACAAATGGATATCATTTCATCATAAGAAAATTGAAACCATTTAAATCATAGAGACATTTTACTTGAAATATATACAAATGAAACAATGTCATCTTAGATGGAAAATAGTTTTGACAAAACACTTGAAATGAATTCTTGAGAAAAATATTCATTTTTCCTCAAAATCATTTTCTTTTCAAAAAATGTCATGAAATTTTTAAAAGATATTTTTTTGAAAATATTCATGAAATATTTCGGAGGAGGCTTCATGAAAATAAGGCTTTATAAAAATGTAAAAATTCTTTCATGTCGTATAAGTTAAAAAACATTCTCCTTGTACTTTTGTCAGAAAATTCAAAAAGTACCTTGTACCATAAACTAAAGAAAGATTCCTTACATATCATGTAGTAAAATTCAAAAATGGGTAAAAAGGACTTTAAACATACATGAAACCATTTGTAGAAAATAGGGACATGGATGATTGATATAACCCTAGTGAATACTTACGAATATACAATCTCGGATAAAAATGAGATTGGAAAAGTTATCCCTTAACTTTGGTCTGCCATGCTTCGTACATATCTGAACTTCCTTTCTAATGATTTAAATAATGTCATTTAATTATTACAGTATCTTATTCATTTTTATGATATAATATATGGTTTACTTATGACTTTATATTACTCGTTCTTTTGTAAATTCTTGTTAAAGTAGCGTTTTGGGTAAAATCATTTCATTTTTCATCTGTGTTTTGACTTATAATTATTAATATGATTACATAGATCATGAATAATTAATTACAGAATATATAACCTGATTTATATATAATATATATTCAGAATATACATATATATAATAGATCAATAAATGGAATTAAATACACCGTTCATGGAGACGGTAGGCCGTACGTACTCACGAACGCTATTTTCGTTTCCTTATTGAATTGAATGGAATTATGTAGATGACACAAATATATATATATATATATATATATATCCTTTATTATTATTATTTCATATGTTTCATTATTATTCATTATATATACTTTATAATCATTCTTTAATGGTTAACATGGAGATTGAATCTCATCGCGTCGTGGAGACGGTAATCCGTACGTACGCACGAGCGATGATATCATTCCCATAATTTTTGAATGGAATTAGAGTGGATTATATAATATCTCATAATTAATATGATGTTATAGTATCCATATATAGTTATTCCTTACACCATTATACCCATCCAAGTAAGGTGGTGGTGGAAAAATAGATTACACCACGGCGTGGAGACGGTATTCCGAACTTATGCACACGCGGTGATTACGTTTTCCGTAGGATAGATAGAAGGTGTATTAGGGTTGTTTCACATTTATAATAACATATAAGTATATAAGTAATACTGATGTTATTAATTTATAATTATACAACTAAATAATAAGAAGTAGAAGTAGAAAGAAACTTGAAATAATCCGAAGAAGATATTACCTCTTCTTCAATGCACCTCCTTTAAGCTTCCTCTTATGGAAGTAGAGTTGATATTCTAAGAAGAACGAAACCTCCATAATGCATATAGGGAAGTGGATAATAGAAATTGGTAGGGGTTGGCCGAGCTTCAATGCTAAAAAGTGTGTGAAGAGAAGTGGGAAGTTGTTCCCTTTTTATAAGGGAGGAGAGGGGCACCTTTGGAAAACTTAAAATATTATTTTATTATAAAGTCATATTTGGGTTTTAATAGCTCAAAATTGATTTATTTAGAAGATAAGGTGGGGATGAGTCGAAATAATCTCATCCAATAAAATTTGGACAAGTTTTGGTTACTATTTTAACCTTATCATTTAGATTTAACTCTATGTTAAATAATTTAACTTTTGCCGTGTCTTTCTGTTTTCTTACACTATATGGTTAATAAACTTATTATAACAAGACAAACGAACCCCAAGTTGTTTATTTTTAATATATATAACCTTATCTAAGTCATTATTCCAAACCGTAGATTTTTAAGAATAAAATTAAAATTAATAATATAACATTTGTTTAAAAAAGTATTTTATGTCAATTTTGACACTATTTGGTACGTGATTTTTGTGAAAATCATAACAACATGATTAGTTAAAAAAGTTACTTGAATCAATAATAAAATGTCACATTAACCTAGAAAATTTGTGGAATTCATAAAATTTCTAAAATTACATTTATTTTGGTATTTATAACATCAATTATGTTAATATTTCATTAATAAGGTAATTACTGCATCATCATTCTGTCATAAATAAATTAAATTATTTAAAGTCCAAAAATTTAAAATAAAATACCTTTATGTAGGAAATATTTTTATCTATTTTATGAATATTCATAGTTGAATATATCTTGTGTATAACCCAATATTAAAAATGTTTTAGTTATTAAACATTGATTTTAAGTATTTTAACTATGCTTTAAATAAAATAATATTAAATGTCCTAATCTAATCCAAGTGGGCCAAACTGGTTATATTTTATTCCCAAGGTTGATTTTTTTCGAATTACCCTTATCAAATAGAATTGGGACATGTGTTAGGGTAATAATAATATAATTTCTACCCTTACTTACCCTATTTACTTTTAACCGTGGTAAAAAAAGGAAAAAGTTACTATTCACCAGAAATTATTTTCATCTCATTGAACCACATTTTAGTCCTTGATATTAACCGTGTCTCTCGGATTTTTTAAATTCCACTCAGAGATGAGGTAAAATTATGTTTTATCTGAATTTGCAAATTCTCCTAGGAGGTGGGTAAAAGGCGGTGAAAAGATAAATAAAATTTTTATATATCTAAAATTACTATAAAATGACTCCAATTAATTTCATTGAACTTATATATGTATTATGTATCAATTTTGACGTAAAATAAATTTAAATAATATAAATAATTATTTAAATAAAAAGTTGGTTTTTAAATAGCACCCAGTGTTTTCACTATTCATCAAAAATTGAAAGTTTTAAGCAAAATACCAAAAATTCACCCTATGCAAATTTAGATATTCCAATCCAAAAATGATGTCCATTTCGAGAGATAAAATATATAAAATTTTAAAAAGTGGGTATTACTATTCATAACGGCTAGTTTATATAAAATATCGTCGTTTAGTGAAACTCGGTATTGCGTACAACACACGCTATAGTGGAAGGTCGTGATTGTGTGTAATGAATGCCAAGTTAGGGATTCCTGTAGTGAAAGCTCCTTTTGGTTTAGCGTACAACACAAGACATCAATAAAATTAAAAAGAATATTTTTCATAAAATCTCATGGTGTTAGAGAAACCATATCTTAATTAAATAAAACCATATGATGAATTTTTTTACTAAATGTTTATAACCATAAAAATCAATTTTCATTACCCAATAATTAAATAGATCTTGAACTAAAGCATGGACTAATAATACAGTTATCCATTTTTTATAGACTGGTGGTAAAGGACCCAATCAAGCACAAAAAAGATTTTAGTATTTTCTAAGAAATGTTTTATCTAATAGGAATTTTATAATAATATATTAGTTATAATTAATTCTCATTATCCCTAGAAGGATATTCCAAATTATATATGTACAAATTAAATCCTATATAGGTTAAAACTAGGGATGATTTCTATATAATGTTCCTTTATAAGTTTTATACAACATTAAAAAGTACTCCGACAAGAAAGATTATGTATATAGATAAATATAATTAATAAATATAGATGATATAGCCTTTATTGTTTTTTATATAGGTTCAAGAATTATATTCTATAATAATTACATCAACTCTTTTAAGACAACCACTACTTTGTGTTGTTTTATCAATAGTTTTTGGAAAATGACTTGAACCTGCTTTATTCTTCCTCAAGAGGATCCCTAATAAAAAGATCTCTAACTGATTCTGGGTAATTAATATATAGGATCTCACAAGACTATCAAAAATTTTGTGTAAGTTATAATACTAGAAATTTTCATGAGGTAAATCATTATATGGATCCTTTTCATGAAGCTAATATTAGTGATCTAACTTATCCTATATGATTGGTATCACTAAACAAAGTAAATAAAGAATAATTTTCACCCTCTAAAGTATACCAAATGTTCAATTCCATATATCAAATTATAGAATACTATCCTCAAGTTAAAGAGACTATGAATTTTGAATCGTTAAATCAAAAGCAATAAAAATTTCTAGCCACAAACTAAGGTTTTTGTGAATTTTTTATAGGATAATATGATGTTGATGGATACCATCCATAGATACCACCCATACACTATAATTTTAATTACCATTTAATCACACAACATTCTATAGGAGTATCTATTAACCATCTATGAGATACAAACCTTAATGACAAGGATAAGAGCCTTTAATGAAGGAAATGCTGAGATAGTTAGTGGAGCAGCAAGGAATCAAAAAATACACTATTATAACTCATAAATACAAACTAAAAGGATTAAATGATTTGTTTTGAAAAATTATTTATACTCTAAATAAATTGTTTAATGATGGATCGGGTAAACTCCTAGCCCAATAAAATTTTAACCCAAATAGAAATGTGGGATCTCTCAATCTAATAAGTGGAAGGGAAGAAAAATTAGTGATGAATCAAAATAGGGGGATGAAGTTGAAAATGAATAGTTAGTCGAATAAGAAACAGTATCCATGGATAAAGTAGATGAATCAACTATAGAAACACCAATAGTGAATAAGATAAATGACCTAAGAATATCTATGGAAGAGTTATACTAACCATCACCTCCTTCCCCTGAAAGATAATCCCACTGAATATATCCCATGAGGAGTCCTAGAAACAAGAATTTTGTGATGTCATCAAGAAGGTAGAAATTTTTATCCCTATTCTAGATACAATCAACCAGATTCTCATGTATGTAAATTTTATAATATGAATGTATACTAAGAAGAGGAGGTTGTAAGTAGATGAAAGGTTAAGTCTGGTTCGAAATGTTTCGTCACTAATAACACAAAATTACATAGAAAATATTAATAACCATGTAATTTTATTATCTAATTCTCTATAGGGAATCCCACATTAACTAATTCATTATGTGACTTCATAGAATCAATATATTTTTTAAATAACTTAATTTATTATTCACTGTAGGTAAGAGAACATAATTCAACTAGTGCTTTGGTATAATTATCTAACCAAGAAAAAGCTTATGTTTGGGGAGTTTTATAGGATGTAATGCAGAGAGTAAAATGTATTTTATTCCTTACTTACATTTACATCAATAATATAGAATAATATAGAGGTATATACTATTCCACTATTATCTTAGGTATTCCATTTTTATAAAATAAAAAACTATAACAAATGTTCCAAAAGAACCCATTTCTATAGATTTAGGGGAGACACTATTAAAATTAATTTTTTAGATTCTATAAAATTATATCAAGATGAATATTTTATTTTTACTTTTTATTTCCATAAAAACCCTTTCTATTTAGTCTAATATAATAAAATTATGGATGAAATGAAAAATATAGAAGAATCCTTAAAATAACTAAAAAATTATAATTATTATATCATTAAAAATGAACTAAATATGGAACTAGACTTGTGATGTTATTAATTTAAACTAGGTCAAGATGATTTATATTTTGATGATTTCCACAAAATTTATATCGATTCATATACTTTTCACATATAGGTTGCAAGTATGAGGGGTGAAAAATAGGCCTCATAATTGGAACAAACACTAGTACTAGAGTTGTACATGTTGTTATCTAATCTAAAATATTCATATCATAAAGAAAAAAGAAACTAATTGTGAGAATTTAAAATAACATTTCACATAATCAATAACATAAAATTTTAACCATTCTAAAAAGGCTTGTTAAGATTATAACCAACTGAACATTAAAAAATGAAATTCTTGTTTTAAATGAGTAAAATCATAATTAAGTAATGATTTTTTAGAAAAGATATGAGATAATTTTGTAATTTTAATTAGTTATATTGTCTATAATATTTAAAATAAAATTTATCATAATAATCATTGATAATATAGTCATTTAATAGTGATCATATTGCTATTATATATAAATGGTTATGATAAATTTGAATTGACACCAAAGGAAGAAACAATGGCCTCGACCAGTAGTATAAACCATTATAAATCCAATTTATAAAAGATTTCAATGGATATAGCATAACTCTAA
This sequence comes from Viscum album, assembly GCA_963277665.1. Taxonomy (NCBI): domain Eukaryota; kingdom Viridiplantae; phylum Streptophyta; class Magnoliopsida; order Santalales; family Viscaceae; genus Viscum; species Viscum album. Next base: position 398,258,820 of record OY728158.1, read on the forward strand.
TTTTACCATGACCAAGACCAAGATGATATTAAAAACTAAAGCAGGAATTAAACCATTTATAGGAGAAGTTCCTGTATAAAAAGATAACAAACCAAACCATGTATGTCAAACAACCTTAAACAAATCACACAATCATGTACCTTACAATTACGGTGTTCATTAGTGTAATAAAGGGTTATATATCTAGAACCTAGTTGTATAAATTTGTGTATGTTTATTTTTTAATGAAAAATTAGATTATATTTATCCGTTCATTAATACCCTAAAACTATTAAATAATAAGTTTGATAAAATTTTATTTCAATGTGATGAAACAGAAAATGCATTTATAGAAAATAATTTTTTTAATAAAGACACAATTTTTAATGAATTCAATAAAAAATGATATATCTTAAAAAAATATTATTATTAAATAAGATTTTTTAAATATAAATTATAATATAATTGTACAAAAAAATAATTTTTATAAGGGTCAACAAATTTTTATTTTAAAGAAATGTTTTTAAATAAATGTGATTTTTTCTAAAAGTGTTAATACCCATGCATAAATAATTATTTTAATAAAATAAATATTATTTTTTAAACAATCATGTTGAAATTATCCATTGGATAATTTTTTGTATTTTCTAGAGAAATCCTAATTTTTGGGTAAAATTTTAAGATGGTATAAATATATTATATGTATTATGACATCAAAAATATCCAAAAGTGATGTGATATATTCCAAAAAAGGTATCCAAACCCAAATATAAATTTCCCATTTAAAATATACTATTTTTGAAGTTATTTTATTAATGTTAAAAATCCTGAAAGAATCCTCTAAAATTTATCTTATATTTTAATGTTTTAAAATCAATTATTCATAAACATGACTCGCATCCACATAACCAAGGGTGTTAATTTAATTTTATAGGTTATTAAACATGTAATTTATTACAATAACTTCACTTGAAAAAACCACGGTAACAAATGAAATGATGGTTTTGGGTTTTGATTACTTTAGCATATAGAGTCCAAAACCTATGTTTGGAAATTAATATAGATATATCCTATATTTTTTATATAAACCCACACAGCCTCCCATTTATCATCAATAAAATTCAAAGAGCACTTCACTAATATAAAATTACATTTCTATATCCTTCCCAAGGTGCCCTAGTATTCTCAATTTTCTCCTCACAAGCTTTTAGAAGAACCCTAACCATGTAATGGATGCTCTCTTTATCATCATTATTGAAGAAACTTTTTTATATTATTCATTTTGATTCAAAATAAATCATGTTTTTATATGTTTTAACACATACCTAAAAAATTACTTATAATATTAAGGTGATTTGATACACCTTTCACTCTAATTAATCTCTCTCATGATCCTTTATGTGCCCCTGATATGTTGCTAGAATTATCCTACAATTTTCTATACCAAAAATTTCTATAATGAATATCCAAACCCATTTATAATCAAGGGTATTCACCTAGATATACATATAATTAATTTATTTGGAATTTTTTTTCAATTAAGATACACTTATTTATCATGAGATGAAATGTGATTAAATATGGCTTTATGTTGAATGAATTTTGTGGAACACATGAGCATATACATTTTATGATGGGTGTTCCAATATAGCACTCCAATGCATCGGGTAATGTTTTATTCTAATGGTACATAATGTATTGTATTAGGGATAAAACATAATCCATTATGGGATTCTATACACTATGTGATATTTTCTTGTAATTTGGCCTTGAATTATGCTTATGACATGATTTATGTTCTTGAAACATTCTTATGATACCTTTATGATATCATGTTATTTCAGTCTTTATTGTTCAAGATTACACCTTGATATGCCTCATGGATCACAAGTAATACTTTACCAAATTCTATGATTTGTTAATTCCATTACTTGTCTTTACATATCTCCCCTTTCTTATGTGATTCCCGAGGTTATCTCGTGATTTTTAGGAGAATGATGGATTTTTATGAACATGCTAAAGATTTTTTCAATATTGTTGTTATATACATGTTTCATGTTTATGTGTTATATATATATATATCCTAAAAAACATGTATCCATGATCTTCTAGGATGGTTTTATGTTTACCTTTATGTAATAATTAATTAATTAAGGTGAAATAAAACATGGGTTGTAAAATTTTTTATCAAAGGAAAATCTAGTTATTTTTGGGATTAAGATTACCAAATTCTAGAAACACCCTTAGGGATAAAATTAATCATAAGTAATATCCATAAATTTGGATAAGTATATATTAAGTTGTATATAATAAAATACATCCCTATATAGTTACAAAAAGTGTATGTGGATCTGGAATAGAGGTACCTAGAGGTAATAACCCAAAAAGATCACATTGAGTCAGACCTGAACATCAACCAGTACATAAAAACTGACCTTCATTTACTCCTAGATTGACTCTCCGAGGGAATATGATTCAGTATATTCACAATCACCTTACCAAAAATTGTTAGGGGAACTAAATTACCGATATGATTTCATGTTAGGAAATAGATCATGAATAACTGATATATAATACTAGAAATTTATATTTTAAATAACATATGTCATTTATGAGTTATCCCATTAATGTTCATGGTTTATTATTTTTGGGATTAATATTTTAAAAATACACATACCTAATATTAACATTATTCTTTTAAATTTCTAGGGAATCATAGGAATTTGGTCAATAACCAAAATATAATGACTACCAAAATGAAATTCCCAACCTGATGGGGTCTTGAATCATGATATTTTTGAAAATAATTTTTTAGTTGACTCCTTTTTTAAAAGAAACATGAATAAGAAGAAACACATAAATCCCACTATAAAATATAAATCCTCAATTGAAACCATTATGTGACTGAGGACTTTTAGTTTCTTTGTATATGTTGATCCCATATTCGAAGAGAAATGGAACAACTCTATTTAGAATATGTTTTCCATCCTTCAATGCTCTTAGAAAGAGAAGGTTGTGTGGTTGTTTGTCACATGGAAAGAGAAGCTAGTAAATGGTAGAGGTTATTCCAAAATATGAAGCCTAGAGAGGATATTGAAGCAAGGAAGTGTAAGTGATTTCAAAAATGATTTTTCCAAAATTATTTTCCTAGAAATATTTGACTAAAAAAGATAGGGAATTTATTATCCTAAAAGACAAATGGTGAAAAATCCATCGGTGCATATGAGTCATGCTTCATAATACTTGAATGATATTATTCTAGATTTTTAATTTACCATGAATATAATGTTGACCTATTATTTTGTGGGATTAATTTGAGTCTATGAGAAGCCTTAGTTATTTGGTACTTTAACAACTATGAGTAAATTGTTCAATGCTCCAACAAAGTCAAAATGGGGATCAGAGAGTATCTAGGTTTTCATGGGTATAAGAAGTGGAAAATTGAGTTTAATTATTGAAATATAATGGATAAATACAATGGTATAATTAAATGACCATATAACACATTTCAAATTTTTGGGAAGAAGCATCCCGAAGATTACCTAAAGGGGAAGAGGATATGCTTTAAGTGTGGGAAGAAAGGGTGCCTCGATTGTAATTTTTAATAAGAGAAACCCACTAATGTGGGAGAAGAAATTATTTATATAATCAACCCTTATCTATAAGAACATTATTTCAATTTTAAGGAACATAGTAATTATGTAGTACAATTCCCTATGCCAAGGGTTTTAAATTAAAATCAATGCTAACAAACTCCAAAGAAGCAAGGGTGTGCTTATGTCATCACAACTACTATGATGGATCTGGAAAATAAAGTGGTTATAGTTTTTATAGTTACTCATTCAATTCTATAAAATAGAAATTTTTATTTTGGTTCTAAAAAGTACTTTTTATAATGAATGTTTATTAGAACCACTCATGAATTACCATAAATCATAGAGGTAAAACTATTGGTGAAAAAGGTAAATCGGGTAATTATTTAATTTCAAATATATAAATCCTCCACAAAATTTGTGGGATTAAACTCCCAGTGAAACTTGTGATAATTTCTTTCATATAACTTGAGACAAGTCTAGGTATGTATTTTCATTCCTTATATATATCCAAAATAAATTTCCAAGGGGAATATATCACCATATGTATCATGAATTGTTCTTTGATTCTATACAAGTACCAAAAAGATGATGAATATTATATGGTACCATCATCTCAAGAATGTATATTACTTTCTTATGAGAGAGAATATCTAGATCAAATGGTTGAGACTAAATAAGATATCATCCATGTGGATAAGCCTATTATAAGGGAATTCCCTAATGTATTTTTTGAAATATGTTATGGTCTTCCTCCTTTCCATGAGGTTTAATTATAAATCAAAATTATACATAGATCATTGAAAATATCCAAAACCCATATATAATGGTGGTTTTCTAACTCTTGTATCTGAAGAAGAATCTTTATGAGAATATAGATAACAGGTTCGTACGTGTATGTTCTTCACCATGGGGTGCACCAGTCCTCTTCATCAAGAATAAGGAAGGGTCAATGCACCACTAAATTGATTATCATAGGCTCATTGAGATTATGATAAGAATAATGTATCATATGCCATGGATTGATCAATTCCTAAATCAACTATATGGATCCCTGTATTTATCTAAGGTGGATTCTCAATTAGGATACTATCAAGTTAAGGTAAATAAAGATGACATCCCCAAAACTGCATTTTATTCAAGGTATGTGTACTATGAATTCATAGTGTTTCCACATTGAATAACTAATGATCTAAAAATATTCATGGAATTTATTAATAGTGTCTTTGGAGATTAAATTGACAATTTTTTTATAGTATTTATAAATGATATTCTCATATAATACAAAATCACGGAGGAACCTGAGGATCATTTGAATATTGTACTGAAGACCTAATGGAAAGAATATATGTATGTTAATTACTATAAATTTGATTTATTTATGTAAAAGGCATCATTCATGGGTTATTTTATCACCAGAAAATGGATATCTGTAGAAACTTCAAAGATCGATGCAATTTAAGGATGTCTCAAACCGACCTCTATGATAGACATCCAAAGATTCATTAGATTAGCTCGGTACTGTTGTTGATTTTTGAGATACATCTAATTATTTTCAGTCCCATTAAATATTCTAATTAGTATGGGGGTAAATGTTTTTAGAAGTATAAAATGTTAGGAAATTTTTAATGAGATTAAGAAATGTCTCATCATAGAACATGCGCTCACATTACCCAGAAATAGATATTGATTTGTGATCTACTGTGATGAATCCAAAAATGGACTCAGTTGTTTACTCATGTAATATGAAAAAGTTATAGTTTATTTACAACACTAACTATGGATCCATGTGTATAAATACTAAACACATTATCTAGAATTGGGTATAGTGATATTCACATTAGATATTTGGATGAATTTTCTCTACAAGGAGAAGTGTGATATATATACATATCATAAATTCAAAAAGTATATATACACAAAAAAGTAACATAAAATGTTCAAATTAATGTGGTTAAATAGGATCAACTATTTTGAATTTTCAATCCATTAACATCCTAGGAAGGAGAACAAAGTGGAAGATTATTTAAGTATTAAGGACATGTAAGCCTATTCGTGATGATGATTGCAAGGAATCCAATATTAATTGAAATGAAATAGATGTATATCGGAATTATAAAAAGGATATTCATCCTACATTTCTCAAATAACATCTCAACCATATATTATTGAGAGGATCAAGTAGGCCTAGAAAGATGATGAGTTGATACAGAAGAAGGGAGCAAATATTTTGGAGTTCAACTTTTCTTAAGATGGCATTTTATAGTTTGGAGATGAAATTTATGTCGATAAAAACTAGAACAGAATAGAGAACTTATAGATGGTGAACATATCTCATCCTTTTATTTTAATATAGGTCATAAAAATATGAATATTGATTTGAAGAAAACTTTATTGTGTGATAACAGGAAGAGAGAGATTACAAAATTCATATATTGATGATTGGTATTCCAGAAAGTCAGTGTTGAAAAACATAAATCTAAGGGTAAGATGAAATCACTACCCATACTTGTATAGAAATGGTAAGTCATAACCACAGATCACATCATAGGAATACCCAAGACATATAAAGGAAATAATTCTATTTGGGTGGTAGTCAACCTCCTTATAAATTCAGTGTTTTTCATTACTATCGAGGATGATTTTTATCTTGACCAGCTCACAAAGATATACACAAGGGATGTGGTAATACTACCCATTGTTACACTCTATATTGAATGTAATTGAGATATTTGGTTTACCTTGAGGTTTTGGAGAATAATTAAGCAACAATTGAATCTCTAACTGAGATTCAACACTATTTATCACCCTCAAATGGATGGTTACTATAAAAGGACCATTAAAATTTTGGAATATATGTTGTGATAATATTAAATGGATCTACAAGGATGTTGGGATCAATACTTTCTCCAAGTGGAGTTACCATATAACAACAGTTTCCATTCTATAATCCTAATGAAACGTTATCAGGACATGTATAAGAAGAGGCTTTAGACTTTGACATGCTAGGATGAAGTTGGAGAGAAGAAGCTAATGGGACATAATCTTATCAAAGAGATGACAGAGAAGGATCAATCAATTTAGTGTCAAATGAAATCTATGAAAATTAAATAACATATTTATGAATATAATCATCAATGAGACCTTGAGTTTAAGTTCAGAGATAAATAATTCCTTCATATATCACCATGGAAGAAATTCATGAGGTTTGGTATGAATGGAAAGCTTAGTACAAGAGACATCATCCACTTTGAGAACCTTGATCAGATTAGAGTAGTGTCCAATTGAGTAGAACATCCATATAACCTATCTGATTTATGTGGTGTGTTACATGTATTCCCATTCAAAAAGTACATATCATAACCTTCACATATACTGAATCTAGAAGTGGTACCATTGGAAAATTAACTTTTATGCGGGGAGGAACCGGTGAAGATATTATATTGTAGAGATAAGGTTCAACAAAACAAGAAAATTCACCTAGAAAAACTGTTGTGTATAAACCACTAGTTTTAGGAAGTGACATGTGAACAAAAAAAACAAAAGAAAAAAATTATCCTCATCTATTTTAGTGTATTAAATGAAAATTTATAGGGTGAAATTTTTTAATGGGGAATACCGTAAGGATCCAAACTTTAATATATGAAATTACATTTTAAATGAGTAAATTAATTATTAAGAAATGAAGTTATTGAAAACTATTTCACTACATTGTCTATTTTGAAGAGATGGATGTTTTTTCAAAATTATAAAAAAATAATTATTCATAACCATTTGATAATATATTCATTGAACAATGATCATATTACATTAATATATAAAGTGTCATGAAAAATTTCAATTGAAATAGACTGAATAAGATATGGCCTTAACTGTTAGGATCATACCATATGAATCCAATTTATCAAAGATTCTATAGGAGATATCATTAATAGGACTTTTACACAACCAAGACCAACATTAAATTAAATAACTAATGCATGAATAAAACCATTTATTGGAGAAGTTCAAGATCATTAAGGTCAAAGACCAAATCATGTATCTCGAACCACCCTATGAAAATCTCACCATTGCATGCCTTACCCTTAGGTAATTTTCAAGTGTAATAAAGGGGTATATATCTACGCCCTAATAGTATGATTTTTTGTATGTTTCATTTTTTAATAAAATAATTATTATATTAATTAATTTTTTATTACTTTAAAATTATTAAATAATATGTTTGATAAAATATGATTCCAATGCGATGAAACACAAATTGTGTTTACAAGAAATAAATTATTTCAATCAAGTCACTCTTTTTAATGAATTGATTATTTATTTTAAAATGGTAATTTAAAAAAAAATTTATTAAATGATATTTATTAAATATAAATGATAATTTAATTTTACAAAGTAGAAAATAATTTTTATAAGGTTCAGAAAACTATTATTTCAAAAAACCAATTTTTTCAATTAATATGGATATTTATTAAAATAAATATTTTAAAATCAGAATGTCAAAATTATCGAATATATAATTTTTTATAATTTTCAAAGAGAGTCAAATGTTTTGGTAAAAATTAAAGATGGTAGAAATATATGGAGTATTTTATGACAATATAATAACCCAAAAGTGATATAATATATTCCATAAAAGTTATCAAGAAACAAATATATTTTTCCTTATTAAAATAATATTTTATGTTATTTTTAAAAGTTTATAAAGCCGTAATGAATCCTCCTAAATCATTATTATATTTTATGATTCTAAAATCAATTTATGATAAATATGACTCACTTACACATCAACAAGGGTATTATTTTAATTATATGGATTACTAAACATGTAGAATAATAAAAACCAATAAAATTTATAAGAAAACATTGTGAAACCCCATGTTATGGTTTTTTATTTAGTTTATTTTTCATATAGAGTCCAAAACCTATGTCTGGAAATTAAAAATGAAATATCCTCTATTTTACTATATAAACCCACCCAACTCCCATTTCTCTCCACTAAAAATCGTAGATCATGAAATTACTCTTCACTTTCTTATATAAATCCCTCCTAAGGTACCCCAAGATCTCAACAATATCCTCTAAAGCATTTAGAATCACCCTTTCAATGTAAGGGATCCTCTCATTATATTCTTTATTCAAGCACCTTATTAATGTTATGCCTTTCAATTACCAATTATTCATGTGGGGATATGTTTTCAAATATCGATCCAACTTTCCTTATGATTTCCAAGTTATGAGATACCCCTTTAACACTTATTAATCCCTCCCATGAACCTTTTATATACCCTCGTTATGCTTCCAAAATAATCTAGTAATTTTCTACAAGAAATTTTGTGTAGTGAATAGCCTTACCCTCTTCCACTTAAGGGTATTCAATAAGATGTACATATTTTTCTTTTATTTTTTAATTATATGTATTTAACCCAAAAACCTTAATTACGGGATTAAATATATTTAATTTAATTTTCCATGTATCATTTTTTATATTATATGGATTATTTTCAAGACCAGTCACTGAGACTGCGTTTAATTCTAAGGCTCGGTGTGCCCAAAATAAATATTTGAAATATGATAAATATATTAAATATCATGCACTCAAATTTTTCCTGAAGATGTGGAATAACTTGTAAACATTTTTCTGGATCATACATATGTGGGAATCCTTGAGTTTATAACTCCGCTTTGACCCTAGGTGTGACATAACATTTGTCGATGCAGTGAAATTGTGGACAAACCATCATAGGAAAAAAAATACATAATGTTATTATGTAAAATTATTTTTTTAATCCTATAACATAGTGACCAAAAGTTTTCTACAAGTGTTTGGTTCTAAAGGAAATATTGGGTCACCTGCATAACTGTAACGACCCGAAATTTTTTTATAAATCTTGTTTCCTAATTTTGTGTGTTATATTATTTTTCATACTCAACTAAACTGTTTCATTTGATAACAGAAGTATAAATAAAATGAGACTGCTGTGTTTGACTATTATATGAACATTAGTCATTATGACTGTTGGAAACTGAATGTTGCGACTATTGTCTCTAAATACATGTGATCTTGGTTAATTAATATAGAAAGAAGATTCGATGGCCTCATCCAGTAGTCTAGGACTGATTGAAGCCCATCTAATAGAACTTGGGAAGGAGGTAGCACCACTGGGATTTGCTCTGGACCAAACCCAATCCGAACTTCATCGTGTGAAGCTAGAACGGAATATCCTTTATGAGAAGTTAAAAATGATTGAAATTACTACTCGTGCGATGTTGGCCGAGCCTCCCTCAGATTCTCTCACCTTATCACACCTAACACTTAGGTCCTATGCTGGTGTGATAAGGGGATATGTAACGTGACCATAGCTACATTGTGTATTCCTTTGTTATAAAAAAATGGTGGTTTCTTCTTATGGAGAAGTTTGTGAGTTTAAAAATGTTCAAATGGATAAAGGATGTATTTTGTTGAAGAATTTTGAAAAAAGGATATTTGAAAATATTTATGTAAACCTTAAATAATTAATGATGTGTAATGATATTCAAAAATTGGTCTTCTACAAATGTGTTCAGTAAGAAATTTAGAGTCTAATAAGATCAAAATAATTTTTGATGAGTAGTAAATTAAGAATAGTGATTTTATGCTTAGGATTAGTAATGATACCAAATGGATTAGTAATTTCACTTAAAGAAAGTATTAATATAATTTAGGAACCTTGATTAAGTAGCGTGATTCATTAAAACTAGTAAATAACTGTTTCATTAATTATTAGTCAAGTATTAGTTTTTCGGGTGAAGAGAGATTTTTAATTAAAAAAAATTAAAATTATTTATAAAATTATTTTTATAAAATGGATTTTATTTTTGAATTCAGAACATTGATATTATGCTAAGGTAATTTTTCAGGATTTTTCTGAAAAAAATGATTTTTTGGTGAATAGTGTTTTTATTTAAAAGTTAAATTAAAAATATTTAGAAAATTATTTTTATAAAATGGAGTTAGTTTTTGAAATCAGAGAATCGATATTTGGTTATGGTGAAATTTTGGGATTTTTCCGAGAAAGTTGAATTTTCAATGAATAGTGAAAATATAGTTTTTATGTTACGTGTGTTTAATGACATCGTTAAATGATGTATTAAGTATGTAATAAATATGGTCGACATATGAATAGTAAGATAAGGTATGAGGTGTCCCAAGTGGCCAATAAAATTGGAAAATACCATGGGAAAGCCCATGGTTTTTCCAAAACCACCAATAAGGTGTCCCTTGGCCATTAATGCCTTGTCCCCTCACTTTCCCTATAAGTATCAAGCCATGATCTCATCCATTCGACTCAAAAATCATCCTCAACTAAGTTCTGGTCTCCTTACCTCCCATGTAGTCCTACCAAGGTGTCCCCAATCCCTCATGATCCCAACCTTTTAGTTTTAAGAGTTAAGTTTAAGGTAAGGGATCATACCTCTCTCTTTTTTTTCAAGTAATCTCTTTTATTTCATTTATTTTATGCTCCATGATATTATGTTGGAGGATGTTCTTTTATATTCATCTTACTTACCGTTTTATGTTCATATGATTAGAGACCCCCTCTTCCTCTCATCAATTCATTTTAAGAATGTTTAAGTGGCGTCGTTAGGCTGCCGAATTCTTAAAGGATTCGTTTACCTTTATCATTTTTCAAAGTTCTACTATCATGTTAAGTCTTTAATGTTCTTTTTTATTATGTTGGGTTATGATCTCTATATTTATCATATTTATATTTTATGTTCATATTATTATAGAACATATTTGACCTCGTCAATTTATTTTTGTTGAAGTTTGGGTGACGCCGTTAAGCTGCCGAATTTTAAAGGGTTTCATTCACCTTTCTGATTTTTCAAAGTTCTACTTTCATGTCAAGTATTTAAAGATTCTTTTTATTATGTTGGGGTATGATATCTATATCTATCATACTGAAATTTTCTGTTAATATTATGAGAGACCCTATTTGATCTCATCAATTCATTTTTGATTAAGTTTAAGTGACGCCATTAGGCTGCAAAATTTTCATAAGAGAAATCCTGTCTTTCTTCCATGTTTTTCTTTTCAAATTGTATGTCCTTAAAATTTCATTACCATGTTCACATATCCTTTATATTATGTTCCTATACTGTTTTAGGGGTCATTTATGAATGTTTGACCCATGTACCCTCTGTTTTCAATGTTTTTTAAACCCCCGAAACATAGCCGTTATGCTGTAGAATTTCCGTCTCAAAATGTCTCTATATTTTTACTAAAGTTATTTTATTTTATTAAGTGGATACTAAAAGCTCTATATTTTATATGGTTATTCATATATATACCAAAATGTTCTATTTTAAATTATGGTATTTACATACATGAGAACCGCTTTCCATTTCCATGGGTTAAAAGTGACATAAAGATCATATCTTTAAAGCGGTTTTTAAAAACGTTATGATTATTAAATGAAACCCATTTATTTTATGCTATATGGGTTTTTTTATGAAATGATTGATGATGATATATGTGGATCACATGATGATAAAGAAAAATTTATGGTTGTGCCCTGATAGCGCTCCAATGAATTGGGTAAAGACTTAATCTCTAGAGATGACCATTTTTAATGATGCCTTGGTGAATAACCTTGGTAATTTTTAATGACACCTTGGGGATGGACCTTGGTGAAACGGAAATGATTGTCAATATTAAATGTCGTAGCCGGATATTCATGTTATGAAATACGTTATTTTTATTATGATATGCCTCATGATTTCTTTCTCATGCCTTAATGTTTTTTTCATGACATTGTTGATGTATCTCAAGTTCACAAGTTAAATGTTTCCTCTTGTTTCCCTTACTGGTCATTCTGCTCACCCATTCTTTTGATGTATGTCCCTAGGTTATGAGATGCAGTAATGAACCTAGGATGAACATATGTACAATCCTTTCAAGTGTTTAAGAAGAATGTTTTTTGTTTTCATGTATTCAGTTCCTGGTTTCCAAGACACTAAACCTTAAAGATCATCGATTTTGTAAAAAGTAATGAAAAGTTATGTTATAAAAAGGTGGGATTCCATAGTTGGTATCAAAGGATGGTTTAGTTATTTGTGTAAATTAGTATATGAAAACTCTAGGAAGAACCCTATAAAAAATATTAACTATAGGAAATATTCCTGGTATTTTGGTGAGTATTGAGTAAGTGATTGCCAAGAAAATGCATCCCTGTCTGGATACGAGCATGTAGAGGTGGCTCTGGCACAGATGTACATAGGGGTAAATCCCAAAAACGCAGGTATGAGCGAGACTCAAATGGTAAATTCTACACTAAAATGGGCCTTACTGCACTCTTGGTTACGACACTCTCGGGGGATATGCTTTGGTAATTTAAGAAGCTTAGTATGAACCATTATTAAAGGAACAAAGATAAAATAAAATAAAGATTTACATAAGAATATATGATCATGGATAACCTAGATTGGAACCTAGGGGATCACATGATAGGGTATACATTCCTTCTACAAGTTTATCCTTCTATGCTTAATGTTTCCTTTTAATGATTATTGGCTATGTATTTAAGCCCCCTAATTATATGTTCGTTTCTTAGTTAATGGCGGGAAATGGAAGAGCATGTCCCAACAACCAATGTGATAGGAAATGTGACGATTGTCCTATTAATGTGACAGAGATGACAAAATATCAAGTTTAACATATTGTGATTATGTCAAACCAGCTATCAAAAATCAAAATTAATAATTGGTACCGAGTTGAATGCCCAAATTCATCAAGGAAGAAGAAGACAAAGTCTCAAGGATGTTTATCTGATAAAGTTGATAAGGGAAAGAAGAACCAATTTTTTTTTGCAAAAAGTGTGGGACGAGGCACCAAGGATAATGTCACAAAGGAACCAGGAGATGTTTTAAGTGTGGGAAGATAGGGATTAAATTAGCCAATTGCTTTAAAAAATAGATAATGTGATGAATGGAGATAAGTTTTGATTTATTGTACCTTATACATTTCGATGTCGTAAATGTGGAGAAGTTAGACATTATCCAAGCAATGCTCTCTAGGAAGGGATGAGAAGCATGATGAGCATCAACAATCTTCGAGGATGAGGTAACAATGCAAGTCCTATGCTGAGATGGATCATGATGCCTAAAGTACATGTAACTTCTTCGCAATAACTGTCTATGTCATGTTGTATTTTAGTTCATGCTCTATGAGAATATCAATTATGTTTTCTATGATCATCGAGTCACTACCTAAGATGGTTTTATACCATTAATGAAAACATTTATTGATATGTATCACATGTTGATTTTATGAAGATTTTCTTCTTGGAAAAAAAAGAGATGATTAGGGGATTAAATGATGATTATTATTTTGAAAGACGATTACAATTTTGGGAAACCTATTTGATCAAGGTAAATAGATTACTACGGTATTTTCTTTGAGGAGTAAAAGTTGATTTATATTTTGAAGAATCGATGAATTTAAAGTGGAATTATAGTAATTTAGGTTACATATGGAAATCATTCATCTATCTTGGGGAAAATGTGATTAGGTTAGTTACTTTTGTTATAAGCTGATAAGAGTTGTTGATTTTGTTTGGAGATGAACGATAAAGTCTATCTTGGAAGACTATGTTATGAGATCGTTCTTATAATTGGGTTTCAATCTTAGTTTGGTCTATTTTGAAAATTTTAAGGACAATTATTTATGTAATGGTCTATAATGAACTTTGTGTAGTACAATGGAACTTTGAATATTTAAAAGTATTTTCCCTTCCTATGTGTTTCTTTCATTTATAAGAGTTGTTTTATCTTACCCTTTCTGTTTTTGGGATAATGCTTAAAGATAGAAGAAATAGATAGTTAATCTTTTTTGGATTATGTGACTCTCTAGAAGATGATTCTTGTGTTTTGATGAGACCAAGTGTTTTTGAATGCTCATCGTTTGGAGAAAAGATTAGTTTTGGTTGAAAATTATTAAAGGGTGAAATTGTACTTGAAGGTAAATATATTTCATTATGTTTTGTTCTATGTAGTAATTGAATTCCACAAAATTATGAAAAGGAACATAAAACAAAAACGTTGTTGGTTTACGTTTCCTAATAGGTAATCAAAGACCGTTTACACACATCATAAGTTTGTGATTTTCTTGTGGTTCAATTTCTCCTAATCATGGTTTTTATGACCCTCCCTTAGAACTTGACCCTTTGTCTTCTCCTCCATGTCCATGTTTCCCTACATGGAATCGTAGTGTGGGTTAACTCGGGTGACCTTTGTACTTCACTTTCTTTCTTTTAAAGTAATAGTTTTACTAACTCCTTTTACGATGTGGGACTTTCAATGAAATTTCAAAACCCCGATTTTAAAAATTGCGAGGGCGCAATTTCTTAAGGGGGGAAGATTGTAATGACCCGAAATTTTGAATAAATCTTGTTTCCCATTTTTTCTTGTTATATTTTTTTCATACTCTACAAAACTGTTTCATTTGATAACATGAGTATAAATAAAATGAGACTGTTGGGTTTGACTATTATATGAACTTTAGTCAGTATGACCATTGGAAACTGAATGTTGTGACTATTGTCTCTAAATACAAGTGATATTGGTTAATTAATATAGAAAGAAGATTTGATGGCCTCATCCAATAGTCTAGGACCAATCGAAGCCCATCTAACAGAACTTGGGAATGAGGTATCACCACTGGGCTTTACTCTGGACCAAACCCAAGACGAAATTCATCGTGTGAAGCTACAATGGAATCGACTTTGTGAGAAGTTAAAACTGATAGAAATTACTACTCGTGCGATGTTGGCTGAGCCTCCCTCAGATTCTCACACCTTAGCACACCTTACACTTAGGTCCTATGTTGGTGTGATAAGGGGATATGTAATGAGACCATATCTAATTTGTGTAATCCATTGTTATAAATAAAATTGTGTTTTCTTTTTATGGCGAAGTTTGTGAGTTTACAAATGTTCAAATGAATAAAGAATGTATTTTGTTGATGAATTTTGAAAAAAGGATATTTTAAAATATTTACTTAAACCTTAAATAATTAATGATGTGTAATGATTTTTAAAAAATGGGCTTCTGCAAATGTGTTCAGTAAGAAATTTAGAGTCTAATAAGATCAACATAATTTTTGATAAATAGTGAATTATGAATAGTGAATTTATGCTTAGGATTAGTAATGTGACCAAATGGATTAGTAATTTCACTGAATGAAAGTATTAATATAATTTAGGCACCTTGATTAATTAGCATGATTCAATAAAACTGGTAAATAACTGTTTCATTAATTATTAATCAAGTATTAGTTTTTCAGGTGAATAGTGTTTTTTCATTAAAAATTAAATTAAAAATATTTAGAAAATTATTTTTATAAAATAGACTTTATTTTTTAATTCAGAACATTGATATTAGGCTAAGGTAATTCTCGGGGATTTTTCTGAAAAAATGAATTTTCGATGAATAATGTTTTTATTTAAAAATTAAATTAAAAATATTTAGAGAATTATTTTAATAAAATGGAATTCATTTTTGAAATCAGAGCATCGATATTTGGTTAAGGTGAAATTTTGGGATTTTTCTGAGAAAGTTGAATTTTCGATGAATAGTGAAAATATAGTTTTTATGTTCTGGGTGTTTAATGACATCATTAAATGATGTATTAAGTATTTAATCAATATGGTCTACTTTTGAATAGTAATATAAGGTATGAGGTGTCCCAAGTGGCCAATACCATGGGCAAATACAATGGGAAAGCCCATGGTTTTTCCAAAACCACCAATGAGGTGTCGCTTGGCCATTAATGCCTTGTCCCCTCACTTTCCCTATAAATACCAAGCCATCCTCTCATCCATTCAACTCAAAAATCATCATCAACGAAGTTATGGTCTCCTTAACTCCCAAGGAGTCCTACCAAGGTTCCCCCAATCCCTCAAGGTCCCAACCATTGAGTTTTAAGAGTTATGTTTAAGGTATGGGATCCTACCTATCTTTTTCTTTTCAAGTAATCTCTTTTATGTCATTTATTTTATGCTCCATGATCCTATGTTGGAGGATGTTATTTTATATTCCTCTTACTTCCCTTTTAATTTTCATATTATTAGATACCCCCTCTTTCTCTCTCATCAATTCATTTTAAGAATGTTTATGTGGCGCCGTTTGGCAGCCGAATTTTTAAGGGATTCGTTCACCATTCTCAATTTTCAAAGTTCTACTTTCATGTAAAGTCTTTCAAGTTTCTTTTTATTATGTTGGGGTATGATCTCTATATATATAATACTGATATTTTATTTTAATATGATGATAGACCCTATTTGATCTCGTCAATTCATTTTTGTTGAAGTTTGGGTGACGCCGTTAGGCCGCCGAATTTTTAAGGGATTTGTTCACCTTTCTCATTTTTCAAAGTTCTACTTTCATGTCAAGTATTTAAATTCCTTTTTATTATGTTGGGTTATGATATATATATCTATAATACTTAATTTTTATGTTCATATGATTAGAGACCCTATTTGATCTCGTCAATTCATTTTTGTTGACGTTTAAGTGACGCCGTTAGGCTGCTAAATTTTCATAAGAGAAATCTTGTCTTCTTTCCATGTTTTTCATTTCAAATGGTATGTCCTTAAAATTTCATTACCATGTTCACATATCCTTTATATTCTGTCCCTATACTATTTTATGGGTCATTTATGAATGTTTGACCCATGTCCCCAATCTTTTCAATGTTTTCTAAAACCCCGAAACATAGCCGTTATGCTGCAGAATTTCCGTCTCAAAATGTCTCTCTCTTTTTTCAAAAGTTATTTTATTTTATTAAGTGAATACTCAATGCTCTCTATTATATAAGGGTTTTCACATATATACCAAAATTTTCTATTTTAGATTCTTGGATTTACATACAAGAGACCCGCTTTCCCTTTTCATGGGTTTAAAGTGACGTAAAGATCATGTCTTTAAAGAAGTTTTTAAAACGTTATGATTATGAAATGAAACCCCCTTGTTTTATGATATATGGGTTTTTTATGAAATTATTGATTATGATATATGTGTCTCACATTATGATAAAGAAAAATTTAAGGGTGCGCCCTGATAGCACTCCAATGCATTGGGTAAAGACTTAATCACTAGATATGACAATTTTTAACGACGCCTTGGTGAATAACCTTGGTAATTTTTAATGACACCTTGGGGATGGTTCTTGGTGAAACGGAAATGATTGTCAATATTAAAATTTTTAGCCACATCTTCATGTTATTAAATACATTATTTTTATTATGATATTTCTCGTGATTTCTTTCTCATGCCTTAGAGTTCATTTTCATGACATTGTTGATGTATCTCAAGTTCACATGTTAAATGTTTCCCCTTGTTTCCCTTACTAGGCCTTCTGATCACCCATTATTTTGATGTATGTCCCGAAGTTATGAGATGTAGTAATGAACCTATGATAAACATAAGGAGAATCCTTTCATGTGTTTAAGAATAATGTTTTACGTTTTCATGTTTTATGTTCCTGGTTTCCATGACACTAAACCTTAAAGATCCTCAGTTTTGTAAAATGTAATGAAAAGTTATGTTATACAAAGGCAGGATGCCATAATAACCCTAGATCCATTGGAGAACACTTGGAGAGAGTGTTAGAGGACCTCTCTTATAAGAACATCAACAGAATCAAATATTGGTGATCAGTGTGCAGTGGGATTCGGATATCCCTCCAATGACAACAGCACATGATCATTCATTGTTATCCATTGATCCATCTCAAGTAGGATGTTGTTTGATTTTGATTCATTCCCCATTTTCTATTTATATGATGAATATGGATAAATCAACAAAAATATTGATATGTTGATCATTATTATTTAGGGATGGGATAGTTTTATTGTAACGCCCCGACCCTAGTTACCCAGAGTCGGTGCATTATTACATAACATTGGAATGATCACAAGAAAGATCAAACCTCGAAATACCGATTGGTTTAGTAGCCTTGGAAACACTAGATATATTCATAAGTTTTACATTACATCATAAAGTGAAAAACTACTACAACAACATAATGTCTCCATAGTCCACACTATTATCCCCTCATAATATCCCTGCAGGTCATTCATAACTTACTTCTTCACATCCTGGAAAAATAAAACATAGAAAAGTGGTGAGCTCAAATGCCCAGTAAGGATAACAATATAGAGGAACATTCAAAAATAAGCATAAAAATTTAAGGCAATGCATTACTAAAACAAAAGCCTTTTAAACTTGAACATCAACATAGTATGGAAAAAGTAAAACGAAATTATTCCATTTACTTATTCACATGGATATTCTACTAATCGAATAATCACATGAAATATCAATAACCACTTTCATAATGTTGGAATGCATAATCCTGAACTTTAATTTCTTTGTCAAGGCCTCGTCCTAGGACCTAGGGGCTAACTGTAACCGGAACCCAACCCGGAGTGCCTCTAATAACCGGACACCAACCTGGAGTGCCTGTAATAACTGGACACCAACCTGGAGTGCCTCTAATAACCGGACACCAACCCAGAGTTCCTCTAATAACCGGAGACCAAACCGGAGGTCTTACATTTACCGGTCCCCAACCCGGAACATACTTGTCTAACACATTCATCTGAATGAAAGGTTGAAATATAACAGAAACATTTGGATTAAAAATAACTTATGAAATGTCAATACTTTAAACAAAAACCATGAGTGACATAATAATAAATTATCCACTGTGAAAAATATCACAAAACCTTCAATAAAATATGGATGTTTTGTATCATAATAAATCAACTTCAAATAAGCTTAAAATCCATCAAAGGATGTTGACATAGAGGAAATCAAAACTATTTTGGAGAAATATCTCTTTTTTTAAATCATTTTAAAAGTAACATAATTATAAAATAATAGATTCAATTTGAAAATATTTTTATAATCTTGTAAGGGAAGCTTCGATGATTTTATAATGGCAGAAAATAGCCGCACCCGCCGTATAAGTTAAAAAAACATTCTTACCTTAATTTTGTCGAAAAGGTTAAAAAAAACACCTTGTTTTCAAAACGATGGAAAGATTACTTTATAGACCTCTTATAAAAAGTCAAAAATGGGTATAAATGACTTTAACCCATATTCTTATAAATAGTAAAAATGTTTTGAAATAAATTTTTAAGAAACATGGATGTGGATGATAAAGAGATCCCAGTAGATTATTACGTATAAACAACCTCGGATAATGAAGAGATTGTGAAATAACCCTTACCAATTTGGTAACTTATGAAAAATACAACCCATAAAAGAGGTATCATAAAATGAATATGTAAATACACATAAATTAGAGTTTATTACACAAAGAATATAATTATGGGCAGTACATACACCACACAAAAGGTGATTGTGGCAATATGGCACGAATCTCACAGGAATAAGGAGTGAGATGAAAACCCATTACCTTGTAATTTTCCTTGGTTGGGGTAGGTTAACCTCCTGTATAATGGTGAAATAATTGTTATTAAATTATTCAAGAATCCTATACATTCATATGATATCATATATGATCTTCTAACATTGCTTTGTTAATAATATCTTAGTATTATCGTCGTTTCGGGTGTTAACTTACTCATTTTCTTTTATATGTTTTGTTACATAAGCCATTTTTGTCATGGATAGGTTATATATTATTTATATCCAGAATGATATCAAGTCCTTAAACATCATTTTTAAATCATAAAATGATAATTATACTTGAATGGATATGATGGAGAATGAATCTCATCGCGTTCGTGGAGACGGTAGTCCGTACGTACGCACGAGCGACAATATCATTCTTTTGATATTAAAATAATATATAAATAGTTGTTATATCATATATACAGAATCATTAACATGTTATATTTATTATTTACATGAGTTACATATCATTATTATACCCATCCAAATAATGATATATTGAATAACAATTACACCACAACGTGGAGACGGTAAGCCATACGTACGCACGTATGGTGACATGTTGTTCAAAGGGTGGATAGAATACTGAATATGGTTGTACCATATTTATAATAACATCACATTATATTTATGATACTGGTTTTATTATTTTATAATGGTAATAACAAAGGAAGAAGAAGTGGAAGAAGAAAGGAACTCGGAAAAGGGTGGTGAAATCATTACCTCTTCTTCGGGTTCTTCCTTTTGATTTGATCAAAAGGGCTCCTTAGGTTGGCTTTCTGATCCAACTAAGGCCTCTAGGTTGTAGTGAGGGAATTTGGGAGAGTATTTGGGAAGAGTTTTGTCTAACCAAAAGGTTTTGAAGGTGTGAAGAAATGAGAAGGAGGAGTGCCCTTTTATAAGAGGGGTGAGGGGCACCTATGGAAAAGCTAGAAATATTAGTTTATAATAAATTCATATTCAGTTTATAATGTCTCCAAAGTTTATTATTTAAATTTTAAGTTGGGGACGGGTCGAAAAAAACTCAACCAATATAATTTAGACAGGTTTGGGTACTTATATTAACCTTATCTGTAAGTATTAACTCTAAGTTAATTATTTTCACTTTTACAATGTCTCTTTGTATTTTTATATAATATGGTTAATTAACTTACTATATGCATCCAAGCGACCCCCAAGTGGTCCATTAATGATGAACCTATCATGATATAAGTCTCTTGGACGAACCTTAGATTTTTAGGAATTTAATATCAATTAATAATATAATATTTTTTTTAAGAACTCTTTTATGTCATTTTTGACACTATTCAATAGTTGATTTTTGTGAAACTCATAACAGATTGATTACTTCGAACAAAGTAAATTAAATCAATCCTAATATATCATATTATCCAATAAAATTAGTTTAATTCATTAAAAGTTTCATATTATATTTATTTGGGTATTTATAATATCAATTATTTTAATTTTTCACTATTATAGTAATTAATTCATCATCATTGTGTCATAAATAAATTACATTATTTAATCTCTAAAAATTATAAATTAAATATCATTATGTAGGAAATCGTTTTATCTTTCTAATGAATATTTATATTTGAAAATCCAACATATATAACCCTATTTAAAAATTGTTTTTCAAAACGATATATGCTTGTGTCATTTTTGTATTCATTTTAACTTAATTAAAATAAAGTGTCCCTATCACCTACAAGTGGCACCATGGGGTCCCAAAATCGACCCCAAGATGCCTATGGTCGAACATGTATCAACCAATAAGGCTAGGACACGTTTTAGGGTAATTTAGTATTATTATAATATTATTTTTTTAACCCTTATTTACCGGATTTACCCTTAACCATGGTAAATAAAATATTTACCGCAGTAATTATTCAAAATTATATAAAAAAAGCTACCTAATTACAAAATTTGAACATCCTGAATCCAAATATGGAATCCATTTTTCTAAATTCAAAACACAGAAGTGGAAGAAATTAATTTAAAATTAATTCCCGCTGTCAAAACAAAAAACGTGTTTTTAAGAGATAATAACTATCAAAAGATTGACACTTGTTTATGTTTGGTTTAATTGTAAAATTATGTCCAATGACCAAAATTATATTAAATGGAAAAAATATATTCTAAATATACTTTAAAACCACTCAAATTCATAATTTATCCCTATTAATTATTTTGATTAAAAAAGTTGTTTTTAATTAAAATTTAGTAATTTTCACTATTCATCAAAATATGAAAGTTATCCGAAAAGTACCAAAATTTCAACTTAGGCTAAATTCGATATTCCGAATCCAAAAATTAAGTCCATTTTTAAATATAAAATATATATAATTTCAAAAAGTAGGTATTACTATTCATAACGGCTAGTTTGATTGGTTGTGGTGTGTGCTAGAACTCGAAGTTGCGTACAACACACGCTACTGTATTATTCAAAGGAAAGCGTACCGTGGAAGCTTGGGATGTTTCATTTTAATTTTTTTTGATGTCCCCATTTAGTTAAAAAGTTTAAAATATTGTATTTAAAAAAGGTTCACTATTAAAAGTTGGTGAAAGTGCAATACAGAAAATGAACTGTTTCTTACATTATGTCTAAGAGACTCATAATATGGATTCTAAAATTATAAGGATTATATAAAGTTTAAAATTTAGTTAATAATATTCATAACCTCTTTTGAACAGCTTGTTTGGTAAGTCATGGTGTGCTTGAACTCGGTGTTGCGTGTAGTGCAAGTTATTGTATTATTTTGAAGAAATAACACACTATGAAATCTTGGGGTGTTACATTTATTTTTAAATTTGGATAATTTATTTGTGAGTATTTATTATCTATTTTTTCATCATTAAAATGAAAATTAATTGAGGTTGACATGAACATCGACTGAGGTTGGTTCCTCATGATTATTCCCTATGATTTTATCCTATGAATCTTCATTTTTCTTGGGTGTTCTTCATTGAACAAGGGATCGACATACAATGATATAATTGACTATTTCACATCAATTTCATTGTTAAATTATTTGATATTGTATATATAGGATCATCAATATATGTTGGTGGTGCAATGATGGAAGCCACAATTGATCGATCAGTGTGGATTCCTAAATTTTGTGTTATTTTGAGTGCAATGAAGAACACCATTAGAATGAATTTTCTGAATGGGTTGATTGTTGGACTTCAATAATTCAATTTTGGGAAGTAAAGGTTGAAGAAACTCTTTGGTTCCTACATGGGATGCAACCAGATCGATGTTCGGAGGAAAAGAGAATATGCGGAATTCTAGATATGGGATTCTAGAAATTTTCACATTACACAACATATATGGGGAAGCTACATGACATGTGGGGACCTAATTGTGACAACTAAAGTTTTAGAAAAAAATATAAGTATAACATATAATGTGACTATGTAACATGACTTATGACCTCTCCTTAATGGCCCTTTGTGAACCTCAGAGGCTAAACAGACACATGGTAGAGTACATAGGCATGGGAACACCATGTATTCCTACACGAACATGGCAAGGTAGGGAATACACGGGCTAGTTTAGGTAATAATACATGGGATAATCTGTGTACTAGTAGACAATAAGAAGTACATGGTCAGCAGCACGCTATATACTTTTACATGGACAAGGACATGGGTGGTTTACATGGGTAGGACCTGAGGTTGAAGGGACACAATGTGTATCCCTAATACCTTCTGGGTAATCCCTAAATGTTGGCATGGGGGCCTTTTTCTATTTATCATGGATATGATTCATTAAGGGTGAATTCCCAATAACCTTTCTTTTAGGGTTTGTACGAATCTCCCCTACAGATTGTATAGTGATACCTTTAGTAGGACACCTTTGGATAGAGTTTTTTAATCCTTCAATGTGGCCCAATGTGAGATCCTCTCTTAATATTCATATCCAAGGTAGATTTTTTAGTATCATCATGAAAGATACTATGCAGACATTGATCCTCTACTTATTAGGTTAATCTAGATTTATTTTTTAGTATAACTCATGGAATAGAGAGTAATTCTCATATGTGTATCATATATCTTTAGACTTCCAGCATATACTTCTTATAAAGAGAACCAATTACTACTACCTCTCTAATAGACATCATCAGTATTTTCTATCTCATGGAGTGTTCTCTATTGGATGAGTTCTATGTAAAATATTTGAGTTGGAATCATAGTATTGCATTATAGTTATTACTTTACCACGATATAGTGTGTCCTTGTTGAGTTTATCTGTATATTCTTGTTATATTTATTTTAGACATATACCTATGTAGAGATGATTATTATTCATTTTTTGTATGTTTTGTGATTTCAGTGTGTCATATTTTTTATATTTATTCTCATCCCTACGTGGACTTTTCTCCCACATATATTGTCTGGTAAATATGATCAATCTTTTGAAAGAGTCTTTAATGGAGTGGGACCAAATGGTGCTTAGTGAAACTGGATAGACTGAGGTGTTTTTCTACCATATCATGATAGTAGTCCCTATCTATAAATCTATGTTTTACATTATTTTAGACATTTTGGTGGGATTTTATTTAGCCCTGTTTACTTCTCATTACTACATTTTGTACTCTAGTTATTATTTTAGATACATGAATGCATGGTTGTTCAATTATTTTTACATTTTTGGGGCTTAGAGATGTGTGCCTATGTTTATGTACATAGTAAAAGGCCTCCCATGATAGTGATATTCCTACTCAGTTCTATCCTCTAGCCCATGGAGTACTAGAGGTGGGATTCAGGAGTGGCTGCATGAGCACCTTTGGGATAGTTTGTTATATTTTGGTATTAATGTAGCCGATTCTCCCATATGATCAAAGTCTATGAGGTTGGATTGAGTTAAAAATGTTAAGTGTTTAATTTTAGTATTTTTGGCTATATAGTCATTTGTTAGTGTGGCAGTTGATGTATTTATACACCCAGACTCGGATAACCTTCTTTTCAACTCAGTACATGAGACCATTGGATGTAGGGAAAATAATGGTACATGCATCATATAGGAATGGGTTATCGTTTACATGTCATTCATAAGTTATCTCTCCAGATATGATCATTGAACATGGTACATATTTTTTAATTTTAGTATTCCTCTTAGATTTATGCCAGTTAGGGTTTAGTATTAGGACCATGAGGGTGATCCCTCAGTGAGAGGGACCGTATTTTTAGTTGTTACCTTCAGTTGGTGTACCTGTTATACCTCTACATTTTGAGCAGTAGATTTTACTTATAGTACCAATGGATGTGTTATATGAGATGAGATAACTTCATGAGTTTCAATGAAAGGCACAACTCAGGTTTTGAGGTGAGCTTGACCAAAAGGCAGCTGAGGACTAGCATGAGGCGGTGACATGTGTTTTCAATCTAATCAAGACACTAGCAGCTCAGATGGGGTTCTGGAAATGATCATTTTCCATAGTTCTGTAGGAAGATTGTGGGGTTTAGTGACATAGTATCATGATGATGTGGCTCTAGCATGATTTTAGATTGATCACATTTTCAGAGAAATGTTCTCTCTAGATATTATTAGGGTTGTACATATCCATGAGCTTTTTATTCTCCAACATGACATCTTGATAGTAGTTGTGTATTCATCGAGGTTCACTAACCACTCTAGGTACTAAATAGATATAGTTTGAGATCATATTTTCTAATACCATGCATACAATTGAGGAATGCATATAAACATTTGATCCCATGTTATACCTCTATGAATTCAATCCTATGATGTGGTGATAGAGCAAGGTTTGGTCGTTGAAGGTTTTCTGGCTGAGTAGACACAGACATTGGTCACTATCAATGGTCCCAAAAAAGTAGATACATCAACAGTAGGGAGATGGCGTCAGTCTCAAGGACCTGGATGTGTGAAACATTTTAGGAGGAGGTCCTAGGATAGAGTTTCTTTGGTTTATGAATGACATGATCAGTCTAAGCATCCTAGGGAGAGGTGGTGCTACTCTTGTGATGGTAGAAAACATATCACTTGAGATTATCTGACATGTTTTATAGCTAACAGTGAGACTATGGATGGTCCACTGAGGTAGATATAGTGATAGGATCAAAAAGGTACCTAAGATATCATATGTGATATAAGAGCTGGGATAGTAGTTAGAGGTGGTACAAGCTTTGACTTATTAACACCACAACCACCAGGTGGTTCATGCTTGCCTTAGAGAGCTGGAGGATAGGGGCATGTAAAGATTCTAGTGGTTGAGACTTACGTGTTAGAGGATCCAGTAAAGATATTAGATATGATATATTTATTTTCAAACTTATATGTAGTATAGAGAGACATTGGTTCTAGTCATTCCTTTATTTCCATGTATCTGGTTCAAGACATCGAGAATCTGGTTGAGACCTTGGATCATCATTTATGCATGGAGACTCCTATTTGTGATGACTCAATGATCATACAGTTGTGTCGATGATATAAACTAAATAATTGTGGAAATACATTCTATTAGGATCTTTTTGTACAAGTGACGAGGACTTATAATGTCATCTAAGGTGTGGACTCCTTATCCATAATTAATTCTCAAATTGACTATTTCATGTTGAGTATGTGGTGTGTTTGCAGTGATGGGACTAGGTTTTTCTTTTTTGGTTGAAATTGAAACTTGAGTAGAGAGGGATGGTCTAATGCATAGGAATTTGAAGCGGATTACTCACAAGTTGGCTAGAATGTCCCTCGGTGAAGTGGATTTTATGATTTTATAGTCTATTACACTGGTGGGGGGTATTAGGATGCCTTCCCTAAGGATGTTCTAGAATTATCTCCATGGAAAGATATAGAATTTTTCATTGATCTACACACCAGGATGGAACTGATATATGTTCCATCAGATAAGATAGATCATGTAATGATTTGTCAGCTAAGGTTGTAGTTCGATGACTTAAAGAAAAATTATTATGTTAAAACTATTTTTTACCTTGGGAATCCACACTTTTGTTCACTAAGAAAATAATGAGATCTTGAGGTTATGCATGGATTGTCAACGCTTGAACTAGGTGATCATGAAAAAAAAGAGTCCACTATTAAAGACCAGTGACCTCTTTGATCAGTTGGGAAGGGCACAATGTTTCTAGAAGGTAAACCTCATATCAGGCTATCACTAGTTATGAATATGGTATTATGTTATATCAAATATGGATTTTAGATGAAAATATGGCCACTATGAGTACTTGATTATTCACTTTCGCATGTTGAACACCCTATAAGTGTTTATAGGACTCATGAACCATATATTTCATCCATCCATAGATATGTTCATGGTAGTCTTCATTGAAAAGATACTTGTGTACTCAGTGTCTGATGATTATCATGCGAGACACATGAGATGGTTTTAGATATACTCTAAGAGAACCAGAGTTACATGAAGTTCTCAAAGTGTCAGTTCTTGATTCTGGAGGTCCACTTTATGGGACACGTTAACATACCAAATGGAGTATAAGTGGTTTCGGCCAAGGTTGAGGCAGTTATAATATGGGAACCACCTATGATCATGATGGAGGTGTATGTTTTTATTGGTTTGTAAAGCTATTACCAGATATTCATATGTGACTTCTCGAAGATATTAGAACCCATGATATCTTTGAAATGAAATGGGAAGCCTTTTGTGTTGGATGACAGGTGCCAACAAGCTTATCAGGATTTGTGGTAGAGATTGATGAGATCTCCCATATTGTGATTTCCAGAGGAGGGTGTTAAGTACATAGTGTTTTTTAATGCATTAAGAACTCAAATTGGTTGTGTTCTGATGTAGAGGCAGGCATTGATTGCCTATGATTCATGTTAGTTGAGAAATCATGAGAAAAATTACATGACCCATGACCATGAGTTCGTAGTAGCAGTCCTCACACTAAATATGTGGTGAAAATACTTGATGGGTTAGTAATTTATCATCTATTGTGAACATAAGTGTATCATGTATAACTTCTCTCAAAAGGATCTTAACTTGAGATAGATGTAATGGATACAGTTTCAACAGGATTATTATGTAGAGATTCTCTATAATCCTTGGAAGGGAATGTGGTAGAAGATTCTCTCAACATGAGACCTTGTTCATAATTTCTGAGTGAGGTGTTTGAGTAGTTGACCTTGTTGGAGTTATCCTTTTTGGATGGAAATAGATCATATTACATCTAGTAAATGGTTTTACCCCTTCTCTTATACATCAATTCATTGATGCATAGCTTGGGGATGTCGACTGTGAGATTCTATGTACTCTGATATCTATTGGACATACTCTTGGAGGATTTTCTAAAGGTGGTGAGCATTTTTACCATTTCAAAGGACACATGATGGTACCCATGACGTTTCAGGAAGTGGATATGAGATAGCTTCATACATATCTTTTATATGTACATATAGTTATTTAAACTATGTACTATCACTTTCAATATCTATTTTGGTGGAAAGGAAGGAATAAAAGAGTTGCAGAGTTTGTCTCTTGATGCCTTACTTGTCACCAATTGAAGGCAGGCCTCCATATTCCAACAGGTTTAGCTCAACCCCTTGAGGTTCCAGAGTATAAGTGGTATTGGTTATCCATTTATTTCCATATAGTCATACCACAAACATCTAGGGGACATGAATCCATTTGGGTGATCATAGACCAAATAACCACGTCATCCCATATCATACCTATCTGAGAGAAGAGTCTAATAGAGTACTCAAGACACATTCATGTGCAATCTATAGTCTAGATCTCTATAGTTCCATCGATGATCATTTCTATCCAACAAGATCACTTCACATCTTAGTTATGGAATGGATTTTTTGAGGATTTTTGGAATCAGTTTCACTTGGAATGAAATTTCACCCCCAGACTGATGGCCAAACTGAGCATACAATTCTTGTTCTGGAGGACATGCTACAATAATTCATGTTGTAATTTTCCCATAGCTAGGACGATTATCTTCCCTGGTTATAATTTTCATAAAAAAATAATTAGCATTCCACCATTGGTATGCCACTATTTTGGGATTTTTTTTGAATGAACCTGTAGGTCACCACATTGCTAGATTGACCTAGGATAGTCAGCACTTATGGGCCTAGAGTTTATGTGATATTCCATTGAGAATGTGTAGATCATGTAGTAGCAGATAAGGACAAAATAGATAAATAATAAGTCTTATACGGACAAATGAAGGAGGCCTTGGGAGTTATATGAGGGAGACCATGTGTTCCTATAGGTTTCCCCATGATGTGGACTACAGAGATTAGGTCAGGGAGGCAATCTATCTCTGAGGTTCATTAGCCCTTAATAGATACAATGTAGAGTTAGTGGAGTGGAATAATTCATAACTCCTCCTCTATAGTTAGATCGGGTTCATGACTTATTCAATGTGTCGGGGATGAAGAGATACATGCATGACTCATCACATGTTATCGATTAGGGTGAGCTAGACATCAAGGATGGAGTGACCTTTACTGAGTACCTGGTAGTGATTGAGAATTAGAACTACATGATATTTTGTGTGTGACTAATTCCATTAGTCTGTGTCTTGTGGAAGTATAAGAATATTCATGAGATCACTTGGGAGTGGGAAGCTTAGATACATGCTCAGTACCCATGTCTCATTTTACAGGCCTTATTTTGGATTTCTATAACATTAGTTTCCAAGTTGGGGAGAATTTAATGACTCATATTTTCCAAGTATCATTTTTGGATATTTTATTGATTATTTTCAAGATCAAGAGCTCAGATGGTCTGTGATTCAATGGAAAAGTGTTCCCTAAATAAGCATTTGAAATATGATAAATATATTAAATATAACATGCAAGAAGTTTTCTTAAAAAAAGGAGTAATATATCCTAAATGGGGGATCGGGTCATAAATATGAGTTCACCATTGTGTTTAGAATGAGGGTTTTACCCTATGTGTGACATAACATTTATCGACATAAGTCATTTTTGGAAAATACTTTTCTGAAGTAAATTAAATTAAATTATTATGTAAAATTATTTTATTATTCCATTCATGCAGTGACCTATTATCTTGTATAATAAGTTTATCATGAAGGAATTCTATGGTTAGTTTCATAACCATATAGCTGTTATAGAACCCTGGAAGAGTGTTGCATGTTCACTCTTAAGAGAACATCAACTGAATAAAATAATAGTGATTGAGGTGTAATGGGATAAGGAGATCATTTTGACGATAAATATGTAGGTTCACTCTTCATCAACAATCAATCCATATTGAGGTAGGATGTTTTTTTATTTGTATTCATTCCCTAGTTTATGTTTCTATGATGAACCTAGATCAATCAACCAACATATTTATCTCTAAAACATGCGTATTAAAGGATGGGATAGTTTTATTAGAGAATTGGTAGAATTTATTTGTGATTATTTTTTATCGTTTCCTTCATCATTCTAAGATGAATGAATTGAGTTCAATAGAAACATTGACCAAGGATCATTCTTTATAGGTGTTACTTTTTTTTCTCCCTCGATTCTTCATTCATAATAGGTTTTCTTCATTGAACCATGGTTTTACATTCAATGAGTGAATAAATCATTGCAAACCCATTTCATAGTCTAACAATTTGATATTATAGATCCATGCACAGCATGACATGATGATGGTGCGATGATGGAAGCGAAAAATGTTCAGGTGCTATGGATATCTAATTTTCTTGTTCTTTTGTGCACAATGAAGAAAATTTTTGATGGAATTTTATGAATGGATTTATGGTTAGATTGTTATGATTTGGTGATGATAATGAATTGTTGGAGAACCTCCATGGTTTTGGCATGAGACGTGGTTAGATCGGGGGATAGAGGAGTGGAGAAGATGTGCAATTCCAGATAGAGGATTTTATAAATTTCTATATTAAATTTTGTGTACACTAGAGATACATGTCATGTGGGGACATCCTATTAGAGGATAGGGATTTGGTATGAAGATAAGTATCACCTGGTGTGTGACCGCATCACTTGGCATGTGACCCCTATTCGATGGCTCGGTATATACCTCGAAGGGTACACATACATGGTATAGAGTACATAGGAATGATAATGTTGTGTTTTATTACATGGAAATATCCAAACTAGTCATACAATTGATAATATATGTACTGATGATTGGGATAATCCGTGTACTGGTATACTAGAATAAGTACATAGGCAGCAGCACACTGTGACTTTTTCATGGACACAGATACAAACACATACTGTTTGTATAGGCAGGACTAGAGGTGTAAGGGAGATGGAATGTTACCCTACTAAATGTCGTGTACTCTCTCAATATTGGTTTGGATACCTTATCCTCTGTATCTTGGAATAGTTTCATTAAGTTTGTGTTCCCTAAATCACTTTATTTGAGGGTTAGTATGCAATCGTCCACTAAAAATAGGACAATGATTCCTCAATATGAATCCTTGGATAGTGTTTTTGGAATCCATGTGTGAGGTTTGGA
Organism: Viscum album; assembly: GCA_963277665.1. Taxonomy (NCBI): domain Eukaryota; kingdom Viridiplantae; phylum Streptophyta; class Magnoliopsida; order Santalales; family Viscaceae; genus Viscum; species Viscum album. Next base: position 398,290,312 of record OY728158.1, read on the forward strand.
GTGAGATCCTCTATTCATATTTATTCCCTACAGAGAGTTATTGGTATCATCGTGACCAATGATATGTGGGAACTAATCCAAAACATAGTAGGTTAATCTAGATTGAGTTGTTGGTCTAGACCATAGACTAGGGAGTGATCCTCATTTGTGTTCTGTATCTCTTCAGACATCCTTTGTATACTTCCTTTGATGAGACCCAACAATCACTATCTCTCAGATGGACATCATTAGTGCTACTTGACTTGTGGAGTGTGTTCTCCCAAATGATTTCTACGTTGAATATTTAAGTTTTAATATTATGATGAAATTATGGTTTTGCATTACATTGAGATTATGTGTCATTGTTGAGAATATATATTTATTATTGTTATATTATTTGTAAACATATACCTCTGTAGATCTAGAAATTATTTCATTTTTTTATTCTTTATGATTTCAGGGTGACCTAATGGGTATTGTTATACTAACCCCAACATTGTCTTTGACTTCATGTGTAGTGTCTTGTGAAGATGATCAACCTTTTGAAATAGTCCCAGACGTAGAACGACTAGATGGTGCTTAGTGAGATCAGACTAACTAAGGTGTGTTCTTATGGTATCTTGACTGTAGTCCATATCTATACTTTTTTGTTTTACTTGTTTTCAGACTCTTTTTGGTGGGATTGTATTTGTCCTTATTTATATTCACGTACTTATTATTGTACTATGGTTTTGGGATTTAGATGTATGAATGTGTGTTTGTTCAGTTGGTTTTACATTGTATAGGATTGGGGGTGTGTTTGTGTGTTCATGGACTTAGGATAAGGACTCCCATGTTTGAGATATGCATACCTAGGGCTAGAGTATATCCCTAGGACTATTAGAGGAGGGCTTGTGGAGTCACAACAAGATCCCCTTTGGCACATGTCATTACGTTATTTTTGTTGAAATATGTCTTTATGTTGAATGATCTATTTGGAAAACATGAGTGTATACTTATTTTAATGGGTGTGCTCAGATAGTACTCCGATGTATTAGGTAATGTTTTAATCACATGAGACAATGTGTAAGGGATTATATAGTAAAGCTAATCCATTATGAGACTCATCCCACCACGTAATGTTTTCATTATAGTTAGCCTTGACTTATGTTTATGACATGTTTTATGTTGTTCTCATATTCCCATGATTCCTTTATCCCGTGTAGTTTTAGGAGAACAATAGATTTTTAAAAACATGTTAATAAATATTTCAATAAGGTTTTTATATCCATGTTTCAATTTGATGTGTTATACACCTAATTTCCCAAATAAACTAGGATTTATGATATTATAGGTTTTTTTTATGTGTACCATTATGTAATAATTCATGAATTATGTTGAAATAAAATAAGTATTTTCATAAATACTACAGGATAGAAATTAAAAGATGTCAATGGGATTAGTCCCATATTTTGTGTGAACTGAATACCACAAGAGAGAAAATCAAAACCTATAAGGTAGACATGAATAAAGATAAACCCAACCCTGTTGAATGTTTTAAATAAATAAGTTGATATACCTTTAAGATATGGAATAATATTTATAACATTAGAATCCCAATGGGTGAGTCTCATCTAGATTCTACATAGAAATAATTGAATGAACATTATACAGATTGAAAACAATCATCCAACGCCCACTATGATACAAATTAGTTAGATTCCTTATATTTCTAATTGAATACTAAACATAGGGTCCAAAAAACACAAGTTATCTATTCCTTTTATGGAAAAAAGATATATATATTAGTTTGGAAGGATCATTTTTATTTCATTGATGGATTTTCTTATTACTTTTAGGTCCATAAAGCACTATAATATCACGAAAAAACTACATTCACTTTCCCATTTGGTATTATTTAATAATAAAGGATACCTGTTGGGTTATGTTATTCCTTGGGTGTATTATAATGTCGTATGGTAAGAATAATTCCATATCTGATTGAAATATTCGTGTATATATTTATTAATGATTTTACAGTGTATAAAATAGTTTTTCAAAGTTATCTTGAGAATATTGAAAATATTTTCAATTGATGAATTAAAAAAATGGTTTTAAAATTTTAAAAATTACATATTAAAGTGTAGAAAATAAATTTCTTAGGCCATGTAATTTAGAATAATGTAATTTAAGTGAGTACATACAATGTTGAGAGCATTTCTGCATTGTAATTTCCCACAATAGTAAAATGTGTTTTATCATTTTTAATACTTTTCGGATTTTATAGATGTTTTATTAGAGATTTTTGAAATACCATCTTACCTATGACTAATATTATTAAAACAATATATTGATTTCATGTTTCAAGAATCATTTAATTAATATTTTAACAATCTTAAATATATCCTAATCACAACCCTTATAATCAGACCACTAACCTGGGAGGAACCCTTTTAGGATTTGTCTGATGCCTCTAACCAATTACTGAGATATGTGTTGTATTATTAGAATAGTGTAGAATAACATGAGATAACATCTGTTTTATATAAAATTTACACAACTCATATCAATTATACATCAACCAAAAAGTTTTTTATCTATAATTATTGCATTGGAATAATTCCATTCATATTTTTTTGGGAATAAAGTAGCAATTTATTTTGTTCATTATTCACTGAGTGACCAAATAAATAATTCTAATTCAAATAAAAAAGTTTGGTAGGATTAATGGTTCTCGAGTAATAATCCAACATAGAGATCAAGGATGAACAGGGATATGAGAACCTAGTTATATACAACATTTGAAGATTAACCCAAACTGTTGATGTTAAATAACCAATATAAATAGAGTTAAATATTACCTTCCCTTGTGATAAACTCTATGGAATCACTGATATGGTTCCATGGTATATAGGCAAGGTAAAATACTTTTTCGTATCAAAGTTAGCTTCCTTCTCTAATATTAAATTCCATAAGCTAGAATATAATTCAAACTACTATATTTGGTATGAGCCCTACTTATATAAATTCTGTAATGATTAGGTGATAAGGATATATTACTAGATAAAAAAGGAAACATTTATGATTTAATTTTTTCATTGACTTGCACGTGATGGCCACTTTGGACCTTGGAGAGAAATTACATTAGTTTATGAAGTTGTGTAATTTTAACCAAGAGTAATTAAATATCCATATAATTTCTATAAATAATGTATGAAATTCTAATTCACAAGTGGTGTTTCTAAAATATAGGAAATTCCCCGAAAAAGCATTGATTTGATGTTAAATATATAAGCTATAGACGTCATGGTCCATTTTTGGTTCATTTTTTATTTACCTATATCCTATCAGTAAGAGATTATGTATCTAAATGGATTAAATCATAAAAAAATAGAATTAATGAATTGATAATATTTAGTGATTTTCAAACAACATGTATTTTTATAGGATTTTAATAACTTGGGTTATCATTTCTGACCAGGGAACACACTTCTACAACTAATGCATGGAATCACTCATGAAGAAATATAAGGTATAACATAAGACATTAACTTTCTACCACCGAAAAAAATATTTATGATGAGGTATCCAAAAAGGAAGTAATAATAAAAAAAATTTGGAAGATGGTGTAGCCCCACAAAAAGTACTTGATCATGAAGATAGAGAATTTTCCTTGGGAATATTGTACTACCATCAAGACCCACTTGTTATGTACCATTACAAAAAAGTTCTTGTAAATTGGTATCACCTTCCTATTTAACTACAACACATAACCTACCTTGTAATTAAACCAGTTAACCATTAATTTAGTAAGTTCGGAGAGTATATAATGTTCCAAATGATTTAACTATAGGATAAAAAATAGCTGCTTTTGAAAACTTCTAAGTATAAAAATAAAATACAAAATATATCAGTCAAAAACTCCACCAAATTAATTAATTTTAAATTAGTGATAATGTTTTATTTTCTCCTCTTATATAAAACTCAGTCCTTATTATATTTATTTCATATATAATAGAAAATTTATAGTGACTATCACTTTTATATTTAGTGTAGTTGAGATTAGAGGATTACATTCACAAAAAACATTTAAGGTGGAGGGGAAAGAGTTGAAAAAACCTTATAAATACTTTTATAATGAACCTGTGGATGACCCTACTCTCCTCCCTCATACATATGAGTAAATCCAACTTGTGTGTATATTTCCTCTATACTTTTATAGAATCTCACCTCTTACGTATTCTTTTAATTGATAATTATATGATAAAATTAATTAAAGGTAGTGTCTATGATATGTGTGGGGGAGAGGATAAAGTATCATATGATATAAATTGTCTTATCTAATTCTAGTAGTCTATTCAAGGATTTTGAAATGGAATATAAAATAAAATGGAAATATGATCTTAATGTTTCAGTCACCGCTCTATTAAATGAATAACCAAGCCATAGTGGGAACCATTGATAATTTTTTTTAAACTAGGTAAGGTATTGTTAATAGAAATAAATTGAGTGAGGTACAAATTTTAAGATTTGGAAACAATAATTTTGATCTTACGCTTCGGTAACATATCCACTATGACTAGTTAACACCTCATATATACACCCAAAATTAAATTTTGATAGATTGCATTAACATTATTAAGAAATAATATGATAACTAAAGTAGAATTGTTCCTAATTCAATAAAGAACATATGAGTGTGACTTACCCATTAAACAAGACTTAGTGTGACCTAAGAGCTAGCTTCCTAGGAATTAATTTTCTATATTGAATATTAAAATTTGTTATAGGGTATGTCAACTATATTAGGATGGTCCAATAATAAGTTTTGTTACACTCATCTAATATGTGCTTTTCAAAAACATGGATAATAAAATCCAATTAGCACTAATTGTAAAATATGATGCAAATTTTTAGAGAATTATGAACTTAGAAAAAATGGGGTAGATGAAATATCAAAGAATCATATATAAAGTATCAAGGATGTGTAAAAAATATCTATATAATATGATTATTTGGGAAGATGGATTTCTAAATGTGTAACTTATTTAAATATTAAGTCCACTAAATTTCATTATTTTTACAATCCTAAAACTATGATTTTTTATTTAGTGGAAGTGAAACCCCTGTGAACATTAGGAAAAGTTCAAGTTTAAATGTGTATAAGTGATCAATCCAAAAATTTTGATTTTTTTGTTTTATGATATTATCAAATTTTTATTAAACTTTTTCATTTAAACATACATATATTATTTCACTTTGGGTGTTAATTAAATCTGAAATGAATTTTAAAAAGTCATTATATCTTTTATTTAAAATTATTTTTATCTTTTTGGAACTAATATAACTAATGAATACACTATTTTTATAATATCTTATGATTTTAGGAAATTTCTAGAAATCCAAAACTGGAATATCTAAAACAATAATTAGAGTAGAAAATATGGAACTACTAGAAATTGAATTGTGTGTAGAAATGAGAAAATACATTAAATTTGATAAAATGGTTATGATTTTCAGAAAACTGAGTACATATAGAATATTTTCATTAGAGGTAGTGATATATAACATATTTTATGGGGAAAATTAAGAAATTTAAAAAGGGAAGGCATATGAAAGATAACATTCCACTCAAGAAATGAGAAGTTTCTTTAGAAGCTAGAGGGATATGTAATATTAAATACATTACTAAATTTGAAGATTTTTAAAGGATATGTAATGTTTTGTCTATAAAATAATGATACATAACTTTTTTGAGTTAGTGAAATTGATGATATTGTTGATACATATTATTTTTCCCTAGAGAAAGGGGATACATAATAAATTTTTGGAGAAGTTGAACTGATACGTAACATTTTTACCTTTTTAAAATTCAGAGGAAGTTGATATAATTTTTTTTTGAGAATTAGTGTTTATATGTAAAATATTTGAATTTTCTAAATCCATAAAAATTGATATATACTATGTATTCTCCCAGTGATGGTGCATGCATAAGATATTATTGTTTTTTAAATTTAAATATGTAGTATACATAATATATTATTTTATAATGTTGTAAATTCATAAAATTTTTGAAATTAAAAATTATAAGATAATGTGGTTACATCATGGGATGATTAGTCATTTCTTGTAGAGATTAAAATCCAAAATTCCATAAATGATTTAGGCCTTGAAATAAAATCATAATCCATTTCTCTAGTCTATCAAACTTATGAAATTATTCTGTAACTAATATATGCAGCATCAATCTAAAAATAAAAGAGGATAAATACTATGAGAAAGTATTCCAATCATAGGATGATTCATGAAACACACATATGTAAAGTCCACATATTTTGGCTAGTACATGTGGAAGGAATCAAATCAAATTGGGAGCTCAACACTGAGTTACATAAGGACTCTGAAGTCTTTAAGGGAGAAATACATTCGATTGATCGTGAAGAATAATATTATGGAAGGAATTTATTCTATCCACATTGGGGATGATCGATCATTCCAAACTCATGAAAAGGGATCCAAACATCCATTTTTTCTTTATAAAAGTGGGGAATCTCAATATAGAGATAGGTCTACTAGAGCCTCTACTAGATAGGGATTTATTTTCTTTTATTTAATACTATATAATCTCTCCAGTGATAGAACATCATACCCATAGAGTCCAGTCAAATGATATTTTCCCTTCCTCTGTTAATTAATTATTTTGATTAATTTTTTATTTTTCTTATGTTTTATCTTATTAGAAATGGTTGTTTTTTATAAACACTAAGAGTTCATCTCTGTTTTATTATAATCAATTTTTTGTTATCTTTTTCTCTCATCTCAAACATAGGCCCCTTAGATTTTCGATATTTCTCAAATAATAGAGGTAAAAGGAATTATCTAGGAGTAGTAAGATATTTGTGACTAGTAGTTTATGTTATAGTAATATGTGTGGTGATCATTGCACACCCTTATTTAAACATAAAATCCAAAGAAAAGGTTGTCAGCAGTGGTATCATATTGTTATTGAAAACATATGAGAGTTACTTTTTTTGAATAATGATTTAATATTGATGGTGCGGTAATATATAATGGGAGACAATTTTTTCAATAATTAATTCAAACACCCTTTTTATTATCTTTATATATATACACATTGTTTGATTTTTTTTATACAAATTGAACCCACACACACAACACAAATGTCACACTAAAAATCATACATCTCTAGAGAAAACCTAAATCACACTATATTATATTATTCCTTGGGTGAAAATTTTTTTTGAGGCTTTTGATAGTCAACATATCAATGATTAATTAGTTACAAGTTGGTGGGATATTTCTAGAATGGGGTAGCATCATTTGAATCATTAGGGTGAGTGTGTTTTTGTGTTTCATAGGAACATGTATGACTTATATATGAATACATTGTTATGTTTATGTAGAGGTAAGTTTCATCGATAACTAAATTTTACTCTCCAAATATTTTTACGTGCATCTACTTGATAACTAACACATACTGTGTTGAGGTGGGAAAATAAATCCTACCAGGTAATTGTACATGACCCTATTTATATACACAACATGGGTTTCAATGTATATTGGTATAACATCATGTTTTATTTTAAGGATCATAATTTCATGGGATATCAATGTATGTCTTGTGATGTAAATTTTATTCGAAGATGATGATTCAATAGGATATGATCATGTGAGTTGTTCTAGAGTCCACAGTTTATTTACATTTTGGTTGTTGTACATTACATGTTTTTGCAAGTGATCCAGTTGATTTTTATGCATTATATCTTATCTAATATCTATTTTTATAGATATTATTTTAGCTATATTATATATTATGCGTAATGAGTACTTCCATTTTTTCTTGGATTATGGGATTCCCTCTTGGCTCTCTATTTTTTGATAATGGGTTGTAGGTAAGTATGTTATATTGGTGGGATGCTGAATTTTCAATATATTTAGTTATTAACCATATATTTTATATTCTATTTAATGGTCTACCTATGAATATTTTATTAACTCACCACAATTTGGAAACCAAAAGTGAATAAAGAGGATCACTTAATATGTGGTGGGGCTACCAACTTAGTTATATTTTGTTCTAGATGAAATGGAGCATTAAAATGTGGTACCAAGTGTGTTTTTTGATCTGTACAGTTTTTGTTAGTGATGGAGATATGATTTTTGGAATTTATATGTGGAATGAGATCATGCCTCAAAAGTAATTATTTAGATTAAACCCTTGTTTATATTGGATTTCTAGTGTCATTACTAGTCACTCTACATATCAGTATGGTGATAAACTAAGAATCCCAACTTGGGATGAATGCGACTTGGGTTATATCATAGGGCTTATTTAGAATCAAATGAATTATTCCTGAATCATTAAAAGGCATAAATAAGGTTTTATACATGAGCATATGGGTTGTATTATTTGATATATTTCCTTATTAATTTCTATTATCAATTTAAGAGACATAAATTTATTCAATGTTTTCATAATTATATTATAAGGATGATTAGATTCATATAAATCATAGGTGTTTTTTTACTTTATAAAACAAAGGGAAATGAATTTTGGATTGTTAATTTTTTTTGATTAAAACCTACTTTTTTCTAAAATGGTTATTCAGTTGCTAAGGGTGTTTGTAAAATGTCTTCATATTTTTATATTTTCAGAAATCTATAAAAAAAATTTAAAAATATTTCCCAAATAATTTAGAAAATAGGGTTAATGTTCAAGAAAATATTGAAATATCTTTTTTTATTAGGTTTTTTGGTCTTTTGGAAAATTTATATTGGAGGATGTAGTATAATACTAGGGTTTGATTGGTTATTTATTTTTTGTAAATATTGACGTGTGTGTCCTTGTGTGTGCATCATATTAGCATTTCAGTGTCGAGTATGATCATGGTTCTCAAGTAAAAATTATTTAATTCTGAGTCTTTTTGGTAATATCATGGTGTAGAATGATACCAGTGAGGTGATGAACACCATATAAAGTCAAATTAGAGACTCAAAAATTTGTTAATGATTCAATAACTAATGGTGAATTCAAGATTTTTAGTTTTGTATTATATACGTGATTGTTATTCAAGGGTATAATGTTATCACTTAGTAATTAATTAAGCACTTCAAATGATTATGGTCAATGATTTATTACAGATTCTCAGGGATGTAGATAATTATATTGGGGAGTTTGTAATGATCCCTGAATTTAGGTATCAGATAATTTGGAAGACAGAAAATTTCCCATTTTTTGGTGAATGGGTGAATTTGAATTTTTGATTTCTAATTAAATAATTAATATTGGGATCATTTTTTAGGTGAATATTGGGATTTTTCAATGGTATAAATTTTGACATAGAATACATAGAGGGAGTTCTAGGTGGTTAGTAGTTGAGAAGTGAGTGGGAGGTGGCTGACTATATCCACTAGGTTCCTCGTAGTGCTCAACGGTGTAAGAGTTGGTGTCCTAGAACCAACTGGTCGTACATTAATTACATTAATATTTAGTACATTTAAATATTAAACATCTTATTAAATATCGGCAATTCTTCTTTATGACTATAGTGTAATTATGTTCTAGAGTGTTATTCGCATTGGAAAGGTCATAACAGTTCCCTACAATAATGGGAACCTTGAAGTGTTATTACAATATTATTAAATATAGTTATGTGGTTGGATGAAATACTAAAATTGAACACATAGTATTCATACCTTCAGGTGTGAGTACCTGTAATTAGATGAGACTTCTTTTAAGGAAGTTTGTACTTGGTAATCTCCAAGATGAGATATTATAAGAAGATACCCGCCAGTAGGAATTCCACATGTTTTGGTGCCATCAGTTATTCCTATATATGAGTGTGTGTAATGATCCTTAGATAATAATATTTTCATTAATATGTGTCACAACTCACGAACTATGATTTACAGAAAAAAACGCCACGTAGTCACTTGGTGGGAAGTAGGGTACGTTGGGTGCATCACGAGTGGCATGTTATTAATTGATAAGTCAAGGAAGGAATTATCCCATCCATTTATACAAGTTGATATCTCTCCCCTTTGATTGATATAGAACAGTCATGTGAAATTCCATGTACATGGTGTAATGATGAGTTCTTTTTAGGTAGACAAATAATGATGTATAAAGCACAAAGTTTGATGACACTGTCATGAAACCCGCTTGATGAGATATTGAGACAAAAGGATTATATTAAACAGAGAGCTTTCATATGGAGATGTTGTTCTTACAACATTAAGTTCTTTATCTTGGGTGAATTGACCCATTTCAAAATAGTACTCTTGGAGTTTAGGAAAGCCCGCCTAATGCCAATGAGAAATAATCCTAGAGGGTCACACACTGAGTATTTTTGGGGGTCTGAGTTAAACTGTTTTTGAATTTAATTAATGGAAAAAATATTATTCTCAATACAGTGGAAAAATTTTATTCATGTTAAAATTATTTCATAATTTAAATAATAATTTATTCACTTGATTGTGGGTAAAATATATTTATTTTTTATTGAACATTTAATAAATACTTATTTACTTGTTTCTGAGTAAAATATATATTTTACAGAATAAATTATTTAATTATTTATTTCAGTGTTAAATAAATAAAAGTGAAGTTCAAGCAGATCAAGGCTAATTTAGTAGTAAAATAATTATTTTCAAGATGGTAAATAATTATTTATATAGTTATAAAAAATTAAAATTATAATAATTCTGCTATTATTTTTTGATGGAAAATCTAATTTATAATTCCATTTGCACAAGTTGGCACACTATAAATAATGACACGGTATAATTATTAAAAGCATGGGTTTTCTCAAAGATTATGAATGTATTTAATTGTTTTTAAACAATTAAATATTGTAATTTAATCCCAATGTAGATAAATAGGCATGTACGTCTATTTTTCCATTTATCGAACTACATGTCTGGTAAATTTATAATTGTTGAGATAAACAATTTATCTCTCAAATCCTATCTTGCCCCTTTCAAGAATGAGATACATTCTTCAATACCAAGAACATTTGATCAAGAAAAACTAACACAAGACACTCACTTCTTCATGCTAGAACCCAAGGAACAAGTGGTTTTGATTACAGGTCATCAGAGCATGTGTGGATCTCTACTAGATGGAGTATGGTTTGGATCATGCATGCACAATGAGACAATTAGGAAGGGTCATTCGGGATGATGAACATCATCAATGAAGAATGTACTAGAGATATAGGTATATGTTACATTATAAAATAAATTTAATTAATTATAAACATGATGTGCAAGATCCTCTCTAAAGGTTTTGAAACTCTTCTTTATTTTGGGAAATATTTTATTTTATTTCATGGATACTGACATTAATCATTGTATTGACCCCGAAATAATCATTTATCATGGTAAAAATTAATGTTGGGTTCTAGTCCAACCGTGCTTTCACTATGCCCAGAAACTACAAGTGGTTTCAAAGGAGGATAAATCAATTTTTATAATTATTAAAATAATTCATTGATGATTTAAAGTTTAATAATTTAGTTTGTCAATTCAATTTAATCGTTCTAAAATTTTGAATATCGAGATCTATTCCTCCACTTTTGTTTCTTGTTTACCTTATAGAAATGATTTTCTCTTTTAATTTTGATTAAAATAAAATAAAGGATCTCATTAAGAGGCACCAAAAGATCAAGGTTCTACAACACCAGAATAAACATTGTGTAGTTATATTAACACACTGTGTATCAAGGTTCAATGCATCTGGACTAGTCTACCAAACCAAGTCATGCAATTGGAGTTTTTCTAAGCCCTAAAGTCGTTGTGTGTTGACTAGGAATAGGTGGCACATGTTTTTTTTGGATTTCATGCCATTTGGCCCACTGGACATAGTGTGTAGTCCCTTCAGGTTAGGGTTGAACTGTGTCCCCCATACACGACTTGCCTGGATGGAGACTATGTAATGAAAATGCTACATGGCATGCGGCCCACAGGACACACCGTGTACTCCGAGGATTTCTGAAGTACTTTTACACATCGTATCCCCATGCTCATAATTTGGATGGTTGGTGAATGATAGTACATACTATGTATGAGGAACTACATGTCTTATACTCAACCAAATTATGCAGATTTATTAAATTCATAATTAAATTATAAAAACCCTTGAGACCTGTAACATGATGTAGGTGTAAAGTTGGGGCACAACATGTGATAGGTGTTTTATATATACATATGTTTAATTTAACATATGTGTATAGTTTATTCCTACTCATTGGGTAGTTATGAGTATGAATTCACCGGGTTTCCTCTAAGGTACGATTTACATAAAAGATATTTTTAAATGAATTTTTTCCCTTGAAATTATAATCGATGAGAATTTCAAGGAAATTTAGAAAACGATATTAAGATAAATGGATTGATTAATTAAAGAATATAATTAATTGATTCGAGTGTAATTTATTTTAAAAAATAATGATTAAATTATTCAATACTAGTTTTATTAAATGCTTAACTCGTTGCATGTATGTGGGTGATCATGGGCTAGACCAAGACATTTGTATGTGATTGGTTTCCTTTTAATTTATTTATTAAATTTATTTATTATATTTATTTTTGGCATGTGATCCATCAATCATCATTAATATGTAAGTCTTTCATGCCCATGGTTTCTTTTATGTAACCCCCCCCCCTTTTACCGCTCACATGCATGTGAGTTTAAAATCATATGTAATGGATGTAACTCCCAATCTAGTGGAGATAGTTAATACTAGAGCTGAGATGAAACCAATCCCAGGAGATACAGAGATGGATAGTTGGAAAGATGTAAACACAAACACAAAAGGTTTAAGGTGTTTCTTCCCTAGTTCAGGGTTAGATTATCAACTTTTAAATAAACTAACCATTATAATAGTTCATGATCAATCCCTTTACACTATTTTATTTATATCAGTTGAATGGTTTATCATTGTCGATGTGTTTTCGCGATCACATAATTAATGAAATAAACAACCATGCAAAATGAAACTAAAATAAACTAGGCTTATGAGTAAATATCATGAATAAACAATTAATCACATAAGTAAGTTCTAGTAAATATTAATAGTCATGAGATATTGAAAATAAGAACTTCACCCATAAGAGATAAAATCTCTCAATATAAAATATTATGTCAGACCAAGCCTTCCATTACTAGATTAAGGGAAAAAATAAATAAAACCATGTGTTTGACCAACCCTTGTGGGACACATACTTTTATATAGGAAGTCCTTATGAAAGGTTTTAGGTTGACTTAACCATATTTCATCATGAATATTATCCCTTGCTAGACATGGTGTAATATTGGAGGCAAGGGTTGAGAAAATCCAATGTCAGGATTTCAGGATTGGGGAGTCCACTCAAATAGGTCAAGGATCTGCAAGCCTGCAGTTAGAAAAAACCATCCTACCTAAATACCTTAAAATATATTGACCAACCCTTATTGAGGTTATCCAATGGTGAATATGGATCCTTTCCACTATAATGTCATGTAAACGAGAAATTCAGAGTTTAATGGTGAGGTCCCTTAGGACATGATATAATAGTCAGAGACTTAATAAAATTAATTTATTATTTCTCATAAAATGTAATAACGTAAGTACTAATGATCTTTTCTTTTAATTTTAGAATAAAATGAAAAACTCATCAACCAAACTATCCCTGTGATCAATTCTAGATAATGACAACATCCTTACCGGTAGTAACGTCAATGAATGATTTGGATACCTTCGGGTTATTCTATTCCATAAACGGAATTCTTACATGTTGGAGTCATTATTACCTGAATCACCTTCCCAAGAGGAAAGTGATAAAGAGTTATTGGTCTGTGAGAAACATATGAATGACACAGTCGACGTTCAATGTTTGATACTATCATCAATGTCTTGTGATCCCTTGAAGTCTCATGAAAACATCGATTCCTAAAGAATGCTCGAGAAAATTCATGGTCTTTACTATGAGAGACAAATACAATAATGGTTTGAGATCTCCACGAAAATTGATAAGATTAAGCTTGAAGAATGTTCCCCGGCAAGCCTTGCTTAGACAATCTCATTGGATAAATTTAGTTATTGGATGTTCTAGGGTTTAAACTCCCCGAAGAAATGGGTACTGATCTCATTATTTCATCACTCCGTCATAGATTCTCGATCTTAGTTTTTAATTTCAATATAAAAAACATTGAGAAGTTTCTATCTGATCTTCTTATCCACATTCTCCATGTAGACAGAGATATGAAACATGAAATTCCTTTTTTCCTTATGGTGAATAATTGGAAAGGTAAGGCCAAGAGATTTAATCCCAAAGCTTCTTCACACCCTTCCAAGAAAAAGAAGATCAACGGGGGGAAAGGGAATGACAAGCTGTTTGTTTCACTTGGGGAAAGAAGGGCCACTAGAAGAACTACACCCATCCTAAGAAGAAAGGGGATGCATCCAGTGTGTTTTTATCAAATTTAAAATATATAGATATCTTGAAATTTGGTATTAGATACTACTGTTGGTTCTCAAATATTGATCCTAATAAAGGAACCATTTAGATTCAAGAAGATTGACCCAGGGGAGGTAGATCTATGAGAATCCAATGGAGCTAGACTCATTGTCTTATCTATTAAGGAAAACCACCTCATATTGCCAACTAGGATGATCTGGGTGTTAAAGGGTTGTTATTATGTGTCGTATGTTACTAAAAATATTATTTATGTATCCAAAATAGATACATATGGATTTTTTTCAAGTTTGGAAATAATTATTTCTTCTTTTACTGTGATAACATTTCTTTTGGTAGGAAACATCTATACAAGGGTCATTAGGTGTTAGATTACACAAAACAAGAAATTTCAATCGATAATAAAGGTACATCCCATGACTCATAACACACCCAACATTGCAGTCACCAGCTAGGTCATGGAAATGAGAAATGCTTGTCAAAGATACATGAAGATGGAAATTTAGATTCTTTCAAACTAAAACCACTTAGCCTATGTCATGAATATTTACAAGTCAATATGACCAAAGACCCATTTAGTGGGAATAGTGAAAGGGATAAAGAGCTTCCTGAATTGGCTCACACTGATGTGTGTGTAAAATTTGTAATTGAATCGAGAGGTAAGTACTCAAACATCATAACTTTTACTGATGATTAAAGTATATATGGATACATCTACTTAATGAGGTATAATTCATGTTCTTTTGATAAGTTCATAGAATACAAAAATTATGTTGATAACCAGCTTGGTAAGAATATTAAGAAAATATACTCAGACTGAGTTGGAGAATTTCTTAATAAAGACTTCATTGATTACTTACGAGATTTTGTTATCTTATCCCAAATCATTCCTCCTTACATGCCCTAGTGGAATGTTGTGAGTGAAAAGAGGAATCACACTTTTTTAGACATGGTGAGATAAATTATGAGTCATGTAAGTCGTACATTATCCTTCTGGTGATATTTATTACAAACAGCGGTAAAAATACTAAACCAAGTACAAACTAAATCATTAAATGGTATTCCATATGAGCTATGGAGAGGAAAGAAAGCCATGTTATCGAATTTACATGTTTGGGGAACAAAGGTATATGTTAAGGCCTTTTCAGGTAACAAACTTGCACCTTAATGAAAAAAGTGTACCTTTATAGGATACCCCATGAAAACAAGGGGAAGTTACCAATACAACCCCTTAGACAAAAATTTCATAGTTGGAAGACACACCAAATTCCTTTAGTGGGGTCACATCTCCAAAAGATATAGTGGGAGCAAGATAGACTTTGATGAAGTCGAGGCTCAAGGTACACAAAAGATGGTACCAAAATAGATTCCACAATTCCCCATTGAAGAAAGTACTATTCTAGAGACACATGAACTATGTAGGAGTATAAGAGATGTTAGAGAACCAGAATGATATAGTTTTATAGTTAACGAGTATGGTGACTCATTATTAGTTGATAATAATGACCCTCTAACCTACATGGAAGTAGTAAGTGGCACATGTGTTTCCATGTGGAAAGAATCCATGAATTTTGAGATAGATTCCATGTTCCAAAAACAAGAATGGATTTTGGTAGTTCATCTAGTTGATGTAAATCCAAATAGTTTCAATTGGGTATTCAAGAAGAAACTGGACATAGAAGGACAAGTCAGTACCTATAAGCGAGGACTGGTCGCAAAAGGGTTCAAGTAGTATCAAGGCATTGAATACGATGAAACCTTTTCACCAGTTTCAGTGCTTAAATACATTATAATTCTATATTCCACTTCCACTTACCATGATTATGATATTTGGAAAATGGATGTCAAAATATCCTTCCTTAACGAGAACCTTTAAAAAGATGTCTACATGAAAAAACCTGAAGGTTTTATGACTCCAATGGATGCCAATTATGTATGCAAGTTACAAAAATCCATTTAGGGAATAAAGTAGGAATCCAAGTCATGGAACATTCGTTTTGATGAAGCCATAACAAAATATGGTTTTATCAATAAGGAATGTGAGCCTTCTGTCTACAAATAATTTTGTTGGAGTGTAGTCTTTTTCCTAATAGTATATGTTTATGGCATATTACTTATTGTAAATGAGATAATAGTCTTACATTCTCTTAATGAATGGTTGAATCAATGTTTCCCCATAATGAACTAGGGAACATAAGCATATATTATTGGGATCAATATCCATCATGATAGATCCAAGAAATTTATGGTCATAAGTCAAAGTACAAACATTGATAAGACACTTAAGAGATTCAGTATGGAACAATCGAAGAGAAGATTGTTTTTAGTATCAAATTCAATGCATATTTCCATGAAAATTTTTTCTTAGACACATAAGGAATGAATGATAATGGAAAGTAATCCATAAAAATCAGTGACTACGTCAGTCATGTGTACCATACTATAAACTATGTAGGATGTTTCCTACACATTGAGTTTGGTAGGTAGATATCAACATGACACAGGTGAACACAATTGGATGGCATTCAAGACTATGCAAAAGTATTAGAGGCATACTATGGATATGTTCATTTTTTATGGAGGAGATGATGAACTAGTCATCAGCGGATATAAAGATTCTAGTTTCTAGACTGATCAAGATGACAAGAAGTCCAAAAAGCGATACATCTTCATTGTCAATGGAGGTGAATGAGTTGGAAGAGCTCAAAGAATAGTGTGGTCACCAATTCTACTATAGATTCCATGTATATCGTAGCTTCTGAGGTATCTAAAGAATAATTTTGGATGCGAAGCTTCATCTAGGAGCTAGATGTGATACCTAGAAGTAAATATCCCATCACATTTTACGGTGATAATACCACAGCAGTGGCTGTTGCAAAAGATCCAAGGTCACATAAGTGGACGAAGCACATACTTCATAAGTATCATCTCTTAAGGTTTTTTTATCAGATAGGTGAAATTAGAGTGAGTAGTATTTCCACGAAATACAACATGGTGGACCCCTTGACTAATGCTTTGACTCAGCAGAAGCATGGTCATCATGTGAGGTATAGTGGATTGAAATTCATATGC
This sequence comes from Viscum album, assembly GCA_963277665.1. NCBI lineage: Eukaryota > Viridiplantae > Streptophyta > Magnoliopsida > Santalales > Viscaceae > Viscum > Viscum album. The sequence goes on from OY728158.1 coordinate 398,307,820, forward strand.
AGTTGGCTCTAGTCCAGGTCAGAGTTTATATGATTTGGTGTCCCATAACCATCAGGTTCTACTTTGATTACATGAATATTTAAAATATTTAAATATTAAACATCTTATTACATATTTTTCATTGTTTTCCATGAAAATATTGTAATAATGTCATAGATTATTTGTCGCATTGACAAGGTCATAGAGGTTCCTCTTTATGATAAGAACCTTGTAGTTCTATGACAATATTCTTAAATATAATTCTATTGTTAGATGACATACTGTAATGGGACACATAGTATATAGACTTTAGGTTCGAGTACTCATAAGAATATGAGACATCCTCTCATGATGTTCGTACTTGGTAAACTCAATGATGGGAGATTATGATAAAAGACCCGCTAGTAGAAATTCTGCATGTTTTGGTGTCCTCAGATATTCTTATATGTGAGCGTGTGTAATGATCCTTAGATTTTATTATTATCTTTAATACATGTCATGACTCGCTCTCTTGGATTTATTAAAAAAACATATCACACAGTCAGTTGGTGGGGAGTAGGGTACATTGGGCACGTCATGAGTGGGATGTTATTAATGGATAAGTCGAGGAAGGATTTGTCCCTTCCATTAATAGAAGTTGATATCTTGGCCCTTTGATTGAAACAGAACTATCGCATGAAATTCCATGGAAATGGTGTAACGAATCGTTCATTTCAGGTAGGCAAAAGACGATGTATCAACCACTAAGGTTGATGACACAATCCTGAAACCTACATAATGAGATATTGAGAAAAAGGGATTATATTACATAGTGAGCGTTCATATGTGTATGTCATTGTTGTGACTTTATGTTCTTTCTATTGGGTTACTTGACCCATTGATAGACAGTACTCATGGACTTTAAGTAAGACTACTTAATTCCAATGAGAAAGAATCCTTTAAAGTCACACACAATGTGTTTTTTGTGGTCTCGGTTAAATTATATTTTTATTTAATTAATAGAATAAATATTATTCTCAAGACAGTGGAATAATTTTATTCAAGTTAAAATGATTTCATAAATTAAATAAATATTTATTCACTGGATTGTGGAAAAAATATCGTTATTTATTAAGTTAAATATTTAATCAATATTTATTTACTATATTGTAAATAAAATATTTATTTAAGAGAATAAATTATTTATTTATTTATTTGGGTGTTAAATAAATGGAAGTGGAGTTATATTGGACTAAGGTCAGTCTAGTAGAAAACTAATTATTAGCCAGACGATAAATAAATATTTTATTAGTTGACAGATTTTAAAATAATCATAACACTACTATTATTTTGTGACATGGAATTTTATTTATAATTCTTTTTTTCAAGTTGGCACAAAATAACTAATGGCATGGTATTTTTATTAAAATCAAGGGTTTCACAAAGTTATGAATGTATTTAATTGTTGTTACTCAATTAAATATTTTAACTGAAGCCTTATGTTTGTAAATAGACATGTACATCTATTATTCTATGTACTGAACTGAACACCCTGTAAATTGATAATTGTGGAGTTAAACAATTTATCTCTTAAATCCTATTCCCACCCCTCTCAAGAATTATAGATTTTATTCAATACCGAAGAACAAGCAATCAAAAACGATCCACACAAGACACTCACATTTCCGCACTAGCACTTGGAGAATGAGTTGTGTTGATCAGAGGCCATCAGAGCACATGTGGATCACCACTAGTGGGATTGTAGTTTTGAACCTTTCATGCACAATGAAACAATCCAAAAGTGTCATTCCAGATGATAAACATCATCTATGAATAGATTACCAAATATCCAAGTATTCTTTTCATTATAAAATTAATTAAATTAATTATAAACATGATGTACAAGATCCTATCGAAAGGTTTCAGGCCTCTCACTTCTTTATCTAAATCATTTATTCTATTCAGTGAAGACTAGTTTCCATCGTCGTGTTGATCCTAAAAAATTAATTTATCATGTTTAAAATTAATGTTGGGCACTGGGCTAACTGCGCTTACACTATGCCCAAAACCTACAAACTGAGTGCCTAGTGGTGTGACCAGTGGGACAATCCCATAATTCATGTAATTTGGTTGTTGGTGTCATCAAACATTGATCCCAATGGGGCACTATATATCCATCTATTTTCCACTGAATAACAGATAGGTTAGTAAACAATTTTTTAATGGGTGTTGGACCATAATTTTATGATCATACCACTCATGATTGTTAAGTTGATGGGAATCAAAGGGAGGCTATTTTTTCAAACTATCCACCTTTGTTCCCTGCATTTTTTATCTCTAGGTTCCCCATGATTGGACATATATTTGAATGTGTTTTTCATGGAGGATTAATTTGAGTAGACTGATATTATCCTATTCCTCATTCCTCTTCCTTTCACTGTATTTTTATGGGTAAATATTATGGATATTGTTCCTGATTCCTATAGTGAACGGTGGAATGACCTCATAATGATGGGGAATTCATGTTCAATTCATAGTCGAAGCGTAGGTGGATTGGTTTATGAATATTTCACACATTTCATCTTCATTGATTATCATTAAAGAATTAATATAAGTAATTTTATAAATTTTATGAAATTAACCATTGTCTCGAATAGGTTAATTGGTTGTTTTTAATTTTATTAAGAAGGGTACATGTTATGAGTGGAACATAACTCATAACTTATGGTTTTAGCACTATAGTTACATTCAGTGAGTTTGGATTTTCTTCTGTTTTTGTTATCAAGTGTTTTATTGGTGAATTTGGAGTGTTCATTATTGATATATATTCTTATGATCTTTTAGGAAGTTAATACGAGATTGGGGCACATCTATAGATTATTTTTGAGGAAGTTGGCCTATACATTAGTGATTATGTCACACATTTAGTGGTATTACATTAGTGTGTGATCACTATTATCAGTATTGGTATATTTAATGGTATTGGGTAATATATCCCCACGGAATATGAGATGATAATGTTGTAGTTGAACAAGTGTTTGTGGGATGATTTTTTTTTTGTTTGGGTGGGGTGGGTTTTCATTGGTAATGAATCTTACTCTTTAATTTTAAAATATTTTATAATGGTTTATTTTAGTTTAAATTGTAATTTAATGTACGAATGGTTTTGCATTATAATTTTCATTTATTTAGATATAATTGTGAAAGTAAGTTTTCTAAAGAAAATGGTTTAGGAAATGAATTTCCAAGGGAAAGGGGTGACATAAAGTAATGATTTTAATATCATATTTCAAAAAAGGAGGTGTTATTCAAGATGAGTTTGATAGATTTGTTTTCCTATGGACAAGTGTGGGTAAAAATAGTATTAATTGACTTTTAAAATTAATTTATAATGATTATTTAAACCTAGATCAAAATTTAAATACTAGATATATTAATTGAGACTGGTTTTGGTTTTTTTGAGATTTTTTGGGAGACAATATGTTTTCTAACTCCTGTATTCTTGAGGGTGTTTCTTAATTATGTTTTCCAAGTTGTTTTCACCCAAGTAATTTTTATTCAATTAATCAAATGAACTATATGTGATACATTCCCTTATAAAATTAGTTGATCTATTGGGATTCAGATGCTGGTTGGGTTTATATTTTCTATAAAACCATAAGGACCTAAGGATACTTTTTGTAAAGGTAAAGGGAACTTTATATAGGTTGAGTGACAGGTGACTTGTTCACTATTTTATTTTTATCAATCATAGAATCTTTCTTGATGATTATTTATCCTACGTAGTTCCTTGATGTTGGGAATTGTGATTTATTATAGTTGGTTCCCTAAAAACAAATAATATGTACATTAATGTTTCAAAATATTTATATTCATGAATATCAATTAAAATCTTATCACATGATAATTATTCGTATGCCTCGCATGTATGTGAAAGATGTCCAAATGATACCTATCACACTATAATTCCTTTGTAGTTCCCTACTATGATGAGAACCTAGAAGTAGTATGATTGTATTCTTTAATATACATGATATCAAGTCATATGATATCTTTTTATGAGACAAAAATGATATATGATATTATGGGTGGAGAATAATAGTAATTTGAGACACTTTATTATGTTTTTACCCATGATAATCTTCAGAGTATGACATTATGAGACCATATCCACCAGTAAGAAATCCACATTTATATGTTTTATTATATATTCCTATCTATAGACTTATGTAATGATCCTTATACATTATTATTGTTATTATCATTATTATTATTTTATGAGTCATGTAAATTGAATTATTAATTAAATAAATTATGACATAATGTTGTAAAAAGGTTGGATATGTTGGGTGCATCATAGGTAATATTTCACTAATGAATAATGTGAGAAAGCTGTTTTGCCTTATATTATTTAATTGATCTTGATTACTTGGAATATAGTATTGAAATGAAACTAACATATTAATTACATGCCTAAAATGTTCTATTTATATGTTCATTTTTAAAAATTCAATGAAAGATACATGGAGAACATATTTTTATAACACCATCATGAAACCTACTTGATTAGAGATCTCGTGATAAAAGGATTATATTAGATAGTGTATGTTGATTTATGGTTATAGACATTGTGGAAGTTAAATTATTTAAGTACAATTTTTTAGACATTTGTAATATGTTGACCATTTAATTTAGAAAGTTCTTCCTAATGCCACTAAGAAAGGGGCATTGAGGGTTACACATGAATTTTATCTAGAACCTCAGTTAAATATTATTGAATTTCACAAGTTGAAAAAAATACTATTCTCATATATGGTTCAATAATTATCCATGCTCATTCAATATCACATATTCAGTCACCAGTTATTTGAAATAATATTATGTGAGATAAACATTAAATTAATTTCTATTTCACAAGATAACTATTATTTATGAAAACATATAAAATTTATTTATTTTTGTTTATTCACAAGGTAAAAAAATAACTTTTTATTTGGATTTTCCGATTTATAAAAAATATGTATTGACTATTTTTTGAATATAATATTTATTTATTTATTAGTGAATAATGTTGTGATATTTATTTATTAAATAAATTGTAATTTTCAAGTCTTGATAAATAATGAAGAGTATTGGCAGACTGAGTTAAATTATTATGTGGGGACTTCCATATTAAGTATTATTTTAATAAACATTAACTTATTTATTTATAAAAATAATATTTATTTTATTCACATGTTTATATAATTTCATCTATATATTATTATTATTATTATTATTATTTTGACATTGGGTTCAATAGGAATTAAAAAATAATAAGGTCCCGTGTGAAATTATTATTTTTCTAATCCTAGATCTATTAAAACCCAAATATATCATTTCTAAACAAAGACTTTTTTATTCAAAATGAAATTAATGGGAGAATTATATCAATACCTATAGATAATTTGTCCTTGAATGATTTCTAGAATGAAGAGAAATTATCCTCGCTCTACCTCTAAAGAGAAGATATATCCTGGAGAGTCATTCCACCGGAAGCAATTCTTTAAGGGAACATAAAAATGATGCAAGTGATGAAATCCTATGTGGTAGAACAATATTATTTCTATAATAATGATTGTAGGATCATGGTTCTCATGTGGATCACCACTAGAGGGATTCTATAATTGAATCCACTCACTGCAATAATGATATTACAAGAAGTGGTCTACCGATAAATCAATTAAGAAATAAACTCTAAAAAATGTATTCCATCGTCCAAATAAATTACTTATAAATTGTTTGTGAGGGTTTTCCCATAATATTTCCAACATAATAGTCAATTAAAATTTAATTTAGTTTCATTGTACAAAAAGTTATTCCTCATGTACATATCAAATTATTCAATGACTATGAAAAAAAGAAAGTTGGAAACATTTCAATAGGCTTTTCCATTTCACCGAAAACCATTATGTTTTACCAAAGTGGTCACCTAATTAATGTATTATTATTTATTTATTATTAATTGATTATTTTATTCTGCAGTTACATTTTATTTTAGAATTATTTTTTTAGAATCATAACATCAAATTATTATCTTCCCAGCCTTCATTATCAGTCATATAAGCTATAAAATGATGAATTAAAAAGAATAGAATTCAATGATTCCATAAGGAGGTACTAATGGTTTATTTGGATAACACAATACAATACATAATATAGCCTACTAGTACACATCATGTACCTTTGTTAATTTCAACAGAAATTACCTTGAAAAATTTTAGTCCCCATGAAATAACTACAGACGGTAAGCATTAAATGAGGACCATGTGTTGACTGATCTATCCTAGCTTATGGTTTTTTAGACTACATGTCATGTACCACATGTACATTCAATTTATTCCATGTGTTTTCAGTTGAAAAACATGAGTTTCCAGGTTGTTTTATGCATTTATTAGAAGACATAATGACTGGAAAACTATGAAAAATTGAGTATATATAGTGTTTAGTTGGCATACAAGTCATGCGACTCATAGAAACTCATGAAAAAAAACACACCTAGTACCTAGGTGTGTGTCTCATACACGGGGGAAGGGCATTGCACAAGATTTATCCCAAGAACACACTTTTTAACCCATTGCACCTCATGTAGATAATTTATCAATGAGATAAAAAATTATTATGTAATTATACCAATTTAAATTTGTTATGTGTGTCTTTTATTGGCACTAAATTCCATGAGATAATAATATTAATTATATATTAAATATATTTTTGAGTAAAATTCTGAACTATATATTTTTATAGTATTTTCTTATAGTATTTTGGGTGAGTGTGTGTATTAATATAGTCATGTGTTATATAATAGACCTATTACTAAGCATAATTGATTGAAAAATTCATGCCCTGAAATTATGTGTCACACCATGTATGATGGATTCCATGGAAATACATGGTACATGGACCATGATGAAAAGTTTGGATGGGTATATGTTGTTGCCTCCAAGTACACATGTTTACTTTATTAATTTGAAATAAAATTAAATTGTTAAATTTATTTAAAATTATGGAAGGTTGAAATTTCCAAGATGGATTCAATGGAATTAACATAATCTAAAATATTATACTAATATGATAATTAATTGGATTAATTCACACCATTTTATATTTAACAAATAACAAATTGAAATGATTCGTAGCTAAATAAAAATTGTATATTCATTGTATGTGTGGAAATGATCATGTTTTAAAACTATTCCAATGTATGTGATTGGTTTTATTTGAATTTATTATTATGGTTAAATTAAATTGATGGACTAAGTTTTTTCCCTCCTCTCATTATATATTGTCTTGTGTGATTATGTTTATTTTATGTAACCCCTCTAAATCAATCATTTGGTTCCCCACACCTATATGTGATTAAATATTATGTAATTAATTGAGATCCCATCCAAATATAGGTGGTTCATGTTTAGATCTCCGATGAAACCAATCCAGGAGATACATAGGTGGTAAGTGTAATATTTTATCATGAACCATGTTATGATTCAATGTGTTTTCCAAAAGGATCATGGGTAAGTGTCTCATCTACTAGATAAAATATTTATTAAAAAACCTCATGATCATACCACTTTAACTTTTTATTTCTTTCAAGTTGCACTGTAGATTTATTTAACGATACATTATCGATATCATATAAATTAATGAATTAATAAGAATTCAAGATGAAATTAATATGAAATCAATGTATCTATAGGTTTTATCTAGAAATGGTTAGTCACTTAAGTAAAATACACTTATTATTAAAAATAATATAATCAGATAATATGATAAATTTACGCATAAATATAAAAATATTTGAAATTAAAATTTCAAGTCAGTATAGCCTTCCACTACTTGACTTAATATTGAACCACATTTCAATGATCTAGGACATCCAATTTCATAGCACTTTTTATTATCAAGGACTTTTAGCATGACCTTTTTGGCCGACATAACCTAGTCCACATCAAGGGTTGAATTTCAAACTAGGTGTTAGTATCATTGTTAGGAAAGAGTTGAGAAAATATATGTTTATAATTTTAGTATTGGGGAGTCCACTTAACAGATTAAGGGACTATGGTTAAATGCTTTTGAAAATTTAGGAATACCAAAAACAATTCATATAGCTTTCTTGACCTATGTTTCGGTTATGAGAATTGGAATATGGATCCTTTCCACCAGAATATCAATGTTATAATAATTCCTGAATCCAATAGAGATAGTTTCTGGGTTTCTATAAAATATTAGGAGAATAATAAATAAAAACTCATTACATCATATCTTTGGTAATCAATATAAAACTTAAATATCATTTTGATTAATACAGTGTATCCGTTTTACACTAAGATCATTCTAGAAAAATATTGTTTCTTCCCCATCACATATTTACAAGGGTGGTATAATCATTTTATACACTAAAATGTTATATGAAGATTTCAACCATTTGTAAGAATTTCTTACACTTGTTCAAACCACCACATAGAGTAAGTGAAATAGATAAGGATTCCTACATGTTGTACATATATATGTTTTAATTGTCTATTTCCTTGAAATTTTAGTTATTTGTTGAGAAATTATAATGAAACATTATGACATGTATTCCAATACTAAGATATCATATTTCTGATCTCTTAAGAAGAAGAGATAGCGACCTTATAAAAAATACATTGTCAATAGAGTATACTATTGTAAACTAGAAGAGGGTACTTAGTTACTGCTTTTGATATTAATACACCAAAGAACATTTATCACTTACTGGAGATGATCATCCATGGGGATAAGATGTTTTCCATTAATATCATATTATTATACTTTATATCTAGGATCCTCTTATTCATCATGAATTATATAATGAATAACTAAAGAATATTTTTAGGTAATGTCAACGAGTAAATAAGAATAGTGGAGAACTCAATTCCACAACATAAAAGGTTAGGGTGAAAATCACATGACTATTTTATAGTAAATGGTGCATTCGTAATGTATTTAAATTTTATAGTATATTTATATATAGTGTAAAAACATGAGGCTATTTTCATCCTATGTGTATAGAAAATGTTATTGAAAAAAATTAAAGAAGACACAATCAGTTTTATTTACTTAAAATATATTCATCATAGATAATAATATTTCCTTTTTACTAATTACATATTAAATAATATCATTTTTTATACAACCATGAAATCAATGTTATTTTAAGTATAGTGTATTCTCTCAATTGTTGAGTAAGTGTGATTCTAATATCAGTCATGATTATTGAAGGAAATTAAGATGTACTGATCAATTCTCCCAGGGGTTGAAAAGGGTAATTACTATTCTTTAAGTAATAATTTCACAACTTTTTATTTTCAAGTGAATAAATTATATTTTAATTATTGTTTTTTATTATGTGATACCTATAAATTTATCACAGGGTTCTATCAGTCACATTGTGAAATTATTTCTTTTTGAAATTAATGATGATATGGTATAATACACCAATTTAATAGTTTGATAATACTAAAATCATTAATATCATATGTTTGAAATATATGATGAATAAAAAATATAAGATTCATACCCAGTTTTGGAAAGAAACCTTTTTATCTTGTAAATCCAAGGGTTGCTTTCAAAGATAAACCCAAAAGAGTATTTAGTAAATTTACATCTAAAAACCAAAGGTATTATTGACATACACGCATATTATGTTTTAGATAAAGAATAATTTTTAAATAAAGGTATTCCATGAAAAGGTTTGAATTTATTGAACTTCATAGAATGGAAAATTCTAAGGTGAAGCTAGAGGTATGTTTATATACTTCAATAAATTCTTTAATAAATCAAAGCAGTGATAGATAAAAGTAATGAATACACTTTGTAAAATATATAGGATCATATTCCCACTAAAATAAATATTATATTGAATAATTTTATAAACAAATTTCTTTGATCATTAAATATATAGTAAAGGTTTTACTAAATTCAAATTACCTTTGGTTTAGTTCAAGGTAGGTCGATTAGGAATATTATAAATATCACAGTTCTTCCATAAATCATTTACATACTAGTTTTATAAAATATGATTGTAAAAACTAACCCTATGATAATTAAATTGACTAGTGAACATCATATAAGTTATGGTATAATGGGATCCCATTAATGCAACACCCATGTGTGTCGTGATTTAAATAATTTGTTAAATTAGTATTATCATGAAATGTATATCAATGAAAAACATGGTGCATCTTATATTATTGTCCTCTAACTATTTTACTTTGGATGATATAAGCCTGATACTCTTTGTGAGTATCCAATAGAAACTGTATATGGATGGAAGAATTAGATAATAATAAATAATGTTTCATTAATAAAAGGATTAATATCTAAGTCATAGTTTAGGAGAAAAAACTTTATTCCCATCATCACTATTAATCTATTTTAATTATACTTTTCATAGTTACCATTATCTTTATAATAGGAAAATATGTCCAGGATTCCACTCATTGAGGAAACATTATAGTTCATATATCATCATGTCAACGGTCAGAAACATCTAAGTATTTCAATATGGAGTATAAGTTATATGGATCCATTAATGGGTGAAAACATGTATAATGATCATAGTATATTTGATTGGAATGAGTGTTTTCAGATTTTCAAAATATTAGTGGATGTGATATAGTTTTATAACATGGGTTTATTTAAAAATGTATAGAAAGTAATTTTTTAGTATTATAGATATGTACGATGAAATAATTTATCCAAAACTTACTTAAGTAGAAAATCATATTCTGGAAAAAAAAGAACTACAACTATAGATGAAGATGTTTATTAATCCCAGTCTTGATACAAAGTTTACATGGTATTGAAAAAATATATGTTGAAATAATACAATTGAAAATTTCTAGATTCACATGGTAAATTTTAAATATATAAACTACATATTTATAACAGTAATTTAAAAATATATCTTAAATTCCAAGATATTTACAGAAGTTTTATCTTTCCTATGCATAAACCAATGAACTAAAATATCAAATAAGACTAAGAGATATGCACAAACATGTATTTTTCACTATCTGAAGGTGGTTGATAAATAAAAATTTGAACTATTCCATGAAATTGGAGAAATATTAATGCTAATTTATAGGAAATAAAAAACTAGTATTCCATAAATCATTTTGGTCTAGAATCTAAGTAAGGTTAAAGTAATACACAATGGTAATTCTTGTTATATTTTATTAGTTTTTATATCTATATTCGACTGAGTACAATTTCTTTTCTTAATAAGTTTATGAAATTTTTTTAACAAAAACTTGTCCAGAATTTTAGAGTTATTCCATGATTGTAAAATTAAATCAAATTATAATGATTTTTAACTATGGTATTATACAAGAAATAAATGATGGTATAATACATATACTCAGTAATATCATCTCATGAGGGTTTTTCTCAATGAAATGAGGTCATTATATGTGGATCAACCATATGTATAAATGGTGTAATCAAAATCTATAGTTATATATCATCATAAGATTGTTCATCATATGAGGCTAACTAGTTGTGTTATTAGTAGTTAGATTTGGTTCATATGTGATCTTATTGAAGTTGATTCACTATAACCAACTACTGTGTATATTCAATTACTGAATTATTCATAGTCATGAAATTTATTTATTATATTATCATATGATGATTGTTCTTCTACATGAAATCTATGTGATAACATCCTAAGGATACAAGTCACACTACAAGGCCTTAACAGTCCCCCATATAATGGGAACCTATAAGTTCAATGATAGTATTCTTATATATATATATGTGAGTTCTATAGCCAGGTGATTTCATTTGATGGTATAAAAATGATACAGGATATCAGGGGTGAATACGCATAGTACTTTTAGACACTTTTACATAGTGTACACCGTTAGTAATCTTCAGAGAAAGATGTTATGAGAAAATGACCTACCGGTGGGAAAATATCATTAATATATATCATTGGATGTTCTTATCTATAGATGTGTGTAATTACACCTAGAATTTAAAATTATTATCAATATATATTATTATTAATGTAATTTAATGTATTTATAATAACCGTGATGGAATATATTCCCCACAATGTAGGATACATTGGGCATATCATGAGTAATATTGAATTAATTATTAATACAAGAATGAATTTTTCCCTTTCTTTTGATTAATTGAAGTTTATATATTGGGATCTATCATGTAAATGGAATTACCTTATTAAGTTCATGGATGTGGAATTTTATTATCATTCTTATTTCCATAAATTCAAAGAAAGACACAATGAGAACATAGGTTGATGACACTAATATGAAATCTTCTTGATTATAGATATCATGGTAAAGGGATGATGTTACATAGTGTATGGTTGTATGTGGTTTTTTTTATTGTATAATTTAACATATTTTTATGTGGGTGACTTTTTGTGTCACTAGTGTATACCCTTGGGATTTAAGTGTTTTTATTAATTCTATTGGAGAAGTGGCATAAAGGGTCACACATGAAGTGTATTTAGAACATTAGTTAAATTCTAATTGAATTTGAAATGTTGAATAAATACAATTATTTTGCATGGTTGAAAAATTATTCATGTTTTGTAAATCACACATGTTTAGCCACTAATTATATGAAAAAATATTATGTGATATTAATACAAAATATATATTCCTTTGTCAATATAATTATTAATTACACAAATATAAAATATTTATTTATTCTAGTTTATCTATAAGATAAAAAATAATTTTTTATTTTCTACATTTACATTTAATACAAATTTATTTACTCTTTTTGTAAAAATAATGTTAATTTATTTATTAGTGAACAATGAAGTGATATTTATTTTTTAAAATAAATAGTCTTTATTTAAAGCCTAATAAATAATGTGGAAGATTGGTGAACTCAATTTAATGATCCGAGGAGAAATGTGATATTAAATTTTATTTGAATAAAAAATAATATATTTTTTCATATAAATAATATATACATTATCCCTCGGTTTAGAACATGTTAATTAAATATTATTATTATTATTATTTAGACATGTGGTTCATCAGTGATTAAAAAAAGTCATAATGGCCCATTTGAAATTATTATTTTTCTAAGCCTATATGAATTTAGACCTAATAACATAATTTAATAACCTCGTCATCCATTTGAAAAATGATATTCTAGAGATAATTCACTCAATCCCTAAATAGCCTTTCTCCTAGAACATTCTCACGAATTTATATTGGTCCTCCTCCATTAACCATTGAGGACTATTGGGATCAAGTAAAGTCCTTCCACATAAAGTGACTCTTGCGGTGATAATGAATGAATGATACAAGTGAAAGAATCTTATGGGATGGAACTCAAGGATTTATATTGTGATAATCAAAGGATTGAGGTGCACATGTAGATCAATTATAGTGGTATTATACCCTTTAATACGTTCATTGTAATGAATTAATAATAATATGTGCCCAACCAATTCATCAATGAAGAATGAAATTCATGATGAGGAAATACATTATCCAAATAAACTAATTACAAATTTTATGTGATGGTCATGTTTTCCTGGCTCTGGAATAGTATAAAACTAATATTTTATTTAATTCCAATTTTCATGACATTATTTTTCCTGTGAATATAGAATTATTTTTTGACTATGATAAAAGTTATTGTTTGAAACTACCCAATGGGAACTTATGTTGTTCCTAGAACCTTCGTGATTGACCTCAGTGGATGAGATGAGAGTTATCCCAAATTTTATATAAATGTTAACTTAGGTAATTTTCATGTGTAGTAGTTATAGTGATTGGATGATGCTTGGTGTGGATCAAGATATGTCATAGTGGAGTCATGATGCCTATTTTGCGTCATTTAGAGGATGGTGTTGGGTTTCCCTCATAAATGATGTTGGATTATACCATATGTGATAAATTCATTGAGCATGTAACTTAAGAGGAGGCGTGGATTGGGTGATGGACCTATTGATAGATTATTAATATAAATGGGAGGTGACATCTAGGATTACCGCAAGGGTGGATGATTAGCTCAACGAACAATGTTGTCTTTTGATTTTGGAGGATTCATAAATTGTTGGTTTTGAAAATTGGAATATGAATCCACCTAGATGTTAACTCTGCAATCAATATTAAGGTACAAAGTGAGGGATAATGACGCAATAATTAGGATGGTGGATAACCCTTGTGTGTTAATAGTGGGATATATGAAATAGATCTAACTAGAATTCTTCTAAGGACCCCCCCCCCCCCCCCCCCCGATGTAAGACCCTATAAGGATACTATTTATTTTCTATTTATGATGATTATTTCAAGATACAATATGAGTTTTCATGGTGTATCTAGAGATTTTCTCCATCATTATATTTTTTTCAACAGCTTGTGATGACATGTGATATATAGGATTGGTCTAATAGTGCTCCAAACATTGTTGGGTAGATAGTTCTAGTGATGAGTGATGAGAAAACATGGGGTAAGGTATGAGAGTTGGGGGTTGTTATTTCATATGGTTGGCCTCCATTATTTATTTTTCCATTTTTTATCAGGGTTTTATATTAATATTCTATTTGATAGTGGTACCTATTTTATTTCCTATTACTGAATTATTTATGTGACTATCTTTTCACGTGATATTTTTGTGTTGTTTGTTATAAACAGGTAGTGTGGTGACTGATGGGTTATGTGATATTTAATAGTGATATTATATGGATATAGTAAATTAATTTTGGTGATCATGAATGATGAGATGAGAGTGATAATGAATTACTTTCTAGGTTATGGGGGTATTTAAGTAATTGGTTGTACACAAATGGGACCTAGCATGTGTGGGGTAGTATCAATTGATTCTTTGGGGTGTGTGTCTCTTATAAATATGTAGACATAATTATAACTTGAATATATATATTATGTCATGTTTTTTTGTGGTTAATTTTTAATGTAAACTTATTTTAAATATCCAATTATTTTAATTCTCATCCACCTAATCACCAACTCTCATTATGTCAAAGTGAGTGATGTAATCCTACTATGTTATCAGACACACACCCTACATGTGTAGATTATATGGATTTTCATGAACATTGGTAGACCATCGTGCTTTATTTTAGGGGTTTTCGTTAGATTTGGATACATGTATTGAGATGAAAATGGTATTAGAGGTGTATAATTTGATATAATATGATCATGTGAGTTGGGTTGAAGGATATTATATATTTAATTTTTATTTATTGTACTGCACATGAATCTTCTAGTGATCTAGTTGTTTACAATTTTTAATAGAATCACATCTGATATTAATTTTTAGTATATCCTATGAAAATTCTCTATTATATTAAATGCATCATATTTATTTCCTTTATATTCTATATTATGATATTCCATCTTGGCTCCCTATTTTATGTCTATAGATTTTGGTTATTTCAATTAAATGGATGGGGTATGCAAAATTTATAGTAGATATGGGCTTATCCAATATTCATTATATTTAAATAAATATTATCCCCATTAATTTTGAGTCCCTTAATATTATTTAGGGGCCTCTATTTATATATAAAGGATTATATGAGGTCTAATGGAACCACTGTATCATCCACTATTTGGGTTATCTAGGCTGGGGAATTGTATCAATCATAACAAAATCCTCATATAACATGTCTGGAAAATATCCCCAAATAAATTCCTTCAATTTAATTTCCTCATATTAATATCCATTTTAGACCATCACCATTAATATATATCATGTAAAATTTAATTCACTATGTCATCTACAATTTTCATTACGGTCATCATAATAAAAAGCATGTCATCTCTCCTTCAATTCCTTTAGTTTTCACAATAAAACAAGGAATATTTGATGTTATTAAAAACATGATTAGATTCTACAATCATAATTTTTACTAATTAAATTTAGTATGTAGTTGAATAATTATTAAAAGAAAAATATTTCACAAGAAAATATATTTTCATTAAAACCATAAATCCATGTCAATAATGTTAATAGTAAATTTCCTCTATTAATTCCAATGAAATAATTTTCTGGACCTCATAATCACATGGCAATGACTCCAACTTAATTCCTAAAATACCATTCTAATTAAATCACTTAATCCTTATTTTATGAAATTTTAGTAATATTTCATAAATATAGCTCCATGTCAATATCACCACATTAATTCCTTGGAATTATTACTTCAACCCACATATTTATCTAACTCAAAACATTAAGGGTAAAAGTTACATTATACTTTTAAATTAAAAATTTAATCACACATCTTATCTCCAATACTCTAATCAATGGAATTAATTCATAATCTGCATTATTTAGTAATATTACAAATATGGGTGTTATATTCTCTCCACCATAAATACTTTTCAACCATATAATGTCACATAGTTTTCTTAAAAATTTCAGGATATTATTTTACATGTGAGATTTCATCTCCCCCATTTCATATTGAACATGTTTTGATACCATAATGGATAAATGGAATGAATTTACTTTCCCCTTAACACCATCTCTTCCATGTATAATATTATTTGTAAGTATTTCATGGAAAATTATGTCGATTTGTATTGATCTTATATTCTAATCAATAATATTAGATTTAACCTATAATTATCCCCCCTTTTGAGATATAAAAAATACACTATGATCTATATCATATCTTAATAGTAATTCCAAATGGTATGGTAATTCACCAATCCTCTCTTCAATTTCAAAAGGATCCATAAATCATGATTTCAAAATCCATTACCTATAATGTTTTTGATTTCCTAAATGAGTAGACACTTTCAATAATACATTGTATGGAATATTGAAATCTAATGGTCATTATCAATAGTCAATATATAAATTTGATCAACCTTAGGGTTTCCTCTAATGTTATCATATATCATTAATCTGTCATGTGTTTTTTTCACAAAACATAGTCCAAAAAGTGACCCTTTCATCTATTGAATAACCAAAAATGATGAAACATTTGCAATGGTATCATTTAAAATTTTCAAGCAATAAAACATCTGATTAATGTTATGATATATCTTATTAATTCATGGGTTCACTTCATAGATAGATTGATGAAATCTCTTCAACACTTTATTATTTAAAGGAATATGAACCACCATTATCACTGTAGATTAAAAAGTTAAATTCAAGGCCAAATTATATCCACAACTGGTCTCCCCACCATAAAATGTTTCTTGTGTCCTCTTATACTCTAGTTTATACAGTTATAATTCTCTCACATCCCCTAGTAATACAGAAGTTGAATTTTTATCAGAAAAAATTTCATTAATCATTGATTCATTTGTCACTAAGTATAATTTGGCTAACACACTAATTAGAATCAATTTTATCTTATGTTTTCTCAATATGTTGATTTTGATTGTTCTTACTCATGTGGTAAGCTGTAATATTACCTTGTATAGGTGTTTAGGATGGTTAAAAATAAATGCTTTTAACATAATATAAATACCTAGGTTGTCTCAAATTGATATCAAATTATGAGAAGATAAATTTCAAAATCTAATGATCAATATATACCAGGAACTTTTCACCAAAGAGATAATGCATACATCTCTTCAATACATAAACTATTATATCCATTGAAAATTGTCTACGAATATTACCTTTTTATGGTCTTATTTTTTTCAATATGTGTGTAATTAAAATTACACTTCAAATAAGGACACACCACATAAATCCTCCCCAAGAATCACAATATACATCAAATACAATTCTCAGCTTGGGTGTGGAATGAATTAGGGTTAATATAATTCTTCTCTTAAGTTTATCAAATAATCTCTAGTACATCTCATCCCATTCAAACATAGATCCTTTATAATTCAAATCCTTCATTTTTAAATGCATTTTTGATATTTAATTAATAAACCTTTTGTAATATAAATATAGTTTAAGAAAACTATAAATCCAAAATACATTCTTAGGCCTCTCCCATGACAACACAGCTTCTTTGTTATTAGGACTAGGGGAGATTAATTTATCTAAAACATCATTCCCTAGAAAATTCACCTCATAAATCCAAAAGTGAAATTTATTTAATTACACATAAAATATATTTTCATGAAAAACCCCTAAATAAACTACTAGATTCCTTTTATGATTTAATTTGGATAATGAATAAATCAATATTTCATCGATGAATACTACTAAAAATTTATTTCAATTATTTTGTAAGATTAGTTTAATCATGACCATAAACACTAAAAGAGCATTTTTCATGATTAAGGAATGCTCATAAACTCCAAATGGAAAATATATATATAAAAATCTACTTTTGTTATGTCCCCATCTCCCATAATTATTTATTGATATCTCAAGTAAAGATAAATATTTGAATGTCATCGATATACCATTTGTTGAAAAATATTCAGAAATATTGGGTAAGGAATATTTATCATGTATCATTAATTAATTCACCTTCATGTAGTCAATACATAATTAAAAACTATCATCAATCTTCTAAGTAAATAATACTAGTACAATCCTGGGTGAAATGATCAGTTGAATGAATCCCTACTTCTCTAATTCTCTTAAATGAGTCTTTAACTCTGATAATTTTATTGGTTTCATATAGAATTAAAGTATGTTAATTAGATTACTTCCTAGAACAATATATGTTGAAAACTTCACTTCTCTTTTCAGAGGCAATCGTATGAAATCCTCAAAAAAAAAACAAAAAGATACACATCAATAAAAACTATTATCATGGGATTTCAACCTGTCTTCAAAGTATCAAATATTAAACCCACTAACTGAAAAGAGATAGATATGATGTCTCAAATAAATTGACCAGTCCTACTAATATTAACATCATAATTTTTTTCATGAATGAATAATACAGTTTGGTTAATCAAAAAATTACACTTCTACTATATCAATAATTTTTTATCTTTGTGCTCTATAAACCAATCCATCCCAATCATAAAGTCATAGGTTTTCATCTTAAGCACCATAGGTCTCATGAGAATTCAATGCCACTACCATTATAATATAGGGTTTTCATTTTAATCCTTCTTAATTCCCATTACGCACTATAATGTGTATTCTTATATTGTACCATATTAACACTTCTTGCAATCTAAATTTATCAACTAATCACATCTCCTTCTTTCATAGTTATCCAACTAATTAAATCTGTATAATCATATATACTTGAAAATATAATCCTCATCCATATCTCCATTCATATATACATAATTATCATTATGTTTTAGGGTTCTCATTCATCACCTAATAACTCATATAATGTACCAAATTTAAACCTCTAATAATTACTTCATCCCTATCATATTTCTTTACTAAAATTTCAAAAAATTATAGTTATATGGTTACATAAGTTGTAAAGTCACGATGTAATCCTGCATTATACATAGTTAAATGATAATTTCTTTGTAAGAGTAGTAGTACTGTAGCATTTTGGGTACTATAGAAATTATTATAGTGATGCACTATAGAAATGGTACTATTCATCACAAATAGGCTTTCGAATATCAAAATTGGTTCTTCAAGCCTCGGGATTCTAGATCATAAAATTTTGGGCCTCTATGATTCATATTAAATAAGATTCAAACTAGTGGATTATAACATTGTCCAATAGCTGGAAACTACAGTGTAAGAAACAAGACACTAATTAAGAAATGATCTGTCACTGGAAGTAATGAATGAATTTGAAGAAAATTCTAATGTTTACCTCCTTTATTTGTTTGTCATGTGATGATGATAGGTTGTGGAAAGTTATTTGTGGTCTCAATATAGTTTGGTTGAACTATAATTAAGTGAGAGGTTTGTTATAGTTTGGGACAATTGGACTACAAGTCAATGGATTTATGCATTTGGGAATTTGGTCAGTGTATTCAAGCGCCTTTAGGTCATGTAATGTCACGACCCATCCTCGAGCCTGTGCCGTGACTATACCAAGCCAACCTTCCATAGGCCAGGGGCTGGTGACTAGCACCAAAGGTGTAAATCCCGATAACTGGGAAGACATTGCATTATAAAAGTAAACAAAACACCACAGAGTACAAGCGGAAGCAAAACACTAAGTACAAAGGAAAGTGCTGAAAAGTAAATGGGCCATAATACAAACCCAAATGAAAGTACAACTACAACTGAACAAGTACAACAAGAAAAGACAATAGTTGGAATAAAGGAAGTAGCTCCTGGATCATCCTCCTCGGATCCTACCTGAATGGTAGGTACAGATGACGCAGCTCCTGGATCGTCCACCAGAGATCCTACCTGAAGGGTAGGTACAGATAGCCTCCACAACACCCTCGCCCATCAACCTCCTCCGTGTGTCATCTCGCTGTGTAGTTCACCTTCGGGTACCGTCCAGTCCTTGAACACTTGGCCTCCGTTAGCACTGCCTGTCGTCTGCAACCAACACAACGAGGTGCGGGCATAGCCCGTGCAGGGGTGGGTATAACGATACTCAGTAGGGACCCCGAGACCCTCAAGGTCTCACTAAAACCAACATGGATATCCACAAAGAAGATCTCAATAGATAACCTCTACTTAGGTATATTCCCATACATATATCTATGTTATCAAGTAACCCATCTCAATCATGAGGGAAACACAATGATCATGAAATCAATAGATAACCACTACCCAGGTATATGCCCATACATATACCTACGTTATCAAGTGACCCATCCCAATCAAGAGGTAAACACAAAGGTCAAAAGTCTCAACTCAAACCAGGATTTTCATTATCGAAACCGTAACTACTAAAGAGCTCCGTCTCTGAAGTGTACAGTGGTCCTGTCACAAATCCGAGATACTGCTCACTAACCTAAGACTACTGAGATACTCCTCCTGTCGAGTACCGCGGGTCTGAGGCCTATTACCGGGTGCTCCGTCCGATGTGAGTTTGTCACCAAATACCTGGCGCTCCCCCTAATAGCCTATAGAGGTACTCCTCCTGTCGAGTACCACGGGTCTGCGGCCAACTACCGGGCGCTTGGTCTGTCGTGGGTCTGTCGCCAAATATCGGGCGCTCCGCCCACTGGGCTAGTCGACTCACTCAAAGTCGAGTCGGTCAACCAGTCGTCAGGTTTCAGCCGGCTACATGGTCTCCGTACTCCGTACGCTCCTCTCCGGGAGGGTCTACTCCAGAAGCTACAGGTCGATACTCCAAGTATCACAAATTCCCACGAAGAAGTATCTCAAAGGACCGCCTCATCATAGGGGTCTCAACGCAACAGTCGGCGCGTCAATCAGACGCTCGGTCTGTGAGTTACTAGCTTTTTTGTCCCCGGGGCCCGGTTGGTTTCGTGTGCGAACCAATCTGGCCGTAACTCAACTATACCCCGAACACTCATATGGTATACTCATAGGGACCGTTTTTCAACGTGATCACCAACGCCGCTGACGGTTCGTCAAACAGACGTCTGGTCTGAATGATATCATTTTTTATAATCTAGGGGCCCAGTTGGATTTCGGGTACAATCCAACCTGGCCACTATCCAACAGCAACCAAAACTTGGGCGAAGTATGCCAAAAGTTCCGTCTCATCAAGAGGAAAACAACGAGACAGACGACGCGTCAATCAGACGCCCGGTCTGTGAGTTATTGGCTTTTTCGTTCGTGGGGCCCGGTTGGTTTCGTGAGCGAACCAACCCGACCGCACTCCGATAGCATCCAAACCTCGAGCGGAGTAGGCCAAAAGACCGTCTCACTAATAGAAATCCAACAAAGTCGATGGCACGTCAATCAGACATCTGGAGCTCAAGTTACGAGCGTTTCCGCTCCGAGGGCCCGGTTGGCTTCGTATCTGAACAAACCCAGCCGAACCCAAATATTCTGAAACCATGAGTGCGATATACCGAAACGACCGTCTCAATCCAAGGATGTCATTTCCGCTGACGGTGCGTCAATCGGAGGTCTACAGCTCAAGATATGGGCAAAAGACCAAAGAGGGTCCAAAACGGGTGGTCTGGGCCCGGACCGACCCGGCCCGACCCCCCCTGGGTCGTCCTGAACGGGGTCAACCCGTCCCAGCCCGGGGCCGACCTGGCTGGGCCTGGCTCGGCTCGGCCGGCGTGGCCCTGCCCAGGCCGGCTCGGTCCGGCTCGACGGGCCAGCTGCGGCTCGGCCAGCGCGGCCGCGCAGAAGCTGCGGGCGGGGGTGTGTGCGGCCCACCCTCGCCGCTAATTAAAGCCGGCGGCGACCGTCGCCGCCGGTCTTCTGGCGGAGCGCCGCCACCACCAGTCGCCGGCGCCGCCGTGCCGGCATGTCGTGCCTCCACCGCCTTCCTCGGACCACCGGACGTGCTCTGGTGCTCCGTTTCTCCTGTCGTCTTTGCCTACGGTCCTCCCAGGACCCGACCTTCACTGTAAAGGGATTCAAATTCCCTAGTGGCCTGCTTCGTCGTCATCTGTCGATCCGCACATCGATAAACAAGAATCGGAGGGTTGTTGGGCCGTGTTTGTTCGGACCGCGCCCTCCGCGTTAGGTGTTATCAATTGGAAAATAATAACACATGATTTTAATCATTGACAAGGGTATAATTTATCCAAAATAAATTATACAATCACCTTGCAATCAAATACCCACGCACGATGGTTTAAAAATTTTGAATGCGCGGTGTGACGACATAGCACATTCTTGATGCTCGATCTCACATGGCGTGACTATGTCACACATCCTTGTCGTTCATTCCCATGCGGTGCGATGGCACCGCGTCACTCTCTTTCAATCCGCAACGACAAGAAAGAATAAAAAGGGAGGAGGTTCGGCCATGTTCGTGCGGTCCGTCCTCCTCCCGTTAAACGATAACAAGGGGTTCTCATTACTTGTAGAACATCAAAGATAGAATCATGAACAAAACGAAACAAACCCCTACTTTTGATTCGTCGATCGAAGTTCATCGTTCGTTGACGGTGTTGCGGAAAGAAGACGATGAAGTTTGTCTTTCGCCGCATTCGTCACACACTCCCAATCCCGAGCTACGTCGGCCATGGAAGACACTACACATTGGTAGGATCTGAGGGAGGAAGTTGAAGAAGGTTTTTGACGTTCGTCGCTTCCGTCGTTGTAAAAGTTCACCCATAGAAGAATCGGCGTCTCCTCTCTTGTCGCATGAAGAAGAGGATAATGTGTGAGTCGTTGTTCTTCATTGAAGAGGCGTCGTTCTTCATTGAAGATGAAGTTCTTCAAAAAAGGGAAGAGCTCTCTTCAAAATTCTCTCACACAACCAAACTCCCAAAATAAAATAAGGCCTCTCCTTATTTTATTATTTTTCCATGCATTCAAACTTACAAAAATTCAAAACCTAATTCACTAACTCAATTAAAAAATGAGTTGTCTAATTAATTAAGTGATAGGTTGGAAAGAATTTTAGAGGGAGAGAGGGGAGAGGAAGAGTTACACAACTTCAGTGGGGGGTTTAGAGGAGTTAGGGAATTATGGGGAATTTGAAAAGGTGGGGGCTCATGTGGGCCCCACCAGACATTATACTCTCATTTATCCTCACATGGGTAGTTAGGTGCCACCCCAACTTCCCCATGTAGGATAAAACTACCTTAGACTTAAGAAATAAAATTGTCTCACAATTTTATTCATTCCTCAATTAATCCACTAATTTTAACAACTCCTCCCATGAAAACACAACTCCGGAATAGGCGTTCCTAAGCAAATACCGGTGTTGCAGTTCCATCGGTGCTATCAGAATTTGATTCCAAGCACCGGTTTCAAAGTTAGAAAAACCCGCTCGTTCGTTCACTGAACGTACCCGAACTAAACTTTGGAAATTAATTCTGGGCACACCGGGCCTCGGAATCAGGCACCGTCAGAAACTGTGTTCTTGTAAAATTCCAAAAAAAATTAAAAAACAATTTTCCTTGAAATTTCGGGGTCTTTAAATTTCTCCCACCTTAGGGCTTTACATCCCCGTAAAGCTTCAACACAAACTAGGGTCAAAAAAGCGGTACAGAGCATGAATCTGTGCCTTCCGCTCCCATGTGCTCAACCGGAGGTTCCCGTACTACCAATGAAAGTGCAACCGAGGAATCGATTATGCTCGTAGGATCTTCTCCGGTCGATCCTCGATCCCCACTGGAACCTCCGTGAAAGACACCCCATCGCCATCATCCAGCTCCCCATGGTCGATGATATGCGAAGGGTCGAGCACATATCTCCTCAGTTGAGATACGTGGAAGTTGTCATGCACCTGGTGCAACTGAGGTGGATGGGTCAAGCATTATACCAACCCGCCTACCCAGCTGAGGACCTAAGAAGGTCCGCTGAACCTCGGAGATAACCTACCGCCTTGGTCACATCCCGTAAACATCATCGAGGTGAGACCTGTATAAGGACGTGATCTTCATCCTCAAACTCTAGAGGTCTCCAAGTCCTGTCAGTATAAGGCTTATCTCGGCCCTGTGCTATCCTCACCCGCTCTTGGATGACCTGGACCTTCTCTAGTCTCACAAGAGCTGCTATGATTTCTTCTTTGCCGATAAGAGAAATCTGGTCTCATCCCCTGGATGAACCACATTAATTGCCTAATATAGTCAATCCTGAAATGAATGATGCATTCATTCCATGGATGACATTGTAACACCCCAAGCTTCCACGGTACATTTCCCTTCGAATAATGTGATAGCGTGTGTTGTACGCAACCTCGAGTTCTAACACACACCACAACTAATTAAACTAGCCGTTGTGAATAGTAATACCTACTTTTTGAAATTATATATATTTTATATTTCAAAATGGACATCATTTTTGGATTCGGAATATCGAATTTAGCCTAAGGTGAAATTTTGGTACATTTCGGATAACTTTCATATTTTGATGAATAGTGAAAATTACTAAATTTTAATTAAAAACAACTTTTTTAATCAAAATAATTAATAATGATAAATTATGAATTTTAGTATTTTTAAAGTATATTTAGAATATATTTTTACCATTTAATATAATGTTTGTCATTGGACATAAGTTTACAATTAAACCGAACATAAACAAGTGTCAATCTTTTGATAGTTATTATCTCTTAAAAACACGCTTCTTGTTTTGACAGCAGGATTTAATTTTAAATTAATTACTGCCACTTATGTGTTTTGAATTTAGGAAAATGGATTCCATATTTGTAATCAGGATGTTAAAATTGTGTAAATAGGTAACTTTTATTTTTATACATTTTGAATAATTACTGCGGTAAATATTTTATTTACCATGGTTAAGGGTAAATCCGGTAAATAAGGGTTAAAAAATAATATTATAGTAATAATAAATTACCCTAAAACGTGTCTTAACCCTATTGGTTGATACATGGTCTACCAAGGACATCATTGGGTCGATTTTGGGACCCCATGGATCCACTTGTAAGTGATAATGACACTTTATTTTAATTAAGTTAAAATGAATACAAAAATGACACAAGCATATATCTTTTAGAAACACAATTGTTACATAGGGTTATATATGTTGGATTTTAGATTATAAATATTCATTAGAAAGATAAAAAGATTTCCTACATAATGATAGTTTATTTATAATTTTTAGACATTAAATAATTTATTTTATTTATGACACAATGATGATGTAGTAATTACTATAATAGTAAATCATTAAAATAATTGATATTATAAATACCCAAATAAATATAATATGAAACTTTTAATGAATTAAACTAATTTTCTGGGATAATATGATATCTTAGAATTGATTTAATTGAATTTTTTTGAAGTAATAAATCTGTTATGAGTTTCACAAAAAACAACTATTGAATAGTGTCAAAATTGACATAAAAGAGTTCTTAAAACAAATATTATATTATTAATTGATATTGAATTCCTAAAAATATAAGGTTCGGCCAAGGGACTTATATCATGATAGTTTCATCATTAATGGACCACTTGGGGGTCGTTTGGATGTATATAGTTAGTTTATTAACCATATTATAAAAAATACAAAGAGACATTGTAAAAGTGAAACTAATTAACTTAGAGTTAATACTTAAAGATAAGGTTAATATAAGTACCCAAACCTGTCTAAATTCTATTGGTTGAGTTGTTTTCGACCCATCCCCAACTTAACCTTTGAATAGTCAACTTTGGATCCATTGGAAACCGATTATGAATTTATTATAAACTAATATCTCTAGCTTTTCCAAAGGTGCCCCTCACCCCTCTTATAAAAGGGAACTCCTCCTTCCCATATTTTCACACCTTCAAAGCCTTTTGGTTCGACCAAAATCTACCCAAATACTCTCCCAACATCCCTCAATACAACCTAGAGGCCTTAGTTTGATCCGAAATCCAACCTATGGAGCCCTTTTGATCAAATCAAAAGGAAGAACCCGAAGAAGAGGTAATGATTTCACCACCCTTCTCCCAGTTCATTTCTTCTTCCACTTCTTCTTCCTTTGTTCTTACCATTCTAAAATAATAACTCCAGTATATCACATATACTGTGATGTTATTATAAATATGGTACAACCATATTCAGTATTCTATCCACCCTTTGAATAACATGTCACCATACGTGCGTACGTACGGCTTACCGTCTCCACGTCGTGGTGTAATTGTTATTCAATATATTATTATTTGGATGGGTATAATAATGATGTGTAACTCATGTAAATAATAAATATAACATGTTAATGATTCTGTATATATGATATAACAACCATTTATATATTATTTTAATATCGAAATAATGATATTGTCGCCCGTGCGTACGTACGGACTACCGTCTCCACGAACGCGATGAGATTCATTCTCCATCGTATCCATTCAAGTATAATTATCATTTGATGATTTAAAAATGATGTTTAAGGACTTGATATCATTATGGATATGAATCATATACAACCTATCCTTTACAAAAATGTCTTACGTAACAAAACATATAAAAGAAAACAAGTAAGTTAACACCCGAAACAACAATAATACTAAGATATTATTATAAATCGATATTAAAAGATCATATATGATATCATATTAATGTATATGATTCTTGTATAATTTAGTAACAATTATTTAACCATTATACAGGAGGTTAACCTACCCCAACCAAGGAAAAGTACAAGGTAAGGGTTTACTTTACAACCTCTTCATTATCCAAGGTTGTTTATACGTAATAATCTACTGGGATCTCTTTATCATCCACATCCATGTTTCTTAAAAATGTATTTCAAAACATTTTTACTATTTATTAGAATATGAGTTAAAGTCATTTATACCCTTTTTGACTTTTATAGGTGGTTTATAAAGGAATCTTTCGGTCGTTTTCAAAACAAGGTCCTTTTAACCTTTTCGACAGAATTAAGGTAAGAATGTTTTTTTTAACTTATACGGCGGGTGCGGCTATTTTCCGCCGTTATAAAATCTTCAAAGCTTCCCTTACTAGCTTATAAGATTATTTTCAAAGAAAATGTTTTATTTTATATGGATCTTAAATGATTTCAAAATAAAAGGAGATATTTCTTTAAAAGAATTTTGATTTCATCTATGTCAACATCCTTTGATGGATTTTAAGATTATTTGAAGTTGATTTATTATGATACAAAACTTCTATATTGTATTGAAGGTTTTGTGATAAGTTTGACTGTGGATGTGATTTTTTTATACCATTCATAGTTTATGGTGAAAGTATTGACATTTCGTATGCTAGTTTTAATACGAATTTTTATGTTATATTTAAACCTTTTCATATGGGAATGCATTGGACTTAATATGTGACGGGTGGAGCCCGCTATAGCTCCTCGATGCATCGGTAGGTCTCATGAGACAAACTAGTGTCTTGGAACAAGGCCTTGACAAAATCTTATTTGTAGTCTTGGCACGAGGCCTTGACTATGTGGTTATGATAGTCTGGCATTATGCATTCCAACATTATGAAAGTGGTTATTGATTTTTGCATGTGATTATTCGATTAGTAGAATATCCATGTGAATAAGTAAATGGAATTATTTCATTTTATTTATGCCATACCATGTTGAAAGTTCATGTTTGAAAGGCTTTTGTTTTAGTTATACATTTCTTTAAAAGTTTATTCTTATTTATGAAAGTTTCCGCTATATTGTTATCCTTACTGGGCATTTGAGCTCACCCCTTTTCTATGTTTTATTTTTCCCAGGAAGTGAAGAAGTAAGTTATGAATGACCTGCAGGGATATTATGTGGGGATATGAGTGAGGATTATGGAGACAATATGTTGTTGTAGTAGTTTTTCGTTTAATGATGTAATGTAAAACTTATGAATATATCTAGTGTTTCCAGGGCTACTAAACCAATCAGTCTTTCGAGATTTGATCTTTCTTGTGATCATAACAATGTTATGTAATAATGCACCGACTCTGGGTAACTGGGGTCGGGGCGTTACAGTTGGTATCAGAGGAAGTTTAGTACAAACCTTGGAATCTAGATTTAGATAAACTCTGATTAGAGCACGTAGACCTAAGATGAACTTTGAGGATTAGTATAGAAGAACTTCCTAGAATTTTGGTATTGTAGAGATTTTGTGAGTTTTCCGAGCAATACATCCCTGTCTGGATATGAGCAGGTAGAGGCGGCTCTGGCACAGTTGTACCTAGGGGTAAAACCTGAAAACACCGCTTTGAGCTAGACTCGAACGGGAACTGGTGCACGACAACGGGTCTTGCTGCACTCTTGGTTACGACACTCCCGGGGGATATGCTTAGGATAACTCTCATTTTCATTACAAATCATTTTGAATGGATTATGAGTATATACTTCCTCAAAGAAAACATTCTTATGATTATGGATTATATCCATAAATAGTTCAATTTATGTTAAGTGTTTTATAAGTATGGGATTATGTATTTTGATTCATAAACTGATCTAGTTTATGCCATTGTTTAGAAATGGCACCTAGTGGAAGAAATGGAAACCGTATCAATGCACGCACTCCATGTAGGGATTGCCCTCCTGCTCAAGATAATTATAGTGGGGCTGGTGATGCAACTGGTGCTGATCAGCTAATCACCATACTGGGACAACTTACTCAGGTTATGAATAATAACATTAACCGTATGGAGTACCCTGATCCGCAGCGTGGAGGATCAATGTTAGATCGATTCATGAGGCAACAACCACCAACGTTCAATGGGAGTACAAATCCCTTAGTAGCTGAGCAATGGATAAATTCCCTAGAGAAAATATTTCAGGCTTTGGGGAGCAGTGAAAGGGAAAAAGTTATCATGGTAGTTTACCGCCTCACTGGAGATGCTGATCAATAGTGGTCATTGATTCAAAACATGAAGGAAGATGATGAAGTATCAAATATGGAATGGAGGGAGTTCAAAGATCTGTTTTTAGAAAAATACTTTCCTCGCGACCATCGAGCAGATATGGAAAGGCAATTTCTGGGTCTGAGACAAAAGGAGGATGAGAATGTCACAAAGTATGAGGCTAACTTTACAAGGTTAGCGAGGTATGCTGGAGATTATATTCGCAACCCAAGAAGTAAGATTGATCGTTTCTTTGATGGGTTAAAACCATTTCTCCGTCGAGCACTAGTCTCACAATCCTTTTCATCGTACGAAGACATTGTCTCATGTGCTATCAAGACCGAAAAGGAATTCTCTAAGTCTTATGACTTTAAAGCAAAGAAAGAGAAGAAGAGACCTGCTGATCAATCTGGGAATGGAAATAAGGGGAAGAAGGGAAAGGTTGAATATCCATCTTGTGGTAAATGCGGGAAGAAACATCCTGGTACTTGCTTGAAGGGAATGGGAGTCTGTTACAAGTGTGGTGAAAAAGGCCACCAAGCTCGTGATTGCAAGGGGAAGAAGGAATCTACCAACGTTCAGTGCTACAATTGCAGGGAGATGCGGCATTATGCAAATGCATGTCCTAAGCGTCAGGAGAACTTACCTCAGAAAAGGCCAAGGGATCAAGGCCAAGCTTATGCTATCACTACTGCAGAGGTAGAAGCTCCAAAAGAAGTGGTGGCAGGTAATTTAATGGTTTCCTCAAGTTTAGAAAATGCATTATTTGACTCTGGATCGTCGCATTGTTTCATATCTTCCCAGTTTGCTAAGAAAATTAGATATTTCCAATTTGATTTAATAAGGGAGTTGTCAGTTAAAACTCCTAAGGGAAGTATCATTGCAACAATGTTTTGTGAATCAGTCCCCATTAGAGCACATAAATGTTCGTTATCTGCTGATCTCATCGTCATACCTATGATTGAGTTTGACTTAATCCTCGGTATGGACTGGCTTTCGGACTATGATGCAAAGATTTATTGTAAGAAGAAAGAGGTTACGATTCTTGATGATAGTGATAAGGAAAACCTTATCTTTAGAGCAGAATCGTCACCACCTAATTCTTATTTAGATCCACCCCCAGTAGCACAACTTAATTCAATTATTGGGGAGGAAGAGAATGAAATAACTGTCGGTGAGGAAAGGAATGTTAAAATAGAGGATGTACCTGTTGTGAAAGAATTTGTAGATGTATTTCCGGAAGATTTACCTGGACATCCTCCAGAACGAGAAGTTGATTTTTCCATTGATTTGATTTCTGGATCAAGGCCTATATCGAAGAACCCTTATAGAATGGCCACTATAGAGTTAGTCGAACTAAATAAACAACTAGAGGAATTGAGTAATAAGGGATTTATTCGCCCTAGTGTTTCTCCATGGGGAGCCCCTGTTCTATTTGATAAAAAGAAAGATGGATCTATGAGGTTATGTATCGACTACAGGGAGATCAATTCTATAACGATAAAGAACAAGTATCCCCTACCTCGTATTGATGATTTATTTGACCAACTACATGGAGCCCAATACTTTTCAAAGATTGAACTTCGATATGGATACCATCAGTTGTGTGTAAAGAAGGAAGACATTCCGAAGACAGCATTTCAAACCAGGTATGGGCATTACGAGTTTACTGTAATGCCTTTTGGATTGACTAATGCACCCTCTTTATTCATGGATCTGATGAATAGAGTTTTCAAGGAGTATCTCGATGAATTTGTGGTGGTATTTATTGATGATATCTTGGTATACTCCAAAACCTACGAGGATCATGAAAATCACTTGCGCATTATCTTGAAGACTCTGAGGAGGCATGAATTATATGGGAAGTTTAGCAAGTGTGAATTCTGGCTTCAGGAGATTTCTTTTCTTGGCCATATTGTCTCTAAAGATGGAATCTCTGTTGATCCTTCTAAGAACAAGGCAGTCCAAGAATGGCCAGCACCTACGAGTATAACTGAGGTACGCAGTTATATTGGTTTGGCAGGTTATTATCGACGTTTCGTCCAGAATTTTGCCCGATTGGCTAACCCATTAACGAAGCTCACACGTAAAGGGGTTAAATTTGTTTGGAAAAAAGAGTGTGAAGAATGTATCGAAGAACTGAAGAGAAGATTAGTCAATGCTCCTATATTGACTCTACCATCGGGGAATGATGGGTTCGTTATTTATAGTGATGCATCGAAGAAAGGACTTGGTTGTGTCCTTATGCAGAATGATAGAGTTATTGCCTATACATCACGACAGTTGAAAATTCCTGAACAAAACTATCCTACTCATGATCTCGAGTTAGCAGCTGTGATCTTTGCTTTGAAGATATGGAGGCACTACCTCTATGGTGAAAAATGTGAGATTTATACTGATCACAAGAGTTTGAATTATATTTTCTCACAAAAAGAACTCAACATGAGGCAAAGGAGATGGCTTGAATTACTCAAGTATTATGATTGCACGATACAATACCACCCGGGGAAAGCAAACAAGGTGGTAGATGCTCTGAGTAGAAAAGACCATGGAGTTTTAACCAATATGAGAATTGAAAGGGATCCAATTTTCATGGTTCTAGTGAAGATGGACATGGGAATAACCAGGGAAGGTGAAACATCATTTCTTTTTCAAATGGTTGCCAAACCATCTTTACTAGAAAGGATTAAGAGTTCTCAGACCGATGATGAAGAATTCCAAAAGAAGATTAAAGCTATGAATGATGGGAGATTGAGAGACATTGTATATGAAGATGGAATTTTGAAATTCGGGAAGAGACTTTGTGTTCCCGATTTACCTGATCTAAAAAGGGAATTGCTGGATGATGCTCATAGTTCCAATTTCTCAATACACCATGGGAGCACAAAAACGTATAGAGATTTGAAGGAACATTTTTGGTGGGACAACATGAAGAGGGAGATTGCTGATTTTGTGTCAAGATGTATGGTTTGTCAACAAGTGAAAGCTGGAAGGCAACAGCCTGGAGTAGTCATGCAACCTCTTACCATACCGGAGTTGAAATGGGACAATATTACGATGGACTTTGTCATGGGGATACCAAAGACTCTTAGAAGGAACGATGCAATATGGGTTATTGTTGATCGTCTTACCAAGTCAGCACATTTTCATGCTATAAGAGAAGATCTACCCCTGGAACGTCTAGCAAGACTATACATTAATGAAGTTGTGAGACTTCATGGAGTACCCCTATCGATTGTTTATGATCGTGATCCCCGTTTTACTTCAAGATTTTGGAAAAGTCTTCAGAAATCCCTGGATACTGAACTTCATTTGAGCACTGCTTACCACCCTCAGACAGATGGACAATCAGAATGGACTATTCAAACCCTAGAAGACATGTTGAGATCTTGCTCACTTGACTTTCAGGGTATGTGGGATCAATATTTACCACTGGTAGAATTTTCCTATAACAATAGCTTCCATTCGAGTATTCAGATGGCACCATATGAAGCGTTATACGGAAAGAGATCTCGTACACCAACCTGTTGGGATGAGGTTGGTGAAAGAAAACTTATAGGCCCAGAACTTGTGGAGGAAACGGTGGAAAAGGTGAAGGTAATCCAAAATCACATCAAAGCAGCTCAAAATAGGCAGAAGAGCTATGTCGATAATCGAAGGAAGGATTTGGAATTTCAAGTCGGTGATTATGTTTTTCTGAAGGTATCTCCATGGAAGGGATTCATACATTTTGGTAAGAAAGGTAAATTGAGTCCCAGGTACATCGGACCCTTCGAAATTCTAGAACGAATTGGGGTTGTAGCTTACCGATTGGCAATGCCGCCAAGTCTCTCCAAAGTTCACGATGTGTTCCACGTATCTCTGTTGAGAAAATACATGCCTGACCCAATGCATGTACTCACCTATGAGAAATTAGAACTGGAACCCGATCTTTCCTATTGTGAAGAGCCTGTCAGGATTCTTGATACGAGAGAACAAGTACTGAGAAACCGGACGACGCGTCTGGTAAAAGTTTTGTGGAGAAATCATAAGATGGAAGAGGCAACGTGGGAACCCGAGGAACTTATGATGAAGAACCACCCGAGTCTTTTTATGCAGTAATACCCTAGAAATTTCGAGGACGCAATTATTTGAAGGAGGGGAGAATGTAACACCCCAAGCTTCCACGGTACGTTTCCCTTCGAATAATGCGATAGCGTGTGTTGTACGCAACCTCGAGTTCTAACACACACCACAACTAATTAAACTAGCCGTTGTGAATAGTAAAACCTACTTTTTGAAATTATATGTATTTTATATTCCAAAATGGACATCATTTTTAGATTCGGAATATCGAATTTAGCCTAAGGTGAAATTTTGGTACATTTGGGATAAATTTCATATTTTGATGAATAGTGAAAATTACTACATTTTAATTAAAAACAACTTTTTTAATCAAAATAATTAATAATGATAAATTATGAATTTTAGTAGTTTTAAAGTATATTTAGAATATATTTTTACCATTTAATATAATGTTTGTCATTGGACATAATTTTACAATTAAACCGAACATAAACAAGTGTCAATCTTTTGATAGTTATTATCTCTTAAAAACACGCTTTTTGTTTTGACAGCGGGAATTAATTTTAAATTAATTTCTGCCACTTCTGTGTTTTGAATTTAGGAAAATGGATTCCATATTTGGAATCAGGATATTCAAATTGTGCAAATAGGTAACTTTTATTTTTAGACATTTTGAATAATTACTGCGGTAATTATTTTATTTACCATGGTTAAGGGTAAATCCGGTAAATAAATGTTAAAAAATAATATTATAATAATACTAAATTACCCTAAAACGTGTCTTAACCCTATTGGTTGATACATGGTCGACCATGGACATCTTTGGGTCGATTATGGGACCCCATGGATCCACTTGTAAGTGATAATGACACTTTATTTTAATTAAGTTAAAATGAATACAAAAATGACACAAGCATATATCTTTTAGAAAAACAATTGTTACATAGGGTTATATATGTTGGATTTTAGATTATAAATATTAATTAGTAAGATAATAAGATTTCCTACATAATGATATTTTATTTATAATTTTTAGACATTAAATAATATATTGTATTTATGACACAATGATGATGTAGTAATTACTATAATAGTAAACAATTAAAATAATTGATATTATAAATACACAAATAAATATAATATGAAACTTTTAATGAATGAAACTAATTTTCTAGGATAATATGATATATTAGGATTGATTTAATTGACTTTTTTCGAAGTAATCAATCTGTTATGTGTTTCAAAAAAATCAACTATTGAATAGTGTCAAAATTGACATAAAAGAGTTCTTAAAACAAATGTTATATTATTAATTGATATTAAATTCGTAAAAATCTAAGGTTCGGCCAAGAGACTTATATCATGATAGGTTAATCATTAATGGACCACTTTGGGGTCTTTTAGATGTATATAGTATGTTTATTAACCATATTATATAAAAATACAAAGAGACATTGTAAAACTGAAACTAATTAACTTAGAGTTAATACTTAAAGATAAGGTTAATATAAGAACCCAAACCTGTCTAAATTCTATTGGTTGAGTTTTTTTCGACCCATCCCCAACTTAACCTTTGAATAGTCAACTTTGGAGCCATTGGAAACCGATTATGAATTTATTATAAACTAATATCTCTAGCTTTTCCAAAGGTGCCCCTCACCCCTCTTATAAAAGGGAACTCCTCCTTCCCATTTCTTCACACCTTCAAAGCCTTTTGGTTCGACCAAACTCTGCCCAAATACTCTCCCAACATCCCTCACTACAACCTATAGGCCTTATTTTGATCAGAAAGCCAACCTAAGGAGCCCTTTTGATCAAATCAAAAGGAAGAACCCGAAGAATAGGTAATGATTTCACCACCCTTCTCCAAGTTCATTTCTTCTTCCACTTCTTCTTCCTTTGTTCTTACCATTCTAAAATAATAACTCCAGTATCTCAAATATACTGTGATGTTATTATAAATATGTTACAACCATTTTCAGTATTCTATCCACCCTTTGAATAACATGTCACCATACGTGCGTACGTACGGCTTACCGTCTCCACATCGTGGTGTAATTGTTATTCAATATATTATTATTTGGATGGGTATAATAATGATGTGTAACTCATGTAAATAATAAATATAACATGTTAATGATTCTTTATATATGATATAACAACCATTTATATATTATTTTAATATCGAAAGAATGATATTGTCGCTCGTGCGAACGTACGGACTACCGTCTCCACGAACGCGATGAGATTCATTCTTCATCGTATCCATTCAAGTATAATTATCATTTGATGATTTAAAAATGATGTTCAAGGACTTGATATCATTCTGGATATGAATAATATACAACCTATACTTTACAAAAATGTCTTACGTAACAAAACATATAAAAGAAAACAAGTAAGTTAACACCCGAAACAACGATAATACTAAGATATTATTATAAATCGATATTAAAAGATCATATATGATATCATATTAATGTATATGATTCTTGTATAATTTAGTAACAATTATTTCACCATTATACAAGAGGTTAACCTACCCCAACCAAGGAAAAGTACAAGGTAAGGGTTTACTTTACAACCTCTTCATTATCCAAGGTTGTTTATACTTAATAATCTACTGGGATCTCTTTATCATCCACATCCATGTTTCTTAAAAATGTATTTCAAAACATTTTTACTATTTACTAGAATATGATTTAAAGTCATTTATACCCTTTTTGACTTTTATAAGTGGTTTATAAAGGAATCTTTTGGTCGTTTTCAAAACAAGGTCCTTTTAACCTTTTCGACAGAATTAAGGTAAGAATGTTTTTTTTAACTTATACGGCGGGTGCGGCTATTTTCTGCCGTTATAAAATCTTCAAAGCTTCCCTTACAAGCTTATAAGATTATTTTCAAAGAAAATGTTTTATTTTATATGGATCTTAAATGATTTCAAAATAAAAGGAGATATTTCTTTAAAAAGAATTTTGATTTCATCTATGTCAACATCCTTTGATGGATTTTAAGATTATTTGAAGTTGATTTATTATGATACAAAACTTCTATATTGTATTGAAGGTTTTGTGATATGTTTGACTGTGGATGTGCTATTTTTATACCATTCATAGTTTATGGTGAAAGTATTGACATTTCGTATGCTAGTTTTAATACGAATGTTTATGTTATATTTAAACCTTTTCATATGGGAATGCATTGGACTTAATATGTGACGGGTGGAGCCCGCTATAGCTCCTCGATGCATCGGTAGGTATCATGAGACAAACTAGTGTCTTGGCACAAGGCCTTGACAAAATATTATTTGTAGTCTTGGCACGAGGCCTTGACTATGTGGTTATGATAGTCTGGCATTATGCATTCCAACATTATGAAAGTGGTTATTGATTTTTTCATGTGATTATTCGATTAGTAGAATATCCATGTGAATAAGTAAATGGCATTATTTCATTTTATTTATGCCATACCATGTTGAAAGTTCATGTTTGAAAGGATTTTGTTTTAGTTATACATTGCCTTAAAAGTTTATTCTTATTTTTGAAAGTTTCCGCTATATTGTTATCCTTACTGGGCATTTGAGCTCACCTGTTTTCTATGTTTTATTTTTCCCAGGAAGTGAAGAAGTAAGTTATGAATGACCTGCCGGGATATTATGTGGGGATATGAGTGAGGATTATGGAGACAATATGTTGTTGTAGTAGTTTTTCATTTAATGATGTAATGTAAAACTTATGAATATATCTAGTGTTTCCAAGGCTACTAAACCAATCGGTCTTTCGAGATTTGATCTTTCTTGTGATCATACCAATGTTATGTAATAATGCACCGACTCTAGGTAACTGGGGTCGGGGCGTTACAACATCGTAAGACCTCTACGTAACTACCAAGAGATCCAACTGTCACTCTCGCTTCCAAGGGTCGAGTCACACTATCGGCATCAGTGTGAGGTCACTAGGTCTCCTCCAGTAGAGATCTCGAAAGTGAGGGTCAAGTCAACAGTTTTAACCGGAACCTCTCAGTATCAACCAAACAAAAGGACAGGATAGAAGACATCACAAAGATAAGTGTCTTTTTATTATTGCATCTCATAGTACAAAGACATGAAGCAACTACAGAAAAACATCAAAAAAACTAGAAGCAACAGGATCAATAGCCTCCAGGTCGGAAGCTAGTCCCGCTCCAGTCCATCTGCTTCCGGATCTCCATGAACATAGGCCTTATCTAACTGAAGATGAGCTCTCCCATGTCCTCCTGTCCCCTGTGGTCGGGGTGGGCCTCCTGGTGGTGGGGGTGGCAACACCCCGAAGTGTCGTCCACCTCCAGTTGCATGACCAGATCTTCTTCAATGGCCGCCTGCTCCTTGCAGTCTGCCCTGATCGAACCTCTGCCTCTGGCTGGGAGGTTCTTCATTTAACTGCTGGTCATCTGCATGGAGGGTCGGACAGTCACGTTCCATGTGACCAATTCCACCGCAGGAGTAACATTGTCCACTCTCGGCATGTCTGGCTCTGACTCCACCCTGGTTTCCCTGCACAACTGAACCTGAGTCGTGCAGTCGGCCACCGGTAGGTCTGGTCCTCTTGGACCTCTGCGTCATCTGTCTACTGCCTGCTGCAGAAGACTCTGCCGCAAGACGGCTAGTGGTGTGTCCTGATGCTGGAGACTGCTCAGTAAGAAAACTCTCCACTAAGAGGTCTCTCTCCAACACCCCTGTTTATGTCGGAATGTTGTGAGAAACAAAAAAAGCTCTAATCTCTCGCCTGATCCCCTGCTCGAAGGTTCGGGCCCTGAAGAATGGGTCCCGTACCATATCTGTGGAGTAGCGCGAGAGGTCTGTGAACCTCGCTGAATACTGTGCCACTTTCATGCTGCCCTGCCGCAGCTGTAGTAGCTCATGTATACGCACCGCTCGAAGGGTGGCTGGTACAAACACTTCCCGGAACAGGCTCTTGAAGTCTGCCCAAAGAAGTGTCGCCTCGTCATGCATCTAGAGCATCAGGCTCCACCATCTGTCTGCTGCTGCCTGAAGAAGGCTAGCAGCAAGGATCACCATGAAGTCTGCCGGCGTCCCCACTAGCCTGAAAACTCTCACCACAGCCTCCAGCCAATCCTCAGCCGCCTGCGGGTCCGTCCCTCCCTTGAACCTGGGTGGCCTCTGGCGCTGGAACTCGTGCATTGTGCTCAGGCAAAGTTCAGCCTCTACTGCTGGGGCTGGTGGCATCAGTGGCCCAACAGGTAGTAGTACCGCTGGTGCCTCAACTGGGATAGGGCCCTGTACTAAGGCCTCGTCTCTCGGCGGGCTGTCAGTACATACAACTCTCGGGGCTCTCGCTGGTCGTCCGTGGGGAGGCATCCTGAAAGAAACAACGTGACACGGTCAAACGATTAACCTAGTGAGATGACCTGGTTTGAGCTGACTTTTAAAACTTATGGAAACACACACGCAAACAGTGTTTTCATGCACAAAGTCGGAAATCAGTTGTCAGGGTCCTGGTGTATGGATACGTCGGCCGCCCACACCAACACTGGACTCCCTGAACTGAAAACCACACTCGGTACTCTTAACACTATCGCTTCACAGAAAGAAAATGTCAGAGTTATATGTTCTGCGGTAGAACCGACTCCTCTGATACCAATTTGTCACGACACGTCCTCGGGCCTATGTCGTGACTACTCCACGCCCGCCTTCCATAGGGCAGGGGCTGGCGACAAGCACCAAAGGCGTAAATCCCGATAACTGGGAAGGAATTTCCTTATAAAAGTAAACAAAACACCATAGAGTACAAGCAGAAGCAAAACACTAAGTACAAAGGAAGGTGCTGAAAAGTAAATGGGCCAGAATACAAACCCAAATGAAAGTAAAACTACAAATGAACAAGTACAACAGGAATAGACAACAGCTGGAAGAAAGGAAGCATCTCCTGGATCATCCTCCTCGGATCCTACCTGAAGGGTAGGTACAGATGACACAACTCCTGCATCATCCACCACGGATCCTACCTGAAGGGTAGGTACAGATAGCCTCCACAACGCTCTCGCCCATCAACCTCCTCTATGTGTCATCTCGCCATGTAGTCCACCTTCAGGTACCGTCCAGTCCTCGAACACTCGGCCTCCGTCAGCACTGCCCATCGTCTGCAACCAACACAACGAGGTGCGAGCATAGCCCGTGCAGGGGTGAGTATAACGATACTCAATAGGGACCTCGAGACCCTCAAGGTCTCACTAAAACCAACATGGATATCCACAAAGAAGATCTCAACAGATAACCTCTACTTAGGTATATGCCCATACATATATCTAAGTAATCAAGTAACCCATCTCAATCATGAGGGAAACACAAAGATCATGAAATCAACGGATAACCACTACCCAGTTATATGCCCATACATATACCTAAGTTATCAAGTGACACATCCCAATCAAGAGGTAAACACAAAGGTTAAAAGTCTTAGCTCAAACCAGGATTTTCATTATCGAAACCGTAACTGCTGAAGAGATCCGTCTCTGAAGTGTACAGTGGTCCTGTCACAACTCTGAGTTACTGCTCACTAACCTAAGACTGCTGAGGTACTCCTCCTGTTGAGTACCGCGGGTCTGCGGCCTACTACCAGGTGCTCCGTCCGATGTGGGTCTGTCGCCAAATACCGGGAGCTCCCCCTAATAGCCTACAGAGGTACTCCTCCTGTCGAGTACCGCGGGTCTGCGGACAACTACCGGGCACTCCGTCCGCCGTGGGTCTGTCGCCAAATACCAGGAGCTCCGTCCACTAGGCTAGTCGACTCACTCAAAGTCGAGTCGGTCAAGCAGTCGTCAGGTTTCAGCCGGCTACACGGTCTCCGTACTCCATAAGCTCATCTCCAGGAGGGTTTGCTCCACGAGCTACAAGTCGATACTCCAAGTATCACAAAGTCCCACGAAGAAGTATCTCAAAGGACTGCCTCATTATAGGGGTCTCAATGCAACAGTCGGCGCGTCAATCAGACGCATGGTCTGTGAGTTACTAGCCTTTTCATCCCCGGGGCCCGGTTGGTTTTGTGTGCGAACCAATCCGGCCGTAACTCAACTATACCCCGAACACTCATATGGTATACTCATAGGGACCGTTTCTCAACGTGATCACCAACACCGCTGACGGTTCGTCAAACAGACGTCTAGTATGAATAATATCTCCATTTCCGTTCTAGGGGCCCGGTTGGATTTCGGGTACAATCCAACCCGGCCACTATCCAACAGAAACCAAAACTCGGGTGAAGTATGCCAAAAGTTCCGTCTCATCACGATGAAAACAACGAGACAGACGGTACGTCAATCGGTCGCTCGGTCTGTGAGTTATTGGCTTTTTCGTTCCAGGGGCCCAGTTGCTTTCGTGAGCGAACCAACCCGACCGCACTCCGACGGCATCCAAACCTAGAGCGGAGTAAGCCAAAAGATCCGTCTCACTAAGAGGAATCAAAAAAGTCGATGGCACGTCAATCAGATGTTTGGAGTCAAGTTTCGAGCGTTTCCGCTCCGAGTGTAAAGACTCGTAAATTTCAAGGAAATTTTTTTCTTAATTTTATTTGGAATTTTACAAGAACGCAGTTTCTGACGGCGCCTGATTCCGAGGCCCGGTGTGCCCAGAATCATTTTCCGAAGTTTGGCTCGGGTACGTTCAGTGAACGGACGAGCGGGTTTTTCTAACTTTTGAACCGGTGCCCGGAATCGAATTCTGAGGGCACCGATGAAATCGCAGCGCCGGTATTCGCTTAGAAATGCCTCTTCCGGAGTTGCGTTTGCTCGGGTGTGGTTTTTAATTTTCGGGCTTAAAGTTAAGAAATAAAATAATTTTGCGATAACTTTATTTTATTTCACTTAAGTCGCTTGGAAGCCACTTGAAGCGACTTAAAGGCGGCTTGAACTAAGTTGAACTGGATAGGATGCTATCCAGAAATATCCTACCCCCTTGGTAGGATATTTGTGAGGTGGGGCCCGCACGAGCCCCGCCGTTTCTTTCCGCTAAGAAACGCACCCGTGAAAACCCGTCTTAATGAAAGTCAACTGACGCGTTTTCTAAATTCTTAACAGACCATTTAATTGGGTGGTTTATTTCGTGAATTAAATGGGCTGTTTGTTTCGTGAATTAAATGGCCTGTTTCTTTCGTTGAATTAATTCAACGAATTAATTCAATCGTTTCTTAACCTGTTTTCGTGTGTTGGCATATTAATAAAATAAGACCAACCCAAAATCTTTTGAGAAGATTTGAGAGGATCCTTGTTTCTTCTTCTCCCTCACGAAGAACGCGAAAAACGCGAAGAACGCCGAACCCGGAAATCGACGACGCGACGCCTTGATCCGCATCGCCGACAACGTTCTTCTGCGACGTCTCTTCCTCCGCGACGGATCATCGATCGACTTCTTGAGGTAAGAATCTCGGACCTTCCTTTTTATCTCCTTCGTGGTTCTTAACCAAAAACACGGATTTAATTGATTAAATTAAATCTGCTGTTTCATGGTGCGTTGAGTTCGCCGACTCAACACCGGATTCCGCGACGACGCGACGCCTCCCCGCGACGACGCGACGATCCCTCTCTTCCGCGACGAGCTTTTCCGCGAAGAACGCCCGCACGCGACGATCGACGAGGTAGGGATTTTATAATTTTGGAATACCCCTCTTTATATTCCCGTGAACGTTCTTTAAAAATTAAAGAGCCGGTTTCAAATGATCAATTTTATTTTATTAAAATTGTCGGTTCATGTGTTGAACAATTTCTCCCGTTGTTTATCTCTATCGCGGAGGGTGCGGGCCAACGAACACGGCCCGACGACCCTCCGCCGTTCTTCTTTTTGTGCGGAATTGACGGGCGACGACGGAACGTGCCGCAACGGATGTTGGGTGATCCCGCAGTGAAGAACGGAACCCGGGAGGAACATCGGCGCAAACGAGAAGGAAAACGGGCCACCGGAGCGACTCCGGCGGCCGGAGGCGGCGGCGCCCTGGCGCGCCGCCGGACAGGCCGCCGCGGCTGAGCCGCGGTCCGCGGGTCCGGTTCTTCCGGTCGGGACGCGGCAATGCGCCGCGTCCGCTGACGACCCACACGGCCCGCACGCGGGCCGCGGCTCCCTCGACTGCGGGCTGCGCCCGCGGCTTCCACCCGCGCCCCTCGGCCGAGCCGAGCCGGTCGAGCCGAGTCGGCCGAGCCGGGCTGGCCGGGCCGGGCCGGGTCAACCGGGTCGGACCCGGGTCGGGTCGACCCGGTTCGGGCCGACCCGGTTCGGCCGACCCAGGGGGGGGGGGGGGGTCGGGCCGGGTCGGCTCGGGCCCGAACCCCCTTCTTCTGATGTTTTCGTTCAAATGGCCGTATCTTGAGCTACGAGCCTCCGAACAACGCGCCGTCAGTGACAACGCGATCCTTGGATCGAGACGGTCGTTTCGGTATACTATACTCAAGGTGCACCTTCCTTTTCGGGAGCCTACGTAGTTAAAACTCTGTAGTTAAGCGTGCTTGGCCTAGAGCAGTGATTGGGATGGGTGACCTCCTGGGAAGTTTCCCAGGGTGGGTGTGAGACGGAAAGACCAATAACTAACAGACCGGGCGTCCGATTGACGCGCCGTCTGTTTCGTTGAATTCCTCAAAGTGAGACGGATCTTTTGGCATACTCCGCCCGAGGATTGGACGCAGGTGGAGTACGGTCGGGTTGGTTTTGCCTTAAAAACCAACCGGGCCCCTGGGACGAAAAAGCCAATAACTCTCAGACCGGGCGTCCG
This sequence comes from Viscum album, assembly GCA_963277665.1. Taxonomy (NCBI): domain Eukaryota; kingdom Viridiplantae; phylum Streptophyta; class Magnoliopsida; order Santalales; family Viscaceae; genus Viscum; species Viscum album. The sequence goes on from OY728158.1 coordinate 398,350,854, forward strand.
ATTGACGCGCCGTCTATTGCGTTGAGTTCCTCTTGATGAGACGGAACTTTTGGCATCCTTCGCCCGAGTTTTGGATGCAGATGGATAGTGGCCGGGTTGGATCGCACTGAAATCCAACCGGGCCCCTGGAACGGAAAAGCTGATATCTTTCAGACCAGACATCTGTTTGACGAACCGTCAGCGGCATTGGTGATCACGTTGAAAAACGGTCCCTATGAGTATACCCTGTGAGTGTTCGGGGTATAGTTGAGTTACGGCCGGATTGGTTCGCTCACGAAACCAACCGGGCCCCTGGGACGAAAAGGCTAATAACTCACAGACCGGGCGTCTGATTGACGCGCTGTTTGTTGCGTTGAGACCCCTATGACGAGGTGGTCCTTCGAGATACTTCCTTGTGGGACTTTGTGATACTTGGAGTATCGACCAGCAGCTCGTGGAGCGGACCCTCCCGGAGACGAGCGGGCGGAGCACGGAGACCGTGTAGCTGACTGAGACCCGACGACTGCTGATCGAACGACTCGGTGTGTGACAGAGGTGCGCTTGGTTGTAGCGGCACATGGGAGCGCTTGGTTGTAGCGGCAGACCCACGACAGAGGTGCGCTTGGTTGTAGCGGCACATGGGAGCGCTTGGTTGTAGCGGCAGACCCAAGACAGAGGTGCGCTTGGTTGTAGCGGCACATGAGAGCGCTTGGTTGTAGCGGCAGACCCACGACAGTGGTGCGTTTGGTTGTAGCGGCACATGGGAGCGCTTGGTTGTAGCGGCAGACCCACGACAGAGGTGCGTTTGGTTGTAGCGGCACATGGGAGCGCTTGGTTGTAGCGGCAGACCCACGACAGAGGTGCGCTTGGTTGTAGCGGCACATGGGAGCGCTTGGTTGTAGCGGCAGACCCACGACAGTGGTGCGCTTGGTTGTAGCGGCACATGGGAGCGCTTGGTTGTAGCGGCAGACCCACGAAAGAGGTGCGCTTGGTTGTAGCGGCACATGGGAGCGCTTGGTTGTAGCGGCAGACCCCCGACAGAGGTGCGCTTGGTTGTAGCGGCACATGGGAGCGCTTGGTTGTAGCCGCAGACCCACGACAGTGGTGCGCTTGGTTGTAGCGGCACATGGGAGCGCTTGGTTGTAGCGGCAGACCCACGACAGAGGTGCGCTTGGTTGTAGCGGCACATGGGAGCGCTTGGTTGTAGCGGCAGACCCACGACAGAGGTGCGCTTGGTTGTAGCGGCACATGAGAGCGCTTGGTTGTAGCGGCTGGCCCGCATTACTCGATAGGTGGAGTACTACAGCAGTCTTAAGTTAGTGGGCAGTATCTCGGAGTTGTGACAGGACCACTGTACACTCCAGAGACGGAGCTCTTCAGCAGTTATGGTTTCGATGATGAAAATCCTGGTTTGAGCTGAGACTTTTGACCTTGTGTTTGCCTCATGATTGAGATGGGTTACTTGATAACTTAGGTATATGTATGGGCATATATCTAAGTAGAGGTTATCTGTTGAGATCTTCATTGTGGTTATCCTTTTTGGTTTTAGAGAGACCTTGAGGGTCCTGGGGTCCCTACTGAGTATCGTTATACTCACCCCTGCACGGGCTATGCCCGCACCTCGTTGTGTTGGTTGCAGACGATAGGCAGTGCTGATGGAGGCTGAGTGTTCGAGGACTGGACGGTACCCGTAGGTGGACTACACGACGAGTCAGTACCCGGAGGTGGACTACACGACGAGTCAGTACCCGGAGGTGGACTACACGACGAGTCAGTACCTGGAGGTGGACCACTGAGCGAGACGTGCTCGGAGCGGACGGCGGGACCCGAGGAGCATTGGAGCTATCTGTACCCACCCTTCAGGTGGGACTTCCAGAGGACGGCTCGACGCTGCAGTTTTTCCTTTCAATTTCTGTTTTTACTTTCAGTTGTACTTTACAGTTGGGCTTCTATTTCCGGCCCCTTTTACTTTCAGCACAGCTTGTACAGTTTTTACTTAGTGTTTACTTTTCCGCTTGCTTACTCTGTGGTGCTTGTTTACTTTTCAAAGGCAATGCCTTCCCTTTTTGCTGGGATTTACGCCTTGGTGCTAGTCGCCAGCCCCTGGCCTATGGAATGCGGGCTTGGGGTAGTCACGGCACGGGCCCCGAGGACGGGTCGTGACAAATTGGTATCAGAGCTGGTCGGTTCTACCGGGGACTCTGATCTTTCTTCTATGTGAAGCAATAGTGTTTAGCGTATTGGGTGTGGTAATCAGTCCAGGGAGTCCAGTGTTGGTGCGGCGGCCGACGTATCCGTACACCAGGATCCTGACTTCTGATTTCCGACTTAATGCATGAAAACATTGATTGCATGTGTGTTTCAAGTTTTCCTTGTGATTACTTCTGTCAGCTCACCAGGTATACTGTCCTGACCGTGGCGCACTTGTTCCCTTTTCAGGATGGCCCCACGACGACAGCCAGCTAGGATTCCGAGAGTGGAGCGTGATGACAGCCCACCGAGCGTCGAGGACTCGGTACAGGGCCCTTTGACAGCTGAGGCACCGGTGGTACCTATACCCGCCGAGGCACCGATGCTACCAGCCCCAGCCGCTGGCGATGCACGTCGCCTTAGTGCACTGCATGAGTTCCAGCGCCAGCGACCGCCCAGGTTTTGCGGGGAGACGGACCCTCAGGCCGCCGAGGACTGGCTGGAGGCAGTTGTTCGGGTTTTCAGATTAGTGAGAACACCAGCAGACCTCATGGTGATCCTCGCAGCGAGTCTCCTGCACGCGGCAGCAGGCAGATGGTGGAGCTTGATGCTCCAGGTGCACGACGAGGCTTCTCTCCTATGGACGGACTTTGAGAGCATCTTCCGCTCTGAGTTCGTCCCAGCCACCCTCCGAGCGGTGCGCATCCAGGAGCTACTACAGCTGCGGCAGGGCAACATGTCAGTGGCCCAGTACTCGGTGAGATTTACTGATCTCTCGCGCTACTCCACAGATATGGTACGGGACCCGTTCTTCCGGGCCCGGACCTTCGATCAGGGACTGAGGCATGAGATCAGGGCTTCGATGATCTCCCTCAACATTCCGACTCAGGCAGGGGTGTTAGAGAGAGCCCTCTTAGTGGAGAGTTTCCTTGCTGAGCAGTCTCCAGCAGCAGGACCCACCACTTACCGGCATGCGGCAGAGTCTTCTGCAGCGGGCAGTAGACGGATGACGCAGGGGTCCAAGAGGACTGGACCTACAGGTGGTCGCCAGCATGACTCTGGATCGTTTTCACGAGGCACTCGGGGTGGGCAACGACTTGCCATGAGAGGGCAGTGTTTCTCCTGCGGCGGGGTTGGTCACATGGCCCGTGACTGTCCGACCCGCCATACGGATGACCAGCAGACGAACGAAGGACCCCCCAGGCAGAGGCAGAGGTTCGATCAGGGCGGGCCGCAAGGAGCAGGCGGCCATGACAGGGGAGTTGGTCGTGCAGCAGGAGGTGGACGACGCTTCGGGGTGTTGCCACTACCACCACCAGGCGGTCCACCCCGACCGCAGGGGACAGGAGGACATGGGAGAGCTCAGCTTCAGGCAGCTGAGGCCTACGATCATGGAGCTCCAGGAGAAGATGGACAGGAGCGGGACTAGCTCCAGACCTGGAGACTTTTGTTCACATTGCTTCTAGTTTTGTTGATGTGTGTTTATAGATGCTTTGTGTCTTTGTACTTGAGCTGCAGTAATAAAAGACACCTTTTCTTGTGGCATTTTACTTTCCTGTCCTCTCTTGTGTTGTTACTAAGAGGTTCCGGTTTAGACTGTTGACTTGACCCTCACCCGTGAGACATCTACTGGAGGAGACCCAGTTATCACACACTGAAGCCGACAGTGTGACTCAACCCTTGGAGGCGAGAGTAATGGTTGGATCTCTTGGTAGTAGCGTCGAGGCCTTACGACGTCATCCTTGGTATGGATTAGTATCATCCATGTCGGGATTGACCGTATTAGGTGAAAAACGTGGTTCATCCAGGGGATGAGACCAGATTTCTCTTATCGGCAAGGAAGAAATCGTGGCAGCTCTAGTGGGACAAGAGGTGGTCTGGGCCACGACATAGAAGGTCCAGGTGAGCACATGGGAGCGGAAGGATCAGATGCGTGCTCAGTACCGCCTTTGTATCCCTAGTTTGTGTTGAAGCTTTACGGGGACGTAAAGCCCTGTGGTGGGAGTAATGTAAAGACTCATAAATTTCAAGGAAATTTTTTTCTTAATTTTCTTTGGAATTTTACAAGAACACAGTTTCTGACGGCGCCTGATTCCGAGGCCCGGTGTGCCCAGAATCATTTTCCGAAGATTGGCTCGGGTACGTTCAGTGAACGGACGAGCGGGTTTTTCTAACTTTTGAACCGGTGCCCGGAATCGAATTCTGAGGGCACCGATGAAATCGCAGCGCCGGTATTCGCTTAGAAACGCCTCTTCCGGAGTTGCGTTTGCTCGGGTGTGGTTTTTAATTTTCGGGCTTAAAGTTAAGAAATAAAATAATTTTGCGATAACTTTATTTTATTTCACTTAAGCCGCTTGGAAGCCACTTGAAGCCACTTAAAGGCGGCTTGAACTAAGTTGAACTGGATAGGATGCTATCCAGAAATATCCTACCCCCTTGGTAGGATATTTGTGAGGTGGGTCCCGCACGAGCCCCGCCGTTTCTTTCCGCTAAGAAACGCACCCGTGAAAACCCGTCTTAATGAAAGTCAACTGACGCGTTTTCTAAATTCTTAACAGACCATTTAATTGGGCGGTTTATTTCGTGAATTAAATGGGCTGTTTCATTCGTGAATTAAATGGCCTGTTTCTTTCGTTGAATTAATTCAACGAATTAATTCAATCGTTTCTTAACCTGTTTTCGTGTGTTGGCATATTAATAAAATAAGACCAACCCAAAATCTTTTGAGAAGATTTGAGAGGATCCTTGTTTCTTCTTCTCCCTCGCGAAGAACGCGAAAAACGCGAAGAACGCCGAACCCGGAAATCGACGACGCGACGCCTTGATCCGCATCGACGACAACGTTCTTCTGCGACGTCTCTTCCTCCGCGACGGATCTTCGATCGGCTTCTTGAGGTAAGAATCTCGGACCATCCTTTTTATCTCCTTCGTGGTTCTTAACCAAAAACACGGATTTAATTAATTAAATTAAATATGTTGTTTCATGGTGCGTTGAGTTCGCCGACTCAACACCGGATTCCGCGACGACACGACGCCTCCCCGCGACGACGCGACGATCCCTCTCTTCTGCGACGAGCTTTTCCGTGAAGAACGCCCGCACGCGACGATCGACGAGGTAGGGATTTTATAATTTTGGAATACCCCTCTTTATATTCCCGTGAACGTTCTTTAAAAATTAAAGAGCCGGTTTCAAATGATCAATTTTATTTTATTAAAATTGTCGGTTCATGTGTTGAACAATTTCTCCCGTTGTTTATCTCTAACGCGGAGGGTGCGGGCCAACGAACACGGCCCGACGACCCTCCGCCGTTCTTCTTTTTGTGCGGAATTGACGGGCGACGACGGAACGTGCCGCAACGGATGTTGGGTGATCCCGCAGTGAAGAACGGAACCCAGGAGGAACATCGGCGCAGACGAGAAGAAAAACGGGCCACCGGAGCGACTCCGGCGGCCCGCGGAAGCCGGCAGCGGCGCCGGCAGCCGGAGGCGGCGGCGCCCCGGCGCGCCGCCGGACAGGCCGCCGCGGCTGAGCCGCGGTCCGCGGGTCCGATTCTTCCGGTCGGGACGCGGCAATGCGCCGCGTCCGCTGACGACCCGCGCGGCCCGCACGCGGGCCGCGGCCCCCTCGACCGCGGGCTGCGCCCGCGGCTTCCACCCGCGCCCCTCGGCCGAGCCGAGCCGGTCGAGCCGAGTCGGCCGAGTCGGGCCGGCCGGGCTGGGCTGGGTCAACCGGGTCGGACCCGGGTCGGGTCGACCCGGTTCGGCCGACCCAGGGGGGGGCGGGCCGGGTCGGCTCGGGCCCGAACCCCCTTCTTCTGATGTTTTCGTTCAAATGGCCGTATCTTGAGCTACGGGCCTCCGAACGACGCGCCGTCAGTGACAACGCGATCCTTGGATCGAGACGGTCGTTTCGGTATACTATACTCAAGGTGCACCATCCTTTTCGGGAGCCTACGTAGTTAAAACTCCGTAGTTAAGCGTGTTTAGCCTAGAGCAGTGATCAGGATTGGTGACCTCCTGGGAAGTTTCCCAGGGTGGGTGTGAGACGGAAAGACCAATAACTAACAGACCGGGCGTCCGATTGACGCGTCGTCTGTTTCGTTGAATTCCTCTAAGTGAGACAGATATTTTGGCATACTCCGCCCGAGGTTTGGACGCAGGTGGAGTACGGTCGGGTTGGTTTTGCCTTAAAAACCAACCGGGCCCCTGGGACGAAAAAGCCAATAACTCTCAGACCGGGCGTCCAATTGACGCGCCGTCTATTGCGTTGAGTTCCTCTTGATGAGAAGGAACTTTTGGCATCCTTCGCCCGAGTTTTGGATGCAGATGGATAGTGGCCGGGTTGGATCGCACTGAAATCCAACCGGGCCCCTGGAACGGAAAAACTGATATCTTTCAGACGAGACGTCTGTTTGACGAACCGTCAGCGGCATTGGTGATCACGTTGAAAAACGGTCCCTATGAGTATACCCTGTGAGTGTTCGGGGTATAGTTGAGTTACGGCCGGATTGGTTCGCTCACGAAACCAACCGGGCCCCTAGGACGAAAAGGCTAATAACTCACAGACCGGGCGTCCGATTGACGCGCCATCTGTTGCATTGAGACCCCTATGACGAGGTGGTCCTTCGAGATACTTCCTTGTGGGACTTTGTGGTACTTGGAGTATCGACCAGTAGCTCATGGAGCGGACCCTCCCGGAGACGAGTGGGCGGAGCACAGAGACCGTGTAGCTGACTGAGACCCGACGACTGCTGATCGAACGACTCGGTGTGTGACAGAGGTGCGCTTGGTTGTAGAGGCACATGGGAGCGCTTGGTTGTAGCGGCAGACCCACGACAGAGGTGCGCTTGGTTGTAGCGGCACATGGGAGCGCTTGGTTGTAGCGGCAGACCCAAGACAGAGGTGCGCATGGTTGTAGCGGCACATGAGAGCGCTTGGTTGCAGCGGTAGACCCACGACAGTGGTGCGCTTGGTTGTAGCGGCACATGGGAGCGCTTGGTTGTAGCGGCAGACCCACGACAGAGGTGCGCTTGGTTGTAGCGGCACATTGGAGCGCTTGGTTGTAGCGGCAGACCCACGACAGAGGTGCGCTTGGTTGTAGCGGCACATGGGAGCGCTTGGTTGTAGCGGCAGACCCACGACAGTGGTGCGCTTGGTTGTAGCGGCACATGGGAGCGCTTGGTTGTAGCGGCAGACCCACGACAGAGGTGCGCTTGGTTGTAGCGGCACATGGGAGCGCTTGGTTGTAGCGGCAGACCCCCGACAGAGGTGCGCTTGGTTGTAGCGGCACATGGGAGCGCTTGGTTGTAGCAGCAGACCCACGACAGTGGTGCGCTTGGTTGTAGCGGCACATGGGAGCGCTTGGTTGTAGCGGCAGACCCACGACAGAGGTGCGCTTGGTTGTAGCGGCACATGGGAGCGCTTGGTTGTAGCAGCAGACCCACGACAGAGGTGCGCTTGGTTATAGCGGCACATGAGAGCGCTTGGTTGTAGCGGCTGGCCCGCATTACTCGATAGGTGGAGTACTACAGCAGTCTTAAGTTAGTGGGCAGTATCTCGGAGTTGTGACAGGACCACTGTACACTCCAGAGACGGAGCTCTTCAGCAGTTATGGTTTCGATGATGAAAATCCTGGTTTGAGCTGAGACTTTTGACCTTGTGTTTTCCTCATGATTGAGATGGGTTAGTTGATAACTTAGGTATATGTATGGGCATATATCTAAGTAGAGGTTATCTGTTGAGATCTTCTTTGTGGTTATCCTTGTTGGTTTTAGAGAGACCTTGAGGGTCTCGGGGTCCCTACAGAGTATCGTTATACTCACCCCTGCACGGGCTATGCCCGCACCTCGTTGTGTTGGTTGCAGACGACAGGCAGTGCTGATGGAGGCTGAGTGTTCGAGGACTGGACGGTACCCGGAGGTGGACTACATGACAAGTCAGTACCCGGAGGTGTACTACACGACGAGTCAGTACCCGGAGGTGGACTACACGACGAGTCAGTACCTGGAGGTGGACCACTGAGCGAGACGTGCTCGGAGCGGACGGCGGGACCCGAGGAGCATTGGAGCTATCTGTACCCACCCTTCAGGTGGAACTTCCAGAGGACGACTCGACGCTGCAGTTTTTCCTTTCAGTTGCTGTTTTTACTTTCAGTTGTACTTTACAGTTGGGCTTGTATTTCCGGCCCCTTTTACTTTCAGCACAGCTTGTACAGTTTTTACTTAGTGTTTACTTTTCCGCTTTCTTACTCTGTGGTGCTTGTTTACTTTTCAAAGGCAATGCCTTCCCTTTTTTCTGGGATTTACGCCTTGGTGCTAGTCGCCAGCCCCTGGCCTATGGAAGGCGGGCTTGGGGTAGTCACGGCACGGGCCCCGAGGACGGGTCGTGACACCGAGGGCCCGGTTGGTTTCGTATCCGAACCAACCCGGCTGAACCCAAAGTATTCTGAAACTTTGAGTGCGATATATCGAAACGACTGTCTCGATCCAAGGATCGCATTGCCACTGACGGTGCGTCGATCAGAGGTCTACAGCTCAAGATATGGGCAAATGACCAAAGAGGGTCCGAAACGGGTGGTTTGGGCCCGGACCGACCCGGCCCGGCCGGCTCGGTCCGGCTCGACCGGCCAGTCGCGGCTCGGCCAGCACGGCCACACGGAAGCCGCGGGAGGGGGTGTGCGGGGCCCGCCCTCGCCGCTAATTGAAGCCGGTGGCAACAGCCGCCGCCGGTCTTCCGGTGGAGCGCCGCCGCCACCAGTCGCCGGCGCCGCCGCGCCAGCGTGGCGTGCCTCTGCCACCTTCCGCGGACTACCGAACGTGCTGAGGTGGTCCGTTTCTCCTGTTGTCTTCGCCTACGTTCCTCCCGGGACCCAACCTTCACTGCGAAGGGATTCAAATGCCATAGTGCCCTGCTTTGTCTTCGTTCGTCGATCCGCACATCGATAAACAAGCTGCGGAGGGTTGTCGGGTCGTGTTTGTTCGGACCGCGCCCTCTGCGTTAGGTGTTATCAATTGGCAAATAATAACACCTGATTTTAATCATTGATGAGGGTATAATTTATCCAAAATAAATTATACGATCACCTTGCAATCAAATACCCACGCATGAGGGTTTAAAAATTTTGAATGCGCGGAGTGACGACGTCGCACATTCTTGCCGCTCGACCCCACGTGGCGTGACGATGTCGCACATCCTTTCCGTTCTTTCCCACGCAGTGCGACGGCACCACGTCACTCTCTTTAAATCCACAACGACAAGAAAGAATAAAAAGGGAGGAGGTTCGGCCGTGTTCGTGCGGTCCGTCCTCCTCCCATTAAACGATAACAACGGGTTCTCATTACTCGTAGAATGTCAAAGATAGAATCAAGAACAAAATGAAACAAACCCCTACTTTTGATTCGTCAATCGACATTCGTCGTTCGTTGATAGTGTTGAAGAAAGAAGATGATGAAGTTTGTCTTTCACCGCGTTCGTCACACACTCCCAATCCCGAGCTACGTCGACCGTGGAAGACACTACACGTTGGTAGGATCCGAGGGTGGAAGTCGAAGATGTTTGTTGATGTTCGTCGCTTCCGTCATTGTAGAAGTGCACCCAAAGAAGAATCGGCGTCTCCTCTCTTGTCGCATTAAGAAGAGGATAATGGGTGCATCGTCATTCTTCGTTGAAGAGGCGTCGTTCTTCGTTGAAGATGAAGTTCTTCAAAAGAGGGAAGAGCTCTCTTCAAAATTCTCTCACACAACCAAACTCCCAAAATAAAATAAGGCCTCTCCTTATTTTATTATTTTTCCATGCATTCAAACATACAAAAATTCAAAACATAATTCACTAAATCAATTAAACAATGAGTTGTCTAATTAATTAAGTGATAGGTTGGAAAGAATTTAAGAGTGAGAGAGGGGAGGGGAGGAGTTACACAACTTCAGTGGGGGGGTTTAGAGGAGTTAGGGAGTTATGGAGAATTTGAAAAGGTGGGGGCTCGTGTGGGCCCCATCAGACATTATCCTCTCATTTATCCTCACATGGGTAGTTAGGTGCCCCCCCAACTTCACCATGTAGGATAAAACTACCTTAGACTTATGAAATAAAATTGTCTCACAATTTTATTCATTCCTCAATTAATCCACTAATTTTAACAACTCCTCCTGTGGAAACGCAACTCCGGAATAGGCGTTCCTAAGAAAATACTGGCACTGCGGTTCCATCGGTGCTCTCGGAATTTGATTCCGAGCACCGGTTTCAAAGTTAGAAAAACCCACTCATTCATTCACTGAACGTACCCGAGCTAAATTTCAGAAATTAATTCCGGGCACACCGGGCCTCGGAATCAGGCGCCGTCAGAAACTGCGTTCTTGTAAAATTCCAAAAAAAATAAGAAAAAATTTTCCTTGAAATTTCTAGGTCTTTACATGTAAAGGATCCCTTTAAACCTAGTTAAAAAATATTCATCATCTATAATTTGAAATAAAAATGTATTGGAAATAAATTCCCAAAAAATCCCGGGCTTTCTCCATCTTCAAATACTCTATAAAATATTATACATATAATATTCTTTTTTAAATCCTTTTACTACTTTTTTATGAATTTTTACTTTTTTACCATATTTTAAAAAAAAAATTGTAGTCTATTTGAATAATAGAACATTAACTTCACTTTTGATGTCTCTTGAATCCATAAGAGTAAGACTATTTGGTTGATCATGTCTAACCATTCATTCACTATTTAGCATCTAACATCCCCACTAAATGATTCCAGAATCTATTCTTAAAACTTTTATGACCAATAAATTTCACTTAACATATCCTAGTTAACCTCTCTATCTAATTCTTAAATATCTTTTAGACTTATACTCTATAGATAAAGATTCATATGAATACCATTCAATGTTTCTCATCATCTCTTAGTAGAAATTATTCTTGGTGGAATTATTATAGAGTCCCTAATGAAATTACTAATTATAAATTTTACCCACATATCTATTCCAATTTAGAACTAGGTGGCTCTATATGATAATTGAACATCAAATAATAACCAACATATTCAGTAATGTTTTTTTCCATATATGTTTTCAATAAATTTGGAAAATCAATAACCATTGAGTCATTAGAAATCATTTTTTTAAAATCCATTCCAAATTAATTTTCTAAAACCACTTTTATATGTTTTATCTATATCCTTCCAAAAATGTTTCATGGATACTCTTCTATCTTAATAGATATTGATAAGACTCATTCCACAGCTAGAAATAATTTTTTCACAAACATCTATTCTACTTGGACCTCCTAATAACTCAATTTTCACCATAAAAATGATAGTTTTGTATTTTTATGGGTATATTTTGAGTCTAAAACATCATACATTCCTTCAAACTGGACATACCATGACTAAACCATGATATGAAACCATATTTTAATGTCCTAATCTGACAACTTGATTCCTAATACATAATCTAAATCACTATAAATCCTCAATAATTCTCCTCAATCACTACAGTCTAGTACATAGTTCCAAGGGATACAAATAAACAATTAGGGGAAGATTTTATTTTGAAAAATAATAGACCATTAATTAATTTGATATAATGAAATTTTATTAAAAAATTCAACAATATATAATATTATAGTGATTTTTTTAATTATTATAAAAAGTAGGACAATATTCTAATAAAAATATGAGAATGTGACTTGAACACTATTCCACCATCTCCCCTTTATGTATCTCCATCATGGATTTAAGAATCATCAATGATGAATAATGAAGTATTACTTATTCTTAAATCATTCCCAATGAAATATACTAATCCATAATATTTTATAATTAGGATTTTCGAATAAACTCGGTAGGATTTCTCCATGACTCTAAAACAAACCCAGGTATGAGTTAGAGTCTTGATTTTGATTTTCCAGGTGTACATGTGGGTATCGAGTTCGAGTGACCCGGAGTACTTGTAGGTGCCATGGATTTTATTTGTTTATTTGTATCTCCCTCCAAAAAATTATTTTAATTATTATTAAAATCAATATATTAATTAATAATGAATTTAAAATAAAACAAACCATTCCTTTTTCAAATATAAAACATTAATAATACATTATGAAATAATAATCAAATTTCATACCCTCAATTCATGAGCATAAACCCCTCTAAGAAAAATCATAAAGTACTAATAAATGCATCCTTGTATAAAATATAACTTCATCTATGATTTTCATAAGAAATTAAAAAGGACAACACACATGATATAAATTAAACACATTTGAGATGATCTATCACTCACTCAGTCACCAATATGAAAAAATCCATCCCCCGACTATACACAACATTTTGACCCTACAATAATTTGCGGAAAAATTCAGGACCATGTGGTCATAGACCATTCTATCAACAAAAATGATATAACATATAATGGTTTTAAAAAAATCAAATCCACCATTAGAAAGATAATCCCATGAGTTTATAAAAACAAATAAAAAATATTTTTCTAGGTTTCCCCAAACCCTCAAGATTTATCAAAAACATCCAAGGAATACAACCTTGTAAAAAATTAATATGATAACTAAGAACATATTCCAACATGGGAAATAAGATGTCAAATCCAAATTTAATATCATTTCAACACATTATATCTAACCAATGATTTGAAAAATAATATGTTGGATATTGAAAGTACATTTTTTGTAAAACCACAATTTATTAAATATCAAACTCTTAGTCAAATACTGTTTCCAAACCCCCCATGTTAGGATTTTTCATAAATAATTCATAAAGAATAGTTATTTAAAAACCACATATATGTCCTCAGTCCACCTAGGCGATATTATTTCCCATTTTTGGTCATAGAACATACCGAACATGCATGAGGTATGGTTTTTGGATGATCCCCATTAGAAATCATCATGATATTCTCTTATTAAGTTACAATATCACCTTCTTATATTGGCACTAGTTTTATTATTATTCTTGATGTTGAATCAAAAATAAAAATTGAAAATCTAGGGAATAAACATTTGGAGTATGAGTCAAGAATGATAGATCAAGATGATATGTTTATAATCACAAGGATTGTGTTATCTTATATATTTGGGAGAATAATTGGATGCATTTCTTTATAATTTCCATCGTCGATATGATTTAAATTTTAGGTACTGAAGCAGTTATAATTTCATGACCCATAATCGCTACAAACACTCTTAGGCTTGAAATGAAGAAAAATGTGACCCCTAAATCCCACAAATATGTTTCTATGAGTTAAAGACTAGAACTGAGGGTATAAAACACAATTATGAGAGACATTAACATAATAATATCTTTTTAATGATATAAAAAATGATTATATATTAGTAATATTCACTAAAGGAATTACCATGGTGTCTTAATTTAGATCACATTGTGTTTTTCATTGAGATATGCCACCACATGGTCAGATTCACTATTTTGTAGTGTTGTGTATCAAAAGATATATAATATTGAATATCAAGAATCTAGGATTCATTATATTTTTACATTATGTAATGGTGAATTTGATTATTATGTGGTGATGAGATTGATGATATTGATGATTTTGAATGGCCGAAACCTTTTTCAAATGTGAAACAAAAGGATTTTAGTGATGAGTTTTAAGTTATAAAGATATAAAAATTATGAAATATTTATGAAATGTTTCATTTAATAGACAAAATTTTTATAATCCTAATGGTACCATATGATTGATATATAGAGGATCTGATAGTATGAGATTCGTGTGAGAATTATAGTGCATATAAATGTTTCAAAACCCCTTGGATGAATTTATATATATTAAAAATTCAATAGAATGTTTAAATGAGGTCCATGTAGACTGATGTTTTCAGAGAAATCCTTCTAAATCATGAGAATATTCCCGTAATACATAGATATCATTTGAAGGAGGACCTGTATGAATAATTTTTGATCATGATAATATAATGAAAATCATGGAAAAACAAGATCATATAATTGAAATGTATTCTATTCTATGATTATTTTATTATTCATTCCAAATTTATAGATATATTTAGGGCTTAATTGTTTTCTCGAGTTGTTTTTACTGGATTTGGAATGATTTTTATCCCTTTAAAATCCTCCACTCACCCCATTAAAAACCCTCATTGGCATTAGATCATATTTGTCAATATTGTTTTGTTCTTTGGATGAACATTGAAATATTTTTAATTAATTTTTCAGGTGACCAGGTGTAGCCCCTTCAAAGTAGACATATTTATTCAAAGCACCAAAATTCACCCCCCCCTTTAGTTCCTCAATATATACACTATTGACCGTTGGTCCCAATGGATACATTTTTACTCATGGGGGTTCAAGAATAAACTATTATCATTTTAACCCATTAGAGTATACTATTGAATCATATGGTAATGGATGATACCATGCCATACCTATGACGTATCCAATAATTTTGAACAGTGAACCTTCTACCTCATTTTATTCCCTTTGGTTGTGTGTATGTTTAGATGAAATCATTGAACAAAATTAATTTACTTTATAAAGATTGATGTTAAAGAAGAAATTTAATAGAAATATTTTTTGTAATCATCTTAACTCATTATCTATTTTGATCAATGATATATTTAAAAATAAATCTATTCACTGGTTCACCCCCCCCTCTCTTTGAATACTTAATGTCAGACCACAATACAATTTGTAGTATTGACTCTATACCATTTACTAAAGACAATTTTTAGCGAGAGCATGATTTGTATGTGGGAGTTAGAGGTTTTAGAATTTATAGAAGATAAATATAATGAATGTGGATGTTTTTAGAGTAAACACCTGGAAATTAACTTTGTTATGTACTGTTAAAGTAGGGGAATTATATAGTAATCACCCTAGGACCAACCTTATTATTACATTATTTTATTAGACCATGTGTTCAATTTGATATATGCATGATTTATTCTTATCACAAAATATATTTTTCAGCATGAAATATGTGATACATCTCTTAGAGTATTTATCACATCGATAGGTTATATAAAGTTTACACTACAATGAGAATATATAGAAATCATAATAATAAAATTCAAACTATGACCTGTGATCTAGAAAAAATTATACTAATTGGATATAAATGATTTATGACTATAATGTTACGGATCCTTATATGCATTGAATCTTCTTATCATGAATTTCACATTTGGTGACCTCAAATAAAGGGGGTCTGGAGGTAAGGCATTATAATAGAAACTCTATATGTTTTATGTTTTATTGGATATTCAAAACAATGAGCTTCGGTATTGGTCTTTAGACATGCGACCATTATTAATTTATATCATGATTCTCATACATAGATTCATAATGAAATCTATAACACTTAATCTCACATAATGGAAACTTGTGATAGGTGTATCATTGGTGGTAGATATTAATAAAATGGTCAAAATTGAATTTATCCCATTACAATTATAAAAGATTATGTATTTTTCCATTTGATTCATAGAGATTTCCCAAGCCAAAATCTATAGACATGATAATTAAAAGAATGCTTCTTTTAGTTGGTAATATAATGATAAATCAAGTATTAGGATAATGTTAAATTTATATATTCTTCTTGATGAAATGTTAATTGAAAAGGGATTATATTACACAGTTTCATTTATAGTAATTTTTTTGTAATTAAAATACATTTCTCTATTATACATGGGTGTTTTGATGTGTTTCTAGATATCACTATCATACTTTTGAGATAAGGGGGATAAAAGGTCACAAACAATGTGTATCAAACATATCATTAGATTTAATTGAATCTATGTATAGAAATAGAATTTGTGACGAATATTTAGATGATATTTATTTGATTTATTTCAATCGTAATCCAATCATAAGTTATTCAAGATTAGAATTAATGAGTTATATTTTATCTTTTAGAGTGTTCATAGTCCATCATTAGTTAGGTAAGTGAATTTGGAAAATTTTACCAACCAATTTTAATTATTTATAGTTTTTGGTTCAATGATTTATGTGGAGAACTTAGGTTGTATTAATTAATTGAGTACAAGAAATAATTTTTAATGAAATTATTTAAATAAATTATTATTTGTGTCATATTCTAATATAATACTTAAAAGAATTAATAATAATAATAATTTATATATTTATATAATATGTTTCATGAGTTATTTTAATTATTTAATTGAAAATATGTTCCCTTTATGAAATTTTGTTTATTTAAACCTAAATACATTAAAAAAGAGACACATCCATATAATGTGTGTGAGATTCATTTTTCAAACATTTTTCTTGATTATAAAATTATAATTATCGATTTTATCCCCATATTCTCTTAATTTCAAAAGATAATATGTTGAGATATATTCCCACAAGATCAATATAGATATTGTAAAGCACTTGGATTTTTTATGCTAACACGTGAGGAATCAATATTGGCGATACAATCTCTACAGAGTCTGTGTGGAAATCACTAGAGGAACTATTTGTTTGAGTTTTTGAAGAATAAAAATATCTATTATGATTGGATATCAAATTAGGATGTAGTCCACTAAATTATTTGTAATAATTTTTTTAGTTATAAATTTTGTGTAGTGAGCACGTCTATGGATTTAAGTGTTTTTTGTTTAAATATTATGTATCTTTATGATATTTAGAAAGACATTTTATGAAATTTTACCCCACAATACCCTTACATTGTTCCTAGGTCTTTTCAATTATACATGAAAAAAAATCACACCAGGAATAACCTAATTAATATTTTAATATAGTTAAAAATATTAACAAGTTTCTGTGTTATAGGTCCTCAAGTGACCTAGTAGAATAAAATTTGTGAAAAACAGATTGATTCTCAATCAAATCTCAATGTGTGATACCATATTATTACCATATTCTGGAAAATGGGTCAATAAAAATAATTGAAAAATATAAGTCACTATCTCTTTATGCCTCTAAATGCGATTTTCAATGAAACTAAAAATAATAGTGTCTTTCAATGCATGAAATATTCAAAGACATAAAGAAATTTTAGTATAAAACAAAGATTAATCCTAACAATATTTCAGTCCTAAAATCTTTTTTTATATATCTATTGTATTTCATATCAAACTATTTGGTTATTTTGTATTCAATTATTATATACGATCCTTTTGGGCTTACAACCAACATACCAAGCTTAATGTAACATTTGAACAAGTCAATATGAAATCTACGTTAATGTTAAATGAGTTAGATCTATTTTACGAATATGAAAATAATTTCTAAAAATTATATTTATATATTTTTTAACCTATAAAATATAATTTCATTCTTCTTTTATGTTTTTTGTCTTAGAATTGTATCTTTATTGATAAAAACCCTTTTCGGTAGTGAACTCTTATAAACGTTAACCCCAATTGTGTTTTGTATTCGTTAGGAACTAAAACCATATTTATTTGATAAATATGACTTAATGTTATATTTGTGAAAATGTATACTTATGTTGGACCATGATATTATGTTTGTTCCAATGTAGTCTGATTAGTTGCAATGCAACCCATGACTATGTTTCACCCAACATAATACAGGCTAAGTGAACGAATCTTCAACATTGATCCCATGTGGTATCTTTCAGTTAACAATACATTATGCATGTATTAATTTTGTATTTAATTTCAATCAAATCAATTTAAATGATTACTCTAATGGAAAATAATGTACTCACCATAAGCATTGCATATTGATGACACATTTTATTAAAAAGGGATCATCGAGGTTGGTTATATATGGGGATGGGATCCCTCCAATTGAGGGGAAATAATTATCATTAGTTTCATGAAAATATATCTATATATATCTTACTTCCAATAACAACATTTTTTAAGGACATTAAAGGAACAACCCCCCCCCCCTCTCGGTGTATGGGGATCCTGTAGTTGTGATAAAAGATCCAAAGCTCAGCATAATCCCCTCAGAGGTTGGAGGATTTTGACAGATTCATAGGTGTTCATTATCAAGCATACTCCATTTAAGAATGAAGACAAATATTTTGTATATATTTGTAAACATATGTTTATATACTTCATTTATTCATATTTATTATATTATTGTTAGATCAAGCATAAATTGGGTTTTCTAAAACTATTTTGTTCAAATGATGAACAACCAAAATGAATTAGTGGTACTAGATATTCCTTCTACAATGAATAAACATTTTTCTTTCATTATATTAAGTGAATAACTTGTTTACAATACATATATTGAAATTTAGCACATTATATTAGAACATTAGATAGAGTAATATTATAATCATGAATTAAGGTTGCATTGTGTTTCAAAGTGACCTAAGGAACTACCTTTGGATATAGCACAAATAGTCAATGTAATATTAGTGAAAACATCAGGTCACTCTTGTGTGAAAACATATCTTGTTCTTGAAGAAGACATTATGATAGCTGGTTAATGTAATGTCTAGGATGGGTGAATAGTACATTATGGGGTAACATAGTTTGTGTCCAATCAATAAAAAAATGTATTGTATTCTAGTTACTTAACACTTCATTGAGTATCGATATAGTTTTTCGTATCACCTTGATACAGTATTGAGTGTTAACACATTATGAGTTCTCTACCTAACATTACATTGGGAGAAAACGTAATGTAGGGTATGGTACTCCTTCGTGACACTACATTTTTCGAAAAAGTTGTCTGGGGTAGTAAAATTACATTACATTATTCCTCAATTTAATATCAAGTTTTTATTTAGATAAATTAAATTAAATTAATTTTAATGTCTAGTTAGTTTTTATTATATTTTATATACTTTTTATAAATGATAAGTGGTGTGAATCATAAAATGGAAGTTTTGAAAAATAAATAAATAGAAAAGGATTAAATATATAAATCATGATTTAGAAAATAAATAATATGTTGTTTTTTATATTAATTTTATGTTCATGTTTAGTAAGTTTTTTGAGATTTATGATTATTGTGTGTATAAATAATTTATATGGTTAAATAATGAGGTGACATATCCTTGAATTTTATTCTAGAAACAACTCCTTAAGATTTAGTTTTCATTTTTCTAAACATAGTTTGTAGTAGATATTATAAGATTGATTCTAGTTAATGGGAATATTTTGTTCATATTAGGTTTTATAGTTATTATTAATTGTATTCAAAATATAGTATAGTGTTCCTGATACGAGTGAATTTAAGTTATACATCCCATTTTCCGGGAGGTTTAATCCATGTTCTATAAATATGGGGGTTTTCTATCTATGACCGCAGGATTTATCCTATATAGATTACCAATTTCAAGTAGTTCCAAACCTTTATGTGAAGAGTTCATGTACCATATGCATAATATGAATATTGATTTGTATGAATGTGATTGGATTCTATATTTGGGTGAATAACACACACCATGAATTGCGTAAATGGTAACACATTAATGCGCAAAGAAGGAGTTAATTAAGTGAATAGAATAAGGAATCCAAAACTAAATTATTATAATATTGTATACATAGAATAATGAAAAATGAGATGAAAAAGACTTCATGAGATGAAATAGTTATAAATTTAATATGCATGTGATGTATATTAAATTAGTGGTAATTTAATAACCCATAAAAAACTAAGTGTGAGATTTATTCCAATGAAACACTTGTTAAGACCGCAATCATCCAACCACATTGGTTATGCCAAATCTAGGTGCCCCTTGATTATCTTGTTTAAGGAGAGAACGTTATGAGTGACTCTATATTATTCTATTGTGTAGATCATGAAAAATTCGGGTACCCTTATATTTTCATTTGTTATCATATACTTGGTGTTATATTTGGGTTAAACAAGTTGAGAAAGCCTAATAGAATTAAGTTATGAGAGGAATATATTTGAGTATTATCCATATGATGGATATGGAAAAGTGTTGTTCAATCAACTTCCTAAGAGTCACAATATTTTTGATTTGGATGATTTTATACCTAAATAGAAAAGTGGTTATAGAAACACCAAAGTGGACTCATTACTTTCTGAAATATGGATATTATCTCACTTAAAGTTTTGATGTATATGGTCATCATCTTTGTTGGAGAACATTCATTAAATGTCCTCTATGAAAATATAAAAAACCTCAAACACACCTAGTAAGATATTTATTATATATTATAGTAATCTTTATGATAATAATATCATGATCAGAAAATATAGAGATTGGTTTCTAGGGTTGAGTAGTGTTCTCATATAGAATCATTTAGAGCCTCTAAATGAGAATTTTTAAAAGATCAGTTCTACTAAATCTCACTCATGAATATTATATTATAGGTGTGAATCACACATTTTTACTAATAAATATAGATTCACAGATAGGAGAGAAATAATTAAAGGTGAACTATATCTTCATATCGATAATAAAGCATGATTTTCTATATTAGAGGTTGGCATTTTTTATCTTACTTTATTGAGTGGAGTAGTACTATAATTACAAAACTATTATTATTTCCATCCCATAAATATTAATTTTATTTTAATACCTTTTTTATATGATATGAGTTCTAATTCACTATAAAGAAAAATATTTTTTCTATATATAATAATGAAATGTTTTTTGGAATCCAGGATATGATAGATAGTATATATTTTTTAAATATGGATAATCCTATATATATTATTTAGAATTAGATGGTTAGGGTTGATTCTAATCCCAACTACCTTTTATATTATTTCCATGGACATGTAAAAGATAAATTCATTCAAAGTCATTATATAGATTCATTCTTGGACTAATTTTATTATGAATAGTTCGAAACATGTTAATCTGGTTTGTTCTGAAAAATGATAAAATGTATTTTAAAATAAAATGTGAAAGGATTAGTGGACTATTGGATCCAATATGTAGTGTTGTTTTTGGAACAATGAGTAGATATTAAATCAATGATTATAGGTACTTTTTTACCTTTACCAATGACTTTGGTCGATATTTTAATATTTTTTAGATAAAATACAACTACGAAACTTTTGAAAAATTAAAATAGTTTTAGAATGATGTACATAACCAACTGGGAAAAAGAATTGATATTCTATGAACATATTAGAGTAGTGAATAATTAATCTAGGAATTCATTGATCATATAAGATATTGTGGAAAAATTCTATAACCCACTCCTCCAAGGAAACCAAAACATAATAGTGTGTCTGAGAGGAAGAATCGTATATTTTTATACATATTTTGATCAATAATGAGTCTATGGAAAAAACCAACTACATTATAGTGTTATAATCTAAAAATTTCTCTGTTATTAATAAATAATTCACTATATAAACAATTCAAATAGAAATAATATGGGATATTGACTATGAAACATCCAAATTTTTATTTTGTGAGGATTTAGGGTTAGGAATCACTCATTTGATGAATGAATTTTGATAAAATTATCCCCAAGTATGATGACTGATTATTTATTAGTAATGTTTGAGAAACTAAGGGATATTATTTCTATAAATTATAAAAAGTGTTTTGTCCCAAATTTTAGTATTCCTTATGAGGGAATATAAAATTTGGGGTTGTTTGTGGGACAAAAGATAAACTTGGAGAAGTTGAATATAAATAAAAAAGTAAATGTTCATATGATATAGGTTACTCCCATTCCATAAAGTGTTTTAGTAGATGAACTAACCCATGTTACATAAAAACCGTAATGGTTTGGAAAAATTCCCTAAGAACCTCATATATATGAATTTATTATGGAAAATTAGGATAATATTACAATTATAAGAGACGAACCAACATCCAATCATATGGACATTGAGAATTGGGATTTCTAGAAATGGTTAAATGACATGGGATCATAAATAGACACTATGTGCACTAACCTTTTTTGGAACTTGCTGGATTATCTCAAAGGGGTAATACCCAAAGGATACAAGTGGGTTTTTCATACTGAAACTAAAATAGATAGCTAATTGTCTAACTATAAATCAAAATTGGGGGGAGGATATAAAAAATTTCATTGTATTTCCTATTAATAAATATTTAAACATATTGTGATGATCAATTCCATTCATATTTTCTTATCCATAATAACCAATTATGATTATGAGATATATAATATGACTGTTAAAACTTCTTTCCATAATACTAATTTAGTCATGTATCGATATATGATAAAACATGAAGGTTTTGAAGTACCAAAAAAGATGGACATGTATGCAGATATCAATGATCAATTATATATTGAAGAAAGAATCTCAAAGATAAAATATACGGTCCAATGATGAAACTAAGTAGTTTGGTTTCATAAAAGACATAGATTATTACAATGTATATATGTGTTTTATTATGAGTGTTTTATTACTTATAGTTTTTTTATATTAAATACTTCTTATCGAAAATTATATCCCAATTATTCACCCTGTAAATATGTTTGTGGGAATGATTTTTTTAATGAAATACATGTGTGAAGAATCTTACATACATTATATGAGGATCCATACAAAATAGATTTAAGAGGTATCTTGGACCTAGTCAAGACACTTACATTCGTATAGTGCTAAATTAGTTTTCTATGAAGAACTTCATAAAGGGGTAATTACCAGTTTTTCATGGTATAACTCTATGAAATAGTCAAGATCCTTCTAAATAATTTTAAGGTATTGATAGAATTATTTATGTGTATACTATTGGTTCTATCATATATTTCATGTTGTGTACTCAACATGTTGTCATCTTGGCATTATCTTTTCAAGTAGTTACCAAACCAACTCTGGTGATAGTCACTAGATTGTTGTAAAGACCATTATTATGTATTTGAAGAGAATTAAGGATGTGTTCTTTGTCTTTTAAGGAGAGTATGAGCTCTACATAAAAGGATTAAAGTATTATTGTTTTTAAAATAAGATAGATAATATGTAATAACAATCTGGTTTTTTATTTTTCATAAATGGTTGATCTATCTATTGGGAGATTTCAAAACATTACACTATAGAATACTTGACAATAGAGACTGAGTATATCATTACATATGATGTAGTGAAGGAATCTATTTCGATCCAGAATTTCATTATAGAATGTTCAGTAGTTCTTAGCATTCATGAATAATCAAGATCTAATATTGTAACAATGGAATTATCACTCAGGACGATGAACTATGGTATCACTAAAGATTAAAACATTTCCTTCAAAAATAGTATCTAATATAAGAGATTATTGAGAGGGGAAATGTAAGTATATATTGACTAGATGTAGAGGACTATGTAACATATTCCATAACAAATCCATTATCATGGAAAAAAATGAGGGTCGTGTTAAATCTATATATATTTGATACTTGAGACATTGTTGTAATGCCTCTATAATTAATGATGATTTTATAATAAAGAAAATATCCATATATCATTCATTCTTAGTTGTTGTAATTTACATTATCTGAATATTATAATGATAATATCCCCTTAAATTATAGCATTGATTTATCCCTAATCAATGATTATCATGGAGTAGTAGTAGGAATATAATCATGTACTCATTGAAAAGGGTTGTATTATAGTTATAAAGATTGGATTCATGAGGTAAGATTTGGATACTTATTTCTTGGACTGATCTTCCAAAGTACATCCCATTGAATGTCATATAATCATCAATAAACTGACGGGTTTATATTTATTATCAATACTTTTAACCCGATATTAGAGAGATACATAGCATGTGAATCTTTATAATATGAATCATTTATTAGGCATAAGAAATGTTAATTATCTAATTAAAGGGTGGTTGGGTATGTTATTGATCATGTCATTATTTGTACTACAACCAAGATGGGATTTTTCACCTGTATGACGAGTAAGTAAATATTTCCCATGATTGAATCAGACTGATGAAATTATTGGCTATGATTAAATAAGTCATATAATATGTTCTTACAAACATAAAACAGGGACACATGAGGTTCTCATATATTATATGAAATACATGTGATGTATTTATAAACCTAGTTATTCTATTTCGGATAGTAAGGAAAATATATAATTAATTGTACTAAATTGGAATGTTCTATATCTATCGATCACCTGATTTGATGGGAAAAAAGATTATAATGTTATAAATATGATGTATATCATAAAAATTGTGGTAGGAATGTACATATAGAGGTATGAGTTTGTTTGATAGAGATCACACCAAAACCCTTAGTCAAATAAGTAAAATTGATGCTTTTCTAGTGGAATCTTATTTTGTATATCTATAAAATATAGATTTAATATTTTTTCCAATGTTATTACGTCTAAAAGGACTCCTGATTTGTAATTTTGATAAGAATTAATTTTTGGGCAATGTGTGTGTTCCAAAATGAAACGAGATTGTTGAAATCATTAAAGGAGATTCAAATGGATTCCAAAAGATATGTGAAGTTATGAATAAAATACTTATGGATTTTTAGTAAAAGAAAGATATTTTTGGTTTTACACTAAAACCATTTTTATATAATACCCATGGGTTATGGATATGTTTGTTTTAATGTGTCATTATGATGAATCTTGAAATTACATTAGGTGTAATGCAATTTGGTTGCATGTGATGCAACCCAAGACTACGTTGCACCAAATTTAATATGGACTGAGTAGATTCATTATACACCTTGATCCCAAGTGGTTTATTTTAGTTACTAAAAATTTATAAAGGGATTGATTTTATCTTAATTATATTTAATGGGTTCAATGGATTCCTCTAATGGGAGGTAGTGTAAGCACTTGATACAGTGCATAGGGCTGACACATTTCACGAAATGGAGTGCATTGATCTTGTGTACATAAAGGGATGTTATCCATCTTGTTGAGGGGTGATAATGATAATAAATTTCAGGTAAATATATATAAATATATCTTCCTACCAATAGAATCATTATGAATGAACAATGAATTATATAGTGCCCCTCTCGATGTATGGGAATCCTTATGTTGTGAACCAGGATATAAAGTCCAATGAAATACCCTCATAAGTGGGTGGAGTTTATCATCTTTGTATGTGGTACTCATCATGTGTACTCCATAAAAGGATAAATATGGATGTTTTAGTAATATTGGTATTTATATGTTTATGTGCTTTATTTATTCATGTTATTTCTATCAATGATATATTTGGAATAATTTAGTTTTTCATATGTTGTTATATTCTTATAATGAACACCCAACTACCATCAATTAGTACATCATAGAAATATTATCCTTATTTTGGGATATAATTTTATAAAATTCAAACAATATATATCGTTAGATAAAGTTTTATATAACACATTAAAATATCATGTATGATAATTTCAAATTTAGTTGTTTAATAATCTTCATCGATTTTTTATGTGTTAAATATGTAGTACATTTGTTAATTTCCATAAAAAGAATTATTCTCATTAAACCTATAGATATTGATCACTATTTTTATACGATGATTCAACGTTATTTTTTGTTCTAATTTATAACTAATTATGGAATTAAATATTAACTAAAAATTACAATATCTTCTTTAAAATTTTGAAATCCAAAATAAATTAACGTAATAATAGAACATAAAGAAAAAATATAAGATAAAAGGAACATGTTTAACATTGGGAAACCAAAAAATAAAGAGGAGTAAAAACTATATACAATAATAAATAAAGCATTATGAAGCTTGTGAATTAAAATATATTTATACTTTATAATGATAAAACCCCATAATTATCTCTTTTTAAAATTGGTTAAAATTCACCACACATACCCAAGTAGAAAATTTTACACTGATGGATAAGTGTTACAAACAATATCTCATTATATGAAATTCATTGGTCTAGTTTTTACCAAAATATCCCTTAATTGGAATGTCATCAACACTAACTATTACAAATAAAATCATCGATGTTCATAATCTATGTTACATGTATAATGAACTAGTTATGATACTATATTCATAACTCAAATAAGGAGAATTAAATTGTATTTACCTTTGATGGTGACATATTCAATGCACAGTCATTAATTTGATCAACCCAAATGATAAAAAGTAAATATAAATAAATAGATACTTATAATCAATAATAATTGAAAGGTAAATTTTTTACTTTTACCATTCTTTCCATATTATTATCATTTATGTCATTTTATTATATTCATGACATATGTTAACCATCCTAAATACTTTCAACCACGTGTTAAATAATAAATTTTAATTATTCCATTTTTTTAGGTCACAGGATTCCCCATTTTCATTTATAAAATTGTATGAACTTTAATTAATCTAAATTTGAACCTCCAACAATGGAGGAACTCTTATAAAAATCACAACTACAATTATTTCATATCCCATGTCCATTCAAGGATTTTTTTAATCCCTTATCTATTAATTTCTTAGACTACATAAATAATGAAATGTTCAAATTACACCATTATTACCTATCACAACACCCCCGCCAATGATACCGCTAATGTGGGAGATAGATAATGATCCCCAACCCCACCTCCAGTAGACTCTAGGTTGGTGACTAACACTGAGGGTATAAGAATCTCATATATAAGAGGTATTACACTCTATAAGATAAATAAGATCAAGAGATAAGATTAATTATCCACAATAAACTCCATAAAAAATTTAAAATAAACCCAATCTATCCCACAATGCTTGTATAAATGAATTAGATAAAATAAAACTCTAAAAAGTCAATACCCAATAGTAATGATAATGTAGTTACATGAGAGCTATCCCAGGTCTGAGCTAGTAATGTCCAACACAGTCTATGTAATCATCCTGTAAACTTAAAAACTATTTCTTTACATAGGGGGATCATTCAAGTGTAATTTGTACGAAAAAACGAAGTCTCTCATCAACATGTGAAAGAATCATACTAATGCACCGGTAAGAAAACACCAGAACTAAACAACACCTATACATGCATACTAACCAAACCCAACCTCACCAAGCCACACTAAACAAATAATGCAAGTCAAGTAATATAATATAACAAGAAGAATGTTGATAAGGGTACCCTATACAACTTTCCCATTGTTATGCCTCTATCACACCCCAACATCGTACATCTTGGCACTCCCATCCCTTACATAAAACACACCACCCCATAAGAATGGTCACAATACACCATGCCAAAAGACACCTGGGATCACCACCCGACAAGCACAGTCACACCTCACCATAAAACACCTAAGCTTTCACAACCACCATCTAATGCAATTACAAACCTATAACTATCAATGCATGTGCAATACGTACCTCACCTAGAAGAGAGATAAAGAAAGAGAGGGTTCTCGCCATCTTCACTCCACACTGGATATCTTGAAAAACACCCCTTGTAAGACTATTCTAGTTTCATCACATAGTGCTTGATGTGAGTTGGGTACATATAGAAATATCAAGAATATTCATGTATAAATATTATATGAAAAAATAAATTCCAACCTATGTCTCAACAAAAAAACCAACCCCCACACAACCCCATCACATTTTTTACCACATCTAAATTCATAACACCACACAATAGGCCATGATCCATATTCATATTTCCAACCAATTTCATTTAATCATCCAATTCTTTTCATTACTTAGTTTCATCGACATTGAACCACACAAACCAATATTCAATTATTCATGAACCATTTTCAACCCATCAACCAAACCAAACCAATTCCATTTCCATCATTATAAATCATGAATTCCATCACTACTTGGGCATCTGAAATAAAATCAAACACCACCTCAATGCCCCCAAAGAAGGACCAACAAACCAACTCACCACCCCAATAGCATGATCCACAAACCACCTCACTTCCCTAAAAGCAAGATCCACAAACCATCATCCCTGCATGCCTCAGCCACACATTTTCTTCCCAAAAGCATGTAAAAATATCACAACACATCAAGATCATTTTTATATATTTAAAAAGGGTATTTTAGCACATTTCTCTTTATTGTAGTGGTTTTATCACAAATTCCATTATCCTAGAGACACCACTTCATTTTCCAATTTTTTAACCAATTATCATTTTAGGGTGATATCACAATAATCACAATAGGTGAGACAATAACAACACATATCATCCAACACAAACAATGCCCATAATATCCACAATTGTTAGCAGGCCACAAGCCCGTACAATCTATAATATCACAAATAATATCAACTATGTAGAAGCACGTGAATAAAACCCCATATACCTCTTTCAATTTATATTTAACCAATATTTTATCTTTGATTAATCCATCACAACCATAATCCATAGATAAAAAATATTACCCCTCTTGCAGGATACATCGTAAAGAGAAACGAGTGAGTCTCTACCTCAAAAAAGATTTTATAACTTGTTGCATACTGTAGGTAAATGAATATGTTCCCACAACCACAACCATAACATACGAAACTATGGATCAACCTACACCATACAAAAATAACATCAAAATTATTCCCAAACATGAAACCCTAACCAAAACACACCACCAAAGTGAATCCCTAAAGAAGAACTGGATAAAACCATCAAAAAAGAGGGAAGGGATTACCAAGGATTTCCAATCAACAACCACAAAGAACAACATATCAAAGAGGGAGGAAGAGGGATTGATGAACTCCTTGGGGTTGAAAGGGTTCACCCAAAAAAATAGGAAGAATAATACACTATTGAATGAATGAAAAACAAGCTGGAAAAGATCTTTTAAAACTTCACTGCATTGGGGATTAACATGACGTGTAATCCCCTATAACATCATGTAATACTCAGGGTTCAGTTTCATAGAAAAAAGTGCTGCATTTTTTTTCTTAAACCTGAAAATCTACACATTATGAAATGGACCTAGACAATTAGAGCAATAAACTTTTAGATCATGTGAACTATAAATGACATGTATTTCCTACAGTTCCTCGACTATACCTCTATCTTCCATTGAAAACTCACAGAACCTCTCCTAAACACCTCAAGTTCTTAAAAATGAAAAATTAATCGATTGTAAGGGCACAAACCATGACATAAAATTCTATTCAAATGATTCTCTCCCTCGATAATCCAAAACCAATCCCTAAAAGAATGTGATCTGAACAACCACCCCATATAGTAGAAAGCTTACCCCAACCAAACCTATGCCACCCAAGTTGAGGGAAAACCATCAAGAACATGTGGTTCCCAACCTCAAACTCCAAGGACCTAATTATAAAATTGACATAAGAATTATGTCATTCCTACAGTACTTTCATCCTCTCAAGAACAAGATAAAATTTATTTATCATTCCTTACACCACATCAGGATCAAGAACAACTGTCTCCCCAACCTCTGTCCGTCACAACGTTGAACAAAATAGTCTATTATAAAAAGACTCAAATGGGGTTGTGCCAATGGAAGAGTGAAATCTATTCTTATAAGAAAACTATAACAAGGGAAGGTTTTTTACCCATGGTTTAACAATGTCCAAGATGTATACCCTCAGCATATCCTCTAATGTTTGTATAGTCCTCTTTATATTCCCATCTGTCTGAGGGTGGAAAGCAGTGTTGAGGTGAATCTTCGTGCCAAAATATTTCTATAATCCCCTACAGACTCTTGAGGTAAAACATATGTCACAATATGTTACAATAGTCTTTATAACTCCATGCGATCTCAATACCTCATCTGTTTACCTCTTAGACAAAGCATCCACTATGCCAAACTCCTTGATCACTAAAAAGTGGTCCGATTTCATCAACTAATCCCCAACAATCTAGATTGAATCACAACCTCCATAAGCTCTTGGTAACCCTATAAATAAATCCATCGATATGTATTCCAATTTCCACTCAATAACATCCGAGTACTGCTAAAAAACCACTACGAACATGATGCTCATCTTATATCTACAAGAAAACTATGCACTTTTCCACAAACTCTTCCACTTCCCACCTTATGTTGAGCCACCAAAACTATATCTTTAAGCCACAATACCTCTTGAAAACTCATGGGTGTACCACCAAAGGGGAATTATGAAACTCACAATGGAATCCCCCATGCATCACTACCATAATAAACAACCTCCCACAAAATTGAATCTAGTTATAAACATCCTTCGAACATCCCTCAAGAGAATCACCATGGACCAAACTATTAAACATCACGTATGCCTTTATGTCTCCCCACTGAGACTCCTCTACCTGCTGCATCAAGAAAAATTATACCATCAGTTGAAAAAAATAACCTATTCCAATAGCCACCTTTTCATCTATGTGAAAGGTTTAAAACTCCTCCATTACTCCCCATGAATCCCTATATTCCTCAAAAACACCCTTTTACATTTTCTTGCTCATTGCGTCACCCAAAATATTCTCTATTCATTAGGTGTAGGAGATCTCAAAATCATTATCATGAATAATCTCCAACCACCTCCTCTACCGAAATTTCAAATCACACTAGAAAAAAATATACCTAAAACTCTAGTGATCTATGAAGACCACAGTGCACTCCCCAATGATGTCATTTCACCACAACATTAGTTCACACCCAACCAATGCTTGCTCTAGATCATGGGTGGAATAGTTATACTCATGCGGATATTTCTTATTAGACCCATAAGATATCACTACACACTGTGGCATCAGCATGCATCCCAACCCTAGATTGGAAGCGTCACAAAACACCTCAAATATCACCTCCTCCTTGGGAAATAGAAGAATTGGAGCACTAACTGAATTCTGCTTCCAGTAACCAAATGCTACCTGAAACTAATCACTCCACAAAAAATCTTTATCCTTCCTAGTCAAATATGTGAATGAGGCTATGATTTGAGATAAAGTGGGTACAAAACTCTGACAATAGCCTGAAAGACCAAGGAAACTACAAAACATATTACACATTATTGTGTTCTAACCTAGAAAAAACTTATTCAAACATTGACGGGTATACTACCAAACACTCTTAATAGAAAAAACTTCCAAGGAAATCCACCTCTTGTGCCCAACACTTACACTTGGAAAAACTACCTTAGAGATGGTGGTGTAGAATAACCTGGAAGATAGTTCTAAAATGCTCAGAATTATCCTCCATTGACTTCGAGTAGATCATGATATCATCGATGAATATGATGAAAAACTAATCTTGCAACTCACAGAACACAGAGTTCATATGTCCCACGAACATAGACATTTCATTTGTAACACAAACGTTATGACTACAAACTCAAAGTGCCCATACCAGCATCTGAAGGCAGTCTTCGGGTTGTACCCCTCCTTCAACCTCAACTGGTTAATCCAGAACCCAAATCAATCTTAATAAACCAACATGCCCATCTCACCTATATAAAAGGATAATTTATATTTGTAAGAAGGTAATGTTTTTTATTGTCACCTGATTCAACCCCCAGTAGTCAACACACGACCTTAGAAAAACGTCTACCTTCTTTGTGAACAACATTGGATCACCCCACGGTGAAACAACGGTCCAGATAAAACACTTCTACATCAAACCGTCTATCTAAATAATTAACTATCAAATATCATAAGGTGACATTTGATATGGAGCCATTGAAGTTGGAGAAGCACTAGGATGTAAGTCAATCCGGAACTAAACATCACATCAAGGGGGTTGGACTATAAGCTCCTTGGAAAAAACATCTATTAATTCCCCAATGACTCTAAGAACCTATATCATCCAAGAATTAAATAATTCTACCAAGAACACATCCAATATGGAAATAAGGGGCTTCACACACTGACTTCCCACCTGACTACCAATTTCACTAATGAAAACCAAATGTTAGCCATCCACATTCAGAAACATGACACTCCTCTGAATGCAGTCGATAAAAACATGTACATAATACAACTATTTAATGCTAATGAAAACATCCAATTGCTTAATTTGTAACAAGAAAAGATCCCCATGGGACTGATGTGGGCCCATCATTATTCTACAACTATGGTACACATCATACAAGTTAGTCTGGATTTGGAATGGAATAGTTAACACCATGGGAATTAGAAGACTCTGTAAATCAAGTCTCGGAACATGGGAAAGATTGGGTGAAACAAAGGAGTGTGAAGCTCCTAAATCAAACAAGTCAGAAACAGGGGTACTAAACAAACTGATCGTACCTATGAAGATCTATGGAACCTCCGGAACTACTAACTCCACTGCGTTCAACTGACCATGCCCAGCTCCTCTACCAATCAACTGACAACCACCCCGATAGACACTTTTGGGTCTCAGTCCTTGAATGTGAGGAACATGTTGAGGTCAACCTCTACCATTTATATCTCCCCATGGAGGATTAAAAACCTACCACCCCTACTACTAAATTGACCTCAATGGAAAATGATACAATGTTTGGCATTGAAGCTATCCACCTACGTCAAACTGAGCTTGGGGAACAACAAGGAATTGGTTCTAGTGATGTTAAAAAACCCAAAAAGCCAAATAAATATGGCACAAAGCACCCTTGAAAAGCATAAACATTTCCCGAGAAGGTCAGAAAAGAATCTTCTGAGGTCGACTACCTATTGGTAAAAATCTCGGAGGCCCTAGTACCTAAGAGTTTTCAGAAAAAACTTTTCTCCTAGAAGAACCCTGCTGCTTCCCCTCTCAATGACCCCCCCCCCCATGAGTGAATCCACTTGATCACCTCCACCTTCATCTGATAACCCAGATATGTTGGCAATGAAAAATTAGTAACTGTGTACTGGATAGAAGGACATAGTGACTTATCAAGACATCTCAAACAAGACTCCTCATATAGAAAATGTTTTAGGGAAAAATGAAGAAGGTCCTGGAATCTGATTCTCAACTCCCACACTAAAATTCTCATGCACTAACATGCTCTGCTACTGAAGAGAATGAATCTCTCACCCCTTTACAACCTTGAAGGTTGATGAAAGGAACTATTCCTAGAACTCCTTATAGAAGTTGACCCACAAAACATCTTCATATTTCCACTCTCCTAGATATGGCATCCAACACTAACTTGAAACTTCCTAATTTTGAATAACAACTAAAGGGACTCAATACCACATCACGACTTGAATCAAAATGAAAGAAATCTTGAGATCCTCTAGCCAGGTCTCTATCACCAAATCTAAAATACTGCTATCATTCTTCTCAAATGTATACCACTCGAAATCATAACACACCCTTTTCCAAGCCTCATCCTCATTTGTTGAATAAACCCCATGATGACCAATCAGATTATCCCACTGAACCTCAACTTTCCAAGTCACACGTGGAGGATGAACATGAACCACAGTTGTTATGAAAATAAAGAAATTCCAAAGCCTAGTAGTATGTAATTTTTATTGAAATTAATTTTAATTCCATTATTTCATTTTAACCATCCCAAAGTAACCCAATTCAAATAAGAACACAAGTCATCCTAATGCATGTACCTTACCTTGGTATCTACCCATTAAAGAGGTCCATCTCACTTAGTGATTCAATAAGCTCATAGTTCATGCATCGGATCCTGGGGGGCCCTAAAATCTCGTCTCTTAGCCGGTCTCTATAACCTCTACCACGCACCAAGGTCAACTAATACTATTGTCATACCAATCTATGCAATACTCACTATGTCTAACTACAAACATCATATTATATCTCAACCACTCCTCTGATACCACTCTATCACAAACGCCTCCCTCCAAATATACCACAATGAGTGGAGAGTGATAATGACCTCTGAGTCCCACCTTTAGTATGCCCTGGGTTCG
Organism: Viscum album; assembly: GCA_963277665.1. NCBI lineage: Eukaryota > Viridiplantae > Streptophyta > Magnoliopsida > Santalales > Viscaceae > Viscum > Viscum album. The sequence continues at coordinate 398,384,667 of OY728158.1, forward strand.
TGACTAGATCCAACTGTATAAAACTCTCATATATGAGAGGCAGTACCCACTAAAATGTGAATTGGATAAAGAGATAGGATGAATCATCCACAATAAACTCCATGACATAATAAAAATGAAACAAAAACCATTCCACAATGCATTTATAAATGAAACATATACAATAAAAGACTCCATTGTGAATACCCAAAAGCAAAGCTAAAACAGTGACATTATAGTGATCCAAGGTTCAAGCTAGTACTATCCAAAACGATCCACATAATCCACCTCTAATCATGAAAAGAATTTATATACATAGGGTGATCATACCAGTATACTTAGTAGGAAAAAGCAAATTATCTCATGCACATGGGAAAGAAGAATACTAAAGAACCTATGATAAAACAACAGAACCAAACAACACCTATACATGCATACTAACCTAACTCCACCTCACTAGGGAACTTTCACCAAATAATGCCACATAAGTTATATAATATAACAAGAAGAATATAGATTAGGGTGCCCCCACAACACTTTTCCACTGGTACGCTGCTCTCACACCCCCGATGTAATATTTTTTGATGCGCTCATCCCTTTCATATAACACACCTCCCCACAAGCACAGTCACAACTGATCTCACCCAAAGAGATTTGGGATCACCTCCCCACAAACACTCTCACATCTCACATGAAAACACTTGGACTATCGAAACCACCATCTAATTCACTAGAAGACCTCTATCAATCACATCTTGTGAAATTACTACCTATACTCTAATAGAGATTGGGAAATAGTGGGTATCGATCCATCCGCACCTCTCACCAGATGTAGGGACCCCCCGGAGTGACTATGCAGGTGTCAGTAAATAATGCTTAACATGGGTTTAGTGCATATAGAAATCACAACAATATTCACGTATATATATATATAATATCAAATAATCATGAAAAATCGATGGGTTTAAAAACAATATAACCAACTCAAAACACTGTCACATTGGAAGCCACCTCAAAATGCATAACCCCACACAACAAGCCCTGATCCACATTCGTGTTTCCAACAAATTTTATTTAATCATCTCATTCATTTAATTATTTACCATCAACCACATTTAGCCACACAAACTACCGTTTAATTATTCATTAACCATTTTAATCTAATTAACCAAACCAACCCATATCATTTCAATCATTATAAATCATTTATTCCATCACTACTCGGGAATCTAATAAAAACCTACCACCACCTCACCACCTCAAAATCACAGACAAAAAACCACCCTCCCTCCCCAAAAGCATCGCTTAAAACCCTCATCACCACCCCAAAATCATTTCCCACAAACAACAATCCCCACATGTCCCAACCAAACATCACCGTCCCAAAAGCACGATCAAACATCACAACACATCATGATCATTTTTACAGATTTACAAAGGGACTTTTAGAACATTTTACTTTATTTTAGGTGTGTTATCACAGAAACCATAATCCTAGGTAAACCATTTCATTAAGAAAATTTAAGAGGTTAATAAATTTCCATTTTAGGGTGGTATAATAACAATTATAACACGCACAATATTCAGAAAACATATCATCCAATAAAAAATCCCCCAACGACAACAATTTTCAGTGGGTCCATAAGCTCGTACAATCCATTATATCAAAAATAATAATAAAGTTATAAAGCATATAAATCAAACCCCATTTTACATTTCAATTTCAATTTAACCAAATCAATGTCTTTGATTAAGAAATATCAACCATAAATCATAGTTAAAAAAAGAAAACCCTCCAACATGATACATAAAAAATAGAAATGAGTGATTCCCTACACCAAAGAATCTTTTTTGACTAACTGCGCACCACAAGGTGAAGAAGAAGTGCCCGCAAAAACAACAAAAACACCACAAGAATGCACAGATCAACATACACCGCACTCAAAGACCATCAAAATAGAACAAAAACACACAACCCCAATCAGACATCACCACCATAGAAAATCCCCAATGAAAAATGAAAAAAACATTCCATGAAGAAGGAAGGGATTACAACAAATTGGAAATAAACAACCACCGAGACAAATAGATCAAATAGGGAGGAACATGGATTTAATAAATTATTTAGGACTCCTAGGATTCAACCAAAATGAGAAGAAGATAAATTCACGGTCGAATAAATGAAAATTTGGCCAGAAAAGAACTTTTAAAACTGCCCTTCATCGGGGATTTACACAATATGAAATCCCCTATCAAATCATGTGATCCTCATGGTTCAGTTTTTTCTAAAAAGATGTATTTTTTAATTATTTAAATAAAAAATCAATTCAGCAGGAACTATACCTGGATAATCTATGAAACAAATCCTTCACATCCTGTAAAGGATACATAGTGTGTGGTTCCTACAACAGCTCTACTGCACCTCCAGCTTCCTACAAAAACTCCTAAAACCTCCCCCCTAACACCATCAATGATAAAAAATGTAAAAGTAACAAACCGAGAGGGTACATAGAGTTACATTACCATATCACTTTTTCAATTATTCAGTGTCCAAATAACATCAAGAAAAAAGGATCATTTAGAACAATAACAATGATTTTATTTAAGCGAATGTACAAATTGGTTATAAATACATTCAAAATATTAATGTTCTAATTTTTACAGTGAAATAAACATATTTGGATATATGATAGTCATTTTTTTATAAATTCAATCGAATAGGTTGTCGGTTCAATTATTGGGTTTGCAACTAGGCCTAGGCAATGCCCCAAATCCATAGTAATGTGGGTTTTCAATGACCATATAGATCCTCCACACGATTAGTAGAGAGGGCCATACAAATATAACATAGAAATTGAGTTATGAAAAAGTTGGTAAAACTCATGTGATAAAGGGAGCCGTATCAGAGGCTGTGTCACTAGTTCTGGTGTCAGAGTTTGTGTCGATAGAGACTGAAAAACTAACTTCTCTGTTTAAGTTAGAGATGTAGTGTAATATCTGGTTTGATAATAATCAATGCTGAGATAGACCACTACATGGGGTTCTTTTCTTCTCATGCTCAAAACCATCGGCACTATCTAGGAGTTCTGATGGTATGGATCCTCTTCATAATTCCTTAAATTTTACTCCTTATATTTAATCTCATTTGGATTTCTTTTATTCAATCTTCCTTATTTTATAGTGTTTATTCACTATTTTTTCCTCGACATTGGTAATACAAATATGGGTTTGTTTCTTGGTTTACACATCGATTGGTTTGAATGTTTTTATAGAAAATCATATACCAAACTAAAAACGTGTTTGGAAAAATGGTTGGAAAATGTGTTCCATATCCTCCTTCATTTAATGCATAAAAATGAAACAATATTCGTGACTAAAAACTTCCATAAATTTATCTCTACCCCCATATCTCTATGATGTGGAATGATATAGAGGTCGTGTATGAACATGGTCTTCTCTTATTATTTGTTTGAGGATTTTATCCTAGTAAAATATTGAGGTTGTAGTCATAATTGTGATTCAATTTTTTAAAATTTCTTTATATTGTTTCAATTTATTATCTAGATTTAAAAATTTATATTTGAGTCATTGATTCGGATTTATATTATTCATGTCTAATCTAGTGGGATCTATTTTATTAAAACCATGTTGTATTAATGATTTTTTATTGATATTTTATATCAATTCATGGTTGGGATTATCACATATATTATAGTGAAACTATTACTATAATAAAGACTTCACTATACATAATGAAAGTAAAATTTGAGATTGAGAAATCCAACAAAAATAATTTTACATTTTGAAAATTTAAGAGAAAGTTAGTTCGAAGAAAAGATGATAGTTGTCATCTATTTGTGAAAATTGGTGGAGCCTCTAGAAGACAAGTGGAAGGACATTGCTATCAATGTTGTTGTCAATATAAATTTGGATTAAGTAGATAAGTTCTTATTATTGTTGCATTTTTATTTTCATTTTATCATTGATTTTTTATAGTGAAATTATGATTATTAGTTCATTGAAGACGTTTTGGACGATTCAATGAGGATTTGGGCTCTGGCACTAATTTTTAAAAATTTGGAACAACAGTTCCAAACATTAACGAAACTATAATGTGGTGGTCCATAGAAAACATAGTTCTGATTATAGTATAAATAACCATGAGGATCTATAGAAAATTATGATATAGAGGAGCTAGAAATATTATTTGGTATATGAGATTGTCATGGTGAAAAGGGATTTTATATTTCAACCATGACTACCATTTCACTATAGTCTTGGTTGTGGGACATGGTATCCCATGTATATTAAAGAAAAATGTTCAACACCATTATTTGAACATAACACCCAATAAAATTAGATTACCATGAAGAACCATTACATAATGGGGATGCTGGATAATTCATTTTAGGAAGTCGAGATGTGTAGAGTAATGATAAGATCTTCATGGATTATTTTTATTTAAATATTCTATGAGATTGATAAATTCAAAGAAAATGGGGAGATAAGTTTCCACCATGATATAGAAGCCTGATTGTGGTCCAGTTAAGAAGATATTTAGTCATTTTGAAGACCATGTTAAAGGGATTTCACTATTTATAGTGATTGATAGGTTCACCATGTTAAAGGGATTTCACTTTTTTTAGCTATCGACAGATTCACCATTACATGGCCACAGTCGACCACAACATGGTCGACCGGATTTTATAAATATGAGGCATTTGAATATTTTTTCTATTTTTTTGATATTGGTTTAATTTTCCCTAGTTTCTTTTTAGTTTTATGAAATATGTTTCATCTCATAAAGATTATTTTGTTGAATTCATATTTATGATTAGTTAGATAGATTTCTTTTCAATTGTACATATTTATCCATTTGAGTTTTGTTAATTTTCACTATTCATGCACATGGTTCATAAAAGAAATAGACTATTTGTGGTTAAATTTTCATTGGTCATGAGTGATGAGTAACATAGGAAGTAAGATATCAAGATTAAAAAGATGAATAATTAATTTTAAACTATATGCATCCATAAAAATACTGTTTTGATTTAGGTTCACACTGTGATTTCAATTTCTATATAATTCTTTAACAAGTATTTGATAAATAGAATTTTTAATGGGGAATATAAAATGTGACTGGAAGTATTAAATTACGAAAAGTTTTTTGAATTAATATTTTTGTAGGTGAACTTCATGAAATTATTTTAGTTTATTTCTTTGGTTAACATATATAAATTAGATTAAGTAGAAACAGTGAAATTTTCCATATAGAATTTTATTTCTCTTGAAAAGACTTGAAATCAATCGATTAAATTAATTTATGAATGAATTGAATCAATTATATTATGAAAAACCATATTTGAAATTAGATCATACACGTATTATCACACATTTTTAAGATAAAAATCTACTAAACAAAATCCATAAATTTAGAGGTTCTAGATTCTGTTGGATATTAGATACATAATACATCGTTTTAAAAAATAAAATATAGCCTCTTTTTTTAATGTGATCTTAAATCCATTTATTATTTTATTATTAAAGAATAATAATAGAATAAAATAGGTATCTTATAAAGCCTAGTTAGGAACATACATGGAAGTGAAGTATAACATATGCGTCATTAACCACAATAAAATTATATTAAAGGGGAGGATCATATATAATCACAAGGAATCGGGATATGAATGAAATGATGGCACACGATCATATTATCATAAGAATGTAGTAACAACATAAAACATGACATTATAATCACAATCCAATACTCATCACTAAGAAAACATAATGTAGTGTGCTATGCTAATTATCTATGCATCACACATGGTCTCTAATGAGATGAAATCATTACCCAATACATTTGGAGATATATAATTTTATGCTCATACACCATATCATAATATATACATGTATATTTGTTCCACATAAGTACAATAAATCATAAACATGAGAAACCACATTCGATGGTAATGTGTTACCAAATCTTGCCTCAAATCATAATAGAATTATACATTAGTAATATTTTTTAGAAAAGAGGGGATTAAATTTTTCAATATTTATAATTTAATAAAGAATCATAGTTCATGAATATAGTGTCCAAGTGAAGAAAAATTAATATGAAAAGAGTTGAGAAGAAAATATAAAAATGAACATCTTAAATGATGTTTTTAAGAAATGAATAAAAACCAAATGAAGACAGAATATGCATAGTTTTTTCCTTAATTCAAAAAATGAACCAGAATTATTTTATATAAAATAGTTACTATTTTTAGTAATCATATAAGATAAATTAATTTATATTTCTGAAACATGAAAAGAATAAGTTATAGAAAAACATTCATTTTGTTTTAAAAAAATTATTAAGTATTTAAATTCCAAAACATGTGTATCCCCCAAAAAAATAGAGGGAAAATAAACTAGGTATATATGTAAGGATAATATACACTGAACATATAATAAGTAAATATGAGTAATAGGGAGAGACAAAAATATATAAAAAGAGATAACATAACTCAAATGAAAAACAGGATACAAAGTGCCAATGATTGATTTTCTCCACTAAGCATGGGGTGAATAAGTGGAGACTATTATTTAAAATTTTCTTTTCAATTAAAATCAATATTAGTGACTTATTAATGTTCAATCTGCTAATATAGTATTTCTCGGCCTTACTCATGTATGAAAAAAATAATGAAATAATGAACACAATGATTTTTAGTGGGTTCAACCCCTTCCCGGAAAACCAACTCCTTACCATGGTTGGTTGGTATCCTTAACCTCATATTCTTCACTATAAGAACAAATATTTATAACCTTATAGTGTAGGCACAAATTATCACTATCCAATCCAAAGATAACCCTGATTTTGTGGTTTCACACTACCTTCATATAGAAACTTTTCGCATAATGAGAAATATCATCTTGAGAGTTAAGTAGCTTGAACAATTATAGATTTAGTTCTTCCTCAGTAAGAATTATAGATTTTCAATAACCACTTCTCACATCATGTAGATCCTAATTTTGAACTACATATTGATCCCACAGTTAGATGATTCAGTGATAGATCGAGGTCACCGTGATGTAAAAGATGATATCTAAGCATTCGATTCATGCTATCCTCTTCCCTTTTCATCTCAAGAAGTTGACTCAATGTATTTTTTCAACTAATATTTTTTCATTATCTTTGAAACCTCCTAATATTTTGGAAACAAATAATTCTATAATTAATTTAATTCCAATAATTCATATTGTGTCTCATCATTCTTGATCCTTGTTAGGATAATTATACACCATGATTCTCCTCATTTCAATATATGGTTAGACTCATTTACTTATTCAATAATATCCTCTAATTTTTCGCCTTTAATTAACTGCATGTCTCCATTATAATATATCATATACCCTTCATATCCTTTGGTTTCCCAAAAAACATAATTGATACTCTTCTCCCAGATTTGATCAAGATTAGAAAATAGTTCACTAATATTGTGGTTATGAATTCTAAAATTACTAATATTCATTTTCCCACTACATATGCTCAAACATATATCCTTTTATCTTATGGTATAAAGCACAATTCTATGATTCAAAATTACAATATTCTTCTTGAACTTCCACAAATGAAGACATTAATTTGAATCAATACATAATGAAATACTAGTGATTATAAGAACTCAAGACCATCCTAGTATTGTCACAATAAAATACTATAATACTTTTTTGGTGATTATCCTTAGAAAAACTCAAATATATTTTCTATTGAAATATCTCACATTAACTAGACTTGAATATTCATCTAGATATCAATGATTATCTCCCATTATGATTATTCACTTTAATATGTTTTATTCAAACATAAAATGTGATATTCTAATCATTAAAGACAAACTTCAAAAACGTCCGATTTAATTTCTTCATAATATTTAAATTCTAGAATCTCTTATTTTTATCATGTGAACATCAAAAAACAAATTATTCTTAAATAACAGATTCATATGATCAGTTAAGTCATACTCTCAGAGAAGTTTTGTACTGTTTTGTTTATAGGACTTTTGAAGTCATGTGGTCTCAATATAGAATACAATGCTTAGAGTTCTGTTTCATATGAGTTTAAATTCATACCAAGTCACAATTCCTACACATAATAGATCCAAAAAGACATATGTTTCATTCCACTAAAGTTTTATAATAGGGAATTATTAAGGAATATACTTACGCTCAAGTCTTATGCTGACATCAAAGTCGTACACTCAACCCAGAAATTCGTACATTGAATAAAGTCATATGATGAAGACTTGTGCTCAAATCCAAAGACTTACACTCAATATAGAAATTCTAAATCTCCTCAAAACCCATAGAAAAATACGTGAAAACCCATTCAATTCAATTTCATCCATCTCAAAAACATTCAAAACATAAAAAAATCTCAACAACCAATAAAGAACCTCATCCATGATTTCCAACAAATGAAAAAAAATTAAACCCCTAGCCATGATTTCCAACAAATGAAAAAAATCAAAAACTCTTAGGGTACATCAATCTTACCATTTTAGAAACACAGATAAACTCTCCTTAATAACCTAATATATATTCAATATAGATCAACTCTCATAAGAATCATTAAATAAAAAATGTTCTTAACTAATATGTTTCTTTTACCACACTACTAGATATGGTAATGTTTTTTAGATAATTTCATCCCTTGGTGTCAAGAAACTGTGGTCAAGTGACATAAATGAATTCCCCCTAAATTCATGCAATCAACCTCACTTTTAGAAAAATACAAAATTGAAAATTATTTATATCTTCAGATCATGAAGTAGTGAACACTCCTCCTATTGATAATAAATCTCTTCCCTTTGGATAATGATTTGTATCATTATTTTCTCCCACTTTTCCAGTATAATACAAATCACAAAGGGGGAGTATAATTCATCATTTTCTCACATTAGGTGATAAGGGAAGGCTACACATGAATTTTTAGCCTCTATTTAATTAATCACTCTTGGGGAATATCCTTTTTGAAGATATTGGTAAGCTCATTTTTGTTGACAAATAGTCTAACCTAATATCTCCATTAGTTACATTTTATTTAATGAAATGATATTGAATTTCAATATGATTAGATCTCGATATTTGACAATATTTAATGGATAAATGAACAACACATTATATTTCAGAAAGAATATTCAATAGTTTTTTAGTCTCAAACTGAAAATCAAATGACATTACAACCATACATTAGACCTGGGTGTATGGATGTGTAAAAACCACATACTCTACCCATTCTATACTAACAATTTATAAATTATGTTTCTTACTATACTAACTCACAAAACCCTAACATAGGAATAAATTCTCACCTAACCTGGAACTTCTGTCTATATTGTTTCCTACTTAATCTATATTAATGAAGACAAAAAAATTAAAATATATGCCACATTTTTATAATATTTAATTTTTTATTATGACCTTCACATTTCTCAGTACTATATTTTCTGAAAGCATGTAGGACACCCTTAACATTTGAATGAAAATAACCTTTAAATATTGTTTTTATCGTTACCATCATATTTCTATTTGAAGTCAATTCATTCAATATTGTTAGTGTTATTTTTAATTCTGATTAAATAAACCGAATTTAAAATAAATATTTTTGAGGATTTTGTAGTTGTTTATTTTTATAACTTACATAAAAAGTGAATATTTCAAAAATATGATATTAGTTTTTTGGATAATCGATGTAAAAAAGGCACCTTCCAAAATGGATATCAAAAAAATTGATGTTGGAAGTGTATTTTTATTAAATATTTAGATGCAGATAACCTTCATAGAATAAAACACGATACATATGGACCGAAAAATGTAGAAACAAAAAGACAAGGAAAAAATATAAACATAAAGATTCAAATTAATTTGATTTATTATGGCGGTGTCCTTTGAATCTATATGTTTTCTAGTGATAGTCATCTTCCTTTAAGTGAATAACACATGTGACATCCATAATAGTTATTAGTAAAGAATTTTAATCCTCGTTTGGTAAATCTCATGAATATGTTTTATATTCTTATCTAGATCAGAATAATTCTTTTTCCTCATCAAAAACTAAAATATCAAAAAATTATTGATGATGAAAACCAGTAATAAATAAACTAAATAATGAGAGAAAACTGATAAATACCATGCTGAAATCATTGAATGATGAAGTGATTGAATGTTGATGTGAGTTGTAGAGGACTCAATCAAAAATATTTTACAAGAATGAATTAGAAGTTATATAATGTACATATAATATGTTTGACTATGATATAATAAAATTTAAGTGGTATTTTAAAATTTGAATCCAATCTATGAAAAAATTGAATTATTGATTTCAAAAGAACAAAATTTGACTTTTAATGCTTGATATATATATAATTAAAATTAAAATCCTTCTCACATTGGGGTTTTCACATCATTTATTTATATAACTAATGTTAAAACCTAATGAGAAAGAGTGTTAACATCAGTTATATAAATAACCAACATTAAAATCTCGACATTAAAAGATCAAAGTTAAAATATATTTTTCTACTAGTGTGACTCACTCTGAAATCTAGCACTAAGTGCCACAATATATGTCATGTCAGGTCTTGATGTAGTTAAATGAAACAAGATTCCAAATTACCTTCTAAAATCATTTTTATCAACCTCTTTACCATTTTTAACTTTAAAACATTTTTCCCAGATGGAATGAGAGTGATGAATTCTCTTAATTTCGTTAATCCAAACAATATCAACAACTATTTAGCATATTTCTCTGGTGGAAAAAATATATTATATAATGTTTTCTGAAACTATAATCCCAAAAAGTTAAAAATACATATCAAGCTTCTTTTGTATGTGTTCAGAAAACTCTTCACAGAAACAATTGTTCATATTCATAAAATATATCTTCAACATACATAATGAAAATTAGTGTTCCTATCTATATCTCCTTTATTTATAAATTTATGTCATCTTTACCATTTACAGATCTCATTTGTCTTTGGTAGCCATCATGTTTTTGGTATTAGGATATGGGTGCCTATTTCGAGCTATAAAAAAATTTATTTAGATTTTGTAAAGACCCGTAAAATTCAAGGGAAATTTTTTCTTAATTTTTTTTGGGATTTTACAAGAACGTAGTTAGTGACGGCACCAGATTCCGATGCCCGGTGTGCCTGGAATCAATTTCCGAAGTTTGGCTTGGGTAAGTTCAGTGAACGAATGAGCGGGTTTTCCTATCTTTTGAACCAGTGCTCAGAATCAAAATCTGAGGGCACCAATGAAACCGCAGCGCCGATAATTTCTTAGGAACACCTTTTCCAGAGTTGCATTTTTGCAGGTGGAGAAGTTAAATTTGTGACTAAAATGAGGAATGAATAAAATTGTAAAACAATTTTATTTTTAAGTCTAGGGTGGTTTAATCCTACATTGGGAAGTTGGGGTGGCACCTAACTACCCATGTGAGTATAAATTTGAGGATAAATGTGAGGTGGGGCCCACATGAGACCCACCTTTTCAACCTCCCTTTGATACCAATTTGTCACGACCCGTCCTAGGGGCCCGTGCCGTGACTACCCCAAGCCCGCCATCCATAGGCCAGGGGCTGGTGACTAGCACCAAAGGCATAAATCCCGATAACTGGGAAGTCATTGACTTTGTAAAAGTAAACAAAACACCACGGAGTACAAGCGGAAGTAAAACACTAAGTACAAAAGAAGCGCTGAAAAGTAAATGGGTTAGAATACGAACACAAATGAAAGTACAACTACAACTGAACGAAAGTACAACAGAAAAAGACAATAGCTGGAAGAATAGAAACAGCTCATGGGTCGTGCAATGCTTTCACCTGCCAACCTCCTCCGTGTATCGCCATGTCGTAAAGTCCACCTCCACATACTGAATCTTCATGAGATCCACCTCCGGGTACCATCCAGTCCTCAAACACTCGACCTCTATTAGCGATGCCTGCCATCTACAACCAACACAACAAGGTGCGGGCATAGCCCGTGTAGGGGTGAGTATAACGATACTCAATTGGGACCCCGAGACCCTCAAGGTCTCCCTAAATCCAACAAAGAGAAGCACAAAGAAAGATCTCAACAGATAACCTCTACTTAGGTATATACCCATACATATACCTAAGTTATCAAGTAACCCATCTCAATCATGAGGAAACACAAAGATTATGAAATCAACGGATAACCACTACCCAGGTATATGCTCATACATATTCCTAAGTTATCAAGTGACACATCTCAATCATGAGGTAAACACAAAGATTAAATACTCAGCACAATCCAGGATTTTATTCAAGAAAATGCAACCACGGCTGCTGGAGAACTCTTCCTCTGTCCAGTTCAGTGGGCCTGCCACTACAACCAAGCGCGAGATGATTCGTATCGATGTCTGTGGCTATGGAATCTAGTAGAAGACAAAGTCCGCATTTCGAATCATCTTTAGAGCCCTTCCTTCTATGAATCTAGTCTTAGACCTAGATTTTTCGGTTAAGCCATTGACTTGACCCTCACGTCTGGAGATACCTTTGGGAGGAAACTCGATATTCACAATTACGCCGACAGTGTGATCTGACCCTTGAGGCGAGAGTCTCGGTTGGGACCTCTTGGTGGAAGCGTTGAGGCTTTATGACGTTAGTTTGAGTATGGATTGGGTAATCACTGTTCATACTCAAATTGACGGTATTAGGCAAACGTCATGATGGGTTTTCCTTGGTCGGCGAAAAGGAAACCCCATGCAGCATAGGATAAGCTCACACATGGTAGAGTTTAGCCGATCATTCATGGGTCATCCAACCTTACCCTCGTGGCAGCAGGAGTTTTGAGTTTCAGTTCTAATCAGGAAAGGTAGACCTCTAGAGTTCGAGGATGGCAAACACATTCATATATGAGTCTCACCTCGACAAGGTTTACGGAGATGTAGTTAAGGCAGCGAGATATATCTGAGGTTCAAAGGACCTTTCTAGGTCCCCAGCAGGGTAGGCGAGGTGGTTTACTGCTTCACCTGTCCACCTCAGTTGCACCGGGTGCATGAAATCTTCCACGTACCTTGGCTGAGGAGATACGTGCAAGATCCTTCACTCATCATCGACCTCAGGGAGATAGACGTCGATGATAGGGAGACATGCACAGAGGTTCCAGTGGAGATCGAGGATCAACAAGAGCGGGTCCTACTTGAACGGTTGATTCCTCAAGTGCGTTTTCACTGGCAGCATGAGAACCTCCAGGAGAGAAAATGGGAGTGGAAGGCTCAGATGTGTGCTCGGTACCACTTTTGTTTCCCTAGTTTGTGTTATACCTTTACGGGGACATAAAGCCCTGAGGTGGGAGTAATGTGAAGACCAGTAAAAATCAAGGAAAATATTTTATTAATTTTCTTTGGGATTTTACAAGAACGCAGTTTCTGACGAAACCTGATTCCGAGGCCCGGTGTGCCCGGAATCAATTTCCGACGTTTGGCTCGAGTACGTTCAGTGAACGAACGAGCGGGTTTTCCTAACTTTTGAACCAGTGCTCGGAATCGAAATATAAGGGCACCGATGAAACCGCAACGCTGGAAATTGCTTAGTAACACATTTTCTGGAGTTGTGTTTGTGCGGGTGGAGAAGTTAAATTTGTGACTTAAATTAGGAATGAATAAAATTATGAAACAATTTTATTTTTAAGTCTAGGGTGGTTTTATCCTACATTGGGATATTGGGGTTGCACCTAACGACCCATGTGAGGAAAATTTGAGGATAAATGTGATGTGGGGCCCACTTGAGCCCCACCTTTACAACCTCCTCCATTAATTAAGTAACGCACCCACACCCCCCTTTTTAATGAAAGTCAACCCTTGCGTTAATGTGGATTAATAAACGCCACATTAATTGGGCAGTTAAAACTCCTCAATTAATTGTTGATTCATTTTTGAATTTCGAAAGGTTTGGCATGAGAAATAAAATAAGACAAACACTTATTTTATTGGAGTTTTTGGGTTGTGAGAGGATTGGGGGGGAAAAGCTCCAAGGCATGAAGTTCTTCTTCTTCGTCGAAGAATGCAAAGATCGCGAATAACACGAAGAATGCACCGCCGCTGATGAAGAACGCCGACCTCCTCCGACGGGCGACGGTGAGAGACACCTTCCTCGGAGATCGACAATGTGACGTCGTGTACTGTGATTCCAATGAAGTTCTTTTTGCGACGCCTTCTTCCACGACGAGACTTCATTCAACAATGCTCGAGGTAGGGGATTTATTGTTTTTTTTCGTGAATAATTGAGCGTTATTTGTAATCTTGGAGTGCTTGATATCAATTAACGGGAGGGGTCCGGACCGCACAAACACGGCCGACCCTCCTCCCTCAATTCTGTTGATCAACTTTGTTGTGGTTTGGAACGGAGATGGCGTGGTGTCGTCGCACCGCGTGGGATCATGTGGAAAGGATGTGCGGCGCCGTCGCGCCGCGCCGTTGAAGACAAACAAGGTCACATCGTCCTCCCGCCGCGCCATAGAATCACGAAAACACCGCGGCCGGAGCGGGGCCGCGGCGGAGGGGCGCGGCGCCGTCGCTTCGCACCGGACGGACCAAGGTCGCGGCATGAGCCCATGGAGGAGCAGGGAGCGGTGGCCGGTTTTGGGCCGCCGGCGTTGGAGCAGGGGGAGAGGACCATCCGGTCCCGTGGTGGTAGCAGCCGGCCGGCCGAAACGGGCCAGCCAATCAGGGGAGAAGTCGGGGGTTCGTAACCCCCAGATGGTCGAACAGCAGCAGCCCCCACATGGGGGGCCGCGTTTAATTGAACAGGGGGGCAGCCCCCCCCCTGACCGCCCAGCTCGGTTACACCGAGCTGGCCGGTGGACCGCCAGCGCGTCGGGCCGGGCCGCGCCCAAGCAGGCCAGACCCGGACTGGGTTCGGGTCGACACGGTTCGGGGCAACCCGGGGGGTCTCGGGCTGGGTCGGTCCGAGCCCGAAACCCCCATTTTCGGACCTCTTCTTGTCTTTTCCCCTTAACATGGGTTATGGACCTTAGATCGACGTACTGTCAGCTGCGATGCGATCCTTGGATTGAGATAGTCGTTTTGGTATATTACGCTCAAGGTTTCGTAGAACTTTGGGTTTGGCCGGGTTGGTTCGTTCACGAAACCAACCGGGCCCTCAGAGCGGATACGCTTATAACCTGAGTTCTGGACGTCCGATTGACGTACCATCGACTTTTTTGGATTCCAATTGATGAGACGGAACTTTTGACATACTTCGCCCGAGGTTTGGACGCAGTTGGATAGTGGCCGGGTTGGATTGTACCCGAAATCCAATCGGGCCCCTAGAACGAAAAAGCTGATAACTTTCAGACCGGACGTCTATTTGACGAACCATTAGTGGAATTGGTGATCTCGTTGAGAAATGGTCCCTATGAGTATACCCTATGAGATTTCAGGGTACGGTTGAGATACGGCCGGGTTGGTTCGCACACGAAACCAACCGAGCCCGTGGGACGAAAAGGCTAATATCTCATAGACTGGGCGCCTGATGGGCGCACTGTCTGTTGCGTTGAGACTCATATTACGAGGTGGTTCGTTGAGATAATTTTTCATGGGACTTGTGTTTCTTGTAGTATCGAACATTAGCTTGTGGAGCGGACCCTCCCGGTGATGAGCTAGCAGAGTGTAGAGACCAAGTAGCTGACTGAGACTTGACGACTGCTGATCAATCGACTCGGAGAGATTCGGATAGCCCAGTGGGGTGATCTTTTTGGTAGCAGTAGACACACGACGTAGGTGCGCTTGGTTGTAGAGGCAGACCCGCGGTACTCGACATAAGGAGTACCTCTTTAGGCTATGAGGGGGTGTGCTTGGTTGTAGCGGCAGACCCATGGTGGGATGCGCTTGGTTGCAGCGGCAGGCCCACAGTACATGACAGGTGGAGTACTTCAGCAGTCCAAGGATAGTGGGACACACTTAGTTGTAGCAGCAGGCCCACTGAACTGGACAGAGGAGGAGTTCTCCAGTAGTCGTGGTTTCGTTTTCTTGAATAAAATCCTGGTTTGAGCTGAGTCTTTAATCTTTGTGTTTACCTCATGATTGAGATGTGTCACATGATAACTTAGGTATATTTATGGGCATATACCTGGGTAGTGGTTATCCGTTGGTTTCATAATCTTTGTGTTTCCTCATGATTGAGATGGGTTACATGAAAACTTAGGTATATGTATGGGTATATAACAAAGTAGAGGTTATTTGTTTAGATCTTTTGTTGTGGTTATCCTTGTTGGATTTAGTGAGACCTTGAGGGTCTCAGGGTCCCTACTGAGTATCGTTATACTCACCCCTCCACGGGCTATGCCCGCAGCTTGTTGTGTTGGTTGCAGATGACGGGCAGCGCTGACAGAGGCCGAGTGTTTGAGGACTGGACGGTACCCAGAGGTGGATCTCACGACGAGTCAGTATCCGGAGGCGGACTTTACGACATGACGATACACGGAGGAGGTTGACGGGCGAAAGCGTTGCATGACCCAGGAGCTATTTATGTTCTTCCAACTGTTGTCTTTTTCTGTTGTACTTTCGTTTAGTTGTATTTGTACATTCAGTTGGGTTTGTATTCTGAACCATTTACTTTTCAGCACTTTTTTGTACTTAGTGTTTTACATCCGCTTGTACTCCGTGGTGTTTTGTTTACTTTTATTCCCAGTTATCGGGATTTACGCCTTTGGTGCTAGTCGCCAGCCCCTGGACTATGGAAGTCGGGCTTGGGGTAGTCACAGCACGGGCCCCTAGGACGGGTCGTGACAGTTTTCACAATACATTTCCATCAATATCTATAATAAAACCCATAGGCTACTCAATAAACAACATCACGTTAATATTACCATTCAAAAATATCAATTTCACATCTATTTGTTTGACATTATAATTCTTGTGTGTAGCCACTATAAGGAACATTATAATATTTTCCAACCTTGATACTGAAACAAAGGATTCTTTAAAATTGAAACCTTCCATTTTAGTGAACTATTTGTAAACTAACATATCCATGTTTCTTGATACCCTACCTTTCTGGTTTATCTTTTTTCCATACACTCCCTTGGCGCTAATAACATTTTTATTATTTGGCCTCATTAAAAGGCCCCAAATATAGTTTTTCTAAATTTTATTCAATTTTTCATTCCTTTATTATGCCCATTCTGCATGATCAATAACTTCTGCCAAACCTTTTTTCAATTCTTGATATAAGAGTTATCTAAATTTCTCCTCTCAGCCTTCTTCTTGTTTGGACTGGTGCCTCCCATTTTCCTGTTATATTCTTTTTTTAAATATTATTCTTTTTAATATTTTATGTTTCAATCCCTTATTTGATATAACTTCATCAACTTATTTCTGATTAGAGTTGATATCAATAATGTGCATCTCAAATTCTACTTGTTTTAGAGTATGTTCTTCAGAATTATTATTTTTAATATATTGTGTTAACTCATCCTCAGTCTCAAAAAACACTTATAATTTAAATTGATTTTTAATAATGTTGATATAAAAATAGTTCAGTAGGATATACAACCACTTTTTCCAACATTTTAATCCACTAACATTAGATAAGTAACCCAAAAATAATCCATTTTTTTCTCCTCAAATTTCCCTTCCTTGTTGCCTTTCATCATTATAAAACATTGACTACAAAAAAGATTAAATTATGTTACAGTAGGATTCTTCTTATACCACATCTCATTATGAGTAAAATTTGTCTTAGGTCTGAAAATATATTTCTCTAAATTTTTACAATAGTATACATAACTTCCCTCTAAAAATATATTGATAAATTATTTTCAGCGTAGTTCTTCCCATTTTTGAAATTCCTTTATTCTTCCTCTCAGCAACCCCATTTTATTAGGGATTATATGGTGTATTGAATTGATTCTTGATTCCATGGTTGGAAAGAAAAATTTATAATTATTTATATATATCTTCATTTCCATTAGTAGATATCAATTTTTTATGAATATTCTCAACTATTTTTTACATGTATCCTTAAAATTTTAAAAATATCAATGAATTATGACTTGTTCTTAATGAAATTAACATTGGTTAAATCATCCTTAATTGTGATGAAGTATAAATCACTTCTTGTAGAATTTAACCTTATGGGACCAGATAAATTAGTGTGAATGAGTTTTAGTGCTCTTGTAGAAATAATTAATGACTTTTTATGAGATTCATGAGTCTTCATTCCTTTTAAGCATCTTCCAAAAAACATGTCACCACATGTTTTTAGCTTGGGAAGATCTCTAACAACATTATGATTCTAAATTTTCATAGGATTATTTTTTCATGATGATCAAGTCTCATGTGTCATAGAATAATCTCATCTTTTAAACTGATATAACATGAATCGGTATATTCAACAATTAAAATATATTATCATTCATTGTATTTTATTTCAAAATGATCTTTCCATGTTTTAATGTTTTCATGGTACACAAGTCATTGAAAACACCCTCATAACCATTATCACATAGCTAAATTAGACTTCATGAGATTATTCTCCAGTCCTTCCACATAACACACATCATTTGATTTCATATTTTAAGATTCAATTTTAGTCAATCCAATATATTTTATTTGAAGAGAACAATTAGTTAAAATGGCGAAATATCTCCCTTCTTGGTTCTCAATGCCTTTTGGTATCTTCAGATTCTAGTCATGTGGGAAGAGATCCCACTATCAAGAACCCTTGACTTTTTTATTCTAGCTAGACCTACTTTTTCTTTATTGAGCTTCCGTGTACCCTTTCTGTTCACAACATAGAAAATTTTTCTTAACAAACTTCTCATAAATTTCAATACACTATTAACCTACTATTTATACCTTCCACATACTACCTCTAGATAGTCAATTTTTTTATGAGTAGGATATATTGAAATATTTTTCTTTATATCTTGATTTCTCTAAAAATTCGATTTCCTCTCTATTAAATAACTACCCCTAACTTCATGCCTCATTTTAGGTAGTGATAAGTTGTACTTGAATGTGTAAGCCTTGTTCACAAACACATAATAACACCAACAATACTATTGGAACCTGAATCTCCTTGGTTCATAATTTTTTTCCTCTAATAATGTCTAAAATTTTGTTCTTATTAAAAATTTTGGATTGGAATTTTCATTTTTACAGTGGAACTACTTTCATAGTTCCTCATTTCTTCTACTGATGGGGTAAAATGTGTCTACCAATTTTTCATGGTCTATTTTTCTCCACATTAATATCTTGAATCGTTATTTTTAGTGAAAATAAAATTACAAGTCGATTTATTTAGTACATAATAAACCTGGTATTTTATGAATTCTCTATGAGATGATTTAGTGGATTCATCCTTGATTTAAACTGCTTTTATGAAACATTAATTTAATTTATTCAGTTAATTTTCAACTTCAATTCACTTATATCTCATCTTAGATTATTAAACTTTTTTCAAAGAAATTTTTTCTTTATGATCTTTTATCATCTTATCATGAATAGCAGCCTTCAACCTGATCTTTTTATTTCATCAACAAGATCTACCTCATCCTTTTCAAATTCACCCTTCTGTTTTTTATTTTTATTTTATTCCACCACTATAAAACCCAAATATTTTCATACATAGATATTACTTATTTTTAGGTGAATATTCATTATATAAAATAAGCACATGCCTAACGATCCTAAAGGTATATTTCATATGGAAACATAGAAACTTAAAAAAATGGTTCATAAAATATCCACCTAACCTCCCAATTTTTTCTCCATAACTAGATCCTCCTTTGAAAAAATCATTATTAATAGTTTTCTTCATATCCAAGGGAATGGAAACATAAGAAAATAATGAACTCAGATGTTCAGTAAGGGTAATCAAGAGAGATATTAATCACAACATGTGAATAAAATCCTAAGAACATGAACATAACATTTTAAAATTATTCACTCCTTATCAAAGATCATAATACTGAGGCATGTAATAAATTTTTTATGTTCATAATACATGAATAATAATTTAACATAATCCATGATAGAGTAACATTGACCTAAAACATGGAATTTTATCAGACATATAAACATAAAAAATCATTTCCTTAGTAGTGAAGGCTCTATTCCAAGACTATCGTAGTGGATTGGGTTCACTAACCAAATCATATTAGTTGTCAAGGTTCACTCCCAGTACAATGATGGTGAAAAATATCCTTAGTAAATTGGGTTTTCTCCCAATTCTAGTCTTATTTATCTCACTAGATATCATTCTTTACCCCATGCATTGGAAGGGGATATAGATCCAACTCATCAAATAATTATAAATATACCCATGTATGTCATAAGATTATAAATAATTCCTTATATCTAAACCCATATAAAGAAATGGGTTTCATAAACATTTATTCATAAAAAAAATCATGGAAAAGAAACGAGATTCAGGAACAACATGCCATCATAAACATAAACATTAAGATAAAGAATAAGGATGATATATTTTGATTATATCCACAATGAATCATAATTAATATAAAAAAATATTAACTTAGATGAGAAATTATTATGAAATATTACATGAAATAATTATTGAGGAAAATTTTCTTTTACTTTTGAAATAATTTTTTAAAATCCATGCAAGTATAATAGAAAAAAATATCTTTAACATGAAACTTGAAAGCTTGTAAAGGATGACTTAATGCATTATGGTGTCAGGATAACACAAAAAGTCACTCATGTCGTATAAGTTAAAAATAACATTCCTTCAGCATTTTTTTTCAGAAAATTAAAATTATTACTCATTACCATCCTTGTAAAATATAAATAAAAAACGAATCACATTGCATCATTGAGATGATATTCCATATGTACACATGTGTAGTATTATCATTTCTAAAAAAATTGTATAATAAGAAGGTGGAAATGATATTATCATTATTTAAGTATAATAAAAACATTAAACCATTATAATACCCATCCATAAAACATGGTTATGAAATTTGAATTGTATCGCTATGTGGAGACTGTAAGTCATATGTATGCACGAGTGATACATTCACTTCTTATTTTGTGGGGAAAAGGGTGTATAAATCTATTTTCGCAATCATAATAAAATTTAAGCATATTTAGAATTGTGAAGTTATTATTTTATAATAGATATAATAAATTTATACTCGGTAAATAAGGGTTGAAAAAGAAATTGATCGGTTAGAGCGATTACCTCTTCTTCAGAACTACACTATTAGATCTCATTTAAAGGGTTCCATGGTAGGTCTTTTGATTAGAACATCACTTCTATAATGTGGCTGAGGAAGTTGAGAATCACATTTGGGAGAAGATTTTTAATCTGTAAGGTTCAATGTTATGAAATGAAGTGTGGGAGAATGTGTCATTGTATAATTGATGTGAGTGACACTTTTCTAATTTCTTTAAAAAAGTAAAATATAATACGACTATTATAGTGGAAAATACATCCAAATGGCCATTAATTAGATACTATGGTAGAGTATTTTTGAAATATCATCAACCAATAAAAAATTTAAATTTTTATGTACTGTTTTAGTCCTTATCTTTTGGTTTAACCCCATAATCAACCTACCTTAACATTAACCCTAGTAACATATTTTTCACTCTTTAAAAGTTAATATTTTACATATAAGGTAACTATTTACTAATAATGTGTAATATATGATATTTTAGCCAATATAATATCCCATTTGTCCTTATTTAATATTTTTCTGATCTTTAAATAATTTAATAAAATATTTATTTCCGAAAATATCATTTGTGTTCATTTTGACACTTTTCACTACATTAACTTCAATAACATCAGTAAGACACGTGGAATTCAAAAAAAAAATTTAACACATCCCCAAACTATATTGGTAATCTATAAAATTCATTGATAATTTTAATTATCTATAATTATAAAAATTTTAATATTTTTAATATCATCTGTTTTATTTTTCCATTAATAAAATAATTAATGTATCCACATTGTGTAAGTATTTATGTTAATTATTTGATTCCATAAAATTAATAATAAATTACTATTATGAATATAATTTCATTAAACCCAATAATACTAATATCATTTATTCATAACTAATTTTTTCCCTATCAAAACACATAAATAATATTTAAAACTAATAAAGTGACGTTTTGTCACTTCCTTTGGTTTAAATATTATATGATTCATTTTGTTGGACACGTATAACTTAAGTATCTCAATTTAGAACCCTATTTGTTATGGGTGGAATGAAATTCATCAAATGGTAATTAAAATTAATAATTATTCCTTTATCACTTAGTTTTGACCTTGATTTACAAGATTTACCCTTTACATTGGTGATAAATTTTACCATGGTTACTATTTATATTGACCAAAAAAGGGTCCTAATTAAAAACACTAAATAATGGGATTATAAAATTTTAATTCATTCTATCTAATTCAATACCTATAAATTAGAGAAAATAATTTTAATTTAAGTGCACAAAATGTTACAAAACCGGTTTATTATGAAAACTACATTTTTAAGCATACAATATGATTTATTCTTATCCTATACCTAGAAAAATATTTTTAGAATGTTTTAAACATTTGATCATGTAAATAATTATATATTTAAATTTCATTAAAATAAAATCCCAATAGGGATAAATTTATATAAAATTCATTGAATGCATAAAACCATATTTTTAGAAAAACACCACTTTTATTTTTGACTATTTTGTTGAATTCTAATCGTTTATTAACTAATAATTTATTTTATAAATGTATAGAACTTTTATTTTTCAAAATTTAGTTATTATTATTCATACCATCCAAGGTAATGATAAGACAATAAAGTAAACACAGTGTTTTAATAACGTTACGAGGAATTTTTAAACTCATTGTTGTGTGTAATACAAGATATCAAATAAACAAAATTATCTTAGAATAAATATTTCATTAAAATATCAGGGTGTTTAATCTTATCCCCTTAAAATGAATATCACCCTTGAAAGTCACACATAGATACAAATAGATGAGGACACCTATGCCTCATCACATCCTCAGGTTCCCACATAGCTTCCTCAAATAGGTGGTTTCACCACAAAACATTAACCAGATGAGTGATCTTGTGTCATAGAAATTTATCTCTACGATCTAGAATCACTATGGGTTGTTCTTCATAAAAATGATCTTGTTCCAATGGTATTACCCTTGAGTTTATTACATGTGAAGGATCAGTTATATACTTCCTTAGGAGAGATACATGGAACACATTATGAACTTGTTATAGATTCAGTTGAAATTCCAATCGATAAGTTACCAACTGATACGATCAAAAATTTCAAAATGAATTATATACTAGGGCTTAGATTCCCCTTTTTTAAAAATATCATCACTATCTTCCATGAATATATTCATATGAATAACATTTCACCCACTTCCAACCCTATATCCATTCAATGATCATCGACACAACTTTTTTCTCGACTCTGAGATGCTCTTATGTCTAGCTAAATGGATATGGACTTTTCTTCCATTTTTCCCAGCTAGATCTGATCCCAATAGCTTTCTTCCACTAACCTCATTCCAGCATTTTGGATTTATACAATTCTTTCCATAGGAGGATTCATGGGGATCCATCTATGTGGAAATAGTGAGTGACCTATACCCAACATAGCAGTACTTTGTGTTACTATATTGTGTATCCAGTTAGACATAGGTGATGTTTTATTACCATTATAGTGTAGATATTTCTACATCCACTATTTAATAGTAATTACATAGATTAAATGTCATATCAAAAGGTCATATAAGACCCCATGACACAATGAGGACCTCGAAATACTATGACATTAATCTTAAAGAAAGGTCATATGGACTAGATGCATCATATTGATTAGACATAGTTGATGTTTGACTATCAGTTGTTGGGAGATCATAAGTATTGAGACTTATTCTCATGAAGCATGCCCTTGGTGATCTCAAATAGTGAAATCATAAGGACAGATACACCAACATAAACACCACATGTTTTGGGTGTCATTGGTAATTAATATCTATAGACATGTGCATTGGTCTCTTGACTTGAGACCATTACCAATGTGTATCATTTGATTGCGTAGTATTATTCGTGTCAAAAACCATGATATTGAAATCAAGGTGAGGTATATTGTGTTGGGTGCATTGTTAGTGGTATGACAATGGTTGAATGGTTGAGAAATTATTTTTTGCTTCAGAGTTATAGAAGTAATATATCTCAAGCCTAGTTGAGTAGGATGGTGCTACATTCACATGTCTTCAGAAAAATAAGTCAAAAGGTAAATCCATCATGATATATCCAAAAATAATAAACAACAAAATGGTGTTGACATAAGTGTTCATCCTTCTTTATGAGATATTTAAAGATACAGTGATTACAAAACACTCATAGTGTTCGTTGGTTGGTAGTCGTTGATATGACTATCATTATCTCTTTAGGGGCCTTGATGAGTTTCTAGACTCAACTCTTGGTCTATGTATTTTATTCACTTATTTCGAGATAAGGGCCTAGAGGGTCACACACAATAGTGTATTCAAGAATCTTCCATATTCCATTGAATTAGTATATTGTACTTGGTGGGGCCCACCACAAGGTCTGAGGGTTTACAAGGTATTGATCACCCATATTTATATAAATTCGTTATTCAAGTTATGAATAATTAGATTGAAATTTTATAAGTTATTTACAATTAACGTAAATATGAAAAAAATATTAATCTAATGAATATTATTTTAAAATTCAAGGTTCATTTAATTTTAAGTGGGATAGTGAGTTGAGTAAAATTATTAGATTTTATGACATTACATATTAGATATCTGTATATATATATTAATAGTATTTGATAAATTATTAATAATATTTATGGTGATGTTTTGTTCTTCTGAACTGTTATTTAGTGGATGTTAAATTTCCAGGTGCTAAGGAACCCTGCCAGGAGTTATTAATAATCCCCAATAAATAAGGGGAGAGAGGCTCAACCTTATTAATATTCATTTATTTATGAAATTAAAACAAGAGCCTTTCTCTCCTCCCACTTCATAGAGAGAGAAGAAATCAATCCAAGTGTTCATATTGAGATCTACCTCAAGCATTGAAGGAACATCGATGCAGTGATCACGAGGAGGTCAAAGGCATCATTGGATCTCCGAGATAGCACATAGTATTCGATGATCGACATTCCAGATGATTTTTTAAGTGTGTGTGGATGATGGAGAGGGTTCCTTCTATTTATCCTTTGAGGAATGGTGGACATTGACATGTTGATGTAGAGCGTGAATTTCGATCTGAATAGGTATGTTTTTTTCAGTTTTAATTTAGGTCTTCTTTTAATTTATGTGAGATCATAGGACCATATCAGGGCTTAGATCCTAAGTGAAAACAATTTCTTTCATCCCATAAATGATATTTTAAAATCTTCGACCCATCAGCTTCTATTGTGGGCCCTAGATCATTTAATTTTTATCAAATCAATCGCATAGATTTTATGATCCGAGAAAAAAATATTTTTCACTAAAATTAATTAGAGGCTTAGAAATCAGTCTCAATGGTTTAAACCGCATGCTAATTAGATTTCAAATTAATGAGTTATGGCCATTTTAAATTTTTTGATTGGATCAAATTTCCAAATTGATCTCGGGTATTATATTTTATTCATCGTGATGATCTAATCATGTTTTGATCAGTATTTATTCATCAGAAATCATTCCAATGATGTGAAAATTATAATTTAACACATTTTATAATTTTCATAATTTTTATTATAATAATTCATCATAATTGTATTATTATTATATTAACTATAATAATAATAATATAATTAATAATTATTATTTTATTATAATAATTACATTATTATTATATTGAGGCTGAGGTGATATCCATTTGAAAACGATAAAGGGGTTTAGAAAGTCATTTACCAAAAAAGATGGGCATGGAATTTTCATAAAAAAAAGTGTGTGGATAATTTATAAATAAAGAAAAAGGATTTATTGGGGGTCGTGTGCCCCCCCACCACAAATATTGTCCCTGACCTAACACGACGGACCTAACCTGCACCATCACCAGCTGTCGAACATCATTGACTACCTCCCTCCTCGTCGGCTAGCAAGCGAACGACGTCTTCCCTCCCATCACTATCCTACCTCCCCTTTGGCCTGCCTTGCACCCACTTTCATCATGGGCTTCCTAGACGGCCTTGTCATACCTCCCTACCAGATTTCCCTAGTGGCCTTGTCCTCTTCTGTTCACTTTGCACCACTGCCACCTGTATTTCCCACCATCGCTGGTGAGCTACTGCAGCCCTACACCAAATCTATTCTTATTTATACAACCTTGCACCCCATTGGTTAATCTTTTCACCCAACCATCAACCCATCTCCTTCATGGCATGGTGTATCCTGAACAGTGCCAGCACCCACTTTTGGTTTGTCCGGTGAACCAGGTGCAGTTCCTACCTCTGTTGGACTGACCTGCACCGACCCGATCCTCGTGTTCCATGCCTGGTGAACCATTCCAAGCTGGCCACTCCCCTCCACTCCATGATGGACAATGCATCCTTACACCACCATCCATAAACCAACGAACCCCAGGTGCAGTTAGCCCCTGATTGGTTTAGCAGTTCCTGGTATTATTCAAAACAGAACCAAGCGGGTCTGCCCGACCATGTATGGTTCTATGAACACCTACCAAGCCCAGATATGCCCAACATGGGCTTTGCTCGGCCCGTTATGAGTATTTGTAGGTTCGTCATGACCCACAATGGGCCAGAGAAGAGTTTCGGGACCAAGAAAAATTTCCATTAATATAGTTAATTAATTTAATCATAGAATTAAATTAAAATGATTAATATATTAATTTAGGATTAATATAATAATTTTAGAATACCCAAAGATAAAAATTAATTTAATTTTGGAATTAAAATACATTAATTATTTAATTTAATTTTAGGTATTGAAATTAAATTAATTAGTGGATCGAGTAATAATCACCATATTTGAATTATTTAATTATTTTAATTTAATTAAATAACCCTAAAACGTTATTTAAAGAAATTTAATTTATTTTTTCTTCATTTTACCCACCTAATGTTCTTAAGCACCGACCCATGCGTGTTTTCATTTTTGGTAATCAATTATTTTTAACTGCATTTGATGTTTATAATTAATTAAATGGCAGTTTGTGCATTACCTTATTATTTGTTAAAATGTATAAGGGCATGTGGGCCCAATTTTATCTGATTTACATTATACCTATAGTCCCCCTCACCTACACATGAGTATATTTGTACTTTGATCTAAGAAGGTGTACATTGGTCAAGACGTTGAAAGACGTGGAGCTTTCCAAGATGAGGAAGGTATGAAGTGAAAAGAACACCAATTCGAAGTGTTAATTCGGACAAGTAGTGGACATACTTGATGGGGGCGTGCTACATCTAATGTATTTCTCTGACTCAGTTATGATTCCCTTAGGTCGTTTAGATGCTCAAGATAAATTAGGTAATAGTTTATCTTTATGCATTTATTTACTATTTTATACATTTTAAAATTGTGGTAAAATACATAAAATAATAATTAATAAAAGGTATAAAGAAGCGACGTGTGTTTTTCAATTAATATTCAGTTGCTGTGTCGACCAATTTATGAACAAGAACTAATATAAATGGATTAAATTCATGGAGAGAAAAACACAAAACCCTCAAAAAAATATTTAGTCATAACAGCCTTCCATCATTCATTCTCCAGCAAAACCATGTATTCAGGGTGATAATCATGCCAAAGCTGAGGGTACCTTTAACTACTGGAGATTTCATATGAGAGTGGTTGGTTGAGTTAACAAAAATTACAGAAAATAAATATCCAAATCTCTTTTGTTTTAGTTTTAGAGGTAAGCATTGATTAAAACAAGATATAATTTTTGAAGCTAGGACTTCAGTCAATAGATGAGGGAACCACATGCAAATGTCATTATCCCACCAAATTCCTATATTGAACCCTCCGAGTAGTGGCATAGAAAAATATTATAGACTATGAGGGGAGGTTCGTGGATATTTGACTCTAAAATACTAACATGAGAGAGTATTCTGATTCTAGTACATGGGGTTCCTAGAATTCGATAAAATAGTATTATACATTTAATGATTAAATTATTCAGTAATGTCTAATGTAGTAATTAACACAAAAGGTACTAATCTTATATACTTTAGTTTTGTAGAAAATGGAAATTAATACCCCAATTAAACTATGATAAATATTGGACAATGTTAATATCCAACCTAGCATGAATTTCCAAGTGTAGTACAGGCACTTGCACACATTACTACAATGTATGAAATTCAAGTTGTCAGTGTCCCTACCTATTAAGCCACCTCAAGAAGTGAGGGTGTTAAAATACATACTAGAGACTCGTGAATTAATAATATGATGGTACTGTCATAATTATATAATTCATGTCCAATGTTAGTTGAAGTCACTATAACATGACATGGATGATTTCACATGTAGTCTCAACTCTGAGAAGTTATCGATGGGAATGTGGAGTAATAATTGAATGTGATTGTTACACAGGCTTTGTGTAAGCATGGAAGGAAGATTATAATCTTTCATGAAATATCATTTTTATTCCATTTCACCCAATAGTTCAAAAAAATTTGATGGTGTAGACACTTCATATCCTTTTAGGTAAGGTTCACTAAAAAATAACAATATTAAAAAAATTACAATCATTATTTCTTATGGAAATGAAATTGGAAGACAACACGAAAAGAAAAATGGCACGTTATTTCAAAATAACCATCGTACAGTTCTTTAAATAAAAGTAGTTGGTTATTAAATAGGAGTTTATTTTCATTTCATATCATGAAATAATCATATGGAAGTCCAATCACAACAAACTGAATTATAAGAAGAAAATACTTGCTTATCATTCATGTATATTCATCAATATAATATTAATGTTTCTAACATACTACTTGGGTATTGAATACAATATTCAAATAACAAATGTGTATTTAAATATAGTAACTAATTAAGAATAACAACAATATAAGAAGTAACATGTCTTTTTTAAGAAGCTGAGAAAGGGTGATTCCTTTGCCAGTGGTGAGAATCACACAACTCTTAATTGCCATGTGATTGATTCTAACTGAAGAAGTTGTTGAGTATAACCAAAACATATATATCATATTCTCTTTGGACATAATGAAACATTATTCCATGTTCTAGAATATATGTTTTTTTTGGTGTATCGTACTTAACAAATAGTTTAGTGGTACTTAAATAATAGGCAATAAGTGATGAATATAAAAAAATAAGACTTTTACCCTATTGTGGAAAGATAATTATTTGTAAAGAAAAACTAAAAGTGGATGTCAATAATATACCCAATACACTAGTTATGATTATCATATCTAATCACCTTTGGTATAATTGACACATTTATTTTGTACAAAGAAAACTTTAGAAAGAAAGGAATGTCAGATGGATTTTGGAATTAGTTCCATAAACGAGCATAAAATATTCCAAAGGAATGATAGTGGTAAAGATACATCATAATATTTCTTTAAGATAATAAGGATTTTAATTAGTGAAATATAAGAATGGTTAGAATATATGAACTTCTTTGGATCAGCATGCTAAAGAATATCATAGCCAAGAATTCATCGATCATAATAATTTAGCGTTGAGTAGTTCCTAAATTGACATTAACTTATATACATCATAAAATTGATGCTAATAAGGAGGATCAATGATGAGTCTTACATGTTAGCATTGAAAAACAAAATGTTGCATGGAGAAATTTATAAACACTCATTTTATACATCAAAGTACTGATGTAAGTAGTATCAATGATATAACATGCCGAATCATCCATTATTTTTCAAGACATTCTTTGAAAATAGTGGGAAAATCCCATAACTAATATTCCAACTCAAAATTTGAAATAGATATCATAAAATTCACAATATGATGGAAATCCATAATTTCATATGACATGTGTTTAGATATAAAGACTTTGTTAGGATTTAAACAAACATGCATCATGTTAAAGACATTGTACATCTAAGTAATTCTCCTAATAGTTTATTAGGATATTACCTAAATCCATAAGAAATAAAAGTGGTAGTCAAGTGATAGAGTGCCTTGGTATAAAATGGTGAAAATCTATAAATTAGATAGTGGGAGATAGATTGACTTGGATTATGTCAAATCTCGAGATGCACATATGGTTGGCATATGAACATGATCCACAAGTACATGTTGAATAGAAATGTTACAAGACACATACTGCATTGGAAGGATGAAACCACAGTGATGTTTTTATATTCACTATGGTCAGTGATAAATTATTCATTGAGAATAATAATTCCTACAAGTAAAAGGTATATGGAAATTAGTTATGATTGACAAGACCATGATAATTCAATAATGGATTCCATGAATCAAAGTGCAAAGGTACATATAAATTCAATACTGTGGTGGTATTCATGTCAATTGATACATGGGTGGTTAAGAGAAGTATAAATAAGGCTCTATTGGTAATACCAAGTCAGTATGTCTAAATCCATTATAATTTTAGTTGTTATAGCTAACTTCTAAGATCATACATTTGGCCATAAGATGTAAAGATCCACTTTCATGGATTGTTTCTATTAAACACTACTATAAAGGGATGATCAAATCATCGGATGCCAATAACGGTTGCACGTTACTGAAATATAGTTCTTGATTAATGAAATACAAAATATCTGAGAGCATTTATTTCGAATGAATCTTTTCCATGTGTCTACTAGATGTTAGTTTGAGCACCATTCTTTTCTAAAAGAAATATGTTTTGGAAAATATGGAAAATAGATATTGGTCTTATTGTTAGTTAAGACTTGGATAAAAATTATTCTCTAGTGATTGACTTAAAGTAGCAATCTATGTTCTAGGGAACATGCTCTACTGAGGTATATCCAACAGTTTCTTGAACCAAGTCAATCGTACATATAGTGAAATTGAATAAAAAAATACAATTTGGGACAATTCAATTTATAAATTGTTATCAATGACACCTGGCTTATTCTCTCCCTGCTGAAAAGTTCAGAACCGGGGAGGAGGTTAAAGTTTTGAGTTGAGTTCCACACACTTTAGTGATGGATCAATCACATTTTCCATGATATGTAAAATAATTTATATTTCTAGGATATACTTTTAGAAGGAAGATATAATTTATATCCTGGTGCACTATTAGTTAAGTATTCATAACTATCATCTTGTACTTCAGAACGTACAACAGATATGTACTTGGTAAGTGCAGAAGATATATACTAGATATTTTGGGACACAAACTAATCTTCTATATATCAATATGAACTAGTATTGCAGTTTGGATAAAGGTGACGAGCGAGTCAATCTCATAAAATATAGTGGTAATCATATCTAAAAATACCCAATACATTGTAGCTTCTAAGGAATCTACGAAATGGAATCAAATGAAAAGATTTGTTCCAGTTCTTGGAATTGTACAAAGTTATTAAAGTATTATCATAATATAAATTATGATCTTCTTATTATCCAAGATGTCATTTTTTGATAGGGGATAAAAATGGATATACTCGAGTATACAATATCTTGTGATGTTTCACTGAAGGATATGAGGTAGCATATAGTAGAAAATCTGTGCGGTAGAAATGGGGTAGACCCAGTACCTAAAGTCATTACTCTGCAGAAACATGATCTTCATCAAGTGAGTAGCTGACAAGAATGGTTAGAAAGTTGGCTCTAGTGCAAGTGAGCATGTTGAAATAGTGGGTTCCCTAGACCCAACAATGTAGTAATTTTGATTAGCATATCATGTATACAATTAGATATACATTTTTTTTCTTAAAATTATAGTTTAGATATTTCTACACTCACTATTTAATGGTAATGTTCTAGATTAATTGTCATATCAAAAGGTAATTGCAGATACCAGGATATAAGGAGGACATCGAGATACTATGACATTAATCTTAAAAAATTTCATAGGGTCTAGATGCATCAAAATGATTAGACACAGTTTATGTTTGACTATCAGGTGCTGGGGGATCCTATGAATTAATATTTCTTCTCATGAAGTTCACACTAGGTGATATATGGTAGAGAGATCATGAGGATGGACCAGTAAATAGGAACGCCATGTTTTTTGGGTTTCATTGGTCATTCATATCAATGGAAATGTGTATTGGTCTCCTAAATTGAGACTGTTACCAATGATTATCATTTTATTTCCTACTAAGATGCAAGAAAAAAACCATGATATTGAAATTGTGGTGAGGTAGCTTGTGTTGGGTGCGTAGTTTGTGGTATGACATTGGTTGAATGGTTGAGAACTGATTTTTTTCTTCTGAGTTATGGAAGTTGTATATATCTGGTCTAGTTGACCAGGATGGTGCTACCTTCATATGTCTTTGGAAAAAGCAGTCAAAAGGTAAATCCATCTAGATATATCAAAAAATAATAAATCAATTAAAGGGTGATGACACAACTGTGCATCCACCTTTATGAGATATTTGAAGACAAATAGATTATAGTAAACAGTTAGTATTCAGAGGTTGGTAGTTGTTACTATGACTATCCATTTCTCCTTAGGGGTCCTTGTGGGTTTCTAGACTCCACTCTTGGTCTATGGATTTTATTCACTACTATCAAGATAAGTGCTTAGATTTTCACACACAATAGTGTATTCATGAATCTGCCCTATTCAGTTGAATAGGTTTGTTGGACATGGTGGGATCCACCTTAAAGTCCAAGTGTGGTCCAAGGTATAAAGCAACATTAATTAAATAAATTCATTATTCATGTTATGAATAATTAAATTGAATTTATTTATTGTATTTACATGTTAACTAAATGTGAGAAAATATTAATTTAATGAATACTACTTTAATATTCAATGTTTGTTTAATATTAATAGGGATAGAGAGTCAAGTTAAATGACTTAGTTTTATCCCAAAATATTATATATATATATATATATATCAAGTATGTGATAAATTAATAAAAATATTTACTGCATAGTTTAGTTCGTCATAATTATTATTTTGTAGATGTTAAATTTCTGGTGGTCAGGGAACCCTACTGGGTGATATTAATGATCCACTATAAATAAGTGGAGAGAGGCTCAAGCATATGAATATTCATTCATTTATTAAATAAAAACCATATCCTCTCTCTACACCCTCTTCTTTGAGAGAAGAGTAGTCTATCTAAGTGTTTGAATTGAGTTCTTCCTTGAGCATCGAAGGCATCTCGAAGGGGTGATCACTAGGATATTGAAGGACTCATCATATCTCCATGCTAGCACCTAGTATTCAATGATCTAAATTGAAATAGATTTTTAAAGCAATGTGGATGATATATATTGTTATTGATATGGATCCTTTGAGTAAAGATTTCCATCGACATGATGAAATCGAGCGCGACTTGAGTCCTGAACAGGTATGTTTTTTCAATTTTTATTTACATGAAATTTGAATTTACCTGAGATCCTAGGACCTTACCAAGGCCCAAATCACCATTGATGACATATTTCATCATCCCATATATGAAATTTTAAAATCCCTTTCCCATCGCCTT
This sequence comes from Viscum album, assembly GCA_963277665.1. Lineage (NCBI taxonomy): Eukaryota > Viridiplantae > Streptophyta > Magnoliopsida > Santalales > Viscaceae > Viscum > Viscum album. Next base: position 398,418,286 of record OY728158.1, read on the forward strand.
CTGCTGCGGGCCTCGGTTCCTTCAATCTAAATACCAGAGTAAAAGATATTTTTATAATAAAATTTTATAGACGAGAGGTGTTGATCTCAACAAACTTTTAATTCCATATAGAAAGATCTTAAATTTTTTTATAGAGTTTGAATGGTCCTCTCAGACTGACCATCTATCTGAGCGTGATAAGAAGTGTTGAAACTTAACTATGTATCTAGATTTTGTAATAGTCTTTTCCATAACATCGTGGTAAACCTTGGATCCCGACTAGATAAAATGAAAAGTGGTAATCCATGATATCTTACCACATAATATATTTTCTATACATATGTTCAACAGAGAAATATTCTCTGATAGAAATTAAGTGTTCCTAATTTGTAAGGCGGCCGACTATAACCCCTATAACACTATAACCCATAGTTGTTTGGGGGAGTCCAATGGAAAAATACATGGTTTTGTTTTCCACTTTCAATTCAAGTATGATTAATGGATGTAACATACTCTACAATATCTCTCTTTATTCCACCCCACCGCAAATACTCTTTCAAGTATCTATACGTATTTTACTTCTATCAGGAATAGAGAATGATGAACTATGAGCCTCATCCCACAGATCCTCCAATTATGACATGTATAAGACATACACATGGTTCATGAACCTTATTATTCCTTTAGAATCATGTTTGAGCTGGCAAATATTGCACACTTTCTTTTGGAGCTCTACATCTTCCTTCTTCACCTCTTTAATATTCACTTGAATAGATGGTTGAAAATTCATTTGAGCTAGATAATATTTCTCCCCTTACATTAATATTTCTAGATCTGTCCATTGTAAATCCATAAATATTGGATATTTTTAGATCCTCATAATAGAATCTATAGAATGATCCTTTCAGATAAAATAATCTGGCTCCTTGGTCACTTTTCCATTGTGGTACTCTACCAATCAATCATAATCATTAGTCATATAAACCCATCTTCTTTGGAACATGTTCAATTCTTTCTTACATAAAATATACTTTAAACTATCCTGATCAATACATATTCCACAACTTTATCCATAGAGATAATGCCTCCACATCTTTAATGTAAAAAATTTTCCCAACTAAATCTAAATCAATATATGGGTAATTTTTCTCATGAACATTAAATTGGCATGAGGAATAACCTATCATATCATTTTTCATGAGAACATATCATTGTCACTTCTTTGAGAAATCACTATAGATTGAAAACCTTTCTCCACTACAAGGTACTATGAATCTAGGTGAACACAACAACCTTCTTTTTAGCTTCTTGAAATTCTCTTTACATTCCTCCATCCATCTGAAGATAACACCATTTCAGGGCAACATAGTGAGTGTATTAGGTAATCATGGTAACTCATTCACAAAACATAAATTATATACATCCAACCCAAGAAAACTATGAATTTTAGTCATTTCAGTTTGTCTATGCCATTTCTAAAAAACTATTATCTTTCATGGAATTAATAATATACCCTCACATTAGATTATTTGAACCAAAAATTAATCTTTATGAATCAAAAATTCACACTTGGAAAATTTTGGGTCAATATTATCCTTTTTTAGTGTCTTCATCACAAACCTCATGTGTTATTCATAATCTTAATTTTTCCATGAAAATTCAAGAATATATTCTATAAAGACTACCGTAGACAAGTCACGATATTCTCTAAAGAAACTATTCATTAATTCCATGAATTTAGTGGAATCATTAGAAAGACCAAAAAGAATTAAAATTAATTCATAGTGTTTATACCTTGTACCGAATGTTGTCTTGTATATATATCCCCCTTCAAGACTCTCAATTGATGATATCCCAAGAATGTATCAGTCATTGAAAAGTATTGATCTCCACATAGTTGGTCCAATAAGTCATCAATACTAGGATAATGATACTTTTTCTTGACAATGATCCTATTAAGTTCTAGATAATCAATGCAGAGTCACATTGATCTATCTTTATTCTTATCAAATAGAACAAGTGCACCTCAAGGTTGTGCACTATTGAATATGAATCCCTTATAAATATTATCATGGGTTTTCTTCTTCAATTCCTAAATTTCAATTGGGGTCCTTCTATAATAATTTTTTAAAATAGGCATAACACCAGATATGAGTTCTATTGAAAACTCAACTTCATGATTTGGGGAAATAGCTAACAATTCCTCAGGAGAAACATCATCAAACTCTCATACAACATGTGTATCATTAATGTTGAATTTCTCCACAACATATAACATTGATAACATTTATGTATATAAATTTTGACCCAAGATATGGAATAAATTTCCTTTAGAATCTCATACCCATCCTACCATCGATAAATGATTATTAGTTTATTCATAATATGGAATGTTACTTCCCTTCATCGGAAATTAATATGGGATTCATGCAGCGAATTGAAATACTTGATAAGAATAATATCAAATTCAACTAAAGGGATTATCACTAGATTAGATTCCATCGTTTTCCTACAAACACCAATTGGAGAAGAACTATAAACTTGAGATGCAATTGTTTTGTCATTAAGAGTTTTCACAGAAAACTCAACATCTAACTGTTGTGGTGATACAGTGATACCAATAGAAAATTATTTTTAAATAAATGAGTGGGTAGATCCATAAAAATAAAATAGTTGTTCTAGAGTGGGTTATTTTTATGCCTTTCACAATGTTATTCTCATAACAAACATCAGTAGTGGTGATTTCATGAGATTTTTCTTTTTCTTTGGGCATAAAGAGTTGTTGATATGAATCATCAAAAACCATTGGATTCACGAAATTGTTGGAATAATTCCTATACTCCATGAATTTATAATATTGGATCATGGGTTGTGAATTTTGGGGAGAATTTTCTATATTTCCATATTTAGATAACATTTTACCATAAATTTAGCCTCCGATTTTCTAATGATCATCCTTTCCACACATGAAACATTTTCCAGTCCCCTTATGAAGATATCCCCCCATTTACTTCCACACTTAGTGAATAAAAGAAAAACTCGTCTTCTTTTCTCCATGGATTTTAGAATTGAGATTGATTTACATTTTTCTTTTTTTATCAAAATCATGATATTGATGGGAAATTTCCATCTCCGTCCCCATATTAAGAGAATATCAAACAATATTTTTGTAGGTACTGATATGACAACCCTACTATTTATTTCATATCAATTCATGATTTTTTAGATAATATTACACATAATATAACATAAAAGATTTAGAAGTATAGTGTCTTTGGTAATTAGGTACGTTATATTGAAACTTAAAATAAGAAAAAAAAAACATCATCTTTATTGAAGACGTTCGGAAGACGCTTTCACTTAAAACTGCATGGGATAACCTGAGGACATACATAAGAAATGGGTGAGTAAAAAAATCATAGCAAAGGAATAAATTCTATAATATGAAGATAATAATACATATTAGACAATAGACAAGTCAATGATGCATAAAAGAATAAATAATCATAAACATGAACACTAAGGCCTGATATAACATGATAACATAAAGGAAACATGAGAAATATGAAAACAACATAAAAGACTTTATCATAACATAGGTCAAGGATAATTTTTAAGACCTCATGATGGAAAAATTATAATAAAAGAATCAGGTTCACTCCATATCCCAAAATAATGTCCCATAAGGGTAAACTTTACCCAATGCATTTAAGAGCTATATAATTATGGGTGCACCCATCACTTTCAATTCATTCTCATTCATAAGTGCGCAAAATAGATCATACAACGTGGATTCATTCATCATAATATTTTATTACATGATCACAGAGTGTGGAATACATTCATATGAGTCTAAAGTAAAATAATTATAAGTGTATAGTGGTTAACACAATTAATTGTAAATGGGTATGTTATTCACTACCCAACTATTTTGGCATGAAAAACCATAGTGAAATTTATGCAGCCTAATGATATCACTTAGAAATTCATAAAATGGGTTAATAAGAGTGAAAGATGTATCTAATCATTTGGAAATAAAATAGAAATTAATAGGGACATGAAATGACATATCCCAACATTAGGAATTGGAAATAGAGAACATAATATAATAATGAAACTTTAATAAAGAGGAGAATGAGAGGACCCCTTACCTTGATTTTGTGACTTCAAATGCTTGGGAACTGCTTCTTCAGAGCTTGGGGGAACCTTGGAAGGACTCTATAGAGGGGAGGGAAGAATAAGGACATGGTACAATGATTTTTAGTGAAAATAAATTGGTTCTTGGGTGGGTTTATATAGGAAATGAGTGGAGAAGTTGTTATCATTTGTGAAGAATTGGTTTTGGACTCTATATAGTGAAATAACCAAAACCAAAAACCATACAATTGTTTTTCCCAATGGTTTAATCCAAATGAGATTTTTTCATAATTTTATAAGACAATGGAAAAATCATAATAAAATAATTCCCTTTCTGATGTGTTAGTGGGTCATACTCTTAAATAAATGATTGTAAAACATTAAAATATATTAATGGATTTGGATAATTCATTATGTCTTTATAAAAATTATCAAGTAAAAATAAAATAAAATTATTTTAAAGGTATAATAAGGATTTGGTCTTGGATTCCCATTATAGTATTTATTAATTCACATTTGGGTCATTATGATGTCATAATACACACTGTATATTTATACTTTATTTAATTTTTACGAAAAAATTAAATTATTTTAGGAAATTTTGAAAAATTCACCAGTGGATAATTTTGATGTTTTTATTCCAAAAATAATACTCATTATATAAATATAATTTCCAAAATCTGTGTATTTTCACTTTAAAAATAAGAATCCACATTTATTGCGAAATGATGGGATTTTTCACAAAAATAGTCTTCAAACCCTTATGAAAATTACATCAGAATTCATAAAAACTAAAATATAATTTACATTTAATAAAAATTATTTAATAATTTTTTTAAAATATTATTTATTTTAGAAATCTTTTAATTTATCAAAATAAACGTCATAATCTAATTTTGAATATTAACCAAAAATACGATTTATTTTTTCTGAATCATAATCAAAATCATTTATAATGTAATGATAAGTAAATATGAAAATTAATCTATAGAAAAAAAATATTTAAATTATTATGTTATAGATACATATCCCTTTAATACCCCAGTAAACTCCATAAGGGTATGGAATGTGATGGTGATACTTACATGCAGTGGTTCAATGTACATGGTTTGAATTGTGATCTCGATCAGCATGAACTTCTCCTACAAACAGTTTCAGTCATGCTTATGTTGTTGGATATTATCTCGAGCTTGGTCAAGAGAAAAATCCAATGATTTTATCTCACTCAGATGAAATGATAAATGGGTATCATATTGTTTGATCTTACTAGTTGAGGTCATCACTTTCTTTGTGTGTCAATTGGATTTGTTTAAACCGTATATTTATAATAGTCATATGATTACTATTCAATGGATATATTATCAACAATTATGTTGTTTAATGGTCTTTTAAATATGATAGTATATAATAAGAAAAAATAAAAATATTTTTTCTATAACCCAGAAATATAATTATAAATTTAATTCAAATTATAAAGAGAATTTTTTTGAAATTTTGGTGTTGTTACAATATTCCCCCCTTCTAAAATTTCACCCTCAAAAAATCATTTCCCATATTAAAATAGATATGGTTTATTATGTTTTATCACTTCCTTGAGATCCCATGTTAGTTCTTCTAACTTGTGGTTTCTCCGAAGCACATTGACCAGGTGCATTGTATTATTTCATAGAACATTGTCTCTGTTATATAAGATCTCCTCTGACTGATCCTCATATGAAAAATCATTCTACAATGGTACCACATTCATATTGAGTACATGTGAGTGCTATGGTGTGAACTTCGTTATGGGGGATTCAATGAATATGTCATTATAGGTAGGAGTATTAGTCGATAGGCCATCGCTCGGATGCGATTAAAGATATCAAATGTACCGATGTATCTTGGACTATGATTTACTTTGTTCCCAAATATAAAGACCTTAATCCCTGGAGATATGTGTAGGAATACCATGTCTCTAACATTAAACTTTAGGTCTCGTCAAGGATTATCAACATAGATCTTCTGTCAACACTGAGTATCCTTGATGTGTTACTGAATGGTCGTTTCCTTTTCCCCCATTTCCTTGACCATTTTTATACCTAATAGTTTTGTTCCCCAACTTCATATGATCATGTAAGTGTTTTCCCCTCTTCCCATAAACGGATTCAAAGAGATCCATTTGGATTCTTGTGTGGAATGTGTTATTGTATGAGAACTCTACTAGAGGAAGACGTTGATCCCATCCTCCTTTGAAGTAAATTGAGCATGCTCTCAACATGTGCTCAATTTTATGGATGGTATTCTCATATTTAACATCAGTTTGAGAGTGAAAAGTTGTGATGAAGTTCAACTCAGTATCTATAGAATGTTGAAGACTCTCTTGAACTTAGAGATAAATCATGGATATTGAAAAGATTTATTCGATAGTGGTGTTTCGTGAAGCCTCACCACCTCTTTAATGTATATCCTTTCGTGTTGATCGAGTGAGAAGTCCTCTAAAATAAAAATTAAGTGTGAAATATTTTTAATATGGTCCACAAAAACCTAGATATCATTATTTACACTAGATGTTTTCAGAATAATAGGGACAAATTCCATGTTAATGTTTTCTCATTTCAATGTAGGTATTGCTAATGGTTGCATCATCCCCTTGGATTTTTTCCTTTCTTCCTACACTTGTGGAGATACAATACATATTTATGTATATTCCATGATCTAACTCTTTATATTATCCCACCAATAGTGATCTTGGGGATCTCAATACATGTTTTTGCTTCCTGGATGGATGGAGAAATTTGAAATTTGTGCATCATTCAACACCTCCTTCTTTAACTCAGGATTTAATGATACACATAGCCATGAACCAGATCTTAAAAAACCTTCTCTATTAATATATAACATCAAGTACTTCATTTTCATATATATTTCCATTTCTATTGAATTCCCGCATCATCTCTTTTTGAATCTTTATCCCTTCCAGAAGGGATGGTTGAACTGTCATTTTTGAACGTATTTATGATGTTCATTTCTTTATTATTCTTACGTCCATCCATTTAAAATCTAATAATATAATATCCCTCTTAATTATAATCAATGATTTTAATTTTTTATCCTTTCTACATAGATCATCTTCCACTTTATTCCCTTTCCTATAATGGTAGTGAATTGATCAGTCAATGTCCTTAATCTTCTCCAACCATCTTCGTTGGTGCATATGAATCTATTCCTACGTGAATATATACTTGAGGCTTTTGTGATTCGTATATATTTCATAATTCTCCCAAATGAAATAATATCGACATATTTTCAATGAAAATGTCACTACAGCTCCGTCTAGATCATGTTTTGGGTAGTTCATTTCATGAAATTTCAACTTCCTTGAATCATAGGATCTCACATTGTCATTTGGTATTAACTGACAACCTAATCCCTTCATTGAAGTATTGTTGAATAATATGAATGCTTCTCCACTTTTGGGTTGTGTGTATACATGTGTAGTGATAATACTTATTTTTTTCTATTTGAAGCACATCTACGCATTAATCATTTAAAGAAAACAGAACTCCATTATGATTTATCATGGTTATAGGGTCTTATAATCCTAATAAATTTATCACAAAAAACATTAAAACCCTGATAATCCAATTAAACTAAAGATATTTATCTTAGATATTGGCCTTGACTATCCTTCATTTGATCTTATCTTTGAAGTGTCCACATATATCCCATTTCTTGTGATGATATACACAATAATGTGACTTAATTCAACCATATCTCATATTTTTTTTACTTTTCATAAAGCTTCCCCTTTCACAGGGTAATTAGCATAGTGCTCGGATGCACTTCATGCTCCTTCATTCATTTAATGTATATTATAATATCATCTATAAATACTACAATAAACTTGCCCAAGTAATCTATAAATACTCTATTAATCGATTCCATGAATATTTCTCGAGCATTAGTGAGTCTTAATTAAATTACTTGTAACACCCCAAGCTTCCACGATATGCTTCTCTTTGAATAATATAGTAGCGTGTGTTGTATGCAACTTCGAGATTCTAACAGACACCACAACCAATCAAAGTAGCTGTTATGAATAGTAATACCTACTTTTTGAAATTTTATAAATTTTATCTCTCAAAATGGACTTCATTTTTGGATTTGGAATATCGAATTTAGCCTAGGGTGAAATTTTGGTAATTTTCGGATAACTTTTATATTTTGATAAATAGTGAAAATTGCTAAATTTTAATTAAAAACAAATTTTTTAATAAAAATAACTAATAGTGATAAATTATGAATTTGAGTGGTTTTAAAGTATATTTCTAATATATTTTTACTATTTAATACAATATTGGTCATTAGACATAATTTCAAATTTAAACCGGATATAAACAAGTATCAATCTTTTGATAGTTATTATATCTTAAAAACATGATTTTTGTTTTGACAACGGAAATTAATTTTAAATTAATTTATGCCACTTCAGTGTTTTGAATTTGGAAAAATGTATTCCATATTTGGAATTAGGATGTGCAAATTGTGTAAATATGTATCTTTTATTTTTAGACATTTTGAATAATTACTTCGGTAAATATTTTATTTATCATGGTTAAAGGGTAAATCTAGTAAATAAGGGTTAAAAATATTATTATTATAATAATAAATTACCCTAAAACGTGCCCTAACCTTATTGGTGGATACCTGTCCGACCATGGGAATCTTAGGGTCGTTTTTAGGACCCCATGGAGCCACTAGTAGATGATAGGGACACTTTATATTAATTAAGTTAAAGTAAATAAAAAAATGACATAAGCTTATATGTTTTATAAAAACAATTTTTACATAGGGTTATATATGTTATATTTTTTATTATAAAAATTAATTAGAAATATAAAAATATTTCCTACATGATGGTATTTTATTTATAATTTTTAGACATTGAAAAGGTAAAAATATATATGACACAATAATGATGCATTATTTTCCTTATTAATGAAATAATCAAATAATTGGTATTATAAATCTTAAAATAATTATAATTTGAGAGTTTTGATGATATAAACGAAATTTATTGGTTAATATGACATGTTATAATTTCTTAAATGTATTTGGTTCGAATTAATAAAGTTTTTAATACTTTAACAAAAATAAATTATTGAGTACTATCAAAATTGACATAAATGAGTTTTTTAAAAAATATTATATTATTAATTTATATTCTATTCCTAAAAATCTAATATTCAGCCAAAGAACTTATATATTTATTTTTGTATCATTAATGTACCACTTTGGGGTCTCTTGTATTTATATAGTATGTTTATTAACTATATAATATAAAAATACAAAGTGACATGGTAAATGTCAATCTAATTAACTAAGAGTTAAAAATAAAACGACAAGGTTAATATAATGACCCAAACCTGTCTAAAATATATTGGTTGAAAATATTTAGACCCATACCCACCTTATACTTTGAATAATCCACTTTTTAGCCATTAGAAACCGAATATTAATTTATTATAAATTAATACTTTAAGTTTTTCCTAAAGAGCCCCTCCTCCCCATTATAAAAGGAAACCACTTCTAACCAATTATTCACTCCTTAAAAGCCTTTTGGTTCGGCCATACCCATCCCAAATACTCTCTCAAATTCCCTCAATTCAATATAGAGGCATTAGTTTTATCATAAATCCATCCTATGGAGCCCTTTTGATCAAATCAAAAGGAATAACCCGAAGAAGAGGTAACGTCTTCACCACCCTCTTTAAAGTTCCTTTCTTCTTCAACTTCTTCATTCCCGGTTATTTCCATTATAAAATAATAACTCCAGTATCTCATATATAATTTTATGTTATTAAAATTATGGAACAAACAAATTCATTATTTTATCCATCCCTTGAATGACATTTCACCATACATGCGTACGTACGGCCTACCGTCTCCACGTTGTGGTGTAATTGTTATTCAATATATTATTATTTAGATGGGTATAATAATGATGTATAATTCATGTAAATAATAAATATAAAATGATAATTATTCTGTCTATACGATATACCATGCAATTATATATTATTTTAATATCATAAGAATGATATTGTCGCTCGTGCGTACGTACGGATTACTGTCTTCACGAGGCGATGAGATTCATTTCAAGTTCACCATTCATCGATGATTATAAAAATATATATTACTAATAAGTATGTAATATATGACATAATAATGCTACTGGAGATATATATATATATATATATATATATATATATATAAGTATTTATGTACTGACATATATCTTATTCACTTACTTCCGTTCAATAATATATGAAAACAGAAACAACGTTTATGCGTACGTATGTACTACCGTCTCCATAAATGGTGTTTTCCAAAATAGATATTCATATTCTATATATATATTTTATATTTATCATGTTTTATATTATGTAATTATTTAAATCATGATCTAAGTGATACAATCAAGAGTAACAAGTTAAAACACGTACGATAAAGAAAGCGATTATTACACGAAATGTTAATTTAACATTGAAATTATTATTAAATGGGTAGTATAAAGTCATAAATGAATCATGTATGATATCATAAATATTAATATGGTTCTGGTATAATTTAATAACATACAATGATCTTTGTACAGGAGGTTAAATGTACCCTCGACTAAAGTAAAGTGCAAGGTAATGGGTTTTTCATCTCACTCTTTATTCCCATGAGATTCATTCCATATTGCCACTATTAACTTTTGTGTGGTGTATGTACTGCCTATAATTGTATTCATTATGTAATACAATTTAATTTATGTGTATTTACATATTCATTGTATGATACCTCTTTCATGGAGTGTATGTTTCATAAGTTACCAAATTGGTAAGGGTTAATTTCACAATCTCTTTATTATCCGAGGTTGTTTTTATATACATATATACTGGGATATATTTATTATCCATGTCCATGTTTTATGAAAGATTTTTCAAAGGGATTATTTTAAGGGAATTTTTACTAAAACATCATTTCAAAATTTTTAAATATTCTTCTAAATATTTCTCGTTAATGTCAATGTCTTCAAAATGGTTTTTAAGGATTTATTTTTATAGACATGAATTTTTTTAAAATTTTAATTCCTTTCAAAAGTTTCAAAGTGGTATGGGACACTTTGATTAAAAAATTTCTTTAAATAAATTATTTTCCAAATTGTGTGACTTTTAAATGTTTTCATGAAAAAGGGGTACTTCTCTAAAAGAGTTTTACAAATCATTTTCATCAACGTCAAAACCCTTTAATGGATTTTAAGCTTTTTTTGAAGTTGATTTATCATGATACAAATCTTCCATATTGTGTTGAAGGTTTTGTGATATGTTTGACTATGGATGTGTTATTTTTATATCATTCATGGTTTAGGGAGAAATTATTGACATTTTTATGCTAGTTCTAATACAAATGATTATGTTATGTTTAAACTTGTTCATATGAGGAATGCATTGGACTTAATAAGTGACGGGTGGAGCCCTCTATAGCTCCTCGATGCATCGGTAGGTCTCATTAGACAAACTATTGTCTTGGAACAAGGCCTTGACAAAATTTTATTTGTATTCTTGGCACGAGTCCTTGGCTATGTGGTTATGATAGTATTGAATTATGCATTCCATAATTATAAATGTGGTTAGTGATATTGCATGTGATTATTCGACGAGAAGAATATCCATATGAATAAGAAAATGGCTTTATTTCATTTTATTTTTTCCATATTATGCTGAAGTTCAGGTTTAAAAGGCTTTTGTTTTAGTTATACATTGCCTTAAATTTTTATGCTTATTTATGAAAGTTTCCGCTGTATTTATTAACCTTACTGAGCGTTTGATCTCACCCCTTTCTATGTTTTATTTTTCCCAGGATTCCAAGAAGTGTATTGTGATTGATATGCAGGGTTAAGCGAAGGGAATAATGGTTCTCATAAGGATTATTTATGTCGTTTTGTATACCTTAATGTGCAATGTAACATTCATGTATGTAATCTATTTTCCAAGACTGCTAAACTAATCGGTCCTTCGGGACATGATTCCTTGTAATCATGCAAATGTTATGTAATAATGCACCGACTCTGGGTAACTGGGGCTGGGGCGTTATAGTTGGTATCAGAGGAATTTTAGTACAAACCTTGAAAACTAGATTTAGATAAACTCCGATTAGAGAACATATTCCTAAGATAGACTTTGAGGATTAGTATAGAAGAACTTCATAGAATTTTGGTATTGTAGAGATTTTGTGAGTTTTCTGAGAAATACATCCATGTCTGGATAAGAGCAGGTAGAGGTGGCTCTGGCACAGATGTACCTAGGGGTAAAACCTAAAAACACTGCTTTGAGCTTGACTTGAATGGGAACTGGTGCACGACAACAGGCCTTGCTGCACTCTTGGTTATGACACTCCCTGGGGATATGCTTAGGATTATTCTCATTTTCATTACAAACCATTATGAATGGTTTATGAGTAAATACTTCCTCAAAGTTAATTTTTTTTTTATTATGGATTATATCCATAAACTGTTCAATTTTCGTTAGGTATTTTACATGTCTGGAATTATGTATTTTGATTCATAAACTAATCTAGTTTATGACATTGTTTAGAAATGACACCTATTGGAAGGAATTGAAATTGTATCAATGCACATACTATGTATAGGGATTACCATCCTACTGAAGATAATTATAGTGGTGCATGTGATGCAACTCGTGCTCATCAGCTAATCACCATACTGGGATAACTCACTCAGGTTATGAATAATAACCTTACCCGTATGGAGCACCCTGATCCACAGCGTGGAGGATCAATATTAGATCCCTTCATTAGGCAACAACCACCGACATTCAATGGGAGTAAAAATCCCATAGTAGCTGAGAAATGGATAAATTCCATAGAGAAATTATTTCATGCCTTGGGGAGTAGTGAAAGGGAAAAAGTTATCATGGCAGTTTATCGCCTCACTGGAGATGTTGATCAGTGGTGGTCATTGATACAAAACACGAAGGAAGATGGTGAAGTATCAAATATGGATTGGAGGGAGTTTAAAGAGGTCTTTTTATAAAAATACCTTCCTTGAGACCATCGAGCAGATATGGAAAGGCAATTTATGAGTCTGACAAAAAGGAGAATGAGAATGTCGCAAAGTATGAGGCTAACTTTACAAGGTTTGCGAGGTATGCTGCAGATTATATACGTAACCCAAGAAGTAAGATTGATTGTTTCTTTGATGGGTTAAAAACATTTCTCCGTCGAGCATTATTCTCGCAAACCTTCTCGTCTTATGAATATATTTTCTCGTGTTCAATCAATATAGAAAAAGAATCCTCTAAGTCTTATGACTTTAAATCAAAGCTAGAGAAGAAGAGATTTGTTGAACACTCTGGGAAAGGAAATAAGGAAATAGGGAATAAGGGTAGAATTGAATTTCCACCCTGTGATAATTGTGGAAGGAAACACCCTAGTGCCTATCTAAAAGGAAAAGGAGTATGCTACAATTGTGGAAATAAAGGCAATCTAGCTGGTGACTGTAAAGGAAAGAATGATGAGATCGATGTTCAATGCTATAATTGCAGGGAGATGGGACATTATGCAAATTAATGTCCTAAGCACCAAGAAAACATACATCAGAAAAGTCCAAGAGAACAAGGCAAATCTTATTCTGTTACTACAGTTGAAGTTGAATAATTATTGTATTTGTGTTTTTGGATTCCAGAACTATATTCTGGTTATAATAATAATGTGATATATATATAAGGATTGTACTGCAGTACTATTTTATTGAGGACTTGAGGTTATATGGTTCTAATAAAAGCAACTTAATAGTAAGATACACTTTTTTAAAATTAACGGTTTAAGGAAAGGTAATCATTAATATGGTCCTAGTAATGATGTAGTAATTTTGGAATGATACATGATTGATTTGGATAAATTATATTGGATATCCTTGAATACCTTGAAACTGATTAATGATTTTTATATTCCATCATTATTATAGTTTAAAAAAAATTTAATTGAAGGATAATATCCATTATAATTTATGGAATAAGGGATCATGAATGTAATCAATAAGGTTTTAGGGTAATTCAGGATGTTGTAGTGTTTTAAAGTATGCACGATTAAGGTGTTCACATGATATTACGCGGAAAAAGGGATCTTCATTGTGTTTACCTTCCATATAAATTTTGGAATTGGAAAGAAGTATTTTAGATAATCCTAGTTTGAGATTATTTTTTGGATATTTGTAAAAAGTACAACCTACAGGTCGGGTGATAACCTGTGACGTCGGACAAAGCTGCAGGAATCGAACCGACAACCATAGTGCGACAGGCCTTTATTACCTACCACTAGCCTAGAGGAAGTCCCTGGTAATTAAAAAATATTTTATTCATTATAATGGTATGTATTAATGATTGTGACATTATATTATTAGGATAAATATAATATTTTTGAGTTCTATTATCTTTTGGGGTGAAAGATGAGTATGTGGTAGAAATTAGTTGAACGATGAAAAATCTACTTGTCAAGATGTATATATATATATATATATTTATCTTATTCTATTAAGAAATTAATTCTATAGGGAATGGATATTAAGACCAAAAAATGTGTTATCCTAATACCTTATGTTTTGTTGAACTAATGATATTTTAAATCATCATAGATTGATGGCTTTGAGGCCCTCAATTCTACACTTGTTTGTGATTGATGACCTCAATCACTCCCTATAAATATTTACATTTTTCCTCCAATTATATGTATATAATTTCCACCAATGTTCTCCAAATCAATATCATAATTTTTTGGTGACCCTTTCATTTCTCTTTTCCTCTTATTAAGACTAAATTTTATTAACCCAATTCCCGATGTGGGTTTTCACAAAATGATATTTTCTATTTTCAAACATTTATTTTCGAAAAACAATTTCAAATTCCGAGGATGCAATTTATTAAGGTAGGGGAGAATGTAACACCCCAAGATTCAACGATACGCTTCTCTTTGAATAATACGGTAGTGTGTGTTGTACGCAACTTCGATATTCTAACACACACCACAACCAATCAAAGTAGCCGTTATGAATAGTAATACCTACTTTTTAAAATTTTATAAATTTTATATCTCAAAATGGACTTCATTTTTGGATTCGGAATATCGAATTTTCCTAAGGTGAAATTTTGGTACTTTTTGGATAACTTTTATATTTGATGAATAGTGAAAATTGCTAAATTTTAAATAAAAACAACTTTTTTAATCAAAATAATTAATAGTGATAAATTATGAGTTTGAGTGTTTTTAAAGTATATTTAGAATATTTTTTTACCATTTAATAAAATTTTGGTCATTGGAAATAATTTCAAAATTAAACCTGACATAAACAAGTATCAATCTTTTGATAGTTATTATATCTTAAAAACATGTTTTTTGTTTTGACAGCGGGAATTAATTTTAAATTAATTTATAACACTTCTATGTTTTAAATTTGGAAAAATGGATTCCATATTTGGAATCCGGATGTCCAAATTGTATAAATAGGTAACTTTTATTTTTAGACATTTTGAATAATTACTTCGGTAAATATTTTATTTACCATGGTTAAAGGGTAAATCCGATAAATAAGGGTTAAAAATATTATTATAATAATAATAAATTACCCTAAAACGTGTCCTAACCTTATTGGTGGATACATGTCCGACCATGGGCATCTTTTGGGTCGATTTTGGGACCCCATGGAGCCACTAGTAGATGATAGGGACACTTTATACTAATTATGTTAAAGTAAATACAAAAATGACATAAGCTTATATCTTTTTGAAAAACAATTTTTACATAGGATTATATATGTTATATTTTTTATTATAAATATTAATTAGAAATATAAAAAAAAATTCTACATAATGGTATTTTATTTATAATTATTATACATTTAAAAGGTAAAAATATATATGACACAATAATGATGCAGTATTTTCCTTATTAATGAAAGAATCAAATAATTGATATTATAAATATCATAATAAATATAATTTGAGAGTTTTGATGACATAAACGCTTTTTATTGGTTAATATGACATGTTATAATTTCTTAAATGAATTTGGTTCGAAATAATAATGTTGTTAAGACTTTAAAAAAAATCAATTATTGAGTAGTGTCAAAATTGACATAAATGAGTTTTTAAAACAAATATTATATTATTAATTTATATTCTTTTCCTAAATATCTATGTTTCGGCCAAAGAACTTATATAATTATTGGTTTATCATTAATGGACCACATTGGGGTCTCATGGATGTATATATTAAGTTTATTAACTATATAATATTAAAATACAAAGTGACATGGTAAATGTCAATCTAATTAACAAAGAGTTAAAACTATAAGATAAGGTTAATATAATGACCCAAACCAGTCTAAAATCTATTTGTTGAAAATATTTCGACCCATCACCACCTTATACTTTGAATAATACACTTTTGAGCCATTATAAACCTAATATGAATTTATTATAAATTAATACTTTATGTTTTTCTTAAAGATCCCCTCCTCCCCCTTATAAAAGGACACCACTTGTAAACAATTATTCCCACCTTCAAAGCCTTTTTGTTCAGACAACCCCTGCCAAATACTCTCTCAACTTCCCTCACTTAAACCTATAGCCATTAGTTTGATCCAAAATCAATCCTAAAGTGCCCTTTTGATCAAATCAAGAGGAAGAACCCGAAGAAGAGGTAACGTCTTCACCACCCTCTTTAAAGTTCCTTTCTTCTTCAACTTCTTCTTTCCCTGTTATTTTCATTCTAAAATAAGAACTCCAGTATCTTATATATACTGTGATTTTATTAAAATTATTTAACAAACAAATTCATTATTTTATCCATCCCTTTAATGACATGTCACCATACGTGCGTGCGTACGACCTACCGTCTCCATGTTGTGGTGTAATTGTTATTCAATATATTATTATTTATATGGGTATAATAATGATGTATAATTCAAGTAAATAATAAATATAACATGATAATGATTCTGTATATATGATATTACATCCAATTATATATTATTTTAATATCAAAAGAATGATATTATTGCTCGTGCGTACGTACGGATTACCGTCTCCACGACGCGATGAGATTCATTTCCAAGTTCACCATTCATCGACGATTATAAAAATATATATTACTAATAAGTATGTAATATATGACATAATAATGATACTATAGATATATATATTTATATACATAAGTATTTAGGTACTTACATATATCTTATTCACGTACTTTCGTTCAATACTATATGAAAACAGAAACAGTGTTTATGCGTACGTACGGACTACTGTATCCATAAATGGTGTTTTCCATTATACATATTTATATTTTAAATATATGTGATATATTTATCTTGTTTTAAATTCTGTATGTATTTAAATCATGATCTATGTGATACAATCAAGAGTAACAAGTTAAAACATGTACGATAAAGAAAGCGATTATTAACCGAAATGTTAATTTAACATGGAAATTATTATTAAATGGGTAGAATAAAGTCATAAATGAATCTTGTATGATATAATAAATATTAATATGGTTCTGGTATAATTTAATAACTTACTAATATCTTCATACAAGAGTATAAATGTACCCTTTACTAAAGGAAAGTGCAAGGTAAAGGGTTTTTCATCTCACTTCTTATTCCCATGAGATTCATTCCATATTGCCACTATTACCATTTGTGTGGTGTATGTACTGCCCATAATTTTATTCATTATTTAATACACTTTAATTAATGTGTATTTACATATTCATTGTATGGTTCCTCTTTCATGAAGTGTATGTTTCATAAGTTACCAAATTAGTAACGGTTAATTTCACAATCTCTCTATTATCCGAGGTTGTTTTTATGTAAGTATCTACTGGGATATATTTATCATCCATGTACATGTTTTATGAAAGAGTTTTCAAATGGATTATTTTAAGGGAATTTTTACTAAAACATAATTTCATATGTTTTAAATATTCTTCTAAATCTTTCTCATTAATGTCCATGTCTTCAAAATCATTTTTAAGGATTTATTTATATGGACATAAATGTTTTTAAAATGTTAATTCCTTTTAAAAGATTCAAAGTGGTATGGGACACTTTGATTCAAAATTGTCTTTAAATGATTTATTTTGCAAATTGTGTGGATTTTAAATGTTTTCATGAAAAAGGGGTATTTCTCTCAAAGAGTTTTACAAATCAATTTCATCAACGTCAAAACCCTTTACTGGATTTTAAACTTGTTTTAAAGTTGATTTATCATGATACAAATCTTCCATATTGTGTTGATGGTTTTGTGATATGTTTGATTGTGGATGTGTTATTTTTATTCCATTCATGGTTTATGGAGAAAGTATTGACATTTTGTATGCTAGTTTTAATAAGAATGTTTATGTTATGTTTAAACCTGTACATTTGAGGAATGAATTGGACTTAATAAGTGATGGGTGGAGCCTGATATAGCTCCTCGATGCATCGGTAGGTCTTATGAGACAAACTAGTGTCTTGGAATGAGGCCTTGACAAAATCTTATTTGTAGTCTTTGCACGAGGCTTGGCTATGTGGTTATGATAGTATGTCATTATGCATTCCATCATTATGAACGTGGTTAGTGATATTGCATGTGATTATTCAACTATCAGAATATCCATGTGAATAAGTAAATGGAATTATTTCATTTTATTTTTTCCATATTATGCTGAAGTTCAAGTTTAAAAGGGTTTTGTTTTAGTTTTACATTGCCTTAAATGTTTATGCTTATTTAGAAAAGTTTCCGCTGTATTTCTTACCCTTAATGAGTGTTTGAGCTCACCCCTTTCTATGTTTTATTTTTTCCAGGATTCCAAGAAGTGTATTGTGATTGATATGCAAGGTTAATCCAGGGGAATAATGGCGCTCATAAAGATTATTTATGTTGTTTTGTATGTCTTAGAGTGCATTGTAACATTCATGTATGAAATCTATTTTCCATGACTGCTAAACTAATCGGTCCTTCAGGACATGATTCCTTATAATCATGCCAATGATATTTAATAATGCACCGACTCCGGGTAACTGGGGTTGGGGAGTTACATTACTAGTAGTCATAGTTCTCCTACCCTGTATGAAAAAGAATCATGTGGATATCCTCCTTCTTCACCATAACATAGTAATACCCTGACCAAAGATCCACCATGGATAAGTATTCATCCTTGCATAAATGGTCAAACAAGTAATCAATCCCTGGAAGAGGATACTTGTTCATTATTAGGATTTTTTTGAGCTCATAATAATCAATGAAAAGGTGCATTGACTCATCCTTCTTGAAAAGGATGACTGGTGCACCCCATGTTCAAACACTAGTGGGTATTAAACCTTCATCTAGATTATCAAGTAGTGGGTTTTTAGCACTTCATCTTCTACAACATCAATTCAATCTAGAGTCTTGGATAATGGTAAGTCCCTAGGTATAAGCTCGATTGAATATTCAACCTCTCGACTAAGAGGAAGACAATAAAACTCATTAGGAAACACATCAATGTATTCAATTATAATGGGAATGTCATCAAGGATGATTATTTCCATAATCTCAATCAATTTAACTAGATATTATTTCTCGTAGTGTATTAAGATCCATACATGAGATGTTTGTGTTAAATATGATTCATCCTCCTCCTTAAACTTGTATAGAATCAGAGGACGATTCGCAAAACAGAGAGTTATTTCCTAATTGTCACAATTTATGTTGGCTATATACAGGGAAATGCAATCCATACCCAACATTGCTTCAAATTTCACCAAATATATGATTTAAAGGTTCAATGGGATGTTTATCCATCAAATTTTGACAAGGGAGGATATATATAATCGAGAATAAATAATAGCCCCATTTTCTGTTTTCACTGATACCTCAACTTCCATGAGTTATGGGGGTGTTGGAATAGTTCTAATAATCCTATTTGATCTGAAGGAATGGGTAGAACCAAAATCAATAGGTAAGTTTTCTATTCTTGAATGAATAACTTGTGTATCTTTCACCCCTTCATTATCGGGATCCATCTCAACGGTTGTAATGGAAAAAGCTCACCCTTGTTGCCTTGGAGGTTATTGGTTGTCTCCAAAAACACATGGCTTAGTGCACTTATTTGAAAATTTATCTGGTTCCTTGCAGTTTCAGTAATGAAAAATTTGTTGAGGGTTGACATGATTATTACATTACTCCATTCCATTTGTGATTTTCTCCTATAGGTATTTTCTATCAAGGTTCCCTTCCTTCTTGACCCTAAATCATTTCTTCATCACCCTTAGGTAATTTCTGATGTGCTACATTTTTCACCTTAGCTAAGTGGGATGTTAAAATTTCATGGAACCGTTAGATTTATCCATTAGACTTCCATAATTATACTCTATTTTACACTTCTTATCCTCATGATACCCTTTTGATTCATCAATATCAATCTTAACATTTAGGGTAAATTAGACGATTTACTCATAGCTATTAATGTCTTGGATCTCCAATGCTTTTTATAGACTAGGTTTTATCCCCCCAATGAAGCAGTCAACCTCGCATTCATGGGTAATGAAAAATTTGGAGGGCTATCGTGCAAGTCTTAGGATGTTTTCCATGTATCCCTAGATAGATTATTAAACTTTTTTATTGAGGGTAAGGAAATCCCTCTCCATTTTAAGTCAGAGAGTGTGTGGAAAATATTTGTCAAAAAACATTTTCTATAATTCTATCCATCCAATCGCTTCTATATCATCCTCAGGCTTCATATTCATGATCACTATCCACCATTGATGACATTATCCCTCCATATGATAATAAAAAAATAGAACCATCTCATACTCATAATATTGAAGGACGAATAAGATCTTGTCAATGGAGTTGATCCATTATTATACAATTATGGGATCAAATGATTGATTGAATGTCTGGGGCCTTTATAACAAAAAGATATAAATTACATATTGTTCTTTTATAGTGGGATTTGGGAACCCCTCTTGATCCAGTTTTCTATTCAGAACCTGATTCATCTAAAAGAGTATCATCACAATGTTTTTGATTCCTGCTCCCATTAGGTTGGGAATCACATTAGAGCAGTTGTCACAATGATTGTTTACCCAATTCCCCTTTCTTCCAGAAATTGGTTAGAATAAAGAAAAACTTTGGATGATTATTTTTAAACTATTTAACACATAAATGATAATCCAATGTCATTAAAGAGATAATATATAATTTACATTCATTCCCTTATCTTATGAATTTCTAGACTTATATCTATGTTATCCATGATCTATTTCCTAACATATAATTTTATTACTATTTTTTATCCCTCAATAATAGTTCTAATGAGATTATGAATTTACAAAAGAATTTCACTCAGTAGTGTCAGACCAGGTGTGAAGTAAGGCTCATTGTTGTGCACTAGTTCCATGTCGATTCTAGCTCAACGTGGTGTTTTTAGGTTTTAGCCCTATATATATTTGTTCTAGATCCACATACACATGTAGTATCTGGACCAATATTTTTTTTCATATTAAACCCATTAACCTATACATACCAAAATGTAGTGAGGTTTTCTTATACATAGACTCATGATTAAGTCTTTTTCACGAGTTTTGTAATATTAATCTAAAAAATAACTAAACATTTCCTTTGAAACCAACTATTACATCACTTTCATTTATTACATATTAATTTATGATTTATTTCATAATATTAGACCTAATACAACACAAATAATTTTTAAGTCTAGTGTATTTGATAATTAGGTACATTACATAACAGATTCAAACATGAAAACATCATCTTTATTGAAATCTTCTTGAACATGCTCACATTTAAAACTCCATGGGATAACCTGAGGACATACATAATAAAAAGGTGAGCTATAATGCCCAGTATGAGAATAACCATGGAATAACATGAAGATAATAATACATGTGAGATAATAAGAATATCAATGAGGCATAAAAATAGTAAGAATCATAAAAAGGGTCAATTAGGCATGATATATATATCATGGTAACATAAAGGAAACATGAGAAATGTTGAAACAACTACAAAATTGCATCATAAACATAGTTCAAGGATAACTGATAATATATCATGATTGGAAAGTACCATAAAGGAATTAGGTTCACTTTGTATCGCAACATGATGTCTCATGAGACTAAACATTACCCGATGCATTGTAGTGCTATATAATTCTAAGAGCACCTGTCACTTTAATTTCATTCTCATGTTTATGTGTGCCACATAGATCATACAATATAGATTCATTCATATTAATATTTTATTCCAAAAGGAGTGAAAAATACATACAAGTAATTCCCAATTCAAATAATTATAATTGTATAAAGGTGAAAACCTTGATAGTAAATGAGTATGGTATTCACTATAAAAAAAAATTTCATGGAAAATCATGATGAAATTTCAGCATCATAACGACGTCGCATAGAAATACATAAAATGGGTAGATAAGAGAGAAATGAATCTATCATCATTTTTACATAAAATTGTAAGTGATTTAAACATGAAAATACATATCCCAACATTTATAACAAGAAATATAAGACATAATATGATAATTAAATATTAAGAAATAAGAAAATGGGATTATCCCATACCATTAGTGTGTGACTACAAATACTTGGAAGGAGATTATTGAGAGTTTGAGGGAACTTTGGGAGGTCTATAGAGAGGGGAGGGTAGAGTAAGAATGTTCTCCAAGGATATTTTGTGAAGATAAATGAAATTTTGGTTGGGTTTATATAGGAAATGTGTGGATAATTTAAAAGTATTCAAATAAACATAAAATAACATTATTTTAAAGGGAAAACATATATTTGGTCATGGATACCATTTATATTATTTAATAAATAACTTTTGGGTCATTATGATGTCATAATACACATTGTATATTTATAAGGTATTTAGTTTTTAAACCGAAATTTGATTGTCTTAAAAAATTATGAAAAATTCTTCATTGAATAATTTAAACTTTAATTCAAAAAATAATATTCATTTTATCAAAATATATTTCTAAATATGTGTATTTTCAATTTTTAAATAATAATTGACATTTATTGAGGAATGATGGTTTGTTTACAATAATAGTTTTTAAACCCTGCTAATAATTACATTTGACTTCATAAAAATTATGTCATAATTAATATTTAATAAAAATTAATTAAAAATAATATTTTCTTAAAATATTATTAATTTCATAAATCCATTAATTTCTTAAAATAAACGTTTTAATTGAATTTTGAATATTAATTGAAAATATAATTTGTGTTTTATTGTATCAAAATCATAATCATTTATAATGTAATGATTTGAAGTACATATGAACATTGTTCTATTGAAAATACAATATAAATATTTAAATTATTATGGTCTTGATAAATATAATTTTAATAGACTAGAAAATACAACAAGGGTAGGGTGCACGCTAGTAAGACATTTATGGGATGGTTCGGCATACATAGTTTAGACTATGGTATCGATAAGGTTGAAATTATACCATAAATGGTTTATCTCATGTTTAAGTTATTGGATATTAGATTGATGTTGGTAAAAGGAAAATACTAATGATGATATCTCCCTTAGATGCTTCGATAAGTGGGCTTTATAGGGTACAATCCTATTGGTTTTTACCATCACTTCCTTTGTCTCATTCAACCAGATTTGTTAAAACCTCATATTTATACTAATAATATGATTAATTTTCGACAGAAATATTATCAATGGTCATGATGATAAATCATATTTTAAAAATACCAGTATATAATAAAACCAAATAAGTTCATGTATTTTCTAAAACCATGATATATAATAAGAAATTGAATTTAAATCATAAGGGGAATTTTATTTATAAATGTTCTGGTCGTTACAACATTCCCCCATTTAGAATTTTCACTGTTGATATTTTTATTTCCCACACTAAAATAGGTGAGGTAATTTTTTTTCAACATTTTATTAGGATCCCATATTGTCTCTTCGCACTTGTGGTTTGTCTACAGCACCTTGACAAGGTACATTGTCTTATTTTTTACAACTTCTTCTCTACAGTCTAAGATCTCCCCTAGCTACACCTCATAAGAAAGGTCATTCTCCAATGGTACCACCTCTAGACTGAGTACATGTGAGGGGTTTGTTATGTAATTTCTTAAGAGTGATACATGTAAAACATCATGTACTTGAGATTAGTTAGGTGAGAGTGCAAGTCGATAGGACACTGCTCTGATGTGACTGAAGATATCAAAGGGGAAAATGTATCTCGGACTAAGCATTATATTCTTACCAAATCTAATGACTTCATTCCCTTGAGATATGGGGAGGAATAACATTTATCCAACATCAAACTATAGGTATCATTGATAATTATCCTCATAGATCTTCAGTAAAATCTTAGTAGCCTTTGATGTGCTACTAAATGGTCTTGAACTTTTCCACCATTTCCTCAACCATTTTAGGACCTATTAGTTTCCGTTCCCCAAAATCATCCTAACGTGCATGTGTTCTACACATCATCCCATAAAAGGCTTTATAGAATTTCTTTTGGATGTCTGAGTGGAAACTATTATTGTATGGGAACTCTAGTAGGGGATAATGTTGATCCCATCATCTTTTGAGGTCAATTAAGCATGCTCTCAAAATATCCCCAAGTGTCTGGATAGTCCACTCAGATTGGACATCAGTTTGAGGGTGATAAGTTGGGCTAAAGTTCAACTATGTATTCAAAGCTAGTTGGAGACTCTTCCATAACTCGAAGGTAAATTTTAGATCTCGATCAGATACAATCGATTGTGGTTCCTTGTGCAGTCTCACCAATTCTCTAATGTATATCATTATAAGTTGGTCGAGTGAGATGTCCTCTCAAATTGAAATGAAGTAGGAATACTTTTTAATACAATCCACCACAATCCATATTACATTATTCTCTCTTTATGTATTTAGAAGACTAGTGACAATGTCTACGGTGATGTTTTCCAATTTTTAAATAGTTTTGGGCAATCGTTCCATCATCCCCTAATATTTTTTCCATTCTACATTCACTTGTTGACATACAATATATCTTGATAAATATTCTTTGACCTCTCTCTTCATAATATCCCACCAATAGTGCTTTTGAAGATCTTGATACATCTTTTTTCATCCTAGATAGATGGGAAAATTCTAACTATGTGCATCATTCAACATTTACTTTAACTTTTCATTTGGTGGTATACATAGTTGTGACCCAAATAATACAACTCATTATTCCTTAACATGGAACACCGATGATTTCCCTTTCCTTGCAGCTTTTACTTTATTCTGAAATCCAAAATAATCTCCTTGATCATCCTTTATCCTCTCCTGAAGGGATGGTTGAGCAATCATTTGTGTAAATATTTATGATTTTCCTTCCTTTATGATCCCCTTATCCATCCCTTTAAAATATATGAAGATATAATCCTTCTCAATTCACATCAATTATAGAATTTAGGGATCCTTTATACATAGAGAATCTACCACTTTATTTACCTTCCCAGGATGGTTGTGAATTGAGAATTAATAGTCCATGATCTTCTTTAACCATCATCATTGGTTCATATTCATCTCTTTCTATGTGAATATATACATGAGGCTTTTATAGTCCATATATATTTCAAACTTCTCCCAAAAGAGACAATGAAACAATATTTTCAATGAAAATATCACTGCATCCAACTCTAGATCATGCACTGGGTATTTCTATTTTTGAACATTCAACTTCCTTAAAGCATTGACTATCACTTTTTCATTCTCCATTAAAACACAAGACAATTCCTTATTTTAAGAAACAATAACTTCCATGAAGATTTCTCCACTTCTGGGTATTGTGAGTATAGGTGCAGTGAAAAGCCTCTTTTCAACTCATTGAAGCTCACTTCACATTCAATGTTCTACGAAAACTGGACTCCCTTCCCAGTTATCTTAGTTACAGGGTCTGAAAATCATGAGAAATTTTTCACAAATCGATGATAGTACCCATCCAGTCCAGAGAAACTATAGATACCAATCATAGATGTTTTCCTCGACCTTCCATCTATTACTTCTATCTTGAAGGGTCTATAGATATCACATTGATTATGATGATATTTCATAAGAATGAGACTT
Organism: Viscum album; assembly: GCA_963277665.1. Taxonomy (NCBI): domain Eukaryota; kingdom Viridiplantae; phylum Streptophyta; class Magnoliopsida; order Santalales; family Viscaceae; genus Viscum; species Viscum album. Next base: position 398,444,580 of record OY728158.1, read on the forward strand.
ATTTTACCCAAATGCACATTGTAGGGACCCGAAGCTTGACGTACATGGACATTATATTAATTTTGTGGAATACTTAATACATAAGAAAAATATACACACAAGGACCGTAATAGTTTAGTGTCTTTGGAAACTCGGAATAAAATCTTCTAATCGTGGTGAAAGATCTTCAACATCTCCCAATAAAGATCTTCCCCTTTTTTATCTTACCTAAAACCTTTATTTATATCATGGGGAAAATAAAACAACAAAGGGGTGAGCTCAAATGCCTAGTAAGGGTAAACATAGTGAACATAAAACAATCCATAAACATTTGAATGCAAAAGCTTGAACATAATATCTAAACATAAAAATCTTGAGCAAAGACATGAATCTTGGAAGTATGTAAGGAATATATCATAAGGGAACATCAATCATGATAAAATAGCATGGGAATAAAACATGTAATTGTGTCATACATTAAGCACATGTAATGATTTCCATAGTTTCCAAGGAATTGCTGCCAAAACCATCTTAGTGGGCAAAGTCCCATTCTGAATCGAGTTCACTCCTCGTTTCAGTCCTATATTACTGAACCGGTTTAACCTGATGTTCAATCCATGTCTATATCATGAGATATAAATCTTTACCCAATGCATTGGAGGGAGATATAGGTCCCACCCATCTCATAATGAAATCATTCTTACTTGTTCCACAAAATAAACATACATCATTCATAATAACCCAATGAATAAAATGGGATTCATAAACATCATCCCATCATCACATAATCCATATAAAAGAAATGGATATCATTTCAAAATAAGAAAATTGAAACCAAGTAAATCATAAATACATTATACTTGAAACATACACATATGAAATAATGTCAACTTAGATGAAATTTTTTTTTGATAAAACACTTGATATGTATTCTTGAGGAAAATATCATTTCTTCTTCAAAAACACTTTTCCTTTCTTAACATGTCATACAATTCTAAACAGAAAAAAGTTGATTAAAAATAAACATGAAAACTTGTAAAGGAAGCTTCTTGGAAATAATGTTTTAAGAATCCATTTATGCCGTATAAGTTAAAAAAACATTCTTCTTGTACTTTTTTCGGAAAAGTCAAAAAGTACCTCGTACGAAAAAACGAAAAAAGATTCCTTTCATATCTTTTACTAAAAACACTCTGAAGGGTAAAATAGGATATAAACTATTGTAGAATGATATAAATATTACATATTGAGGAAATATGTATGTGGATGATAAAATACACCCCAATAAATACCAAAGTATAAACAATCTCAGATAAAAATGAGATTGTGATATTTTCCCTTACCTTAGGTCCGATTTTCATCGTATGTGTCTGAACCTCCTGTATAATGATATAAATAATGTCATTTACTTATTCCAGAATCATACTCATTATTATGATATCATATATATGGTTCACTTATGACTTTATTTTACCCGTTCTTTTGTAAATTCCATGTTAAAGAGTGTTTTCAGTAAAATCGTTTTATTTGTCGTCCGTGTTTTGACTTGTAATTATTCATATCATTACTTAGATCATGATTAATTAATTCCAGAATATAAAACATGAATTATATATAATATATATTCAGAATATACATATATATAATAGATCAATAAATGGAAAGAAATACACCGTTCATGGAGACGGTAGGTTGTACGTACGCATGAACGCTGTTTTCGTTTCCTTATTGAGTTGAATGGAATTAAGTAGATGAAATACATAAACATACACAAAAATCGAGTATCATTATTATGTCATATATTTCACGATTTATTATTATATATACTTTATAATCATTCATGAATGGTTAATGTGGAAAATGAATCTCATCGCGTCGTGGAGACGGTAGTCCGTACGTACGCACGAGCGATGATATCGTTCTCATGATCGTGGAATTGTATTGGAGTGTATGTATACTATTTCCGAATCAATATCACTTTATAATAATCATATATAGTTATTATGTACACCATTATACCCATCCAATTAAGGTGGTGGTGGAAAATAGATTACACCACGGTGTGGAGATGGTATTCCGTACGTACGCACGCGTGGTGATTTCGTTTTCCGTAGGATGGATAGATGGTGAAATAGGGTTGTCTCATACTTATAATAACATATCAGTATATTACTGATACTGATGTCATTACTTCATAATGAAATAACCTAAGAAGAAGAAGTGGAAGAATAAATAAACTTGAAAGAATCGGTAACGGACATTACCTCTTCTTTGAAGCGCCTCTTTGAGATCTCCTTTTAGGGCAGTAAAATTGGTCTTTGAGGAAGACCAGAACCTTTAGGATGTTTCTAGGGAAGTGGAGAAGAGAATTTGGCAGGTGTGGGCCTATCTTGAAGGCTCAAAGTGGTGTGAGGAAGAGAGGGAGGAGGTGCCCTTTTATAAGGGAGGAGAGGGGTACCTTTGGAATAACTGAATATATTATTTTATTATAAATCCAAATTCGATTATAAATAGATCATAATTGATATATTTCTAAGATAAGGTGGGTAGGGGTCGAAAGACTCTCATAAAATAGAATTTAGACAAGTTTAGGTTTCTATTTTAACCATATCATTTAGATTTAACATTAAGTTAGATAATTTTACTTTTACCGTGTCTTTTTGTGTTCTTACACTATAAGGTTAATAAACATACTATAACATGCCAAACGAACCCCAAGTTGTTTATTATTAATATATATAACCTTATCTAAGTCATTTGTCCAAACCATAGATTTTTAGGAATAAATAACAAGTAATAATATAATATTTGTTTTAAAAACTAATTTATGTCAATTTTAACACTATATAGAAATTGATTTTTGGGAAGATTATAACAGAAATATTACTTCGAAAAAAGTTACTTAAATCAATAATAACAAGCCATATTAACCTATAAAATTAGTGTAATTTATAAAAAGTCTCAAATAATATTTATTTGGGTATTTATAACATCAATTATGTCAATATTTCATTAATAAGATAATTACTGCATCATATTTGTGTCATAAATAAATTAAATTATATAACGTCTAAAAATTACATATAAAATATCATTATGTGGGAAATCTTTTTAGATTTCTAATTAATATTTATAGTCGAATTTATCTTATGTATAACCCTATCTTAAAAATGATATACATATTAAACTTTGATTTTAACTATTTTAACTATTCTTTAAAAAAATTAATAATAAATATCCTAATCTAATCCAAGTGGCCCTAAATGGTCATATTTTATTCCTAATGTTGTTTTTTGTGAGATTACACTTATCCAATAGAATTATAACATGTGTTAGGGTAATAATAATATCATTTTTACCCTTAATTACCCTATTTACTTTTAACCGTGGTAAAAAAAGTAAAAAGTTACTATTCATCAAAAATTATTTTCATCTCATTGAACAACATTTTACTTACTGACATCAACCGTGTCTCTCAGATTTTTGAAATTCCACTCACAGAAGCAGTAAAATTATGTTTTATGAAAAAATCATTTTTCTTAACTACTACTTAGTGGTTTCACTATTCATCAAAAAATGAAAGTTTCTAGAAAAATACTAAAAATTTGGCCTAAGCTATATTTGATATTATGAACTCAAAAATGATGTCTATTTTACCAAATTCAAAACATATCAGTTGCATTAATTAATTTAAAAATTAATTCCCGTCGTCAAAACAAATAGCGTCTTCTTAAGAGATAATAACTATCAAAAGATTGACACTTGTTTATGTCTGGTTTAAATGTGAAATTACATCCAATGACCAACATTGTATTAAATTGTAAAAATATATTCTAAATATACTTTAAAATCACTCAAATTAATAATTTATCCCTTTTAATTATTTCTATTAAAAAGGTTGTTTTTAATTAAAATTTAGTAATTTTCACTATTCATCAGAAAATGAAAGTTAGCCGAAAAGTACCAAAATTTCACCCTAAGCTAATTTCGATATTCCGAATCCAAAAATGAAGTCCATTTTGAAAACTAAATGTTACAAAATTTCAAAAAGTGATTATTACTATTCACAATGGCTAGTTTTAATAATATATCGTTGTTTAGTGAAACTTGGTATTACATAATACACACGCTATTGAGGAAGGTCGCGATTGCGTGTAATACTAGGAAAGTCAAGGATGCGTGTTGTGCAAGCTCCTTTTGGTGTAGCGTACAACACAAGACATTAATAAATTAAAAAGAATACTTTTCAAAAAATCTCGGGGTGTTACATTCTACCCCCCTTAAAATGAATTTCTCCCTCGAAATTCGTTGGGGTTATAAATGGTTTACTACTCGAAAGTTTCTTTAATAGAAACCCACATCGTAAAAAGGAATACCAAAATCAATCTTTAAAAACAAAAGTATGAAACATAAAAGTTACCCAAAAAAACTAATCACTGGGTTTCCACATAGGTGAAAATATGGATATGGAAGAGAAACCGAACCATCATGTTCTGATGGAGAGTGGTAGAGAACATGGCTATGGAAAATACAACAATCAAAAAGCCATAGATTTGTGATGATCTAGGGTACCATCTAATTCATCAGATATAAGGGGACTAGGACAACATTTTTGGTTTTCAAGATCATTTCCCCCACAGTTGAAGAATTTGAATTAGAATAAATACTTACTTTATTTTGGTACAATCTCACTGTTGTTCATGTCATGAACAATTTCCACTTCATCTCTTAAAGAAATGAAGTTGAATTTGTTATTTGTGAAGTGTTAGCAGATCCTGTGATAGAATGACGGCTCATTCCATCTGTCTCAAACAAAAGGTTAGCAAAAGTTATTAAATATACATAAGTCGATCTATAGTGAGATTAATCATATATGGTTCCTAAAATGGACTTATACTTCATATATCATACTACTTAATATAATAAAACTATTTTCTACTAAACAGGGACTTCTTGTAGGCCAGTGGTAGGCGATAAAGGTCAGTCACACTTTGGTTGTGGGTTGGATTCCCACAGACTTGTCCGACGCGATGGGCTGTCGCTCGTCCTGCAGGTTGTCCTTTTTCTAAAAATATATTACTATAACATCCCATCAATAATATCAAAAAATACTAACTTATGTCCAACATAATCTATTCCAATATTTAGGATTATCTAAAATACTTCGGTCCAAGCTCATAGTGTAAAAATGATTACTTGAAATGTCACATAACAATCACGTGAATGCCATCATTTATCCCCCATATATCATAAGATATGTCTTGTTGGTCAAATTACAAACATGTGAATACCTTAATCATGTGTACCCATTGAACCTTAGTGAAAACATGAATGCAGTTAAAAGTTAACACTTTCCCCAAACCAAAATCCTCAAAATTCTATATACTCAAACCATGATACCACTTAGTCCTTATATCAATCATGAGCTCATGAATACAATCAAACATCTCATTATCTTCTTATTCCTTCATTATGTGCATAGTATCTTCTTACCAAAAATTTCTCAATCACTTTCCATGGTTACCGGTACCATAAAATTATTGAAAACCACAATAGACCAATACATAAATATTCCAATATTCCACGATACTATATACAACATTATTTTGGAATCCCATTACATAAACACTTAGTCATTCCACCACATCGTTGTCATATTCAACATATCCAATAGTGATCGCATGTGACATCCCTTTGTCCTTTACCTTAAGTGGTTGCTCATGTCGATCATCATTAACCCTTGGATTAGGGCATTGATTATCATAATTCCCCATTTCATTGCACTTGAAGCATTGAAGTGTTGTTGGTGCATTCTCTACAGTCTTTTCTTTATTCACACCATTAACAACCCTTTTTCCATTACTTCGACACTCAGCTGCTCGGTGACCTTCCTTTCCACACTTAAAACATTTTCTAGTACCTTTAAGACAATCTCCACCATGCTTATTTCCACAAATTGAGCATAAGGAAACATTCATCTTCTTTTCACCATTATTCTGAGATTTCTCCTTGAACTCCATCTTTCGTTTCATGTCAAAAACTATGAGATGGAAAAGTAACACCAACTTCCATTTCTACCTTGATAGCACAATGCACAATTTCTTCATAGCTACTGAAGTCTCTTATAGCTAATGCCCTTCTAAGACTTGGTTTTAAGCCACTGAAGAATCGATCAACTTTACTTTTAGGTTGGATGACAAAGCCAGATGCATACCTTGCAAGCCTTGTAAAATTCGCTTCGTATATACCAACAGATTCATCATCCTGTTGCTTTAGTTCAAGAAACTCCTTCTCCATCTTTGTTCGAAGAATACGATGGAAGTACTTATTGAAAAATAAGTTCTTGAACTCGTCCCATTCCATGGACTCAATTTCATCTCTTGGCCTTGTATTCTTGATAAGATTCCACCATTGATCAGCATCACCTTCCAAACGATATAAAACTAAGATGACTTTATCATGTTCATAACATTGATGAACTGAAAATATCTTTTCAGTGGCAATGATCCATTGTTCAGCAACAAGTGGATCAGAAGACCCACTGAAAGAAGGTGGACGTTGCCTCATAAAGGACTCAATAGAATATTGTTCCCTTCTCTGCTCATTTGGAAGTCCAGAATGATTCATAGCTTGTGTAAGTATAGCAATAAGATTTTTCACTCCATCTCCCATAACATTTGTTTTTTCAGGAGGACAATCATTGCATTGTCCATTGCATTGATCAACACGGTTCTTTCGGGTTCCAGCCATCGTCTAAAACCCAAAAAGAATAGTGTGAGAGGCAAAAATAATGCTAGGGAAAACAACATAATAAAGGGGGAGTACCCTCAATATCTAACATCTTAGGTTACCGTAATTCTAGCACTATAACATATACTTATACTTAACCTTAGGGACATCCCTATACATATCTTAGAAATATCTATAGGGATCTAACTAAAGTTCTCGCATCCTAGTTTCCAACGGTTGACTAAACCTTTCATCTGATACCAACTGTAGAGACCCGAAGCTTGACGTACATGGACATTACATTACTTTCACGGAATACTTAATACATAAGAAAAACAGACACACAAGGACTGTAATAGTTTGGTGTCTTTGGAAACTCAGAATGAAATCTTCTAATCGTGGTGAAAGATCTTCAACATCTGCCAATAAAGATCTTCCCCTTTTTTTTCTTACCTAAAACCTTTAATTATATCTTGGGGAAAAGAAAAAATCAAAGGGGTGCGCTCAAATTCCCAGTAAGGGTAAACATAGTGAACATAAAACAATCCTTAATCATTTGAATGAAAAAGCTTGAACATAAAATCTAAACATCAAAATCTTGAGCAAATACATGAATCTTGGAAGTACGTAAGGCATATATCATAAGGGAATATCAATAATGATAAAATAGCATGGGAATTAAACATGTAATTGTATAATCCATTAAGCACATGTAATGATTTCCATAGTAGCCAAGGCATTGCTGCCAAAACCATCTTAGTGGACAAAGTCCCATTCTGAATCGAGTTCACTCCTCATTTCAGTCCTGTATTACTGAACCGGTGTAACCCATCGTTCCATCCATGTCTATCTCATGAGATATAAATCTTTACCCAATGCATTGGAGGGAGATATAGGTCCAACCCATCTCATAATGAAATCATTCTTATTTGTGCCACAAAATAAACATACATCATTCATAATAACCCAATGAATAAAATGGGTTTCATAAACATCATCCCATCATCACATAATCCATATAAAAGAAATGGATATCATTTCATAATAAGAAAAGTGAAACCATTTAAATCATAAAGACATTATACTTGAAACGTACACATATTAAATAATGTCAACTTAGATGAAAAATGGTTTTGATAAAACACTTGAAATGAATTCTTGAGGAAAATATCCTTTCTTCTTCAACAACACGTTTCCTTTCATAGCATGTCATACAATTCTAAACTGAAAGAAGTTGATTAAAAATAAACTTGAAAACTTGTAAAGTAAGCTTTTTGGAAATAATGTTTTAAAAATTCATTTATGTCTTATAAGTTAAAAAACATTCTTCTCGTAGTTTTTTCGGAAAAGTCAAAAAGGACCTCGTACGAAAAAAACGACAAAAGATTCCTTTCATATATTTTACTAAAAACTTTCCAAAGGATAAAATTGGATATAAACTATTTTATAAGGATATAAATATTACATATTGAGTTAATATGGATGTGGATGATAAAAGACACCCCAGTAAATACCAAAGTATAACCAATCTAGGATAAAAATGACATTGTGATATTTTCCCTTACCTTAGGTCCGATTTGCTTCTTAAGTGTCCGAACCTCCTGTATAATGATTTAAATAATGTCATTGACTTATTCCAGAATCATACTCATTATTATGATATCATATATGGTTCACTTATGACTTTATTTTACCCGTTCTTTTGTAAATTCCATGTTAAAGAGCATTTTGGGTAAAATCGTTTTATTTGTCGTCCGTGTTTTGACTTGTAATTATTCATATGATTACTTAGATCATGATTAATTAATTCCAGAATATAAAACATGATTTATATATAATATATATTCAGAATATACATATATATAATAGATCAGTAAATGGAATGAAATACACCGTTCATGGAGACTGTAGGTCGTACGTACGCATGAACGCTGTTTTTGTTTCCTTATTGAGTTGAATGGAATTAAGTAGATGAAATACATATACATACACATAAATCCAGTATCATTATTATGTCAAATATTTCATGATTACTTATTATATATACTTTATAATCATTCATGAATGGTTAACGTGGAGAATGAATCTCATCGCGTCGTGGAGACGGTAGTCTGTACGTATGCAAGAGCGATAATATCGTTATCATGATCATGGAATTGTATTGGAGTGTATGTGTACTATTTCATAATCAATATCACTTTACAATAATCATATATAGTTATTATGTACACCATTATACCCATCCAAGTAAGGTGGTGGTGGAAAATAGATTACACCACGGCATGGAGACGGTATGCCGAACGTACGCACGCGCGGTGATTTCATTTTCTGTAGGATGGATAGATGGTGAAATAGGGTTGTTTCATACTAATAATAACATATCAGTATATGAGTGATACTGATGTTATTACTTCATAATTAAATAACCTAAGAAGATGAAGTGGAAGAAGAAATAAACTTGAAAAAATCGGTAATAGACATTACCTCTTCTTTGAAGCGCCTCTTTGAGATCTCCTTTTAGGGTACTAAAATTTGTCTTTGAGGAATACCAGAACCTTTAAGATATTTCTAGGGAAGTGGAGAAGATAATTTGGCAGGGTTTGGCCGAGCCTGAAGGCTCAAAGTGGTGTGGGGAAGAGAGGGAGGAGGTTCCCTTTTATAAGGGAGGAGAGGGGTACCTTTGGAATAACTAAAAATATTATTTTATTATAAATCCAAATTTTGTTTTAAATAGCTCCAAATTGATATATTTCGAAGCTAAGGTGGGGATGGGTCGAAAGCCTCTCATCCAATATAATTTAGACAAGTTTTGATTCCTATTTTAACCTTATCATTTAGATTTAACATTAAGTTAGATAATTTTACTTTTACCGTGTCTTTTTGTGTTCTTACACTATAATGTTAATAAACTTATGATAACATGTCAAAAAACCCCAAGTTGTTTATTATTAATATATATAACCTTATCTAAGTCATTTTTCTGAACCATATAATTTTAAGAATAAATAACAATTAATAATATAATATTTGTTTTAAAAACTAATTTATATCAATTTTGACACTATTTAGCAATTGATTTTTGTGAAACTCATAACAGAATGATTAGTTCTAAAAAAGTTACTTAAATCAATAATAACATGTCATATTAACCTATAAAATTATTGGAATTCACTAAAAGTCTCAAATTATATTTATTTGGGTATTTATAACATCAATTATGTCAATATTTCATTAATAAGATAATTACTACATCATAATTGTGTCAAAAATAAATTAAATTATATATCGTCTAAAAATTACAAATAAAATATAATTATGTAGGAAATATTTTTATATTTATAATGAATATTTATAGTCTAATTTATCTTATGTATAACCCTATATTAAAAATTATATACTTATTAAACTTTGATTTTAACTATTTTAACCCTTCTTTAAATAAATTAATAATAAATATCCTAATCTAATCCAAGTGGGCCTAAATGGTCATATTGTATTCCTAAGTTTGTTTTTGGTCGGATTACACTTATCCAATATAATTAGAACATGTTTCAGGGTAATAATAATATCATTTTTATCCTTAATTACCCTATTTACTTTTAACCGTGGTAAAAAAGTAAAAATTTACTATTCACCAAAAATTATTTTCATCTCATTGAACCACATTTTACTTACTGACATCAACCGTGTGACTCGGATTTTTGAAATTCCACTCAAAGATGCAGTAAAATTAAGTTTTATGAAAAATTCATTTTTCTTAACTACAACTTAGTGGTTTCACTATTCATCAAAAAATGAAAGTTTCCAGAAAAATACTAAAAATTTGGCCTAAGCTATATTTGATATTATGAACTCAAAAATGATGTCTATTTTACCAAATTCCAAACATATCAGTTTCATTAATTAATTTAAAAATTAATTCCCGTCGTCAAAACAAATAGCGTGTTCTTAAGAGATTATAACTATCAAAAGATTGACACTTGTTTATGTCCGGTTTAAATGTGAAATTACATCTAATGAACAAAATTATATTAAATTGTAAAAATATATTAAAAATATTCTTTAAAATCACTCAAATTAATAATTTATCACTATTAATTATTTCTATTAAAAAGGTTGTTTTTAATTAAAATCTAGTTATTTTCACTATTAATCAGAAAATGAAAGTTAGCCGAAAAGTACCAAAATTTCACCCTAATCTTATTTCGATATTCTGAATCCAAAAATGAAGACCATTTTGAAAAATAAAATTTACAAAATTTCAAAAAGTGATTATTACTATTCACAACGTCTATTTTTAATAATATATCGTTGTTTAGTGAAACTTGGTATTGCGTACTACACACGCTATCGAGGAAGGTCATGATTGCGTGTAATACAAGGCAAGTCAAGGATGCATGTTGTGCAAGCTCCTTTTATTGTAGCGTACAACACAAGACACTAATGAAATTAAAAAGAATACTTTTTATAAAATCTCGGGGTGTTACACACATTTTTTTGTACTTTTCATTAATCTTCTCCTTTCATAAGGCCTTATCACAGTGCTGAGATGCTCCTATTTCTCCTCCTACCTTTTGAAATATATTATAATATCATTTATAATTTCTATCAAAAAAAATCATGGTAATATATAAAGTCTTTATTCATCATTTCTAGGAATATTTCTGGATAATTTGTGAGTGTGAATGGTGTTACTATGAAATCATAGTGCCCTTATCTTGTAGGAAATGTAGTCTTGGGGATATCCTCTTTCTACACCCTATCTTCAAACAACCTCGATCGTAGATCCACCTTGGAAAAGTATTTCACTCCACATACCTGATCGATAAATTCATCAATACATGGCAGATATACTTGTTTTTTTATTCTGATCTTGTTTAGTACATGGTAATCAATGCAATGACGCAATGATCCATTCTTCTTCATGACGAATAGAATTGTTTCACCACATGGTGACGCCTTTGGGAATATGCAACATTAATCTATATTCTCCTCTAGTTGTTTCTTGATCTCATAAAGTTCCACAATCAAAACTATATAAGTTCTTGGATAGTGTTAATGCCCAAGGTATATGCTCGATTGAAAATTCAACCTCTCAGCTATGAGGAAGACCGGAAAATTCTTCGTTAAATACATCCACAAATTCTACCACAATGAGTATGTATTCAATGATGATTCTTTCCTTAAGACATAATTATTTTATCTATATATGATTGATTGTTAGGAAATAATATCCATGCTTGAAAAGTTTGTGCTAAATGAAGATTCATCCCCTTCCTTTCACATGTACAAAACTCGAGGTTGATTCATGATATAGAGACTAATTTCATTATGATGGTAATATATGTTGTATCTATATAGGGAATGCCAATCCAATCCTAGAATTTTATCGAATTCCACCAAAGGGATTATGACAAGGTTTAGTGGGGATTTCAGCCAACAAATTTTGATATGAGAGATTTTATATACTCCAGATTCAATAATCTCCTCTTTTTTCTATTTTCACAGACAGATCTACTTTCATGATTTGGGTTTGGGTTTGAATATTTATACTAAACATTCATGATATGAAGAAATTGAAAGAACCAGAATAAAAAAGTACATTCTCTATTCTAAATTAAAAAACTAGTGTATATGTTTCCACTTCGTTTTTGGGATCCACCTCAGCAGTTTTGATGGAGAATGATTTCCATTATTGCTCTCTAGGATGTTGGTTGTATCCAAAAACTCTTGGTGTAGTGCATTGGTTTTAAAATATCCCTAGTTTCTTGTAGTTTTAGGAATAAGCAATGTGTTGAGGGTTGATTGGATCATTCATTTCCTCTATCACATAGGTGGATTTCTCATATCTGAAATCACTAGTTAGGTGCCCTTCATTCCCCCATCTAAATAATTTCCTCACCCCTTAGGCAATTTTTAGGGTGCTTATTTCCACACCATTGACTAATGGGATGTTGAAACTTCTTGGAACCATTATATTTCTCCACAAGACCTCCATAATTAAAATCCACTTTGTGCTTCTTATCCTAGTGATATCATTAAGGTTCTCTGATCTTCATACCAATTTTGAGGGAACATAAGACAATTTCATAATAGAAATAAATGTTTCGGATCACCAGGGACTTGTGTAGACTAGGTTTTATCCAACCAAACAATCATTCAACCTTGACTTTGGGGGTAGAGGAAATATTGGTGTGTATCATACAATTATTGTGAAGTTTTTTTCATATGACCTGATAGATTTTTTCCCTTTTTTCATGAGGGTAAGTAAACACATTTCCATTTTAAGTCAGAGAGTGCATTAAAAAATATTAATAAAAAAATATTTTCTAGAATTCCTTCAACCCCATCACTTAAATCTCTTCATTGGGCTTGATATTTATGATCAATGTCCACCATTGATGAGATTGTACCTCCATTGGACAAACAAAAAGTGGAACCTTATCTTACTTAGAACACTAAAGGATAAAGATTTTATTCCCAATGGCATTGAAACATTATTCCACAATCAATGTTTCAGCTGATCCACTGATATATTGGGGCCTTTGTCACATAAATATATCAATTGAAGAATTTCCTTTCTTAGTGGCATTTTATCACTCCTCATAGTCTAGGCTTTTATTCAGATCCAAATTCATCAGAGAGAGTATCTTCACAAAGTTTGTGATTATCGATACCATCGGGTTTGCCATGTTGTTTGCGTAGTCATCACATTAATCAGCGCATTGATTTTTTATATGATTTATTCAATTTCTGGCCATTTTATAGGAACGTAAAACTAGGGATTCTTATTTTTAATATATTAAATACATAAATGTGAATACAGTGAAAATAAATAAATAGCTTATAAATTATATATATTTCCTTAACATATGAATTTCTAGGCTTCCATCTATGTTATCAGTGATATATTTCCTAAAATATAATCTTATGAGTGTTTTTAAACATAATAATGATGGGTAACGAGCTCATGAATCTATGAGATAATATCCCTTAAGAGTATCAAACCTAGTGTGCAGTAAGGCCCATTGTCGTGCACCAATTCTCGGTTGAGTCTAGCTCAATGCGGTGTTTTCGAGTTTTACCCCTATGTACATCTCTGATAGAGTCAAATCCACTTGTAGTATCCAGATAGATATGTATTTGGTTGATAAACCACTAACTCTATACATACCAAAATTTTGGGATATTTTATAACACTCAGTCTTATGTCTAAGGCTTTCTCAATAGTTTTCTATTCATAATCCCAAAATTAACTAAACTCTTCTTTTGGTTCTAACTACGACAACCATACATTATATTAAATATTTATTTTTGATTTATTACATAATATTACCCTTAATACGTCCCAAAAATTTCCATAAGTACAGTTCATTTAATAATTTGGTACAGTACATAACAACTTAAAACAAGAATTTTTCATTATTATTAATGAAAACATCCTTAACACGCTCTCACTTAAAACTACATTGGATAACCCGTGGACATACATAAGAAAGGTGTGAGATATAAATCTCAGTAAGGAAATAAACATGATATAAAAAGAAGAAAATAATACAAGTTAGATAATATAAATATCAATGGGGAATAAAAGGATTTATAATCATAAACATGAATAATGAGACATGATCTAGCAGGATAACATAATGGAAATTAGAGAAATAAATAAACAACTTAAAACACTGCCTCAAAAAAATATGTTAAGGATAATTACCAAGACATCCTAGTATAAAAAGTCCCATAAAGGAATAAGGTTCTCTTCCTACCCCAACATGACGTCTCGTGAGACTAAACATTACCCAATGCATTGTAGAATTATATAATTTCAGGCACACCCATCACTTTTATTTCATTCCCATTCTTTTGTATTCCATATAGATTATAATACATGGATTCATTCATCATAATATTTTATTTCACAATCATCGAGTGTATAATATATACATGTAATTCCCAATTCAATGAAGTATAATTGGTAATGGTTAATACCCTTGATCAGTAGTGGGTATGGTATTGACAACACATTTTTTTGCAAGGAAAATCACAGTGGAATTTCGGCAACATAACAGTGTCACATAGAAATTCATAAAATGGTTTGGTGAGAGTGATAGTGGTCTCTAATCATTTGGATATCATGTGGGAAGTAATAAGGACATTTAAAGATATATCTCATCATTATGAGTTGGAAATAAAAGGAATAAGACAAAAAATAGACTTTAATAATGATGGAAATGAGAGGATCCATTACATTGACTGTGTTACTTAAAATGCTTTGGAGAATCTTTTTAAGGTTTATGGGAACCTTGATAGGACGCTGTAGATGGGAGGTACGATTAAAGAAGTTCTCAAATGATTTTGAGTGAAGATAAATGAGGTTTTATGTGGGTTTATATAGGAAAAGAGTGGAGAATTATGTATCACTTCTCAAACATAGGTTTCAGACACTAAAAAAATAACAAGACCCACAATCTATACCATGGTTTTGGAATAATGATAGGAAGATTCATTATTTTATAAGTAAAAACTCCCAACATAATAGAATAATACCCTTAATAATGTGGATGTGAGTCATACTCTTAACAAAATGATTTTAAATCAAAAAATATATTAATGGTTGTTGGGATCCATTTAGACTTTATAAAATTAATAAAATAAACATATGATAACATTATTTTAATGTTAAAACACATATTTTATCATGGATACCATTTACAGTATTTATAAAATCACTTTTGATTCATTATGATGTCATAATACACGCTAAATATTTATACGGTATTTAATTTTTACCTATAAATTTGACTATCTCTGAAAAATTGGAGAAATTATGAAATGGGTAATTTTGACATTCTAATTCCAAAAATAATATTAATTTTATATAAATGATTTTCTAATTATGTGTATTTTCACTTTTGAAATAATAATCAACATTTATTGAGAAATGTTGTGTTTTTTTGACAATAACAGTTTTCAAACCCTTATAAATATTATATTTGACTTCATAAAAAATATATGATAATTTATATTTAATAAAAATTATTTAATAAAACTATTTTATTAAAATATTATTTATTTGTTAATACATTAATTAATCAAAACAAACTACTTAATTGAAATTTGAATATTAACCGAAAATAAAATTTGTGTTTTATTGTATCAAAATTGAAATCATATATAATTTACGGATAAGAAGTAAATATGAACATTATTCTATTGAAAAAAATATACACATTAAAATTATTATGAACATTATGAATACCCTTTTAGTACAAAAAAAACACCCTAATGGTAAGGTACGCGATGGTGAGACTTGCATGGGTTGGTTTGACGTACATGGTTTGAGTCGTGATCTTTATGAGGATGAACATATCCTATAAATGATTTCACTCATTCTTAATTTGTGGGATATAATCAGGGTCTTAGTCAAGGAAAAATCACAGTGATGTTATATCCCTTGATAGCTTCAATAAATGGGTTTCATAGGGTACGATCTTACTTCTTGAGAGCATCACATAACTTGTATGTGTCAATTGGATTTATTGAATAATTATATTTATAAAAATCATAGGATTACTTTTCAACAAATATTGTATCAATTATTATGATATTTAATGGTATTTTAAATCCAATGGTATATAATATAACCAAATAACATCATGTTTTTTCAATAACCATAAAATATGAAGAGTCATTTATGTTAAATCATATGGGTAGTTTTATTTATATTTGTTTGGTTTGTTACAATTGAAGTCTCCTATAACTAATTCCTTTTAGAGACTTGGTTTTTGTTCACCATAGATTCGATCAGTTTTACCTTCATGGATGATAATTAAATCGTAGGCATACCCTGTAATCCTTGTAACATTTTCCTCATAGGTACAACTAGATTCTTCATCCATTTATTTCATGTTAAGAAATTTATTATCCATCATTGCACATATAAAACTAGGTATAAATTTTACCTTAAATTAATCTCATTCAAAGGATTGAATTTCTTATTCTTGCATCATATTCATGATAAGATTCCACCATTGATATTATTTTCCATCCAAATGATACACAAGTTAGACAATATTTTCATGTCCCGAGCAGAAAATATTTTATCAGTGATGTTGATCCATCAATCAACCCCTAGTAGATTTGAAGATCCACTAAAAGAAGGTTTATATCGCCTCATGAATGATTCAACAATACGTTGTTCCCTTATTAGATCTTTTGAAAACTCAAAGTGATTCATAACATAATAAAGTTGCATGATCATGGAAACAATATTATAAATTCCAACTCATACAACATTCATATTCTCAAGAGGATAATTATTGCATTGTCCATCACATTCACCATTAAAATGATTCCTTCGAATTCCATCAATTGACTGAAACCAAAAAAACATAGTGTGAGAATCAATAATAATAGTGAAAAACCACATAATTCTGAAAAATAATTTATAGAATACATGAATCATGGAACCTTCTTCTTAAGACACCTTAGGTTTAACCTCAATTATTTATGATTTCTATCTAAATGTTATGATTTTATCCTATAATTATACTTATCTCTAAATTTTTATCATCTTAGTTTCCAAGGGTTAACTAAACCCACCCTTTCATAGAAAACTATAACAACACAAGCTTTTCATACATATATATGACATCTTTTCTAGATGAATACTCATTATATTACACAAATACACGCTTGAGGATTGTAAAGGTATTGTGAATTTATAAACATGGAAACATAAACAACAAGTATATAAAATATATAAATTGTCTCCCACTTATTTCTTTATAACTAGCACTATTTTCAAAAAATCATACCTAATACATTTCATCATATCATGGGGAAATTAATAATTAAAAATAGTGAAATAATATGCATATTAAGGGTGAAAAAATGGAGATATCAATCATAACATGAGCATAAGAGAATAAGAACATGAACATAACATTTAAAAATTATGCAATTCATATCAAAGATCATAATCTTGAGTCATTAAATAAATCTTGGTAGTTCATAAGACATCAATCATAAAGGACGATGAGCCATGAGGGACTAACATTGAAATAAAACCTGGAATTATGGATTACAAATAAGTATATAAAATCATTTCCTTAGTATTCAATGCTCTGTTCCAAGACTATCATAATGTATTTGGTTCACTCCCCAAACCATCATAGCAGTCAAGGTTCACTTCCAAGACTATCATGGTGGACAAGGTCCATACTGAACTGGGTTTACTCGTAATTTAAATCCAATTTATCTCATGATATATCATTATTTACCAAATTTATTGGAGGGATATAAAGGTCCCACTAATAACATAACAAATACTATACATAAGTGTACCTAAAGATAATAAATCTTACATCATATTAGAACCCATAAAGGGAAATGTGTTTCATAAACATTACATCAAAATATAACTCATGGAAAAGAAACATGATTCATAAACATCATTTCATCATAAAAATAAACCATTTAGAGAAATAATAAGGATTAAATCATTGGATCATATCCCTAATAAAGCATAATTAAAATGAAATAAATTTATCTTAAATGAAAAATTATTTTTAAATATTACATTAAATAATTTTCTGGGAGCGTTTCTCTTCCATTTGAAAATAATTTTTTAAAATTAATGCAAGTATAATGGAAAAAACTTTCTTTGAAAATAATATTTTTACACTTTATGGAAGATTTAAAGCATTAATTCAAAATAATGGAAGGAAAAATCGCTCATTCTTTATTAGTTAAAAAATTTATTTCTTATTTTTGTCAGAAAAGTCACAAAGGACCTCATTTTGAAAACTACAAAAAGAATCCATTCAAAAAAAAATTTAGAAAAATGAAACATGGGTAAAAAATATTTTAAAAATTGGTAAAAAAAAATATTGATAACATTTTTACAAAACATGAATATGTAAGATAAGTATTTCCCAGCAGATACATAAACATAAACAATCCAAAATAATGTTGAGATTATGAAATAAAATCTTACCTAAAGTCTCTAATTTCATTTTCCATGTAAAAATATCCTATATAATGAATATGGTTTTATTATACATTTATTCCATAACTATATGTCTATTATACCTTTTTTTATTTATTTATAACATCTTCTTACCTGTTTATTTAAAATGTGTTATTTGAATGACGGTTCTGGGTGATAATTATTTCGTTTTACCAAGTGTGTTTCATTTTTGTATTCCTGATCGTTATACTTTGATCATAGTACCATAATTTCTAAAATTTTAATCATGGTATAATTATTATATATATATTCTTTATGTACATATTTTTAATAATTCTAAAAAATAGAGATAGAAAAATGAATTACACTGCTCATGGAGACGGTAGACCATACATACGCATGAACGTTGTCTCTATTTTTCAATTGATGGAATGAATTAATGATAAATTATAATTAAACATTCCATATTTATTTTTCTGTGACATATATCATATATATTCATCAAATTCATCCTTATTAACATCCATGTGAAGTATAAATGAAAAACAAATTACATCACATCGTAGATATGTTAGTTCATACGTACACACAAAAAATGATGTCATTTACCAAAAGATTAGATGATCAGAAGGTAAACATATTTTTTTCATGATATAATCATAATAAATAAATGAAACCCCTATTAATACCCTCTATAAAATATAGTGATGAAAAAATAATTGTATCGCTACGTGGATATGGTAATTCATATGTATGCACAAGTGATATTTTCATTTCATATTTGATAGGAAAGAGGGTGTATAATGGTGTTTTCATAATTATTATAACATTAGATAATACTGGGGACAAAGAAATTATTTTCGAATGATTATAATATAATTAGAGTATGTAAAGAAGAGTAGAAAATAAAATCGGTCAGTTAGAATTATTACCTATTCTCTGAAATGACTCATTTACCAACGAGCTCGTACCCAAGTGTTAAGGGAACCTTCTTGCCATCCCAGAGACCCAGGTTCAAAACTGGGTAGAGGAGAATTTCTAGGTACTGTAGTAGCACTGTAGCAGTTAATGTTTTGTATTATAGCATCCAGAACTATTCACCTGATTTGGGCCTTCGGGCCACCGGTTTGGGCCTTCGGGCCACCGGTTTGGGCCTACGGGTCTCAAGGGCCTTCGATTCATCAAAGGCCTTCGGGCAACAGGGCTTTCGGGCCACAAAGACCTTGGAGTAGCCCAGTTCACATATATCAGGCCCCAGAAGAGGATCAGAGAAACAAGAGTCATAGCTACCAAATCCAGAGCTCACCGGATTGGAAAAATGAGAGGGTATAGCAGCCGACATCAGGACTAGGCACCGTGCAACATTGTACGGGGAAATGCTAGCAAATCGGCAATGCAATGTGGGGAGCTTGGTGACCAAATGACACAGAAGATGGGGAGGGGCAATTCAAGTGGTCTTGTCCTACGGGTGATGTATTGGGCATGGTATATCTCTGGTCCTTCGGGTCATGTAATGTGAGTCAGTAGGGCTTTGTGCCTTGTTCTTATGGGTCATGTATGGGTTCACCTTCAACCCTTAAAAGGTGGATTATCCATAATAAAATAAAAAAGAATGCCTTCAGGCCATTCGGGAGAAATGACTCCTTCATATATCCTTAAAGGGTTCTAGGGTTGTTATTTTGGTAATACCAACACCTATAGAATGTTGATGAAGATGTGTGGAAAAGTGTTTGGAAGATTATTGTAACGTTATAATCCTCAATGTGGTGAAATTATGTGAAGGAGGACATTTCCTTTTATAAATGATGTGAGGGAGAATTTTTATAATTTTCATAAAAAAATATATAATACGTCTATTCTAGATCCAAATACATAAAAATGGTTTAAAACCTTAACCAAATATATGATATGGTTGAAATATCATCAACCAATAAAATTTGTATAGGTTTATGTACTGTTTGAAACCTTATATTTGGGTTTAAAACCTAAATTTTACGATTTTAACATTAACCATGGTAACATATTTTTCATTCTTAAAAGGTTATAAATTTAAATATAAAGTAACTATTGATTCATAAAATGATAAGGGTTCGTAATTTAGACTATATATTATCCCTTTTGTCATTATTTAATATTTTATGATTTTAAATAATTTAATAAAATATTATTTTATCAAAAATCACTTTTGTGAATTTTGAAACTATTCATTACATTGACTTTCATATCATCATTAGATTACTTATAATTTAAACCAACTATTTTAAATCATCGAAACAATGTCATGGAAATTTATAAAATTCATGTATCGCCTTAATTATCTAAAATTATAATACTTTTTATATTTTTCATATCTTATATTTAATTTCTCAATTAATTAAGTAATTATTTCCTCAAAATTGTGTAAGTATTTAAGGTAATTATTTAATTCCTAAAATTTATAAATAAATTAGCGTCATGAATATAATTTCATTAGTCACAAAATTACAATTAATTTTTATTCATATCTAATTTTTATCTCTATGTTAACACATAAATGATATTTAAATCCAAGAGAGTGACATTTTGTCATTTCCTTTGGTTTAAATAATAAATGAGTCATTTTCATGGAAAATGTACACTGAAAAACTCAATTTGGAGCCTTAGTTTACAAGGCTCGAATTTCATTCATCCTATAAGAATTACGAAGAATAATTATGGAATTATCATTTATTTTTATCCATGATTTACCTGATTTACCCTTTACACAGCTAATAATTTTTTCCACATTTTCAATTCACATTGACAAAAAATAAAATGGTCATAATTACCAAATTTGAACATCCTTATTCCAAATATTTAATTCATTATTTGTAATTAAATAACTATAAATTTAAATGGTAACTTCAATGTATGAGAGAAAAATGTGACAGAACACATTTTGTAATAAAAATACTTTTTTTAACAAAAAACTTGATTCGCTCTTATACAATACTTAGAAAAAAAAAATTCAATTGTTTAAAATGTTTGATAAATTAATATATATATATATATATATATATTAATTTCATTAAAATTATTCACCAATAGGGATAAGTTTATATAAAATTCGTTGAATGCATAAAACAATGTTTTCAGAAAAATGAAACTTTTATTTTAAAATATTTTTTTTAATTTTTATCATTTTATAACTAATGAATTTATTTTATAAATGTATATAAAATATATTTTTCATAATGTTTTCAGTACTATTCATACCCACCATGCTGATAGTTTGATGACAATTGACACAAAATATTTTAATCATGTTACACGAATAGTTTAAACTCGTAGTTGTGTGCAGTGAAAACCATCGAAGAAATCAAATTATTTAAAGTTAAATATTTCATAAAAATACTGAGGTATTGTAACCTATTTATTCTTCTCCTTGAGATTTTTATTTTTCTTAATAAAAGATTCAAACTCATCTTTCAATATGTGTTCTATCTTAGTTGTTTCATATTCATCTTCACTATTTTTTGAAGTATCAAATCCTATATTAACTTAATCCATTAAATTCATAAATTTCATACCAAATTACTTTTCAATTTCACTTCTTGATGAATGATCATCTTCCTACTCTTTTTACATAAAATTTATTATATTTCTTATAAAGTACTTTTAGTTTTATTCTCCAACTTTAGATATTTATTTTATATTATTTCCCCACATCTTTATTTGAGATTTCTCATCATCCTTATATAATTCGTCTTCACCTTTTTTCCTTGGGATATTTTATAGGAAAATGTCTAATTCAATTTCATTTATAACAACTTAGAGGAAATATTATTTTTCTCTTGTCGTTATCTTTCATGAACTTATTTTTAATATAAATAATAATTCATTAATAATATTCTTCTTCAATTTTAGTCTCAGATTAACTTGAATTAACATCAATATCTTCCTTGATTTTCATATATCTCATGGGCCCAAAAATCAATTTAATTTTTATCATTTCTCTTTAATAAGTAAAATTTTCACAATTCATAATCTATGATAATTCTATGTAACCATTCCTAAGAAACATCATATCTATCTTCTAGAGAAGTGATCTTAGGATCAAATATATTTGAAAAATTCCTCATGAGATATTTAATAATGGTATGATCTTCAAGTTTGTCACTAAATCATCTGATATTTCTTAAAATTTCATTGACAGGAGTGAAGTAATAATCAATGTTCTCTTCCTAAATCATTTTTATGTCCTCAAAATTTCTTCTAAAAATATTTAATTTGGCCTCCTTAACTTTTACATTACCTTCACAACTTATTTATAATTTTCCCATATTTATTTGTATGATTGAAGCATTATCACGTTTTTGTATACTTTTTTAGGAAACCGTATAGGAATGACACCTTTACCTTATCGACATCCTCAATATATATTTTTTCATCTATTGTCATTGTATAATACTTTCCATTATGTGGAAAACCCAAAACTGTTAAATCTATAACTTCTAATCCATGGATGATCATATATAGTAACATCACATTTCTCTAAATATGATTGTTCATTCCATAAAATGTAGACACACACCTGCTATTAACAAAATTGTGATTATCCACTGTCATCACCTAATTGGTTCAGACATGGGGAATTATTCTTTGATACCAGTAGAAGTTTCAATGATCACTTTTCTCCATCATAAAGGGGGTGAATCACTGGAGACCCATTTTTTAATATTTTTTATATTAAATTAACCTCTACATCATATTAAAGTATAATCCAATAATATATTATTTCACTTTCTTATTCACGTATTTAGAAAATAACAAAACAATGAACATGTGTATTTTTACGAGGTTTTCCCCCTTCACAGAGAACCTACTCCTTGTCATGGTTAGTCAGTCTTCCCAAACATTGATTCCTAAATATCATTCACTTAAAATTTTATTTTGTAGGCATAAAGTCACATTAGTTTTGTCAAGGGTCACACCACACTATGTAGTTTCCCACATCCTTCATATAGAAAATATTACCAAAATGAAAAGGAAATTATTAAGGGTTCAATTGCTTTAGCAACTGTATATATAGATGTTACTCGATGATTCTATTGGATATTCAAGAATAGTCTTCCACTTCATGTTGATCCTAATGTAGAACTAATTCTTAATTAGAGACTTCTATGCTTCATTAATATCTTGAGTTTTAATAGATATAGATGAAGATATCTAAACTTTGGGATTTATACACTCCAATTCCCTCTTTTCTATCAAAAATTTGATTCTCTATATTTATACAACTAAATATTCAAATTCTCACTCTTTGATGGATTTTCATATTCAGGAAACAAATAATTATTGAATTTATTTATTTGTAGTAATTTATTTTCCATATTAGAATTATTTATTTTTCTCATGTGGATCATACACTATGATTCTCTTCATTTCAATATATTGTTAGGGTCTTTTCCATGCACCATGATCTCATGTGACTTCTCACGTTTTATTAAATGAATTTATCTAGTAGAATGCCTCTTAAACCCTTCATCTCAGTCAATTAACTAGGAAATCCTTTTTTATAATATTCTCCCATCTCTGATAACAATAATATAATAATTCATAGGTAATGTATTTGAGAAAACTATCATTACCTAACTTAATAATCCCAATGCTTCATCTCAAACTCATCTCCTTCCAACTTACGGCATGGGGAACAACTCCATAATGAAAATCCAAAATACTCATCTTCAAATTTTACACATTAAAACATTATCTTGTATCATGGTATAGTCATATGTCAATTATTAGTAGAAATAAATATCTTCTTATAATCATTAAATCAAAATACTCAGATAACTTTCTAATGATTCTCCTAAATAATCTCAAATTCAAATTATACAACAATTTTTCACATTAAACTTTATTGAAGATCCAACTAGATATCAACAATAATCACCCAAACATATTTCTCAATTGAATGAAATTTAATAAAATTTAAAATAAGAATTTATTATATGTAGATCAATTTTAACAACTTCTTATTTGATTTCTTCAAAAAATTTAAAATTCTGGAATCTCATATTTTCATCCTAAAACATCACCAAAAATTCCATCATGAACTAAATTCATACAATAAATGAAGTCATATATGCATAAAATTCATACAATATCTACTTCATATAACTTTTGAACTCATATAGTCTCATTAAGTTATACAGTGATTGGTTTTCAATTTTGTTTGAATTTAAAGTCATCTAAAGACATAAGTAATATGCTTAATGGATCCTTTATTATATATGTTTAATTTCACTAATTTATTATGATCATGAAGTATTATGAAAAAGTATTATGCTCAAGTATTAAGATGACCTCAAATAAATATTCTCATCCTCAAAATCCATAAATTGAACAATGTCTAATGATGGAGACTTATTGTTGGATTTTCTCAACATTGAAATTTTGGATCACTTCTAAACACATATATAACTCCTCCATAAACCATTCCATCAAACATAAACCATCATAAAAACATTCCAAAAATATCATAAAATATCTCAAAAACACTTTAAAGAATATCAATCCCGATTTTCGACAAATGAAAACATTCAATAACACCTATGGAACTTTAATATTCCCTTTTTTGGTTTTGTTGTAAACACACTTCAACTCTTACACATGACCTTACATCTTTTCAATACACACAAACTCTCATGAGAATCTCCTAATAACAACCATTCTCAATTTAGATGTTTCATTCACCACACTTCTGGATAATGCATTGTTTTCAGATAATTTCATATCTCAATTCTAAGGAAGTGTGTGTATGTGACATAAATGAACTCCACCTCAATTCATGAATCCATGTTCACTTTTAACAAACCTTCCATTGAACATTATCAACAACATCATATTAAAATATAGTTAACACTCCTCTAATTGAAAATTATTGTCTTCCATTTTGATAAGGTTTTGTGTAATTATTTTATCCCCCATTATCAATAAAATCCAAAACACATTGGGAATTGAGAATTCAGTTTACACTCACCTTAGTTGAGAGGGGAAAGGTGCACATTATGTTTCTTCCTTAATTAAATGAATATATCATAGGAAATATCCTTTTTGAAGATATCTGCATGTTGATATTTGGTAGGTACATATTCTAACATGATATATTCATTATCCACATTTTTTATGAAATTACACTAAATGTAAATATGGTTTTTTCTGGAGTGTTGTATACGGTTCATGGAAAGATAAATAACAGTTCGGTTTTCATAGTGTATCCTCAATGGAAATTCAGTATTAATCTAAAAATGTACTAACTACACAACCATCTATAAAACATGTGTGCATGAATGTGTAGCAATCACATGCTCTTCCTCTATCATGTTGAGTGTCACTAATTTTTTTTATTGGTGTACTATCTAACACAGATCTCACATATAAAGAAAGTTCCACATAAATTAACTCATTTTTATGTACATGTATCTTAGAAAATCTACATCAATGAATATAAACAAATTCAAATATTTTATTCCTTTTTAAAATAGAATATAGTTTATTATGTCCTTTATATATCTGAGTAATCTCATTTCGGTAAAGATATGTAACTCCTTTGGTTCTCTCTGAAATCAAGCACAATGTTTCATGACCTAGGTAATTCCATTTCTCAATAAAATAAGACATAATAATCTTCCATTAATAATTATAAACTAATTTTGATCAAACACAATGACATGTTCATATTTTATCATTTTCGTCAATCGGAATGGGAGTGGAATCTTCTCTTGATTATTCCTGGTCATACTTTCTCAATAATTCTCTAGCATATTTTTCTTGTGATAAAAATATGTAATATAATTTCCCCTAAAACTATAATCATATAAAGTTTGATATTTATCACAATTAAATCATCTCAAACATTTTCTACATATTTTCCAAAAAATCTTCACAAATACACATTTTTTAATTGAAAACATTATATCATCATCATACAATATGAGAGTTTGTAATGACCCAAAGTTTTTCAATGGAAAATTCCCTTCTTATATTTATGTCATAAAAACACAAAATAATGAACTACTAAGTGATAAGTGTCATTTAAACATAATTTTGTCACCACTATGTTTCGAATTTTAAAAATCTGACATACACGGTTGTGTTCAATATAGTTTTTGGAGTCCAATGAACAAAAAACAATTTTTTGGTGAATAGTAACCTACCCTTATGAATATTAACCTACCCTTATGAATAGTAATATGATTCTTATGAATAGTAAATAAGAGTAACATTACCTATGAATAATAAAATAAAATTTATACATCATAGAAAGTGATAATTTGGCCTTAGTAAATGTTTTTGGTATTTTATAAGTCATAAATAATTAATTACAATTAATTAATTAATTTAAATTAATATTTATTTTCCAGAAATATATTCATAATGTATTGAATCAATGTCTAATAGTTTTTAGATAATTTTATAAGACCCTACATAATTTTTGAAAGAACTATAAAATCAGTTTTAATATTAAAAACTGTTTTTTTAAGTAAATTATGATTTTATTTAAATATTAAATTAATAATATTTAGAAAATTATTGTTGAAAAATTTACTTCATTTTTCGATTCTACACGTAGAAAAATGGTTGGGGTAAATTTTTGGGATTTTTCTGAGATACTTGAATTTTTTATGAATAGTGGAATCTGATAATTCACAATAAATGCTAATTAATGTATTAATTGAGTCACTGTTGATGTTATGCTGATGTAAGCCCACTTGGTAGGGGATTACATTATAAATTTACTATTCTTGGTCGTTCAAGACTCACTATTCCTTGTCTTTGGTAAAATTAATAAACTAATCAATTTTATATTAAGGAAACCCCTCTCCCCTCCACTATAGAAGCCACCCTTCACTCCCTCTTTTCCCCACACCTCTCAAGTTCTAAGACTTCCCTAAACTCTGCCCAAACACATTACCTAGCTAATCCCCCACGTCCAGAATCTGCTGGTCTCATCAAAAGAACAAGCCTAGCTTCCTTAAAGAGGATCTCAAGAGAAGGATTCAAGAGGTAATTTTCCTCCCTCTTCTCCTTTAATTTCCTTTCAAGTTCAAGTTCCTTTCTTGATCTCTCCCTACCTATCTTCATACAAATTGTTTTGTAAATCCATTATTATATATATAATGTAATATTATGATTCTAATGGTATATTATATCACCCCACACTCTTTCCCTCTTACTTTTATTTTATTAAAGAGAACGTTGTTCATGTGGTGATAATTTATCACCTTCAAAAACGACATGTTCTCTTATTCCATTTCTACCTTTAATCTTGTCATGAAACTATTTTTATGGTTGAACCAGAATATATTTATATGTATTATGTTATATTTTAAGTTCTGGAAATAACCTATGGTCATATTACTAAGTGAAAAGTTAAAACGAGTTTGTTGTGATCCAAAAACCGCTCAAATTAACCCAAATAATCATCCTTTAATTCTTATCTAATGATTCGTCCACATGGATCTAATATAACTCATTTTAAAATCATTCAAGATTCTGTAATATCATTAATAACATGTAATATCATTTCTGGATGTTTACCCATGATCTACGCAAACATCAATTTAAAAATACAAGTGGACCGCTCAAGAAAACCATGAAAACGAACATCCCCGATCAATGTTTTTAAACTCTATAATTCATCCAAAGGAACATAATATGAAATAATGAAACCATAATGAACCTTATTAGTTTACACATGGTTCTGGATTTCTAATTAATGAATATAATGTCATTTTACAGGACATTAAAGATAAGGAAGAATTCAGGTATAAGGTAAAGGGAAATCCTGAACCCAATTTTCTTCCTTCGGGTTCTCCCTCTTTCACTCCATTTTTGCTATGGTTACTCCTCAAAGATCATTTGTTCATCATTCCCTTTAATGTTCTGGGATATACATGTTTTTCACTGGTTTTTACATCCATCAAAATGTTTTCCAAAAGAACTCTTCTTTCAAGATCTCACATTTTACCTCTCATTCAAGGTTGATGGTTCTTGTATCAAGTATGTTGTTCCCTCTTTCTTTTGGGAACCCAAAGCTTAGGAATGTTTTATTATGAGATTAAACCCATTCCTTTACATTGGTTATTTATTTACATGTTTGATATGTGTTCTATTTTTCAATCATGATAATGATAATGTTATGATGTGACGGGTGCGCCAGGAATTATATAGCGCAATATGAATGTTTAAATGTGACGTGTGCACCAGGAATTAAATAGCACTCCAATGCATTGGGTAAATTGATGAATCTCATGAGTAAATGTGAAATGATGTGTGAAAATTATTCTAGCTTCGTTCACAAGCATGTGTGGTAGTTAACCACTAAGACATGATGTTTCATTTTTATGCATTGCCACATTTCAAGTTTATTGTTTATGCTCCTCTCATGTTTATGATCTTTTGCCTACGTCATTATTATTCTCACCCATTGCTATATTGTTCTTATATATCCTCTTAATGGGCTTCTAGCTCACCCCTTTTGATGTATATCCTCAGGTGGATACATGTACTACGGAGAGGACAAGTTCTACTAAGAAGCTATAGAAGAAGAAATTAAATAAATGTCTACGGTTGATGTTGTATTTGTTTTGTATGGTCCTAATTTTCCCAAGAAACTAAACCTCTGGATCCTCCATGTGTAATACTATTGTGTTGTTTGTCTTTAAAATTATGTAATATTAATTTAAGAAAAGGCTGGGATGCTATAGTTGGTATCAGGAGAAAGGTTTAGTTAATTTGGGAATTTGGATTAGTAAACCCTAGAGAAAACCTCTAGCATGAGAATAAGTACAAATATGTACACAAGAATATTTACGTAGGGATCCCATATGTTATGTTTTTTGTATAATTGTTTAAATGAATAAGTTATTCATGACTTGTTTACTTATGTTTTGTTCTATCCTTTTCTATTTTAGAAAATTGTGGGAACCAGGAGAAATCAGCCAACAACTCTTGTGAGGGCCAATGCAACAATTGCCTGAACGACATCCCCAATGATTTTGGAGGTGGAGTTAAAAACTTCATGGATATTCTTACCCAAATATCTCGGGTTATGAATAATAACCATAATAATGGGGAACGTCCTCCTTCACCAAAGAGGGAGCAACTAGCTATCGAATGTTTTATACGGCAACGACCACTGATGTTTTGTGGATCTTCTGATCCACTAGTTGCGGAACAGTGGGTCAACTCCATGGAGAAGATCTTTTCTGTTCTTCACTGTTCTGAGATGGAGAAGGTGACTCATGCCATTTATCGTCTTGATGGAGAAGCTGATCAATGGTGGGCTTTGATTAAGAACACCAAGCCAAGGGATTAAATTGATGAGATGGAATGGGAAGACTTTAAGATAATGTTTCTTAATAAGTACTTCCCACGAACTCTTCGCATGAAGATGGAGAGAGAATTCATAGTTATCAAGCAAAAAGAAGGAGAATTTGTCACAACCTATGAAGAAAATTTCACAAGGATCGCAAGGTATGCTTCGGGTTTTGTTATCAACAATGATAGAAAAATTGATAGATTCTTTAGTGGATTAAAACCACATCTTCGAAAGGCTCTTGCAATTAAAGACTTTGGGAGTTATGAAGAAGTTGTTCGGTGTGCTCTCAAAGTGGAGATAGAGTTTGGAGAATGGTCCCATGGCTATGGTGATAAGAAAAGAAACATAGAGTTTCAAGATGGTGGATCTAGTGACAAAGGTGGGAAGAAAAATCGACCCACATGCCAAAAATGTGGGAAGTTGCACCATGGGAACTGCCTCAAAGGTACAGTGAAATGCTTTAAGTTTGGGAAGGAAGGACACCAAGCTCACGAGTGTCGAAAAGACATGAAAAAGAAGGATAATGTAGCAGATGAAAGGATAGAACCACTCATGGTTCAATTCTACAACTGTTGGGAGCTAGGGCACTATTCAAACCAGTGCACTAAACCTCGAGATCTCAAGGGTAATCAGCGCCAATAACCACCAAAGCCAAAGGAACAATGGAAGGCTTATGCCATCACTACTGCGGAGGTGGAACATGATAATGAAGTTGTACAAGGTACACTTCCTATTTACTCAAGAATGGCAAAATTCTTATTTGATTATGGTTCTATGCATTCCTTTATATCTTTCAAGTTTTCTAGAACTATAGAATCGAAGCCCCGAAACCTTGAAGTAGAGATATCTGTAAGAACACCAAGTGGTGAAATCATTGCAACCCAAGTGTTTGACTCTTCTCCTGTTGATGTATGTGGGGATATTCTTCTGGAAAATCTCGTAATACTTCCCTTGGTGGAATTCGACGCTATAATGGGAATGGATTGGATCTCGTTATATAGAGCACATATCAACTGTCGGGAAAAGGAAATATATTTTCATATTCCGAACCATCCCATGCTCCTCTACAAATAAAAGGAAGATCATGATTATCCTTTGAAAAATCCTTCAACGGTGTGGGTGTTTATTCCCTATGAAGAAGCATACCTCACCCAAATGGTTGAGTTGAAGGAAAGTACCAACCTTGAGGAAATGCCCATCGTGGGGGAATACAGTGATGAATTTCCCAAAGAGTTACCCGGAATTCCCCTGGATCGTGAGGTAGAGTTCTCAATTGAACTCATACCCGGAGCAACTCCTATCTCGAAGTTCCCCTATAGGATGGATCCTATCTAAATGGAGGAGTTAAAGAAGCAGCTGCAAGAGCATCTGGACAAAGGTTTCATACGCCCTAGTGCATCACCTTGGGGTGCGCCAATGCTCTTTGTGAAGAAAAAGGATGGTACCATGCAGTTGTGTAACGATTATCGGGAACTCAACAAGATCACCATAAAGAACAAGTATCCTCTCCCAAGGATTGACGACTTGTTCGACCAGTTAAGAGGAGCTCAATACTTCTCAAAGGTGGATCTTTGTTCTGGATATCATCAAGTAGAGGTGAAGAAGGAAGATATTCAAAAGACTGCCTTCCGTACAAGTTATGGACACTATGAGTTTTTGGTGATGCCCTTCGTACTTACTAATGCCCCTGTAATCCTCATGGATTTGATGAATAGAGTCTTTAGACATTACCTCGAAAAATTTGTGGTAGTGTTTATTGATGATATTCTCATCTACTCCAAGTGCAAGGAGGAACATGAAGAACATCTAATACTTGTGTTGGCGACATTGAGAAAGGAGAAGTTGTACGCCAAGTTCAACAAGTGTGACTTTTGGATGAATCAAGTCACATTCTTGGGACATGTGATCACAAGAGAGGGAATTTCTGTGGACCCTTCAAAGACAAAGGCAATTGAGGAATGGCCCTGGCCCTCTAGTGTCACAGAAATCCGTAGTTTTCTTTGATTAGTTGGGTACTATCGACGTTTTTTGAGAAACTTCTCAAGATTTTCAAGCCCGCTAACTAAGTTAACAAGGAAAGGGGTAATGTATGTATGGACAGAAGAATGTGAGGGGAGCTTCAAGGAGCTAAAGAGAAGGCTGATCACTGCACCTGTGCTCACACTACCGAAAAAGTGGAGAAAGTTTTGTGATATACAGCGTTGCTTTAAAGAAAGTCTTGGGTTGTGTACTCAAGCAAAATGATAAGGTGATAGCATACGCCTCACGACAGTTGAAGATCCATGAGCAGAACTACCCGATGCATGATCTAGAGTTGGCAGCCGTGATTTTTGCCTTGAAAATCTGGCGGCACTACCTTTATGGTGAGAAGTTTGACATATACACCGACCAAAAGATCCTAAAGTATATATTCACACAAAAGGATCTCAACATGCGTCAATGGAGATGGTTAGATATAATCAAGGATTACGATTGCTCTATTCACTATCATCCTGGGAAGGCGAACAAGGTAGCTGATGCTCTAAGTAGAAAAGAACCTGCTACTCTATCCATGTTGAGGATTGAGAAATACCATATCTTCTTGGATATTAAAAAGATGGATTTGGGAATCGTAAGGGTAGGGGATTCATCCTACCTTGCCCAAATGATTGTGCAACCATCCATTCAAGAGAAGATTAAGGAAGCACAAAGAGATGATGTGGAGATACAAAAGAGGGTGAATGCAGTAAAGGAAGGGAAGCTACAAGAGTTCCATATCGACAATGATGGTGTGATTCGGTTTGGAACGTGGCTTTGTGTGCCTTCATCAGCCGGGATAAAGAAGGAGCTATTGGATAATGAACATAGCTCAACTTTCTCTATCCATCCTGGAAGTACCAAGATGTATCGTGATCTCCGAGAACACTTCTGGTGGGATAACATGAAGAAGGATATTGCGGAATACATATCAAGGTGCTTGGTATGTCAGCAAGTTAAAGCTGAGTGACAAAAGTCCAACGGAATGATGTAGCCATTGCCTATACCCATGTGGAAATGGGAAAATGTTACTATGGACTTTGTCACGGGTCTCCCGAAGACGTCAAAGGGAAATAATGCGATATGGGTTGTGGTTGATCGACTCCCCAAGACTACCCAATTTATCGCAATTCGGGAAGACCTATCACTTGAAAAACATGCAAAGATATATGTGAAGGAAGTGGTGAGACTGCACGTTGTTCCACTCTCAATTGTCTCTGACCGTGATCCAAGGTTCACATCTAAATTCTGGAGGAGCCTTCAACATGCTTTGAGTACTGAATTAAATTTCAGCACGGCCTATCACCCCCAAATAGATGGCCAGTTTGAAAGGACTATCCAGACGCTTGAAGATATGCTAAGAGCCTGCTCTATTGAATTGAAAGGTGGTTGGGATCATCATCCCACATTGGTTGAGTTCTCATACAACAATAGCTTCCACTCTAGTATTCAGATGTCTCCGTATGAAGCTCTTTATGGGAAGCGATGTAGAACTCCAACCTGTTGGGATGAAGTTGGAGAACGAAATCTACTTGGTCTCGATCGTGTTCAAGAGATGATAGAGAAGGTTCAAGTCATCCAGAAACACATCAAAGCTGCTCAAAGTCGACAAAATAGCTATGCTGACAACTGTAGAAGGGAATTGGAGTTCGACGTTGGAGATAAAGTCTTTCTTCGAATATCTCCATGGAAGAGAGTCATGAGATTTGGGAAGAAAGGGAAGCTATGCCCAAGGTACATTGGCCCCTTTGATATCCTTGATCATATAGGAGCCATGGCCTTTCTTCTGGCATTTCCACCAAATATGGCTCAAGTTCATGATGTGTTTCATGTATCACTACTGAGGAAGTACATACCAGACCCCTCACATGTACTAAACTCAGTGGTGGTACAACTAGAAAATGATCTCTCCTATGAAGAGTAGCTGATAAAAATTTTGGACCAAAGTGATAAGGTTCTACGCAACAAGACAACCCGCCTTGTCAAAGTGTTGTGGAGGAACCATAAGTTTGAGGAAGCAACATGGGAACCAGAAGAGGCAATGAAAGAGAAGTACCCACACCTGTTTGTGTAAAGTGAAATTTCAGGGGCGAAATTTCTTAAGGAGGGAAGAATGTAACGACCCAAAGTTTTTCAATGGAAAATTCACTTATTATATTTATGTCATAAAAACAAAAAATAATGAACTAATAAGTGATAAGTGACCTTTAAACATAATTTTATCACCACTATGTTTGGAATTTTAAAAATCGTACATACAAGGTTGTGTTCAAGATAGTTTTTGGAGTCCAATGAAACAAAATCAATTTTTGGTGAATAGTAACCTACCCTTATGAATAGTAACCTACCCTTATGAATAGTAATATGATCCTTATGAATAGTAAATAAGAGTAACATTACCTATGAATAATAATATAAAATTTTGACATCATAGAAAGTGATAATTTGACCTTTGTAAATGTTTTTGGTATTTCATAAGTCATCAATAATTAATTATAATTAATTAATTAATTTAAATGAATATTTATTTTCCAGAAATATATTCATAAAGTATTTAATCAATGACTAATAGTTTTTAGATAATTTTATAAGACCCTACATAATTTTTGAAAGAACTATATATCAGTTTTAATATTAAAAACTGTTTTTTAAGTAAATTATGATTTTATTTAAATATTAAATTAATAATATTTAGAAAGTTATTTTTGAAAAATGGAATTCATTTTTGGATTATACACGTCGAAAAATGGTTGGGGTAAATTTTTGGGATTTTTCTGAGATACTTGAATTTTTGATGAATAGTGGAATCTGATAATTCACAATAAATGCTAATTAATGTATTAATTGAGTCACTAATGGTGTTCTGCTGATGTAAGACCACTTGGTTGGGTATTACATTATAAAATTACTATTCTTGGTCGTTCAAGACTCGCTATTCCTTATCTTTGGAGAAATTAATAAACTAATCAATTTTATATTAAGGAAACCCCTCTCCCCTCCACTATAAAAGCCACCCTTCACTCCCTCTTTTCCTCACACCTCTCAAGCTCCAAGAATTCTCTAAACTCTTCCCAAACACCTT
Organism: Viscum album; assembly: GCA_963277665.1. Classification (NCBI taxonomy): domain Eukaryota; kingdom Viridiplantae; phylum Streptophyta; class Magnoliopsida; order Santalales; family Viscaceae; genus Viscum; species Viscum album. Next base: position 398,479,701 of record OY728158.1, read on the forward strand.
CCCTAGCTCATACCCCACGTTAAAAAGCTTCTGGTCTAATCAAAAGACCACGCCTAGCTTCCTTAAAGAGGATCTCAATAGAAGGATTCAAGAGGTAATTTTCCTCCCTCTTCTCCTTTAATTTCCTTTCAAGTTCAAGTTCCTTTATTGATCTCTCCCTACCTATCTACATAAAAATTGTTTTTTAAATCCATTATTATATATATATAATGTAATATTATGATTCTAATGGTATATTATATCACCCCACACCCTTTCCCTCTTCCTTTTATTTTATTAAAGAGAACGTTGTTCATGTGGTGATAATTTATCACCTTCCAAAACGACATGTTATCTTCTTCCATTTATACCTTCAATATGGTCATGAAACCTTTTTTATGGTTGAACCAAAATATATTTCTATGTATTATTTTCTATTTTATGTTCTGGAAATAACCTATGGCCATATTACTAAGCGAATAATTAAAACGAGTTTGTTGTGATCCAAAAACCGCTCAAATTAACCCCAATAATCTTCCTTTAATTCTTATCTAATGATTCGTCCACATGGATCTAATATAACTCATTTTAAAATCATTCATTCTTCTGTAATATCATTAATAACATGTAATATCATTTCTGGATGTTTACCCATGATCTACCCAAACATCAATTTAATAATACAAGTGGACCCCTCAAGAAAACCATGAAAACAAACATCCCCGATCAATGTTTTTAAACTCTATAAGTCATCCAAAGGAACATAATATGAAATAATTAAACCAGAATGAAACCTATTAATGTAAACATGGTTCTGGATTTCTAATTAATGAATATAATGTCATTATACAGAACATTAAAGAGAAAGAAGCATTCAGGTACAAGGTAAGGGGAAATCTCGAACCAAATTTTCTTCTTTCGGGTTCTCCCTCTTTCACTCCATTTTTGCTATGGTTAATCCTCAAAGATCATTTGTTCATCCTTTCCTTTACTTTTTTGGGATATACTTGTTTGTCACTGGTTTTTACGTCCATCAAATTTTTTTCCAAAAGAACTCTTCTTTCAAGATCCCACATTTTACCTCTCATTCAAGGTTGATGGTTCTTGTATCAAGTATGTTGTTCCCTCTTTCTTTTGGGAACCCAAAGCTTATGAATGTGTTATTATGAGATGAAAAAAATTCCTTTCCATGGGTTATTTATGTACATGTTTGATATGTTTTCTATGTGGCAATCATGATAATGATAATGTTATGATGTGACGAGTGTGCCCGGAATTATATAGCGCAATATGAGTGTTTAAATGTGATAGGTGCGCCTGGAATTATATAGCACTCCAATTCATTGGGTAAAGTGATGAATCTCATGAGTAAATGTGAAATGATGTGTGAACATGATTCTAGCTTTGTTCACAAGCATGTGTGGTAGTTAACCACTAATACATGATGTTTCATTTTTATGCATTGCCACATTTCATGTTTATTGTTTATGCTCCTCTCATGTTCATGATCATTTGCCTACATCATTATTATGCTCACCGCATGCTATATTGTTCTTATATATCCTCTTACTGGGCTTCTAGATCACCCCTTTTGATGTATATCTTCAGGTGGATACCAGTACTAAGGAGAGGACAAGTGCTACAAAGAAGCTATAGAAGAAGAAATTAAATGAATGTTTATGGTTGATGTTGTATTTGTTATGTATGGTCCTAGTTTGCCCAAGAAACTAAACCTCTGGATCCTCCGTGTATAAAACTATTGTGTTGTTTATCTTTAAAATGATGTAATAGTAATGTAAGAAAAGGCTGGGATGCTATAGAGTTAGTGTTCCTTTGGACATCATCATTACATATAAATCATTATAAGTTTTTTTTTACAAATCACTTTCTTCATAAGCATCCATATAGTTTTCAATACTATACTATTGGAGCCTATTTCAATCCATACACTGGTTTATTATGTTTGAATGCAAATTTTTTATCAAAATCTAGAGTAAAACACCCAGATTTATGAAAAAAACACTTACTTTGCAAGATAAACTTTCAGAAAATTTGATTTCACATCCATTTGATAGATATTATAATAATTTTGTGTATCCACTATAATGAAAATGTTAATGGTTTCCAACCTTGCTACAAGAGAAAGGGTTTCTTCAAAATTAATTCCTTCCATTTTAGTGTTCCCTTTGAAACCCAATCGAGCCGCATTTATAATTACCACACCTATCTCATCTTTCTTTTTTCTAAAAATCCATTTGGTTCTATTAAAATATTTTTCAATTGGCCTTGATAAATTATCCCCAGTCAAGTTTTTCATAATTTTATTTAACTAACCAGTAATTATGTGTACCCTTTCTTCTTGATCAATTTTTTCTTCCATATTTCTCAGATCAATCTATTATTTAATATATATCTTATTTTATAATTTTTTGTCTTCTTTTTGTTTGGACTAGTACATCTTGGTTTCTTGTTATATTATTTATATAAATGTTAATTTTTAATTTTTGAAGTCTAAAAACATGTTTTGAAGTATCTTCATCATCAAAAGTATGATTAGAGTTAACATAAACAACATTTTTCTCAAATTATGCTTACTCTAGAGTATGTTCTTCATAATTTTTCTTTCCATAAGCTTGTGTTAAATAATCATCAGCCTTAAAAAAACAACAATTTCATATTTATTTTTAATTATTTTGACATCAGAATAGTGAAGGTACTAGGGCATGTAGTGGAAGATTATGATCTAGGAATTTTAAATCTTTCATCACCAGGATGACAAAACTAGTCAACTCTAGCTATCTAAGATCCGGTACAATTCAAGGATATCGTGTAAATTAGATAGAGTGGAAAAAAATCAAACCATGTACCTTGTTTGATTCAACAATGTGTTCGACTGTAGAAATTTATCTATGTTTATTTTATAAAGGATCTAAACTCAAACCTCTTTATATCATCCACACATTCTCTAAAATTCTTCTGGAACATCGATTATAAAATTTTGGGTGCTAGCATAATGATCTAACGATACCATCAACATAATGGCAATCATTTCATCAATGTTCCTTTTATGCAAGGATACTAGATTGATTCAATTAGCTAAATCAAGAGATTATCTCTCTATAATGTGGGATAAGAGATAGAGGATCTGATGAACTCGCCATGAATAGTTTCTAGCGATAGCCTCTCTCTCCCTTAAATAGTGGATTCTCAAATTACCTGGAAGAGTTCCCCCAACCCCCATTTATTTAACATCCACTAGATAAATAATTATGATGAAATAAACTGAGTTGTAAATATTATATATATTTTCTCATATACCTATAATATTTATTAAATATATTACATGATAAAACCAATTCATTAACTTGACTCCTAATCCGTTCTAAATATTAAACGAAACTGAAATATTAAAATAATATTTATGAGATTAATATCATTTCTTATATTTACATAACTTGTAAATAATTTCAATAAATAAATTCAATCTAAATATTATTTACTTGAATAATAATGAATTTATTTATTTATCGGTAATTGATAACTTTGACAACACTCAAACCCCCTGTTGGGGCCTACCATGTCCAATAATCCTCTTCAACTGGATATGACATATTCTTGAATATGCAATTGTGTGTGACCTTTTATGCCCTTATATCAATAGTAGTAAATAGTACACATAGACCAGAATAAGATTCTTGCAACCCCTCAAGGCCCCTAAAAAGGTAAGGAGTAGTCATAGAAATTTCAACTAACCTAAAAACAAGTACTGTGTAATATAGTCTCTTTTCCTTTAAATATCTCATAAATAAGGATTCACAGTTGAGTCATTGCTATTTCTTGCTTTATTATTTATTGATCTAAATGGAAAAATTTACCTTCCACTACCTTCACCAAGTATTTATGAATGTCGTTCCATCCTAATCATCTAGGCCCAGGATATATTACTTCCAGAACTCATATGTGACAAATCCTATTTTTATCATTCAATTAATGCCATATTGCCAATGATGAACCCAACATAAGATACATCATCATGATTTCATTATCATTGTTTTTTCCTTGCATTAATGGAGGCAGTAAAATGAAACACAATGTTTATGATCTCATTTTAGGGGACCAATAAACATGTCTTTAGATAGAAAAAACCAATGACACCTGAAACATGTGGTGCTTCTATTGGCGGGTCTCCTATTGATCTCACTAATAGAGATCACCAAGGGTGAACTTCTTGAGAAGAAGTCACAGTGCTTAGGAGACCACTTGTAAAACCCCATTATTGTTTTCAGGTATTCATAAAACCATCAATTAATATAAATTTGGTTGGGTTTCTTTTGGGGTTGTTTCAGGTTGAAAATTTAATTGTTTTGAATTTTCTGTGCTACTGTTCGATTGGTGCACGGTGCTCCCAAATAGTGCACCCTATCAGTGAAAATCGTGAAACCCAAGGCAATGAGATTTTTCATGGTTAAAACATGGTTAGTTAATCCATGGTCCGTCTAATTAGAAAACTTTTTAACCATTTAAAGTAGGCTCATGGTCAGACCACAATGTTTGGTCTAACCATGTGGGTATTCTCATGAAACTGTGCGTATGAGATTTTAAGAGATCCGAATTTTTATTAAAATTTCTTGAACCCCGATTTTAGGTCCCGGATTGACCTCCTTAAAAATAACTCTTTTATACCTCTCTCATTTCTCCCAAGGGGAATTCTGGTCCCCTAAGATCCCTCCTTGATGTGATCCAAAGCTAGAGAAAGGCCCTTCACTCTCCTTATGGTTATTTTCCTTGTTTTAATATCATTCTCTCATAGTCTCTCTTCTTCTCTCTAAGGTTCTATGGATCCCCATATTAATTTCTAGATCTAATACCCTCTGTTTTAGGATCTTAAACCTATGTTTTATTCCCATTTTTGTTATCATATTTCTTTGTGGATAAATCCCGATTTGGGTTTAGCATTATGGGGCACATTGAATTCTAAGGTAGGTGGTTCCATTACGATGCCCATTTTTTATTAACCCTGATTACATTATTTAATTTTAATTTATTTAACTAAATTAATTTTATTGATTTTTTAGTACATGGATTTCAATCGTTTTTTTGGGAACCCCCAATTCTAGTGAATTTTCTTTTTTAGGTAATATGGGGTTTGTCATTGAATAAGAAAACCCATAATTCCATTTAATTAGGGTGAATCATTATGGAAAATTTGTGAGATTTAAATTTTGTATTTTATGGAAATTTATACCAAAATATTATTGAATTTAAATGTAGAAAAATCAATTTGATGGAAAATTGTGAAACCCCCTATTCTAGTGAATTTGGTGAATTTAATGAAATTGATGGAAACATATGAAATTTAAAATGTTGAGTTTAATTTTGAAATGGATGGTAATGTTGCATGAATTGGTTTCAAATCCTGTTATTGTAAAAAATGGCCAAAAATGTTTTGATGGAATCCTTTTGGTTTAATTTTGGAGAAAATACATGTTTTTGATTAAATAACCATTGTGGGTTTTAAAGAGAAAATTGAAATATTTGAAATGGAGAATGAAATTAATAGTATTTTAAGTAGTCTTGAAATAAATTTCCAATCATTGTTTGTACTTTTGCACAAGAAAGCCTCAAGTAGTCAGTGAATTATTTTGGGTGACACTTTATGAATTTAAATGATCTAAAACATCATATCAGTACATCATGAATCCTTAGGTGATGGTGATAAGTCCCTTTCCCTTGGGCCCAAATGGGTGTATGTACATACTTTCCATTTCACAGTGTATCATACCTATATCTTATAACTATCATACCTATTTTCCACATGACCATGTTGCTTGTTTGTTTTAATTTCAAATATATATTTCATTATTGTAAACTTTTTTACATTCTTTGATAATTTATATAAACTATTTTACAAAAAAGAGTTTATTTTATCAATTTTATGATAATTTAAATTTGTTTAATGAACCCCCTATTTAATGGTAAACTCCATCAATTTAAATATTAAGCATGAATTTCTTAATGTATTTCCATTATTGAAATTGTAAATCCTCATTTGTTTAAATATTTTTTTGGTATGCCAAAACTATTTTCTTTTAAAAATTGAAAGCATATTTTTTGTTAATTTGATATTTGAATTTTGATATGAAACCATTGGGTTAAATAATAAATGGCTTTGTTTCACACCCTACTTTTTCCTTAGGTTATTTTTATATTATCTCCTTCCAGGTTCGAGCAAGGAAAAAGGATCTCTTGGAGGTGGATCTATCTGTAGAACCTTGTACATGGTGAGTTGTGTGCTTTGGTACTTGGGTTGATTTCCCTATTTTTTTTTATTTTAGTGGTAGTACTTTGGGATTTATTTCCAATTTTATTTTTCGTACAATACTTCAAGTGGAGTTTCTTTTGATATGCATACTATCTTTTAACTTTTTCTTCGACAATTTTTGGGGAAAAACCATTCCCATATTCCATTTTTATAATGCCAACTACTAGTCATCAACCTATGGGGATTGAGAACACCATTCAGGATATGTCAGGACTGGCTCAGTTCTTGAGTTACCTGGGTACTCATGTTTGTTCATGAAAATGTGGTATTAGAGGGCGGTCCAACATATGTCATGAATTCAGTATGCATTGTGAAATCTTATCATGAAATTGGAGGTAGTTATGATTAATTTCCTAGATAGTTCTCACCGTAATGAACCTTAAGTCTCTAGGTGTGGTTAGGTAAATTAATCTTGTGGATTGGTTAGGGTATTATACCTATTTATATTTGTATATGGTGAAACCCAAATCTTGTCTATTCTATCTCTTGAGGTTAATTTCCCTCATTTCATTGTTTGATCTTTATTTGTTGTGTTCCTTGTTGCATGGTGATTTTATGTAGCATCATGCCACTAAGAGAATTTTTGAATCAGATATAGTAGGAATATTCTACTAAAACTCATTGATTGAATATTATTTTTGACTAGAATCTAGTTGAGGTGATTGTGGGAACTCTCCAAGCTCTAGGATAGGCATGGCATCCTGTTCCCATTAAAGATCTAATTATGTAACCTCAGAGGGAAGATCTCAAAGATAGATCTCAAGAGTTCCTTCACCAAGAGCTAGCATTGTTAAAGGATCAAATGATCCATTAGAGGCTATGAAATGGTTCAATAATTTTGATTTCTTGTTTGGGTTCTTAGAATCACCTAGTAAGATCAATGTGAAGATTTCCACCTTTGTGCTGGAAGGACCAAGCAGGATATGGTGGGACACTATGGTGATAAAAAAGCAAGATGGATTAGAGTAGAATGAATTCAATTTAATTTTCACTAACTAGTTTTATCCCTAATCGATGTCATTGTCCATGTATATTGAGTTCTTCAGAGTTGAGAAGGCTAACTTGACCGTGAAAGATTATCTAAACCATTTTTTTAATCTTGTGAATTTCCCAAATAATATTGTCTATGATGTGAAGATTAATGCTCAAAGGTTCAATTTGGGACTTCGTATGGAAATTCATTATCTTGTTTTCTTTCGGAAAATGCCTTTTTATTCTAATGTACCAGATATAGAACTGATGGTTGAGATGGACCTAGTTGGAATGTCGGGGTTTTCGGTAGTTTCTTTTGATCTTAGTTGAAGTCTGCACTCTTTTAATGGAAATGGGATTCATGATAATTCGCATGGAAATTATCAACATCGGGGTCATTCTATACCTCCTACCATACCTGGAAGAGTTCATTTGGTCTGTTACTAGTGTGGTAAGTTAAGACATTCAAAGGCACAAATTAACTATGGCTTCTACAGATGCTTAGGGGACATAAGGAGGTTCTTTCATATCTATTATACTCTGTGTAGTGGCAAAAAATCATCCTCACCTTCTATAAATGTGGCACAATCATATGCTACTTGTGAAAAATGGTTCTTGTCATAGACATCTAGAATGAAGCTAATTAACGCAGTGGAAGAGTCCCAAGAGGAAACTGATACGGATCCAATAACCATGAGAGGTACCATTACTATATCTTAATCATTAGTGGCTAATCAATTTGATATTGGTTCATCTCATTCATTTATTTCAATATGTATTGTTAATATTCTTAATCTTCCCAAGGTGGTTTTGTCTTATATAATGTATATTACTACACCCCTCAGTACAAAGAGAGAGATGGGTCTTTGTAGTCCTACTTCTGTTTTCTCTCTATCAGATGTTGAGCTTGCTTAGATATTTCCAGTTCTCAACATGAAACATATTTACATCAAATTTGGGATGGATTTTCACATCCCCAATGAATCTCATATTTATTTTTATCTTTATTGGTTCTCCATTACTACACCTAGTGGTGTGTCTCGAATTTTTAATGGAAAATGTGAACCACGGTTAAGAAAGGCCGAATTTTCTTATCCAGAATCGGGGAAAGTAATATTGATTTTTTCCTTTGATCTAGAGAAATAATATTTGAGTGGTGGTCTCCCCTAGTTATCATCGATTTTCCCAACATGTTTCCTTATAACTTCTCTAATTTTACACCAGTATGGGAGGTTGTGTTTTTCATTGACCTAATGTCAGGTAGTCAACTAGTTTCTATTCTATGTTACCGTATGATAGAAGATGAATTGAAAGAGAAAAATTCATAGTTGGATGATCTTATTGGGAAAGGCTTTATATTCCAATGTGTGTCACCAGGGGCGTTTTTAGTTCTCATTGCCATGAAAGTTGATGATTCACATCACTTATGTGTCGATTACTGAAAGATCAATCCAGTTACAGTGAATAACAAGTATCTATTTCCACGTATTGATGATATATTTGATTATTTGAATTGGGAAAAGATATTCTTGAAGGATGAAATATTCATTGGTTACCATTAGTTGAGAATAATGCAATCTGAAATTTAGAAAACTACTTTTCACAGAACGTATGGTCATTATGAGAACCTTGTTAGGCCCTTTGATCTAACCAATACCCAGCTAGTTTTCATGGAACTAAAGAAAAAAATTTATGTGTATCCGGATACCAATTTGGATGATATCCTTGTTTACTCTATGACCGAGGGGGATCATGAGGATAATCTGAGAACAGTTTTGAGTTTGCTAAAAAATCTCAGGCTCTATGATAAACATTCAAATTGTTATTTTTGGATTTGGGAATTAGAATTATTATGGCACTTGGTTTTGTAAAATGGTATTTTAGTTTACCATAAGAAATTGTTAGTTGTTAGGACATGGGAACAACCATGGAATGTTTTCATGATTCAGAGCTTCTTGGGTTTAGCCAGATATAACTATCAGTTCGTTAGGGACTTCTCAAAACTATTTTCTCCTATGACTGATCTAACTCAGAAGGGAGTAAAGTTTTCTTGGAATGATAAATGTCAGAGTTCTTTTGTTGAGATGAAATTCCTTTTGACTATTACGCCAGGGATGAATAGACCAGTGGTTGGGTAGTAATATGTGGTCTTATGTGATGCTTCTGGAATGGCACAAAGTCCTTTACTTTTTATTTATTTTTTATAATCCCCCTTTTATCGGATTAAGGGGAACCCTTACATGGCTTGTAGTCTTTGTGATATTACATGAACCCATGGTATTAGTGGACATAATTCAACCTATGACTACATGGAACCACACCTCCCCATCATTTGTATCGTGACCATCTATCTACATCCACATGGTTGTATGAAAAGTCATCGTGTGTAGTGACATAGAGGCCTAGTGCCAGAAACAATTTATATTCCCTTTAATTCTTACAAATCAGATAGATTTACTATGGTCAATTCACCTACTCGGAATCTTTCTCTAGATTTTGTTCCATATAAAATCTATTTGGTTTGAGTCTACACATCGTGGTGCTTGAAGTCCATGAGGTAGATCGAAGGCCTTGAGGTTTCACAAAGGGCATAAGGTGGCCTGAAAGAATTACTGAAATAAAGACTTGGGTGGCTTGAAGTCCTTGAGGGACTCAAGGAAAAAATAATTAGCCTGAAGATGTATAGTATTGGATATTATAGTAATAAACATTTCCTACTATAGTACCTACTATAGTACTACTTCAGTAACTAGAAAATATGCATCTACCCGTATATTATCCTGGGTATCATGGATTCACTTTAAGAGTTACATGAGAATAATTATCTAACCCATGACCCTGAACTAGAAACTATGATGCACACCCTTATGAGTTGACAACATTTCCTTTTAGGAGAATGGTTTTTTGTGTTTTCAGACTACAATATCTTGAGTTGTATCTTCTCTCAAAATGATTTTAGTCTCCTGAGAAGGCATTGGGTGGAATACCTATAATAATTCAACATTTACATCACATATAAATTGATGAAAAGGGAATTTCATTTCATATTGTTTTGGTTAGAAATTTCGGACCCAGGTAGTCAAAGAATCTTCAAAAGAGGAGAATTTCATGGATTTCTTGGCACAGTTGAGAAATGAAATTCAGGAGAAAGGGGATGAGGCTTCCTTAGCCAGTTTTCAATTGAAATCCAATCTTCTTGAAATGATTATCTAGGATCAGCTTCTTGATGAGGAGTTATGTAGCATCTGAGGCTCTCTTTATGGAGGGGTGACGGTTGCTCAGTTTTCATTCTCCAAAGTGGGTGTTTTTTGTTATCAGAATCAATACGTTTCCCATTAGCCAAGAGGACAGATGTGATGGGTAATTTACGTAATTCCCTATGGACAGTGCACCAAGGAACCACTAAGATGTTCTATGATATGAGGCATCAGTTCTGAAGGCTAAGCATGAGATAGGGAATTGCTGTGTTTTTCTCTCATTGCTATACATTCTAGTAGGTGAAGGTCGAGCACCAGAAGACATGTTGTATTCTGTAGGCTCTTAAAATCCCTACATGGAAGTGGAATGAGATATCTATGTAATTTATGGTTTGTTTTCCTCATACCCCAATAAATATGAATACAATGTAGGTTGTGATTGAAAGGCTAGCCAAGTAAGCTCACATTATAACCATTCATGATTCAGAAAAAATTGGGGAATTTGGAAACCCCTATGTGAAATAGATTGTTTGGTTTCATGGATTTCCATATGCTTGTAATTGTTACAAATCCTTGGTTAAATTATCCTTTTTAGAGAGTCCTTAATGAGGCATTGTGATAACACTTCCATTTTAGTACAACATACCATATGTAGTAAGATGATCAGGCTAAAAGACCTACACAGATTCTTGTGGATATGCTTCATTCTTGTGTTCCTAACTTTTTTTGGGGGCTTGCAATGATCATTTGGGGATGTTTGAGTATTCTTATATCAATAGTTACCAGTCCTTTATCAGGATGGATCCTTTTGAGGCATATTATGGAAAACCTTATAAATCTTCATTTTGTTGGTTAGAGATTGATTAAGGTTCTTTGGTTAGACCATGTTTGGTGCAAGAGATGACAAATAATATTCAATTGATTCATTATAAGATATTGAAAACACATAGCTGAAATTAAGTCTTATAATGATGATTAGCCACTAAATGAGACTAATATTCACTGTTAATATATATATATAATATTCATTTTCTTAATTATTCATAAACACCATTTTAGTGCATTTTACAATTTGAACATCATTTCTCATTATGATTGTAATTCCTTATTAAAAGACGTTGTTATGTGGTACATATTTTAATGTACCCAATGATCTTGATTTTATTTTCATATTTAATTTTATGGTTTCTAATTATATTGGAAACAATTCATATTTGTGTAGTGTTGGATGATCCACATTGGAAGACCACCAAAATGGGATTTCATGCAAACAATTATAGAGAAGTCATACTAGACACTAGCCCACTGATGAGAATGTGGGTCCAAACATACGGGCCCAATGACGCACAAATTTTGTGGGATTATAGAAGACATCGAGAGGAACATATCCTTCTTCAGGAGCCAGTGCTAATTTGGCTTCCATTGTGGTTATTTAGGTGGCCCACATTAAAGATAAAAATCTCAGCTAGATTTTTTGGCCCAGAAAAACTGCCCACAAGTTTACACATATCTCGTTAACCATATACAATTTTGGAATGGAACATTACATACGGTTAGGGAACATCTGTAGATTCATTTTTTTCTCTATGGACCACTCTAATTCGGCCATCTAGAAGGTCTTCCATGAAAATATGTTTGGTGGAAGCAAGCTGGATGCCACCTCGGGTCAAGGGTAGAAAAATCAACTCTCTCTCAACTTTCCACCCATATATGGCCTACCAAAATTAATTGAGAAGACTTGGACTATTGAAGGCTCTACCCAAGGCTTCAAAACTTCATATTTAAGGCAGTTGTGGTGGATGATTTGATCATCTTTGAGCTTTGTTTTCATCTTAATGTTATTCTTCCAATTTGATGTTGTAATCACATTCTATCATTTGAAAGTTCCTTGAATTACCTTAGCTTCTTTATAAAAGTTATGTATCTTCTCCTTTTATATTCTTATTCTTATCACTTTGATATCATTTCCACATGGTTTAAACTTATATATACCAAACCTTTTAAGATTATCACACAATGGTGGAGTGATTGTTATTTCATTTTTTTTTACTTCTCCAATTCCTCCCTCATGAGTCTACTTTCCACTTCCATTGAAACCATGAGATCAATGGAGGGATGACCAACTTATGGGTTGATCCAGGCGAGTAGAAAGGGGATGGATTGGATGTTATTTATCACTACTTTAATCTCTAATCACTTCTTTAAAATGATATTTTTATTTGATGATTTTAAAACTTCTTCATCTTTATTGAATTTTAAGGCCACACACTTCAAGTGCTAATAAAAACCTTTACCTTTGAGTGCTCAAATCGTTGATCCTTCAAGTTTATTGGTGATTAGTATTTGGTAGTGAAGCCATTAAACTAGTGAGTGATGATTTTTCTTGATCTTCTTAAATGAAATCATCTCAAATATAAAAAAATGAAATTTTTGAAAATAGAATGCATCCAATCCACCCCAAGTGATAACCTAGGATCAACTTATACTTTAAAATTGAATTAACTTCAGTGTCTTAGATTTCACTTAATCCAATATAAAATCAACCCATGTTTTCCACTTCGTAGCCAAAAATAGTCCATAGAATGTACATGTCAATAGGTTTCTTCTTAGCCCACTGAGGATTTGACAACCCAAGCTAAACTAAAAAGAAAGTACTACCGTCATCTCTAGGGTAAATTTGAGCATGAATCAAATATTGGAGCCGTTTCCGAGGACCCAAGTACGTCATATAAACACCCATTCTATTCTCCCCCATTTCTTCTTTTCTCATCTGAATTCGCTTATCTTGTCCCCTTCTCTCTTTTTTTTCTTTTGGTGCATGTTTTCCTACACCAGTGATCAATCAAACCGTATAGTTAGGGTGGATAGTCCTAGGGTTGGAGAGTCAAGTACACCAAGAGAACTCTTTCCATTTGATCCTAATCTTCATAATACTCCAGAGTCAAAAATTGAGCCTATTTTAATGGATGTTCTTCAATGAACCCATCTCATAATCCCAAGTGGAAACCAAAATGGAAACCCAAATGACACAGCCCCAAATTTGGGGAATTTAGTTGATAAAACCATGAATGAATACCTCACACCTTCCTAGACCAATTCCACCTAATGCATTAGACACAACTCCCTACGAGATTCCAACTACATCTTTAAACCCCATAACCTAAACCATCTTCTCACATTCCATGGAATGGAGTCCGAGATGCTCGACCTTCACATTAAGGAGTTCAATGACATTGTAGAAACCATGTGTCCCCCAAATCAACTAGAATCGGTTAAGATGAGGATTTTCCCTTTTTCTTTAAAGGATCGAGCAAAAAATTGGCTAAACAATTTTAGACCATAATCCAAAAACTCTTGGGACCAATTACAAATAGAATTCGGAAAAAAAAATACTTTCCCCAGCACAAAACAATTGCACTTAAAAAGAGTATCCAAATCTTTTTTGAAAAAGAGGAAGATTCATTCTATGAAACATGGGAGAGGTTAAAAGACACTCTAAACATCGTTCCACACCATGGTTTTTCTATTCCTGAACAAGTGAGAATTTTCTATGAAGGGTTGGGTCCAGGGAACAAAAAATTCATTGACATGATGTGTAATAGAACCTTTAAAAACAAAGCCCCAAATGATGCTTATGAGTATCAAGAAATAATCTTTGAACAAAACCAAATATGGGGAACTTAACCTTATTATGAAAATCCACAAATAACTACTGTAATTCATACACTTAGAGAAGAGGAGTGCCTTAGGGCTAAACTCACAGCCCTCTCTATGAAGGTTGAAGATATAGACATTAGGAAAGTCCATGAAATCAAAACTATTGACCCTATTTGTACAATTTGTGACAAACATGACCATAAGAAAGACAACTGCACAACCATTCCATCCATCAAGAATGATATTTTAGGATGACCCTCAGCGGAAGTAAATGCTTTGAACTTTCAAAAGCCACAATACCAAAACAACATCAACCTAAGGTATAATGACCACCCAGGCTTCCGATGGAAAGATAACAAACAACCTAGCCAACCACATGGACAAAATCCTTACCCCCATCAGAACTACCAAACCCATAACTAGTTCCAAACCCAACCTATCCAATACCAACAGCCACCAGTCCATTTTCAACAAACCATCCCACCTCAAAAATATCCCCCCCCCCCGGGATAAACCAATCTTCTCAAGAACCAAGCCAAACTGTTCCACAATTCCTACTAGAACAACTGTGCAAACAAATGGAAAGTATTAAATCAGAAGTCTCTTCCCTTAAACAAGAACTTCAAACCATTAAAACTGGAAATGCACCTTGCCTACTCAGGTGATTCCATCATCAACTTCAAGGGGAGAGTCAAGTTGTACTCAAACAACTCATGAACAACTAAAGTTTGTGACTGTTTGAAGAAGTGGTAAATCAATTGAGAAACCTGAACAATGAATTCAGAACCCACCTGAAGATTCAAACATGGATGAAAATTCAATACAACCAAATGATCAAACTGAGAAACATGATAACATTTTCAAGGAAGTAAATCTTCAACAAAAAACCCAACAACCTACACCATTTCCTCAATGCATGAAGGGTAAATCCATTCCTAAATTGAGAGAAACATTGATGGAAAACTTCTAACAAGTCATTTTGAACATTCCCCTTCTCGATTCCATCTAATCCATACCTGCCTAATTAAAGTAACTTAAGGACTTCTGCACTTTTAAAAGAAAATTTTCCCATAAAAACCATGTCCTTTTGGCTGCTAATGTGATTACCACCATTCAAGGGACCATTCCTCCTAATTTGAAAGGCCTTAGTTTCCCTTACATCAATGTTGAACTATGAGAGAGCATATTTTTCAAGTCCTTGTCTGACCTAGTTGATAGTTTCAATTTCATCCCCTATGTTGTGTACTACCAGTAAGGCCGAGAAGAACTCCAACCCACATCTATCATACTTCAACTTGATGATTGTAGTATTATGGTACTAAAGTGGATTTTAAAGGAAATTTTAGTAAAAGTTGAAAAATTCATCTACCCTGCTGACTTTATTATTCTTGACAACCATCCAAACATAGGAAATAAAGAAAAACCCCAATCATCCTTGGTTGTCCTTTCCTTGCAAAAATCAACTCTATTATCTGAGTTCAAAATTGGAACATGACCATCACCTTTGGAAACATGAGTCTAGTCTTGAACATCTATAATGCAAGCTCAAAAATAGGGGATGATGAGGACATTCATGAAGTAAACATCATAGGAAGAATTTCTAATGAATCCATAGAACATCAAGGAATATTTGATGGATGTTTATGTCAGGATGAGATTGATTTCCTTTGTTCACATGAAGGAACTTTATCTCCTTGGCTTGAATCATTTTCAAATTGTTCTTATGATGAATCCTTAGGTCCAATAATCAGTGAAACCTTTCAGAAAACCACATTCATAGAGACCAATCAAACATCCTTACCTAAATATGATTAAACCAATCTTGTAGCTGAAACATAAATATGTGGGGAATCATTCCTATCTGAAACTCTAAAATAAGTAATTGATATTGATCCAATTTCCCAATATTCTTTCTGAAATTCTGAACCAATAAGATCTTGAATTGAAGGAACTTCCCACTGCACTCAAGTATGCCTTTCTAGGGGACAATAAAACACATCATATTGTCATTTATTCTTCTCTTGAATCCAATCATGGGAGGTTGCTTATAGATGTCCTTAGAAAACATAATAAAGCCATTGGTTGGACCCTGTCTAATATTCCTGGGACTAGCCCACTTATCGGGACTCATAAAATTGTTCTAGAATCTAATTCAAATCCATGTCATCAACCTCAAAGGCAACTCAATCCTAATCTCATGGAAGTAGTGAGGAAGAAACTTCTAAAATTGTTAAAATATGGTATAAGCTATCACATTGCTGAGAGTGAGTGCGTGAGCCCAATCCAAGTGGTTCCCAAGAAGGCAAGAATAATAGTGATAACCAATAAGTATGGAGACATTCTTTTAACTAGGGTGAGTAGTGGATGGAGGGTCTTCATTTACTATAGGAATCTAAACTCATTCACCAAGAAGGACCACTTCCCCTTACCATTCATTGACCAAGTCCTTGAGAGAGTTGTAGGTAATTCCTTCTAATGTTTCTTAGATGGGTACTCGGGGTACAATCCAATTGAAGTTTCCATAGATAATCAAGGGAAGACTACATTCACCAGTCCATTCAGCACCTTTGCCTTCAAATGCATGATATTTGGATTATGCAATGCCCCTGTAACCTTCCAGAGGTGCATAATGGGAATATTCTCAGACATGGTAGGGGATTTTCTAGAGGTCTAATGGATGACTTCTCTGTGTTTGGGGATAAATTTGAGGGATGTCTACAAAATGTGGAAAGAGTCATGTCAAGATGTGAAGAAAATAATCTGGTCCTAAACTGGAAAAAATTCCATTTCATGGTTAAAGATGGGCTTGTTCTGGGCCATCTGGTCTCAGGTAGGGGGATTGGAGTTGATAAAGCCAAGGGTGACATCCATCATCACCTTCCATAACCCAAGACTGTCAAGGATGTGAGGTCATTATTAGGAAATGTTGTTTTCAATAGAAGATTCATCAAATAATTTAGTTAAATCTCTCTCCCCCTTTGTGGTCTCCTAGTAAAGGATGTTCCATTTGTTTGGATAGAAATCTATGAGGGTTCATTCTCAACCCTCAAATCCTCTATCACCTCTCCTCCCATTATGAAATCTGTAAATTGGAACCATCCTTTCCAACTTATGTGTGATGCCAGTGACTTTGCTGTAGGAGCTGTGTTAGGACAACGTTGTGATAAAACACCTTATGTCATTTCTTATACAATAAAATCCTTAAATGATGCCCAAATAAACTACACCACTACTCAAAAGGAGTTACATTCTATTGTCTTTTCCATAGATAAGTTTTGTTCCTACCTCTTTGGATCCCCCATCACCGTTTTCAATGACTATTATTCACTAAAATACCTTTTCCGAAAATAGTATTCTAAGGCTAGACTGATTAAGTGGGTCTTTCTCTTATAATCAGTTGACCTCTTATTCAAGGATAAAAAGGGCGTTGAAAATTTTTTAGTTGATCACCTCTCTAGAATGGAATTCAAAGACAACTAAAATCACCTTTCTGTGTCTGATTCATTTCCTGATGAACACCTATACTCTTTGAGTTACTACCCTTGGTATGCCAACATAGCCAACTTCTTAGTTACAGAAGTCATCCCAAAATTTTTAGGGACTCAAGCTCGAAGGAAATTCCTTTTTGATGTTAGGAACTGTGTGTTTGATGATCCCTACCTCTATAAGTTTTTCCCTGACCATGTCATTTGAAGGTGTGTCCCAGAATTGGAACACGATTCCATCCTTAAATTCTGCCATAGTGAGGCATGTAGAGGTCAGTTTTCCTTTAAGAAAACATCTGCTAAGATTCTTCAGTT
This sequence comes from Viscum album, assembly GCA_963277665.1. NCBI lineage: Eukaryota > Viridiplantae > Streptophyta > Magnoliopsida > Santalales > Viscaceae > Viscum > Viscum album. Next base: position 398,497,628 of record OY728158.1, read on the forward strand.
TGGACTCTTCTGCCCCACCCTCTCAAGGGACTCCTACACATTGGCTCAAAGCTGTCCTGGGTGTCAACAAGTATGGTCCATCACAAAAAGGAATCAAATGCCACTTACTCCCATCTTAGTGGTTGAAATCTTTCACTGTTGCGGAATTTATTTCATGGGTCTCTTACCAAACTCCAAGGGATACCTCTACATCCTATTATCAATTGATTATGTCTCAAAATGGGTTGATGATATTCCCACAAAATCCAATGATCATAAAACTATGATTAGATTCCTAAAAGAAAATATCTTATCTAGATTTGGATTTCCTAGAGATATCATTAGTGATCTTGGAACTCATTTTTTCAATCATCCATTCTCATCACTCATGGACAAGTATGGAATTTCTCACAAAGTGTCCATGTCTTACCACCCATAGAAAAATGGTCATGTTGAGTTAGCAAATCGAGAAATCAAACAAATTCTTGAGAAAACTATTAATCAATCTAGGAAATATTGTTCAATCAAACACTTATATGCCTGTTGGGCCTATCGAACCACATATAAAACCATTTTAGTAATTTCCTCATATAAGATGGTTTATGGTAAAGCATGTCATTTGCCAGTGGATATTGAACATAAGGATTCTTGGTAAATTATTAAAATGAATTATGATCTCTCATTGACCAAAACAAAAAAGAAATTAGATCTCAATGAACTGAGGAACGTAGGATGGAGGCTTATGAAAAATCAAGGATCAATAAAGCTAAAGTACAAGTCTACCAATCTAGAAATCTTAAAACCAAACACATTGTACCGGGTAATCCTATTCTTTTGTATAGATCTAAACATCATTTACACCTAGGAATGTTGAGGTATTGATGGACAAGTCCATACATAGTGCATAAGGTGTACCCCCATGGGGCTGTAGAAATTCAAGATCCCACCAATGGTAAAACCATTAAATTTAATGGTCATAGTGTCAAACCATTCGCTGAAAAATTCTAAATAAATGAAGTTGATAAAAACTTGATTAAACCAATAATAGATGAGGAAAATACTTAAATAATTAAATCTCTATGTCGAGCTAGCGACATTAAACCAAAGCGCTGCATGGGAGGCAACTCATGATTTTCATCTTTGTGAATCATTTTTTTAAATAGGATTAATGAATCATTTTGATATTTAAAAAATAAATATTATTTAACTGTTATTATGTTATGAGTATGGATGGTTAAGAAAGGGGAGCACCATATTCATCCGTGTCAGGTGGTGTGATCCTTGAGTAATACCTTGCTCAGAAATTGAAAAAGAAGACAATATATCATCTGTTTATTTTATTTTATGTGTCTGTAGGTTAAAAAAACATAAAAAAAATAAAAAAATAAAAATAAAAATAATGGACATGTCATGGGTTGTGGGTCAAACCCTACCACAACCAGAGAAGCCACGAGGATTCAAACTCAGGACCGAAGGGAGACAGGGGCACGCGCTCACCACTGACCTATGACTTTTTGTGATTCCTTACTCTATAAATTATATATATATATATACTTATATTTTACATTCTTTATTATATAAATATATATATATATAGTTTTTTGTTTCTTTGCCTTTTTTTATACTAGTGAATTCTTAAAGTGACATCGAGATCAAGGGACTAAATTGGAGCAACATGAACTTCATCTTCAACCATCAAGTTACTTCATTCCATGATCCTCATATTTCAATTTCCTTTTTGAACTCCCCTTATCTATGTCTAATCCTTATAAATTTTCATTTCATCAAACATTGGGGACAATGTTATTTTATGTTGGGGGGATATAAAATAAAAAATGCTTTTGTGTCAAAAAAATTGAATGATTTGAAAAAAAAGTGTGTTAATGGAAGGAAAAATTCTATTAACTTTGAACATGGTAACACATATTTCACACTTTTAAACTGAATATAAAATAATTTACCATTCCCCGATTCTTATTTTAATCATTTTATATTTTCATGAGCTTATATTTTGGAATGTGTGGCAGTCCAATGTGATATTTCATCATTTATATATTCATCCAAATAAAAAAAAGATCACAATGCACGTCCTTTGGATAGTGGGGTATTATTTTGAGCTCATGGGTTCCCCCAAATAAATAGAATAGGTTTGGTTATCATTTTAGTTTTAATATGAGTATTCTATAAAAAATAAAAAAACAATAAATATGCGTGTAGAGAAATTAAATGACCTAATGCGTGGCTTTCGGCACTTGGGGATCGTGACTCCGTAGTTGTCTGGCCCAGAGTTAGTAATTTTATCTCTATTTTTTTAATATGATTTTTTTGACTGAGTTAACTCGAGATGATGCCCGATTATATGTGCTTCACTTGGTTCCCTAAGGTCTTTGTGCCTTAGAGTCATCAGCAAAGTCTCTCTACATGGGTTGACTCCTTTGAGTTTAATTTAAATTACCATGGAAAAATGGAAAAAACAAAAAAAATAATACAATAAAAAAATTGAGTACTCATCTTAATATTGAAATGTGTTTCCACCTAGCACTTTTGTCATTTCCCTCTTGAATAAAGATGAACCCCCATGTCTATTGTTATACACAACACATCCTCATACTTAATTGATATTGGTTGAAATAAGGAAATTAATTTGAACAAAATAATGGGCTTGGGATTGGGATCTTCTTATGAAACTATCTTGTATTAAAATATTTTTATGGGTTTCAGGATTTTTTGGTATAAGGGTTTTGGTGATCATTGTGTATTTAAATGTTTTTGGAAAAGGGAATTAGAATTTCATATTGTTGAGATATATTTTTTTCGGGACTAGAAAAACTCAAGATTGGGGTGTGATTAGCCACTAAATGAGGCTAATATTCATTTTTAATATATATAATATTCCTGTGTTTTATTATTCATAAACACCATTTTAGTGCATGTTACACTTTGAACATCATTTAACATTATGATTATAATTCCTTCTTAAAATGAAATATTATGGGGTAAATTTTTTAAGGTTCCCAATGATCTTGATTTTTTTTCATATTTAATTTTCAGTTTTCTAATTATATTGGGAACAATCCATTTTGTGGAGTGTGGGAAGATGCACATTGGAAGACCACCAAAATGAGACATCATGCAAACAATTCTGGAGAAGTCATATTTGACACCTGTCCACTGATGAGAATGTGGGGCCCACCATACAAGCCTAATGAAGACCACATTTTGTGGGATTATAGAAGACAACTACAGGAACAAATAATTATTTAGAAGCCAGTGCTAATTTGGCTTCCGTTGTGGTTATTTAGGCCGCCCAAGTTGAAGATAAAATTCAAGTCCAGATTATGTGGCCCAGAAAAACAACCCAAAATTATACAAATATCTCATTAACCATATACTCTTTTGGGATTCAAATTTACATATTGTTAGGGGATATCCGGATCATCGTGTTTGTCTTCTATGGACCACTCTAATTCTTCCATCTAGAAGGTCTTCCTGGAAAATCTGTTCGTTGGAAGCATGATGGCTGCCACCTCAGGTCAAGGGTGGAAAAATCAACTATCCCTCAACTTTCCACCCTCCTATGGCATACCACAATTAATTGAGAAGACTTGTACTATTGAAGGCTCAACCCAAGGCTTCAAAAATATCTATTTAAGGAAGTGGTGGTGGAGTATTTTGATCATCTTTGAGATTTTTTTTCATCTTAATGTTATGCTGCCAATTTGATGTTGTAATCACATTCCCTCATTTGTATGTTCCTTGAATTACCTTGGCTTCTTTTTAAAAGTTATTCATCTTCTCCTTTTCTATTGTTATTATAATCACATTGATACCATTTCCACTAGGTTTGAACTTTTTCATACCAAACCTTGTGATATTATCACACAACGGTGGAGTGATTGTTTTTTCACTGTTTTTTTACTTCTCTAATTCCTCCCTCATGAGTCTACTTTCCACTTCCATTGAAACCATAGGATCAATGGAGGGCTAACCCACTTATGGGTTGATCCAAGGGAGTATCATGGGGCTGTATTGGATGTTATTTCTCCCTACCTTAATCTCTAATCACTTGTTTAAAATGAAATTTTTATTTGATGATTTTAAAACTTCATCATCCTTATTGAATTTTTTGGCCACCCACTTCAAGTACTAATACAAACCTTTAACTTGGAGTGCTAAAATCTTTGATCGTTCAAGTGTATAGGTGATTAGTATTAGGGTGTGTAGGAATTAAACTAGTGAGTGATGATTTTGTTTTATCTTCTTAAATTAACTCGTCTCAAATATAAGAAATTGAAATAGTTGAAAAGATAATGCATCCAATCCATCCCAAGTGAAAACCAAGGATTAACTCATACATTAAAATTGAATTTACTTCAGTGTCTTAGAGTTCACTTAAGCACATATAAAATCCACCCAAGTTTTCCACTTCATAGCAAAAAACAGTCCATAAAATGTACGTGTCTATAGGTTTCTTCTTAGGTCTCTGAGGATTCAACAACCCATGCTAAACTACAAGGATTGTTCTACCTTCATCTCTTGGGTGAATTTGTGCGTGAATTAGATGATCATTGTCATAGAGCTTTGGCTTTTTTTAGTTGGTGACTATGTGTTCATGAATTTTTCACAGTAGTTGGATCATCAATGGCTAAGGAGACAAGGGAAGCTTGCTCCTCAATTTTTGGGACCTTTCATGGTTTCCGAGCAGGCGGGGAAAGATGAATAAGGTTTAGAACTTCCATCGTAATTGACGTTGATAAGTAACATGATTCATATATATCATCTACGAATGTATCTATCTAATCCATCTCATGTTCTGAGTTTGAATTATATTTATGTTGAGCCTGATTTATCTATGACTGAATGTCCAGTTAGGATTGTTGATTCTAAAACCAAGATACATCATTGAAGGATGTTTCCTTTGGTTCATGTGATATGGAAGCATGGTTCTGATTCTCATGAGATATAGGAATGTGAGGCACTGCTGAGAGAGGAGTGGTCCCATCTTTTTGATGTGGAGGCTTCTTTATATGATTTCTAGGGAAAAAAAGTTTCTTTGATTGGGAGGTTGTAACATCTCGTTCTTGTGTTTAGGTATTCTAGAACTCCTCTATTAATCTAGTTTTGGTTTGGTTTCATTTGGGGTTGTTTCAGGTCGAAAATTTCAATGTTTGGAATTTTCTGGGCTAGTGCATGGTTGGTGCATGGTTTTCCCAAATCATGCGCCATGTCAGAGAAAATCGTGAAACCTAAGGTATGGAAATTTTTTACAGTTGGTGCATGGTTTGTTAATTCATGCACCCTCTTAGTTGAAACTATACGACCCATTTGAAATAGGCACATGTCAGAGCCACATTGTTTGGTCTAACTATGTGGGCCTGCCCAAGATACCATGTATATGAGATTTTATGAGATCTAGTTTTTTATTAATTTTTCCTAAACCCCTATTTTAGGTCACATACATACCTTCCTCAGGGCAAACTAGTTTCTCCCTTTTTCATAGCTCCCAAAGAGTATTCTTGGCCAAATAGTTCCCACCGGATGTGATTTAAAGTTAGAGGAACACACTTTGATCTCATCATGGTTAGTTTATGTATCCTAATCTCATTCTCCCATGGCCCCTCTTCCTGTATGTAGGGTTCTGCTGATTCCCATATTGTTTTATGGATCAAATAACCTATTTTTTGGTATCATAAACCTAGTTTTCATTACCATTTGTGTGATCTTCATTATTTTTGGGCAAATCTCGATTATGGTATGGTGTTGTGAGATCCATTGGATTCCAAGGTAGGTGGTTCCATTACGATTCCAAATTTTTATTAACCCTAATTACATGTTTTAATTTAAATTTTGTGAATTAAATGAAATTGTTTGATTTTGAATTAAATGGATTTCAATCATTTTGTTGGTAAAACCTAATTCCAGTGAATTGGGGTCTCTATGAAAATAAGGGTTTTGTATGGAATTGGAAAACACCCATTTCCATTGAATTGGGGGGTGTATGGAAATTTTTTGATATTTAAATTCAATAATTTAAATTTTAGATTTGATATAAATTTTATATCAATTAAATTATTAAATTTATTGGTGTAAAATTGATTTGATGTAAAATTTTGAAAAACCCAGATTCCTGTGAATTAGGGTATTGTGGTAAAATTAATGGAATTTTATGAAAATTAAATTGTTGAGTATAATTTTGAAATGGATTTTGAAACTGCATCAATTGGTTTCAAATCATTATATTTTGAAAAAATTGCCTAAAAATGTTTTAATGGAAACCTTATGGTTTTATCTTGGTGAAATGGGATGTTAATTATTAAATCTTTGTTATGTTTTTAAAGAGAAAGTTGGAATATTTTAAATACATAATGTGACTAATTGTATTTTTAGCAGTCTTGAAATAAAATTCTAATCATTTTTTGTACAAGAGCACATGTAAGCCTTAGTTAGTTAGTGAGTTATTTTTGTGACACTTTGAAATAACAATGTTCTAAAAAATCATATCAACACATCTTCATACCTTATACAATAGTGAAGAGCCCCCTTCACCTTAGTCTAAAAGGGGAATATGTACATACTTTCCATTTCATAGTGTTGGGTCCTTATAGGTTGGAATTATCATACCTATTTGGAACATGGTAATGTTGATTATTTTTTGTACTTCATATATATATTGAATTATTGTAAACTATTTTACATTCCTTGAGAATTTATATAAACTATTTTATATAAATAGGTTTATTTAATTTATTTTGTGAAAAGTCACATTTGTGAAATGCACACCTTGATTATTGGGAAATTCCATAATTGAAATTGTAAAACATTAATTTTTTACAATTTGATTTTGGATTACCAAATGTGTTTTTATTTAAAAATTCAAAGCACATTATAGGTTAATTTGATATTGTCCTCTTATTGTGGAACATTTGGGGGAAATCCTACTAGGCTTTGGATCACACACTACTTGTGCATTTTTGTGTTTATAGATTATTTTCTTCAAGGCTTGTCCAAGGTAAAATTATCTCTTGGAGGTGGATCTAGCTGTTGGAACTTGGATTTGGTGAGTTGGGTCCTTTGGGACATGGGTTTTTTTCACTATTTTTGTACTTTAGTTTTAGTACATTAGGATTTATGCATGTTTGACTTCTGGTACATTACTCCAACTGGAGTTATTTTTATATTCTTAATGTATTGTCTCCTTTACTTTTACAATTTTTGTGGAAAAACTATTCCCACATTTAGTTTATATGGTGCAAGGTTTTAGTTTTTGACCCATGGGGATCCAGAACGCCCATTTGGCTATGTCAGACCGGCTCGGTTATCGGGTTATTAGGGTACTCAGGTTGGTTCATGACACCCCATCACCTGATAGTCAAACATGAAATGTGTCTAATAAGTATGATGTATCTAGACCATATGACCTTTGTATAAGATTAATGTCCAATTATCTCGACGTTTTCATTATTACCTATGATCTTATATAAACGTTTGATAAAAAAAATTAATCTATGTACATTTCCATTTTATAGAGGGTGTAAAAATTGCAACACTAAAATGGAAAGAATACATCATGTATAACTGATTGCATACTTGATATGGTAATCAAAATTTACTATTCATGTGGGGTATAGGGAACCCATGATTACAAAATATAGTCAAATAGCATGTCAATGAAAATAACTAAACTTCTCATAAATAAATATTACATATTAATATATGAATATTATTATTTAAAATAATGATCCATTTCATAATTATAACAACTTCAACCCCTGTAGCCAAGAGCTGATGGATACATTAATACATTACTATAAGATACAAACAATCACATCCTGAAGGAATAAATTGTTTAGCAGTCTTAGGAAACTTGATACATACATTGTCATCATATTTCATTCAAATAAAAAAAATACAACATATAATTTTTCAGAATATCCTTATCCCCACTAGCATATTCTTATATATATTTCTTTGTACACTTCATGGATTCCTAATAAATGGACACAAAAATAGGGTAAACTCAAATTCTCAGTAAAGGTTATGTATAATAGATGTTATCAAGAATCATTAAGCATAATAAATATGGAATGAACAATATGTAAAGGTAAATATCTAAACACACATTTCATTTAAATAATTTACTAGCATCATCAATGTCATGTTAAATAACTGAAAACAAATGAAATTTACTCTATAACATGGATATCATAACTGTATAAGGAATAATAAATATAACTGGGTAAATAAATGAACACACAGATCATTTAATCATTAACAAAGAATGAAATTCATCTAAAGATAATATCATAATGAATCTGTCATGTATAAAAATAATAGAATCCTTAATGACAAAAATTCTTAATTATTGAACAATATGTTTCTCAGGAACATGATACCTCCACTCTCAAAATCTATCCCAAAGACATTTTAATATTTATGGGTAAGACCCATTAAACTAATGCTAACCAATTAATTCGTCTCCTAAGACTATAGATCCATTAAGATACTGTCTATTACCATGCTCCACCCATGCCGTTCATTTCCAAAGAATTCAACATATATCGAATAATCTATTCAATTATTAAACAAAATTGTTTTGTGTCATCAAATATCGATATTGATTAAATTATTCATATTTATCAATATTTCCCAGATAAAAAAATTACATTCAATGTAGAAAACCATATGTATAAATGATATATGGTTTAAGAAATAAAAAATATCTATGATAAATAATATTTATTTTTAAGAGAAATTTAATATCTAATGATCAAAAGAATATACATATTTCAAGGGTATGTTATTGACTACCAAAATAAATCAAGCAAGTGAATGGAAATACTTTCCTTATTTAAAATGATCATAAAGAATCCGTAGAAAGAATAAGGATAATATCATTCCAATATATACCCATTAAAATAAAAATAAAGGGTTGTTTTTTATGAATATAAATACTATAAAAACATATTTAAAACCATTATTGAGGAATATATTATTTTCATTTTGAAAATCATTTTTTAAACCTAAATGTTCACAGAATAGTTTGAAAATAATTTTATTTGAAAATAACCACTCAAACTTATATCCTAATCTTTAAAACATTGTGTTCTCATAATGGGAGGAAACTCAGTATATGGCGAGTATGATAAAACAAATTTTCCTTTCACTTTTTTGGTAAAAGGGAAAAAACATTACAAAAATGACATGAAGATTAATTTCAAAAAAAAAAGAAAATTAAATTTTTTTAAAAAATTACTTAATAAATAACTTGGAAAAGGATAAAAAATATTTTCAAAAATATTTTTGGAAAACAATGTTTTGGAAGAAAATGTTTTTCTGACCAAAGAGAGAAATGAAGTTATATTTTCTTAAATATATTTTCTCCATCATTTTAAGTACCAAATAGTGGAAAATATTAATAGTACTTGAAAATATATTTAGTAACATGTTGATAAAAAATTGAAGTGTTTATTATGAAATGATTAAATAATTTCCTTCAACTGAAATTCAGGAATAAAAAATCCCAATTAGAATGAGATTGTGAAATAAACATTTACAATGATCATAACGTTGATGTTAAAATTAATCAATGATTTGATTTTTGTATAAACTATAAATCCACTTAAAAGAAGTGTAGATACAATATAAGATAATCAAAAATAAAAAAACAAATAATCCTAGAATATCAAAGACAATGAAAGAGTAATATAATCAAATGAAAATAAATTGATTTATGATATTATTTACCACATGATAACTTTTAATTCAAATCCATTTAGAGAAAAAAATTTAAATTAAAACTTTAAATAGAATTAATAATGAATTATTCATGATATTACGTGTCCAATGGGATGTATATACAATACATAAAACAAATTTGGTGTATAAAATTACAATATGCCTCAATAAAATGATATTGAAATGAAATTCTTTATCTCATGCTTTCATTTGGTAGAACATACTTTAATGTTATTAATATTGGTTTTAAACATGATATTAAATTATTACAAAACCATTATTATTTATAATACATTATTTGACCCTTTTATAATATCTAATAAACCATTCGTTAAGAATCTTTTATTATTTTCATTGCTTTGGAGGTTAATTGCCTTATTTTCTCAGTCATGTTTTATAATGAAAGATACAGTTCTAGATCATATTATATTTTTATATATTCTTATGAATAAAAATACTGAAATTATTTTCATATTTATACATGAATTATTCTTTTAATACAAATTATATAATATGATTATGTGAAATGGAGTACATTACGATCATGGATACGACAGACTGTACGTATGCATGAGTAATATTTCCATTTTTCAACGATCATTATGGAAATGTGGTAATTAATATTTAATCTTTATATAATGACCATGATATCATATATACCATATTATATATATATTTAATCTATGTGCTGTTGGGGTTTAAAATAGGGTCACATCGCTTCGTGAAGGCGGTATTCCGCATGTACATAAATGATGTTTTCATCTTTAAGTATTAAAAAAATGATATATTTTCTTATTAGATTGATATATAAGACATTAATATCATAATTATGTCATATATATCACATGTAATGATTAAATTAATCCTTAACCACTTTTATGAAACTCATTAGTTAAAGTTGAATCACGTCACTTCGTGTGGTGGCAGTCCACTGTACACATGAGCAACGTTATCATATCTCATATGGAATGGAAAGTATAAATTTACATATGATATAATGATTACAGAGGTATAATTATGTTGTAAATATCATATAAATACTTTATATCTGTCATCATTCCCAACCATGATAGGTGTTAATGGAAAACCTGAATGACATCAGTTCGTGAGGAGGTAATTCGTCGTACACAAGAATAATGATTTTGTAACCCATTTAATTGAAGTAAAGGTGGTTTTAGGTCATGAAGATAACCTAAATAAGTATTATTATATTGAATATATTTATTATATTATAAAATCATGTTATAATAATATTTTAATTAGGTGTAGGAATAAATAAAATAAAGATTCTTGTTGAAGAACATTACATCGTCTTCAGGTATCCTCCATAGGTTAACACCAAAACCCTTCCTAGATTTGCATTATACTCAATAAATGGTTTTTAAGATAAAGTGATGATATTTTGGAATTCATTTGGTTATGTATTTTATGACCATAATGGGTTTTATGGTGTGAATAATAGAGGATTTGGGGTGACCTTTTATAAGTGAGGTGACTGATACACTTGTAATTTTTTGAAAATATTCAATAATTGCCTCATTTTTATCATGCCAAAAGACTATAAAATGGGTTATTATAGAACTGAGAAGAGAAAAGGTGGAAATATTTCCTACTAATGGGTTTTTGGAAAGTTTTTAGGTGATTTTAACCCTTATCTTCATAGTTTAACCCCTAATAAATCCATTTTTATCATAACGTTAGTAATTAATTTTTATTTCTTTCAATATTCATTTTGATCAAAAATAAAGATTACCAAATTATAAAATATAAATTATGTTGATTCCAAAATATAGAATCTATTTTTACAAATTCTTATATATAAGTGTAAAATTTTAATTTAAAAATAATCTCATATACATGAGGAGGAAACATGTTTTTAATGAGAAAATGTTCAAAAATTTAAATTGTTTTTATATCAATATTAAATTTAAAACTTTTTCTAATGAACTAAATATGATTATTTAAAATAAAATGGAACTAATTTTAATTTAAAATTAATTTAGTAAATAATTTAAAATTATAAATTTTTTAAATGAAAATTCAGTAATTTTCACTATTCATCAAACAATGAAACTTTTCATAAAAATCCGCAAATTTCACCCTAAGATATTTTTTTATATTCCGATTTAATAAATAAATTTATTTTTTTCTGATAAATAATCTAAAAGTTTTATAAATTAAATTTTAATTTTGTGAGCAAAGCGCTACTCAACCGTCCAATAGAAAAATACATTTTTTCAAAAAAACATTTCTTTTTATTTTAGACAATTCTTATTTTATTTATATTCAATATATACCATAATTTTCATAGTTTAGGATGTACTATAAATACCATCCATCTTAATGCCTAGATTACTATATTACGGTTCACTTCGACTCAGGGTTGCATGTTTTGCAAGCTATCTAAGAGATTAATGTTAAAGAAAAATATTTTGTGATTTGTTTAAGCTCAGTGTTGTGTGTCGCATATTAATAGAATAAAATGTTCCTATTTTATAATTTTTTGGTTATATATTGTCCCTACCATAAATAAACTGAATCCTCAGAATTTAAATTTGATCTTTTTAATCAAGGATTTGATATTTGAAAATACCATTTTTGATCAATTCATAATACCAAAGGGTTAATAAAGAATCATCTTAATAAGTTCGGATAAAACTAAAAATTTCAATTGCAATAATACATAATTGGGCTTCTATATTTGATAAAATTAGTGAAAGGTAAAACTGTTTAAATAAAAAAACGAATAAAAATTTATAGAGAATTATATTGATCAATGATCACACAAAAGTGAATGATTTGTGGAAAGTGAAGGACCTCAATACCATAAATAAATTTTTTTTGAAAACGGACATTGATATCATCATAAATAAGGGTAATAGGATAATATTTTGTTTCATGATACTTTTCCCTAAATTTGGGGAATTATTTTACTATATTAGAATATATGTAAATTTAATTAATTGATATGTTTCTATTTAACAAGTATAATTTCATCATTTTGTTATGATTTGATAAATTTCCAATTCATTTCTTATACTAATAAATGAATATCTAGAAATATTTTTTTTCTGATGCAATAAAATTCACTATTAATGGATTGTAAGATCCATAAAAGAGCGAAACGACTTTCTTTCTGTCTAAAACTATTTTCCAAAACCAATATGGTTAGAACATGTTATTCAATATGATACATCAATCTCTAAAACTCAAAAGTAACACCATTGGTTCATCAATAATATTTATTTTTCGGAATTTTAACTAAAAACAATGACGTATTAACTAGGACATTGTGTAGGCCTATGGTAGGTGTTAAACCCTTTCCATCCTTTGATCATGGTTTCATGCCCCGTGAACATACCAGATGAAAATGGCTTGTTACCCAGCCTGAACGTTGTAACATACCATCCAGGTCGTCACTCAAAGGTTCCCCAATCCCAGTTGGCCACATGGCCTCAAGCGCACCGCCCCACACACCAAAGGCTATCGATTAATAGTGACGGATTTGGGTGTGTCCATGGGGAGACTATTCCCTAAAGTCAGAGCAGAACAAAATTGATGTATAACTAATTCCCTTACTCGGTAGATGATTTTAGCATCACGCGAAAATATCATGACCATGGCTCACTCAACAATCATAGGAAACACAAGCAATGAATGTAGTGAAATGTTCTTATATGATATGACATATTCATGACATTAAATTCTATGTTCCTATGATGATGCCTATCATACTAGACCTAGGTAAATATCTATAAAGAATATCTAGAACCAAAATCCATGTCCATCACCCAACGATAAAAATATATTAACTTTAATAAGGAAAAATACATAACAAAAATTTCACAATCCTAGGAAACATTGTATTTACCCATAACATGGGTTAGATACTCCCATGAATAACTTATGACCATGTTCCATAATGTTCTTAATTTCGTATCTATATTCCAAATAAACATAAAATAAATGAAAAATAACTCTGATACCACTTTTTAATGTCCCCTCCTGGGTTCCACTCAAAGTAGACCTAAACAGGGTTAGCCACATAGCCTCAATCGTGCCTCCCCACATGCTAGTGGTTGTCAACTAGCTGTGAGGGAATAGAGTGTGTCCATGGATATATTATTCAATCAATTAAAAGTATAGAACAACTTATGTATAATAATGATGGTTATGAATAGTTTAGGTATAATAATAGTAAAAAAAACTGGAAGAAAAAGTAATCATGATCAACCATGAATAATAATAAACTCAAAATCTGAGAGTATCATATACAAAGACGATGAGGTAATTCCATATATCTACAAAAAAGGAATATAGGTATACATGGTAGTAAAAAATCAGTACAATACATACTATACAAAATGAAAAATGGCCAAAAACTATTTCCGCATCCCATTCACTTGCCTGGTTATCTGGTACCAAGCTCCATCCTAAGAAATAAATCAAGTCAGGTGTCCAAGGCGAGATGCTTCCCCTTGTCCATACCTATGATCGTATAGTATTACCAAGTACCAACAATAGTCCGGATAAGGTATGAGATGAATCAAACTATATTACCACCAGTGGTGTCTATACAAATCCAGTCTATGAATATAATATAAGTAGTGTGTAGGTATATATATATATGTATGTATGTATGTATGTATATATGTAAACCAATGCCACAAATAATAACTCATTCCTACATCAGCCTCAGCTGGTAATGTCACTGAACATTAAATCTTTTAATTATTTCATTTATGTTTAGTTTATATAGATAAATAATGTTAAAGTGTCAACCACACTGAAATAGATCATAGTAATACTGAAAGGGGATCTGAGGTGAAACCAATGAATCATTCTCTAAGAGGTCAGCCAACATTTAGTAATAACTCATACAGTCTGAAAATAAAGTGATATGAGTGTAATTAAAGGGGATTTAACAAGGCAATCCCCTGTAAATGAGTCTACCTGAGTACATGTAACTCTTCCATAGTAATCTATGGTTGATCATGTATGGTCCCAATGTGGTGAATCCATGATTCCAAGTGTCTAAAGACATCAATATGGATACAAGGTGTGTATCTAAGACATCCTAATATCCAAAGAGATAATAAAGGGATCCTATTAAATCATGTCGGGAATCCTCTAGTAGACAAATACCATGTTTTAAAGTTGGTATATCCCGTGGAAAACTGCTCCATGAATGAGAACAACTTCCTCTTAGTGTTTAAGACATTCCATCAGAAATCCAAGGCAAGCACAAGTGTGAAAATTACTGTAAAGACAAAATGGTTTTCATGAAATATGAACCTTATATATTATTTATTATTTCTTTTAGGCCATGTAATACTGATTCCAATAACTAATCCATTAGGTTTTTTCCATTACCTTTCATCCAAGGTGATAATGTTCTATAGGACATGAAACCAATTAAATTCATTATATATGTCTATGAGAAGTTTTATATATCAATCTACTTCCAATTATCATTTGAAATTTAACAATTTAGGTATTTATAGAGTAATCAGTTTATTAGAATTCTTTAATTAAATAGAAATCCTTAAAATAAATAATTTTTTATATGGTTATTTAGTTAAAACATTATTTTTCAAATTATAGAATTTTAATTTGACAAAAAAAATCATTTTTCAATCCATCATGTTGAAATTATCTTTCTATGAATTTTTTAGAATTTTCTAAATGTTTAGTTTTTTTATTAGTAAAAAATAGGGTTTTTTTAAAATATAATATTTTTTATGACGTCATGAAGACATAATTGTGATATAAAATTTATTAAATTTATTAAATAATTAAATAAATAAAAAAAATAAGGGAACATTTTACATTAATAATTTAAATTCAAAATTATATTCTATTTATGATAAGTAAAAAAAAATTCAATGGCAATGCACTGCCTATGCAGTATTGAAAATGTTAGATTTGGTTCTTCATAACTAATAATTGATTGATAAAAAATATTTTCAACGAAATTTAATTAATTATTATATATTATTGATTTTTTTTCTGTTATATTACCAATTTAAAGTTATATAACATTAATCCTATCCAAATTCTAAGTGTTATAATTATATTGGACAAGAAAAGTCAAAATAACAAATTTAAGAAGTTGTCTAGGAACGTATATTAGTAATTATACATAATGAATGAATCTAGAATTTTATTTTGAACCTAATTCATTTATTTTTTTGGTAGTAACTATTGTTTTATTTTTATATATAGAATAATTAATATTAATTATTATAAAATGCTGATGTAATACTTTTGAAAGAATACAATAAATAATTAAAATCTTTTTAAATAAATTTATAAGAATTACTAATGACCCTTGTTTGGGATAAATATTTTTCTATATGAAAGTTTAAACCATTATCAAGTTTTGATTCCAATTTGGGACATTTTGTTTGTCACGACCCCGACCCTAGAAGTCTAGAATTGGTGCCTGAAACATGGTGTGCAGTTGTCTTCACAAAAACAAGCACAAAATAATTACATAGCTTGTCCCAATACATAGGATCCATTCGGTTTAGGATTTGTAAAATCTGATGCTGCTGAAATACTTCTTCCAAAAACATGACTAGGCTAAACATCATATTGATGTCATCAAAAAGAGTACTCAATTCTTGAGAAAAACTGCTAAATCCTGTAGATCATAAATTAAAACATAGGGTGAGCCTAAAAATGCCCAGTAAGGGGTTTTAAAGAATTTGAAGAAATTTTATTTAAAATAACCACCTTGTAAATAATCATAAAACATTTTCTTAAGAGGGAGACATTACATTTTGAGGCACATCATCAATATTTTTAGAGGTTACTTGTAGAAATTTTTCCTAAAGTAAATTTTTATGCAAGATAAATGCACTTAAATAAATTATAATAAAACATGAATCAGAGTGTGCATGTCTATGTAAGAAATGAAATGGGCATAATTCATAATTTGGTCAATCCAACTCTAAAATAATAGATACGATTATAATCATTTGTACCATGATTCATTAAAAATAAATTCATATCGCTTTAACATTGATTACTTTTCCTTATATAAATTTCCATTTGCATACTTTGTTACAACTTATGCTTTCACTTCCATTTTCAAATAATACTCATACCTAAGAATAAAAAATCCCTTGGTTGATCATATACCATTCCATAATGAGGAAATGTATAATTCTATACTTTTTCCAGGCCTTGTTCCAAGACCATACAGGTCAAAACCGAACATAATAGTGGTTAACTACCACACATAATTGTGAACAAATCTAGCATCATGTTCACACATTATTTACCTTAACGCATGAGACTTCATCACTTTACCCAATGAATTGAAGCATTGTATAATTCTAGTCACACTCATCAAATCATTTTAAGACCAATACATTCCTCATATGTCTTAGCATGGTCTCATTTTCATAGTTCCTATACTAGGTTGAAAACATACATTCTTAATCCATTAATTTCATAAATTCACTTACATTGAGTGAAAAAGAACTAGATTTGGTAGTTCTAGATTTAACAATGACATGTCGGAACTAAAACAGCATACCTTTACACATGCAGTAAGAATTAGTTGACATAAAATGATGGGTTATCATATGAAATAACAACAGTTGCATTAAACACTTATGAACGTGACCTTTTCCAAAAACCATGTTTACTTGTTTTGATATTAGGATACTCATTTAATCTAAGCAATGTGAAAAGATTAAAACATAACTATAAATAATTAAAATCATTTCTTGTGAGGATTGGGAAATACAAAGTGTGGATTATTTATTAGAGAAATGTTGATGCATAAAATAAATAATTAAACATGTGTACTCATGCATGAGTGTATAGCTATTCCTGAACATGAAAACTATCATACTTCATACTTGAGAAATAATGTTTGAAATTCGAGTATGTATTTATGTGGATTTGAAAATCATGGAAAAATCTTATATATATATATACTTATTTAGGTATAGAAGGTGTATACTTGAGATCTTGCGTAACCCAAAAAAGACTAAATAGATTATTGCAACCGTTATATTCCTCATAATCTTGTTTTAAACCAATAAGGATTGGTTTTATAGAAACACATATGTTTACAATACTTATATATATATATATACATAACTACACGTACATGAATTATATTTAAGGGTACACAAAAAAACATGATAGACTACAGCCCTTGCTTGTTGTTTCATGTATCGAAAAGAAAACAATTATTGGAAACAATAGATCACTCATCAATGTTCATAAACCTGGAATAGTTTGTATGAAGAAACCATATAATATTTTGAAATTTCAAAATAGGTTAAGACAAACTTATATAATCTGTGAAATGTTAAAATGGACAAGAAGGATTTTTCATGTTTGAAACATAAAAACCTTTCATGTGTAATATACTCAAAATATGTTTTGATAATCCTATATGAATTAAGGTTTAGAATAACCTGAATATATTTATATATATATATAAAAACAAATACACATAATAATATAGGAGTTTTACAAAAAGAAAACATAGCAAAAATTTATCCCTTATCTGACTTTAGGAGTGCAACAAGGCAGGGCAGTCGATGATTGCACATCGAGGGGAAGAAAAATGATAATTACAAGTACAAAATACTAGGTTTATATAGGAATTATACATATATTACATATATATAATGTTTCACAAATTAAAATGTAAACAGAGACAAAACATTTGACCGAGACAAAACAACCAACATGTTGCTTAAAGAGAGAACTCAAAACAATCAGTGATGAAAATACATATATATATATATATATATATAAAGATTGTGGAAAACTTGTGTGGGATAGATCGGTTTTGTAGTAAAATAAAATAAAATAAAATGTTAAAGGATATGGGTAAAAGTCAAGGCTGATCCAAGGAGAAAGGTGGGGAATCTCTAGGGAGAAGAAAAGAATAAAAATAAGTAGGATAAATAGTGGGTGAACCACTGGTTGGTGCGAAGTAGAAGAAGACGACATGAAGAAGAAACCCGATTATGAAATGAATGGTCCAGATCGATTGATCTTGGATTTGACGGCTATGATGAGTCTGTGGTTTTTAAATACAAAGGATGGTTTATATTAGATCTTGAACAAGATCGGACGGCTGAGGAAAATGTAGGATTTAAAATAGATCGAACGACTATAAAATGATTTAAGGTAGATTGGATGGTTCATAAAAAAGTAGAGGATATCCCACGGCTGTGTGTATTTGATGGATGGGCTGATCGGGTAGGTCAATGTCCGCGTAGCGAGATCTGACGGTCCAGATCTTTTTCCGCTGAAGCATTCAATCGCACATCAAAATGAAACTCATTTCTCCACTCCCTTATAAGGATAGAGCTCCCAAGAATAGCTCTAAAATCCCCCACCCCCCTTCCAGGTGTCGCACTCGCACAAGAATATATGCATGTACGCTTCTCCACCCACCCATGCCGTCATGCCGCCCTGCACGGTGGCCTGCTACCTAGATTCTCCGTGTGCTCCCGGCCCACGACATGCCCGTCGGCTGTCCTCTCCTAAGGCTGAAGGCTAGGCTTTACTGCTATTTTGTGCTGCCTCCTTTGGCCCATATGGAGGGCTGTCCTATTGGTATAATATTTTTTTATTAAACCAATCTTCAAAATAGGTATCTAATAAAAGAAATGAAAATTACACATAAATTATATACATAATATATTTATTTTTATAAAATTATCTTTATTCTAAACATTAGAAGTTTAAAATACATAAATCAAACTATATAACTTTTAATTAATAAAAATGTTTTCAAATTCATAAAAAAGTGCATATATTTCTTTGAATTAAAGTAGAAATATGTACTGAGACATTAAATTTTCAAATATCATGCTTCCGAATGATAATATCAATTAAATGTGTTCAATGATAGGACTTTAAATTACTCAATCACTTAGAACATTTCAAGTAGATTTTATACTTTGAAAAAATAATTACTTGTTAAGTTCAAAAAGAAATATTTATAATTACAATACGGGAAATTAATTTATAAATCTAGAATGTCTAAAATATTTGAAACATTAAAAAAAATATTGAAATATGTTTTGAAATCATAAAATATCAGTAAGAATTAATTAATTTAATGTATATTTGAAATACATTGAAATTTTCTATATTCATAAATACTTTTACTAGAATACCCAAAGGCTATAATTATAGGCATTATAAATTCAATGGTCAAAAAAAGGGAAATGATTGAATTTAGGCATTATAAAACTTAATTAAGGTGTTCCAACCTCAAAATCAAAGACAAATTAGACAGTGCTCTTCATCCATATAACGCTCAGTACGATTCTTGCGGTTCTCGTTATATTGTTCAATATCGTGGAATATCATAAAGAAATCCACTTGTTTCTTGGCATGTTCGTGGTGCATTGGGTTCTGCCAATGATTGTGATTTTTCTTGTTGTAGGAATTTTGTATCAGTCATTGTCCATTGGCCTTGTTTCCATGTATATGTTTCCAGTGTTTTAAATTAATAAATATTCTTATGTTTTTGTTGTAGGCATTGATTAAAGAAAACAAAAATTAATCCCAGTTTAATAGTTAAAACTATTATTCTTACAGGAACTAAGTTCAGGGTATCACATTATCTCATCCTTCAAAGAATTGCATCCCAAAATTCTATTACACATGTATGCAACTACCAGTAGAACTAGAGAGACTACACACTCGAGTTCCCCGAGCTCATTGGCCCACATACACCCGGAACTGTTATGGTCAAACCTATGAATAAAACATTTGGTCTTCCAAAGAGTTTCATGAGAGGTGTGAAGGTCAGAGATTTTGTAGTGGGATACCTCCCTATAAATCTATCGAACCAACTCTCACTTGAACACTTCAAAGTCATAAATCATCCTATACATACTGATACTCAATACCTAAAACTGATTTGTTGCTCGGTTGTTTCCCTCCTAGGTAGCTTCCCGAAACAACCCCAAGGATAAGTAGTTTTTGGAAAATTTGAAGAAAATTAAGAGGCCTTCATGGTACTTCCCTCTCTCACTGTACTTTTCTAGTCGTGCAGTTTCCATGTAGCGATAAACATGATGGTTTCCCTGGCAGGCCCAAAGGACATTTGGGATAAGGGACACTATATAAATATGTTTTCAAGACAAGTGTAGGTTGGAAAAAGGGTAGTAGTATTCTAAAAATGTCTTCGTGATTATAGATTCTAGTAATTCAGTAATAAGTGATAAGAGGTTGATCGATGAACTCACATCTTCCATCTGAATAAAAATCAAGGGACATGTTTTATTTAGTAAAGAATAACTAGATTAGACATTATTTTCTAATAGCATAAAAAGATACCAACACACAAAACATAACATTTTTCATTTGACAAGGTTCGTAAACTCAAGGTGTTACATAATCATGGTTGTGTCTTTTCACAGGAACTACTGGTGTTGGTGATTCCCCCAGTCCCCAGTCAAATAGATCCCCATGGCTATTCCTAATTCTACGACCTCTTGGGACCAGATGCAACATGTATAGCTTGGATCAACCGCATGTGGACAATTAAAGTTCCCAGTTAGGTGAGCATGGCATGTATGATGTTGAGAAAGATTAGTATAAAATCAACGCCAGAAATGTAAATGAATAGAGTCATATTTAAGAACTTCAAAGTCCATAATTAGACCATAAACACCGTAGGTCAGGAGTTGGAAAAGATATGCAGCTCGGAGGTCACCCTCTTGTGTGGCCTCTTGTATGTACTCCTGAGATGAAAAATTATTAGCTAGGGTAAAAAACTTAAACAAGACCTCAAGGTATTTTCCTTTCCATACATAGAATGGAAATTGGGCATGCATCATAAAAATATAGTTGAGGGCTGCTCCTTAGTGAAGTTGGGGTACATGAGAAGAATTAGATGCATGGTAGAGGGGTTTTCAAGATAAATGGATATTTTCCAAAGCCTTGTAGCTTTTAGTACATGATTTTCCCACTAAAGTCTCTAGTACTTCTATTGGAAGAGACAAAAGGTGTGATTCATCAGCCATCTAAAATATTGAGGAGGATTCTGCTTAGTGTGGTGTAACTAAGTAATTTATGGTTGCTCTAACTTTCCATAGTTTTCCTAAACTGATCCTCTGATACCAACTGTGATGACCCCGACCCCAGAAGTCTGGAATTGGTGCCTAAAACATGGTGTGCAATTGCCTTCATAAAACAGACATTCAATAATTGGAAATATAGTACCAATATAGAGGATCGTTTCGGTTTAGGCTCTGGAAAATCATATGTTGTTGAAATACTTCTTCCAAAATCATTACTATGATAAAATTTATATAGATGTCATCACAAAGAGTACTCAAGGCTTTGGAAAAACTACTAAATCCTATAAAACATAATTTAAAACATATGGTGATCATAAAAATTCCCATTAAGGGGTTTTAACACATTTTATGAAATTCCCTTTAAATTAACCACCTTGGAAATAGTCATAAAACATTTTATTAGGAGGTAGAGATTAAATTTTGAGGCACATCATCGATATTTTCAGAGGTTACTTGCAGACATTTTTCAAAAGATGATTTTTATGCAATATTACTACACTTAAAAAAACTTCTAATAAAATATGAATGTGTGTGTGTGCATGTGTATGTAAGACATGAAATGGGCATAATTCATTACTTGGTCAATCCAACTCTAAAATTATAGTTGTGATTATAATAATTTTTATCATGATTCATTAAAAAGAAATTCATATGGCTTTAACCTAGATTACTTTTCATTGTATAACTTTCCATTTGCATAACTGGTTTCACCTTATGCTTTCACTTCCATTTTCATATAATATTCAAAGCTAAGGATCAAAAATACCATGGTTGATCATTTACAATTCCATAATGAGGAAATGTATAATTCCAGACTTTTTCAAGGCCTTGTGCCAAGACCATACGGGTATAAACCCAACATAATTGTGGTTAACTACCACACATAGTTGGGAACAAATATAGCATAATGTTCTCAAATCATTTCACTTAACTCATGAGGCTTCATCACTTTACCCATTGCATTGGAGCATTGTATAATTCTGGGTGCACCAGTCACATCATTTTAAGTCCAATACATTCCTCATATGTCTTAGCATGGTCTCGTTTTCTTAGTGCTCATACTACATAGAAAACTAACATTCTTAATACAATATTTTCATAAATTCACTTACATAGAGTGAAAAAGAACTAGATTTGTTAGTTCCAGATTTAACAATGATATGCAGAAACTAAAAATCATACCTTTACTCATGTAGTAAGAATTAGTTCACATAAAATAACGGGTTATCACATGAAATAGCAACACCTGCATTAAACTCTTGAGGATGTGACCTTTTTCTAAAACCATTTATACATTTTTAACATTGGGATACTTATTTAATCCAAGAATATTGAAAAGATTAAAAAATAACTATTAAAGATCCAAATCATTTCATGTGACGACTGGGAAATAAAAAGTGTGGATTATTTCTTAGTGAAATGTTCATGTATAAAAGAAATAATTGAACATGTGTACTCATGCATGAATGTGTATCTATACTTGAACATGAAAACAATCATACCACTTACTTGAGAAATACAGTTTTAAATACGAGTATGTATTTAGGTGGATTTGAAAATCCTGGAAAAATATTATATATATACAATTATTTAGGGGCACAAGGTGTATTCTTGAGATCTTGTGTAACCCAAACAAGACTAAATAGATTCTTGCAACCATTATATTTCTCATAATCATGTCTTAAACCAATAAGGATTGGTTTTATGAAAAATTATATTTTTATAAAACTTATATATATATATATTTACACATAACTAGACATACATTAATTATATTTAACAGTACAAAAAATGTGATAGACTAGAACCCTATAATGTTGTTTCATATATCAAAAAGAAATCAATTCATGAAAATAATTGATCACTCAGCATTGTTTATAAACCTGAAATATTTTGTATGATGAAACCATATAATATTTTGAAATTTAAAAATAGGTTGAGACTAACTTATATAATCTGTTAAATGATAAAATGGGCATGAAGTATTTTTCAGGTTTGAAGCATAAACCCCTTTCATGTGTAATATACTCAAAATATGTTTTGATAATCCTACGTGAATTAAGGTTTAGAATAACCTAAATATGATTCTATATATAGCTATATATACACATAATAATATAAGAGTTTTACAAAAATTAAACATAGAAAAAATTTATCCCTTACCTAACTTCTGGAGTGTAACAAGGCAGGGCAGTGGATGTTCGCACACCATGGGGGAAAAAACTGGCAATTACAAGTACCAAATAAGGGGTTTATATAGGTGGTATACATATAATATATATATATATATATAATGTTTCTCAAATTAAATTATAAACAAATACTTAACATTTTACCGAGACAAAACAACCAACATGTTGCTTAAAGAGAGAACTCAAAACAATAAGTTATTAAAATTAATATATATATATATTGTTTGTGGAAAACATGAGGGGAATAGATTGGGTTTGTAGTAAAATAAAATAATATAAAAATAGAAATGGTATGGGTAGAATTCAAGGCC
Source organism: Viscum album (assembly GCA_963277665.1). Lineage (NCBI taxonomy): Eukaryota > Viridiplantae > Streptophyta > Magnoliopsida > Santalales > Viscaceae > Viscum > Viscum album. The sequence goes on from OY728158.1 coordinate 398,521,925, forward strand.
AGCCTAAGGAGAAATTGGGGAATCTAGAGATAGATGAAAAGTAGAAGAAAGAGAAAAAGTGGCCGATCCACTAGTTGGTGTGAGGTATAAGAAGACGATGTGAAGAAGAAACACAGAGACGAAATGAACGGTCCTGATCGATCAAGCTTTGATCGTATGGCTCTGATGAGTCCGTGTTTTTTAAAAGTGAAAGCTGATTGAGATTAGATCCTGAATAAGATCAGATGGCTAGGAAAAAACGTGGGTTTTAAAATAGATCAAATGGCTATAAATAGATTTGAGGAAGATCAGAGAGTTGATAAAAATATGGAGGATGATCAGCGGATATGTGGATTCGATGGATGAGCTGATAAGATGGATCAAAGTCCATGTGGCAGGATCTACTAGTAGAGATTTGTTTTCTACTGAAAATTACCATCCCACATTGAAAGGAAACTCATTTCACCACCCCCTTATAAGGCTGGTGATCCCAAGCACAGCTCATAAGTATCCCTCCCCCTCTCCAATGATGCCTCGCACCGGATTCTTTGTGGGTTCTCTTCTGCGCCCACCCATGCCGCTATGCTACCCCGCATGGTGGCCTACTACCTAGATCCTACATGCGATCTAAGAGGGTGACATGCCCATGGGCTGGTGTAACACCCGAGACTTTTATGTTATATAAATTATCAAAGGAATCTTTTTCTACACAACACTTGCTTGACTTGCTTTACACGCAATCGTGACCTTCCTCGATAGCTTGCGTCGTACGCAATACCGAGTTTCACTAAACAACAATATGCTATTAAAACTAGCCGTTATGAATAGTAATAACCACTTTTTAAAATTTTATAAATTTTATTTTTCAAAATGGACTTCATTTTTGGACTCAGAATATAGAAATTAGCCAAGGGTAAAATTTTGGTATTTTTCTGAAAACTTTCAATTTTTGATGAATAGTGAAACCACTAAGTGGTAGGTTAAAAAACAGAATTTTGCATAAAACTTAATTTTACCGCTTCTGTGAATGGAATTTCGAAAATCCGAGAGACACGGTTAATATCAAGGACTAAAATGTGGTTCAATGAGATGAAAATAATTTTTTGGTGAATAGTAACTTTTTACGATTTTTACCGCGGTTAATAGTAAATAGGGTAACTAAGGGTAAATATGATATTAATATTACCCTAACACATGTCCTAATTCTATTGGACAAGTGTAATTCGACCAAAAACAAACTTAGGAATAAAATATGACCATTTAGGCCCACTTGGATTAGATTAGGACATTTATTATTAATTTATTTAAAGAAGGGTTAAAATAGTTAAAATCAAAGTTTAATAAGTAAATCATTTTTAATATGGGGTTATACATAAGATAAATTCGATTGTAAATATTCATTAGAAAGATAAAAAGATTTCCTACATGATGGTATTTTATTTGTAATTTTTAGACATCAAATAATATAATTTATTTATGACACAAAGATGATGCAGTAATTATCTTATTAATGAAATATTGACATAATTGATAATATAAATACCAAAATAAATGAAATTTAAGACTTTTTATGAATTCTACTAATTTTCTAGGTTACTATGATATATTAGTGTTGATTTAATCAACTTGGTTCGAACATATAATTCCATTACGACTTTCAAACAAATCATATATCAAATAGTGTCAAAATTGACACAAAATAGTTTTTAAATCAAATATTATATTATTAATTGTTATTTTATTCCTAAAAATCTAAGGTTCGGCCATATGAATTAGATAAGGATATATATATATTAATAATAAACAATTTGGGGTTCGTTTGGCATGTTATAGTAAGTGTATTAACCATATAGTGAAAGAAAACAAAAAGACACGGTAAAAGTTAAAATAATTAACTTAGAGTTAAATCTAATTGATAAGGTTAAAATAATACCTTAAACTTGTCTAAATCCTATTGGTTGATAGGATTTCTACCCATACCCACTTTATCTTCGAAATAAGACCCTTTGGAACCATTATAAACCGATTTTGACTTTAATATAAAATAATATTTTGAGATATTCCTAAGGTGCCCCTCTCCTCCCTTATAAAAGGGCACCTCCTCCCCCTCCTCCTCACACCAAATTGAGCACTCAAGCTCGGCCAACCCCTGCCATTTTCTCCTCTACACTTCCCTAGAATAATTCTAGAGGTCCTGGTCTTCTCCAAAGACCAATCTTAGTTCCTTAAGTGGAGGATTCAAAGAAGCGTTCCAAAGAAGAGGTAATATCCATTACCGATCTTTTCAATTTCTTTCTTCTTCAACTTCTTATTCTTTAGTTGTTTCATGATAAAGTAATAACATTAGTATTACTTACATACTGATATGTTATTATAAATATGAAACAACCCTAATTCACCTTCTATCCATCCTACGGAAAAATGAAATCACCACGCGTGCGTACGTACGGAATACCGTCTCCACGCCGTGGTGTAATCTATTTTCCACCATCACCTTACAAGGATGGGTATAATGGTGTAATGAGTAACTACATATGATTATTATGAAGTAATATTGATACTGAAATAATATATATATACTCCAATACAATTCCACGATCATAGGAACGATATCATCACTCGTGCGTACGTACGGAATACCGTCTCCACGATATGATGCGACTCGTTCTACATGATCTTCATTTCATAATGATTATATAAATGAATTGAATGAATGAATATGGTATATACTACACTAATACAATTCTGGAAATTAATTATCTATAACCTAAAGATAAGAATAAGAATTTATTCGACAAAACACGCATAAGAACAAAAAGTTATAAAGACCCGAGTAACAAAAAACAATGAAATATTACTAACAAGAAGCTAATAATATGACCATATATGATATCATATAAATATGTATGATTCTGGAATAAGTCAATAACATTATTTAAACCATTATACAGGAGCTTCGGACACGTACAAAGCTAATCGGACCTAAGGTAAGGGAAATATCACAATCTCATTTTTATCCGAGATTGTTTATTCGGGTGTATTTTATCATCCACATCCATGTTTCATCAATATGTAATATTATTTCCATCCACCTACAATTGTTTAAATCCATTTTTACCCTTCGGTGAGTTTTTAGTAATATGTATGAAAGGAATCTTTTGTCGTTTTTCGTACGAGGTACTTTTTGACTTTTCCGACAAAAGTTAGAAGAATGTTTTTTTAACTTATACGGCTTGAATGGATTTTTAAAACATTATTTCCAAGAAGCTTACTTTACAAGTTTTCAAGTTTATTTTTAATCAACTTCTTTTATTTTAAAGTTGTATGACATGTTATGAAAGGAAAAATGTTTTTGAAGAAGAAAGGATATTTTCCTCAAGAATGAAGTTCAAGTGTTTTATCAAAATTATTTTCCATCTAAGATAATAAAGGGTTCTGTTTTTATCCCTATTATTACATTGATTTGATCATGTTGTGATGGAATTATTTTTATGAATTCCATTATCTTATATGAATTGATTTATGATGTCATGATGTTTCAAGAATCCCATTTTTGTTACATGTGTTATGCGATGATGTATGTTTTATGATTATGTGGCACACATAAGAAAGGATTCATTATAAGATGGGTGGGACCTATATCTCCCTCCAATGCATTGGGTAAAGATTTTATATCTCATGAGATAGACATGGCTGGAACGGAAGGTTATTTCGGTTCAGTGATACAGGACTGAAACGAGGAGTGAACTCGGTTCAGAAAGGGACTTTGTCCACTAAGATAGTCTTGGCAATGAGTCATGACTAACAAGAAATGATTTTCCATGATTATGTGTGCATTCCACAAAGTTTCAAGTCTTGTGTTATGATTATGGGGATCTCATTTTCACTTCTATGATTTATTCCATGATAAGATATTATGATCTCTTTTGCAGGTTTTGATTTTCAAAAAGATATGATATGATTTTTATTTCCTTTATTTGCCCTTGCTGAGCATTTGAGCTCACCCTTTTATGTTTTCTTTTCCCCAGGCCAGGAAGATGGATATTAAGTAGAATATGCTAAAAGGGACCCTAGATATGATGAAATAAATGGGAGACACTGTAGAAGATTTATGAACCAATTGTTTATGTTTCCCAGTTTCTAAAGACACTATACCTATACGGTCCTTTGTGGTTTTGTCATATGTTGTAATAAGTGTGCTTCAATTTTGAAGTATTAACAATGTATGTAAAGTATGGGTCGTTATAGTTGGTATCAGAGCAAAGGTATAGTCAACCTTTGGAAACTAGGATGTGAAAGCCTTAGTAAGAACCCTAAGAATAAGTCTAAGCATAGAACACAATCTTAGAAATGGCCATGAATAACCTAGGATAAGACCATAAGCATGAAAATTTTATTCTTGAATTATGTGGTTTCCTATTATAATTATTGTTGCTCACACTATTATTCTTGGTTTTAGTCAATGGCTGGAACCCGAAGGAACCGTGTTAATGCGGAATGCGATGGGCAATGCAATGATTGTCCCCCTGAGCAACCAAACGATATGGGAGATGGAATGAAAAATCTTGTAGCCATGCTCACACAACTTTCTCAAGCTATGAATCATGCAGGATTTCCAAACGAGCAAAGGAGGGAGCAACATTCTGTTGAATCCTTCATGAGGCAGCGTCCACCTTCTTTCAGCGGGTCTACTGATCCATTAGTTGCTGAACAATGGATTAGTACTACTGAAAAGATATTTTCAGTTCTTCAATGTTCTGAGCATGATAAAGTCATCCTAGCAGTGTACCGTTTGGAAGGAGATGCTGATCAATGGTGGAATCTTGTTAAGAATACGAGGCAAAGGGATGAAATTGAGTCTATGGAATGGGATGAGTTCAAGAACTTATTTTTCAATAAGTACTTCCCTCGTATTCTCCGAACAAAGATGGAGAAAGAGTTTCTTGAACTGAAGCAAAGGGATGATGAATCTATTGGTACCTATGAAGAAAATTTTACAAGACTTGAAAGGTACGCTTCTGGTATTATTATCCAGCCTGAGAGTAAGATCGATCGATTCTTTAGTGGCTTAAAACCAAGTCTTCAAAGGGCGTTAGCCATAAGGGACTTCAATAGCTACGAGGAAATCGTTCGATGTGCTCTCAAAGTCGAGATGGAGATTGGAGTAACCCATCAGTCACATGGGTTTGATAAGAAGAAGAAGATGGAATTCAAATAAAAATCTAAAGAGAACACGGAAAAGAATATGAGCTTTTCCTTATGCTCAAAGTGTGGAAAGAAACATGGAGGGAGTTGTCTTAAAGGGACAGGTAAATGTTTTAAATGTGGAAAGGAAGGTCATCGGGCATTTGAATGCCGTGATAATGGGAAGAAGATGTCTAATGATGCAAACAAAGGAAGGGATACACAGAATGAACCTACTACACTTCAATGTTTCAAGTGCAAGGAGATGGGGCATTATGCCAATCAATGCCCAAATCCATGGGTTGATGATTATGGTCGACGTCAACAAAATCTTAAGGCTAAAGACAAAGGAAAGTCACATGCAATTTCTATCAGCGATGTGGAGTACGATAACGATGTGGTGAAAGGTACACTTACCATCCACTCTAAAGTAGAAAATGTTTTATTTGATTCTGGATCCACCCACTCTTTTATTTCTGAAGACTTTTCTAAGGGTATCACCGTATTACCTCAACAATTAGATGTTGAGTTAGCCGTGACAACACCTAATGGCACATCAATCGCATCAAAAGTTTATAATTCTTCTCCGATCGAAGTTTGTGGGAAAGTGCTTCCTGAAAATCTTGTGATCCTTCCTTTAGTGGAATTTGATGTGATTCTTGGCATGGATTGGCTTTCTCTACATGGAGCTCATATCAATTGCCAAAGAAGGGAAGTCACATTTCATATTCAAGATCAATCTACGATCGTATACCAATGCAAGGATGAACATAACCTTCCAGTGGAAATTTCTTCCATCTTATGGGTATTGATTCAACTAAATGAAGGTTATTTATCTCAAATGGTTGGTGAGAAACTCACGATTAAGAATATGCCCATTGTACGGGAGTTTGATGATGTCTTTCCAGAGGAATTACCAGGTCTTCCACCAAATCGTGAAGTTGAGTTTTCAATAGAACTCGTACCGGGTGCTTTGCCTATTTCAAAGACACCTTATAGAATGGCCCCAATTGAGTTGCAGGAATTGAAGAAGCAACTCCAAGAGAATCTTGATAAGGGATTCATACGCCCTAGTGCGTCACCTTAGGGATCACCTGTTCTATTTGTTAAGAAGAAAGATGGATCAATGAGACTCTGCATTGATTATCGAAAACTTAACAAGATCACTATCAAGAACAAATATCCTCTCCCACGCATTGATGACTTATTTGACCAACTACGCGGAGCTCAATACTTTTCCAAGATTGATCTTCGTTCAGGGTATCATCAATTAAGGGTCAAAAGGGAGGATATACCAAAGATGGCTTTCCGTACAAGGTATGGACACTATGAATTTATAGTGATGCCATTTGGTCTTACTAATGCCCCTGCTATCTTCATGGATCTAATGAATAGAGTCTTTAGAGACTATCTTGATCAATTTGTGGTAGTCTTTATAGACGATATTCTTGTCTATTCAAAGAGCAAGGAAGAGCATGAAGATCACTTGAGAATTATATTGAAGACCCTGAGAAAGGAGAAGCTTTATGCCAAATTTACCAAGTGTGAATTTTGGATTCAAAAAGTTGCATTTTTGGGTCATATAATCTCAAAAGAGGGGATATCTGTTGATCCAGCAAAAACAAGGGTTATCGAAATATGGTCGAGACCAACCACAGTAACTGAGATCCGAAGTTTTCTTGGTTTGGCTGGATATTATCGACGTTTTTTAAAAGATTTTTCACGATTATCTAATCCACTCACCAAGTTGACTCGGAAAGGAGTTAAGTTTGTCTGGACAGAGGAATGTGAAGTGAATTTCAAGGAGTTGAAAAGAAGGTTATCCAGTGCACCTGTGCTCACACTGCCTTGTAGTGGAGAAAGGTTTGTGATCTACAGTGATGCATCCAAGAAGGGATTGGGGTGTGTTCTTATGCAAAATGATATGGTGATAGCTTATGCCTCACGACAGTTGAAAATCCATGAGCAAAATTACCCAACACATGATTTGGAGTTGGCTGCGGTAATCTTTGCATTAAAGATTTGGAGGCATTACCTTTATGGTGAAAGGTGTGATATTTATACTGATCATAAAAGTTTAAAGTATATTTTCACACAAAAGGAGTTGAATATGCGTCAAAGAAGATGGTTGGAGCTGATTAAGGATTATGACTGCTCAATCCATTACCACCCTGGGAAAGCAAACAAGGTGGCAGATGCATTAAGTCGACAAGACCTTGCTAGTTTATCCATGATGAGGATCACAAAAGATCCAATATTTATGGATTTACAAAGGATGGATCTTGGAATTATAATGGAAGGGGAAAAATCGTATCTTTCTCAAATGAATGTTCAACCATCTATACATGTTAAGATTAAAGAGGCACAGAAAGAAGATGTCGAGTTACAAAAGAAGGTGAGAAATGTTCCTGAATTCAACCTTGATTGTGATGGGATAATAAAGTTCAGGAATCGGGTTTGTGTTCCTCCCATCCCCGAATTAAAGAAGGAGCTGCTGGATGAGGCTCATAGTTCTTCATTCTCTATTCATCCTGGAAGCACGAAGATGTATAGGGACCTGAAAGAGTACTTCTGGTGGGATGGCATGAAAAGAGATGTTGCTGAATTTGTCTCTCGATGCTTGGTTTGTCAACAAGTTAAAGCTGAGAGACAGAAGTCTAAGGGGATGTTACAACCATTACCCATACCCGAATGGAAATGGGAAAACATCACTATGGACTTTGTCACAGGACTTCCTAAAACATTCAAAGGCAATAATGCTATTTGGGTCATAGTTGATCGTCTTACAAAGTCTGCACACTTCATTCCTATTAGAGAGGATTTCTCTCTAGATCAGCTTGCCAGGATATATGTAAAGGAAGTGGTAAGATTACATGGAGTACCACTTTTTATTATATCTGATCGGGATCCGAGATTTACCTCGAAGTTCGGGCGAAGTCTTCAGCACACTCTGGATACAGAGTTGAGTTTCAGCACTGCTTATCATCCCCAGACAGACGGTCAGTCTGAGAGAACAATTCAAACCCTAGAAGATATGTTGAGAGCTTGCTCTATGGATTTCAAAGGAGGTTGGGATCAACACCTACCTTTGGTAGAATTTTCTTATAATAATAGCTTTCACTCCAGTATTCAGATGGCTCCTTATGAAGCTCTATATGGAAAGAAATGCAGGACTCCAACTTGCTGGGATGAAGTTGGGGAAAGAAAGCTATTAGGACCTGATCTCGTTGATGAAATGGCAGAAAAGGTCAGATCTATTCAACAACACATAAGAGCAGCTCAGAGTCGACAGAAAAGCTATGCCGACAACCGAAGAAAAGACCTAGAGTTTGAAGTGGGTGATAAAGTGTTCTTACGAATATCTCCATGGAAGAGGGCTATGAGATTTGGAAAGAAGGGGAAGTTGAGCCCTAGATATATCGGTCCTTTCGAAATACTGGATCGTGTTGGGAAGGTAGCTTACCGATTGGCGCTTCCACCGAATCTCTCTCAAGTTTACGATGTGTTCCATGTATCTCTCCTGAGAAAGTACATACCAGATCCTTCACATGTACTCAGCTCAGAAGTTGTACCGCTGGAGCAAGATCTTTCTTATGAAGAACAGCCGATAGAGATTCTGGATCGTAGCGAAAAAGTCCTATGAAACAAGACCACTCGCTTGGTGAAAGTTTTATGGAGGAACCACTAACTTGAAGAAGCTACATGGGAGCTTGAGGATATGATGAGGGAGAAGTATCCTCATCTGTTTGTTACAAAGTGAGGAATTTTGAGGGCAAAATTCTTTTTAAGGGGGGTAGAATGTAACACCCGAGACTTTTATGTTATATAAATTATCAAAGGAATCTTTTTCTAAACAACACTTTCTTGACTTGCTTTACACGCAATCGCGACCTTCCTCGATAGCTTGCGTCGTACGCAATACCGAGTTTCACTAAACAACAATATGCTATTAAAACTAGCCGTTATGAATAGTAATAACCACTTTTTAAAATTTATAAATTTTATTTTTCAAAATGGACTTCATTTTTGGACTCAGAATATAGAAATTATCCAAGGGTGAAATTTTGGTATTTTTCTGAAAACTTTCAATTTTTGATGAATAGTGAAACCACTAAGTGGTAGGTTAAAAAACAGAATTTTGCATAAAACTTAATTTTACCGCTTCTGTGAATGGAATTTCGAAAATCCGAGAGACACGGTTAATATCAAGGACTAAAATGTGGTTCAATGAGATGAAAATAATTTTTTGGTGAATAGTAACTTTTTACGATTTTTACCGCGGTTAATAGTAAATAGGGTAACTAAGGGTAAATATGATATTAATATTACCCTAACACATGTCCGAATTCTATTGGACAAGTGTAATTCGACCAAAAACAAACTTAGGAATAAAATATGACCATTTAGGCCCACTTGGATTAGATTAGGACATTTATTATTAATTTATTTAAAGAAGGGTTAAAATAGTTAAAATCAAAGTTTAATAAGTAAATCATTTTTAATATGTGGTTATACATAAGATAAATTCGATTGTAAATATTCATTAGAAAGCTAAAACGATTTCCTACATGATGGTATTTTATTTGTAATTTTTAGACATCAAATAATATAATTTATTTATGACACAAAGATGATGCAGTAATTATCTTATTAATGAAATATTGACATAATTGATAATATAAATACCAAAATAAATGTAATTTAAGACTTTTTATGAATTACAAAAATTTTCTAGGTTACTATGATATATTAGTGTTGATTTAATCAACTTGGTTCGAACATATAATTCTGTTATGACTTTCAAACAAATCATATATCAAATAGTGTCAAAATTGACACAAAATAGTTTTTAAATCAAATATTATATTATTAATTTTTATTTTGTTCCTAAAAATCTAAGGTTCGGCCAAATGACTTATATAAGGATATATATATTAATAATAAACAATTTGGGGTTCTTTTGGCATGTTATTGTAAGTGTATTAACCATATAGTGAAAGAAAACAAAAAGACACGGTAAAAGTTAAAATAATTAACTTAGAGTTAAATCTAATTGATAAGGTTACAATAATACCCTAAACTTGTCTAAATCCTACTGGTTGATAGTATTTCGACCCATCCCCACTTTAACTTCGAAATAAGACCCTTTGGAACCATTATAAACCGATTTTGACTTTAATATAAAATAATATTTTGAGATATTCCTAAGGTGCCCCTCTCCTCCCTTATAAAAGGGCACCTCCTCCCCCTCCTCCTCACACCAAATTGAGCACTCAATCTCGGCCAACCCCTGCCATTTTCTCCTCTACACTTCCCTAGAATAATCCTAGAGGTCCTGGTCTTCTCCAAAGACCAATCTTAGTTCCTTAAGTGGAGGATTCAAAGAAGTGTTCCAAAGAAGAGGTAATATCCATTACCGATCTTTTCAATTTCTTTCTTCTTCAACTTCTTCTTCTTTAGTTGTTTCATGATACAAGTAATAACATCAGTATTACTTACATACTGATATGTTATTATAAATATGAAACAACCCTAATTCACCTTCTATCCATCCTACGGAAAAATGAAATCACCACGCGTGCGTACGTACGGAATACCGTCTCCACGCCGTGGTGTAATCTATTTTCCACCATCACCTTACAAGGATGGGTATAATGGTGTAATGAGTAACTACATATGATTATTATGAAGTAATATTGATACTGAAATAATATATATATACTCCAATACAATTTCACGATCATAGGAACGATATCATCACTCGTGCGTACGTACGGAATACCGTCTCCACGATGTGATGCGACTCGTTCTACATGATCTTCATTTCATAATGATTATATAAATGAATTGAATGAATGAATATGGTATATACTACACTAATAGCATTCTGGAAATGAATTATCTATAACCTAAAGATAAGAATATGAATTTATTCGACAAAACACGCATAAGAACAAAAAGTTATAAAGACCCGAGTAACAAATAACAATGAAATATTACTAACAAGAAGCTAATAATATGACCATATATGATATCATATAAATATGTATGATTCTGGAATAAGTCAATAACATTATTTAAACCATTATACAGGAGCTTCGGACACGTACAAAGCTAATCGGACCTAAGGTAAGGGAAATATCACAATCTCATTTTTATCCGAGATTGTTTATTCGGGTGTATTTTATCATCCACATCCATGTTTCATCAATATGTAATATTATTTCCATCCACCTAAAATTGTTTAAATCCATTTTTACCCTTCGATGAGTTTTTAGTAATATCTATGAAAGGAATCTTTTGTCGTTTTTCGTACGAGGTACTTTTTGACTTTTCCGACAAAAGTTAGAAGAATGTTTTTTTAACTTATACGGCTTGAATGGATTTTTAAAACATTATTTCCAAGAAGCTTCCTTTACAAGTTTTGATGTTTATTTTTAATCAACTTCTTTTATTTTAAAGTTGTATGACATGTTATGAAAGGAAAAATGTTTTTGAAGAAGAAAGGATATTTTCCTCAAGAATGAAGTTCAAGTGTTTTATCAAAATTATTTTCCATCTAAGATAATAAAGGGTTCTGTTTTTATCCCTATTATTACATTGATTTGATCATGTTGTGATGGAATTATTTTTATGAATTCCATTATCTTATATGAATTGATTTATGATGTCATGATGTTTCAAGAATCCCATTTTTGTTACATGTGTTATGCGATGATGTATGTTTTATGATTATGTGGCACACATAAGAAAGGATTCATTATAAGATGGGTGGGACCTATATCTCCCTCCAATGCATTGGGTAAAGATTTTATATCTCATGAGATAAAAATGGCTGGAACGGAAGGTTATTTCGGTTCAGTGATACAGGACTGAAACGAGGAGTGAACTCGGTTCAGAAAGGGACTTTGTCCACTAAGATAGTCTTGGCAATGAGTCATGACTAACAAGAAATGATTTTCCATGATTATGTGTGCATGCCGCAAAGTTTCAAGTCTTATGTTATGATTATGGGGATCTCATTTTCACTTCTATGATTTATTCCATGATAAGATATTATGATCTCTTTTGCAGGTTTTGATTTTCAAAAAGATATGATATGATTTTTATTTCCTTTATTTGCCCTTGCTGAGCATTTGAGCTCACCCTTTTATGTTTTCTTTTCCCCAGGTCAGGAAGATGGATATTAAGTAGAATATGCTAAAAGGGACCCTAGATATGATGAAATAAATGGGAGACACTGTAGAAGATTTATGAACCAATTGTTTATGTTTCCCAGTTTCTAAAGACACTATACCTATACGGTCCTTTGTGGTTTTGTCATATGTTGTAATAAGTGTGCTTCAATTTTGAAGTATTAACAATGTATGTAAAGTATGGGTCGTTATAGCTGGCCTCTGCTGAGGCTGAAGGCTAGGCTCGGCCGCTAGTGCATGCTGCCTTCTTGGGCCCAGCTTGAGGGCTGGCCTATTAGGTTATTATTTTTTTATTAACCCAATCTTCAAAATAACTATCTAATGAAAGAAAAAGAAAATTACACATGCATTATATACATAATATGTTTACTTTTATAAAAAAATTATTCTTATCTTTGGATGTTTAAAAAACAGAAATCAAACTATATAACTTTTAAATAATAAAATATTTCTCAAATTCCAAAACAAAGTGAATATTTTTCTTTGAATTAAAGTAGACATATATACCCAAACATTATGTTTTCAAACATCATGCTTATGAAAGATAAGATCAATTAAATGTGTTTAATGATATGACTTTAAAGTACTCAATCACTTAAAACGTTTCATGGTGATTTTATACTTAAAAAAATAATTACTTGTTAAGTTCAAAAAGAAATATTTATAATTACCACACAAGAAATTAATTTATAAAACCAGAATGTCTAAAATATTTGAATCATTAAAAAAACTTATTGAAATATGTTTTGAAGTCATAAAATATAATGAATAGTTGATGACATTAACGTATATTTAAAATACATTTAAATTTTTAATATTCGTAAATACATAAACTAAAATACCCGATGGCTATAGTTATAGCCGTTGTAAATTCAACCATTACCTAAAAGGAAATGTTTGAATTTAGGCCTTATAGAAACATAATTAAGGTGTTCTAGCCTCAAAACCCGAGACAAATAAGATGGTTCTGTTCATCCCTATAATGCTCCGTATGATTACTGCGGTTATAGTTATATTGTTTCATAGTCATGGAAGATCCGAAGGAAATTCTATTTTTTCTTGGCATGTTCATGGTTCTCTGGGTTCTTTTGGTGATTGCGATTGGTCTTCTTGTATGAATATTTGGTCAGTCATAGTCTTTAGGCATTGTTACAATGTGTCCATTTGCAGTGTTTTAAATGAATAAAAAGTCATGTGTTTATTTTGTGGGAATTGATTAAAGAAAAAGAAAATTAAGCCTAGTTTAATAATTAAAACTACTATTATTACACAAACTATGTTCAAGGTATCACATTGGACCCAAAAGAGTATCATTAGACGTTTATGATAATTTTTTTTGAAAAGTAAGTCAAGGTGTTCAAAATATAAACAATAGTTTGAATAAAATTTTAATATATGGTTTTCTAGTTTTTTTTTCAAAAAATACTAGTATTTGTAAATTTAATAAAATTTTATTCTTCAATCAATATTATTTTTAAATTTTTTTTGAATAAATAAATTACATAATGGATATAACATTCATGATGGAAGAATTTTTTAATTAATGAATAAATCAAATTAATGGTATTAAAAATAATAAAATAAATATATTTCAATTTTTTTAAGTAAATTAATGACTTACCTAGATTATTATGATGTGTCTATGAGATAATATAAGAAATATTTTATTTTTAATCTTTTCATGATGTGTTTAAAATCATAGCTATGAATAGTTTTTATTCTGAAAAAAATATTTTTCATGAATAAAATATTTTAATAAATTATATTATAAATAATAAATATCTATAATAAGAAAAAATGGGATGATTTTTTCTCGAAAATGTAATCCCATTTAGCTTTTAGGATTTTTGGAAGTATTAAACTATATAATATATTTATTATATTTCAATAATTTGAGTAATTTGTATGTTAGCCCTCACCTCAATTATAGAAAGGGGATCCTTCCTTCACAAATCTCATAACCCTACGCCTTCTTGTTTAGAAAAAATCTTCAAAATCCCCTCTTACTCATCCATTAACACATTATAGTGCTTGTTTTCTCACGAAAATACCATTTCTAGGATCCGTAATATGGTTCACAAGTTGACTTTTTTAAGTGGTAAATTCTTTTTTTCTCTTTTTAATTTCATTCTCACTTATACCTTATCCCACCTATTATCTAATGTTTCATGAAAAATTTTGTATCAAAAATATACAGTAATGTTTTCTTGTTTCTGGTATATGATTAATAGAATCTCTCATCTACTCGTTTTATTTTTAAATTACTAAATTTCCATCTGTGGTGCGTCAATTCATCGACTTCATGAATGATGATTTTTCATTTCCATTTTACCGAATTCATGGAAAGTATAAATTAATATTTAATTTATTAAAATGATCTAAATATATAAATTCAATGACTCCTTCATTATTATTTTGTTTTGATAAGGAATATTATAAAAAATGACCTTGGAAACCATGAAAAAATGCACCTGAATTAACGAAAATAACAACATATTATTAAGAAATGGATAGAAAATGTTATAAAAAGATAGTGTAAGGAATTATAAACATGATTTAAGTTATTTAATATATTAATTAAACTATTCAAACTATTATACATGAGCATTGATCACATTTTAAGGAAGTTGAACTTGAGGTAATGAACTTTCCTTTGAAAATCCTTTTAAATGCCTCTTTTCTGATATTCTAAAAGATTGTTTTTTATATATACTAAATGAGTGGTTTATATTAATTTCATGATTTTTTATTTCTATAATTTTTCATTTATAAATTTCATATTTATTTATAAATATTATAATATCATCATTATGTGCATGTTTTTTATATTTTAAAAGATATTTTTATGAGGAAATTGTATTTTGATTTCTGAATGTGTTTTTATTATGGATTTAAATAAGTAATCAAGGGTTTTATTCATGATATGTTCCTCGGGGATTTTTTATTATGGTTTGAGCCCATTATAGCTCAAGATATGATGGTTTGATCCCCTTTATAGCTCAATATAGGTTGGGTTGATCCCATTATAGCTCAACATATGATGGGTGAGCCATATTAAAGCTCTCCAATGCATTGGGTACTCAGGAGTAGGATGTTGACTAAAAGGTTTTTAAATTTGTAAGGGTGAATTTAAGTGTGATATGGTAAATATTTCCCATGAAAACTTCATGATATTTCTATTCATTCTAATGAGTTTTTTATGAAAAGGGTTTTAATGGTTTTTATGTTTTCCTTGGACTGTATTTTTTCATTATTTATGTCCCTTAGTGATCTTTTTTTCTCATCCCATGTTTTAAAATATTATTCACAGGTTATGAGGATGTGTAAAAGATAAAATGGTGTCAAGTTAAATGTTATGAAAATTTTTCAATGAAATAATGTTATATTTTCAGAATTTTATATATTTGATGAAATTGGTACTATTTTAGTAGTATCCACTCTGTATAAATATTTGATATTATGTATCTATTATGAACTATGTTTATAAATATATAAGCCTAAAAATATCATTAATGTAAAATAAAGTAAATTTTTGGCTAAAACACCAGATTATTTATTGTTTTAAGTCCTGGTTCTATAGTTAGTAACATAGGATGGCTTAGATGACCTAAGGGGTTATGATGATATTAAGAAAATACAATAAATGATTTTAACTTTTTGGTTAATATAAAATTATATAGAATTTGAATATTGACATTTTTGAACATCTAAGATATTTTTGTTCAAAATGGTTTTCCACGAAAGTAGGATGGCTTTGAGAGGCTCATATCTTCTTGAATCTATAGCCTTGAATATTGGGAATTAGAATTGAGTATGTTTTTAAACTAATCACTATGTTAACTCAGAAAATAAATGATGTTGGTATCCATGGTAGAGAGGAATATAATCTTACATGAGGAAACGTGTCTTTTTTAATGAATTTTATAAGGCAACATCCACCAGCTTTCAGTGGAACTGCAAATCTAGTGATAGCTGAAAGATGGAACAATGCTCTAGAAAAGATATTTATGTCATATGATGCTTGGAATGCCAAATATTAATACTATTCATTTGTCCTTTTTAAGGTGGATCCGATTAGTGTTGGTCTCTGGTTATGAATACCAAATAAAATATGATATTGGTACTCAAGATTGGGTAGATTTTTAAGGGTCTTTTTTTGGAAAAATATTTTCCTAAAACAATTTGATTCAGAATGGAGAAACAATTCCTGGAACTGAGGCACAATGACGATGACTCTGTAACTATGTATGTAGCCAATTTTATAAGACTGTCCAGGTACATATCAGATTTAACACATGACTTTTATAGTAAAATTAATATATTTAACTCTTGTTTGATACCATTTTTATGACAATTTTTTCTTCACAAGAGTTTAAAATCTATGATGAAACTTGATCATTAAGCTGAAAAAGTTTATATGGACTATTCTGACTTGTATGTTCCTCGTAATGACAAGAATAAGAAACAATTTGTTTGGAAGACATTGGGGAAGAATTCATCAATGAAAAATGGAGGTATGAAAATCAATTTCCTTTTTTTGAAAAGTGTAGTAAAAAGAATCATGGGGAATTTATTATCACATTTGGGAAATTCTATTATGTGGAAATCATGAACACATGTCTCATGAATGTAATGAAAATGATCAAAAAATAAATTGAAGTCAATGGTAAGATTATTTAAATATAAGGGTTTGGGCCATTTTGCTAATGTGTGCCCAAATCTAGTCATTCAAGTAAGAAATTAGTAAAATTAGAAATATAAGGGTTTGTAAAAATCATTTTCAACTAATCCACCAAATGTTGATCCCTCAAATGAGGTACTATTAAGTACATTTCTTGTTTTTATATATTGTTCTGACATGTTGTTTGATTCAGGGTCGACACATTCCTTTATTTCTGGGAAATTTTCTACTAAATTTGAAATTACAATACAAAAAATGAAGCCAAAACGCATACTAAAAACACCTAGAGGAAATAATGGGGAAACAGAAATTATAAGAAACTACATATCTTTGTCTGTGGAATGAGTTTACCAGGATACCTTGTTGTATTTTTTTTTACTGTAGTTTGATGTTATTCAGGTTATAGACTAGCTTTATTTTTATCATTCAATGATAGATTGTAGAGAAAAATATGTTGTTTTTAGAAAGGGTTTCATTTTGTGTACAAGAATGAACTCATACTATTTATAACATATCAGGAATATATGAAATTGTTAAAATATGGAAATGAATGATATCATTCAAAAAATTTTGAAAACAAGGGAATCGTTCATATTAATGATATGGAATTTGTAAATGCACATCTTGATGTATTTCATAATGATTTTCCTAGTGTTATTCTTGATCGACTAGTTATGTTTACAATTGACTTAATTCTTGATGCTAAGAAAATTTCTAAACCCCCTTATCAAATGTCCTAAATGAAACTCTTAGTGTTGAAAAAGTAGTTATAGGAATTGATAGATAAAGGTCTCATCTGATCTAGCACATCAATATGGGATGCTCTTTCCCTATTTCTTAAAAAAAGATGGTTCAGTAATACTTTTCATTGATTATAGTGCCTATAAGAACATCACTTTTTAGAACAGGTATCATTTTCCTCGTATCGATGATTTGTTTTATCCGCTACAAGCATCACAGTATTTTTTGAAGGGTGACCTGAGGTCGGGGTACCATCAGTTAGAATGCAATGGAAGAAAACAATATCGAGATAGCATTTTGTATTAGATATAGGCATTATGAATATTTTTTATATTGTTTGGTTGAACTAATTCACATTCTATATTCATGGATCTTATGAGTAGAATATTTCATGAGTTATTGGATATGTTTTTGGTTGTTTCTATTGATGACATTTTAGTATATTCCAAATTTAAAGAGGAGCATTAAAAGGATTCTAAGGGTTTCTTTGAAAACATTAAAACAAAAAAATAGTATGGAAAATTCAACAAGTGTGAGTTTTGGTTTCATCAAATTTATTTACTTCATCACATTGTTTATATATATGTCATAACTCTTGATCCTGGTAAAACAAAAGTTATTGAACAATTACCAATACCTACATATATAACTGGGTTTTTTAGTTTTCTTGGTTTTTCAGGATATTAAAGGAGGTTTGTTGAGAAATTTTCATGGTTATCTAGCCCACTGACTAAGTTAACATGAAAAGGATTAAAATTAATCTGGAATAAAATATATAGTGACTTTTTAATGAATTGAGAAGAATATTGATTAATTCACTAGTTGTGAAAAAACGTTCTACAAGTGGTGAATTTGTAATCTATATTAATGCTTCACTAAAGGTACTTTCTTGTGTTCTGATTCAGAATGATCAGGTAACTACTTATGATTCACTTCAATTGAAACCTCATTAGTTAAATTAATGTACACATGATTTGGCATTAGACATTTTTTTCATTAAAAATATCAAGGCATCATTTGTATTGAGTAAAATTTGAAATATATATTGGCCATAAAAGTTTGAAGTACATATTACATAGAAGGAATTGAACATGATCTAGAGAATATGGATAGAACAAATAATGTATTATGATTTCAGGATACATTACCATCCTGAGGATGAAAATAAAATGTGTCGTGATTTGAGTTGGAAAAACTCTTCTGCATTAACCATGATACATTGGGAATATTACCCCTTGGCTGATGATTTGATAAATTTTGGATTCGATGTATTTGGGGCAGGAGATACCTCTATTTTATTTTAGGATTCAATAGAATAATCTCTCTTAGCCAGAATTAAGAAATCCTAGAAGGAAGACCATGAGTTTCCAAAAAAGGTAGAACCAGATATGAAAGGTATGTTCACTGAATTTAATGTGGGAAAAGATTTTTTTGTAGGTATAAGAATATTTTTTTCATTCCTTGTGATCCTTAGATGAAGAAAGAATTGTTATGTGAAGCTTATAGTTCTTATTTTCAGTTCATCCTGGAAACACAATAATGCACAGAGTCCTTCGAAAGTATTACTAGTGGGATTGAATAAAAAAAGATATTACATATTTTACAATGAAATACTTGACGTGTCAACAGTTTAAAGTAATGAAGTTGTTACCGAAAGGGATGCTTCATCCTTTTCCAATGCCTGAGTAGAAATGGTAAAATATTTCCATGAAGTTCATGGGGGGACCACCAAATACATCTTTAGGTAATAATGCAATATAGGTTATTGTTTTTCATTTGACTTAATCTGATCATTTCCTTCAAATTCTTGACACTCTATCTCTAGATCTAATTTCTAGAATATACCTTGATGAGAATTTTAGGTTTCATGTATATCCTCTCTCCATTGTATCATATCTTGATCCCAGGTTCACGTAAAACTTTTGGAAAGGCCTTCAAAATTCATTGGGAATAGAATTAAATATCAGTACATATTTTCATTCTCAATCAGATTGGTAGTCAAAGCGAATAAATCAGATATTGGATGACATGATATGAGATTGTTCAGTGGACTACCAAGGAAGTTGGAGTCAACATCTATCTTTAGTTGTGTTTTTATATATTAATATTTCTCATTCCATTATACATATGGATCCTTTTGAAGAAATATATTCAAAGTGGTGTCAAACACCATCATTTTGGGATGAATTTGGGGAAAGGAAGATTATTAAACCAGAATTAGTAGAGGAATTGGGAGAGAAACTTTAGTTGATTAAGCGATTCATGGGGATGGCTCAGAGAGAACAGAAATGTTATAAAGATAACAAGAGAAAAGAATTTTTCTTCAAGGTTGGTGATCATTTTTTCCTTAAAATCTATCCTTGGAAAAATTTTATGTGTTTTTATAATAAAATATTTTTAAGTCTATTGTTTATTGGACCTTATGATATTTTAGAGAATGTTAGACTAGTTGCCTACCGAGAAGCTTTACCTCTGAGATTATCTAAAGTACACAATTTGTTTATTTCATTGTTTATAAAGTAAGTGCCAAATACATTTATTATTTTGAGCGTAGAAGTAGTTCAGCTGGAAGATAACCTTTCTTATGAAGAGAACCCGTTTTAGATACTTTATCCCATAGAGAATGATTTTTGGAACAAGATAATTCACCATGTTAAGGTATTGTGGAGAAACCACATGGTCAAAGAAGCGACATTGGAATATGAAATTTCTATATATGAAAATTATCACCATATGTTTAGTAATTGAAAAATATTTTGATGACATAATTTCAAAAGGATTGTGGAATGTAAAATCTAAGGTATTTTTATAATAATTTGTTAATTTGAATTCTTGAATGAATAGTAATTCGTCAAATAAATAATTTATTATAAGGTTATTTATTTAAAAAGTTAATTTGAAAATTATATAATTTTAATTTGATAAAAATAATTTCTTTTTTAATTCATCATGTTGAAATTATCTTGGTATCAATTTTTGATAATTTTTTGAAATGTATAATTTTTGTGAATAGTAATTTTTTTTAAAATAATGTATTTTTTACGGACATCATGAATACTTTATTATGATAATAAATTTATTACATTCATTGAATAATTAAATAATGAAATAATAATAGGAATATTGTATAGAAATAATTTAGAATGGGAAAATTATATTCTATTCATGATATGTATAAAAAATATTGTCAGTATCGACGCAATGCCTGTGCAGCATTGAAAATGTTAAATTTAGTTCTTTATAAATAATAATTGAGTGATAAAAATTAATTTTAAGAATATTTTATTAATTATTTTTTATTATTGATATTTTTGGATGTTAATTTATAACTTTATAGTTATATAAAAATAATCTTATCCAAATGCCTGTGTAATAATTGTGTAGGGCATGAAAAGACAAAATAACAAATTGAAGAAGTTTCCTTGACCTGTATATTAGTAAATATACATAATAAAGGGATCTAGAATTTTTTTGAACCTAATTAATTTATTTTTATGAAAAAGATTTATTTTTATTTTTTATATATGAAATAGTTAACATTAATGATTATGCAACATTCTTGCAGCGCTTGTGCAAGCGTAAAAGAATTAAAAAAATTAATTAAAAATATAAATATTATTAAATGACCCATAGTTTGGAAAAATATTTTTATACATTAATTTTTAGACAATTATCATGGTTTTATTATAATTTGGGACATTTGGGACTCACAAAAATCACATTTAGACCATTATAATATTTTATTCAAATTAATTCAAGTTGTTCACACTATAAACATTAGTTGGTATAACTTTTCATAATATGTTTTTCCATAAGTTTTTTTTAAATAATTATATTTCTAAATCTAAAAAAATTATATTCTAATTTTTTAAATTTTTAGTTAATAAATAAATATCGTAGTTGCTTGAACATTTATGATGCAATAATTATTTAATTGATGAATAAATCAAATTAATGGTGTTAAAAATAATGAAATAAACATAATATGATATTTCTATGTTGATTAATGAGTTACCTAGATTATTATGATGTATATATTATATAATGGAAAATTTCATTAAATTTTGGAACTTCATTTTGATGTGTTCAAATTCATAGTTATGAATATTTTCTATTTTCAAAAAAATTATTTTTAATCAATAAAATATTTTATTAAAATATTTAAAAAACAAAAAATATTTAACAAGGTAAAATGGGATTATATTGTATAAAAAATGTAACCCCATTTAGTTTTAGTCCTTTCTTGAAGTATTAAACCCTATAATATATTTACTATATTTTAATAATTTGAGCAATTCTTAAGTTACCCCTCACCTCAATTATAAAAAGGGGATCCTTCCATCACAAATTTTAAAACCCTAAGCCTCTTTGGTAAGCCAAAATCTATAAAATTCCCTACTACTAATATCTTACCAAATTATTGTTCTTATGGAAGAGACTTAAGAAGGTTCTCTGGAAGAATTGTTCAAGGGGTAAATTCATTTTTTTCTCTTTTGAATTTCCTTCTCACTTATATCTTATCCCCACCTCTCATCTAATGTTTCATGACAAATCCAGCATAACATATATAATTGAATTGTTTTATGGAATATTCATCCTAAAATCTCTCATATTATTCTTTTTTTATAAAATAATGAAATTGCCAACTGTGGTGCATCAATTCACTGCCTTCATAAATGATGATTTTTTGTTTCCTTTTTATTGAAAACATGGAAAATTTAAATTCAAATGTAATTGTATAAAACGACATAAATTTATATATGTAACAAATATTCTATTAATATTTAACTTATAAATGTACGACTATAAATAAATCGACCCCAAAAACCAGGAAAAGAATGTACCCAAAACAATAAAAATAACAAAATATTGTTAATAAATGGGTAGAAAATGTTATAAGAAGATCATATAATGTATTATAAACATTAGTATAGTACTGTAATATATTAATAACACTATTAAAACCATTATACATTAGGTTTGAACACATTTTAAGGATGTTGAACTCGATATAAGAGACTTTCCTTTTAAAATGATTTTAAATGCATCTTCAATGAAATTCATAAAGACGGTGTTTTTCACATATACAACATGAGAAGTTTCTCTCAATTTCATGATTCTTTATTACTATAGTTTTTCCTTTATAAGTATTAAATTTTATTTTTTAATATTATTATTTCATTATTATTTTTGGGGTTTTCTTGTTTTATAATTGATTTTTATGAGAAAATGGTATTTTGATATATGAATGTGTTTTTCTCATGGGTTTAAATGAGTTATCAAGGGATTTATTCATCATATATTCCTTGTACATTTTTTGGTATGGTTTTATCCCATTATTACTCAAGATATTATGGGTTGATCCTGATTATAGCTCATGATATGTTGGGTTGATCCCATTATAGCTCAAGATATGATGGACGAGCCCCATTATAGCTCTCCAATGCATTGGGTACTCCGGAGTTGGAAGTAGACTGAATGGTTATTCCATTTTTTTGGTGCATTTTATAGTGATGTGGTAAATATATCCTAAGTAAACATTATTATGTTTCTATGCATGCTAATGTGTTTTATGAAAATGCTTTCAATATTATTTATGTTTTCACTGGACTAACGTTTTTTCTTCTTTATGTCACTTACTAAGATTTTTGTAATCATCTCAATTTTCTTTATGTTTTTCATAGGTTATGAGGATGTGCAATATAAAGAAAGAATTTATGTCAAATATTATGAATATTTTTCAAATAATTCATGTATTATTTTAAATGTTTTATATTTTTTAGGAAATAGATACTATTTTAGTGGTATCCACTATTTATAAATTTGGGATGTTATGTATGTATTATGTCCTATTTATCTCAATATATAAACCTGAAAAGATCCTCAATGTGAAAGAATTTAATTTTTTACTAAAACTCAATATTATTTATTGTTTTACGGCTCATTCCATATATTAAAAGTTCATTTAATTAATAAATAACACCTTCCTTAACAAGGCCTATTGAAAAAACACATTAGAAAGATGTCTAAATAATGTAAAAAAGGCATAACATGGTACACACCCTAATTGTGTATAAGTAATTGAGGTCGGAACATAAGATGAAATAGAAAAATTTATAAAAATTCTCTATAATACATGGACAACAGTTATAATAAAGGCATATGAATTTCTAAAGGAAACACCCATTGAAACCAGTGTGCGCACAATAACAATAATTTATAACCGATAATAATTTTTAGGAGAAAGACATAGACCACCTACCATATGCTCGTAGAACACTACTCATCATGTATAAACCAATAGTTTTGAATAGATTGGAAGAAAAGTAAAGAACATATTATTCCATGAAAACATGGAATATGATCCTGCATCTAAATAACTCTTTCAATAGAAAGACAAACAGAAATAGAACAAGATAAATAGAGTACATATCGATGTGCATCCAAAGAGACGAAAAAATATCGATTCGTAGTCCAAATCAAAGTTTTATCCTAGAACCTTGGTCCAGATGGTTGGAAGCTCAATATGGAGAAGAAGGGTTCCTCTATCTATTTGAATGAGTAATGGGAGTATGGTTTTAAATACATAACTCATTAAGGGAATTTTGGTTATTTTCCCCAAAAAATCTGGGTCACAACGTTTGACCACACTATTGGCCAAACCATGCACCAACTGTGTTGGGATCACTATTTAAGGAGGTAACCTGCACAGTTTGGATGCACGGTTTCAGAAACTGTGTGTTAACTATTTCATTTGGCATTGCAAAAAAATCCAAACATCTAGCATGGTCATGCAGACCTACGTGCATGGTTAGGAAAAACTATACACCCTTCTTTTCCCTATAAAATTTCTCTTGCAGTTAGTATAAACCATGTGGGATGGGATTCATGGTTACTAAAAACTATGGGGCCCCAATTCTTCCTTCCACTAGAAAGGGTTTCAAGCTCTAAACAATCCCAAAACACCCCTAAAACATCCATGAATTCATTAGGCATCCATAATAGGACCAAGATAAATAATTATATCAAACATTAAAAGATTTATACCTCATATAAAAACTAGGTTCTAAAAATCTTCCCCCCATAAAGGAGGTCATCCTCGAGTTAACCTTCTAAGGGAAAAAAAATTTCATAGAAAAATTCTGTCCACCGAGCATGATGCCTCCAGCTCCCATGACTCATATTGTACATGGACATGCTTCTATAACACACACAATAAAGGGATAGACCATCCAAAGAAATACATAATGCACTAGTCAATGATTCTGATGGCATAATCCTCAAATAAAGCATAAACATCTAACTCATCCTCCCTAGGATCAAAAGTATGAGTCATATTGGCCAAATAATGGAGGAGATGTTAAATGTGGAAGATTTAGTGCATCATAAGGTACTACATAGGTATTAGAATCTAATAGGCTACCTAACCATATCTATCAAATTTCTCAAACATCCTGAAATAAATGGGTGAAAACGTCCCTTTCCTCTGTATCTCCATATGCCCACGTCTGGGTGATACCCAAAAGAAAATGTGATCCCTGACCATGAACTCTAGAGGTTGTTGATAAAGATCAACATATGATTTCTTCTAAGACTGAGTAGTAGACATATTCTTCCTGACCTCCTGCATCTACTCTAAAGTATCTTGCATGAGATGAGGACCTCATAGCACTACCTCTCCCACCTCTAACAAGCATAGGGAGGAATGACATAGCCTACCATATAAAGCCTCATCTGGATGCATTTGAATCATCTCTATATGTATATTGTTGTAGGAGAACGTTAAGAGAGGTACATTCTTCTCCCAAGTACTACAAAAATCAAGGGCGCATGCTTGGATCATTACCTATAACACATTTATCAACTGTTCTAACTGGACATTAGTTTGAGGGTGATCTGTCATGCATATAATCACCTGTGTACCCATATCTCTTTGCAACCCCTTCTAGATCCTCGATGTGAAATGAGCATCCCTATCTAAAATGATAGTACAAGAGATACAGAATATCCATATGACTTCATGAACATACAGTATTTCTAGCTCATCAATAGATAAATTCTCATAGGTAAGAAGGAAGTAGGAAACATTAGTTAGTTGATCCACGACTACCCAAACTATGATGCTGCCTTGAGGCAACCTCGATAATCTGACTACAACATTCATCACAAAACCTTCCCATTTGAATTCCAAGATAGGTAATTACTATAAAAATCTATAAAATCTCTAGTGATCAACCTTCAACCGATGAAAGTTGGAACACATAGTGATAAAACCTTATAGCTGATGTTTCGTCCCAAGCCACATTTACGGTCAACAAATATCATGATACATCCTAGAGATTCCTTGATGAACATCCCCCTAAGAATCATGTGACTCTCGCATCACATCCTCTCTCATTTCAATATGAACCCATACATTCCCATTATATATAATATTTCAACTCCATGAATAGGCCAATCTGGTGGAAGGACCTCACCAAAAATACTCTCCTAGAGAACCAATCCCTAAGGATCTAAAAACTACATACTCCTCACCCTATCCAGAAAGGTAGAGGAAACTGTTAAGTTTATATAGAAAGGCCACTCATGAGTCTCATTAAAATATATTTTTATTTTGTAAAATTGATTCATCAATATGAATTCATCACTGGCTTCTTTAATGGTATGTACCTGAGCTTTCTTTCTCAGTGCATCAGGTAACTCATTAACCTTTCCAATCATATCAAAAATATCAATTTCAAAATATTGATGTTATTTGATGTATGATCATTGTCTGATATTCAATTCATTCTTGGTAAAGTTATATTTTTGGATCTTCTGATCAGTAGACACCACAATGAGCTCACCCATTAAATAGTGTCTCATGCTACACAAATCATGGACCATAACTGCTAGCTCAAGGTTGTGCATCAGGTAATTATGATCATGATGACTAGACTGGTGAGACCTATACATAATGACTATATACTTTTTCATAAATATATCACCATGATCGATCTCTTATTCGTCACATCAAACTATATAGCCTTGGTTAGGCTCTACGAAAATCAGAATTGGTGGAAAATTTAGCCTTCAGTTCATCTCCACTAGGCATTCTCAAACACTTAAGACCATAATAACTTCACTCCCATACGTGTGATACCTATAAGGGGTGAAACAAGGAATGAGAAGTATTGTATTAAATTCATTTAATATCCCTCTAGTCCCAGGAAACTCTATATATCAAGAACTTTCTCGGGCTGCTCCCATGAAATGACAACAATCACTTTCTCTAGGTCAATTGATTCTCCTAATTTTGAGATAAAATGACCCAAGAAGTGATCTTTTCCAATCCAGAAGTTTCACTTAAAAATATTAGAATATAATTGATGCTCTCTCTGGGTATTCAAAATAATATCAAGATGATTATCATGATCACATCGACTATGAGAATACACTAAGATTTCTTCCACAAAACCATGAAAAAACAAATATAGAAAACGGTTAAAAAACATATTCATCAAGTCCATTAAATTGGTGTGTTCATCCATAAAACCGAATAACATAACGAGACACACATATAAACCATAATGAATTTGAACTAATATATTTGGTATATCTCAATGCCTGAATCGCACCTGAGGATAGCCCGATATCAGGATGATTTTTGAAAACACTCTAGCTCCTCAGAGCTAGTCAGTGAGAACATATGTTTGAGTTAGTGGATATTTGTTCTTAAACGTATGACAATTAAATTTTCGGTAATAAACACATGTCATAAGGGTATCATCCACCTTCTTTGTGAATATTTTGGGTGAACCCTAAGATGAATTGATCCATCAGATAAAACCCTTATATTATAAATATTCCAACTATCTCTTGAGCTTATGGAGCTTAGTAGGTGCCATCTTGTATGGAGGAATAGATAATAGAGATTCTCCTAGAACTAGATCAAACATAAAATTACTAGAAATAAAATGAAAAGAAATTTGGGTGTTAACTCCATCTTTCCAATGATCCTTTGGTCCAACACAACTAGCATGTACACTCCACTCACCCTTTTGGAGATAGCCTCAACCCTCTATTGATGTAAATGATACACTACATAGATATGAGTCCACATAGGAATGATATGAAACTAACCAATCCATTATAATAATTACATTTAAACCAATAATCTCAAGTAAAAAGTTTTCCCATAACAAGGGATAATTTCCTATCAAAATAGGGAAGTTCCAATATTTTCATATTCCTAATGACTGCACACCCAACAGTGTATCGAAGGTCATTTCACCACAACAGTACAGAATCTCTTACATTAAAAATTCCATGTTTTATAAATAGATAAATGAGTGAGAGTTGCCTCTATTGAATAATGTATATACAATAGTGAAGGCTACAATAATAGTACCATGTACTTTAGATGGCCTTGCACGCTGATCATTGGGAATCACCTGTAAAGAATATGACCAGCCTGATCCATAGACTTGTACTATAGTTAGACTTCCTTGAACAGGTCCACACTATTGGTGTTAATAATCAAAATCCTTACAACCATGACCATGATCTACTCCCCGAACTATCTTTCTGGTGGAACTATACCTCCCTTCCGGATGTGCCACAACAGATTCTTCCCTTCAAAGTGGATCTATTGAAAATAATCTTCCCCTAAAAGTAGGTGAAAAGGTATGATAGAATATCTAAAGATGTACCATATTGACGAATTAATGAATATCAAGATTATCTCTATCACACTAAGGCTTTAAATTCCTCTGTCGACCACACTTATGGAATATTACAGAGATTCCAGTGCGATTACACTGCACACCACTACTCTGATGAGAAACCTCAAGGATATTCTTCAAGCTACTAGAAAAAATAATACCCGACCTCAGCATGGAAACTTTATTCCCTATACTATCATCCTTTTTCATGTTTCATCCATAGATATTAATGTGATTAATGATCTCAAAAAATGTAGATAGGTGAAATAAATTCACCTACAAGTAGATGGCATACTTGAACCCGACCTCAAAACGTCTCTCTCATGATAGATCATCGCCGACTATATGTAGTGGAAAGCATTGAATCTTTGTAAAACACATTTAATATTCCATAATAGACATAACACCAAACTCTAGGTAAATGAACTCCCTAGCTCAGTCATCTCTCAGTGCCTGAGAAAACATTGTAATCATAGAAGGTAGTTTGGAAGTTCTCCCAGACCATCCCCTGATGATTAACGACCCGAGTAACCAAATCCAACCAGTTCATGGAGGAATCATGATTCATATAAGTGTTAGGATTGAATCTCCTATCTAGAGGCATCACCATATACACAATTATAGAGTGAATATATTCTAGCCATGAATTAGCAGCCTTTGGACCGCCATCACCTGAAAATTTGTGAGGATGGTATTATTGAAAAACACAAGTCATATCATCCATTGTAGGTCAAGATTGTAGAGAACCCTACATGGACTACATAATATATAAGAAAACCTCTAGAATATATGTTTTAGTTCCCTTTTTGTGTATATTTGGTGGTGACCCAAGTGGCGTTCCTTGCAAAAAACTGGAAAATCATGCCCCACCATCTCTAGAGTGTGGTAGTCGCCACCCTCTTGGAACACGACTTGATGATGTTGTAGTGGAATAGATCTAAATTTACAAGCACATACTCTTAAATAAGAGTTGGTAACATATATAATTATTATAGAAATGATAACATAAAAAACAAGGAATCACTACCTGAGGTGCTTCCCGCACTACCCTCTTAGAAGGGTATGATAATGGTAATAGTTAAAATTTGATTTACAGGGGTTACAGTAGGTGAAAGGTCAGTTTCACTTTTACTCTTCCATTACTAACAATGATTCCATTTTATGAGTCAATATTTACATTTGACGTTTTTATTTTATTATATACATATATTAAGTCTCAATTAATTGGATTTCTATTCCCAGTTAACAAATTCGCATACACTTTATAACTACAATCGACACCCATCTAATTTTTAATTAGCTATCTTACATTTGGTCTCATAATGTAACTGGTAAAAAGTATGATTTATTAATTCCAAAGAATGAACCTTTTTAAAATATAAGGTCCCATACACCTTATAAATCAAAATTGGAAGTCATGAAATTGCATCCAATGCCCAGCTTATGTAACCAGGGGTATACAAATGGAGTGGGTAGAAACTAGCTATTTAAGATGCCACCATAATCCTATATTGGAAAAAAAATCTCTAGATTAATTGGAAGAAATAAAATAACCAATTCCATTACACTAAAAAATGTTATAAACACATAAATATATAATAACCATGGATTAATCAACAATCATAGAAAACACAAGAAATTCAAGCTATGAAATGTGCATATATAGCATGACATATGCATGGAATGTGAATTCTAGGTGTATATAATGATGCATGTAATATATATTCTTGTCACTCATAGCATGCTCGACTAGATATATTTATCAGTTATTGTAGAGATAAAATATGGGTAGATTATAACCATCAATCTCCTAGAAAAGTATCTCTACCCCATTGATATCTCAAATTCCAGGGTGGTAGCCGAAGGTTGCATCGTTTGGGTAGGTGTCTCCCTGTACTTCCTCGAGGTGGTAGTGCATAAATGAGGGTGATATATTTTTTAGAATACCCAACATCTGTATTTCATCATGTACTAATAAATGGGTTTTTGATCATTAGGGTAGGAAGAATCTTAGGATCTTTTGATGACCGCAGGGAAGGTAGAGACATGATAGGGTGGGTAAATCTTGTCGTAAGCATGCCTACTATGAATTTTGTGGACATTTTCCTCATCATAAGATGTATTTTGATAATGGAGGCTCGCATTAGGTATACCTACCATGTGAGTGGTGGTATTATAATAAAAGTTCTTCATGTGGTCATATCTTCTTTCATTTAGGGGTTTTTTATCACAAAAAAATCATCTGTTGGCACTCAATGTTGACATGCCTTCCATGACAATAGGGTGCGGTAAGATGGCCAGGTGACAATGAGCAGTTCTTGCTGTATTCTTAAGGCATACTCACCATTTCAACCATCCGATAGCAGGTTCAAGTAGGGGGAAGTAAATGATCCGCACTTGTAGCAATCCCAATGACCATGGATGTCATTTTCACTTTTGTCCTTTGTAATTTTCCACCATGTAAAAGTTCACATTCTTGCTTTGTGTAGTATTAAATTCCACCCTAAAATAAATTATTTTATTCACAATTTAGATAAAAATATGTATTCATCAATTAATACCATATTTAAATCCAAGTTCCAATTAATCTATAATTTATAAAATTCATCAAAAACCAGTATTAACCAAGGTATTGGAATAGAATGAGGGGTATTTTAAGTGAATAAAAAATAATAATATGGGAATTTACAGCTCACAACACAAAGTGGTTCTCTAATATTGATCATCAGTATTGATACAACTAGTTTTGATTTAAATAATCAACATCCCAAAAACATTATTTAGGAGTATTTATGGCCACTATGACTATCATGTTACACATTTTGGTCTAACCAATAATCATTCAGTATTCATGGTGTTGATGAAGTGTATTCCATGAGTATCTCGACATGTTCTTTGTAGTCATTATGGACGAAATCCAAGTTCAATCAAAAAATGAGGAAGATAAATTGTTTCATCTGAGGATAGTGATGCAAAGTTTTAGAGATCACCAACGCTATGCCTTATTTGGACCAAATGGGCCAAACATTGGTTTTTGGATGTTATAAGAAGATTGTACATGTTGTTTTGTATTTTTTTCATTAAAATATCAATTAATATTTTATGTTTCAATGATCATATGAAGGAGAAGATGACTCAATCATACATACACAATTTTCATAAAAATATGGTTTTAGTTTTCTATTCTAAAAATGTTCTATGGGAGAATTGTTTTTTTCCAACTCAACATGGGTATAGAGTGAAGTTTCTGATTGGTATGAAAAAAACTTATTAGAGTCTGGATATCTCAATACTTATTATAAAAATTCATTGTTTTTTTGTAATTTTTAATTATCAAAAGTTTTTAAGTAAACTTGTTATCCAAGAATTGTGAATGAAATTTGGTGAAATTATTTTTCACGTCAGGTGATTCTATATTGATCCTAATGTTATAAAACATCAGGACGATATCATAATATAAACAAGTGTTTATGGAAGAAGATAGTTAATGAAGAGAAAGTATTCTGGTGTCAGTTCATTCGGGTGAGTAATACCAGATGAAAATTTTATCTGAAAGGCTAGAATGTTTGAAGTTGATGTAATCATTAGTTTTTAAGAATTGTTGATCAAATGATAAATCAGATGATCTGATACATCAGACTATCAGAGTTGCCAAAAAACCCAAGGGTTAATTTTAAGTTATAGGGAAAGAAATTGCTTCTGACACCGGTCCATCAGACACAGTGTTCCATCAATTCATCAGATGCTTTCTAACACTAATCTATGAGATTTATACTGAAACCAATAAGTCATTAGATTTTTTACTTCATCAAATGGAGTTTTTTTATCGGTATGAAAAATTGTCAAATTTTAAAGAAACTTTTATTTGTTTTGAAGATATTGATTTATTGTTGTCAAAAGGGTGAAGGAATCCTTATAAGTTTAAACAATGTTTATGAAAAAATCAATAAAAAAAATGATCAGACTGAGTAACACATGTGGACTACTAGAGAGATTACGAAGATCCATCATTTATTGAATGTAAACATAAAGAAACAAAAGTCTAGTGAAGTTGCAAAAATGTTTTTAGCTAGTTTTTTTATTGGGACAGAGATCTTTAATGATTATTCAGTCATCTTTCAATGGTATGGAGTAATAGAATGGGATTTTTCACTTTTACAAATGTTTTAGCAAAATAAAGAACAATATTAGAATGGAATATGTATCAGACTAAAGAATGGTTTGATAGATTGAAGCAAGATGAAGTTTTGAGAAGATTTGCAATGTTTTGAGAAGAATTAAGAAGATTTGAGAATCACTAAAAGAGTCAAATATGACATTGAAATATAATTATAATTTGTTTTTATGGAAATTTTGTTGAGTAGAAAAGTGAAAGTAGTTTCCTACACATTTCACTTCAAGATCTCCTACAAATAGAAGTAAGTACTATGAACTTTCTAATGTCAATTTCACTATTCTTTTGTGTATGAGAGAGAATGAGAGTGTAAAAGTTTTAAAGAGGTGAGGAAAAGAATAAATGTTTCTAGATGGTGGTTTCTTGGTGATTTTTTCAATATATAATAACTATAAGGAAGAGGTTACTAGATCCGACCAGGCAATCAGACTGAGAATTTTGGGGAAAGAAAGATGTGGTTCAGGATTACTTCGAGACTAGCTTTGAATAATTATTTCCCCAAACTAAAGAATCAGATTGATCCGTCAAACTCAGTAATATGTACAAAGTTCAAAAGGGTTGTTTCTACCAAATGATGTGTAGTAATGTGAGGAATTTTGTTATAAATAATTACAAAATTTTTAGTAGCTAAAGTAGCATAATGACATGTTTTTAACCAACTTGTGAAGGTATCTTAACTTGTTACAAAAACTAGTTTTAGATCACTATTCCTAGAGGAAGAACAAGCACTATTGTATTCATCATTGATCTAAAAAGGTTTAATTGTATTTCCTAATTATTCTATCCACACTAAAGTACTATATTCTAGTATATTGTGTGGTATTGGATTATTTCTAAACCATGTCGAGGACTAGATACTCTTATTACCTAGTAAAAATAATAATTAATTGTGTTCTTGTAGAAGAGTGAATGATTTTTCAATAAAGTTATAATTATTTATCTGGAGGAAAAGGTTATTATACAAGAAATATAACATAAAAGAAAATTATTTCAATGATTAAACCCCTCTCAGTGATATATTCATCTTGGTTTTTTCTTTTAAATTTGTATAAGCGAAAAGGTTTCCATCATTTACTTATGACAGAATGTTTTCTAAGAGAAGTTTTTATATAGAATTTTAATTGTGTAAACAGTAAGGGGATTCAAGTATTTTTTCTGAGAACTATCATATCTTAAAAAATATGATGTTTTCATATCTTATATTCCTAGGGTATGATGTTTTTTAAGCTACTGTATATGGATTTTACCATTGTGTTGAAAATGATCCTCTTACATCTTTAGATTATAAGAATCTAGAGAATAATGGAAGATCTAATAATTCCTTACTCTTATCATTTTTGGAAATTTATTTTCATAGAGAGGAGGGATTTTTAACAACTAAAGGTATTTTAGAAAAGATGAAAAATATTTATAAATGAAATATGAACATGAAGAAGAAAACCTTACAAATCTAGAGGGTGAAGAATGAAGATAATAAAATGGGTGAGTATGAATCTGCTGGTGAATTATTTACCAGGGTGATTGATATGGTTAGCAACATAATATGTCTTGGTGAAAATATGGAATATTAAACTATAGTTGAAAATATCTTGATAATGCTTCATGATAAGTTTTATGACAAAGATTAATCTTTGAAGGATGTAGATCCTGAAACTCAATCTATGGATGATATTTATATTACTCACATTACTCATGAAATTGCGAAGGGTAAATTTATGAATGGAAAAAAATAAATTTAACAAGAAATGTCCTAAAATTCTATTAAGAAACAAAATCCTAAAAATATTCTTGAAGAAGAATTAGTAGCAGAATCTGAATCTGAAAAGGAGGTACATAAAAATATTGATGAATTTTTTTTTGTTTTCAAAAAATTTTAAAATAGGTTCATTAAATTATAAAGGGAATCCTCACATTATTTTCTTTGATTTTGATAAATTGGTAACTTTTTTGTGAATAGATCTCAAAGAATGAATGAAAAAATTAGTGAAGAAGACAATTAAAGGACAAGAATATCTTTGAAGAAATAGGTTGATAAATAAAAATCCAAAACCATGCCAAAAATATAAAAAGGTTTCCAAATATAAAAGGAAAATCTTGTTGTATACAGATGATGATGAAGAAGATAGTGAATTTGAAGAAAAAAATTAACTAAATTGTTTATAGAAAATATGATTATTGCAATAGTTAATGATGAGGAGTTTAAAAGAAGTCATTCTAAAGAAGAATCTGACTTAGAATTTCATCTGAAAAGAGATTTGAAGAAAATTTTTATAAATATTGTAAGAATTTCAAGAGAAATAAAAAATTGATGAAGGAAATTCCTAAAACAAACATTTAAGAATGTATTCATGAAGAGAAAGTTGTGTTGCTGGAAGAGGATGGTTATTTGAAGAATAATATTCAGAAATAAAAGAATCAGAATTAACTTGTTAATTTAATTTTTAAGGAAATGGAAGAAAAGTTGGAGGTTATTCTTTAAAAACATTCTAAATTTGGGTATGGAGTTACATGTATCAAGAACATTATCACTGCATTTGGTGAATGTTTTGAAAATTATGAACCTGAGAATGATTTATAAAACTTTCCATTAAATGTTTAAATGAAATTTAATGTTGTTCATACAAGAATAAAGTTGAGTTAATTGTGTATGTGGCCAAGACCAATAAAATTAGAAAATTATTATTTTTTAAAAAATATAAGTTTGAAATAAAAGTTGTTACAACTTCTAGCTGCAATAATGCTGGGAAGAAATCAAAATGGAAGAATAATACTCCTTGTGATTTCAAAAATTTTGGGGATCAACAATGTTTTGATGTGAAATATAAAAATGTTTCTAAGAAACATATTCACAATTCTAGAATGTATGGAATTTATAGGGGTAAATATTCATTCTATGGTTATTATTAGAATTGTGGTGGATTTGGGTATACAAAAAAATGTGTTGCTTTAATGAACACCATTACAAATACCCCATGATTTTTGGAAGTAAGATCTCAAGGGGGAGTCAATCCTCTAAATGAATGAATTCTAAGAAAGATTTATTAAAATTTGAAAATAGGTTCCAACCTCTTGAAACTATTTGCGAAATATTCAATCAACCTAGACCTCTTGAAAATGGGATTCTTTTTTTACTAGAAAAACAACTTATTTATAACATTTCTCAAAATTCCCATTTGAAGAATGATGAAGGAAAAGAGAAATATCTTGTTGTAGAAACCTCTCTGAAATATTAAAAAGGCGAAAATCATAGATATTGGATAGTGACTGGTCTTCTCATATGGGAAGAGATTTGAAATTTCTATACAATGTGAAAGGCCTTAAATAAGGAATAATGTTGTTAGGAAATGATGAATCCCTCATCATAAAAGGTGTTGGATCTACTCTTATTATGGAAAAAAGTTAAAATCTAAGAAATCATTATTTGTTGGTGGGTTGAAACACAATCTATTGAGTATTAAAAAATTGTTGAAGGAAATAGATTTGGTTTTAAAAAAATAGATTTGTTGAAAAGAGTTGAATATGGAAAAAGTATTAATAGAGTCCAATGTACAAAATTTAATATGTTTCAAGTTGGTGATGTAAAGATTCATGTTACTTAAGAATGATGGAAAAAAAATTTGTGGCATTAAATTTTGGGAGATATGCTTTAGAGAAACATTATCAACTTCTAAAAGAGAGACATTCTCCATGGTATTCAAGATATGTAAGAAAAAAGAGATTGGAGTTGAAAAAATTTTCAGAACTAGAAGATTAAAAAATTTGTGAAGAAGAAAGTTGATATTCAATAAACACGACTAATGGATCTTATTAATTCTAATATATGTGGTCCAATGAGCAGGAAATAAATTTTAAAATGTGAGTAGTTTATTTCATTCATTTATGATTTCACTTTCATTACTTGTGTTATGTATTTGAAAAATAAGTAAGATTCCATGAAGATTTTTAAAAGTATTAGGAGAAGATATGAGAAGGAACATGGCTATTATATGAAGCAGTTGGAGACTGATAATGGTGGTGAATATGTTAATGAAGAGTTCTAAAGTTATCCTGAAAAAACACGGAATTTGGAATGAGTTCAGTATGTGATACACACCACTAAAAATGGATTTTCAGAAAGAAAGAATATAAGTTTAATTGATATAGGGTATACAATATTTCTTGAGAATAGATGTTCTCACTACTTCTAGATGAATGAAATTAGAATTGATTTTTATATTTATAATCAGTGTTTCTACAGACCATGTTTAGATATTACTCATGAAAGTTTCTATGATACAAATCCATGTTTGAAACACACAAGAGTTTTTGGGTGTCACTATATCATAAATAATAAAGTTGTAAACCATAGAAAGTTTTATTGGAGTGTTGAATATGAAATCATTATTAGTTATGCACCAGATGGAATAGGATATATGTGTTTCAACAAAGAGACAATAAAAAAATTGATTCTATCGATGTAAAAGTTTTTGAAAAAGACAAGGAATGTGTTTCATAAACACTTGTGGGTGAAGAAGATGAATAGTATGAAATAATTTTTATTAATCAAAACGAATACAATTCTAATAGTGAAGGTCTCACATAGGAGAGAAATCAAACTCAACTATTTCCAGTGACAAGAATGAATTTCAAAAATCTCTTCCTAGGACGAGGAAGCAAGTTGATGCTCGAAACACAATTGGTGATCAACATTAATGGGTTCAAACTAGAAGAACATAAATATTTATTATACATACTTGTTTGTATTCAAAAGTTAAGACTAAATATACAATTGAATATTTTGAGTATCTGAAATGGATTCACACAATGAAGGAAGAGATGGATCAAGTTGAGAAGAATGATACTTGGTAACTGATGCCTAAACCAAATGATAAAAATGTTATTGGTACATATAGGGTTCTTCTGAACAAGTTGAATAAATATGGTGATGTTATAAGAAAAAAACCATGATTGGTTTGCTATGATTACTCTAAAATTGATGGTATTTATTTCTAGGAGGATTTTTCTCAAGTGAAAACATTATAAAAAAACATAATCCTTCTTGAAATTACTACATAAGGAAGTTATAAAATATTTCAGATGGATGTGAAGTCAATATTTATAAATGGATAACTTGATAAATAAATTTATCTTCAACATCCACGTGGTTTTTTTAGGAAGGTTGAATGTTATGTTTGATAATTGAATAAAGCATTGTATAGAATAAAGAAGGCTCTGAGGGAATGGTATTCCAAATTCGATTTCTACTTAAGAATTTTGAATTTCAAGAAAGGAATTATTGATAGTAATCAATACATTAATAATTATCAAGAGATTTCCCTTATTGTTATTGATTATATTGATGACATAACAGTTATTGGGAATGATGAGAGAACATGTGAAAGGTTCTCTAATGAAATGAGGAAACCATTTTAATTTTCAATGCTGGGTTAAATGAAATACATTCTTGGGTTACAAGTCTAAAAAAATACAGAAAAAAAATTATTTATCTAGAAATGTATGCTAACAATCTTATTAAGAATTTTGGAATCGAAAATTCGAAATCTATTTTAACAAAAATTCTAAATGGAACCAAGTTTACTAAAAATGGAGAAGGTGAGGAAGTTGACTCTATATAGTTTCAAAAGTTGATTGGAAGTTTTTTGTATCTGAATTCCTCCAGACCATACATAATTTATATTGTTACCATATGT
Organism: Viscum album; assembly: GCA_963277665.1. Lineage (NCBI taxonomy): Eukaryota > Viridiplantae > Streptophyta > Magnoliopsida > Santalales > Viscaceae > Viscum > Viscum album. The sequence goes on from OY728158.1 coordinate 398,560,273, forward strand.
TCAAGATTCCTAAGTGATCCAAAAATTTCACATATCTTTTCTTGGAAAATAATTATTAGAAACATAAAAGGCATAACAGATTTTAGAGTCAGGTATGATAGGTCAGAAGTAATTTACTATTTTTTATACATATGTTGATTTGTTAAGAAGTGTATATGAAAGAATGTCCATGTAAGGTGGATTTTTCTTTATTTTTAATTGTTGTCTACGTTATCATTGTAAGAAATAGAACTTCGTAACACTTAGCATAGTTGGAGATGAGTATGTTTCCACCACTCAAGATGCAACATAACTTATGTGGATGAAGAATCAATTATAAGTCTTACTTTTAATGTGAAGTTACCTCTTCTCTTAGGTTGTCATAATCAAAGTAATATAAACCATTCAAGAAATAGAATTAAACATTATCTTTAAAACATATTGATATCAAATATAACTTCATCAAAGGGCATGGAGAGAAGAATTAATTGAAGATGGAGTATATTCCAATATCAAAACATGTTGCTGACATTTTCACAAAAGCATTAACAAAGGAAGCACTTTTGAACTAAGGATGAACATGGGTGTCCATCCTCTTTCTCTTCAAGGATTAGTTATGTGTTTATATCCCCTCTCACATCTATTCATTTTCTAGTGTCATCAAAGGGGGGAAATGATGTTGCATAAATCAATCCATTGATATGTGCTAAACCATGTAAAAAATTATGTACTTTGAGGGAATTGTGGGTATGTTGGGAACTCATCATGTAAATGTGTGAAATTTTCTTATAAATGGTCGAAGTGGTTGTAAAAAACTTGTTTTTATAAGAAAAAATAACCTATGAAGATGTGGGAATATTTAATGTTGAATATGGTTCATTTTTCACTACTTATAGACAACATGGTTCTGCTATAAATAATTATTGTATCCTATAATGAGTTATCTTAAATAGTTTTATAATTGTTGAAAACTCATCAATTCTTGAGGTAAAAAATTTACTAATTTATAAACCTTGGTAGGTACTAAAATCCACCGGGGGAGATTTTTGGGACCATGTTGAATGAAAAGTGATTTTAGGATGCTGGAAGTAGTTTCTACTGATTGTATTGTATTTTGTATTCATTATGAAAAATATTTTCACTTTTTATGTTTTGAATAATAAATTAAAGAGTAACTGATTCAGTTGATTAGATTCAACTTGCCGAAGAAAATTCATTTGGTTCAGAATTCTTTTCTAAATATGTTTTATGGGAGAAATGGTTTTTTGGACTCACCATGGGTTCAGAATGATGTTTCTGATCAATATGAGAAAATGTATCAGATTATGAATATCTTGATACTAAATATGATTATTCATTTATGTTTTTTATGTTTTCAATATCCTAAGTTTGGAAAGAATATAATCTAAGAATCATGAAAAAAAGTTCGAGAAAATGTTTTGCAAGTCAGATGATGTTATGTCAATCCTAATATTCTCTAACATCATGAAGATATAATGATACAAGCATGAGTTTGTGAAATAATAAATAAAATTAAGTCAAAGTATTCTAGTATTAGTTAATCTGTTTGAGTAATTCCAGTCAAATTTATTTTCTAAAAGGCTGGGATATTTGAAGTTACTACTATCAGATGTTTTTATGAAGTGTTGATCAACTAATCCATTGGACGACAAAGTCCATCAGACTATCCAATTTATTTAATGAACAAGTCCATGGGGGAAATCATCAGTTGTAGATAAATTAATCACTAATGACCCCATTCTATCGGATATTGTGTGCCAACAATTCATTATAGTATTTATAACATCAATCCATCCGACAAAAACTAAAATCAATAAGTCATCAGATTTTGTACATAATCCGACAATGTTGTTCTATCAGTCTAAGGAATTTTCAAACATTGTAATAAAAGGTGATTTATTTTTAAAATATTACTAATTTTTTTCAAGGGGATTTTGTATTCTTTATAAATTTCAATGATGCTTATGGAAAACAACTAAAAAAATATTCAGCTGAGTAATACAAGTGGTCTTCCCCAGCGATTGAGATGTACTATTTGTGTGATAAATATAAAGTAAATATAATGAAGTGTAATTATGTTGAAAAAAAGTTTAGAGATTATTTTTTCAATTGGTAAAAAACTATGGAATGAGAATACAATAATCCTTTAATTGAATTGCGAAACCAAGTGGTAATTTTTTATTTTACTTATGATTCACCATAATGATGGAAAATATCAGAATGCAATATGTACCGGATGAAATAGTTGTTTTAAATTTCAAATCTAATTAAAGCTATGAAAAGATTCGACATGTTTTTAAAAGAATAAAGAAGAGTTGAGTAGATTTGAAAGAGTCAAAGATAAAGTTGATATGTAAGTCAAATTTGAGTTTATGGATATTTGGTTAAGTGGGAACGTGAATGTGGTTTCCATCCTATTTCACTTTTAAATCTCCTATAAATAGAAAAAAGTAAAATGTAATTTATAAAAATAAATTTCATGTTCACATGTGGAATAGAGAGAGGGGGATTATAGAAATTTTATATATAAGTGGAAAATAATAAAATTTTCAAAATAAATCTTTCATGAGGGATTTTTTTGGATAGATTAAGTATAAGGAAGAGGTTATAGGATTAGACTGAAAAATTAGACTGATATTTCTGGGGAAAGATATAAGTTTTTCATAATTTTTTCTAGACTAACAATGATGTCATATTTTTCTAGACTGAATAAATCAGATTGAGTCATTATACTCATTTTTTCCATATAAAGTCCATACGAGTTCTTTCTACCAACTAATGGGTACGAAAATGAAGAGTTGTGTTTTAAAGATTTAACAAAGTGGATGTTGGTAATGCCAAATAGTGACATGTTTGAAACCAACTATTGAATGTCTATTAACATGTTACACAAAGCTGTTTTACATCATTTGAAAAGAAAAAACACATACACTACTATATTGATCAATGTGTTAAATTAGTGTAAGGTTATTTCCTACCTATTTTTCCACAAAAAAAAGATTGTCTTCTAGTGGATTGTGTGGTATTATATTATTTCTAAACCATTTTGTGTCCTAGATACTCTTATTGAGTAGTGAACCTTGTAAATACTTCTATTCCTATGGATGTTTGAATGTTTTGTTTTTATAAAATTAATAATTATTTAACAGTAGCTGACAGTTTTTATACAAGAAATATAAAATAAAAGAAAAAGATATCCCTGATTCACCCTTCCCCATCTTAGTGCTATATTGATCTTTGTTGATCATCTTCAACACAAACTCTAAAAATCTTGTTTCTAGATTTGGGAAGTGATGTTATTTAGAGATGTGGTCTCGAAACAATGAATATCAGTTGATCCCGATATGGGGAAGGGTATTATAACATTATAACAACAGAGAAACATTTTTTGAGATTCATAACATCTTGGGTTTAGTGGGATATGACCACTGGTTGTTAAAGTATATCTTAAAGTTGGATTCAGTAATGACTGCTCTTAATCACAAAGGACTGATGTTTATTTAGGATGATAATTGTCAAAGTAATTTCATTGAGTTGAAATTTATTTTTACTTTTCTGCTGGTGTTGACTTTTCTAGAGGTTGGGAAGGGCTATGTGGTCTTCTGGGATGCATCCGGTTTGGGTTTGGGATATGTTCCTATATAGGTTTATCACGTCATTACCTATGGCTGTATATAGATTAAATCTCCCAATAAAAATTATCCAACCAATAATCTCAAAAATTCATTGATGATTCATGCTCCTAGAATCTGATGATAATACCTTTTTAGAGAATGTATTTCCATTTTTTATAATAAAAAAAGGCTGAGTAATATCTCCTCTCAAAAATATTTGAATATACATCAAAGGAATATGGTGGGGTACATAAATTCAATCGATTTTGACATTTCTTATACCCCGATAAATGGTAATGTTGTCCTTGATTCCTTGAGTGCGAAACATCCAACTCATGATGTGGAAAAATCATTACAAGAGTGGAACTTGATGGATCTTTCTACATAGTTTAATTTGGACATCCAGGAGAATGAGTCTAAGGCTATCTTGATAAATGTTCAGTTGACCTTCTCTATTCTAGAGATGTTTTATTAGGATCAGATGTGTGATGATGAGTTTCATAACATTAAAAACTCTCTTCATGGTTTGGAGACCATCACTGAGTGGCCTTTCTCCCCGAATGGTATTCTATTTTTCGGGAACTTGTACATTGTGTATTTTTCCATTTGGATGGAAATGATGTGAGACTATCATAGTTATCATTTTTCATTACACTTGGGTAGCAAAAATATTTTTTATGATATGTGGCAGAAATTATGATGGCCAGGTATGAGGAAAAACACAGCTTACTTTGTTTCATGTTGTAATACTTATCAACTGATCATAGATCAGCCCTAGAAACCTTCTGATTTTTTCTAGCCCCATCCATCACTGACTAGGAAGAGAGTTGATATCTCTATAGGCATTGTTTTTGGGTTCTACATACCCCTTGAGAAAATAATCCGATATGTTTTGTTATTGATCAGATGATGAAATAGGATAACTTCTTACCCATTTATGATACAAACAATGTTACGGACTTAGGATGCCTCTATGTGTATACAATTGTCATATTTCACGGATTCCCTTCTTATATATCCTTGGATAGGGATACATATTTTACCTATCATTTTTATAGAGGCCTATAGGATTCAACAATTTCTTAGGTATGCATGAGAATGAAATATCATCCATAGACAGATGGACACACAAAATGGGATATACAGATTTTGGAGGATAGGCTACGAGCTTGCATCCTCGATTTTGGTGGAGCATTGAATAAACACTTGGTATTGGTTGAGTATTCCAATAATAATTGTTACTATCAGTCCATTTATACTGATCCTTTTAGGGACTTGTATTTCCACCCATGTAAATATTTGTTGTTTTGTTCATATATTGGTGAAAATTTCATGGTTGGGAAATGTTTGTTCCACGAGACAATGAATAAAATTATGTTGATTCATCAGATAATGGTTACAAAATGTAGCTGATATAAATCTCATGTTGGCATGTTTAATTATAGTTTGAGTTTCCATTTGGTTAATGGATGTTCCTGAGAGTTTTACTATGGTTGGGTCACTGGCGACTTAGAAAACATAGAATTATTATTCCATAGTTTGTTGGAAATATCGATGTTGTTGAGAAAGTAGATGAAGTTTCTTACCATTTATAACTTACACCATAGTTGAAGATGATACATAATGTATTTCATGTATTGTAGTTTTGGAAGTATCTTTATGACCCATCTCATGTCTTGATATGCAAGAATCTTGATGGTGAGCCTAATTTATCTGTGATTGAACATCCAGTCGGGATTGTTGATTCTCAAACAGTGGTGAATCTTGGAAGGATGACAACTTTTGTATATGAGGTATGGAAGCATGGATTTTATTTTCTTGATTCATGGGAGTGTGTGACACTAATGAGACATTAGTGTCCTCATCTCTTTGATTGGGATCTTTCTTGATAATATTTCTAGGGATGAAATTTTTTAATGGTGGGTAGATTGAAACATCCAGTTGCCTTATTTTACGTATTCATCAACGTTTTTTTATTCCGTTTGGTTCGTCCTTGTTTTGGGGTCTTTCAATTCAAATTTTATTAATTTTAGATGCTACTTTGGTTTTCCATGGTTGGGGCATAGTTAGGGAAAACTATTCAGTTTAGCCTAGAAAACCATGTACCTTGTTATGAACCATTAGAGGGAGGTAAGTGGTTGGGGTGCACAGTTTGTCTAACCATGCCACCACCCCTCAAAACCATGCTACCATGGAAAATGGGAAACACATAGTTGGAACTCATTTATTTTAACCATGTGGACAAACAACACACCATAAATTGAACACTAGTAGGGTGGATGGTTAGGGTGCATGGTTTGTCTAAGCATGTGACCTTCCCCGAGAAACTATGTTCATGGTTTTTAATTTCTCCAAATTTAATTTGAAAATTACTAAGCACCCAATTTAAGTTTCCTAATATTCTCATTCATACCGAATATGATATATCATTCCTTAAAGGCTCTCAAGAAGTTATTTTTCCTCCTCTAACCTCGTTATTTTGTGAATCAAAGTCCCAATGGAATATTGGATCCCTCTCCGATAAGTGGATCCCCTCCTATGAGTTTTCTTTGGATTTCCCTTATCTCATCCTTATATAGTGTTAGATTATCATTTTTATGATGGATATTAACTTTGATTCATTTTATCTAGTCATTGAAAGGATAGGTCTTGATTCTAGATTTGATTCTTTGATCCTCTTTTCCTTCAATCATCTTTGGCATTCTTTTGGTTAGTGTTGATCATTTGATTCTATGATTTAAACGTAGGTGGTTCCATCTATCATTTTTCATGAAATTTAAACCTTCATTTTCATGATTTATTTGAAATGTATTTCAATTTATTTATAAAACATTTTTTTGAATGATTTGACAACGAAATTTAAATGACATCTATTTTGAGAAAAACAACACAATTCTAATGGTATTGGAATTGTGGGAAGAATATTGAAAATAATGGATTTTTTCCGAAAATGATTAAATTATGGAATTGAAAAATTGATTTGATATTTTTTGAGAAAAATGGCTTAAATTGAAATTTTTAAAACCCATGATTGGTTTTTGGATTGAGAAGTCATGAAATTTTGGGAAAACAATGTTTTTATTTTGAAATTAAATTGTCATATTGAAACATTAAATTGGGAAATTTAATTTTAAATGATGATTGGTTTTCGATGAGATAATTTTCCCATTATTTATTGATTAATTGAGCACATGAGAGCCTAGGTAGTTAGTGGGTAATTTTGTACATGTATTCTAGGATCTTGATCCCTTCACAGTTCATTAACGATGAAAAATCATACAAAAAACTAGTTAGTAATGATTATCCTTGACAAGATGTTGATGAGTCCTATTTTCTCTCAGTCTAAGGGGTGAGTGAATACATGTTGTTCTGTAAGAACTAATTTGATAATTGAGAGGATTATATTTCTAGAAACTTTCATACTTTAGGGTGGTTGAAAATGGTAATTGTTTTGTATGATTTTATTATATATTACATTGTTTATAGTACTATTTTACTAAAGGATAAGTATTTATATAACAACTTTTTATATAAATTTTTTTTAATCCATGTTTGAATTGTATTCTATATATTTAAAATAAAAACTATTTTTTAATATGAAAATGATATTTTATATCATTCCCCATTTTATTTAAATTTTATTCATGATTTATTTATTGTTATAACATTTGTTATGAAACATTTGTTGATACCCTAATAAGATTTATAGATCACACAATATCGTTTCCTTCAGATGTTGGTAGATTTTCTTATGCTAGCTCTAAGAAGAGGTAAAAAGACACTTGGAGGTGTTAGGTGTTCTTAACTCTTGGGACCTTAGAGTGATGGTGGTGATTAGTGGAGTGGATTTCAAGTTTCTACATAGGGTTTTTGTGAATCTGGTTGATTTTTTATAGTAAATTTTGTTTTTGATTCATTGAGTTGTTTATCTATCTACTCAAGTACTATTTCACATATTAGACTTCAGCTAATTTCTCTATAAGGAGTTTTTATATTTATATTTATATATTATTTATCTTTTTTGTAGAAAAATAATTCCCAATTTATTCTTGAGTGATTTCAGGTGATAGTCTCCAACCCATGGGGATTGGGAATTCCATTCTAGCTTTTTTAGTTTCAGAATGGGTATCAGGGAACCAGTGTATACAATCTAGTTCATGACACCTTTTTATCAATATAATACCACTATGTATTAGAATATTAATTTTATTATCATTATATATTTAAATCCTTTATAATGGTTTGTCAAAAAATGTGAATTATCTTAAGTATATCCCCTAGGCGTGTCAAACATGGTGCATAGTAAGTCCCACTATCTTACACCACGTGATAATTGAATCAATTCCAATGCACCATTTTCAGAGTTATTATTCATAGGTACCTATGTTCTAAAAAAACACCCCCATGTTGTATCCATGTAGTGATGTTTTTCGTGGAAGAAGAACATAATATTTACATTAACAAAACATTAGGATGTTCTTCTATATTTATCCTTAATTTATATCATTGGGTTATGTTCCATAATTTATATATTCCTAAATATAGTTCCCAAGGTTTCTACTAAAATTCTTATGATACCAACTGTAGAAACCCTAAACCCATAGATTGGAGTCGGTGCCTTCATTAATACATTGTGATAATATTCAAAGAATCACATCCCAAAGGACTGAATAGTTTAGTAGTCCTGGTAAAATAGATACATACATTATTCTCATATTACACTTGAATTAAAAAAATACAACAAATTTCTTTTCGGGAATATCTTTATTCCCTCTAACTTGTTCATGAAAATCTTTTGTAGTAAAATTCTTGGATTCTTGGGAAAGGATACAAAATAAGGGTGATTTCAAATGCTCACAAATGGTTAACAATGGAAGCTTCCATAAATCAATCAGCGTAATCAATCTGGAATGATCAATATAATAAGATAAATTTAAGGAAACACGTTCCATTTAAATAATAGATTAGACTAATATATGATAGGGTAAATAACTAAAAACACATATCATTTAATCAATTACATGTCTATCATAACAGGAAAAGTCCTACTAAATATGGCATGGAAAATAACTAAAAACAAATTACATTTAATCAATAACTAAGAATGAAATGTATCCATAAATTATATCTTTGTGAAAAATTCCATCGATAATAATAACTGAATTCTTAATAAAGAAAATGCTTAATTTTTTGAAGTCTAGTTTCCTAGGATTATGATACATCTACCATCTAGATATATCCTCATGAAAATTTAAATCTAATGTGTATAAATCTATTTAACTAAGGGTAGAAAACTGATTCATCTCATGATATTATCTATGCTACTATGGGATATCTATAATTGGGCCCAGCCCATGCCTTCCATGTCCAAATCATTCCTCAAATATCTAATATTAAATTTAATTCATAAAAAATGTGTCTTATCATCAAATATCCACATTGATTAATGAATATATATTTATCAATATTTATTATATAAATAATGACTTTAAATATTGAACACCATATGTATAAACGATATACATTTTAAGCAATAAACATATCCATGATAAATAAACTAGATATTTAGCAGAAATTTAATTTCCAATGATCATAGGAAATTCAAGATTTCCTGAGAATTTTATTGACTATAAAAATGAATCATGGAATTGAATTTCAATACATTACTTAGTACAAATGATGAAAAACCATCCATAAAAAATAAGGATAGTTTTAATTCAACATCTACCTATTAGTGTAATAAATATGGGTTTCTTAAGTCATTGAATATAAATTTGGTAAAAATAACTTTAAATTAATTCTCATGAAAAACATCCTTTTCATTTTGAAAATCAATTTTTAAAACTAAAAGTTAAAAAAATTGAAAATAATTTGGTTTTAAAATAAACTCTGAAACATATAATGTAATCCTAAATACATTAATTTTTCATGATGATATGAAATAGTGTACATTAATGGTATGATAAAATAATGACACCTTTGACATATATAGAAAAATCAAAATGGGAATTATTTTAAAAATGACATGAAGATTACATTGAAAACATTTCAAAAAAAGAAAAAATGTGTAATAATATATTTAATAAATAATTTTGAACAAGTTTTAAAATATATATTTGAACACATATTTTGAAAACATGGTTTTGCAAGAAAATTATTTTCTGATCAAAGAGAGAAATGAATTCGTATTTTCATAAAAATATTTTCACAATCATTTTCACTACAAAAGTGTGGGAAAGTGATACTATTACTTGAAAATGTAATTAATAAAAAGAATATAAAAAAACTAAAGGTATTATTATGAAATTTTAAAATAATTTCCTTCAACATAAATTCAAGAATAAAAAATATCTATTTGGATGAGATTGTCAAATCAACCCCTTATAGTTATCATAATGTTTTAGTGAGAATTAATCAATGAATAAATTATGCATATGAAATTTAAAAATATATTAAATAGTATAAATAAAACATAAGATAAGAAAAATTCATTACATACACAATCTTATAATATTAAAGACAAAGAAGGAATAATATAACCCAATAAAAATATAATGAGATATGAAATTCTTCACCACATGGTACACATTTAATTAAAATACCCATAGATGAAATAATTAAAACCAAAAACGTTAAATACCATGAATAATTTTGTATTTATGATATTATATGTAAAATGGGAATTATATACACCATATAAATTAAATTTGGCTTATAATATTACAACATGGCTCCATGAGATGAAATTGAGATGGAATCTCTTACCTCACGCTTCCTTTTGGTTGAACATGATTGAACCTCCTATATGGTCATTTAAAACACATAATTAACTTATTACAAGACCATATTAATAATTATAATTTCATATATTATCCATTTATAAAATCTGATCACCTGTTCATTAATAATCTTTTATTATTTTCATTATTTGAGGTGTTAATTACCTTGTTTTCTCATCTGTGTTTCATTGTGAAAGATTTGGTTCTTTTTCTTATTATATAGTTATATAATATCCATAATAATAATAATGATATAATTATCATATTTATACATAAATTATAATTTTATGAACAATAATTAGTGATGTTTTTGATAAATGGATTGTGTTATAATCATGGAGATGGTAGGTTGTACGTATGCATGAGTAACGTTTTCATTTTTCAAAAAACATTATGGAAAAGTGATAAGTAATATTTCATATTTTCAGAATGATAATGGTATATTAAATACTATATAATTTCATTAAATACACACATTCACACACACACACACACACACATATATATATATACTATCAATGTTGTTTGGTGATTAAAAGTGAGTCACATGACTTCGTGAAGGGGGTAGTCCAAACATACAAGAACAATTTTATCATCTTTAAGTGTAAAACGAAATTGATCTATTATCATTTAATAATGATAAATATTTCATTAATATAATAATTAGATAATATATATCACATATAATAACTAAATTTATCTTTATCACCTTCCAGGTAAATCGTTAGTGAAAGACAAATCACTTCACCTAGCGAGGCGGTAGTCCGTCGTACACACAAACGACATTATCATATATTATACGAAATGGAATGTAAAAAATTACATTTTATATAATTATTTAATATTTATAATTATGTTATAAACAAAATTTTTTATATATACTTTAGATGCATCATTATACCCAATCATGAGAGGTGGTAATGATAAAATAAAAGACATCGATTCATGAGGCATATGTTCTCCATACACACGAATGATGATTTCTTAAACCATTTTATGGAAGTGGATGTGGTTTTAGATCATTAAAATAATATAAAAATATTTAATTATATTAAACATACTAATTGTATTATATCATCATTGTTTAATAATAATTTAATGAGTTGGAGGAATACATAATATAAAGACATTTGTTGAAGAATGTTACCTCTTATTTGGGTATCTTCATTACGTTATCCCCCAAAGCCTTCCTAGGTTTGATTTTATCTAAAAACAAGACTTCTGGGATGAGGGGGGATAATGTAAAAAGTTATTTGGTATGGTATGGGATGAACCAAAATGGCTTAAAGGTTCTAAGAAGAGTTGGGAGTGGGTGTCCTTTTATAAGTGAGGTGTGTGGCAAGATTTGTTTTTTGTTTTGAAAAGATTCAATCATAACAACGTTTTAATAATGCCAAAAGCCTCCAAAATGGGCCATTATAGAACTTATAAGATGCAAGGTGGAAATATTTCCATCCAATGGGTGTTATAAATGTTTTTAATCCAGTTTGAACCCTTATATTCTTAGTTTAACCCTCAGTAAATCTATTTTTACCTTAACATCAATAATTAATTTTTGTATATTTTCACTACTAATTTTGTTAAAAAAATGTGTTTAATGTATTATAATTTGAAATTATCAGGATTAAGAATATGGAATCCATTTTTCCAAATTCCATTCATATAAGTGGAAATTTTAAATTAAAATTTAATCAAATAAATGTGACAAAAAAACCTGTTTTAAAAAGAAAATGATCAAATGTTTACAATGTTTTTATATCAAAATTAAAAATGAAAATTATTTTAATGACATAAATATTAATATTTGATATGAAATTGATAAAATTTTACATTAAAAATCAATTAAAAATATAATTTCGAATTATATATTTTTAAAATGAAAAACCAGTTTTCAATTAAAAATTAAAAATTTTCACCATTCCTTAAAAAATGAAAATTTTCATAAAGAAACCTCAAATTCAGCCTAAGATAATTTTGATATTATGATTTAAGAAATTAATTTTAGTTTTTAAAATAAATTATATAAATTTGTTAAAAATTAATGTTATGTATTGTGTACAAAGCACAACTAAACCATCTTTTAGAAAAATATTGTTCTTAAGAAAACATTTATTTTATTTTAAATGATTCCTATTTTATTTATAATAAATATGTGATCATAATTTTAATAATCATATTATTACTATTCATAAACTCCAACTTAATTTCTAGGTTACTATGTTATGGTTCACTTTGACTCGGGGTTACGTTTTCCACAAGCTACCTAAGAGATTATATTTGATGTAATAAATTTCAATGTTTGTGAAATCTCTGTGTTGTGTGCCACATACGATATCAAATTCAATGTTATTATTTGAGAATTTCAGGTTGTTACAAGAATGATTTTGGTCCAGTGAGTTTGGAAACTTGGAATCCTTAAAAACTGGTTAATAGGTTAACTACATCTTCAGCCACTAATTTTATTATATCTAGAACTCTTTTATACTAATCATACATAAAACCATTCTTCATAACCCAGAGAAGAAATCTTAATAATGGAACATCTCATATTCTCAGTTAGGGTAAAGAAGGGACAAATAAATGATCAAATAAGAATAATATGAGTACATGATTATAATAACTTGAGATTAACATTTGAAAAGAATACCCTCCATATAATAAATCATAAGCTTGAGTCATGGAATAAATTTTGGCAGTTTATAAGACATTAATCATAATGTAATCAAAGTACATAATCCATGGAAGCATAACATTGGCATAAGATATATATTTTTGGAATACACATGATTTTATAAAATCATATGTCAAGGATACCAACCAAGATGTTAATTAAATTTTATGATTGATCTGACAACTAGTGTACCTAATTCTGACCTAGGATAACCTCCCATGTACCTTCTTTCAGGCTTTGGATAATCTCATGTGTACCCTATTTTGAGATTAGGATAACCTCTCATCTAACGTTTGAGCTCATATAACATTAATCATTACCCAATACATTTGAGGGATATATAGGTAACACCCATCACACAATCCATACATTTTTGTGATATAAGTCATAACACATTCAATATATTATAACTTATTAAATGAAATGGGTTTCATAAACATTTCATTATAGAATAAACCGTGGAAAAGAAATGCGGTTCACGAACATAAAAATCATAAACTTAAACCATTCATATAAGTAATATATATTATATCATTGGATTATATACCCATTAAATCTTAAGTAAAATCAAAGTATGTCATCTTAGAGGGAAAATTGATTTTGAAAATAAAATCACTTGGATCATTTCTTGAGGGAAAAAAATTATTTGAAAATAAACTTTTTAAAACAATAAATTCATAAAATATTGTGGAAATAATTTTCATTGAAAATAAACTTTAAAAACAAAAAATCAATATTTAAAACACTGAGTGTTCATGAAAATGTTAAATTCTATTCAAGTCGTATATGATAAAAAAATATTCCTTTCATATTTTTTGTAAAATCCAAACATGTCTTGTTTGGAAAACGCCATGAGGTTTAAATTTAAAACATTTTATTAAAATTTTAATATTGGTAAAAATGAATTTAAAAATAATATTTGAACATTAAAACATTAATGATAACATTTTTTTTAAAACAAGAATATAGATTAAAAGGGTTTTCGACCAAAAAGAGAAATAAATTCAGTTTTCTATAAAAACATATTTTATAATATTGAGTACATAGAAAGAGGAAAATGAAGGTAAAAAATTTATTACGATGGGGTAATATAGTATAATAAAATTCATGATGTTCTTTAGAAATATATTACAATATTTACTTATCTAAATCATAATCACAATCAATCCCTATAAATAATGAGATTGTAACATAAAACCATTTCAGCTTTGGTAGCTTTTGAATCATAAGAATAATGAAATATAGAACATTATATAGATATTTATATCCAATAATATAATTATAAAAATAATAAAATACATTCAAGGGTAGTTTATATACTGCACAAAATAAACCAGTTGTGTATAAGACATGTCTCCAAGAAAAGGAAGAGAGGATAGAAATCCCTTATCACTTGGGTAATTTTTTGAATCATAAGATCCATTAGAGGATAAAATAAAATTAAACTTTAAATATAATGAATAGAATCAGATGAAGGATTTAACTTGTAATATGAGCATTATATAACCATCATAAAATAATATTGGTGCATGAGATAACATATATCTCAAAGAATGAAAATTGAGATAAACCCCTTACCTTATGCCTTGACTTAATTTTTACACATTCAAAACAAATTTTATATAATAAATATTGTTTTATAATAATTTTTTATAAAAATATTATCATATGTATCATATCACATAATATTTACTTATGACCTTTTATTACCTGTTTATTAACAATTCCTTGTTTATGTCATGTTTCGGGTAATAATGACATCATTTTTCATGTATGTTTTTGTTTTGTATATTTGATTGTTAAATAATATGAATAATTTTATCCATGAAATAAATATCACATATATTCATTATATATGTATTTAGAGTATTCTATTAAAGTTAGATATAGAAAATGAATTACCTCATTCATGGGGACAGTAAATCATATGTACACATGACAGTTGTTTCCATTTTATTTATGAGTAAAAACAAAGAAAGGTAAATAATATATTAAACTTACATAATTATTTTAATTTCATATATATCACACATATTAATTAAATTAAACCATATTACCTTTCTTGTATAGTTAATGTGAAGAACGTATCACATCGCTTCACGAGGGGGTAGTTTGTCGTACACATGAGAAACATTATCGTATTCCCACATAATAGAAACTAAGAAGTTATATGTGTTATTATAATTAAAAAAGAATAATTATTTCATAAATATAATATATAAATATTAAATATATCATTATATCTAGCCGTTAGAGGTGGTGATGAGAAATGAATTACATCGGTTCGCAACTTGGTAGTCTGATGTACAGAAGATCAACTGTTTCATTTCACATGTAATGGAAGATGATAGGGATATAGGTTATTTCATCAATATAATAAAATCTCATTATATTCTAGATAATTTTATTATTACACAAGAATCATTAATATATGATTTAAGGTGGTATGATAATAAGTACAAAAGAAATTTATTATTGAAGCCAATTACCATCTCTTAGAACATCCCACTATTGATCTCTTATTAAAGACCATAAGGTTGGTATTTTGGGATGAAAATAAGAACTATACATTGGATAAAAATGTTGGGAAGGTATTTTGGAGGTTTTGATCAAGCCAAATGGATTATGAGGTGTGAATAGGTGAAGGGAGGAATTGAACTTTTCTAATAGAGGTGAAGTTACAAGTTTTAAAATACAAGAAAACTATTCAACAACGGGGAGTCACTCCCAAACCAAATGCCTCCAAAATAAATAAAAAATTTAGTGTATGGATTATATGTTATATCAAAACCAAAAACACAAAAAACATTTTTTAATCTTTTTATTCTTTACCCTTTAAATTTACATAATTTTACCATTTCAGTTTTAACCATGGTAACTTGTATTTTTTATTTAGCTAGGTAATTTATCCTCTAAGACTATAATTAAAATGAGTATTATAATAAAATTAGAAGCTAATTTTTCGAAATATAAAACAATATTTTTTAAATAAAAAACTTCAGTTCATGTAAAAAAAAATTTAACACAATCACGAGTAACGCACTAACCCCTGTTTTAATCTTAATTAAGGTAATTAATTTTTATTATGTTGATTTAAATTTATCAACAGAAATTAATTTTAAATTAATATATAATATAAATAATTAGGATTTCATATATGTAATCCATTTTATCAAATTAAAAAAACATAAGTGTCATAATTTAATTTAAAATTAATCCTGTAGATGTGAATAAAAGGTCGTTTTCCAAAAAGAAAGTTTCCAAAAGTATAGAAACATTTAATTTGAAAATTAAATAAAAAATTTATGAAAATGAACAAAATTAGATTAATAAATATATAATTAAAATAATTTGACTTTTAAATCCATCTTAAAATAAAATGGATCTTGTAAATTCTTTAATTAAAAATACATTTTTTAATAAAAATCATTATTTTTTAACTATTATTCAAAAAACAATCTTTCTCAGAAAATTCTCAAAAAGTAACCCTAATAAATTTTTGAAATGTTTATCCAAAAAATAAAGATAACTTTTATTAAATCCACTTTCCAAAATTTTCAAGAAAATATTTTTAATATTTGATCACAAAAATCAATATAAAATATTTTTGGGGAAGATATTCTTTTCAAAACATTTAATTAATTTACCAAAAAATCAAGTAATTTTTACCTATATGTTTTTAGATAAAAAATTATACACAATTTAAAAAAAAAATTATTACTATTAATAGATCTAAATTTAATGTCTAGGTTCTAAAGGCCTGGTTTAAATAATAATATTAATAGTGTATTGTAGTTCCTTAAAACTCAGTGTTGTGTATAACACAAGTTATCCAAGAAATTAAATTTATTTGAATAAAATTCAAAAAAAAGTAATAGTGTTACATGAAACCTCCTATTCTAGTATCTATACCCACCGTTATTATATTAGTAACCCTTAAATACTTCTCATATTTTGTCCTAAAATTTTCCAAGATAATTGGCATTAATATTTTTAAAACATTGAATGCTAGATAATTTAATGTACCAGAAAATTTGTATCTTATTATAGAATGTATCATAAGTGGATAAATGGATCTTAGGTCTCAAAATAAAATGATGTAGAATTCATACTACAATATACACAACTTCTCATTAAAATATATTTAGAATCTATTTTCAACTAACACTATTCTTCCTATCTTCATAATGCTTATATTCTTCCTCTCAACAACCCCATTTTTTGGGGAGTATATAGTGTAACAAACTAATTCTTGATTCAACGTATGGAAATATAAAATAAAAATTCATCACAAGTATATTCCACTCCACTAGAATATCTCAATTTTTTGATGAAGATTACTTAATCTTATTAACATGTCTCCTGATAGTTTCAAATAATTCAATGGAATCTGACATGTGCTTACTGAACATCACATTGGACACTCGAGTTAAATAATCAATGAATGTGATGGATTATAAATTACCTCTTGTATACTTTTTCGTCCTAAGTCCACACAAATCAGTGCGAATGAGTTATTATGGTACGGTAGAAAGAATATCTTTTTTATGAGATACATATGTCATAATTTTTATTTCAATATTCAAAAAACCATATAACCTTTGGTTTTTATCTTGTGTAGATATCTCACAAATTCTTGTTTCTAAATTTTTATTAGGCTTATTTGGCCAATATGGTCTTGTATCACATTCCATAACATACTCTATTCTTTTTCATCCCTATAAAATGTATCAATTAAATCACTGATTAAAAGAATAATACCATTTTTTACCTTTCCTTATGAAATGATTATTCGATCTTTCAAGATTTTTATGATACATGAGTCCTTGGAAATAACATCATTCCAATCATCACAGATATTACATACACTAAATATATTATTCTTTACTCTTTCCACATAAAATTCATCATTTGATTTAGGATTTTTAGAACTAATTTCAGTCCTTCCAACACCCTTGATTTTTATAGAATAACCATTTCTAAAGGTGACATATCTCCCTTAATGCTTCTCAATTTAATTCAGAATCTTCATATCACTAGTCAAATGGTAGGATCACCCACTATCAAAAACCCATTAAATTTTTATTATACTAGAATTTAATGAAACTTCACCTAGAGATGCCTTTTTTCAATGATATTTTGAGTACCCTTTACCTTCATGGAATAAGAAATATTTCTTAGGAATCATTTTATTAATTTACCTACAGCATAACACCAATACACATTCCTTCCAAATACCTACTCAATACATTAAAATCTTTTTTGAGTTGAAAATATTAAAATATTTATCTTTCTAGCTTTGTTTATATGAAAATATGAATTCTTCTCTTTTGGATGACTCCCCCTGGCATCATTCCTCAATTCAAGTTGTGACGTGTTGTACCAACTTGTGTATTAATTATACCTAAACACACCATTGTACTAGTAGTACCCTTGTAAGCTGAATCACCATGGTTTATAAATTTGTTTCTATAAAATTTTATAAATACGTTTTCTTACTAAACATTTTTATTCAATCTTGTATTTTAGATTTAAAGATATTACAGAGCTCCTAGATTCTTCTACTAATAAGGGATAATGTTTATTCCCATTATTCGACTAATTTTTTCAAAATCATGAGTTTAAATATGTATTTTTAGTAAAAATAGAATTACAAGATGATTTATATGGTACAGATTGAACTTGATATTTGGTACTAGTCTTCTCAGATGATTTAGAGGATTCAAACTTAATTTTAACCACATTTATAAAACTTCAATTTAACTTATTATATTTGTTGTAAATATCAATACACATAGACTATATCGTAGTAAATTTTTATTCATTCAAAGAAAATTTTTCTTTATGATATTTTTTCATCTTATCATATTTAACAACCTTTGGCCTAATATTTTTGATTTCATCCACAATAGTTACCTCCTCCTTTTCAAATTCAGTCTTATCCTCTGTCAATGTTTAATTTTATTTAACTTTTTATTTCATGCCCTTATATATCATGGGTTTTTTTTCTAAATACAGGATTCAATTGATTCTTGCAACATGTCTTCCAACTCATTTGGTTTAGATTTTTCTTCACTGCTAATTAATGTATCAAACACTTTCTTAACATGATCCATTGAACATGTAAATTTCTCATCAGATTTAATTTATATTTCACTATTATAAGGATGAATATATTCATCCTCTTTGCTCATAAAATTTATTCTATTTATTCTAAAGTACAACATATTTCTTCTTATAACTATAGATGCGTCATTTATATTGTTTTCCCACTTATTTATTTGACATTTCTCATTATCCTTAAATTATTCATCATGAAATGTTTTCTTTAAATATTTTATATTATGATTTCTAATTCCATTTCATTTATAAAATCTTTGTATAAATATTTTTTTTACTCTTTCTCTTTCATTTCTTGAACCTATTTGATATAAAATCAATTATTATGTGATAATCTTCATCTTTATATTAATTCATTGGTTTACATGGATTATCGTTAATATATTCTTTGACTATTATCTTCCTCATTTCCACAAAATCCTTTTTTATCACAAACCATTTTCTTATATGCTAAAATTTTCCTCATAGGTAATGAGAGGTTTATACAATTTATCCAACAAAATATCCATTATGTCTTCTTCAATAGAGATCTTATGATCATACATCTCTAAAAAAATCCTCATATATTTTTAATAATAGTATAATATTCATCTTTTTCACCAAATCCATAAATATTTATTATAATTTTATTCAGGTGAATTTATCATCAATATTCTCTTCTTCATCCAACTTCATGTCTCAAAACCTGCTCCTCCAAATATGTAATTTTTCCTCCTAACTATTATATTTTCTTCAAAGATATATTCTAATTTGTTCCATATTTAATTTTCTATTTGAATCCTCATAAATGTTTTCTATACTTTTTTAGACAAATACATGAGAATGGAATTTTGTGACTTACCACAACCTTCATATTTCTTTTCCCAATAAAGGCCATTCATGCATCATTTACAATGTGTGGAAGCTCTAAACTTCTAGATATCTAAATTATGATCCATGGAAAAGATAATATAGTAACATATTTTTCTCTTAACTATTATAGTAATTGTCATAAAATTTAGGAACATACCTCATTCAAATAGAATCCCAATCATCCATTACAAGCACTTAGTTGGATCAAACAGAGGGAACCATGATTTGATTCTAGTTGAAGTTCCAAGGATCAGTTTTCTTCATATATGGTGGGATAAATACATAAGGACTGGTTTATTTTTTCTATTTTCACTTTAAATCAACCTCATTGAACTATTAAACCCTGATCCACTTGTATATTATTTCTAAAACTTACTTGTGTATATATAAAATAAATAAATAGTGAACATGAAAAATTTTACAATCTTCAGAACCATTGTGTGAAGTCTCTTGCATGCCATTTATTTTTCAAAATAAACATGATGATGCAAGAGGGTGATGAAATGTGTCAATTTAAAAATACATAGATAATTTAATATTAATCCCTATTTGTGATTTGTAATGTGTTCTATTTATCATTTCTTCAATAATTTTAAATTGTGAAAAAAAAGAGAGAATAATGCGATAAATTTTATATTGGTTCTAGAAACGAATATTCCCTAGTCCACTCCACCAACACTTCATCTGTAGGCTTGTTGATTTTCACTAACATAGGTCCTTTTAAGAGGGACCTCTAAAACTAATTGTAGATTGTTGAGACCATACAAAGAGGTTCTTAAAAGGACTTCTGGTTCTTTATACGGAAACTCAGAAACACATCTTAGTCTGAGAGGATGATACTAAAACCTAAAAGAGATATTGATTATTGAATATAGATTAAACTCATAGATTCATATATAACTCACAGAAGAATACATCTTCAGATTATTACATAAAATACATCACAATATAGTCCTTTTAATGAAACATCATGTTTCCGAGGAAAATAATCAGAAAACACCAATGTATAAAAACTTACTTCTTAGTAAATGGGTGGATACACATCAGAAAAATATAGAATGTATGTCTCTAAAGTAGTATTAAAAATAGATTTAATAAAAAAAATTATATTATCAATAGATAGGTACAATTATAGTAATTGTAATAATCTTAGAGAGTTGAGATGAAATTATAAACAAAATCATTTTTGGTAACATCAGAGAAATAGAGAGTCATTCATAAACATTCAACTCTTAGATTCTATATCAAATATAAAAACCTTTCGGAATAAATTAGAAATCAAATTTAATTTCTGTAAAGAATACATATAAATATTTATAGATAAATCATGATATTCAAAACAGACAACATGTTTGAAATTTTAATTTATTCACCCACTAAAATTATAACTTTGCATATAAATTTGAATACTCTAATTTGGTTTTTAAAAACCAATGAAATGATATTATAATTAACTTTAATTGGATATTTACTCTGATGAAATCATTTCTGAAATCCCAAAAAATATCTAGAATTCATAACTAAAAAATTACTACTATAACATAGGGATTGTTCTTTGTATAGATGACTTCAAAAAGTATGGTACACAATTAACTATTGATTCTAAGCATTGGGTAAACATAATATATGTTAGATACTCAAATGTAGGGTTCTTAAAAAAATTAGGTTCCCAATTCTAATTTTAAATTCCAATATTAGATTCCAAAAGTATAGATCCTAAGTGAAACTTAGGTTCCCATTTTGACATTCTGTATAAACATGGTGTTCTAAATAGTGATTCCAGTCTCCTTAAAAATGTCAATAATACTTAGATAATAAATGATCATTATAATTACATGAAGAATTATAGGGAAAATAAAATATATATACTAATAAATATATTATTAAAATTTACCTAAATAAAATTCATTAATAAAATAATTAGGGTATTTATAATCATGAAAATCAATGAAAATTTAATGAAGTTGTTGTATCAAAATTCATATTCCCAACAACATTGTAGTTTGGAATCTCTAACCATGAATTATTCACTATATGCACAATTTTCAACAATCTTATATTGTATGGATAGAGTCACTCTTTTAATTTCTAGAGTAACACTAAATTGTGAACTTTCACATCACCTTCATACAAAAAATGTAACCATAATTAGAATAATCTTCGTGAGAGATTGATTACTCAAAAAAAATACATGTATATATATATATATCTTCCTCGATGAGCCCCATGGATATTCAATAAAAACTACTCACTTTATGAAGATCATTATGTATAACTACTTATCAGTATCAAACTCAGATTATTTATTAATAGCTTGAGTTCAACCAGTTGTAGATAAGGATATTGAAACTTAGATATTTAGACCCTCCTATATTGTATTGGTATAACCAGATATATTTGGATGACATTTTCCCAAATGATAGTGGCCCATACTATACACCAGGATGAAACTCTCAGGGGTTGATCTCTACTTTGAGATCATTAGTGTTTGTGCAGGGGAAATGCAACCCAGATCTGGGGGTCATTTGGCCAAATTTCCAAGCCCAACTTTTGTGGAACTATAGAAACTTTGACTGAATAATGAAGAGATAACCATGTGACGCTAAGAGAGTACTATAGCATTTCATAATTCAATATGGATACTGTAGAATATCTAACTTTAGTGATAATGATATTATATCTCTACAAACTTATATACCCCGGTAACTTTAGAATCTTGGACTTGGATGGCAACAACACTATATCATTGTGGACTTCCAGTCACTATTAATTGTATCATAGTGATTCATCATATTTTTTAGATCATTTAATCTAGAGTTTTAGTGTATGTGAAACTATTATCTCCTTCCAATTGTGCTCGTGAATTATAGTGAAGTTATTTTACCTCTCTATGGACGTACGTATATTTACCTGACTACGTAAATAGTTGTGTTTTTGTTCATCATCTTATTCTTATAATTTTTTATATCTTTTCTTCACATACAAGCCTCTTTCACTGTGACTCCTGACATTTTTTCAACAACCTCTTATTTTTTATCTCTAAAAAAATTTATTCTGTATATTTTTGTTACTCACATGTCTATCTATATCTCTTAAATATCTCCTTATATTTAGGAAATAAATAATTCTAGAATTAATTGAATCTCAATAAATTATTTTCCAAATAAACATTATTGTTTTTTATTAGAAAAATAAATCACCCTGATTATTTTTATTTTCATATACCATTAGGATCATTTTCATGAACCATGATCTCATGTAACTTCTCACATTTAATTAACATCATCCCTCCAATAGAATACCTATTATACCTTTTATCTCATTTAGTTTTTTGAAAAACATATTCTAAAATATTCTCCCATTTTGATCACCATTAGAGAATAATTAAAAATAATTTATTTTTAAATTATAGTATTACTCATCTTCTTCTTCCGATTATTTTAGCTCAAACTCATCTCATTCCATATTATTATAGGAAAAAACTCCACAATGAAAGAAACAATCAATAATTAGAACTAAAGATATATTGGATGGTGTTTGATGTTGATATTGTGTTTATTGAAAATCCATTTATAGGTTCACTTCTGGAATCGTTGGCTATAACTATATCTCAAAACTATTGGAATTTTCGGGAGAACTGTTGGTATTGCCGATACAAATAGTTATGTTAACTGTTGGTTAAATAGTTGTTGGTGTAACCCTATACCAATGGTTTTTAGAAAACCACTGGTAAATGAGTAATGAAATTTTAGGTTACCAATGGTTCTGATATAAATATTTGTATATCTCTATTCCAAACGTTTTGAAACTGTTGGTATAGACTTACCAATAAGCCAAAAATAATAGCACCCCAATCATACCCAAACTGCTGGTAAAAATCACAACCACACCCAACCATGGTCAATTACCTATAAATAAATTCACAAAACATCCCAAACCAATATACAAATAATGATAACAAAATAAACTAATTAATGTAATCAGAAAATGATAAAACATAGTCAAAATATCACATATATACCTTCAAAACTAATTATAAAACTTCAAATGTCATAAATATCAGTAAGACAATATAACGAATCAGTCTATCCCTCATCACCAATACCATTACTATTATCACTTCCATAATCACTTAGAAACCTCACTTTCATGATCATTGTCATCCTCACCATCATCATAACCATCACCATCACCATCGACATTGCCATCACTATTTCCAAGAACATCACTATCCTGACCACCACTAAGATCATCCCCCAATGAACCATATAATGTATGTTTCATCAAAATATACGTATCAAAATATAAGGCAGTATCTAGAGGGATTGATAGACATTAGACTTCCATTTTTTTCATAAATTCATCATTGGACTTTTGACTTCATTCATACTCATGTATGACCATTGGCTTCTAATACCTTAGCCTTGTTAGGTGTTTTTCGTGAATGAGATGTTTCTAACTCAGTGCTACCAAAATTGGCACCTAAAGTGGCCTAATATCAAGTGGGAACAATACTCATCCCTACTCCACGATGTACCCTTCAATGGTGATCCTCTCCCAAAACCAGGTGTAAAGGATCATTTAGCCTAAAGTTGTCAGATTTCTGTTCATCAAGGGACTCCGAAGCAGATTGTTAAAAATATAAATATACTATTACATTACAAAATAGATATTAAAATTTGAAATTAAAAAATTACAAAATTACAATATGTTGTTGTGCCAGTTAATTTATCACGCTTCCAAATTTATTCTTTATGCTTGATAAAAAAAATTTCCTAAGGCACATGTCCTTCAATATTCAAAACCTCCCTCTACAATGACATTAAATATATAAAACCATAATTCAAAATAAGTTATAAATAATTATTTAAATAACTAAAATAAAATGTATATACTTAATGATGCAATATTATTTCTATAATGATTGATTACTTTGTGTAAGTATGATATGAGTTAGTTAACAAAATAAATTTTATATAATATATTTGTAGAATTCGGAATATTATTAAATAATGATTTGATACATTAAATTAATGTATAATTTATGAATTCCTATTTTTGTATATTACTTCCATAAATATATGGGATATGTAATTATAGAACAATGGAAATGGAATCTTTGTATGGAAAAAAACAATTCATGATTAAATACATGTATAATATGGTAAAATGGATATGTGAAATGTATGATAGATATGTTCAAAATTGGTTGTTTTTATGTTTATATGATTTAATTTTAAATTGGTTAAAATAGAGAAAAGAAAGGTATATTTTTCATTGATGGATATTGATGAAAGCGCATAGTCAATATTGGTGCTTGTTTTTGATAAAAATACACATGAAAGAATTGGATTTATTGTTTATTTGGTTAAAGTGGGTTAATGTTTAGTTATTATGATAAAATGTAAATTTCATATATTATGTTCCAGTAAGTTTAACAATATATTTTTAGCATTGAAATGGTGTATATATAGTGTTATTTTTGTTTTAGGTAAAATGAAAAGAGGTTTAGTTTGTTTTATATTTTAATTCTAGTATTTATTTTAGTTCTTAGTATCTTATTGATATTTGGTAATTATATTGGTAATTTGGATTTTAATCCTTACAAGTAATGGTAATATACCTTGAGGTAATTGGTTTTGAACTTCTTTAATTTTATAATTCAACAATGTATTGCATTATGGTTAATATAATAATATAATTGGGTTGTTATTTGATTTCTTGATATGAAATTAGTTAATAATTTAAAGAGGGATGTGCTAACAGGATATGTTAAATATTAATAATTATAAAACACATGATGTTATATTATTTTTATCCTTGAATATTTTAGTGAATTAAGTATTATATCGAATAAAATGAGTTGCGTAATTTAATTGACACCTTAAGTGGAATAAAAGTTTTTATGATGATTTAATCTTATTGGATTTATACTGCTAAAATTTGATTATCTAGTATTAAATAATAATTTCATGTGATTTAAAGGGGTAAATTGATGGTATAGTATTTAAAGGTGATAATGTTGTCAATTGTTTAATTAATAATACTAATTCATATTTTTGTGTTGTAATTTTTTTTAAATTGTGTTTTTGTGTGGTGAGTCATCATTAATGTTCTATAATGTATTTTTTAAATCATAATGTGGAATGTTGACATGTAAAAGGTATTTTACATGATGTAATTTATTGTTCAGTTGAATAACTTTTGTATATGATGTACTTTCTATCATGGATGATAGAAATTAACTCATAATTTTTCTTATTGTGATATTTTTTTATGAAATGTGATTCTCATATACTATATATTTCTCCCATAAGATTCATGTATTGAATTATCCACTATTTCAAGTCAAAATTTCAATATATTTGTAACATTAGTTCTATATCAGTGATATATTTAATAAAACTATCATTTTATAATAATGTGATGATCTTTTTTCCCTTTAAAAAAATATTCTCTCTTCTAAATCTAATTTGGGGGATTATTGATTCTTTGTGTTCTTAGATTTTCTACAACACCCTTCCCTAGGTATATTTTGTTTATTGTTCAAGGTTGGTAACTTATTTATGTTATTTGGTGTTTAACTTATCATTATAAATTATATGTGCACTATTTATTTATTAAGTAATTTCACATGATTTTTTGGAATTATAAACTAGTTCTACTGTTATAGGTTAACATTCTATAATTTTATGTCACATTAACAGTCTAATGTTATTTCTAAGTGTATGAATTATAGATCACCATGATTAATGTGGAAATTTAAAGAGAATAATGTAAATAAAAAATTGTTAAATTATGTAATAATTGATGAAATGATTAAGGTGAATAAATTAGTAATACAATTGATGTCTAAATGAGTAATTATTTTTGTCAAGTGTTAATAATTTTGTTAAAAATTAATATTATATTTTTATGGATTTTAGGTTATTATTGGGATATGTTTTTTTGTTTTTTTGTTTAAAATAAATGACTTCTTCTATAATGAGTATATTAGTATTTGAAAATAATGGATTAAGAGTTAACACACATAATTACTGAGAGGATTTAATCATCAGTCATTGTGATGTGTGCTGGGAGTTTGGTGTGAACTTATATGTTGTATGTTTTTTTGAATTAATGATTAAAATTCATCTTTATTGTGGAAATTAGTGTTTTAGATCTTTTAATAATCAATATATCTAATGATCAAAGAAAAAGATACGATTAGTTATGAACATTTATGTTTATGAAAATTCTAGTTTTATGTATACTGTATGATTAAAAAAATAGAGGTGGATGGTGAAATTTTATGGGGAATCGATAATTTCATATGTATTGTATGTGAACAAGTGTAGTAGGGTCCATTTCCTCAATATTAACAAAAATTATAGTTCCTTTATTAAAAAACATCATTGAATCAAATCTAGAAATATTTTAATTAAAATAAGAATAACATTTTTTTTCTACTTATGGAGTTGTAAAATATTATGATACATAGTAAATGATTTTTGGACTAATATATAAAACTATAAAGTTCAATATAATCCTTTAAAAATGGGAGGAATGGATTTAATTAAACAAATTACATCGAGGAAGGATTAAAATATCAATTCCACTAATAGTTTTGGATTCTTGGAGAAATTTGGTGGAAAATAAAATCAAAGTAGTTTTTGTAATGATTCATGATTTTGAAATCCATCCAATAATGTTCTATAAAATATAGATAATATAAGGCCAAAAATAATTATACAAGAATAATTGAAGTTAAGGATTCCATTGGTTATGTAAAAAAGTAATTTATTAAGAAGAACACACCCAAGAAGGCTGCGAAAATTGTTTCACAAAAAATAACAGTATAGTTATATTATGGAATAAAAAGAAATGATCTAATCTATTTAAAAACCCTTTGAGTTCATGTAATGATGGAATTATGTTGATTAAAAATAAATAATCGACCCAATAAAGAAAAATGTGGATTGGTTTGGTGGAGTAAATTCAGGATAATCCATGTAAATGTTCAAAGAATGATGACAATCATACTAAGGAATACATGATCCTTTATCTATCCTAATTAAAAATTGAATTAAAATGTAGAGGAAAAAAAAGAAATTGAAATTCCTACAAAAAATAATGGATTCCACATAAATAAGAAATAAAATTTTATTAGTGGTTTTCAAGAAAGGATGACCCAAAAACTAATGGGAATCTATGTGGGATGTGTAACCTAGATAGACATATTTCAGATGACTATTTGAACATACTACCATCCCAAAAAGATATTATAAATAAGATGAATCTTACCCTATGTGTTTCTCATAATTTTATTTAAATATTTCAATATTGGTGGAATACCTTATAAAGAAAGAATATATTGGTTACTTTTAATTAATCATCATCAATCATATAAGTTAAGGACAAATGGATAGAAGGTGTGCTTTATTTATGTTCCTCATGTTTATTTTCTATTATTCTAAAACAATTCTCTTTATAACTAATTTTACGTTAAAAAAATTAGAAATGTTTTATATCATTGATATATATCAAAATCATACTCTACCATCCACTTTCCAATTACATCATAAGATGCATCCAACTCTCTTTTCCCATAGTATCGTAAATAAAACATATAAAATTAAAAAAATATTAATAATTTATATAGGAATCTATATTAAAAAATTATACGATAAACCCCATTTTATACATCCCTATAATAAAAATATCTTTATCATATCCTAAACCACATAATTATTTAATATTGTTTTTTTTAAAAATTATAATGAATCTATATAATTTATTATTGAATAAATTTTGTTACAATAATTCTTTTAAATATGAAAATTATAAAGGAGTGTTGTACCTTCTTCCTCTCATGTTCCGGTATTATAGTCTACCCAAAAGTATAGAATTATTGTGTAGAATCCTTGTTTTTTTATTTACTTTTTTATGATTTATAAAAATGAATTTTCAATAATAAAAAACACTATGTATTAATTAAAATCAGGGTAATTTTCATTAAAAATCTCAAATTTTATTAAAACCTTAAACTCATTACCCTTTAAATAAGAAATCATTTCTAGATAATGTGTTACTAGACACACATTCATGATAGGTGGGGATACATCATTTGGAATGTGTCTCTAGGATAGTGGTCTGATGGGAAGATGATACAGTATTTGGAAAGCCTCCCCATAAAAATCCTACATTCTCAACCAATTTAAAGAATCATTTGATTTTTCTCATTATACTCAACCATTAGTTATATGTGGATGTTCCACACCACACACAAGCATATACACCCATGCCATCTAGTGGTAGATTCAGCTGTGAATGAAATAAAGTATTATATAAATTCATCTTATAATGAAAGACAGTTATGGTGAAAACTATTTACTAGTGTTCTATAAATATATCTTATACAGTATGAAAATTGGGTGACACTAGATCACTAGGATCTGAAGGATCATCAACCTATACCAAAAGAGTGTGACCCAATGTCTTCTTCAGAGTCTCAGAATGTGTTATAGTTAATGTTGAAGGAGCATGAATGAAGAATCCCCAGGAGATTAAATTAGAAACAAAGGAATAGGATGTAGACATATGTGGAAATATATAATATATATGGAGAGTATGTTCCATTATCGAATAAGGGAAATTAATGTGATGAGGATCCGATGAAAATGTGGATGAAAACATATATGTCTTAAATATCATAGGTGCCTCTAACAACACTTTGGTGTAAGAGGATGTGAAAGATGATATGTTAATGGAAGGGATAGGGTGTTACTGGGTACTGTGAGTGGTACATGTAGCTCTAGTACCTCACCCCTCACAACATCTAGATGAGTATTACTAACACTAGACTCTTGAGAGAATAAATGTCTCCTTGGTGGTGGATACTGATTAAAACTTAAAAACAACTTTAATCAAAAGAAATTATATGTTATTGATATATATATATATATATATATTTAAACTAAAATACTCACAATAGGCACCAAAGGAGGGAATACCATCTCTCTCATGCAGTGATTATGTTCTAACATCCTTTTACTTCATATCTCTTTAATGTTTTTATATTCCTATATTTAAATAAAATGTGGAGTAAATTATAATTTCATAACTAATCTATAAGCCAAAAATGATAGAATATAGTACAAGACATAATTAAGAATTTCCATCTGTCAAACCAAATAAAGGATATGAAGTGATATAAAAATATCATTTTATATATATCGGTAAGAATATCAAAACATAGAAGGCATGTGAATGAAAAATCAATACATTCATATTAGTATGTTTAGCATGGGCATGATATGATTTTCTTCAATTTTCAATTCCATTAAATTTAATTTTTATCGTGTATTTTGATTTAGTTTGGTCAATATAATAGGTCATTTGTTCATTTTTTGGTTAGGGAATTTGGTTCATATTTTAGGTAAGCATATTTCTCTATTTTTTATGCAAGTCATTATTTTAACGGGTTTTTTTCATTCAAGTAAGTTTAATATGTTTTAATTCAATTCGTCTTATTTTTTGTTAAATTATTTTAGTTTTTTTAATTTGGTAGGTTCTAATACAGTTTAATTTAATATTTTAAAATCAAACTCAATGAAAACTGCAACCAGTACATGTTGAAAACGAACATGAAGGAAAATTTGGATATAAAATATTTATAATTAACAGTAAATCAATTTTAATATTACCAAACCTAACAATCCAAGTTAATAATCCTAATAAATTGAGAACATAGATGGACGATTCTATATATTTCCCACCACGACTTTAGGTTCACAATCAAATCTCACAATTGTACTATTAGAGTCATCATAAGTAATAAATTAATCAAGTCTAATAGGTAGTAGAGATGGTTTCAATTTAATTATAATCATCATCAAAAATATTATTTGGGATTGCTTCAATAATGGAACCAAATTTAGAACAAGGATGATCTTTCACATAAAAAACTTGTTTTTTCATTGATGCCAAAATATATGGCACATCAATAGCAAGATTGTTTTTCAAGTCATTAACATGAAATCCAAAATCCTCAAAAGATGTTCTATGACTCTTAATGAAAACAAAGCACTTTAATTTCATCATATTTACTGAACCATAAGAGTAAAAACCCAATATTAGTATTTTCTCAATGACTCCACAATAAGATACATTTTCAAATTGTGGTCTAATATTCGATGCACTAGTATAATAGCCAATTATAGAAGTTACCATAACAACATTATGCTGTTTTACATGCCCATTACATGGTTAGTGATAACAAATTTTAACCCATTAATCACAATTTATTTTAATTCATGAACAATAGAATTACGAACAAAATTGAAATCTATTATTTCCTCAAAGAAAAAGTCAGCAGAAAGCTCAATAAATCAAAAATAAATGAATAATAAAATTAAATATATATTAAATTTAATAAATTATTATAGTAATACTTTTACCAACAATTTCAACCAATCAAAAAACTTTTTATTATACAAAGTATCTCCCTTTCTCAAAGATAAATAATGATGCTTTCTATTTTTCATTTTTTAATGTTTCCAACCAAAAAAATTGAAATAGTTTAATAGATATGTGAAATTGCATGATATGAGATAACATATACATTTTATAATTACATATATGATATAGTCATCGAACAAATCATAGTTAAACAAAACTATGTGATGTTCCATCTCCCTCTATTTAAGGCTTAATATGGTCAATATATATGATCCAGAAATTCCCACAGTTTTAGAAAGTGATGGAAAACAAGGTTCAATTTTCTCATACTATTATTCTTCATTTCTCATTGGTTTGTTATTTCTCATAGTCACAGTAGACCAATACATTGAACAAAAGTCCATACATTCTTAACCCCAATATCCTTTCAAGATAGAACCATCAAGATGATTCATGTTCCAAACATAAGAATTAAAAATGTACAAATTTCAAAAGTTAGATATATAAAAAGAAAATAAGTATGTCCTAATAGAAGTATTTCAATTCGAATATGGATAGTTATATGCAATATGCTTGTGAAAAAATAATGGAGGAACTATTTTCTCTAACTCACACTAAATTAAGGGTCCCTCTTCAAATTGTTTTGGAAGAAATACATAGAAAATTTATTATAAAAATATCCCTATTAAAATATCTCAACTGAATAACTACCATCCTTAAATTATTGGGAATTTGATTATGGATTGTTATTGGAATCAAATCATGAATAAGGGTGTGATAATCCTGAGTCTGCAAAGATTTCGACTTCAAATCTATAATATTGAATAAGTTTGATACATTTCTTCTATAGCCATCAGGAACTTTAATAGTCTCTAGTATTTCGAAAAATTGATTTTTCCTCTATAAGAGTCATTACATAACAAGCACAGTTTCCATTTATTTTCACTAATACACAATGGATGAAATTCTTGTCTAATACCCTAATCCACTAAGTCATATCGAGATCGTAAATCATCTTTTTTATTTCCTTCAAAATTTAGAATAAATAAAGCAACCCTTCGCATAATTTTTTCAATGTTTATTATGTCTATGTAATGAAATAACAAATTGGTTGACTAATAAGGAAAAAAAGAAGATACTTATATTCATCCAATTGTAATTTAATTTAGCGGAAACATTCTTCCTCGTTATATATTTCATCTGCCCCTTCCCAAATGAAAAACGAACATCTTGAAATTCATTAAGTGCATCAATTCTAAGAATATGATGAGGTGGATTGTTGGTCTCAATGTTATTTTCAAACCTTCAATGATTATCCCTGTATGGATGATCCATTGGCATGAATCATCAATTTCTATAAAAAATTAACTATAGTGATTTTTAATTCTTCTAGATCATCTATTCTTTATACAAAAAGGATTTAATACTTTACCCTTCATGGTCCATCTAGAAATCATTTCATAAGCATCCAAATCCATTATAATATATATAAGCACAAAAGTAATATGAAATATAACTTTTCAACATGCTCCATTTCTGTGCACACCCACACTCCAAATATATTTCAACTATTTTATTAAAGGATTGTTTTATACATCTATATCATTGTTATGATTATAAGGTTCATATATTATTATACTCATGAATGTGGAAGGTGTTTTCATACAAATCCATGTAGAAAGGTTATATATTTTCATGAAGCCATCCATGTACTATGTGAAGAATGCATCTGACCAAATGACTTAAAATCATCACATGATTGACCCAAACATACATTATGCTTGTTATCTAAAAAATCAGAATATCGAGCATCAAATGTCTGCAGTGAAAATAAATTTGGAAGATGAATGAACTCATCATTATCATTCTTTCTCTTCCTATCATTCCATCACATATTTATTTGAATTTCATCAAACATGAAAATATTATTGAGTTTTGGAATCAATGGAAAGTGACACATTACATTTTATAGAATATTTGTTGGTCTTCTATTAGAATTTGGATTCCATCGTGATGTGACACATTTTATAAAATCTTTTCATTTAGTTCTTTTCTCCTAGAATAAGATACAATATTTCAGTAAATAATGAATTCTTTTTTTAGAAAATCAAATTTCATCAACTAACTTCTATCGAATTTAATGTTTTGATGGAATATCTTCATAATTTGGAATTATGTTATTCAAAAAGGTAGGAATATAATTTATAACATTATTAAAAATCCCATACATGTTTTTCCTATGAAATAGTCAGAGTAAAAAATTCAAACCTTTTTATTTTTCCACATTGCGATATACTGGGGTAGTGGCAGCATCATTCAATTTTTTCACCCTATCAATATCATCATTTTCAATACATGTATCTTGTGTTCTTGTATCAAAGTCCTCTTGGGTTGGAATCCATTATTTTATATGATGATGAATAAATAGAAACCATTCATCTAATAAATTATCTCATCCATTCCTCTCATTCAGATGATAAACTTTTTTAGATTAAATTTTCTCCGCATTGTGATACTAGAAATAGTAGTTTTCTTGAAAAACAAATTTGGTTATGTGGTAGCTAACTTATCTATTAATTTACCATGTTCTACTAACACAATTATAACATTGTCAATGTATAGAAAAACTATCTAAAGCATTATTAAACAAAATTCTAAAAATCTCTCTAATTTTTTTTGAAAATTGATTGTGTCCGTTCAATTTCATACATCGAAATTATATTCATTCTATAAAAAAATGTAATGTTTCATCTCATAAATGAAATGAAATATGATTGAAGTTAAATTGAAAAAAATATATAATCAAATTAGAATTTTTAAATTTATGTGAAAACATAACAAAAAAAACTTGCCTATATGATAATCAGCATATAAAAAGCAACAAAATACTATATAAATAAAAAAATTAGAAAACCCTGATATTGAATTCCATTATATCAATGAGTGAAAACTATACATAATACTACACAAAATTCTGTTGATGATTACTATTTTTATCTTTTCTCTTATTCAGTTCACTTTTTAAGTGTGTGCGGTGATGAGGGAAAGTACGATTGTGGTAATAATATAGGAGAAAACTATAAAAAAGTAGAAAAACTAAATTATAATCATGCGTGATTCAATGTGTGGGTAGAAACAAGAATGTGTGAATAATAATTGTTTGAGTTAAAATTATGAAAAAGTGAATTAAGTAATGAAAACATGATGGAAATTAATAAAATAATTCAAAGGGGTTTTCATTTGAAATGGGTTATTTAAGACGTTTTTATAGATATAAGTTTTTTACTATAGGATAGACGATCCTTTTCTAAATTTAGTAGTTTCGAAATAATGTAATTAATATATTAAATAATATGATTTTGACATTTTATTTGGTAAATTATTTTTACTGGTCTTAATATAGGTAGTTTTGTTTAATACTAGTGATTATAATTAACCATCAATCAATGAATCATGGTAGGAATTCATAAGATCCAATTTATTTAGTTATTATAAAATAGCAGATGAACAGTGATGAAAAAATCATCTATAAGGGAATTTGATCAAATCTGTATAATAAAATATCATAATTATTTTAGCTTACTATAGTGGGAGGGGTTTCATTCATATTTAATAGGTGATCCATTCAACTAAAAAATTTCAATAAGGAAGAAAATTCATGTTTCTATGATTTAACATAGAGACGTGGGTGTACGGTATTTTTTATACATGAAATGAATAATTTCAATATTTAAAATAGAACATTGAAATTAATAATTTCATAACCACCTCATATTTCATATAACAAAGTACTATAATAAATAATTTTAGAGTTTCCTCATATATATTTCAAAAATAATAATAGGTTTATATTAGAATAATATATAAGTATAGAGTAGCTGAATTAAAAAATACATCACACACAATCAAATTTGTTATGAAATTAAATAGAAAATATAATGAAAACAAACCTTCATTCAATGAATATGAAATATGAATAAAAAATCGGTTATTCTTTCAGACCTAGAAAATAAATTAAAATTATGTTTTAAATAAGATGTGATTTATTTGGTACTTAACAATATGATATTCGAGAATAATCCAATGAAACCCTTAAGGGATGATAGATTTCTATTGAAGGAGAAGAAAACTGAATTCCTTTGGTCAGTGTTTTATATATAGATAATAATGGAAAATGATTCATAGAAAAAGAAATGAATGACTTGGAACTCCCAAATTAGATGTTGAAGAAGAACCAAATTAAAATAGAAAATGGGGATGGATCACCACACCTGGGGAAGAATATGTAACTGCTCATAGGGCACAATGTTTATGCATTTTTGATACGAGGAGGTTCAACCCCTGATATAATTTGGGGGAACTCAATGCCAATGGTTTTTTAATACCATTGGTATGTAGAATTTATACCACAATATACAAATGGTTATATATAACTGTTGGTATATTAATAGGGTATACTGATGGTTTTATGAAACCATTCTATAACCTTAACTAAATTAGTATATACCAACACTTATTACAAATGATCGGTATATAAGTACCAATACCAATGGTTTATGAAAACCATTCGTATAAGTCTATTGGTATATAATACTTTTCCACAACTGGTTCCTAAAATGAGTTTTAATACATAAAAAATGGATTACATAAAATGTATTCCTTCTGTAGGAGTTACAAAAGTTTGTTCTATGAAATATTTCTTAGTGTTTTCTAATTTTTTGGAGTTAAAAAACTAGAGGTTCTGGTGAATTTCTACAAAGTATTCAAGGGGGATGAAGATTATTTGAATAGTTAGGTGTGATGTTCACATAGTCCAGTGTATAGTCTATGTAGTCAGGTATGCAACTTATGTAAGTAGTTTATAGAAGGGTTTTTCATGAAAAAATAACATGTTCCATGAATTATAGTAGAAAAACTCTTGCAGGGGAGTATGGCGATGGTCAGGGAATCATCTGACCGATATAGTGGGTGTGTGGTTCCAAAACGAAGATTTTTGTTTAATGTGATATTAATGAAATTATCACAGGACTATTACTTTTTGAGTTTTATAAACGTAATTTTGAAACTGTTAATTGTTAATTCCAAAAATTAATGATTTTATCAAAAAACGGTTTCCAATAAATATCCCAATGATTCATCTATTAATAGGATGATAAGAAGTTAAATAAGATATGTGTGATTAACTAAAGATCATGATGGAAGATTTTTTCGATGAAGTATGTTTGAGAATTGAGCTCATGAAGTCAATTTGTGAGGTATATATCAAAAAACAAGTATGTGGTCAACAAGGATTATACATGGTGGAGGAAGGAATATTTTCATAGAGTTATGATAAGTGGGGTTCACTACCTTTGAAGGTTTGTACACTACCTACATGGTTAAGTATATGAATGATAGAGGCATCTTTTAAGGGATCTCTATGAAGTACAGAGCACCATATGCAAAGGGTAGTACATGGTCCATGAGGATGAGCATGTGAAGATCTAATGTATGAATCTTTACTTCATGTAAGGTAGTTTCGAGAAGGAATTTTCTTGAAAAAATATCATGTTGTTATTTTGGAGGTTGTTATTTACATTATATAATCAAATTTACACTATCATTAATGAAATAAAAGCATACACTCGTGAAAATATTGTAGTGACCATCATGTAGATAAACTAAGGTAGACATTATCTAGAGTAGTGTGCAAGGATATGTCGATGGAAGCGATCTGAGAGATGTAATGTGATATACATGAACTCTTCATAAAATCATTTCACTTGGCATGGATTGAAAGTGGTCAAAAATCGTAATCCAAAAAATCTAGTGATTCTAACTAGATTCTGGTATGATAAAATAATCACCAATGTATACTCCTTAGACTATACCTTAGTGGTCAACCAATTAATGATTATTATGTCCTATTTTATTATTTTCATTTTTGTGTTTGTTTATGGTGCTTTCTAATCAGATAGGTTTAATGAGTACTAACAACATAGGGTAAAATATCCTTTTAAATTAAAAGGGCAATTGTACACCTTGATTCACCCCTCCCCTATAAGAAAATTCCGAGGTAAAACAAGTGGTATTAAATCTTTGGTTTCAGGTTTTAAATCTATCTTCATAAATTCCTTGAAATGGAGAATTCAGTATATGATAAAGAAGTTCCTCTATTGGATGGATTAAATGACCATGTTTGGAGGATACAAATGTTATCACTTATTCAATATCTTGTTATAGAAGTTATTTTTTCTATATTAAATGGGATGGAATTCAGTGATTCTATATGGAAACCCATGACCAAAGCTAATGTAATGTCACAAATTTTTAGTGTATTGTTTCTAAATATTATATAGAATTGTTTCCAGACCTGGCATTGTGATAGCATGCGATTCTAAGGCCCATAGTGCCTAAAAGAAATGTTATAAATGATGTAAACCTTAAATAGTGTGTGTAATAGGTTATCCAAAAAAATTGTAATAACATTTAAATGGGTGCCCAGATTAGAAATCAGAGGGAACCATTGCATTCATAGCATCAACTTTTACTTAGGTGAGGCCTAACATCAATAGGTGAGGGTTGGTTGAATAAGTTAGTTCTCTGACATTTAAAGAAATAAAATAATTTAAAATATTTATTTTATTAACTTTGCATCAACGCAGTGATGAGAGAATTTAAATAAACTATTAAGCAGACTTTATAAGATTAGCTGCACAACCCTGTAATTCTCTAGAGGTGTATAGAGGATACCCTTTGGAGAAACCTCTCTACAATGAATGATGAAGAATAAACTATTCATGACCCTTGGTTCCAAATGAGTTATAGGATCCCATCAATGACATCAGTGGTATCCCTCTTTATCACCAATCTATCTTGACATAAGGTAAAGATTCTTATTTTGATTGTTTTCATCCCTATTTTTTGATTGAAATGATAAACGTGGATCAACCCATGAATAGGTTGACCTGTGGTTTGATAGTTCTTGTGGGAGGTTTTTTTTTGCATGTTTGTTATTAGGGATTGATTCATATTTGTTTCATTCCACATGATTCTTCTAATGGGAGTGGATCAATACTATAACAAAAAATGGTGGAGGTTAATTCCTCGATTTGTTTAAGAATTTTTTCTCCTGACCCCATGTTTTTTTCTTGTTCTTCGCGGGGTTTTGAACAAAGGATCATTGTGCATCCATTTCTCAATGAAAAAATCTCAAATCGCAGACCCGACATCTTGAAGACCCAGTAGAGGCGTGAAGACAATGGAGGTAGATGAATTGACACATTTCTGAAGAAATCATTCTTTGATTATTCTTTACGTGGATGATCGTAATGCATTTTCGGAGCTGATCGAAGGCCTATAACCTATTGAATTAGCGTTATTATGATAGGACGACCTTGGATCTTGAGTTTTGATGTGATCGGGTCGCTAGATCGAGTGTTGGATGATCACATGAGGCACGGGAGGAAGAACAGTTATTTCTAGGAAATCATGATGAACAAAATGTGTATCCCGAAGAACACAGTGTGTGGGGCCAGTTCATCGCTGGCTAGGGTTTGGTTCTATTGGAAGTGATGAAATAGAATGTGACCCCTATCACATAGAGTGTTGGTCTATACATGTGACTTAGTTTGTATCTTGGATGATACATGGACACATGGTAGAGTATATGGCATATACTCCACCACATGGTCAAACCTGGCATGTTACACGAGTTACCCCAGGTATTGGTACATGGGTTGGAAGACATGGGTTGAAACTATGTACAAGAACATAGCCAGAATACATGGAGCAGACCCCAGATAGTTGGACACAATGTGTTACTCTTCTACATTTTGCGTATATATTTTTTACATTACATTCTCTTTTCGACACGGGTCGTTGTACACTAGCGGCACCCGGGGTCAGAGGACACAAAGTGTGATACATATACACATCATGTACTTCCTTGTACATGGAATGATCTTTTTTTCCACTGTACCTATGACCATTTTATTTATTAGTTCCCCTTTCTCATTCTCCTGAAGTTCAGGTATCATTTCCTTCCATAAGAGTATGATCCCCTCTGTAGGACTTTCTGGATAGAGTTAGAGTCCTTATGAGATGTCTGGAATGAGATCCTCTACCCATTCATGGTCCTACGTTGTGTCAGGTATAGACGTGACCAATCCTACAGGACACTGATCCTCTACTTAGCAGGCGAATCCGAATGAGTCATGGTACTCTCCAATTCCCTAGAATAGATCCTCATCCATGTATCAGGATATTTTATCAACTCCAGAGTGAGTTCTCCTAGAATGAGTGTATCTATTCACTCTTCAGATCTATCGGTTCATCTATCTCTCTCTTGGTAATTCTCGTTGAATAGTACATATTGGATGGATTTTATCAGAGTTATCAGACTCGTAGAGCGATTTCTCCCAGAAAATCTCTTTATGGAATATTTATACTAAATCTCTGGTGTGGGTATGCAGTTTCTGTGACCTACCTCTATACTCTGGTTCTGGGTTTTGATTATATTTCTATGTTTCTTTTGTTATATGTTTTGTAGACATGTACTATGTAGAGAGGACTATTCCTTTACTTTGTATGTTTATTTGTGATTTTCAAGGTCCTCTATTGAGTATTTTTATACTCACCACTCATGGGCTTTGCCCGCACATGTCATGACTTGTGAAAAAGGGAAGCCTTTTAACAGAGTCTCGTGAAAACCCAGATCGGACTGAGATTTGTGAGATTTTTTATAGTTCAAGGTGTTTCTACAGCTACGATCACTAATCCCAGTACCCATTTCCTATTATAGGTTGGATTTCATAGTTTATAGACTCTTTTTCTTTTGGTGGGATTGTATTTTGGCCTGTATTACTTTCCGTACATTACTTTTTGTTGTACTCTATTGGTTGTGTTTAGTTGTATGCATGAATTTTGTTTCTTAGTGGGTTTTTTAAGTTTCATTATTTTTGGGATTGGATATGTGTATGTGGGTAAAGGTACATGGGAAATTCTTCTCATGTTAGTGATATGGCTACTCAGTGATAATCACCAGCCCATGGCCTATTGGAGGCCGGCTTAGGGAGTAACGATGTGTTCCCCACTGGGATGGGTCGTGACAGAGTAGTATCAGAGGTGTTTTCTTCTTATTTAACCAAGATTTTGTGAGGTTGGTTTTTTGAAACAGTGTTAACTCTGTCAATTTTGGCTTTTAGACCAGGTACTCTAGTGTTGGTGTGGGCGGCCAACATATTCATACACAAGGACTCTGATAACCTGCCTTTTGACTCGGTACAAGAGTACACTAGTTATAGGGAATAAAAATAATGTTTCAGTCATCGTATAGAAATCAATTCTATTTTCTGTGTCCTTTAGTTTCAGCGATCTGGATATACTATTTGATCATGGTACATCTTTTTTCCTACACGATGCCTCCGCGATGCAAGGAAACTAGGATTTAGCAGCTCGATCATGAAGATGCCCCCTTCAGTGACAAGGTTT
This sequence comes from Viscum album, assembly GCA_963277665.1. Taxonomy (NCBI): domain Eukaryota; kingdom Viridiplantae; phylum Streptophyta; class Magnoliopsida; order Santalales; family Viscaceae; genus Viscum; species Viscum album. Next base: position 398,601,219 of record OY728158.1, read on the forward strand.
CAATTCAGGGGTCCAATTCCCCATGAATTACTTCAATGTGGTGCACCTTCTATACCACCACTAGTGGAGTAGCACATGGTGCCTGCAGTACCACCAGGTGGGGAGCACAGGATGGGCGTGCTCCATGAGTTTTAGAGATAGATAACCCTTGGGTTATGAGGTGAGCCATATCCTCAGGAATCTGAGGACTGACTTGAGGTAGTTACTAGTCTTTTACGTCTAGTGAGGACACTAGCATACCATATGGTTATCCTAGGAGAAATAATTCTTTAGGGTTCAACGATACGATGGTGGATTTTGACCATGAAAACTCACAATGAGGAGACTCTTTCATGGATGGAGTTGGAGTGACTCTTTAGGGATGATTTCTATCTGATTATGCTAAGATAAGTGCATATCAAGAAGATTCTTCAGCTCCATATGGGTAATATAACGGTGTATGAAGATTCAATTAGGTTCACAAATATCATCAGGTACTTGATGGATATGGCCAAGGATAATTACTTTAGACCTAGGACCTTTAATCGAGATCTATGAAGGGGCATCTTAGATAGTGTTATACCTATATGAATTCTGAATTATGATGGAGTTCCTGAGTAATATTTGGTGGTGAAGAGCTTCTTGGATAATTAGAGATAGATAATTGAAGTAAGGGGAAGGAAGACAGGTGTAGAGACCGCAGAAATAGGAAGTTGGAAATAGGCATAGGGATCTAGACATAGAAGATGTTACTAGAAGACCCATAATAGGAGATCTATAATTTGGGTCTCTCAGGAAGGATCCAGTCAGCCTAGGGAGAGGCGATTCTACTCATACAATGATAGAAGAAAACTCACTAGATACTTCCCAACCCATAGGACTACTGCTAGGGAGGTGGTGGATGGACCACCGAGGTAGAGGTAAAAAGTGGAGAAGGCAGACACTCCAAGTGGAGTACATAAAAGTGGAGCAAGGAGATCTGTGGGAGGTGGAAGAGGTTTTTACATTCTTCTATAACCACCCCCATGAGGTATGCACCGATATCTGGGAGGTGTGGGATTGGGGAAAGGAAAGCTACATGCGGTTGAGGCGTATGCCCCATGAACTCTGAGGATGATCCGAGGTACAATCTGTGTATTTTCTACCTTAGTTGTCATACTTATAGACATAGGCTGCAGTCACTAATTCCTCACTACATGTCTTGTGTGAAACTTTTAGATTCCATTAGAGTAGTTGACTCAACCATTGCGCTTGGAGACTCCTACGAGAGGAGACTCAATGATCACCCATCTTTACCTATAGTGTGATCTTACCCATGGAGGCAAGAGTTTCAATTGGAACCACTTGGTGGTTGAATCAGGGCCTTATGACTTCATTCTAGGTATGGATTGGTTATTATCTGTCCATGCATAGATTGAATATTTGGGGAAAGGGATGAGTGTGTCCGCAATGATGGGATGTGGTTTTACTTTGTTGGTAAAAAGGAAAGCATAGAATCACATAATGGGATCATGCTAAAGAGGGTGTAGCCGATCACTAATGTTTTGGCCAGCCTTACCCTCAGAGCAATAGATGTTGTGAGCTTTCACTTCCTAGCAGTAGTGGTGGAGTACGAGTACATCTTTCCAAAAGATGTTCCATGACTACCTGCCAACCCATATATTGACATCTGCATCGACTTACACATCGGTATGACACTAGTATCATAACCAGTGTATCAGATGGATTCCATAAAGCATCACAAGCTGAGGGTGTTGTTGGAGTATTTTCATAGGAAGGGCTTCATAAGACCCATTGTTTCACCTTGGGATGCCCCAATTTTGTTTACTAAGAAGTCATATGGGTGTTTAGGTTTTTTCATGTATTACCGGTGCCTAAACTATGTTATAGCGAAGAACAAGTATCTATTGCCAAGGATTGAAGACCTCTTAGATCGGTAGAGAGGGGCATGGTGGTTCTCAAAGTTTGACCTTTGATTTTGTTAACATAAGATTCATTTACGAGATGAAGATGTGTCGATGATGACATTCAGATGGTTCTATGGCCACTAGGACTACTTGGTGATTCCTTAATGCATAATGAACTCCCCCTCATTTTTCATGGGACTCATGAACTAGATATTCTAGAAATACTTATATCAGTTCATAGTATTATTCATTGATGACAGCCTTGTGTACTCATCATTATAGTGTGAGAACACGAGACAACTACATATGGTTCTAGACATACTCTGAGAGCACCAACATTGTTGGAAGCTAAAAAGTTCCATTTATGAATATAGGAGTTCCACTTCCTAGGACATTTCATCTCAGAAGATGGTGTAGTAGTGGACCCCGCCAAGGTTGAGGTGGTGTTAGCATAGGAGCCACCTAGGAACATAATAGAGGTATATATATTCCTTGGGCGAGAATAATATTACTAGAGATTCATTATTTATTTTTCCTGGATATCAGCACCAATGACATCTTTGACCCAAAATGGGAAGCTTTTTCATATGGATGGAGAATTGATAGCAGGATCTCTAGTAGTTGAGGCATAGTTTGACGAGTGCCCCAATATTGAGAATGCCAAATGAGGGTATTGAGTATGTAGTTTTATACGACGCATTAGAAACTGGGTTTGGCTGTGTTTGGGTGGAGAGATAGGAGGTGATTTCTTAGGTTTCACGCCAGTTGTTTCCCCATGAGAAGAACTACGTGTCCCATGATCTTGAGTTTGCAGCGGTAGATTTCGTATTGAAAATTTGATGACACTACCTAATGGGAGAGTAGTTTATCATCTACTCTGACCACAAAATCCTCATGTACATCCTCTCATATAATGAACTGAATCTAATGTTGATCCTATGGATAGATTTCATCTAGGAATATGACTTAGGGATCATTTAAACTCCTTGGATGGGGAACGTGGTGGCAGATGCTCTCTATAGGATGTCAAGTTCATAGATTCTGAGTGAGGTTTCAGAGAAGTTTGCCTCAAAATATTTATCCTTCATGGATGGAGATGATTCATCATACCTTTAGTCAGTGGTTATTACCCCTCCACTCTTACAAATATTTAGGGAGACACAGTTGTTGGATGTTGACTATGAGACTTTACGTGCTAAGTTATCGACATGACATGCTCACAATGGATATTTCCAAAGGGAGATCACATCATTTTTTCCGAGGGTTCAAAGTTGTACAAGTGGTGTTGTGGGAGGAGGTTTTGAGGGGGTATCATACATTCCCTTTTTCGGTAAATCCTAGAGGGGTGAAAATGTTCCAGGACCTTCAACGTTAGTTCTAGTGGACTGGAATGAAGAAGGTAGTAGTAGAATCCATTTCCTGATACCTTATGTTCTAGAAGGTGAAGGCTAATAACTAGGTTCCAGTAAGATTATCTCACCCCTAGAAGTGAAAGAGTGGACGTGGGATGGGATATAGATGGGCTTTGTGATGGGATAACAAAAAATGTCCAGGGGACATGATTCCATCTGGATGATCATCAACTGACTCAACATGATTTCCCACTTCCTACCCATCAGGGAGAAGAGTATAATAGAGGGACTAGAACACCTTTATGTGCATGAGATAGTTCAGCTTCATGGTGTCCCATCAACAATAGTTTATGATCGTTAAGATCATTTCACCTCCCGGTTGTGGAGGGCCTTGTAGGAGGCCTTTAGGACTGAGTTACACTTGATCACAATGTTCTATCCATAGATAGGTGGTCTAATGGAGAGAACCATTCTGGTTTTAGAGTTTATGTTGCGGGCCTATATCATGGAATTTGTTCATTGTTGTGAAGACCACCTACCCCTGGTGTAGTTTTCGTACAATATCAGTTTTCACTAGACCATTTGAATAGCACCATTCGAGGCTTTATATGGGTGAACCTGTCGGTAACCGCTTTGCTGGACTGACCCAGGATATTTAATACACAAGGTTCCATATTTGGTAAAAGATACCAATATGAAGGGGTAGATCATCGTGGAGTAGATGAAGACTGCACAGATCTGGAAGATGTCTTATGTTGGTAGAAAATGGATATCTCTAGAGTTTGAGGAGGGAGATCATGTCTTCATTCACGTATCACCGCAATGAGGGTTGTGGAGATTTTACCAAGGTAGAAAGTTCACTTCATGATTCATCAGCCCTTTCCAGATACTATTCCAAGTAGGAAAGGTAGAATACCTCCTAGATCTACCATTGTAGTTGCACAGGATACATGATGTTTTCCCTGTATCATAGTTGAAGAGGTATGTGCACGATCTGTCGCACATCCTCAATTGGGGAAATATAGACATCAAAGATGGAGAAACTATTATGAAGTACCCCATGTAGACTGAGGATCGGTGATAGAGGATCCATCATGGGTGAGAAATTTCTGGGTTTGTGTCCTATAGCAGTGCAAGAATATTTAGAGGAGAACATGGGAGCATGAGGCTCAGATTCATGTGTAGTACTAACATGTGTTTGAGTATATTTTTTTCACTTTAGATTACATAAAAACCTAAGGGGGGTTGTAATTTCACATATTTTCAATATATTATTTATAAATCTTATATGGAATTATTTCAAGACCAAGCTTAGTGAAGGAGTGTGATGCCGAGGCCCGAAGTGCCCAAAATAAATGTGTTAAATATTTTAAACTTTTAAATAGCATGGGTTAACAGTTTTCATGAAAAACTGTAATAAAATTTAAATGGATTATTGAATCCAAAATATTAGGGAATTGTTGTGTTCAGTGTAGCGACTTTACCTAAGGCACAGCCTACCATCAACTGGTGTGGGTCGGCTGAACAAGTCAGTTTTTGGATGTTTAAGGAAATAAAATGAATTAAAATATATTTTTTATTAACTGTGTTTCAGTGAAGCAATGGGTTATTTTAAATAATCTATTAAGAATAATTTGTATGGTTAGCTGCCTAAACCTAGAATTCTCTGTTGGGGCGGAGAGGATACCTTTTTGATAGACCACATGATGACAGATGGTGACGAATTGACCGTTCGTGAATCGTGACACAAACAGAGTTAGAAGAACTCATCGATGATGGAAGTGCAGTTCCTATTGGTAAGCAGTAGATTCTAACATGAGGTAGGGGTTTTTATTTTGATTATTTTCTTCCCCATTCTTGGATTTAAATGACAAACATGGATCAACCCATGAACATCTTGACCCATGATATGATCGTTCTTATGTGAGGGTTGTTTGCGGTTGTTTTTTGGGGATTGATTCATATTTGTTTTGTTCTTATTGATCCATCTAATGAGAGTGAATCAATGTCATAATGAAAAATGGAAGAGGTTCATTCCTTGATTTTTTTTATTGATTTTTTCTCTCGACCCCATGTGTTCTTCATGTTCATTATGGGTTATAAACAATGGATCATTATGCATCCATGTCATAACATAATGATCCCAAATAGTATATCCAACATCATGATGACTGAGTGGAGGTGTGAGGATGATGGAGGTAGATGAACCAATATGTTTGGTAAGAAATTTTTCTTCGACCATTCTTCACTCGGATGATCGAAATGAGTTTCTAGAGATGATAAATGGCTCAAAACCGACCGAATCGGCATTATAAAGATGGTATGACCATGGATATTGAGTTTAGTTTTCTATTGTTGGTTGAAGAAGAGGTTGGAAGATCAAATGAAACACATGAGGAAGAAGAGTAATTTCTGTACAATCTCGATGAACAAGGCGTATATCACGAAAAACATTTTGGTGGGTCCCTACGAAGGGCTCCCTATGTATCTAACATGATACATAGACATAGGGGAGAGTACATAGCATGTACTCCACCATACGTCCAGATTAGGCTAGTTACATGGGTTACTCCATGTACTGGTACAAGGGTTGGAAGACACGGGTTGAAGCTATGTACGGGAACATGGCTAGCATATACAGAGAGACCCTTGAATAGTAGAACAAATCCTATTAATCTTCTACATGACATGTATATCCTTTCTAAATAACATTCTATTTTTGACATAGGCTATTGTATATAGGCAGAACTCATGGTCAAAGGATGTGGTGTGTGACACTTCTATATGCCGTGTAATTTCTTATACATGTATTGATCTCCTTGTCCACCATACCTTGGACAAGTTTTGTTTTGGTTTGGGCCACCTTGCTCATTCCCCTAATGGTCTGAATCATTTTCTTTCATAGGAGTATGATCCCTTCAGCAAGACATTATGAATTGGGTCAGAGTCCCTCCAAGAGGCCTGGAGCGGGATCCCTCACCCATACATGGCCCTAGGTAGAGTCTGTTATCAATGTGACCAATCATATAGGATGCTGATCCTCTACTTAGCACCTGAATCCAGATGATTCTTGGAATACACCAAGGCCATTGTAGTTATCTTCATCTATTTATCATGATCTTTTACCCAATACATAGTGAGTTCTCTTGGAATGATTGTATATGTTCTCTCTTTAGATATATCAGTGCGTCTATCTCTCTTGTGACACATCCCAATGAATAGTATTATTGGATGGATGTCATCAAAGCTATCAAACATGTGGAGTGAGTTCTCCTAGATGATCACTTCGTGTATTCTCTAAGATGAATCCCTAGCGTTGGTATGCAGTCTCTGTGAGATACTTCTAGACTACGGGTCTGGGTTTCTAGTATATATTGTTGTGTCTCTTGTTATTTGTTCTGTAGACATATACTATGTAGAGATGACTATGTTTTTACTTTGAGTATTTATTTATGGTTTTTGGGTTCCTCTACTGAGTATTTTTAAACTCACCCCTTCAGACAATTTTCCCACATGTATCATGTCATGTCCAGACAAGTGGCCTTTTAATTTATCCTATGGCAGACCAAGACCGAACTGAGATTTTTGAGCTTCCATACGGGCCTAGGTGGTCCTACGATTATAAGCAGTAGTCCCAGTACCTATTTCTTATTAATAGGTTGGACTTTGTATTTCGCAGACTCTTTTCCTTTTGGTTGGATTTTATTATAACTCAGTTTACATTCCACACTTTACTTTCTATTTTACTCTATTGGTTGGGTTTAGTTGTATGCATGCAATTTACTCCTAGTTGATTTTCTTACATTTCAGAATTTGTGGGCTTGTATATGTGTGTGTGTGTGTGAAGGTACATAGAAAATGCCTTCGATGTTATTGATATGCCTTCATGGTGCTAGTCACCAGTCCCTAGCCTATTGGAGGCTAGTTTGGGGTGTTGCGGTGTCTGCCCCACTAGGATGGGTCCTGATAGCTAACTTGAAGTGGATGTATGATGATTCCAAAGCTCAAAATACATTATCTGGAGATATTTTAGATTATATCTATATGAAAGTGATGATATGAACTAGTGATAGTTCCATCTAGGATAAATTAGCTAATATATTTTATGCAGATAATAAGGTGAAGGATGTCAATCTATAGGCCCTCTGTAAAAAAAATTAATTATTTCAAAATTCATTCAGATGAGAAGGTTGATAGCTTTTTCAAAAAAAAAAGTAAAGTTGTGGGAGATATTTGAGGTCTAGGTGAAGAGATAAAAGATAAAAATATTGTTTAGAAGACTTCCAATGTTTCCACATATATATTGTCCAAAAGTTTCAACACTAGAAGAGTGGGATATTTCCAAGATATCACCTAATTATATGTTAAATAGTTTGGTGGATTTCGAAATCATAGTTATGCTAGATTTGATATCAAGTCATTAAATTAAGGAGATGGAATTCAGAGACATGTGGATTCTAGAAATCTCTAACAGCTACAATGATGAAGAAATTTGGATGTTGAACTTCCACTCCCTTGTGGCTACAAAAAAAAAGTATGGGAAAGGGTACCTCAAAAAGTATGTTTCCCATAGCTTGTTTCCAGTATATTAAAGTTGTTCATATTGTGGCTAGGATCCTAAGAATATTTTATTATGAATAAATTGAAGAAAAAGTTACACAAAATCCATAAAGAATCTTCCCTCCTAGAATTGAATCGAAAACTATGATTTCATTATGAATGAAATTTTAAAGAAAGATATTTGTGTGAAAAGAAGAAATTAATAGTGAAGATTGTATGGTGGAAGGTGAGAAATATTAACATCTAATTGAGATTATGCTTTGATAGAACACAAAAGAGCTATTGATCTTAAGGTAGAACATTACGGAGCTATTGAAGAACTTGTTATTCAATGAAATAAAATTTGAAATATCATTTTAATTATAAAACAATAATATGAATATGTGGATACAATCAAAGAAGATATTGAATAAATACACAAAGAGTTACATAATCCACTATCTATTCATGTAAACTTAGAACACGTTTTTTGTTTCAAGTTGAAGACTATTGAACTGGGTAAATTGATTGGTGACCTTAATGAAATCCTAAAGGGTATAGATAATAATATTGTGTCCCTTGAAGTATAAGATGTTTAATTTAGAAAAAAACATAAATTAGTAGTAAAATCGCGTGATTCATAGAGGAAGTTACTCTTTGGGAGGTTCATATATATATAATTGATAAAAATGTTCAAGTGTGGCTCTGATGGTGTCAATAAATTTTAAATGAATAAGGGTCTGGATTTTTGGGTAAATATAGTATCAGTTGTGGTGTCAATACATCAAAATAATCTATAGAGATCGATCTGAATAAGGGAGAGAAGAAGATCGGAGATTTCGACAATAAACCTATGTAATTGGAAGTTTGAACAATGATCACTCAAAAACATCATAGGGCCAAAAATTATCCATGATCCTCATATTAATTATAATAGTATAAGATATATATAAGGATGAATCTATATGGAGGAATAAAGGAAATAATATTTTCCCAATTATGAAATTTCAATTTTTGGCTACCTTTGTTACACTGTTATAATATAAAGAGGTTATGAGTTATTTGAATAGGGAATATATTAGTGGTTATTAATCAAGAATGAGGCCATATCCTTCACCAAATAGAATAAATTATTTTATGCATATTATTTTCTTTATTCTTATATACGATATAAAGATATTTATTATATACAATAGGGAAGTGGAAACAATAATTACTAATCTCTGAGATAAATGAATTTGATTCAATCAATAAAAATCCCTCTAAAAATAGTTACTTTCCATTCTATATAGAAAATTATTATGATTTCACTACACATGTTGAGGATAAATTATAGAGGTCAATTTTTCCTCAACTCTACCAGGCATCTCATGGATGAAAAAAAGAAGATCCTGAAGGCCAATCTACATGAAATTTCTTTCCAAGTAAGGAAAAATAGATACTCCTAGATTCACAATAGTGGGTGTTCATCATGAATGAATATTAATGTTAATATCTTGAAAAATATAAATGGTATATTTTATGGAACTGTTCAATTTGGAAATGATGAAGCATATAAGATCAAAGGTATTACCAATACCCATTTGGCTGGTGATGAGATAAAGAAGACTGAAGTGGTCGTTATGGATGGGTTATGAAACAATCATCTAAGTGTGAGTCAACTTTGCGACTTTGGTCTTGAGGATACATTTAAATAGAAAGGGTGTCCAGTCAAATGAAAATTTGGAACTCTCTTATGATAGGAAGGAGAACTGATGGTAATCTATACTCGGTGTAAAATCATGAGAATACGTGACTCTTTAAAATGGATGAAGAAAATAACTTGTGGCATCGGATTTTAGGTCACATTCACCATAAAAATAGTGTAAAATTATTTAATCTTAGATTTTCATTGGACATACCAAGTTTGAATAGAGACTATGAAAGTACATGTAATTCATTTATGTGAGTAAAATGGTCTAAAATCATCATGAGTCAAAGAACAAGATGATATCTAATTTGATTGATCTTCTTCATTTTGATTTATGTGTTCTAATTAATATATTTAGAATATATGGATAAATATATTTCATTCTTTTCATTGATGACTATATAATAATGTCCTACATAAATTATATGAAAATAAAGTGATAATTCATTGGATTCATATAGTGATATCTAATAATAGTGAAAATGATAATAGATTAACATTTAATATTTTTCTATCTAACAATGTAATAGAGTACACCTTTATTGTTTTTGAGAATTTTCTTGGGAAACATTTCATAAAACATTAAGTCTCATCTATTAAAACATCACATAAAAAGGAGTTTTTGAATGAAAAAAATTATAATTAGAACAATATGGCCAAAATATTTCTCATTAAAGTTGTAATTTATCATGGTCATTATAAATAGGTAGTGAAAATTATAGTGTACACTCAAAATCAAGAATTGATAAGCCTTATAGATAATAGGAACTTATATAAATTATATTATTGAAAGAATCCTTTATTGAAAGGCTTTTATATCATTGTAAGTGAGTGTTACCTCTGAAGAAAAGAAGTAAATTAGGTTAAGTATGGAGATGTTTTAAATGAAGGACTATTTATAGGTTACTCTGTAATGATTAAGTCCTACAAATACCTTAATAACAGGTTGAGTAAAATTATAGAGAGTAGTAATGTAAAATTCATTGAGGAGAAATGTGTGACTAATTCTAGAAGCATAAATGATTAAATTTTTACGATGAAGAAGATAATGAAAATGAATTTGATGAATTACTATAATTTGTGATGATTTTTATGGGTGAAGAAGACTCTAAGCCGAGTTAGGAGAGGAATTCATTAATTAGGAATAATGTTTTACCTCAAATAGGATATAGGATAATATATTTAGATATAGAAAATATAATTGGCGATATATTTTCACCAAAACAAAATAATAATGATATATATAGATCACGTGGTTCTGGTGTCAACAATAGAACCAACCACATTTGAAGCAGTGGAGAAATTCGAATCATTGGTTAAATACATGAATGCAGAATTGGATCCTACTAATAAAAACTAGACATGGGAGCTTATTGAAAGGACAAAGAATCATAATATGGTAAAAAATATTGGATCTTTAAAAACAAATTTAACGAGAAAGGCAATGTGATACAAAAAATGTATGATTGGTTTTTAAATTATATACTCAAATTAGAAGAGTTTATGTAGAAGAAATTTTTTATCCAGTAGCCCAACTTGAGTCAAGGAGGATATTTTTTTGCTATACAAATTAAATTATGCTTTAAATATTACAATATGGATGTTAGAATAGAATTATTAAAAGAAATTATCTTATAAGAATTTTACATTGAATAGTTAGTGGTCTTTTGGATTAAAAATGATGAAATAAGTTTGTTTAAACTAAGGAATGATCAATATAGTTAAAGAATTCACTAAGATCACGGCTTTCTCAGCTGGATTTCTATTTGAAAAGGGTTCTATACAAAAGGGGTGGTGTCCACTATAATCTCTATTCGAAAACATCCAAGGAATAAAAGTTCATGGTGCTTGTTCATGTGGATGATATCATCTTTGGTGGAATCAATTATAATTTAATGGATTATTTTTTTTAACCACATGAACTCAAAATATGAAATACCCATGATTTATAAACCCATATGATTTCTTGATATATATGTTATAAAAGTTAGTAATATACTTTCATATATCTAGAAAAGTATGTTAGAGAGTTACTGATGAAGTTCAACATGTATGATTCAAAACTAATCCCAACTATAATTGTGGTTTTAGCCATGATTGTGAATCATGGGGATTGGAAATATGGGGATCCAATATTTTACAGGAGGAATATTTAATGATTTATAAATTTTATAGAAAATTTCTATATATTATATTTTAAATTTTTTTAGTTTCTCATTTCTATAGTAATATGAAGGAATAGTATCTCATTTCAGATAAAATATTTATGAGTTACATCTAGGGTACTCTGAGTTTTACATTACACTTTGATGTTGGAAAGGGTCATTAATTTTTAGCATTTAAAAATACTGACTGGATTAGGGGTGTGGTTGATCAAAAATCCATGAAGGGTGGTGAATTATTTATTGGAAATAAATGTGTGGGATGGTTGAGAAAGAAGTAAGAAAACACTTCACTAACTATGACAGAGGTGTAATATATCTTTGTGAATAAGGTGTACAGTAAACATTTTTGGATGAAGGAACAATTTAATGATATTGGTGAAGAAGTGAAGAAATAGATTCTAATTTTTTGTGAAAAATAGAGTGTAGTGGATCTCATAAAAAAATCACAAAACACCTATACTATGAATTTTGAGATTAAATAAAACTTTATTAATGAAAATGTGTAGAAATAAATGGTCATAATGGAACATGTGGGAACTAATGATCAAGTGGTGGAAATTAGGACTAAGTAATTGGACACATATTTTTTTTGAAGAATTAGTTAATCCTTGGTGTTTAATCATAACATTTATATTTAGGAGGTTCAAAATTTTCCCCTATCCCCATTCTTTTAAAAAAAATTACTAATTTTGAAGTGTTGAATGATTAAGGGAAAGATACAATCCATGGGGTTTTTTGTGATAAAAGTAAATCACATAACCATTTCTATTTTGGTTTATTGTTGAAGGAGGATAAAGGCTGGTGAAATTTAGTGGATTCATGTCAACGAGTGACTTATATTGTTTTTCGAGACATGGTGAATGTGTTGATATTGTCTAATTTAGGGGGACAACATAGTATAATGAAAGAAGGAGTTTTAGTCTAACATGAGCATGGGATACTCTCTTCAACTCTTTCTTTTTATTCCATGATTTTCTTACATAGACATAGAGTTATGGATGTACGGCATTGAATTTCACTTTGGATTGATAATAAACCCAAATGGGGATAATGTTTGAAATAAGGTGTTCTTAGATGGTTTTTAATGTCAGTGTTGTATTAGTTGAAAGACAATTTTTGGGTTGATCGAATGAGTTTAAATATATAAAATTATGGTTTAAATAAAATGGAATTTTGGTGGATGAGTTATATAAAATTATTCAAAGGCTTTTTTTATAGTGTTAGAATAAAAATTGGATTAAAATACTAGTGGTTCCCAAAAATTTCTATAACATTAATGATGAAAAAAGAAGATAATATGAAAATTAATGATTTCAATTCATGTAGGTGAGTGAAAAAAAACATGGTAGGAGATCAAGGAGGGTATTATCGAGAAATAATCATGTGTTCTATTATGTAAAAACAAACAATTATCATTCTAGAGTACAAAACTTTATTGGAAAAACAAAACTCACAGAGTGTGTGGACTATGTCAAAATAGAGTTTTCCATTGACTGCAAAGTTATGTACATGGTCATATGGTAGATATTTTTTTATTGTCATTAAGGTTATTTGGAAAGGGATGAATTGTAATTCTAATTATTATATAGTTTATCAAAAATATTATCCTACAAATACCCCCAATAATCCATTCATTAAGATAATGATGAGATGTTAAAGAATATTGGGGAGATTAAATAAATATTTTGAAGGTAGATTTATTTCACAAAGTCTCTACATGAAATATGATCATAATGTAGGTGAGAAAAGGAGAGTATCTGATTTTCTAGTATATTCTAGGAGGTTGAGTACATGGTGGATAGAGGAATATTGTAAGGGAACTCCATGAAGTGTAGAGTGTGGTTCGCAAAGTGTAGTACAAAATCTATGTGGTTGAGTAGACACTCATCTAGGTTCTGAGTGGTTACATCATGTAAGGTAGTTTAAAGAATGTATTCTCACATGAAAATATAATGTGGTTATTTAAAAGACAGTAAAGTACATTGGAGTATCAAATACATGTTTTTATAATGTAATTCAAAGAATGGAATCTTGATAACGAGGAACCAACATTCAAGTCAATAAACATAGGTAAACATTATCCATATTAGTTCATTAGTATAAGCCAACATAATTAATTTGAGGAAAGTAGTGTTCTTTTCCAGAATTAATTATAAAGAAATTTCAATTATAATTTACTGACCGTTCCTATATAATTGTAGACCAAAAATTCTAGTGAATCTTAATGGATTTTTCTATGACCAACACATGGTCAACATATTCTCCTGAGACTAGCCCTTAGTGTTAAACCAATTAAAAATTGATGTGTTCAATTTTATTTCTTAATTTGTGTGTTTTGTGAATAATAATTCCAATTAAAATGATTTAATGACATATTTCCTACATGGGTACAATATACTTTTAATGTCAAATAAGGAATCAACACCATTATTCACCCCTCCCATCTTAGGGTGCCCTGTGGAACAAAAAAACTCAACTTGAACTTCCACACATGAAATAATAATCTTGAGTCACTATATATTCAAATTTCAATGACTATTAAAACTCTAAATTATCTTACAATTATCAAATTAGAATACTAGAATAAGTTTGTTCTTTTTCTCCTTTACAAAACTTAAATTTAGATTCTAAAATAATATCTCTCATTAACTCAAATCGAGGATTCAACTAGACTTCAAAAATAATCAAACATTTTTATTTCTAAATTAATTTTTCTTAAATAACATAGAAAATGTGATATTTTAATCGTTAAAGATCCTCTTCAGTGAGTTATGGTTTAATTTATTCAGAATATTCAAATTATATAATCACGTATTTTTATCCAGCAAACTTCCCCAAAAAATTCTATTAGTAATAAAATTATACAATTATAGAAGTCATATGATATTTAATTCATATGAATTTTGATATCATGCAATCTCAAAAAGTCATAGAGTGTTTATTTTTCCATTTCATATTAATTTGAAGTCATCTAATGTCATAATTCATACTATTTGTTAATCCTCAAAGACATATGCTTTATTTCATTAAATCCATATGATATATAAGTGTAACGCCCCGACCCTAGTATCCCAAAGCCAGTGCATTATTTTTTTACATGGGCATGAATACATGAAATAAAATACTAAAAGACCAAATATTTTAGTAGTCTTAGAAGACCATATTACATTCACGATACCCATAATACATTGGGAATGAAATTACAAAATGATAAAATATAAAAAAAATAAATTACATCCTTAAAATATTATATAATGATTTCATATTCATAACATAGGGAAAAGAAACATAAGAATGTGGTGATTTCAGATTCTCAGTAAGGGTAATAAATACAGATGAATATATCATAAACATAAACACTAAGCATGGTGAATAAATAAAAGTACACATTCCATTAAAAATAATGTTGAACACAATATGGAAGGAATAAAGGCTGAATAAATAATGACACAATAAAACATAATCATGGGTGTTCTACTAGTTGAATAACCACATTAACTATCAATTAATAGATTAATAATGTGGTAATAAAAAATATTTGACATCATAACCATAATGTTAAGGCCTCGTTTCAAAACCATAAATAACCATACTATCATGGCCTCATATTAAGACTCTAGTTTGTCCCATGAGACTTACAGATGCATCGAGGGGCTATCACGTGAACTACCCATTGCAAACTATGTAAAATTAATTCCTCATATGAATGGGGTGAACATAATAAATATATGCATTCATATTGAAACTGATATATGAAATGTAAATAAATTTCCACAATCATTGAACATAAACACTAACCATTCGGAGTAATGTGGTGAATGGTATCACAATAGCACATCAATAGTCAAACTACTCATAAACCCTTTAACAACATATTGTAGATGATTTCATAAGAGATTCACTTCAATGCTATACAGTATTCAATATGAACAATAACATAAACTATGAAACATTAAAATAATTCCATTGAAATTTTCTTAAAGAAACAATCCTTAAACATTTCAGAGAGTCTCATACCACCATGAAGCATTAAAATCATGATCCCCTAGAATATCATGATAATAAAAAGAATATTGATAAAAAATAACAAAGGATAGTACACAAAACCCATTCAAGGATTAACTGGTGAACAAGTAATTCATGAAAAAATCATATATCTCATAAAAGATAAAGTGAGATGAGATAAATCGTTTTTAATTTGGAACAAAGAGTTATTTTGGAAAATCATTTGTATTTATCATGAAATCATATTTGAAAAAAATGTATATCCTAGAATATAATAGTTAAGAACATTGACCATATATTTGAGTCATAAAATGTTTCCCACAAAAGTGAAATCATGTAAAAAGAGTTTTCAAAGAAGCTTTAGAAATAAAACATTTTATTGTGGTTGAAGGAAATTATTAAATACATTTTAAAGTGGAAAGCTATGTTTTTTTTAATAAAACTAGAAATGATACAAGATATTTTTTAATGATAATATATTTAGATTTAGAAAAATAATTACGGATTAAAACATCTTATTGGGTGTCCTTCAATACAGTTAATAATTCGAGAAGTTCCATTGAATCAGGCTTGTATTTTAGGAAGAAATTTTTGGAAATATAATTTTAAAACATGTATCCCCCAATAAATATAGATTATGATTAGTAAAAATAAATATTACAATAAAATAGAATTTATAAGGATTAAATAATAATAAATAATAATTTTATTGAGTTAAGTACCGA
The DNA here is from genome assembly GCA_963277665.1 of Viscum album. Classification (NCBI taxonomy): domain Eukaryota; kingdom Viridiplantae; phylum Streptophyta; class Magnoliopsida; order Santalales; family Viscaceae; genus Viscum; species Viscum album. The sequence continues at coordinate 398,617,581 of OY728158.1, forward strand.
AAAAGAGTAACTCGAATGAAAATGGAGGTTCGCTTAGAAAATCCTTATCACTTTGTAATCAATCGAATCATTTACACCAAAATTAATAATCATAAAATGATATATTTAATAAAATAAAAATAAATATATTAATGATATGATACATTAATGGGAAGTACAAATACACCATACTCAACTAATAGTAGTGATTAAGGAATATCTCACAAAAATGGAAGTGAGATGAGGAAACCCTTAACTTATGTCTTAATATATTATGCACTTGATATTAATGTGTTTAATAATAAAATTAGATTCATTAATTATTAAGAAAATAAAATTATTAAAATTTAATTTATTTATTATATCTTTATTGTGTTCATTTATAGACTTTTATATGGGTTAAGAGATTGAATTTCATCATTTTTCGAGTGCATGTTTTCTTAGTTTTCATGATAGTTTCACTTGTATAAGAGTATGGGAGATCATGTAAAATGGAAATTGATGTCCATAGTTGATGTTATGTTTTATTATTGATAATAAATATAGTTAATTGATAATATAAATCCTTTTGTTATTTTGGGATTTTATGAATCATTAAATATGATTTCAATGATAAACACTTGTATTAATTTGGTGGTTTTTCGATCACCGTGAACTCATTTTATTTTATAATTTAATTCCATGGTTATAAACTTATTATTGAACATTATATAAGATATATTACATATATTATGATATGGTTCAACCATATCAATGGATTCGTGACAAGAATTGAAGATGGTAAAATAAATTGAAAACTCGTCGTCCTTGACTGTGATAAATTAACACATCTCAGATGGGGTTTTCATTTTTAGTATAAGAGGAGGGGGAAAGAGGGGTGATGATGAAATTTTACATAACAATAATATTATTATTGTACATATATGTAAATAGAATTATCATTTAATTTGGATGAGGGGATTTTAGTGGAGAGAAACAATATAATGGAACTTGTAAATGAGATTTAAAGAAAAAGGAAGAGATGTTTACCTCTTGAGTACTCATCCTTGAAAGCATCCTCCTTGAGAACCTCCTTAAGGACATTGGTTATGGCCTTTTGGTGAGACCATAAGGTCTTGGAAGTGAGTAAGGGACTTGGTAAGAGTATTTGGGTAAAACTTTTAGGAGATTCACGGCATAAAAGAGTGAAGATAAGAGGGAGTGTGGGGTAGTTTTTATAGTGGAGGAGAGGAGTGATTTCTCACTATTTTATTCATTATCTTTTTTTATTTTTCACAAGACAATAAATACTATTGTTTATTGTGATAAAAATAGTAATATGTTCATGTGAGGTCTATCTAATGGTCTCTTACATCATCCATGATGCAATGAATAGTGTATTTATCTTATTATGTATTATATTGTAAATTACCGTATTTTACTATTCACCAAAAATTCATGTATTTCATAAAAATTCCAAAACATCATTCTAATTAATTTTTGATGTGTATAATCCAAAAATGAACTCCATTTTTTGAAAATAATTTTCTAAATATGAGAAATATAATTTTTAATTAAAATCATAATTTACTCAAAAAATACAAATTTTAATTTTAAAACAGATTTTATAACACCCTAAAAAACATTTAAGGCCTTATTAGATTATCCTAAAACCATAGGGCTGAAAAATATTGATTTTGGAATTCATTTTATAAAAATTAATTTCCATTGAAATAAATCTTTTAATTATAAAATTGTAATTAAATATTTATCACTCACAAAAATACCAACACTTAATTATTACCTTTTAAAATAATCAATTTCATTAATAAGGTTCCTGAATAATATTTATACATTCATGGGTGAGGTTAATTTTCATAAGGTTCATATTACTATTCATGAGGATACATTACTATTCATAATTGTAGGTTACTATTCATAAAAAATTATGTTGATCCTATCCGACTCTAAATAACATATAGAATGTAACCGTGTATGTCTGTTTTTTGAAATTAAAATCATAGAAGCTACAAAATTTTGTTCATTTCACAGGTTATAAATTTTTTTTTCACAATGACTCTGTGTTGTGTGCATATAAGCTATCTAATGAATTGAAATTATTTATGAAGAACATTCCATAAAATCTTGGGGTGTCATTCTAACAGTGAATATATTCGAAATATAATTTCATATTTATCAAAACAATTATAATATTAAATATATATTATAATATATTTATAAAAACAAATTTTGTAATAACTAAATATACATATTATTATTAAAATATTCTTTTACACAAAATAATACTATAAAATAGTATTTTTAAAAAAAATTAATTTGGAAGCTATAAATTTGAAATATAAGTATTAATAATTAAAACACTTAATTTTAAATTATTATTTTGTCCTAAATTAATATATATAAAATTACAAAAAAATGTATAGGTTGTTAAATTATTCCCCCTCAACAGAATTACGTCCTCGCAATTCAAAATTGTACTTCGAATGTTGTAGTGGATACATGAAAATTCTATTGTGGGAAACCCACATCAAAAACAGGTCTTACAAAATATTCTCTCAATAAGGGGGAATGTGAAATGCATAGACTATGAAAAATCTATTCATTTAAATAGGATAATATTAGTGAAAAGTAAAAATATGGACATGGAAGAATAATCTGACCATCATGTTATGATGGAACGTGATAGATAACATGTTCACATGAGAGTTGATTACCACAATACCATAAACTACAATTATGAAAAAGATAACTGATACCATTAAAAAATTCGATAACAGGACACCATTTATTTATCCTTTTCCTATAGTTGATGAATTAGTCCACTCTATAAGAATAAAAATATACACAAACTTATCCTTCGACTGTAACTTGAACTATCTATACTTCATCACTTAGCAAAGATTGCACCATGTGGTGAATTAATACATCAACCTCTAAAATATCTAACAATGATCAACTCAAACCATTCTTAAATGATAAAACTTTACATAATGATTCACCACTTTAGAAGGAATGTCTCTAAATTTACAATATGAACTTGTCATTATCCAGTAATCAATATGATGTAGCTCTAAATTTTCACATTCAAAACAAGTGAAAAACATTATCATGTATCCTCTTGAAATATGGTAATAAAATCAATTACCATAAAACCTTATTTGAAACTTGTATTCTTCTGTATTATTTATGTAAGTTACATGTTATTGGATTTATTCTTTACATCCAAAAGTGTTTTCACCTCATTTGATGATAGCATAAACCACTTGTCTACAAGTAAATAATTAGTTCCAAGGTAGTCAGTACTTATCCAAATTAATTGTTTATTTATCATTATATCAACATAAGAAATATATTTAGGGTTGTCTTTCCATCATTCATGTGTTTTCCAAAAAAATTAACTTTCCACTCAATATCTTTTCTTGGTACCATTCAACTTATGGCTTCATATCCATAATGAAAAAATATTGCAGTACAATCCTCATATATTCCATAATTACTCTAATTGGTATATTGCTGACAAAATATTAAAATGACATGATTCTTGACTAGGAATATTAATCATTATACTGCATCTGTGGAAGATTCATTACTTGATCATTATCCATTTACATCATTTAGTGTATATTCCTTTGATTTTTGGGAGACTGATTCACATAGTGTCCCGTCTCTTTACAGTTGAAGCGTTGTACATTAGAAACCTTTTATACCCTCATATCATGAACTCAGTGACCTATTTCTCCACACTTATAATAAACTCACATTCCCATTAAGAATTTATCAAATTGATTCATTCCACAGTTATCACATTTTGGAAAACCCTTCTTTCCCTTCTTCCCTTTATCCATATTTTTCTCTTTCATCCTCTTCCTCTTTTACTTCCCTTTAAATCTATAGGACTCAAATAATTATTATCACACCTTGTTAACACGTTATATTATTTACTTATATGATGAGGACACATGGGAGAATGCATTCCTTCCAAATGATGTCTTAAGACCATGAGAGATATGATCCTTCTTACTGTTGGCATCACATGCATTAGTTAAGTTATCATTCCATAGGTTATGTTACATTTCTAATCAATTCCATATACAATATTAACTCATAAAATTATGAACATTTCATATCTCTAAACACAGTATAGCACATACCATAAATTTATGCATCATAAATCCAAGAACCATATACTTCGGTCACTTTTGAAGAATAAATCCTTCATAAAGGTATGTAAGAAAAATGATATTTTTCCTAAGAATATCCCCTAGAAGTATCAAACCAAGTGCATAGTAAGGCTTGTTGTCACGTACTAGGATACCCTAGGTTAATCCTGAAAACACCTTTTCAGAGTTGTTACTCTTAGGTACATCTATTACAAAACCATGTCCACTTGTATTATCCAAATAGGGATTTATTTTTTAAGAATATCTACATAATATATTACATAGAAATATTCTAGTATGTTCCTATATTCTTATCCTCAATGACTATCTTTGGGTTTTGTTCAATAATCTACATTTTCTAAATCTAGTTTCAATGTTTTCATTTAAACTTACTATGATACCAATGATAACACCCTGACCCCAGCAACCTGAAGTTGGTGCATTATATTATTACATTGGAAATATTACAAGGAATAAAATCCTAATGGAAGGGATAGTTTAGCAATATTTGAAGACCATGTTATATTCCTTATACCCAAAATACATTGGAAACCAATATAACATGATACAATATAAAATAAAATAAATTTCATCCTTGAAATCTTATACAATAATTTCTTCTTTACAACTTGGGGAAATGAAACATAACAAATGGGTGAGATATGATGCATAATAAGGGTATGCAATACAACTTAAGATATCATAAACATAAACACTAGGCATGGTGAATAAATAAATGAAAAAAAAACATTAAAAATAAACTTGAACACAATATGGTAGGAATAAAAACTGAATAAATAATGTCGTTATAAAACATAATTATGGGTATTCTACTAGACGAATAACCACATGAACTATTAGTTACTGGCTTCATAATGAGGTAATTCATAACACTGGATATCATAACCATACTATAATGGCCTCATGCATGGACCATAAATAACCTTACTATCAAGGCCTCATGCCAAGACTCATGTTTGTATCATTATACCTATCGATGCATTGATGGACTATTTTGGGCCCCACATGTCTCTTACAAAGTCCAATGTATTCCAAATATAAGTGGTTTTAACATAATCAATATATAAATTCATATTGAAACTAATATACGAAATGTAAATAACTTTCCTCAATCATTAAACATGAACACTAAGAATTCGGAGTAATGTGGAGAATGGTATCAAGATAGTAGATCCATAGTCAAAAAAATCATATAGAATTGAAAAAAATATTTTTGATGATATAATAATATATAAACCTCAATTAAGTAAAATATTGAACATGGATTTTGACATAAATGAAGATAATTATTAATGATTCTATTGAAAATTTCTTGAGGAAATAATCCTTAAACATTCCAAAGTGTCACATACCACCTTGAAATATCAAATACTAATCCCTTAAAATATCATTATAATATGGAGACTCTTGATATGATATAACAAAGTTAAATACATACACCACATGCACGGAATAAGTGGTGAACATATCATATATATCATAAAAGTTAAAGTGAGAAGAAAAAATTCCTTTTTTTCTTTGGAAAGAAGAGTTCATTAGGTAAATAATATTTATTTGTACTAAAATCATATTTGTAAACATTTATATCCCAGAAAAGAATAGGCAAGAACATTTAAATTACATTTCTGGCCTAAATGTTTTCCCATTAAAGTGAAATCTTTTAAAAAGAGTATTTAAAGAGTTGTTAGAAAAAAAACATTTGAGTATGGTTTATGGAAAATATTAAAGATATTTTAAAGTAAAAATGGAATGTTTGTATTTATAAAACATGAAACTAAACAATATAGTTATTAATGAAAAAAATTATATATTAAAAAAATAATTATTGCTTAAAATATATTATAGAGTTCGCCTTAGTACATGTAACAATTTGAGAAGTTCCCATCAATCGGGCTTGTATTTCGGGGAGACTTTTTTTAATGATTATTTTAAAAAACGTAAACCCCATAAAATAAAGAATTTTTATGACTAATAAACATATATATAACATTTACACAGAATTTATGAGCAGTAAACAACAAAAAATAATAATTTAATTGAGGTATGTAAGGAATAAGTGTAACCCGAATGAAAATGGAGGTTTGGGATGAAAGTCTTAACCACTTTGTAATCAATCGAATAATATGCCCAAAAATTATTAATAATAAAATGATACATTAAATATAATAATAATAAATAGATTCATGATATGGTACATCAATGGGTGGTATACATACAACAGACTCAACTAATAGTAGCGAATAAGGAATATCTCACAAAAGTGGAAGTGAGATGAGGAAACCCTTACCTTATGTCTGAATGTATTCTACACTAGATCTTAATGTCTATAATAATTGAATTATATTAATTAATTCAGAATCATATAACCATATATACATGTACTTGATTATTATATCTTTATTAAGTTCATTTATTTCCTTTTAGATGGGTTTGGGAAAGCACGTTTTCTTAATTTTCATGATCGTACCCCTTGTATAAGAGTATGGGAGTTCATGTAAAATGGAAACTGAAATCCCGAATTAATGTTATTAGTTATTATTGATCATCTGGAATGTTGAATGATCATAAATTTCCATTTCTTATTTTGTATTAGAGGAACCATTAGATATAATTTTAATGATAAATGCTTGGATTAATTTTGTGGTTTTTTATCACTACGAACTCATTTTGTTTTATAATTGAATACCATGTGTAAAAACTGTTTCCCAAAAATGAAATAGAATAAATTATATATATTTTGATCTGGATCAACCATAATAATGGTTTCATGGCCAGAATTGAATATGGTAATATAAATTGAAAACTCATAATCCTTGATTGTTATAAATTAACACATTTGAGAAAGTGTTTTTATTTCTAGTATAAGTGGTGGAGGAAAGAGAGATGATGATGCAATATTACATTAGAATAATATAAATAAATTAAATTTAAGGTACTTTAATTACAATAGAATTTGGATGAGGGGATGTTGCGAGAGAGAAACAACTGAATGGAACATTTAAAAGAAATTGAAAGAAAAAGGAAGAGAGGTTTACCTGTTGAGTACTCCTCCTTGAGAACCTCCTTAAGGCCTTTGGTTTTATCCTTTTGGTGAGACCATAAAGTCTAATATGTGAGGAAGGTACTAGGGAAGAGTATTTGGATATAATTTTTATGATATTCCTTGCTTAGAGGAGTGAAGAGAAGGGGGAGAGAGGAGTTGTTTTATAGTGGAGGAGAGGAGTTATTTCTTAATAGTTTATTCATTATTTTGTAATTTTGATCAAGACAAGAAATCATATTGATTATTAAAAAAAATATTAATAATTTCATTTGAGTTCTAACTAATGGTTTCTTACATCATCCATGATTCAAGTAATAGTGTATCTATCTTATAATGTACTGTACAGTAAATTATCGTATTTTACTATTCAACAAAAATTCAAGTATTTTAGAAAAATCCCAAAAATTCACCCTAACCAATTATAAATGTGTATAATCCAAAAACGAACTCCAATATATGAAAATATATTTCTAATTATGAGAAATTTAATTTTTAATTAAAATCATTATTTACTTGAAAAATACATATTTTAAAATTATATCGGATTTTATAATAACGTAAAAATTTTCTAAGGTCTCATTAGATTATCCTAAACTCATGGGAAAAAAATTAATTATGTATAAATTTTATGAAAATTAATTTTCTTTAATGTAAATTTATTAGTTATAAAATTTTAAATTAAAATTTATTTCTCAAAAAATACCAACACATAATTATTAACTTTTAAATATTCACATTCATTTATCAGGTGCCTAAATTTTATTTATACTTTCATGGGTGAGGTTACTATTCACAAGGGTTATATTACTATTCCTGAGGGTACGTTACTATTCATAAGGGTAACATTACTTTTCATAAGGGTAAGTTACTATTCACCAAAAATTAAGTTAATCTTATCGAACTCTAAATAACATACTGAATACGACTGTGTAAGTCTGTTTTTCAAAAATCAAATCACAGAAGTGGAAAATTATGTTCATTAGATTGGTTATAAAAAAGTGTTGTTTCACAGTGGCTAAGTTTTGTTTAAATATAAGATATCTATTAATTTGAATTTACTTAAGAAGAACATTCCATAAAATCATGGGGTGTCATATTAATAGTGAATATATTCATACATTAATTCAGTATTTATCAAAATAATTCTAATAGTCAATATATATTATAATATATTAAAAATATATATTTTGTAACAATCAAATAAACATATTAATATTAAGATATTATTTTAAACAAAATAATATTGTAAAGAATTATTTTTAAAAAAGATAAATTTGAAAGCTATAAATTTGAAATACAAGTATTATAAATTAAAACACATAATTTTAAATTATTATTATTTTTACTTAAAGTATTAAAAATTATAAAACAAATGACTAGGGTGTTAGAATATGTCTTATGAAAAATAATTACACTCATGTATTACGATGACCATGAATTTATACTCTTATCCCAAAAAATCATTAACGAAAAAAATATTATGATGAAGTCTTACACCTGGATCCAAAGACTTATGGTTAATATAAAAATTCCATTTCACATAAAAAACATATAAAACCCCTTCAAATAAAATTTCATCCAACCTCAACCATCTCAAAAACATTATAAACATCTGAATGAATATCTTATGGACCTCCAAATAATCTCAACCATGATTTCAAACAAATAAAAACATTAAAAACTCCCAGTTCACTTTAGGGTGGTTTGGGAGTTCCCTTACCTCAGGTCTTGAGTCACATGGTTCGGTCATATAACCTCCAAAATAATAAAATTAAAATTTCTAAATAGTTACTTAAGAAACATTTTCATGTCTATATTTTTTATTATTATTCCATTTCTATTTTTTACAATCTTTTTATTAAAACATAATTTTCAAGTTCACCATCTTGGGGAGGTTTGTTTCAAAGTTCCAATGTTGCATCAATATATCTAGAATGATGTATTTTCTTGTAAAATGATTCCATACCTCCATAAGTGTGATTGTATTATTTTCATGTAATTATAGAAGTTAAAATGTTTACAAATATCCATAATTCTTATTTTTTTTATGCTTTCGAGTCAGGGACACACATTAGGATTATGATGATGTTATTTTTCCTTCATCTCCTCTCCTTAAGTGGTTTGTTTCCCTAGAATTTTCATTCCATTTCATGGGTGACTTGTTATTTTTTTACCCCACATTCCTTCTTTCCAAAGGCGGTTGACCTCCACCGTCAGGGTTGATGATGTCAACTCCTTGATCGAAACAAGATGGTGAGAAACTGCTTCCTCCTTCCATGGATTCCTCTTTGGATATCGTTGCTTATTCTGGGTCTCCATAATATATTTAATTCATGTTTTCTATGCTCATTCCTGGTTCCATATTGAGGTGCACACTGGCTAATTAAACTTTTTAATTCATGATAGGGATGTTACCTATCATCAGAGCTAATGGTGGCATTGTGAAAATCTGGGAATCTATGGACATTGGGTGTGTTGGGAACCAATAAATCCTTTCTATTTTCATGTCGAGGGTATCTCTTGTGTGAGAAATCTCAATTTTAGAGCCCAATTAATATCGTGTCCATCACAAGGTAATTTTTATCAGTAAAGTAATAATGTTGAGGTTTCTTGCATCAGGTATCCCATGTTCAGCACATGAGGTATAGGTTCTAATTCCTCTGGTGGGGTCACAGTTTTAAGGTCTTGTGGGGACTATGTGGTCATATGGTTAACGTCTTTGTGGGGATATGTTGGTCACTAGCTTAATATCTCATGGGGACTGGTTGATCACAAGTTCAACATCTTGTCGGGACAAGTTTTTCCTAGGTTTAACATCATGTGAGGATAGGTTGGTTGGGTTGAGTTTTTCCAAGGAAAGATAATAACACTTTAGAGTTTCATCATTCTTGGTATACAATATATATATATGATGTTGTTGATGGGGGATCATAATTGAGCCTCAGAGAGGTATGCTAGGTGTGTCAGGATTAGACCTTGTGGAGGAATATTACATACCCTATTAAGAGATAGAAATCAAAACCCACGTAGTTCAAGTGCATAGTTTAAATTCATATGGAAGGACTAGAAAATGCAGATTTAATGTCATGTGATAAGGAATCTTGGGTCATATAATAAGTGACAACAAGGGATGGTGTGGGGATTATGCATGGAGGATTCCCATGATTTGAGGTGTCATCCATTGTCAGTCATACATGAGGCATCCTATGTCCATCACATAGTATTAGGGTATCATCCTATGAAGGTGTGGGAGTGGTATCATCCCATTCCAGTCATACATGAGGCATCATATGTTTGTTTCAAAAAGTAGGGCTATAGTTTACCCTCATGTGATGAAGTTGTTTTCATATGGTTTGATATTGTACAACTAGGATGTTGGAATAGATAATTTAACGTCTCATAGCTTAGAATTGGTGGGGAATATGTCAAGGGACACTATTTCTAGCTATGAGAGAAGATTCCATCACTATACATCCATACTAGGAATGATAAGTTGTTTCCCTTGATGATTCCACCTTTGGGGCTTACATATCTACTGAACAAGTTGTTTTGGATGGAATAAGGTGTAAACATTACCATGGTAATGTGTCACATGAGGTCTCAGACATTAGGGTGCCTATTTATACAATAAATTATGTTTTCCATGTTGTGATTTTGTTAAAAGTGTAAGACATGAGGGTTGAAAATACCAGTCGTGAGAACGTTCAGGGAACAAATGAACCTAGTATAGATGGCCAAAGGGCTGTTGAGCACTCAAATTTCAAAAGTTTGGACTTTTGAAAGGATTTATCAAATAGGGTCTTATTAAGAATGATTTTTGAAGGTGAGGATTTTCATGAAGGTAAGGTGGCTTTCGATGTTATGACCTTAATGAATATTGTGTACCTTTCCATAAGATGATGTCTTAGTTTCCATGGGAATGGTATCACAAAGAATTGGTATCTCATGAAACCCAAAGAAGTTTGAGGTTTTGTATCCTATCATGATGCGAGTGAGACTTCTTAAAAGTCATCTCTACCATGGTATTAGTGTGTTAAGTACCCATGTGAGGATATTTGTGATATTTCAATACCAATAAGAATCCATCTCTACTTTTTCTCATTAATGTCAGAGATTTGTGAATTTAGAGCATCATGTGGATATCCAAAAGTTGTTTCCCCCTTAACTATCGTGAAACTAAATGTATTAAATGGAATTGTGTTAGGGGAGAGAGATACATTTCTAGTAAGTTACCATCATTCATAGAAGTTGGTGATCTTCCGGAGAAGATATACACTTGTTAGAACTTACAACCATTCACATAAGGGTGAAATTCCAAGGCACTCTAAGGACATTCACTAGAATTTTTCTATCATGAAGGTCCATACTTCCATGAACCCTAGCCCTTAGGTGTATTCTGAGTCTATTTCATCCCTGATTCCCCAATATCATTTTGTGTGTTCCTTAACATCTCTCATAATTTTTTTCATCACTAAAAACCCACCCTTATAATGGGAGATGATGCCAAAGAATATGGTCAGATACTATGGTAAAATCATCAAAAACCATCCATCCGGGTGCCTCACTCATGAAACACAGCTCTCTCATTCACCTATAAATAGAGGGATAGGCCTAGTGGTCCCATGATGTTTTCATGTAATATTGAATGATTATAACTTTTCATGAAATTCATTACCTTTTTCATCATTCTAAGAACTAAATCCATAGTGCTAAAAAATAGCTCTTCCATGAACTAATGTTCCCTGATATTTTCTCTTCACCTAAAAAGTATTTCCCAAATGCATACTTTCAATAACCATGTTTCAAAAACAAACTTTGAAATGTTTCCAATGCACTTGAGATGGTGTTTGATGATACATATGCTTTTACTTCCCAAAAGAGAGAGATTAATGGGAACATTATGATCACAGAGAGCTTCTAAACCGAGTCATATCATGACTACCTTACTGAATTACTGATAGAGGAAAAAAAGGAATATCAACCATGGATGTGACTGTTATTATATGGTAATGGATTTATGGATGATTTTTTAATCTCTATTCCAAACCGATACATTCCTAACAACTAGTTAATGATCTCTGGGGATGTACGTATGGACTGGGGATCCAAATAGATATTTTGTAAAGGATCATGCACTGATCATGGATCAATACCAATGGAAAATTTTTAATAACATAAATTGGGAGGATCTAACCTTGAAGACATTCCCCCTGAAATATGAGAGAATCTTTAAGGTGGGACTGGAAGATCGTCTCCAAGGATGGACGAAAGTGTGGGATCTGTTCCAGGATGTAAATGTCGAAGATGAATGGTCCTGAGCATACTAGTTATGAAAATCATGTGATGATATCAAGGGAGAGATAAAGGGATTGTTGTTGTAAGAGGTGGGGTGGAATTTGAAATTTCATATATACCTTCACCTGGATATCGTGAAAATATTACAAAGCAAGTGGTCATCGAAGAATAATACTTTTCACTTGTATCCTAGGGAGGTAAAAATTAGCATTTGGGATATCCACCAAATTTATAAGATCCCCGTCCAACGGGAAATTCGAAATGATTTCATCCCCATAGAGGACGTATGAGATCACTAGGAAAAAATGATGGCTATAATGAGGGTTTTGTTGTGATTGGTGCAAGGGGAGGAGTATTTCAAGCTATGAATAGAGGCAATATATTTTAAGAAGTGGTTTAGATATTTATTGAATGATCATGTAGATATGATTCTATAGAGATCCCTATAATGTTCAAAGGCATTTCAGTGAGGGAAGAAACATTCATACTAGTTGAATTTGGAGGTGATACTAGGGCATCTATCGGGGTATAGAGTGAACCCGACCGCTCTTGTGTTCAGACTGATGTGATTCATCATGGCACTATTTATTTTTCGGATGATCCACATCCATAATGCACATATGGGGGTGTGGTTGAACACACTTATCATGGAATTAGTCATGGCTATAGGGAATCACATCAACATGGTGGGACTGGTGCTGGTGATGTTATACAAGGTGTTGTAGTGCATCTTCCAGAGGAAGAACCCTCTCTCTGTTTGTGGCCCCTTCCATTATTGTATAGTTGGGTTATCAAATACAAGGGAGGGTATGAGTACTAGAATATGATAACCCCACTCAAAATGAACTTCTGGACACTGATGATTAATATCATCAGTAGTCATTGTCTACTATTGGTGTAGGCTTGTGGGCCCATGAGGGTTGGGTTTCTGGTGAATTTTAGGTTCTATATGTTCCTCCTCCAAATAGGGAGAATTATAGATATTGGAATGTAGTTAGTGGAGATGTTATTGTACCTATTGGCCTTTCAAGGTGGGGTATTAGTGGTGAGATTTGACTGTAAGGTAGTTTTTGAACTGTACACTCCATATCGGTTTCCCTGCTAGTTTTGACGTCTCCAAAGGCTTACCCAAAAGGTCTACATCTAATTGATATTAGGTTTATATCCTTTAGTTATTCAGAAAACATGACCCATTTTTTACATTAGAGGATGGAATGGTGGAGGAAAAAGCTACCCTTGAACAACACTCCCTATAGCATTCTCCATGAATATGTAAAGAAATAGGAAAGCACATATCTCAGTGATTCAATGAGTTGCCTGATTTTTCTGGTGGATTCTAAAGAAGGATTCCTAGAGTCATGGGACCAGGGGAATCTTATATCAATGGGAGAACATCAAGGATTAAGAGTCTTCCCAAATGATGAAGTGATAGTTATATCTCCGAAGGGGGGGGGGGGGTATAGTGACGGGCCTAAGGCTCTTAGAGAATAAACCTTGGGAGGAAGGTAGAGCCTATTGAGATGTTATGACGGAACATTTTGTGGCTTCAGGGAAGTGGATACACTATGAATACACCACTAATGAATTTTTATTCACCAATTCCTAGAGGATATGGGAGATTAACTGACCTTTAAACTCCCTCCTTTCTATATGGCTTCATCTTCCAGATTAGGGGATTCAAATTCTTGGGTTGGGTTATTCCATGGTGGGATTCCAGGATCCCCATGCTGAGGTGGTGCGGTTGGAGGAGGTAATCCTATATTGTGGTGTGTCAAGCCCCCTAATAGAGTGGTTGAGGATACTACTGGATATTACAACCCTTCCAAATATCCTCGTGCATCAAAAAACAGTGGCCACGATAGACCAAGAGTGTTTAGATAAAGAGGAACCCTAGGGGAGTGATGCATTTATGAACTCCGCCTAGGGAAGTGACTCCACCACCAATGATTTATATTTATATGTTTTATAGTCCAAGGATATATTCTAACATTCTTGAAATTGTTATCTTACCCTCTTTTTACTTGTGCCGGAATTAGAAAACATAGAGTAGGTGAGATTTTTTATGAATATTTGGAGGAAAACAAGTAAGACCCTAACCATGAAGTGGTGGGTGTTGTAATAGTGGGTGTCGTAGACCCAACTAAACTGTACTTTATGATTACCATGTCATGGGTAGAATCATTTATACATGATGTATACTTACTATTATAGTTTTGATATTTCCACATTCACTCTTTAAATAGTAATGTTCATCTATTATTTTCATATCAAAAGGTTATAGTAGTTCCCATGCTAAAATAGATCATCGAGATACTATGAAATTAAACATAAATGTATGTCCTATGGTCTAAATACATCATATTGGGGATACATATTATTTTTATAACTATAAGGTTTTGGGGGCTTATAATCCTTGATATTTTTTCTCATTAATTTCACACTTGGTGATGTCGAGTAGATGAGATCATGAGAAAAAACATGCTAATAATAAAACCACAAGTTTTGGATTTCATTGGATATTCCTATCTATGAACATGTGTATTTTTATTCTAACTTGAGATAACTACCAATTTTTTCCATTTGATCTCATACTTTTATGAGTGGAAAACCTATGAAACTAAAGTCGTGTAGAGGTAGAGTGTGTTGGGTGTGTCATAGGTGATATGACATTGGTTAAATGATCAAGATATAATTTGTCACTTCTGATTTTAGGAAGTGATATCTCTGGTCTGGTTGATCAGGATTCTAGTACCTTCACAAATCCATGGCCTTGGTATTAAAAGGTAATTCTGTCTAGTTAGATAAAAAAATAATGAGAGAAATGATGATGACATAAGTGTGTATACCACTTTATAAGATATCATATGAAAAATATTTTATGTTACACATTTCATGTTTGTAGGAATGGTTGTTACAGCTATGACTATTTATTACCTATTTGCAGGCCTTGATGGGTTTCAAGAAACTGCTCTTTGTCTGTGTATACTATTCACTACTATCGAGATAGGATCCTAGATGGTCACACACAATTGCATATTCAAGAATCTTCCTTATTCTGGTGAAAGGGTATATAGAACATGGAGGTCTCCACCACATTGTCTATGAGTTAACCAAGTTTTATCAATTACCAACAAATAAATAAATTCATTTTTATTTGATTATAGAATAATAGGGATGAATTAATTTATTAAAAGTATTTAAAATGCTTGAATTAATATAATGAATAATATTATATGAAAAAAAAATTAATATTAAAGGTTCATTTAATATTAGTGAGAATTATGGGTTGAGATAAAGACTTGGGTTTACCATCAAATATATTTAATATATATTAAAATTATGTGATAAATATAAATAATATTGATGATGCAACTATTTCGTTATAAATATTTACTTATTAATAATTTAGTAGACAATAAATAAATGGGGTTCGGGGAATCCTCACCTATTATTTTGGGCATCCACTATATAAGTGAAGGAGAATCTCATTCCATAAACATTAAGTCAGTCAGAATTGAGAGTTTCTATATCCTCCCACATCCTAGAGAGAGAAACAATCTAACCAAGTGAACAATCCAAGAGAGGCTTTTTGAATTGAAGGCATGAGATCAAGGTGATCGAAGAAACATTGAAAAAATAATCAGAGACCCTATTAGCACTCAAATTTCAATGAATGGAACATGTGTGGATCCTTGGATTGTGTATGAATGATCTAGAGGGGTTCATCATTGGATACTTTGAGAAAAGGTCACTAGGGATGTCAGATAGATAAATGCACTCTAATTTGAATGAGGTACTCTTTCTGTTTTAATTTTTTTGCTATTATTAATTCATATGAGATCCTCAGATTGTACCAAGGCTCATATGAGTAGAGATGAAGATGTTATGTCGCGTCAAAGATGAATTTTTTTATATCTCGGGCCACCTACTTCCACAACGTGCCCTGGTACCACCAATTAGTATCAGAGGGATAATGTGGAATTGCTGAGCTAATAAAAATTATTATTTTTTTCTTTTTTAGATGGTATTAATTAGATTGCAATGAAATAGACCATGCATCGATCTGATTATTAAATGTCATGTTATGGCCATTTGGAAAAAATGTTATGGATCAAGAGACATATTATTAGCATATTTAAGTTAAATAACACATATTTAATTTATATAATTTTTTTCATAAATGACGTGATGAAAAAACGCCATAAATATTTATTCCACACATAAACTGACTAGAATCCTGTAGCCAAAAATCCATAGTTGGTGACCCAATGGTGAAGCAATTGTGGAATCAGTCAAAAATATATTTTATTTATATTTTATTGATTCAAATATAGAGTTTCTACACAAAAATGGTGAAGGAAATTGGTTTGGGGGGCTTAATTGTAGGGGTGTGAAAACTTCCAAAAAATAGTAAAAATCATCAAGCCATTTATTTTTGAATAATCATACTTCTATGCTTTTATAAAATAAAATTAAAACAATTATTATTACTTAAAAAAGGTAAGGGTAATGAGGGTCTCAGTATTCTCCCTTGTCTCATGTGTGTCCCCCTATCCTTTATTTATCATCAGGCCATCCCCTAAAATATACCTCATGGCATCTCCTCTCTCCCCTGTTCATTGAACATCGCCCTGCTTAGTGTCGCACCACAGAAGATCCCCATCGGCTGATTCCCTTGATCAACACTCCTCGAATCACACTGCCCTCAAAGATGTGGAACACCGCCACCACAAGATCCCATTTTTTTCCACTTATTTCGAGTTTGACCCCGCACCATTGTATCCGTCCCGAGTCACAGTTTTCATCACCGCTGCCCAGATCAGTACTTCTTCCACCTCTCCAGTGGCTTCCAGAGTCTGTCTCTCGATAGAATCATCATTTTCATCACCCGTGCCATCACCTATTGTGCCACCCACAATAGGGCCACACACTTTCTCCCCTGAATTATGATGTCTCTATAACACCCAAAGCATCCATGATATTTTTTCCTTTGAATAATGCAATAGCTTGCATTGTACGCAACTTCAAGATTTTAACACACCACGACCAATCAAAGTAGCTGTTATGAATAGTAATACCCACTTTTTCAAATTTTATAAATGTTATCTTTCAAAATAGAATTCATTTTTGGATTCGTAATATCGAACTTATCTTAGGGTGAATATTTTGTATTTTTCTGAAAGCATTCAATTTTTGATGAATAGTGGAAAACATTGAGTTATAGTTTAAAACCAAATTTTTATTTAAACAATTATTTAATTTATATAAATTTATTTTAGGTCAAAATAGATACATAATACCTATATATATTCAATGTAATTCATTGGAGTCAGTTTATAATAATTTTAGATATATAAAAATTTTATTGAACTTTTCATCGTCTTTTACCCATCACCTATAAGAATTTGAAAATTAACATAAATCTAATTTTACCTCTTATGTGAGTGTAATTTCTAAAATTAAAGAAACACAATTAATATCAAGGAGTAATATTTGGTTCAATAAGATAAAAATAATTTTTGGTGAATAGTATCTTTTTACTTTTATGTACCACGGTTAAATGTAAATAGGGTAATTAAGGGTAAAAATGATATTATTATTACCATAACACATGTCCTAATTCTATTGGATAAATATAATTCGATAGTAAAAATCCTTAGGAATAAAATATGAACCTCTTTGGTCCACTTGTAATAGATTATAACATTTATTATTATTTAATACAAAGAAGAGTTAAAAGAGTTAAAATCAAAGTTTAATAACTAAAACATTTTTAATATATAGTTATACATAAGATAAATTCAATGATAAATATTAATAAGAAATATAAAACTATATCATATATGATGGTATTTTATTTATAATTTTTAGACTTTAAATAATTTAATTTATTTATGACACAATGATGATGCAGTAATTACCTTAATAGTGAAATTTTAAAATAATTGATATTATAAATACCAAAATAAATATAATTTTAAACTTTTAATGAATTAAACGAATTTTATAAGTTAATATGACATGTTAGGGTTGATTAAATTAATTATTTTTGAAGTAATAATACTATTATGAATATTGAAAAAACAAAATACCAAATAGTGTCAGAATTGACATAAAAGATTTTTTTAAACAAATATTATATTATTAATTGATAATCAATTCCTAAAAATCTATGGTTCGGCCAAGAGACTTATATAATAAAATATATATCATTAATTATTCACTTAGAGTTCGCATGGAAGTTTATAGTAAGTTTATTAACCATATAATATAAAAATACAAAGACACATGGTAAATGTGAAACTAATTAACTAAGAGTTAAAACTAAAAGATAAGGTTAATATTGTAACCTAAACCTGTCTAAAACCTATTGGATGGGTGGTTTCTGACCCAACCCCACATTATCCTCACAATAAGTCACTTTGGAGCCATTAAAAACCGAATATGAATTTATTATAAAATAATATTTATAGCTTTTCCTAAGGTGCCCCTCACCCCTCTTATAAAAAAGGAACTTCCCCTTCTCTCTAATTCACAACCTCAAAGCCTTTTTTCTCGGCCAACCAATGAACAAATATCCTCTAAACTTCCCTCACTTCATCCTAGAGTCCCTCCTTTTGTCAAAAATCCAACTTAAAGAGCCCTTTTGATCAAATCAAAAGGAAGAACTCAAAGAAGAGGTAATGATTTCACCACCCTCTTTCAAGTTCCTTTCTTCTTCCACTTATTCATTCTTTGTTATTTACATTCTAAAATAATAAATCCAGTATCTTCTATATACTGTTATTGGATTATAAATATGGTACAACCATATTCATAATTCTATCCACCCTTTGAATGACATGTCACTATATGTGCGAACGTACGACCTACCGTCTCCACATCGTGGTGTAATTGTTATTCAAAATATTATTATTTGGATGCGTATAATAATGATGTGTAATTCATGTAAATAATAAATATAACATGATAATGATTCATTATATATGATATAATATCCAATTATATATATTTTTAATATCAAAATAATGATATTGTCGCTCGTGCATATGAACGGATTACCGTCTCCACGAACGCGATGAGATTCATTCCCCACCATATCCATTCAAGACTAAATTTCTTTTGATGATAAAAAATAATGTTTAGATACATGATATCATTCTGGATATAAATATGATACATCCCATCCATAAAAAATATGGCTAATATAATAACGAATACATAGGAAAATGAATCCGTTAACACCCAAAACTACTATAACACTAAGATATTATCAAAAAATCAATGTTAAAAGATCATATATGATATCATATTAATGTATATGATTATTTTATAATTCAATAAAAATTATTTCACCATTATTCAGGATTTTAACCTACCCTTGACCAATTAAAAAGTACAAAGTATGGGGTTTCTTATCTCACTTTTAATTTCGTGATATTTCTATTGTTCACCACTTATTTATTGCATGTGGTGTGTGTACTGCCCATGATTTTATTCATTTTGTAATATAATTTAATTTATGGATATGTATATCATAAATGTATTATCCTTCATTCATGGTTGTATGTTTTGTAAGTTACCAAATTGATAAGGGAATTTGAAATTTCAATTTCCACTCATTCTCCTTTACGCATACTTTATTGATTATTTTTCTCCAAGATTATGCGTGGAATCACTATTCATTTTCTTATATCAAAATTTAAACTCCCCTTTCTGTGGATATAATTTTGATACACATAATAACTCTATTGATAAATTCTCAAGTCATCGATGTGAACTTGATAAGATTAATTTTAACTCAATCCCCATTTATTGAGTTAAACATCCAATTCATTTGTGTTGTTTTTACAAGAATATGATTGAATGTCATCTGATTTATTTATAGTGTATATCCAATCATATTGAGTGTATTTTTGTTTTTCACACATAATTATGTCATTGATTTATCTTTAACCTAATGATACCGTCTTTATAATAGATTTCATCTCAATTTTCATACCATTGAGACTTCTTTGTTGTTATACACCAATTCACTTTTATATGGTGTATATAATGTAATTTGACATAGTATATCATGAATCCCTTTATTCTCATGATATTATAATGTTTTGGTGACATTAATTATTTGAATTCAAGTGTCTTTCTTTTGGTTAATAACTCTAACTAAAATATCATTTTAAATGTATTAAAGACTTTTTATTCTAAATCGTTCTCATTAATGTCCATGTTTTTAAAATGTTTTTAAGTACTTATTTATATGGACATTAATGTTTTAAAATGATAATTCATTAAAAATTTTCAAAGTGGTATGGGACACATTTCTTCAAAAATCTATTTTTAAATGGCTTCTTGACAAATAGTGTGAATTTTAAATGTTTTCTAGAAAACGGGAGATATTTATCTCAATATTTTTGATGATTATTTTCATTTATGTCAATATCCTTCATTATTCTCAATTGAGATTAATCTGTTACAATAAAATCTTCCATATTGTATTGAATGAGTTATGTTTGACTGTGGATGTGCTATTTTTATACCATTCATGGTTTTTAGATAAAGTATTGACATTTCGTATGCTAGTTTAAATATGAATGTTTATGTTATGTTTGAAACATTTCATATGAGGAATGAATTAGACTTAGTAAGTGACTGGTGGAACCCGCTATAGCTCGTTGATCCATCGATAGGTCTCATGACATAAACTAGTGTCTTGGAAAAAGGCCTTGACAAAATATTATTTGTAGTCTTGGGACAAGGCCTTGACTATGTGGTTATGATAGTCTGAAATTATGCATTCCATCATTATGAAAGTGGTTATTGATATTCAATGTGATTATTTGACTAGTTGAATATCCATGTGAATAAGTAAATGAAATTATTTCATTTTATTTATTCCATATTATGTTGAAGTTCATGTTTGAAAGGCTTTTGTTTTAGTTATACATTTCCTTAAATGTTTATTCTTATTTATGAATGTTTTCTCTATATTGTTATCCCTAATTGGCATCTGAGCTCACCCCTTTATATGATTTATTTTTTCCAGGATGTGAAAAAGTATTTTATGGATGACATATAGGGATAGTATGAGGGGATATGAGTGTGGTCTATGGAGAGAATATGTTGTTGTATTTTTTCACTTACTCATGTAATGTAAGACTTATGAATGTATCTAGTGTTTCCAAGGATACTAAACTAATCGGTATTTCTAGACATGATCTTTTGTTATCATGCCAATGTTACATAATAATTCACAGACTCTGGGTAACTGGGGTTCGGGCGTTAATGTTGGTATCAGAGAAAGTTTAGTACAATCCTTGAAACTAGATTAAGATAAAATTTTATTAGAGCACATAGCCCTAAGGTAGACTTTGAGGATTAGTATAGAAGAACTTAATAGCAATTTAGTATTGTATAGATTTTGTGAGTTTTCCAAGAAATACATCCCTTTCTAGATATGAGCAGGTAGAGGTGGCTCTGGAACAGATGTACCTAGGGGTAAAACTCAAAAACACCGCATTGAGCTAGACTCGAACGGGAACTTGTGCATGACAATGGGCCTTGCTGCACTCTTGGTTACGACGCTCCCAGGGGATATGCTTAGGATAATTTAAATTTTCTTTACAAACTGATTTGAATTATTTTAATATAAGATGAGAGTAAATGTCCTTGGTTAATCCTAATGTGTTTCAAATTGAGAATATGATAACATGATATTCTCTAAATGATTTTATGACTACTGTTACTCACAAATTGATTTTTATTTTTAGTCAATGGCATGATTCCAAGGAAGTCATAATAACTTTTAGAATGATGTACAAGGTGGGACCAGTGGTGGAAATGAGAAATAAAATGGAATGTTGATAGGCGTAAAAGATATCGTGCTCATACTAAATCAGTTTTCCAAAAATATGATCAACAACGTATATATTAACTAACTCCTGTACTCAACAAAGAAGAGAAAGTTGATGAATGATAAGAGCTCCAGTAGTAGAGACCATGGAGAAAATAATCCTCAATTTCCATCATGCAGGAAAAGTGGAAGGAGACACCCAAGAAAGTGTCTCAATGGAACAAAGAAATGCTTTACGTGTGGGAAAGATGGACATAAAGTGAAGAATTGTCGAGGAAAAATGAAGAGTACTGTAGAAGAAAATAAAAATGGTCCCAAGAATCCATTTATAGTCATTTTCCATAAATGTAGGGTACTTGGCCATTACCCGAGTGAATGCCCTATTCTATAGGGTATTTTATTTTTTAAAAAACAAGATTTGTGGAAATAAATGGTTAGAGAAATGTTTAAAAGAATTATTACTCCTTGTTGATGGGATTACATTGGAATAATTTTCTCTTTTATTTGTAACCTGCTGTTTTCCTTGTGAGAATGATATTTGAGGAAGACTTATCTTTTTAATTGTGGATATAGTTATAAATAACCATTTGGTTTTATTTGATCTTTGGGATTGAGGCCGTTACAAGTTATTATATTTTGGGATGAAAATTCAAGGTATGAGATAACATTTAAGGTTAAATTATGTATGGTTATTTTTGAGGAATTTATCTCATTTTGGTAATGCTAAAAAATATAGTTTTTGAAAAAGGACAACACGCAGACAGTGTGACAACTCGTCGCATCGGACAAAGATGTGGGAATCGAACCCACAACCAATGTGTGATTGGGATTTATCATTTACCACTGGACTACGTGAAGTCCCTGGTTAGTGTGACTAATTATTTTTAGTTAAATGATTTTATTGATCAATAATAATTCGATTTGGGATCTTATGTCTTATCAAATTAATACCCTTAGTACAGGAAAATTATTTGGTGATTAAGTGATAAATGTTACTTTGGAAGATGTTCCCTTTGTTGGGAATACTATATTCCCAAGGAAAATAGAATACTATGGGATTTCATTAGAGGAGTAATGATGGATTTTTATCTTTGTTTTTATTGTGGATTTATAGTGATTTGGGTTATTTATGGAAATGATTAACCTATAACATTGTATATGTGATTAGGTTAATTACTTTTAAGTATGTGACTTTAAGAGTAGTTTATGTCATCTGGAGATACTATTTAAAGTGGAAGACTACGTAACCAAATTATTCTAAGTTTTGGGTTTCAATATTATTTTTGATTATGTTGAAGGATTTTAAGGACAATTGTTTATTGAATGATATTTATCTAACTTGGGGTATTATTGGTTTAATTTTAGAAATTAAGATTAGTGTTTCTTTCTCTAATGGAATAACCTTTTGGGGGATAATTAGATCTTATACTAACCATTTTGGTTTTGATTAATCTCTAAGGACAAGGTAAATATATAGTTTATCATTCATGGATCATGTGATTCTATAAAATGTTTATTCTAGCTCTTCTACTGTGACCAAGTCTTCTGGAATAATCATCGTTTAAAAATGATTTAGTAGTTGAAATTAATTAAAGAATGAAACTTTACTTAAAAATTAAGTATATCTCCTTATTTTCTGAGTCAATCTCATAAATGAATTCCTCATCTTTATATAATGTAACTTAAAATAAAAAAATAAAAAAGTTGTCTGTTTACTTTTCATACTGGGAAACTAATGATTGTTTGTCCCTACACAAGTTTGTGGTTTTCTTGTTGTTAACTTTCTCCTAATCATGTTTTATGTCCCTCTCCATCAGAACTTGACACATATATTATCATTCATATCCATGTTTTTCTATAAGGAATCCTAGTATAGGTTATCTCGGGTGACCTTTGTACTTTTCTTTCTTTCTTTTAAAGTGATAGTTTTATTGACTCTTTTTCTTATGTGAGACTTTCCATTATTTTTCCAAGACCAATTTTAAAAATTACGAGGACACAATTTATTGAAGGAGGGGAGAATGTAACACCTCAATCTTGCACGGTATGTTTCCCTTTGAATAATGCAATAGCTTGCATTGTACGCATCTTTGAGATTCAAACACACCAGGACCAATCAAAGTAGTCATTATGAATAGGAATACCAACTTTTTGAAATTTTATAAATATTATCTTTCAAAATGTACTTCATTTTTGGATTCGAAATATCGAAATTATCTTAGTGTGAATTTTTGGTATTTTTCTGAAAACATTCAAATTTTGATGAATAGTGAAAAACACTTAGTTATAGTTTAAAACCGAATTTTTATTTAAATAATAAGTTTTTTATTTAAATTTATTTTATGTAAAAATAGATACATAACACTTATATAGTTTCAATGTAATTATTTGGAGTCAGTTTATAATAATTTTATATATATAAACATTTTATTGAACTTTTCACCGTCTTTTACCCACCTCCTAGGAGAATTTGCAAATTCATATAAAACATCATTTTACCACTTCTATGAGTGGAATTTATAAAATATGAGAGACATGGTTAATATCAAGGAGTAAAATGTGGTTCAATAAGATAAAAATAATTTTTGGTGAATAATAACTTTTTACTTTTATTTACCACGGTTAAATGTAAATAGGGTAATTAAGGGTAAAAATGATATTATTATTACCCTAAAACATGTTCTAATTCTATTGTATATGTATAAGTCGACCAAAAACAACCATATTAATAAAATATTAACCTCTTTGTTCCACTTGGATTAGATTAGGACATTTATTATTATTTAATTCAAAGAAAAGTTAAAAGGGTTAAAATCAAAGTTTAATAACTAAAAAATGTTTAATATAGGGTTATACAACATATAAATTCGATTATAAATATTAATTAGAAAGATAAAAATATTTCCTGCATAATGGTATTTTATTTATAATTGTTTTACATTAAATAATTTAATTTATTAATGACACAATGATGATGTAGTAATTACCTTACTAGTGAAATATTAAAATAATTGATATTATAAATACCGAAATAAATATAATTTGAGACTTTTAATGAATTCAACGAATTTTATAGGTTAAAATTACATTTTAGGGTTGAGTAAATGATTTAGGTTAGAGGTAATAACTCTGTTATGAATTTAGAAAAACAAAATACCAAATAGTTTCAAAATTGACATAAAAGAAATTTTAAAACAAATATTATATTATTAATTGATATTCAATTCCTAAAAATCTAAGGTTCGGCCAAGAGACTTATATAATTATAGTTGTATCATTAATTAACCACTTGGGGTTATCTTTGATGCTTATAGTATGTTTATTAATAATATAATATAAAAATACAAAGAGACATGGTAAATGTGAAACTAATTAACTAAGAGTTAAAACTAATCGATAAGGTTAATATAGTGACCTAAACCTGTTTAAAACCTATTGTTTGGGTGGTTTCCAACCCATACCCAACTTATCCTCAAAATAAGTCACTTTTGAGCCATTAAAAATTGAATATGGATTTATTATAAAATAAATTTTATAGCTTTTCCTAAGGTGCCCCTCGCCCCTCTTATAAAAAGGGAACTTTCCCTTCTCTCTAATTGACAACTTCAAAGCCTTTTGGCTCAGCCAACCCCTGAAAAAATATCCTCTCAACATCCCTCAATTCATCCTAGAGGCCATCCTTTGGTCATAAATACAACATAAAGATCCCTTTTGATCAAATCCAAAGTAAGAACCCTCAGAAGATGTAACGATTTCACCACCCTCTTTCATGTTCTTTTCTTCTTCCACTTCTTCTTTCTTTGTTATTTCCATTCTAAAATAATAAATCGTGTATATTCTATGTACTGTGGTATTAATTTAATTATGGTACAACCATATTCAGTATTCTATCCACCCTTTGAATGACATGTCACCATACGTGCGAACGTACGGCCTACCGTCTCCACGTCGTGGTGTAATTGTTATTCAATATATTATTATTTGGATGGGTATAATAATGATGATTAATTCATGTAAATAATAAATATAACATGATAATTATTCTGTATATATGATATACCATCCAATTATATATTATTTTAATATCAAAAGAATGATATTGTCGCTCGTGCGTACATACAGATTACCATCTCCAAGAACAAGATGAGATTCACTTCCCATCATATCCATTCAAGACTAAATTTCATTTGAAGATTAAAATTAATGATTAGAGACATGATATAATTGGGGATATGAATAAGATACATCCCATCCGAAAAAAATATGGCTCACATAACAAAGAATATAAAGGAACACAAATCTGTTAACACCCGAAACGACGATAATACTAAGATATTATCAACAAATCAATGTTAAAAGATCATATATGATATCATATTAATGTATATGATTATTTTATAATTAAAAAATAATTATTTCACCATCATACATGAGGTTAACCTAACCTCGACCAAGAAAAAAGTACAAAGTAAGGGGTTTCTTATCTCACTTTTAATTCTGTGAGATTTCCATTGTTCACCACTTATTTATTTCATGTGGTGTGTACACTGCCCATGATTGTATTCATTGTGTAATATACATTAATTTATGTATATTTACATCATCATTGTATGATCCTTCTTTTATGGGTGTATATTGTTGAGTCAATAAGGTTTTCCTTATGACTTTTCCATTCCTTCTTGTATTGAAAATCAGAAACACCTTATCTTTATGAAAATTGCTTTCTTAAGGAAAATCACTTTTATAAAGAAAATTGCTTTCTTAAGGAAAATCACTTTTATAAGGAAAATTTCTTTCTTAAGGAAAATCGCTTTTATAATGAAAATTGATTTCTTAAGGAAAATCGCTTTTATAAGAAAAATTATCCTTATCTTATTTTCATCCATATTTTTCTTAAGTATGAGATTCAGATTCATTTTTACGGAATCGATGAAACATTGATATAAAGCATTCTGTTTTAGGATTCAGATTCTGGATAAGAACTATAAGGAAGTTTCATTCCGAATCCCGGATATGAACTCTGACTAAGTTCTATTCCAGATTCAGGATACGAATTCTGAAGAAAAATTCTCTTTACGAATTCAGATGACGAATTCTCATTACGAATTCTGATGACAAATTCTCATTACGAATCCTGATGATGAATTCTCAATACGATTTCTGATGACAAATTACTATTCCTAATTCTCATTCCAAATTCACCTATTAAACAGAATTTCAGTATCTTTGTTTTATACACTCTGAATTAATTCAGACTCCGAAAAATATCTTTTTTTGGGTCCGAACTTTTATATTGCTTACACTTCTAAAATTTGTCTACTCTTTACTATTGTTCCTTACATTCTGAACCTTCACTCCAAAGTTTTCATTCCGAACTTTTATGTTAGAGTTTAAAACGATGTCGTACATTCTGTTACACTTGTTTTGTTATAAAACGATGTCGTCTATTTTGTTATAAACTAACCGTTGTCTAAGTGACACGTGTACAGGTCCCTTCATTCTTTAAGGAAAATATGACCGTTGGAGAAGGAGCCGACCTTACCTATAAATAGGAGCTAATTTGAAAGAGCTCATAGCTGATGGCTGAAAAAGTACTGAAAGGCTGACTAATTTGCTTGAAGTGATTTCTAGAGAGAGAGAATCTTATTAACTCTCAAAGCTTCGTGTGACTCCGAATGTTGGTGATTACATTCGAGGGCTTCCGGGGATAGGAAGACAGAGGTGCCGACTACCTTAAAGTTCGAGGGATTTCTTGCTGAGGAAGACAGAGGTTTCCAACTACCTTGAAGTTGAGGGCTTGCGGGGATAGCAAGACAGAGACTCTGATCTTCGTATCGAGGGCTTACCCTGGTGTGGGTAAGACAGACTTGCTTGAAAGTATAAATCAAGGGACCTTTATCCAAGGTTTTTGGATACCCTTCTCTTTGGGTTAAAAGACTTTTATCTTGTTACTTGTAGTTTAACAACTTGTTTTATTTCCACTGCATTTTGTAATATAATGAAAGTACAACTTTCTTATACTTCCTTACTTGTACTCTGTTTTATTTAGATTCTATACGCTTTAAGGTAGAATCTCATATTGTAACCTTTTGTTAAGTTTCAATTTCCGGAACCATATTTCTGGAACCCTCTTTCGGAATATCTTTCCTAGTTTTCATTTGGTGTTAGAGGTGTTGTGAATTTGTTTAGTTTGACTTTGTTAAACTCATCCTTTTCCTTTGCTTAAGGAAAACATAGTTATTCTTAACTAACTTTAAAGGTTCCAAAAGAATTTTTTAAAGTATACAATTCACCCCCCCCCCCCCTCTTGTATATTGAGCATCTACATCACTATTTTGATCCTACATATGTTTCGTAAGTTACCAAATCGATAAGGGAATTTGGAATTTCAATTTCCAGTCATTCGGTTGTATGCATACTATATTGATTATTTTACTCCAAGATTATGTGTGGAATCACTATTAATTTTCCTATGTCATAATTTCCACTCCCCTTTATGTGGATATACTTTTGATACACATAATCACTCCATTTATAAATTCTCAAGTCATCGATATGGACTTGATAAGAGTAATTTTAACTCAATCTCCATTTATTGAGTTAAACATCCAATTCATTGGTGTTTTTTTTACAAGAATATGTGTGAATGTCCCCTAATTGATTTATATTGAATATCCAGTCATATTGAGTGTATTTATATTTTTCATTCATAATTATGTCGTTGATTTATGCTTAACCAAAGGATACCGTATTTATAATAGATTTCATCTCAATTTACGTTCCATTGAGACTTCTTTGTTGTTATACACTAATTTACTTTTACATGGTTTATATATTTTACTTTGACATAGTATATCATGAATCCATTTATTCTCATGATATTATAAAGTTTTTATTACCTCAATTATATGGAATCAAGTGTCTCTATTTTGGTTAGGAACTCTAACTAAACTATCATTTTAAATGTATTAAAGATTTTTTATTCTAAATCTTTCTCAATAATGTCCATGTTTTTAAAAAAATTAAGGATTTATTTATATGGACATTAATGTTTTTAAATTATAATTCATTTCAAAGCTTCAATGTAACGCCTTGACCCCAGTTACCCAGAGTCGGTGCATTATTTTAATACATTGGCATGATTACAAGGAATCAAGTCCTGATGGACCAATCGGTTTAGCGGTCTTGGAAAATAGATTACATACATGAATGTTACATTATATTTTAAGACATAAAAAACAACATAAATAATCCTTTATGAATGCCATTATTCCGTTTCCTTAATCCTGCATATCAATCACAATACACTTCTTGGAATCCTAGGAAAAATAAAACATAGAAAGGGGTGAGATCAAACACTCAGTAAGGGTAAGAAATACACAGTAAACTTTCATAAATAAGCATAAACATTTATGGAAATGTATAACTAAAACAAAAGCCTTTTAAACATGAACTTCAGCATAATATGGAAAAAATAAAATGAAATAATTCCATTTACTTATTCACATGGATATTCTACTAGTCGAATAATCACATGCAATATCACTAACCACTTTCATAATGATGGAATGCATAAATCCACAATATCATAACCACATAGTCATGGACTTGTTCCAAGACTAAAAACAAGATTTTGTCAAGGCCTTGTGTTGAGACACTAGTTTGTCTCATGAGACCTACCGATGCATAGAGGAGCTATAGCGGGCTCCACCCGTCACTTACTACGTTAAATGCATTCCTCATATTAAAAAGTTTTAAACATAACATAAACATTAGTATTAAAACTAGCATAGGAAATGTCAATACTTTACCCATAAACCATGAATGGTATTAAAATAAAACATAAATAGTCAAACATATCACAAAACATTAAATACAATATGGAAGATTTGTATCATGATAAATCAATTTCAAAACAAGTTTAAAATAAATTAAAGTATTTTGACATAGATGAAGATGACTTGTAAAACTCTTTGAGAGAAATACCCCGTTTTCATGAAAACATTTAAATGTCACACAATTTAGAAAGGAAGATATTTAAAAACATTCTTGAATCAAAGTGTCCCATACCACTTTGAATCTTTTTAAAGGAATTAACATTTTAAAAACATTCATTTGCAAATAAATAAATCCTTAAAAACCACTTTGAAAACATTGACATTAATGAGAACGATTTAGAAGAATAAATTTTTAAAACATTTAAAATGTGGTTTTAGTAAAAAGTCCATTAAAAACAATCCCTTTTAATACTCTTTTATGAAACATGTACATGGATAATAAATATTTCCCAGTAGATACTTACGTAAAAAAAACCTCAGATAGTAAAGAGATTCTGAAATTAACCCTAACCAATTTGGTAACTTACCAAACATATAACAAACGAGATAGGTATCATACAATGAATATGTAAATACACATAAATTAAATTTCATTAAACAAAGAATACAATTATGGGCAGTACATACACTACACAAAAGGTAATAGTGGCAATATGGTAGGAATCTCACGGGAATAAAGAGTGAGATGAAAACCCCTTACCTTGCACTTTCCTTTAGTCGCGTGTACATTTAATCTATTGTATGAAGATAATTTTATGTTATTAAGGTATACCAGAGCTATATTAATATTTATGATATCATACATTATTCATTTATTACTTTAGACTACCCATTTAATAATTATTTACATGTTAAATTAACATTTCGGTTAATAATTTCTTTCTTTATCGTACTTGTTTTAACTTGTTACTCATGATTTTATCACTTAGATCAAGATTTAATTACATCCAGAATATAAAACATGATTTATATATCATATATATTTAGAATATAAATATGTACAACAGACCTATATATGAAATAAAAAACACCATTTATGGAGACGGTAGTCCGTACATACGCATAAACAATGTTTCCGTTTTCATATCGTATTGAATGGGAATAAGTGAATAAGATATATGTAAGTACATAGTTATATATATATATATATCTCCAATAGAATTATTATTTCATATATTACAAACTTATTTGTAATATATATTTTTTTAATCGTCGATGAATGGTGAACGTGGAAACGAATCTTATCGTGTCGTGGAGACGGTAATCCGTACGTACGCACGAGGGACAATATCATTTACATAATTGGGTGGAATTGGATGGTATATTAATTTTACAGAGACATTAGCATGTTATTTGCATTATTTATATACATATTACTCATCATTATATCAATCGAAATAACATAGTGTTGAATAACAAATTACACCTCGACATGGCGACGGTAAGCCGTACGTACGCACGCATGGTGACATTATCATTAATAAGATGGATTGGATAATGTATATAGTTGTGAAAATTTTATAATAAAATCACAGTATATAGAAGATAATGGAGTTATTATTTATAATTTAATCAACAATGAAAGAGTAAGTGGAAGAATACGAGAACTTGAAAGAGGGTGGTGAAATCATTACCTCTTCTTCGGGTTCTTCCTTTTGATTTGATCGAAAGGGATCCTTAAGTAGGCTTTCTAAGAAAATTAGTGCCTCTAAGATGAAGTTAGGGAAGTTTAGAGAATATTTGGTTAGAGAAGGTTTGAAATAGTGTGAAGGGTGAGTGCCCTTTTATAAGAGGGGTGAGGGGTACCTCAGGAAAAACTTAAAATATTATTTTATAATAAATTCATATTTGGTTTATAATGGTTCCAAATTAATTTATTTCTTTGATAAGGTGGGGATGAGTCTAATTCTACTCACCCAATAGGTTTTAGACTGGTTTGGGTCACTTTATTAACCTTATCTTTTAGTTTTAACTCTTAGTTAATTGGTTTGACATTTACCATGTCTCTTTGTATTTTAATATTATATGGTTAATAAACTTACTATAAGTTTTTAATCGACCCCCAAGTGGTCCATTAATGATACACATATCATGATATATGTCCTTTGGGAGAACCTTAGATATTTAGGAATAGAATATCAATTAATAATATAATATTTGTTTTAAAAACTCTTTTATGTCAATTTTGACACTATTGTGTATTTCGTTTTTTTATAAATTCATAACAGCATTATTACTTCGAAAAAAATTTATAAAAACAATCCTAGTATGTAAAATTAACCTATAAATTATTTTAATTAATAAAATGTATAAAATTACATTTATTTGGGTGTTTATAATATCAATTATCTTAATCTTTCATTAATACAGTAATTACTGCATCATCATTATGTCATAAATATATTAAATTATTTAATCTCTAAAAATTTAAATAAAATACTATTAATTAGGAAATGATTTTAGATTTCTAATTAATAATTATTGTCGAATTTATCTTATGTATAACCTTATATTAAAAATGTGTTAGTTATTAAACATTGATTTTAACTCTTTTAACTCTTCTTTGATTCAAATAATAATAAATGACCAAATCGAATCCAAGTGGACCTAAATGATAATTGTTTCTTCCTAAGGTTGTTTTTGGTCGAGATACACTTGTCCAATAGAATTAGTACATGTGTTAGGGTAATATTAATATCATTTTTACCCTTAATTACTCTATTTACTTTTAACAGTGGTAAATAAAAGTAAAAAAGTTACTATTCACCAAAAATTATTTCTATCTTATTAAACCAAATTTTACTCCTTTATATTAATCGTGTCTCTCAGATTTTCGAAATTCCAATCACAGAAGAGGTAAAATTTAGTTTTATGTGAATTTACAAATTCTCCAATGAGATGGGTAAAAGACAGTGAAAAGTTCAATAAAAAATTTATATATCTAAAATTATTATAAACTGACTCCAATAAATTAAATTGAACTTATATAGGTATTATGTATCTATTTTGACCTAAAATAAATTTAAATAAAGTAATTAATTAATTAAATAAAATGTCTGTTTTAACCAATAACTTAGTGTTTTTCACTATTCATCAAAAATTGAATGTTTTCATAAAAATACAAAAAAAATCACCCTAAGATAATTTTGATATTCTGAATCAAAAAATGATGGCTATTTTACCAAATTAAAAACATAAAAGTTGCATTAATTAATTTAAAATTAATTCTTGTTGTCAAAAAAATATCGTATTTTTAAGAAACAATAACTATCAAAAGATTGACACTTGTTTATGTATAATTTCAATGTGAAATTAATTATAATGACCAACATTGGATTAAAGGGTAAAACTATAATCTAATTCTAATTCCAAAAAAATAAAATGTATAATTTCACACTATAAATTATTTTGATTAAAAAAGTTGTTTTTAGTTAAAATATAGCATTTTTCACTATTCACTCAAATATGAAATTTATTAGAAAAACACCAATAATTAATTGAAACTAAATTCTAATGTACTAATTCTATAGAAAATTTGTATTTTGTCAAATTTAATAAAAAAAGTTTGAAATATTGGATTTAAAGTGGTTCGCCATTACAAGGTGGTAAAATTGCATTTTTTGAAAAACACTTTTATCTGAAAAAAATGTATTTGTTCTTACATTATGTCTAAGAAACCTTTAATATGGATTCTAAAATTATAAGGATTATATAAAGTTCAAAAATAAGTTAACACTATCCATAACTGCTTTTGAACGCCTAGTTTGGTAATTTGTGGTGCGCTTGAACTCAGAGTTGTGTGTAGTGCAAGTTATTGAAATACGTTGAAGAAATAAAGTACTTTGAAATCTTGGGTTGTTACATTATTCCCTCCTTAAATAAATTGCATCCTCACAATTTGAAATTGCTCTTCGAAAATAAATTGTTGAAAATAGAAAATTCCTTTGTGGGAAAACCCACATCAGAAATAGGGTTTATAAAATTTAGTTTTAGTAAGAGGAAAAGGGGAATGAAAAAGTCACCACCAAATTATGATCTCGATTAGGAGAACATTGGTGAAAATTAGAGACATATAATTGGAAGGAAAACATAAATATTTTTAG
This sequence comes from Viscum album, assembly GCA_963277665.1. Lineage (NCBI taxonomy): Eukaryota > Viridiplantae > Streptophyta > Magnoliopsida > Santalales > Viscaceae > Viscum > Viscum album. Next base: position 398,651,873 of record OY728158.1, read on the forward strand.
GGAGTGATTGAGGTTATCAATCACAAAAAATTATAGAATTGTGTGCATCAAAGCCATCAATCTATGATGATTTAAAATACCATCGGTTCCACAAAACTTAAGGTATTAGGATAACACATTTTTGGTTTTAAGATGCCTTACCTAAAGTTTAATAATTTTTTTCATCATAGAATAAGATAAGAAAAAAATGTATACTTGTCAAGTAGAGTTCAATCCTTTAACTAAATTCTACCCCAAACTCATCTTTCACTTTAAAAGATAATAGAACATAAAAAGTATTCTATCAATCTTGTTCGTATAGGGTTCCAAAAAAATGAATTTATAATTCATCAACTAGACCCTCTAAAAAACTACATTATTCAATAAAGTACATCACGTGGGTCAGTGTTAGGTGATACTCCCTTGTCACCCTTCGATTGACGGTTCAAGTCTCGCGGCCTTGCCGGATGCGACGGGATGCCACCCGACCTCCGGTTTTTCCTTTTTATGGAAATCCAAAAATAATCTCAAACTATACATATCCAAAATACTTCTATCCAAACTCACAGTCCAAAATTTATAGGGAAGATAAACACAATGAAGATCCTTTTTCCCACAGAATAACATGTAAACACCTTCATCATGTATTCTTTTAAAACACTGCAACATCCTGAATTACCAAAATCAACCATCTCTTATTCCAAAATTACTACCATAGTATCAGGACCATATAATCTCAAATACCCAATGAAATAGTATTGCAGTACAATCCTTATTTATCTCAATAATTCATGTAACTAGTATACTGTTGATACAACACTCAAATGAAATAATTCTATAATAACAACATAAGAACACTAGTCATTCTTCTTCATCTGAGGTAGTATGATAACTTGATTATTATCCAATAACATCATTTTCAGTATACTCTTATGAATGGGACATTGATTCGCGTAGTGTCTCAACTCCTTGCAGATGAATCATTTTACATTTGAATACTTTTTCTAACCCTAGGAATCACGTAATTCGTGTCCTTTTTCTCCACACTTATAACAAACTCCCGTTACCTTCAAGAATTTACCAAGCTGATTCATTCGACATTTATCACATATTCAAAAATACATCTTTTCCTTATTTCCTATATCCATGATTCTTTCTACAATCCTTTTCTTCTCTTACTTCCCTTAAAATCCATAGGATTCAGAGAGTTCTTTACTGATCTTATGATATTATTTATTCATATGATAATAATACATTGGAGAATATTTCCTTTTTAAATGTTCTCGTAATACCATGAATGATATGACCTTTCTTACGCTTTGGATCATACGTATTACTAGAGTTCACATTCCTTCTACAGGGTGCCATTTCTATACAATGGCATTCACTAGGTCAATTTTTGAATTATAATGAATAATTCCAAACATGTAAAATACCTAACATAAATTGAATAGTTTATGGATATAATCCATAAAAATATTTTCTTTGAGGAGTTATATACTAGTATATCCTTCAAAATGATTTTTAAAGAAAATGAGAATTGTCTTAATTATATCCCTTAGTAGTGTCACAACCAAGAGTGCTGCAAGGCCCGTTGTCGGGCACCAGTTCCCGTCCAAGTCTAGCTCAAAGTGGTGTTTTTGGGTTTTACCACTTGGTACATCTGTTCCAGAGCCGCCTCTACCTTCTTGTATCCAGATAGGGATGTATTTTCTTGGAAAACTCACAAAATATCAACATTACCAAAATTCTAGGAAGTCCTTCTATACTAATCCTCAAAGTATATCTTAGGGTAATGTGCTCTAATCCGAGTTTATCTAAATCTAGTATCCATGGTTTTTGATAAACTTCCTATGATACCAACTTTAACGCTCCAACCCCAGTTACCTAGAGTCGGTTCATTATTTTAATACATTGGCATGATTACAAGGAATCACATCCTAAAGGACCGATTGGTTTAGCAGTCTTGGAAAATAGATTACATAAATGAATGTTACATTACACTTTAAGACACACAAATAAACATAAATAATCCTTAATGAACATTATTATTCCCTTGCCTTAACCCTACACATCAATAACTATACACATCTTAGAATCCTGGGAAAAATAAAATATAGAAAGGGGTGAGATCAAACGCTTAGTAAGGATAACAAATACACCGGAAACCCTGATAAATAAGTATAAACATTTAAGGAAATGTATAACTAAAACAAAAGCCTTTTAAACATGAACTTCATAATAATATGGAAACAATTAAATGAAATAATGCCATTTATTTATTCACATGGATATTCTACTGGTCGAATAATCACATGAAATATCACTAACCACTTTCATAATGATGGAATGAATAATTCCATACTATCATAACCACATAGTTATGGCCTTGTGCGAAGACTAAAAATAAGATTTTTTCAAGGCCTTGTGTCGAGACACTAGTTTTTCTCATGATACCTATCAATGCATTGAGGAGCTATAGAGAGCTCCACCCGTCACTTACTACGTCCAATGCATTCCTCATATTAAAAAGTTTTAAACATAACATAAACATTCATATTAAAACTAGCATACGAAATGTCAATACTTTACCCATAAACCATGAATGGTATAAAAATAACACATACATAGTCAAACATATCACAAAACCTTCAATACAATATGGAATATTTGTATCATGATAAATCAATTTCAAAACACGTTTAAATTACATTAAAGGATTTTGACATAGATGAAAATGACTTGTAAAACTCTTCGAGAGAAATACCCATTTTCATGAAAACATTTAAAAGTTACACAATTTATAAGTAAAGATATTTAAAAACATTTTTGAATCAAAGTGTCCCATACCAATTTGAATCTTTTTAAAGGAATTAACATTTTAAAAACATTCATTTGCATATAAATAAATCCTTAAAACCCATTTTGAAAACATGGACCTTACTGAGAATGATTTAGAAGAATAAATATTTAAAACATTTAAAATGATGTTTTATTAAAAATTCCCTTTAAAATAATCCCTCTTAATACTCTTTTATGAACATGTACATGGATAATAAATATTTCCCAGTAGATACTTACGTAAAAACAACCTCAGATAATAAAGAGATTGTGAAATTAACCCTTACCAATTTGGTAACATATGAAACATACAACCAATGAAAGAGGTATCATACAATGAATATGTAAATACACATAAATTAAAGTGTATTAAAGAAATAATACAATTATGGGCAGTACATACACTACACAAAAGGTAATAGTGGCAATATGGTAAGAATCTCATGGGAATAAAGAGTGAGATGAAAACCCCTTACCTTGCACTTTCCATTAGTCGAGGGTACATTTAACCATTTTTATGAAGTTAGTTGTATGTTATTAAGGAATACCAGAACAATATTAATATTTATGCTATCATACATTATTCATTTATTAATTTATACTACCCATTTAATAATAATTTACATGTTAAATTAACATTTCGGGTAATAATCGCTTTCTTTATCGTACGTGTTTTAACTTGTTACTCTTGATTGTATCACTTAGATCAAGAGTTAATAACTTCCAGAATATAAAACATGATTTATATATCATTTATATTTAGAATATAAATATGTATAATAGACCTATATATGAAATACAAAACACCGTTTATGGAGACGGTAGTCCGTACTTACGCATAAACGATGTTTCCGTTTTCATATCGTATTGAACGGAACTAAGTGAATAAGATATATGTAAGCACACACAAAAACATATATATATATCTCTCTCTGTAGTAGAATTATTATTTCATATATTACATACTTATTAGTAATATATTTTTTTATAATCGTCGATGAATGGTGAATGTGGAAATGAATCTTATCACGTCGTGGAGACGGTAATCCGTACGTACGCACGAGCGACAATATAATTTACTTAAAGGTGCGGAATTGGATGGTATATTAATTTTACAGAGACATTAGAATGATATTTTCATTACTTATAAACATATTAATCATCATTATATCCATCCAAATAACATAGTGTTGAATAACAAATTACACCTCGACGTGGAGACAGTAAGCCGTACGTACGCATGCATGGTGACATTATCATTAATAATATGAATAGGATAATGTATATAGTGGTGAAAAATTTAAAATAATATCACATTATAAATAAGATACTGGATTTATTATATTATAATTTAAACAACAAAGAATGAGTAAGTGGAAGAATACGAGAACCTGAAAGAGGGTGGTGAAATCATTACCTCTTCTTCGGGTTCTTCCTTTTGATTTGATCAAAATGAATCCTTAAGTAGGCTTTCTAACCAAAGTAGGGCCACTAGGATTAATTGAGATAAGTTGAGAGGATATTTGGGCAGGGGTTGGCCGATCCAAATAGCTTAGAAGGTGTGAAATAGAGTTAAGGTGGAGTTCCCTTTTATAAAAGGGCGAGTGGTACCTTAGGAAAAACATAAAATATTATTTCATAATAACTTCATATTCGGGTTATAATGGTTCCAAATTGATTTATTTCGAATATAAGGTGGGTATGGGTCTAAATCCACTCAACCAATAGGTTTTAGACCGGTTTGGGTCACTTTATTAACCTTATCTTTTAGTTTTAACACTTAGTTAATTAGTTTGACATTTACCATGTCTCTTTGTATTTTAATATTATATTGTTAATAAACATACTATAAATTTCCAATCGACCCCCAAGTGGTCCATTAATGATACACCTATCATGATATAAGTACTTTTGGAGGACCATATATATTTAGGAATAGCATATCAATTAATAATATAATATTTGTTTTAAAAACTATTTTATGTCAATTTTGACACTATTGGGTATTTTGTTTTTTTATAAATTCATAACAGCTATATTACTTGGAAAACAATTCATATAAACAATTATAATATGTCATATTATCCTATAAAATTATTTTAATTCAAAACAAGTATAAAATTACATTTATTTGGGTATTTATAATATCAGTTATCTTAATTTTCATTAATACGGTAATTACTGCATCATCATTGTGTCATAAATATATTAAATTATTTAATGTCTAAGAATTATAAATAAAATAATATTATTTAGGATATAGTTTTATATTTATAATGAATATTTATAATCGAATTTATCTTATGTATAACCCTATATTAAAAATGTTTTAGTTATTAAACATTGATTTTAACTCTTTTAACTCTTCTTTGAATTAAATAATAATACATGTCCAAATCTAATCCAAGTGGACCTAAATAATAATATTTTATTCCTAAGGTTGTATTTGGTCAAGATACACTTGTCCAATATAATTAGGATATGTGTTAGGGTAATATTAATATCATTTTTTCTCTTAATTACCCTATTTACTTTTAACTGTGGTAAATCAAAGTAAAAAAGTTACTATTCACCAAAAATTATTTCTATCATATTGAACCACATTTTTCTCCTTGATATTAACTGTGTCTCTCGGATTTCAAAAATTCTACTCACAGAAGCGGTAAAATTATGTTCTATGTGAATTTTCAAATTCTCCTAGGAGATGGGTAAAAGACAGTGAAAATTTCAATAAATATTTTATATGTCTAAAATTATTATAAACTGACTCTAATGAATTAAATTGAACTTATATAGGAATTATGTATCTATTTTTACCTAAAATAAATTTATGTAAAATAAAAAATTAATTAAATAAAAAGTCGGTTTTAACAAATAACTCAGTGTTTTTCACTATTCATCAAAAATTGAATGTTTTTAGAAAAATACTAAAAAATCACCCTAAGATAATTTTGATATTCTAAATCCAAAAATGATGTCTAGTTTACCTAATTCAAATAATTGAAGTTTCATTAATTAATTTAAAATTAATTCTCGTTGTCAAAACAAATAGTGTGTTTTTAAAAAAACAATAACTATCAAAAGATTGACACTTATTTATGTATAATTTTAATGTGAAATTAATTCCAATGACCAACATTGGATTAAAGGGTAAAAATATAATATAATTATAATTCCAAAACATTAAAATGTATAATTAAACACTGTAAATTAATTTGATTAAAAAAGTTGTTTTTAGTTAAAATAAAGTATTTTTCACTATTCACTCAAATATGAAAGTTTTTAGAAAAACACCAAAAATTTATTGACACTAAATTCTTATGTCCCAATTCTAAAGGATAAGTTTATTTTTTCAAATTGAATATATAAAAGTTTGAAATATTGGATTAAAAAAATGGTTCGCCATTAAAAGGTGGTAAAATATAATTTTTTGAAAAATACTTTTATTTGGAAAAATGTATTTGTTCTTACATTTTGTCTAAGAAACTCGTAATATGGATTCTAAAATATAAGGATTATATAAAGTCTAAAATTAAGTTAATACTATTCATAACTACTTTTGAGCATCTAGTTTGGTAAGTTGTGGTGTGCTTGAACTTGGTGTTGCGTGTAGTGCAAGTTATTTGAATTAATTTGAAGATATAACGTACATTGAAATATTTGGGTGTTACATTCAAATTGGTATGGGACACATGGATTTAAAAATATATTTTTAAATGGCTTCTTGACAAATAGTGTGACTTTTAAATGTTTTCATGAAAAAGGGAGATATTTCTCTCAATAGTTTTGATGATTATTTTCATCTATGTCAATATCCTTCATTATTCTCGATTGAGGTTAATCTGTTACAATAAAATCTTTCATTTTGTATTTAATGAGTTATTTTTTACTGTGTATGTGCTATTTTTATACCATTCATGTTTTGTGGATAAAGTATTGTCATTTCGTATTCAAGTTTTAATACGAATTTTTATGTTATGTTTCAACCTTTTCATATGAGGAATGCATTGGACATAGTAATTGATGGGTGGAGCCCTCTATAGCTCCTCGATGCATCGGTAGGTCTCATGAGACAAACTTGTGTCTTGGCACAAGGCCTTGAAAAAATATTATTTCTATTCTTGGCACGAGGCCTTAACTATGTGGTTTTGATAGTCTGGCATTATGCATTCCATCATTTTGAAAATGGTCATTGATATTGCATGTGCTTATTAGACTAGTAGAATATCCACATGAATAAGTAAATTTCATTATTTCATTTTATTTTTGTCATATTATGTTGAAGTTCATGTTTAAACGGCTTTTGTTTTAGTTATACATTGCCATAAATGTTTAGGCTTATTTATGAATGTTTTCACTATATTGTTATCCTTACTGGGAAGATGAGCTCACCCCTTTCTATGTTTTATTATTCCCAGGATGTGAAATGTTTTTTATGAATGACTTGCAGGGATAGTATGAGGGGATATGAGTGTGTTATTTGGAGACAAGATGTTGTTCTAGTTTTTCACTTAACCATGTCATGTAGGACTTATAAATGTATCTAGTGTTGCCAAGGCTACTAAACTAATCTGACATTCGAGACTTGATCTTTTGTGATCATGCCAATGTTACATAATAATGCACCGACTCTGGGTTACTAGGGTCAGGGCATTACAGTCTCGACCAAGCTAGAACAGTCTGACGGACCATCATCTATTGCACCCCTTCGGTCAAACTAGACACATGAAAATCCCCCTAGGAGGTGTGATTCTCCCCTACCTTGGGATCCACAGTTCTTAATGGGCTCATCCAGCCCCACAACGGGTCTGGGTAGGTATGCTTGACTGAAAATGTGTCGGGGTGGGCCTACCTAGAGCAGAACAGCCTAGCACAGGGTCTGGCAGGCCTGAAACGGGCCGACGGGGTTATGAAGCAGCCCGTAATAGGCCTAGATGGGGTTTATGGGGCCCTAATAAATTTTATATAATCAAAAAAGTTAATTTAATTAATTAATTCAATTTTAGTAATAAATTAAAATAATTAAAAATTAATTTATCTTTAAAAACACTATAAATTTAATTTTCAAAAAATTAATTTAATTTTAGTATTAAATAAATAAATAAATAAATTTATTTTATTTTTTGGATTAAAAAATAAATTAATGATGGGAAAGAATTAAAATGGATTCACTGAACAAATTATTTGAATTTAAATAATTCATTTAATTTATTTTAGTTCCCTCAAACGTTAAATTTATTTTTGTCTATAGCTAACCTTAAACATTACATAATCTTGAGTTCTATGGCATGAATTCATTCTCTTACATTTGAGAATATTTTCATTTTTATAGCATTATAGAATTAGTTCAAAAATCATATATATCAAAACTATATAATATATGGTGAAAACCACTGATCAGTATCCATTTTTTCCATCATATAAAACTTTTAAAAAAAGATTTATTTTTTTATGAAATTTTTTTCATTAAATTCTTCATGACCATTTCCTTTCCATTAGCCACCCTTAAACCCTATGAAAAATATTTCAATAATTTAGTTCATGAAAAAAACATCAATAAGGTATATAAAAAGAAATAAAGAAATCCTTAGTCAATGAATACTTAAAAAAATTTGCCTTTTCCAAAATAAACTTTAATTTCAAAATAAACATTTTCTGACTCAATAAATCCCCTTTTCTACCCAAATCATTCAATAAAACATTTCAAAAGAAATATTATAGGAAAAATAAAACCCAGAAAGGTTTCAATGAAAACATGATAAAATCGTCAAACCATTTTCACAAAGATATACTTTTCATCCATAGAAAGTAACATATACATTCCCTTGAACATAAACTCAATAACATACTTTCTGAAAACATGTTATTTATGTAAAAACATAGTAATCATAAATAAATCATACAGGTATCTTGAGGTATTTTTTTTTCATACTTACTTAAGGAATAACCATCATGACTACACTTGAAATAACTTTTATGGTTATACATAAAATAACCCTCATGGTTATACTGGGAGTAACCATCACAAATACATTTGGAATAACCATCATGATCAACGTACAATATAAACATATGTAATGCATTGGAGGGATATCATGGACCCACCCATTTTTGGTTTAAAATGAAACCACCAAACAACATAAATAATTTCCAAGAACCACAACACAATGATAAAACATGATTTTTTGCATCATAAAAACATCCCCTGAGGAAAGTCACTTATTAAAAAAAACTATTCACATACAAAGGAAAATATTTTCTTTGGAAATAAACATGTAATATTTTAAAGTATGCTTAAAATAAAATTTTAGTCGTGATGGAAGGAAAATACATTCATGTCATATAATTAAAAAACTAATCCTTTTTACTTTTTTAAGAAAAATTAAATATGGGAATTAAAAGATGGTTTTTAATAATATATCCCCTTACCTTAAGTCGAAAACTTCATGTATTATCATTATCTTCCTAAATAATATACATATGTTAATTTTATACGTTATTAGGAAGATTTTCATGTTTATTTTATATCACTTATTACCATGTTAAATAAAATTAATTAATCACTTAAACATTTGATAAACAATGATGAAAATATCATAAATAAAATCAAATAATAAACGCATTATAATTTTAGCTACTCATTATAACCATTCCATAATCTTGTTTATGAAATATTTATATTAATTTCCTAATATGAACTCTATATTATTCATTATGTTGAATTACCTCTATATATATGAAATTTTTATTAAATACAATATTTTTATACTCCAAATAATTATATAAACTCTTTAGAAAACCTAAATTTAAGATATTTATTAATGTTTAATCCTTGATCAAATCAATCATCAAAAATATTTTGATGTGGTTTCAATAATATCAAAATAAGACCCCTAATTTGAATAATTCAAATTATGTATTTATGAAGAATTCATAACCATTAAATGGAAATAATTTATTTCTAAATCATATAGAATGCCAATTGGATAAAGACCTTGTGGTCATTAGGCGAACTGTCTACTTGAACATTAGGTCATTAGTCTAACTGGCCAAATGGCCATTAGTCCATTTGGATATTAGTCCAATTTGGTCAATTAAACATTATGCCATTAAGACATTATACCGATAATCCAATTGGATGTTAGGACATTAGGACAATTGTCCATTCAGTAGTTAGACCAATTGGTGATTAGGCTAATTGTATGTTAGGCTAGTAGGCCATTAGGATCATTTTCCATTAGCATTTTAGGACATTACTCCAATTGGCCAATTATCCATTAGGCAGTTTAGTCATTACGTATTAGGACATTTGGACACTAGGATAATTGGGAATTATGTCATTTGTCCAATTGGACATTAGGACAATTTTTCGTTAGTCCATTAGTCCAATGGACCATTAAGACATTAGGTTAATTGGTCGTTCGAAAAATTGGCTATTAGGAAATTAGGACAATTGGTCAAATGGACATTAGGCTATTAATCATTTTGTATATTAATACATTATTGCATTCGGCCAATTGGCTACTAGGACATTAGTTTAATTCATCACTGTGTCATTAGGCCAATTGTACAATTGGCCAATAATCCATTAGACCATTAGGTCAATTGGTTGTTAGGTCAATTGGCTACTAGGCCATTAGGATTTTAAGACAATTAAACATTATTCCATTAGTCCAATTGGTCAATTGGTCATTAGGTCATTTTTCCATTATAGGATTAGTCCATTAGGCTAATTGGTCGTTAGTCCATTAGGTCGTTAATCCAATAGGCCGTTAGGTTTTCAGGAAAATTGGCCATTAGGCCATCAGGTGAATTGGTAGTTATGCCCTTTGAAAAATTTTAAAATTCGCCATTAGGCTGTTACTCCATTAAGACAATTTTCCATTAGGCCCTTAGGCCAATTAGAAAATTTTCCATTAGAACATCAGGCCAACTGGATAATTGTATATTGTCCCAATTGGCCATTAGGATTTTATGAAATTAGGCTAACTAATCAATTAGACATCATGCCATTAGGACATTAGTCCATTAGTCCATTAGGCCATTACGCAGTTAGGCCAATTGTCCATTAGGCCATTAATCCAATTGGTCAATTGGATGTTAGTCCGTTAATAAAATTGGTCAATTGTACAATATTCATTTAGGCCAATTGGTCATTAGTTCATTAAGACAATTGAAATTTATTTCATTAAGACAATTGGTCATTAGGCCATAAGTATGTTAGGCTAGTAGGCCATTATCATATTAGGCCAATTGGACATTAGATCATTAGGCCAATTGGCCATTTGTATGTTAGGAAAATTTTCCATTAATACATTAGGATATTAGGCTATTAGGTCATTGGGTCAATAGGCCATTTGGAAACTATGCCTTTAGACCAATCGGCCCTTAGGCCATTAGGTCATTAGGCCATTATTCCAATTTTCCATTAGGTCAACAGGTTGTTAGTCCATTAGGATATTAGGACATTAGTCTATTAAGAATTTAGACCAATTTTTCCTTAGGCCATTATCTCATTTGGATGTTATTATAATTATCCATTAGGCCATTAGGCCATTAGCCCATTAGGCTACTAGGGTGTTAGGGAAATTGCCCATTTGTTGATTAGGCTAATTGAAAAATTGCTTGTTGGTCTATTAGGCGAATTGGACATTAGGCCATTAAGTTAATTGGCTTTTAGGATATTCTTCCACTATGCCAATTGGCCATTTGGACAGTTGAATATTATTATGTTAGGATAATTGGACATTAGGACATTATATCACTAGTCCATTCGGATAATTTGTAGTTTGGCCAATTGGCTATTATTTCGTTATGATAATTGGCCATTAGGTTGTTATGCCAATTGGCCATTAGGCCATTTGGTCAATTGGCCATTAGGCCAACTGGCCAATAGGAAATTTGAAATCGGTATTTTCAGCCATATATTAAAGGTTTCAATTATATTAAAACATAAATTTCTACATGAAAAGATAACTATGTAACAATATAAATTTAGATATTATTTCTATTAATATTAAAGTACCTAGTACTTCTCATACTTGGGCATTATATTGTGCCCCAATGTGTATTTATACGTCATGGAATCACTGTTCTTTTTTAATGAAACATACTAAAAAATTCAATATAAGTAATAAGAATTAAATTTTATATGAAAAACATTAAATATTGGGCATACCCTAAACTCATCACTTTTCCAATATGTGATCATTTTTTGATATTTTTCTTTTGGATAGCTAGGGAATATGTGTATACCCTCTAAATGAAAACCGACAATGCTCCTCCAACCAATATATAACTCATGCTTATATGCTCACCATAACTCCCCAAGATCTATCGACCTTGTAACCTAAATAGCTTCATCATTGGGAATTTTAAACTAACGCTGCAATGGACATGTTAATTCATATAAAAAATAATATTATAGATAGATAATTAACAAATTTTCATACGGATACCTCTACACATGATTTTTCTTTGATATCATTACCAATATGTCTCCATGAGACTAGTTCTACCATAATTATATCAGGGATCTTGGAAAAACTATACCTGAAAATTCTATAGTACCTAGAATTTTTACCTATCATCTTATTTTCTTCATTGCAATACACCAATTATTTGTGTTTGGTGATTTGAGGCATCCCATATTTGGGTGTGCCCATGTCACCTACTAGAAGATCTCACTAAATAAGATAGAAGGGGGAAATAGAATAATTAATTTCAGATACAACCGGATTAAAATTATGTGATATAATTTCATACACTTATGATAATAAAAACCTGATATACACTGCTCAATTGGATTTGATGGAATCATGGGCTATCTGGGATCAGTAGATTCTGAAGGAAGTTTCTATTTTAATTCATGCTCTAGCTGATCTATATGCACTAGAGTGGGAGATAAATGAATATAATCATATGATACTATATAGGTAGTAGGATATAGAGGTGGCATAGACATGGTGGGATATGGGTAGTAGGTTTAAATATACTTCAAATGATATGGATATGGGATTGGTTGAAACAAACCTAGATGTGGAATAGACATGGTATGGGGGAAGAGGCTAAATGAGATGATGATGGACACATGGGTGGGAACATTCCTAGAGGCTGAAGTGGATGAAAAAAAGGTGTGGTAGATTCGGTGTCCTCTAGTGGGTCTGAGTGGGAACATGTATGACAGGTGCTCCGTCTAGGTCTTGGAGCATCCTCGCTTGGACTCATGCTAGTGGGATGAGGAGGAGTCAACTTTGGTGAAACTAAATATACCTAAAAAAATTGATAAATAATATAAAAATGACAATTTATATAATGTAGATGAAATATATTACAATTATTATACTCACTAATAGAATCAAAGTAGACAACCCACACACACACATTTGTTGATCAACATCAAATAATAGCTTTGTTTGAACATCTCTAGTTGTTTTCATAATCTTCATAAGAATTAAATGTACATTTTTTAGCAATAGTTTTCTAAAATCATGAATATAAGTTAAAATTCAAATAATTCATAAACAATATCATAATTTTTTTTAATAACAATACTTCTTAATCATGTGATACATTTTTTAAATAACCATTTTAAACTATGCATTCAGAATTGATATAAATATAATTAAATGAAATGAAACCAAATATTATGAAAACAAAAATAACATTTCAAACTGAAACTAAATTAATGTAAGTAATACCAACATAAGAAACCCATGTCAAGGTAAATTTAATAAACTCTAAGCAAATATGGTCACATTTAAATATTACACACCAATACATTAGGATCACAATCAACTCTCACAATTGGATAATTTGAGTTGTCAAATTCAATATGTGGGTCAAAAACTATTGGTGTACCAATGGTATCAATTTCATCCCCATCATCATGAGAAAATATGTATTGGTATTACTTCATTAATGACACCACAATTAGGTCTCTGAAAATCATTCAAATAAAACACTTTTTTTCATTGATTCCAAAATGTATGGCTTATTGGTTTCTAGGAATAGACTCATGTAAATAAATATGAATAAAAAATCATCAATAAATGTATCATCTTTCATAATTGAATGAAACTATTTACATTTCATCCTGGTGACTCTACATTGAGAGTAGTAACCCAATTTCAATATTTTCTCAACAAGTCCATAATAAGACACATTTTCATATCACGATCAACTATCTGATGCACCAGAATAATAGTTTGTTGTAGGAGTTAACAAAAATCCATCTTGTTTTGTTCTCATTTTCACCACATGATCAGTTGTAAAAAATTTAAACACATTGATTATAAATGATTTTAATTTACAAACCAATTATTTGGGACCAAAATACAATTCTCTTAATTCTTGAGAAACAAAGTTAACATGTAAAGTCAATACCTAAAATATAAATGAATAATATAATGAAATGAATATCTGTATTTTAATTTAATTAATGTAATGTTCATTACTTTTATTTCACCCATGTAGGAGACTCTTGGATATGCAAATCATATCTCCTTATTAAAGGAAATGATTGATGAACTCTACTTATAATTTGTATATGCTCCATACATAAAATGATAATAAAAGTTTAATGTATATGTGAAATGAAATATTATGAGATATCATATAAATATTATGATTTATTACTTGATATAGTCATCAAACAGACCATAGATAAACAATACACTGAGACATTTCATATTCCCTTCTTTAAGTATAAATATAGACAGTTTATATGACCCAAAAATTCATTGTATTTGCGGAAGAGATGGAAAAAAGGGCTCAATTTCTCCATACTACTCATCTTCATTTCTCATTGTCTTGTTATGTATTTTTCTCACATCAGACAAATACATTGAGAAAAAACCATATATTCTTGATCTAGATAACTTCTCAAAATGGAACCTTCGGGGTAGTTCATGTTTCAGACATAAGAGTTAATTGTTTACATATTTTTTTCAGAATAATACATCCATTGAAAAGAAAAGGGTGCCCCAAGAAGTGTTTTAATTGGAAAATGAGATGTTAATTGCAACATACCGGTGAAAAATGATGGAGGAATTTTTTTTCCAAATCACACAAAATTAATTGTGACTATTACAACATTTTTATCAAGAAATACATCGATAACCATTTATAATGAAGGTCACTAAAAAGGAACAAGATAATCAACTTCACCCTTACATTATTTTATAGAAAATTTTGGATTTCTGTTGGAATAAATTCATGATGATAGATGTGATAACCATGAATTTTTAGGGATTTAAGTTTCAAATCCTTTCTATTGACTTGTTTAGATATGTTTATAGAATATCTATAAAGGACCATGATATTCTATAATACATCCAGAAATTTATTTTTCTCTTCATGTATCCTCACATAAAAAGCTCAAGGAACTTTCCATTTGTTTTCACCGATGCACACATGACACAGTTTTAGTTGAATATCCTAATCCAACAAGTCCTAACAAGATTAGAAGTTATCTATGGTCTTCATCATGATATTTAGAAGAATTTAATGCAATATTTCACATATTTTTTTTATCAATGTGCATTACATCTAAATAATGAACTAACAAATTTGTAGACCAATTCAAAAACCCAAAAATATAACTATCTTTTTCTAATTGTAAGTGGCTTCAGTGTCAACATTTTTACTCTTTTTAGATTTCATATTACTTTTCCCTAATGAAAAACTAAAATATTTCAATTCATTAAGAACATATATTCATGAAATATTTTTAGGTGGTTGTTCTGTGTCAACAGTATTATCAAACCTTTGGAGATTATTCCTATATTGATAATCCATTTGAAAGAATCATCAATTCTTCTAGAAATTAAAACTATTATGATATATATTTAAGCATTCTCAATTATGTATTTTTTATATGAATAGGACATTATAGTTTTCCCTTTTTTCTCCAACCATACATTGTTGACAAGAAAGTAAATAATTTATACTTAATAGAAGTACAAAACACATCTGAAATATTTTTTTTGAAGAAGAATCAAATGTTCACACACCCATATCCCAAAACTCCATGGAATCTTTTATTAATGGTTGAAATTATATTTCTGAACCATTTCCTAGATCAGAATGTCCAAATATTAGTCTACTCAAGAAATTGGAAGGTTTTTTCATACAAATCCATATATAAAGATTACAAACGTGAAAAAAAAATTGGCCACGTTTTGTAAGCAGTAGGCATATGACCAAACAGATTAAACCCATCACATGATAGAGCCAACCTGACATCACGCACCTTAGATAAAAAATTGAAATGTTTTGCATAAAATTTCCTCCATGCTAATCAATATACAAGATGAACGAACTCATCATTACCTTTAATTATATTAGCATCATTCCATAACATATTGTATTTTATTTTAATAAATATGAATATATTTTGAAATATTGGAATCAATGGAAAGTTCCAAATGACTATATGTGGCACACAAGATAGTATTCCATATGAATTTTACATCCATTGAGACGTACCACATTATTAAAATTCTTCACGGTCAGCTGTTTTATCCCATAATAAACTAAAATATTTCTAACAAGTATGAATTTTATTAGTATGAAATACGAGCTACATAATTAACTTTCAAGACTTGTAATTATTTTATGTAATATCTGGACCATCAGGAATAAATTTCTTCAAAAAGGTAAAAATATAATCAATTCAAATATTATAAAATCCATACATGGTTTTTCCATGATATAACCGAATTAAAAATTTCATCTTTTTCATTTTAGTACATTCCTTATATGTAGTTGTTCTAGCATCATCCATTTAAATTTTTTCTCTCTCAATATAATCATCTCCATTATTTACCTCATGTGTATTGATACCATTTTCTTCTTTCATTTACATACTATCTATCTCATGTTGATGCACAAATGGGAACTAATCAAATATCAATTTCTATAAACCACATAATTTTTTATGTTAATGAACTGTAGGATATTGTCTCATCTCTCCATCATGTTACAAAACATAATAGTTTTTTAATATATCTTTCATTATAAGGTAGATAACTTATTATTGAAATAACCATGGTCTTCCAACATAATTATAATGTGGACTAGGTATAAGACCTCCATTTGAATTATTTCTAAATTAATAATATAGAAATTTATCAAAATTGTCTTGAAACTTGGTTGAAATTAGATCAATATAATACAACGAGCTTCTATCCATTTTATTACAGGGAAAACTTTTATGTTCTAATAAATAATGTAGACCATAATTATATTCATATCCAAATTCAAATACTAATTAAAATTATAGTGTAGAGGAAATTAGAGAGCACTAAAAAGAATGAAAAGTGAATACAATCCATGATGTTAGTGACCATTATAGAATAATCTACCATCCATACCAAACAAATAATATGGTATATCATAAGGAAAAACTAAGGTATACTCATACAAGTTTTGTAAAAACTCCAGCACACATTTAAGTATCTTTGAAAACCATCCATCTCTAATCAAACAATCATGTCTATGATGATAGTTTAGACCACCTGAACTATTTGGTCTATATAAATACTCATTATATATCACCTATATTTAAATATCCATGATACTAGACAGAGAGGAGAATATAGTGCATGGAATTGTATTCATAGCTAGAGAAGTGTTAAAACTATAAGGTGGAATGACCAAAAAAATTAGTAATTTAATTTTATAGTATACCAATTCAAGAGGACTATGTTAAATCAGAATTCTAAATATACCCAACATAGTCATTCCCCATTAATAAACCCACTCCCCAAAATAATCAAAAAAAAAATAAAAAAAATCCTCTTTTGAAAAGTGTGGACCCCCTTATTAAAATATTCCCAAAACAAAATAAGTGCTAAATACCAGGAATTAAATCACTAATGATGAAACAAATTTGAATCAAATTCAAAAAAAACCCACCTTGTTAAATTAGAAAACATTTACATTTGAGAAATTTTAAAACGACCCACTAATGGGATAAATTCTCATCATGCTAAAAAATATACTTTTTGAAATCACCAATTTTTTTATATATATTATTATTTACAAAAGTATTTTGAAAACACTATTATTTAATGATTATGAAACTAAATACTATTAACAAATATCTTATAAAAATTTATTTCTATTTCATAATTTTTCTAACTAGTTTAATTCAAAAACACCCCAACACCTCACAAGATAAAAATAAAAAGTACTGAATAACCATTCAAGACTGTATAACTAAATTTTATATAAAAATAAAAATAGTATTTAAAAAATATCTCATTTTAAAAAAACAAAAACTCCTAAGGATTCCCAAAAAATAAAAAAAATTATGTCATGGAATCATTTTTTAACACAAGCAAATCTATTATTTTACAACAATACAATAAACATAACATTCTAGAACATTACTCAAGGAATTATGAGGGAAATAACACATGAACACTAGATAAAAAAGAGAAGAAATAATATGAGGGAAAGAAAATTTACCACTCAAATATCACAACAAAAAAATATTCTTGAAATGGTGGAAGAAAACTTTGTTTATTGGGGAAATGTTTATTGAATAGGGTTTGTGGTGATGTCGAAGTCCCCTGAGGAGGGGAGATAGGACACCAAGGCGGCCTGAGGCTAGTGGAAGAGGAGATATAGGGCTTCAAATGAGGATGGGGAGTATGAAATAGAGTGAGGATGCCTATATACAGTGATAAACCCATGGTTTTTAAAAACTGTTTGTATCGCGCAACCTATACCAAAGGTTTTTTTTAAAAAGTCAGTATAGGTTGTGGTATACAATCATTACCC
This sequence comes from Viscum album, assembly GCA_963277665.1. NCBI lineage: Eukaryota > Viridiplantae > Streptophyta > Magnoliopsida > Santalales > Viscaceae > Viscum > Viscum album. Next base: position 398,670,482 of record OY728158.1, read on the forward strand.
ACGGTTTTTCAAAATCATGGTTATTGATAGATCTAATATTTTTCACATTTTTATATGAATTTCATTTGTTTTATCCCTCCAAATTTAATAGTTTGAGTATAGCATCCCGCCATTTTATAACATAAACTTTCATTACATTACACAAAACTGAGGATCTTTAAGGATTAGTGTCTTGGAAACCAGGAACATAATACATGAAAACAACATAAAACATTCTTCTTAAACACTTGAAAGGCTTCTCCATAATTTCATCCTTGGTTCATTACTGCATCTCATAACCTGGGGACATACATCAAAAGAAAGGGTGAGCAGAAGGCCCAGTAAGGGAAACAAGTGAAACATTTTACATATGAACTTGAGATACATCAATAAAGTCATGAAAAGAACATTAAGGCATGAGAATGAAATCATGAGGCATATTATAATAAAAATAACATTTTTCATAACTTGAAGATGTGGCTACAACATTTAATATTGACAATCATTTCGTTTCACCAAGGTCCATCTCCAAGGTGTCGTTAAAAATTACCAAGGTTACTCACCAAGGCGTCGTTAAAAATGGTCATCTCTAGAGATTAAGTATTTACCCAATGCATTGGAGAGCTATCTGGGCGCACCCTTGACATGTCTTTATTATCATGTGAGCCACATATATCATCTCAATCATTTCATAAACAACCCATATATCCTAAAATAAATGGGTTTCATTTCGTAATCATAACGTCTTAAAAATTGCTTTAAAGACATGATCTTTATGTCACTTTAAACCCACGAAAAGGGAAAGCGAGTTTCATGCATGTAAATACCAGAATTTGAAATAGAACATTTTGATATCTATGTGGATACCCCTATAGAAATAAGATCTTTGAGTATTCACTTTATAAAAAAAAAATAATTTTGAGAAAAGAGAGAGAGGCATTTTGAGACGAAAATTCTGCAGCATAGCGGCTATGTTTCGGGGTTTTAGAAAACATTGAAAAGAGAGGGGACATGGGTAAAACATTCATAAATGACCCATAAAACAGTATAGGGATAGAATAATAAGGATATATGAACATGGTAATTTAATTTTAAGGACATACCATTTGAAATGAAAAACATGGAAGGAAGAAAAAAATTAGATTTCTCTTATGAAAATTCGGAAGCCAAACGACGTCACTTAAACTTCAACAAAAATGAATTGAAAAGATCAAATAGGGTCCCAAATCATATGAACATAAGAGTTCAGTATGATAGATATATATATCATACCCCAACATTATTAAAAAGTAACATGAAAGACTTGACATGAAAGTCGAACTTGAAAAAAATGAGAAGGGTGAAAGAATCCCTTAAAAATTCGGCAGCCTAACGACATCACTTAAACATCAACAAAAATGAATTGACAAGATCAAATAATGTCTCTCATCATATGTACATAAGAGTCTAGTATGATAGATATAGAGATCATACCCCAACATAATAAAAATTAACTTGAAAGACTTGACATGGAATTAGAACTTTGAAAGGGGAGAAAGGTGCAAGGACCACTTCAAAATTCAGCAGCCTAACGACGCCACTTAATCTTCAAAATACTGAATTAAAGAGATCAAATGGGGTATCTGATCATATGGTCATAAAACATCAGTATGATAGATATAGATATCATACCCCAACATAACAAAAAGGAACGTGAAAGAATTGAAATTAAAGTAGAACTTCAAAACGAGAAGGGTGAAGAACCACTTAAAAATTCGGTAGCCTAACGACGCCACTTAAAACTTCAAAATACTGAATTGAAGAGATCAAATGGGGTCTCTCATCATATAATAATAAAAGAACAGTATGATAAATTTATAGATCATACCCCAACATAATAAAAATGAACTTGCAAGACTTGACAAGGAATTAGAACTTTGATAAGGGAGAAAGGTGCAAGGACCACTTAAAAATTCAGCAGTCTAACGACGCCACTTAAACTTCAAAATACTGAATTGAAGAGATCAAATGGGTTCTATCATCATATGGTCATACAATATCAGCATGATATATATATAGATCATACCCCAACATAACAAAAAGGAACTTTAATGAATTGACATGAAAGTATAACTTCAAAACGAGAAGGGTGAAGAACCACTTAAAAATTCGGCAGCCTAACGACGCCACTTAAAACATCAAAATACTGAATTGAAGAGATAAAATGGGGTCTCTCATCATATGATCATAAAATATCAGTATGATAAATTTAGAGATAATACCCCAACATAATAAAAAGTAACTTGAAATAATTGACATGAAAGTAGAACTTCAAAACGAGAAGGGTGAAGAACCACTTACAAATTTGGCAGCCTAACGGCGCCACTTAAAACTTCAAAATACTGAATTGAAGAGATAAAATTGGGTATCTCATAATATGATAATAAAATATCAGTATGCTAAATTTAGAGATCATACCCCAACATAATAAAATGAACTTGCATGAATTGGCATGAAAGTAGAACTTCAAAACGAGAAGGGTGAAGAACCACATAAAAAATTGGCAGCTTAACGGCGCCACTTGAAACTTCAAAGTACTGAATTGAAGAGATCAAATGGGGTCTCTCATCATATGATCATAAAAGATAAGTATGATAAATTTAGATATCATACCCCAACATAATAAAAAGGAACTTGAAATACTTTACATGAAAATAGATCTTGAAAATTGAGAAGAGAGAAAGAATCTGTTACAAAAAATTCGGCAGCCTAACGGCGCCACTTAAAACTTCATAAAACGAAATAATGAGAGTAAGAGGGGATATCTCATTATGTGAACATGAAAAGGGTAGTAATAGGAGTATAAAAGAACACCCTTTAACATAATAACATGTAGCATAAAAGAAATTACATAAAAGTGCTTTCTTGAAAAGAAAGAGCGAGATCGGATCCCTTACCTTAAAACGTAACTCTTAAAACTCAATGTTTGGGATCTTGAGGGATTGAGGGCACCATGGGAGGACTCCTTGGGAGGTAATGAGACCAGAACTTCGTTGGGGGAGAGTGGGGAGTAGAAATGGATGAGAGAATGGCTTGGTATTTATAGGGAAAGTGAGGGGACAAGGCATTAATGGCTAAGGGACACCTCAAAAGTGGTTTTCTCAAAACCATGTGCTCTCCCAAGCTATTTCCCATGAAGTTAGGCCACATGGGGCCCCCATAGAATAATTCATCACCTTTGGTCTACGATCCCTTAAAATATATCATGATATCATCATGACACAATTATGATGTCATTAAACATACCGAAACCCTAAAACTGTATTTTTACTATTCACTGAAAATTCAACTTTCTCAGAAAGATCCCAAAATTTCACCTTAATCAAATATCAATACTCTGATTTCAGAAATGAACACCATTTTATAAAAATAATTTTTTAAATATTTTTAATTTATTTTTTAAATAAATACACTATTCACCGAAAATTCATTTTTTCAGAAAAAACCCCATAAATTACCATAATATAATATCGGTGCTCTGAGTTCAAAAATGAAATCCATTTTATAAAAATAATTTTTTAAATATTTTTAATTTTATTTTTAATTAAAAAACACTATTCACTTGAAAAAACTAATACTTGAATAATAATTTATGACACCGTTATTTAACCATTTTATTAAATCACATTACTTAATCAAGGTGCCTAGATTATATTAATACTTTCTTTAAGTGAGATTACTAATCCATTTGGACACATTACTAATCCTAATCATAAAATCACTATTCATAATTTACTATTCATCAAAAATCAAGTTGATCTTATTAGACTTGAAATTCCGTACTGAACATAATTGTAGAAGACAATATTTTGAAAATCATTACACATTTTTAATTATTTAAGGTTTACATAAACATTTTTAAAATATCCATTTTATAAAATTCATAAAAAATATGCATACTATATTTATCCGGACATTTGAAAAGTCATAAACATCCTCATAAGAAGAAATACCAGTTTTTATTTAAAACAAAGGATTACAAAAGGTAGTTATGGTCTCCTTAAATAGCCCCTTATCACACCAGCATAGGACCTAAGTGTGAGGTGTGCTAAGGTGAGAGAATACGAGGGAGGCTCGGCCAACATCGCACGAGAAGTAATTTCTATCAGGTTGAACTTCTCGTGAAGGTGATTCCATTCTAGCTTCACACAATGAAGTTCAGCTTGGGTTTGGTCTAGAGAAAAGCCCAGTGGTGCTACCTTATTCCCAAGATCTGTTAGATGGGCTTCGATCGGTCCAAGACTACTGGGTGAGGCCGTCAAATCTTATTTCTATAATAATTAACCAAGATTACTTGTATTTAGAGACAATAATCAAAACGTTTAGTTTCCAGCGGTCATATTGACCAATGGTCATATAACCATCTAAACCCAATGGTCTCATTTTAATTATACTCATGTTATCAAATGAAACATTTTTTTTGAAAAAAAATAAAATAACACATAAAATTTAGGAAACAAGATTTATTCAAAATTTTGGGTCGTTACAATCTTCCCCCCTTAAGAAATTGCGTCCTCGCAATTTTTTTTTAATATTGGGTTTTGAAATTTCATTGAAAGTCCCACATCAGAAAAGGAGTTAGTAAAACTATTACTTTAAAAGAAATAAAGGTAAGTACAAAGGTCACTCGAGTTAACCCACACTAGGATTCCATGTAGGAAAACATGGACATGGAGGAGAAAACAAAGGGTCAAGTTCTGAGGGAGAGTGATAGAAAACATGATTAGGAGAAATTTAACCATAAGAAAATCCCAAACTTATGATGTGTGTAAATGGTCTTTGATTACCGAGTAGGAAACGTAAACCAACAAAGTTTTTGTTTTACGTTCCTTTTCATAATTTTAAGGAATTCATTTACTACATAGAACAAAAACATAAGAAAATATACCTACCATCATGTAGAGTTTAATCCTTTATTATGTTTCTACCAAAACTAATCTTTTCTCCAAATTATGAGAATTCAAAAACACTTGGTATCATCGAAAGCACAAGAATCATATTCTAGAGAATCACATAATCCGCAAAATATTAATTATCTATTCCTTTTATCTTTAAACATTATCCCAAAAACAGAAAGGGTAAGGTAAAACAACTCTTCAAAAAAAATCCCATAGTAAGGGAAACTACTTTTAAATCTTCAAAGTTCCATGGAACTACCCAAAGTTCATCATAGATCATTCCATAAATAACGGTCCTTAAAATTATTCAAAATAAACCAAACTAAGATTGAAACCCAAATACAAGAACGATTTGATAACATAGTCTTCCAAAATAAACTTCATTGTTCATCTCCAAAACACATCAACCACTCCTAACATCTTATAACAAAATTAGCTAACCTAAACATATTTTACCCAAGATAGGTTAATCATTCCCGTAAGTAACCTAAATTATTATAAGTACACCATAAATTCATTAATTCTTCAAAATATAAGTCATCCTTACTCCTCAATGAAAATACCGTAGTAATCTATTTACCTCGATCATATAGGGTCCCCAAAATAGTGAACATATTCCAAAATAATAATAATTTTTAAATCCCCAAATCATCTCTATCATATTAATATGACAATCGTCGCATTTCCTATCACATTGGTTTTTGGGACATGTTCTTCCATTTCCTGCCATTAACTATGAAAAGAAACTATAATTAGGGGCTTAAATACTTAGCTAATAATCATGAAAAGGAAAATTTAAGCATAAAAGGATAAACATGTAGAATAAAATTATATCCTAACTTGTGATCTCCTAGGTTCCAATCTAGGTTATCCATGATCATATATTCTTATGTAAATCTTTATTTTATTTTATCCTTGTTCCTTTAATAATGGTTCATACTAAGCTTATGAATTTACCAAAGCATATCCCCTGGGAGTGTCGTAACCAAGAGTGCAACAAGGCTCGTTGTCGTGTACCAGTTCTCATTTGAGTCTAGCTCAAAGCAGTGTTTTTAGGTTTTACGCCTATGTACATTTGTGCCAGAGCCACCTCTACCTGGTCGTATCCAAACAGGGATGTATTTGCTTGGAAACCCCTTACTCAATACTCACCAAAATACTAGGAAGATTTCCTATATTTAAAATTTTCTATAGGGTTCTTCCTAGAGTTTTCATATCCTAATTTCCACAAATAACTAAACCATCCTTTGATACCAACTATAGCATCCCGCCTTTTTATAACATAAACATTCATTACATTACACAAAACTGAGGATCTTTAAGGTTTAGTGTCTTGGAAAGCAGGAACATAATACAAGAAAACAACACAAAACATTCTTCTTAAACACTTGAAAGGATTCTCCTTAAGTTCATCCTAGGTTCATTACTACATCTCATAACCTGGGGACAATCATCAAAAGAAATGGTGAGCAGAAGGCCCAGTTAGGGAAACAAGTGAAACATTTTACATATGAACTTGAGATACATCAATAAAGTCATGAAAAGAACTTTAAGGCATGAGAATGAAATCATGAGGAATATCACAATAAAAATAACATTTTTCATAACTTGAATATGTGGATACAACATTTAATATTGACAATCGTTTCGTTTCACCAAGGTCCATACCCAAGGTGTCGTTAAAAATTACCAAGGTTATTCACCAAGGCGTCGTTAAAAATGGTCATCTCTAGAGATTAAGTCTTTACCCAATGCATTAGAGCGCTATCTAGGCACACCCTTGACATGTATTTATTATCATGTGAGACACATATATCATCATCAATCATTTCATAAACAACCCATATATCATAAAAGAAATGGGTTTCATTTCTTAATCATAACATTTTAAAAACTGCTTTAAAGACATGATCTTTATGTCACTTTAAACCCACGAAAAGGGAAAGCGGGTTTCATGTATGTAAATCCCAGAATTTAAAATAGAACATTTTGATATCTATGTGAATACCCCTATAGAAATAATAGCTTTGATTATTCACTTTATAACAAAAAATAATTTTGCGAAAAGAGAGAGAGGCATTTTGAGACGAAAATTCTACAGCATAACGGCTATGTTTCGGGGTTTTAGAAAACATTGAAAAGAGAGGGTACATGGGTAAAACATTCATAAATGACCCATAAAACAGTATAGAGACATAATAATAAGGATATATAAACATGGTAATTAAATTTGAAGGACATACCATTTGAAATTAAAAACATGGGAGGAAGACAAAAATTATATTTCTCTTATGAAAATTCGGCAGCCTAACGGCGTCACTTAAACATCAACAAAAATGAACTGAAAAGATAAAATACGGTCCCTCATCATATGAACATAAGAGTTCTGTATGATATATATAGAGATAATACCCCAAAATAATTAAAAAGGACCTTGAAAGACATGACATGAAAGTCGAACATGATGAAAAATGAGAAGGGTGAAATAATCCCTTAAAAATTCGGCAGCCTAACGGCATCACTTAATCTTCAACAAAAATGAATTGACAAGATCAAATAGGGTCTCTAATGATATGAAAATAATATTCCAGTATGATATATATCAAGATCATACCCCAACATAATAAAAAGGAACTTGAAGGACTTGACATGGAATTAGAACTTCGAATAGGGAGAAAGGTGCAAGGACCACTTCAAAATTCAGTAGCCTAACGATGCCACTAAAACTTCAAAATACTGAATTGAAGAGATCAAATGGGGGTCTATAATCATATGGTCATAAAAGATCAGTATGATAGATATAGAGATCATACCCCAACATAACAAAAAGTAACTTGAAAGAATTGACATAAAAGTATAACTTCAAAACGAGAAGGGTGAAGAACCACTTAAAAATTCAGCAGCCTAATGGCGCCACTTGAAACATCAAAATACTGAATTGAAGAGATAAAATGGGATCTCTCATCATATTATCATAAAATATCAGTATGATAAATTTAGAGATCATACCTCAACATAATAAAAAGTAACTTGCAAGACTTGACAAGGAATTAGAACTTTGATAAGGGAGAAAGGTGCAAGGACCACTTAAAAATTCAGCAGCCTAACGACGCCACTTAAACTTCAAAATAATGAATTGAAGAGATCAAATGGGGTATCTCATAATATGGTCATAAAAGATCATTATGATATATATAGAGATCATACCCCAACATAACAAAATGGAACTTGAAATAATTTACATGAAAGTAGAACTTCAAAACGAGAAGGGTGAAGAACCACTTAAAAATTCGGCAGCCTAACAACACCACTTAAAACTTCAAAATACTGAATTGAAGAGATCAAATGGGTTCTCTAATAATATGATAATAAAATATCAGTATGATAAATTTAGAGATCATACCCCAACATAATAAAAAGTAACTTGAATGAATTGACATGAAAGTAGAACTTCAAAATGAGAAGGGTGAAGAACCACTTAAAAATTTGGCAGCCTAACGGCGCCACTTAAAAAGTAAAAATACTGAATTGAAGAGATGAAATGGTGTATCTCATCATATTATCATAAAATATAAGTATGATAAATTTAGAGGTCATACCATAACATAATAAAAATGATGTTGAAAGAATTGACATGAAAGTAGAACTTCAAAACGAGAAGGTGAAGAACCACTTAAAAATTCGGCAGCCTAACGGCGCCACTTAAAACATAAAAATACTAAATTGAAGAGATCAAATGGGGTCTCTCATCATATGATCATAAAAGACCAGTATGATAAATTTAGAGATAATACCAAAACATAATAAAAAAAACTTGAAATACTTTACATGAAAATAGATCTTGAAAAATGAGAAGAGAGAAAGAATCTGTTACAAAAATTTCGGCAGCCTAACAGCGCCACTTAAAACTTCATAAAACAAAATAATGAGAGTAAGAGGGGATCTATCATTATGTGGACATGAAAAGGGCAGTAAGAGGAGTATAAAATAACACCCTTTAACATAAGAACATGGATCATAAAAGAAATTACATATAAGATATTTCCTGAAAAGAAAGAGAGAGATCAGATCCCTTACCTTAAAACGTAACTCTTAAAACTCAATGGTTGGGACCTTGATGGCTTGAGGGCACATTGGGAGGACTCCTTGGGAGGTAATGAGACCAGAACTTCGTTGGGGGAGAGTGGGGAGTCGAAATGTATGAGAGGATGGCTTGTTATTTATAGGGAAAGTGAGGGGACAAGGCATTAATGGCCAAGGGACACCTCAAAAGTGGTTTTCTCAAAACCATGTGCTCTCCCAAGATATTTCGCATGAATTTAGGCCACATGGAGCCCCCCATACAATAATTCATCACCTTTGGTCGTCCATCCCTTAAATTATCTCATGATATCATCATGACACAGTTATGTTGTCATTAAACATACCGAAACCCTAAAACTGTATTTTTACTATTCACTGAAAATTCAACTTTCTCAGAAAGATCCCAAAATTTCACCTTAATCAAATATCAATTCTCTGATTTCAAAAATAAACTCCATTTTATAAAAATATTTTTCTAAATATTTTTAACTTATTTTTTAAATAAATACACTATTCACTGAAAATTCATTTTTTCAGAAAAAACCCCAAAAATTACCATAACATAATATCGGTGCTCTGAGTTAAAAAATGAAATCCATTTTATAAAAATAAATTTTTAAATATTTTTAATGTAATTTTTAATTAAAAAATAATATTCACTCGAAAAAACTAATACTTGAATAATAATTTATGAAACTGTTATTTAACCATTTTATTGAATCATATTACTTAATCAAGGTGCCTAGATTATATTAATACTTTCTTTAAGTGAGATTACTAATCCAATTGGAAAAATTACTAATCCTAATCATAAAATCACTATTCATAATTTACTATTCATCAAAAATAAATTTGATCTTATTAGACTCGAAATTTCATACTAAACATAATTGTAGAAGACCATATTTTGAAAATCATTTAACATTTTTAATTATTTAAGGTTTACATAAACAATTTTAAAATATCCATTTTCTAAAATTCATAAAAAATATGCATACTATATTTATCCGGACATTTGAAAATTCATAAACATCCTCATAAGAAGAAATCCCAATTTTTATTTAAAACAAAGGATTACACAAGGTAGTTACGGTCTCCTTAAATAGCCCCTTATCACACCAGCATAGGACCTAAGTGTAAGGTGTGATAAGGTGATAGAATCCGAGGGAGGCTTGGCCAACATCGCATGAGTAGTAATTTCTATCATGTTGAACTTCTCGTGAAGGTGATTCCGTTCGAGCTTCACACGATGAAGTTCAGCTTGGGTTTGGTCTAGAGCAAAGCCCAGTGGTGCTACCTCCTTCCCAAGTTCTGTTATATGGGCTTCGATCGGTCCAAGAATACTGGGTGAGGCCATCAAATCTTCTTTCTATAATAATTAACCAAGATTACATGTATTTAGAGACAATAATCAAAACGTTTAGTTTCTAGCGGTCATATTGACCAATGGTCATATAACCGTCTAAACCAAATAGCCTCATTTAAATTATACTCATCTTATCAAATGAAACATTTTTTTTGAAATAAAATAAAATAATACATAAAATTTAGGAAACAAGATTTATTCAAAATTTTGGGTCGTTACATTGAGTTTATATAGATCAATTTTGGATTTATGATGTGTTTTGAGAAATTTTTTAAAAAGTACTTAATTCTTGATTTTTGATTGATTTTTTACCACAAGTGTATTTTATTAATTTATTTAAATATATAATTCCAAATTGAGTGAATTTTTTTGAAATGCATGATTTATTTCTTTAAACGTTTTCTTCTAGACCAAGTGTGGATTCGATCATCTAGAGGCCTGAACAATTCAATGAAGTTGGGAAATATTCCGAGAAGGTAGCGTGGAACCCACCATCATAACGAGAGTAGAAATCAGTCTTCACACCTCAAATTGAATATATTCCAATTAGAATGGAAATAGGTCTCATAGATAAGTTTGTAAACTAAATTCCATGGAGTTATAATCTCAAAATGGTGGTTTTTGAACGAAATATTGTGAAGGAAGCTTCCTAGAAACTTTATCCAGTGAAATTAATAGTCAATAAAAAATTCATAACGCCTATATTTGGTGGCCAATGAAACTAATATTTTGAGGGTGGATGAAAAACATGTTTTGGAAGAATAGTTATGAAGAATTCACCATGTGATTCTGTCATTAAATGGGGATACAACGCATCAACTTTCGAAAGACTGAATTTTTCTTATAAAAGAAGAGGAGCTCCTACCTCTCAAATCATCCCAATCCACCCCATTCCATTCAGAGAACCAAGGAGAAAAATAAAATGTCCATTTTTTAATTTTATTTATTTCTTTTATTTCTATTTTAGATATTCCTTTCCATGTAACACATTTATTTCATTTTATTAATGTGTTCCACTTATCCTTCTTCCATCTTTCATTCTCTTACAACTCGAATTATCATTCTCTCTCTTCCATATTTCCATCTTGATATCCTTTCACTTTGACATGGAACGTGTGTAACCTAAGTCTTGGACCTAGGGGATGTTTTATTGTGTTTTTTAATATTTCACTTCAAATTGTATTAAATCTATTTGTGGTAGAGGCTGAAATATTGCATTGGTGTGGTAGTCATCCATGATGACACTATTTTGAAATCCATTTGTTTTCCTCGATTAATTCATTTTCCCTCTCCTATGTTATGAAACACCATCATACTGTAGAGTTGGGCTTTCTATAAGGTATGAAACTGAATATGGTGGAGCCAATTCATTTAGGAATAGAATTTTTAGTTGTGGTGTTATCTTGTTTAACTATTGGAGGAGTTGTGGATTGGTGAGCCAGAGGCTTGATAAAATCACACACTCAATCAATAAATGTAAATTAATTCATTAATGAGGTGTTACTAAATGAATTATCAAATTGAATTAAAAAAAAATAAATAATTAATGAAACTATGCTATCAAACCCTCAATCAAGACCTTTCTTTCTGATCTGCATTTTGTCTACATCTGCATTTAGATTTGAATTATTCATTTCATTATTTTAATTTTACATTTTCTAAAACCCCAAAACTGAAATTTTGATATATAAAAAAACAAAAAATAATTAGATTGCGTGAATGAGAATCAGTTATTAAACCAACTACAACTCTCCTCAAGTGAGACGACCCTGGTCAACCACTATACTACATTAAGAATTTATATTGCTTTGGTCACACCCTATGATAGGTGTGCATCAAAACTAGAACTTCTTCTAGAGATCTAAACAACTATTTCAATCACTTTTTCAAAATTTCACTTTTTTATAAATATTTTTCTTTTTCCATTATATAATAAAATCTAAAAAACAATTATTTTTCAATCATGTATTCAAATTAAAATTATTATGAATGGTAAGATTACTCATAAGTGTAATATCAAGAAATAGAAGTGGATTATATAGATCTAAATGACCGAGTGGAAAAGATGAGAAATACTCTAGATGACTTAGGATGTAAAATGGAAGTACCATTTGACTATGTTCATGCATTGATGGACCAACCCATCCCTGAACTAGAAAAAAGAACATGAGGTTGTGGTGGAAGAAATTTCACCACTAGACATTTAAGTACCAGAGAAGGTAAATGTGGTGGTACTTGAAGACTCATTCTTCCTCACTCAACTAATTATACAAGAGATAGATTAAAAGGAGGAATACTTTCTTGTAGAGAGAAATGTGGGAGATTAATAGGAATTGGATAAATTCCTAAATGAATTTGAGGAAGTTCTTGATCTCCCTAAGCCTTGAGAATATAATGAGGCACCACCACAAAATTATGACACCACCCATGTGGTGGAATTTGATGTTAAGATGGAGGACCTTGACTACCTACCTTTATCCAATAAAAATTGACTCATAGGGGAACATTCAATTGAAGAGGATATTAAAGTCAAACCAACTCAAGGAGATGATAAAATCTTGAACTCAAACGCTTTTAATTTTATTGAAAATAATTTTTGTATCATCCATAATAGTTTTGAATTTTCAGATTCAGTCATATCGCATTACACCTTGGAGGATGAAGATGAAAAAGAAGATGTTCCTATTGAGGAACACTTGGAGCTCCCTGAAGACATTGAAGGATCACATGAATGAATACAAGATGATAAAGAGAATATTGAAAATTTATCAATGAAGGAGGAGGAGGTTACATAATTCATCCTACACCCTCCATGTAATTTTTACCACATTGTGAAGCGGGCTGATGTGGTGTACTCTATCCATGGAGTTCTCCTCAATAAGAACAAAGAACTGAAAGCTTCGAAAATCCACATGTGGTGGTTAAAGTGAAAGAAGTTAAATCCACCACCAGACATTGGATAATAGTCTATACATCCCCTGGAGGTAGAAAAAATTTAGTGCCCACTTGGGGGATCAAAACAAGATTTATCTTTAAATGATTTCATAGAATTTCTTTTTCAATTTATTTTTTTAGATTAGTCCATCATGCAGCCCACTCCCTCTTTTCATTTGTAGCTTAAATGAATTGATCCTTATGATTAATTGAGTAATTTTATTTTTTAGGATCTTGATGGCATAAGGAATCCCTAAACATTGGTAGAAGAGAAGTGAAGATTTATTTCAAAAGAGAGTTCACTTTTAATTTTTATCTTTTATACTCTTTACATTTTTTCCAATTCCCTATTTGTCCTTTAAAGATAAAATTACATGACCACACTTGAATTCATGCTTTACCTCACTTATCTTGGAGACATGAGTTTCTTATGGATTTAGTGATTCCATGTTTTAGATTTAAATTTTAAATATATTTAATGGGTAAAATATTAAATTTAATGTTTAAATTGAAGAATGGATATTGAAATGATTACTCATGATTTGAGGAAATTGATTGATTCATGTCAATGAAATTTTATAACCATTTTTCATGCATTGAATTTCTAAAATCCATGTGAATTTATTTCTTATTATTAATCATGTCTTCAGTGATTGTCCCAAATAAAAAAATTTCATTCCCAAAGGATTTCTTGACCTTGTACTTCGTATTTACTCTTGGGAATTTTATTTAGTGATATTGGGACATGTAACCAACCAGAACTTGCATATGAACTTGTCAAAGTTATGACTTTGAAAAAATATATATAAAAAGATTTTGGAAACTTTTTAGAAGACCTATTCCATATAATACCACCTTTACATCAATCCATGTTTTGGCCAATAGATACCATTAATTACCTATATATTAATGTGCCATGTATTAATCTGTGTCTATCTATTCCCACCCTACTCTTGGTATTTTCATAATATTTTAAAGTTGATGTGTGGGGGTAAGTGGAATCATGGTGGAATGGATGATGTAAATTAGAAATAATACGTGTCGGGGTTCTATTTTTGGTAAAGAGAAAGGTCATTTGATTAATTCATTATATTATTTATTGTTTTCCCCTATTGAATAAAAATAATAAATGAAAAAAGAACCAAAAAATTGAAAAAAAAATTGATTTGGGAAAACCAAAAATCAAAATTTTCCAGACTAATGATATTCATATCGTACGTAGTTTGGTGATGGATGTGAGTTCTGATCAAATCATAAATTTTGAAAAATAAAGAAAAATTAAAAAAAATAAAGAGAGTGAACCAATCATTTATCATGATTTACATTGATCACAATCTTACTTTGAGTTTTTGGGGATGTATGTGTTTCTAACATGAGGGGGATAATTTTATTACAGTTTCACTTATTGATATCAAGCATTTTACTTTAGAGATAAACCTCCTCCTTAATCCTTATTTATAAAGAATCAAATCATACCAACCTTAAGCCTCAGAGTCATTTGAACATTTATTAGAATTCCTCATGATTTAATGCACCTTTTTTCTTTACAAAGTGGAGAAAGTAGTTCCTTTATAATCTGATGTATAAGGAGAATGTTCTCAAGATATGATCACAACTCTACTTGAATTGGATCCTGAGAGATAAGAGAAAAGAACCACATCAGGTAAATCATGACTTCACATGTATAATAATAAATAATTGAGGATCTAGAATTAATGAGAGGTGAAGTTCAATCATTTTTCAAAGGGGAAAAGTAAAATAGATGAATTATATTTTCCTTTAAAAATTATAATTTCAATTGATAATTCATTTTTATTTATTAAAATTTGATTTAACATTTAATTTTTTTTTTGATTTTATTACTTTGGAATTTGAATATTAGTAACATTGGAGTCCTATGATTTCCATGTTGTGATTTTATGCTTGAGGATAAGCATGGTTTCAGTGTGGTGGAATTGATAAAGCTAATATTTTACACATTTTTCATAAGCATTTAAATTCATTTAACCTACCAAATTTTTCAATTGGAGCTTATATGGATCAATTTTTTTTATTTATGACGTCTTTTGAGCAAAATTATGAAAAGTTATTAATTTGGGATTTTTTATAGATTTTTTTACCACAATGGTATTTTGGTAATTTCTGAAAATATATCATTTCAAATTGAGAGATTCTTTTTTTAAATCTATGATTTATTTCCTTCAACTTTCTCCTCTTCTTTAGGGGATGATTCGATCATATAAAGGCCCGTAAAAGTCATTGAAATTGGGAAATTCTTCAACTAAAATTGTAGACCCCCCACACTGCAATGGAAGTACAACTAGGTCTACACACCTATAATTGTGGTTATTATACACATAATTGAAAGAGGACTCATTGGTGTGTTTTTAAAATAAATTTCATGGAGTTATGAACTCAAAATGGTAGCTGTTGGATGAAATATTTTGAAGGAAGATGTCTAGAACCTTCATCCATATAAAGCAACAATCAATAAAAAATTAATAACTCCTAAATTTGGTGGCCAATGAAGCTTATATTATTAGGATCTATGGGAAACATGTTTTTCAACAACTTGTATAAAGGATATACCATGTTATTCTATCGTTAATTCAGGTTTCAATGTGTCAACTTTTAGAGGATGAAATTCTACCAATAAAAGGAGAGGAGATCGTATCTCTCAAATCATTCCAATCCACCCCATTCCATCTACGACACCAATGATAGTATTACAATGGATATTTTGGACTTTTATTTATTTCTTTTCTTTTTGTTTTAGTTATTCTCTTCCATTTAACACATTCATTTATTTTAATTAAAATGTTCCACCTTTCCTTCTTCCCTCCTTCTATCTCATCCAACTTTAATTATCTTTCTCTCTCTTCCATCTTTCCATCGTGATCCCTTTTCTCTTTGCCATGGAAATTGAATAACCTAATACTTGGACCTGGGGTAGTTTTGATGGTGTTATTTATTATTTCCCTTCAAGTAGTTTTAAATCTATTTTTTGTGGAGGCATGAATATTGAACAGGTATAGCGGTCATCCACCACGCCTGTATTTCCAAATATATTTCTATTCCATGATTATTTAATTTTTCCTCACTCATCTTAGGAAAACACTTCATACAGTATATTTGGGGTTGTCATAAGGGATGAAATGTCATATGGTAGAGTCGGGTCTTTTAGGAAGAGAATTCTAGGTTAAGGTGTTATATGGTTTGACTATTAGAGGAGGTGTGGTTTTGTGTGTGAGAGTCATTCTAAAATCACACACTCAATAAATCTATGAAAATTAATTCATTAATGAAGTTTCACTAAATTAGATATAAAATTGAATTTAAATAACAATAAAATAATGAATGAACACATGTTATCAAACCCAAGACTAATACCTTTCATTTTAATCATCATTTTTTCTGTGTTTGCATTTACATTTGAATTATTCATTTCATTATTTTAATTGTGTGTTTTCCAATAACACCTAAACCAAAATTTTGATAAAGAAATAAAAAAACCGAAAATAATTAGATTATATTAATTAGAATCAATGATTGAACCGACTAAAATGATACTCAAGTGACACGACCCTATTCAGCCTCTGTGCTACATTAGGAAATTAAATTTATTTTACCACACCCTACGGCATGAGTGTGTTAAAACTAGCACTGATAACAAGGAGATAAATATTTATTAAAATAATTTTTTGAAAATTCAATATTTTGTAAATATTTTTTGTGGTTACCTTTAAACAAATCTCAAAAAATCATTTTCTAGGATATATTCAAATTCAAATTATTATTCATGGGAAGATTACACGTAGGTTCAATATCAAGAAATTGAAGTGGATTATAGAGATCTAAATGACCATGTGGAAAGGATGATAAATACTTTATATGACTTGGGGATGAAAATGGAAGGAGCCTTTGAATATGTTCATGAATTGATAGACCAACCCAACTCTGAACCATAAAAATAACCTAAGGTACTGGTGGATGAAATTTCACCACTCATCATTAAATAACAAGAGGAGTTAAATGTGAAGGTACCTAAAGATTATTCCATCCTCACACAACCAATTCTACCATAGATATAAGTAAAGTAGGAATACTTCCTTTCTGGTCCAAATATGGAAAATCAATAGTAATTGGATAGATTCTGTAATGAATGTGAGGAACTACTTGATCTCCCCAAACATTACAATGAAGAAGAGACACGACCACTAAAAGAAGACACCACCCAGGTGGCATAATTTTAAGCCAAGATGGAGGAGCTCGACAACCTACCTGCAACCAGTAATGATCGACTCCAATATGCACATTCAATTAAAGAGGAGAATAAAAAAGAACTAACTTAGTGAGATGATACAATCTTGAAATCAAAATCATTAAATTTTATTGAAAATAATTTCACTATCAATCCTAATAGTTTAAAATTTTTAGATTAGGTCATCTCATATTATTCCCAGGAGGATGAAGATGAAAAAGAATATTCACCTGTTGAGGAACACTTAGAGCTCCCAAAAGACATTCAATATTCCATATAGGGAATACAAGAAGAGAAAGATAATGTCACACAAGTGTAAATTAATGAGGAGGAGGTTCAACACTTTACCCTACCCCCTCCTTGCAAGTAGTACGACATTGTAAACTGGGGGGATCTTGTGCACTCTATCCATGGAGTTATCCTCAACAGAACAAAGAACTAAAATCTGGGAAAATCCACATGTGGTGGTTTAAGTCAAATATGCTTAATCCACCATCAGACTTTGGATAAAAGTTGGTACTTCACACTAGATGCAATAAAAATTCAGGACCCACACAGGGGATCATACTAAGACTTATCTTTAAATGTATTCTAGGAATTTAAATTTAAATTTTAGTTTTTATATTAGTTCATCATGTGTCTCACTCTTTATTTTTATTTTGATCTTAAATGAAATGATCCTTGTGATTAATTGAATAATTTATTTTGTATGATCACGATGGTAGAAGGAAACCCCAATCATTAGTGAAAGAGAACCTCTGATTTATTTCAAATGGGAGTTCACATTTAATTTTTATCTTTAAAACTCATTATATGTTTTCCCAAATCATGATTTGATATTTTAATATATAATTGTATTCCCACACTTGAAATCATGTTTTATTTGACTTATCTAGGAGGTGTGAGTTTCATAGGGATCTAGTGATTCCATGTTTTAGATTTCAATATTAATTACATCGAATGAGTAGAATGAATAATTTAATGATTTAAGTGAAGCATGGATATTGAAATTATGACTCCTAATTTTAGGGAATTGGTGGATTCATGTCAATGAAATTTTCTAACTATTTTTCATGATTTGAATTTATAAAATTCATGTAAATTGATTTGTTTTTATTAATCATGCCTTGAGTGATTTTCCCAAATAATAATTTTTATTATTGAGAGGATTTCAAGAAATTGTACTTCTAATTTACTCTTGAGAATATTTCTAGAGTTATCTTGGGACATGTAACCAACCATAATAGGCATTTGACCTTCTTGAAGCTATGACTATGCCAAAATTTATTTAAAATGATTGAGTTATATTTTGAAAATCCTTATTCCATAAAATACAACCATTAAATCAATCTTTCTTTGATCCCATTGAAACCATGAATTACATTATAGTAATGATCCCTGTTTTAAGAGATTTTTATCCATTACTTCCTTACTGTTGGTATTTTCATGATATTTTAATGTTGATGTGTGGGGGTAAATGGAATCATGGTGGTAGGGATGATGTACAGTATAAGGAATAAGATTGGGGGTGCTATTTTGAGTAATGAGAATTTTCATTTGATTCATTCAATGTACTCTTTATTGTTTTCCCATCTTGAATAAAATAATAAAATTGATAAAATATCCAAAAAATGAAAAAAAATGGGTTGTGATTTGGGAAAACCAAAAATCAACATTTTATAGACTGACGATCTTGTAATCAAATGTTTTTAGGTTATGGATTTGAGTTTTCATATAATCATAAATTTCAAAAATGGAAGATAATAAGAACAATATTCAAGAGGGTGCACAAATCCGTCATCATGCTTTACATTGATCATGATCTTACTTTGAGTTTTGGGGGAGGTTGGTGTTTCTAATTTGAAGGGTCAAATTTCATTACAAACTCACTTTTTGATATCATGCATTTTACATTAGAGATAAACCTTCTCCTTGAGCCTTATTTTTTAAATCATCAAATCCTACCAACATTATGCCTCGTAGTCATTTGAACCTTTATTGGAAGTCCTTATGATTTTATGTTCTGTTATCTTTAAAAATTGGAGACAGTACTTACATTTCAAGAATATGTATAAATATCATGTTCTTATGATATGAGAATAACTGTACTTGAATTTTATCATGAGAGATGAGAGAAAATATTCAAGTGAGGTAAATCTTAACTTGGCATGTATAATAATAATGAATTGATGTTCTTGAATTAATGAGAGGACAAGTTCTGTAATTTTTCAAAGGGAATAAGTAAAAGAAATGAATTAGTTTTTTCTCAAAAAAAGGTTAAATTGATACTTAATTATTATTATTGCAATTTTGATTTAGCATTGAAAATTGTTTGATTTTATTTATTTGGAATTTTAATATTGGTAACATTGGTGTCCTCTAATTTAAATATTGAGATTTTATGCTTAAGGACAAGCATAAAGTGTAGGGGAGTTGATAGAGATAATATTTTACAGATTTTTTAAATGAATTTCAATTTTTTAACCCTCCAAATTTATCATTTTGAGTTTATTTGAATCAATTTTGGATTTGTGATGTTGGTTGAGAAAAATTATGAAAAGTGCTTAATTTGGAATTTTTGAAATATTTTTTACCAAACCTTGGTCTACACACCGCCAATTGATATTATTACTCATATAATGGAAATGTGACTTATTGGAAAATTTTTAAAATAACTTTCATGGAGTTATGAACTCAAAAATGTGGTCGTTAGATGAAATATTCAGTAGGAAGCTTCCGGGAACCTTCATCCCTAGAAAGTGACAATAAATAAAAAATTAACAACTCCAACATACCGTGGACAATGATTCTATAATTTTGAGTGTGGATGAAAACTTTTATTTAAAATAACAATTATGAAGGATCCACCATGTGGTTATTTCATTATTTAGGACTACAACACGTCAATGTTTGGAGGAAAGAATTCTTCCTATAAAAGGAGAAAAGATCCTACCTCCCAAATCATTCAAATCCTCCCCATTCCATTAGGGGCACAAAGGAAAGTAGTCCACAGACATTTTTAAATTATATTCATTTATTTTCTTTTTATATTAGATATTCTTTTGAATGAAACACATTCATTTATTTTAATTAAAGTGTTCCACATTTCTTTCTTCTATCTTTCTTTATCTTCCAACTCTAATTATCAATCTATATCATCGATCATCCCATCGTGATCTCTTTTTATTTTGATATGGAAAGTTAATATCCTAAGGCTCGGACCTAGGGGAGTTTGCATGGTGTTATTTATTATTGATCTTCAATTTTTTAAATATATTTGTGGTGCAGGTGGAAATATTGCATAGGTGTGGTCATCATCCACCATGGGACTATTTCCAAATCCATTTCTTTTCCTTGATAAATTCATTTTCTCTCCCTTCCCATAGGAAAACCCTTTATAGGGTAGAGTTAGGGTTTCTATAAGGGATGAAATGGATACGGTGGAGCCAAGTATTTTTGGAATAAAATTCTCTGTTGAGGAGTTATCTTGTTTTACTATTGGAGGAGGTGTGGATTGGTGCGCTAAAGGAAGTCTAAAATATCACACCCAATAAATCAATGGAAAGAAATTCATTAATTAGGTTTCAATGAATGAATTATCAAATTGAATTAAAAATATAAATAATAAATAAACTCATGTTATCAAACCCTAGACCAAGACCTTTATTTCTAATCTTTATTTTTTATGCGTCTTCATTTAGATTTAAATTCTTCTTTTCCTTATTTCATTGGTTTGTTTTAAAAAAACCCCAAAACCAAAATTTTGATAAAGAAAAAAAATAGTTAGATTAGGTGAATTACAATTAGTGGTTTAACCAAATACAATTCTCCACAAGTGAGATGACCCTGGTCAGCCACTGTACAACATTTAGAAATTAAATTTCTTTTGTTGCACTATACGATAGGTATACTTAAAATATAGATCCATGTAGATAGAGACATATTCAAGTATTGCATTTTCAATGATCATTTTGGAAAGAAGGTAAGTGGTGTTTTATATTTAAATAATGATCATAAAATCATATATATCGTATAAATTATTTTAAATATACATACATATATATATATAATATATGTGATGTGTTGATAAAAAATGAATAACATCACTTCGTGGAGGTGGTACCCCTCACATACTCATGAACAACATTATCATTTTTATGATCAAGGAAAGGTAATAATTTAGGTGATATATTTTCATTTCATAATGAAAAATCTGTCAATAATATCATATGAAAACATTAATTCCATCATTTTCCTTAGTCTTGAGAGAAGGTAATGGAAAACAAATTATATCGATTCGTGAGGTGGTAGTTCACCATAAACATGATTGATGAATATTTTTCCCATTTTATAGAAGAGGAGATAGATATGGTTCATGAAACATACATAATAAAACTGTAGTATATATAGGATAATTTAGTTAATATTTTATCATTATTGGATAATTTTGAATGTGGTGGAAGAATAATCAAAACTAAAACGTGCAGTTGAAAAATATGCCTCTTATTTGAAAAACTTCCTTTTCATAACACCTTAAGCCCTATAATTATGATATCCTTCCAAAAAAGAATACATATTGAATGTGAGATGGGATTATAAGAATTAATTTTGGATGTAAGTTTTTTTTAATAAATTGGTTTTAATTGTTAATAATAGGGAAGAAGAAGTTCCCTTTTAAAAGAGAGGGGAGGGGCACTCTTGACATTTCTCAAATTATTAAATAAATATAAATTAATTATTAACTAAAAATGGGTCCAAAGTGATTTATTTAAAATAAAATATGAAAAAGAGTCTTAATACCTTCATCCAATAAAAATTAAATAAGTTTTGACAGTATTTTTATCCATATCCTTTGGTTTTAACCCTTATTTTTCCTCCTTAACTCTTACTCTCACAACATGGATTTTTAATCTTTTAGAGTAGATATAGTTACTGTAAAATTAAAAACGTCCATAAAGGTCCATTCATGGTATTTTCAACCATATCCCAATCACTTGGAGAAATTTAATGTTTTAATAAATTTTATATCATTAAATAAAACAATATTTATTATAAAACATCAATAATGTCAGTTTTTATAACTATTCACTACATTGATTTTAATAATATCATTATAAAACTTATAATTGAAAAAAAAATATTATATATATTACACATAAAGGTACTATTGAAAATTAGTTGATCACATTATTCATCACAAAATACAATTATTTTAATATTTTTAATATAACTTATTTTATTTTTCCAATAATTGAAGAATTACTGCATTTTATTTTTGAAAGAATTTAAGGTAATTATTTCTACCCTAAAAATAAAAACTAAACTACCAAGATGAATATAAACCCTTTATCTTTAAAAAAAACTATTTATAGTTAAAAATTTCCTTTGTATAAAACCATGCTACAAATATTACACTTATTTAAAACAAAAGGGTGACAACATACACTTTTTTTTAAAATATAATATTATAAATGTGATAACATCATCCAAGTGGCCCAAAAAGTTTATAATGTTTTCCTTTAAAATATTATTTATTATATATTACAATCCAAAAAAAATTAATCAATTGTTATGGTAATTTTTTAGTTCTTATCATTTTATTTTTAACCATTAATTATGCGATTTAACCTTAATGGTGGTAACAGAAATTACTAAAATTATTATTTGTAATCTCCAAAAATAGAAGAGACATATTTAATAAATTTATATATTAATTTTCCTAATATTGAATCCATTTATAAAAATTAAAAACTCCAAATTTTTGGAATTTATTTTAAATTTAAATCGAAAAAATACAATGAAAAATAGTTTGTTTCGGTAAAATTCTCTTTTAAATATAAAATATTCTTATAATAAGTTTAACTATAAAATTAATTTAAAAATCATTGTTTGATCAATTTAAATAAAAATTTAATAATGAAAATTTAAAAATAATTTAAAAATTAATTCTAAAATAAAATACATTTTTTAATAAAATCTAATATTTTTCATTATTCCTTTAAAAATAACTATTTTCATAAAATCCTAAAAAATTCATTCTGAGATTATTTTGACATGAAGAATTAAAAAATAAAATTCATTTTTCAAACTAAACTTCAATTATTTGAAAATTAATCTTTTAAATATAATATTAAAATAATTGAGTTTAATAAAACTATTTATTTTTTGATTTTAAGAATTAGTTAATATAAACAAAATTATTTTATTCAAAAATACTACTAAATTTGAAAAAAAAAATTCTATAAGTACCTAGGTTGTTACATCCCCCATTATAAATTTTATAGTCGTAATTTTAATCACTTATTAAACAATTATAGATACTTTTTCCTCATATCATTTTCATATTCACATGTTCATTTTTAAATCTTGTGGTTTCTTCCAAAAAGGTTAACCTGATGAATTACATTGCATAGTAATACATACTCTATATAATCTAGAATATGAAATGTATTTTTCTCATAAGAAATGTTATTCTCTAACTAAAAAACCTTAGGGCTCAAAACATGAGATGAATTCAGAACATATTTCCTTAGTATCAAAACATAAAAAACATTATGTACATAGGATAAACACAGAGGAACATCCAGTCGGTTGGAAAAAAATATGACTTTTTCTTGGATTTCATATGGTCCCATAGAAGATGGACTTAACATTCACTTCATTCAAAAGCACATGAAACTTTTATATGGATATATTTTAAGAAAAAATGATCACCTACTTCGAATGAAAGGTATTTTATCCTATTATCTTCATGACTTTTCTACCTCCTCTGAGCTATCCTCATATGTTGCTAAATCATTTTCACCTTCTCAACCACTACCTGTACTAATTTGGGTCCTATCAACTTCCTTTAACAAACTTCATCCCAAAATTCTGGAGTTCGACACCACATTACATATAATTACTCAAAAGGTTCCATATTCAAGGATTAAATACTATAATTATAAAGAAAAAAGGAAATAATTCAATCCAAAATTACTTGGTAATCCATTTAACAAGAATGAAGCATGTTTTCCATGCTCTGAATTTTTCATTCTAACTATCCATGAAACTTAGGATGAAAGGTTGTGCTGAAATTTATTTCAGTGCCCAATGACTTCTGAAGACCTTTTCAATAAGTAGATGTAAATATGGGATCAAAGTTAGATAAAATATTGAGTGGGATTCTATTTAATTGGACTATTTACTTAAAAATACATTTTTGAAGGTTTATCTAAAGATAGTGTATCTTTAATGGGAAGGAAATGTATATATTTAGTCTGTCAATAAAAAATAACCCAAATTTAATTATTACCTCGAGAAGTCATTAGTTGTCCCCCCATTAAATACATAGATGTATTTTCTCACATAAACCCTTATACTAGAAAATACTGAAGCTTCTACTTAGGTAATTATCATTATTCTTTAACTTTATGAAAATTGAATCATTTCATGTTAAAGACAATAATATATCTTCTAATTTCATCCCATCAGTAATACCCCGAAGGTCTCTATACATCGTAGTGATGTCAGGATCAATGGAAAATGGGGAACTATGAGATTTATTTAACAACTACCAATTTAACTAAGAATCACATGACACATATAATGTCTTTAGAAATATCAAAACAAATTCTTTATGAACATTTAATTCATAAAACATGCCCTTCCTAACTGATTGTACCATTTTATATAATTCACAATCATCCTTATGATATTTCTTAAATCTATCTAACAGTTATGGTTTCACTAATTATAATGACTCAAGATTAAAAAACATGGATATTACATCATTTTAGATGATTATTTAGAACATTACAAAAGTATATGCTTAAGGACTATAATAGTTTAGTATCTTTGGAAACATGGAATATATTCTTCTAACTTTGGGAAAGATCATTTATATTTCCCATATTGATCTTCCCCTTTAGTAATCCTACTAAAAATCTTACTTTATTACTTAGGGAAAGGAAAAATAAAAAAGGATCAGCTTAGATGCACAATAAGGGTAAACAAGGGATATTTGTAATCATAATCAAGAGAAAATAGGTATGAGAAGAAGATCATAACTTTATATGATCGTACCATTCATATCAAAGATCATAATCAAGAGTCATTTCATAAATTTTTGTAATTAATTAGACATTAATCATAATGTAATAAAGATAATATGCCACAAAATCAAGAAATATGAATAATATATGGAATTTTAGAAGACACATAAACATATAAAATATTACCTATAAGTCAAGGATCATTTCCAAAACTTATCAAGGAACTATATGGGAACTACACCTATTGGGAGGGTTACACCACCATCCTAGTAATATCCCTTTCCTTATAGTGGGTTAGGTTATACCTTTGTCCCATAGTGGATCAAGTCCATAGACTTGTTTCCATCATTATCTTTTGAGGTATAAATCTTTAACAAATGCATTGTGGCACTATCTAGGAAACCACATTGTATAAAATATAATGTTCTTACCAACCGTTATCTTGACCACCCCATCATATAAGTTATAATGGGATTACTCGGTGCTATTTGGTCCACCCCATTATATAAGTTATAAAGGGATTACCTAGCACTATCTGGGCCACCCCGTCATATAATCTATAATAGAATTACCCAGTACTATTAAGGCCACCCAAACTAATACTCTATAATGATCTTACTCGATGCTATCTACGACCCCCCATAATATATTTTTGAAGGGATTATCTGGATCTATCTGATCTACCCCATCATGTAATCTATAACATGCTCACCTGGTGTTATTTGTTCCACCACATCATATAATCAATTTCTATGTACCAAAACTTGAATAAAGTAAAAAGATCTTGAATATCATCATAAAAAATATAAAAACAATTATTTTTTCAAAAAATGATTAACCAATGGAAAATAATTGGGTTTCAAGTCAATCTCTTGGAAACATAATTTACTAATAGAAAATTAATTTTTCCTATAAACATCATTCCATCAAAACATAAACCATTCACAGAAAAAATATGAATGGTATCATTGGATAATATCCATATTAAGGCATAAACTATATCAATGGTTGTTTTCATAAATGGAAATTTAGTTTTAAATATCAAATTGAATACTTCTTAAAGAACATAACCTTTCTTTGAAAATCAAAAAACATTTTCCAAAATAATTTTCTTTGAAATCCACATTGAAAACTTATAAATTAAGCTTTAAATCATTTAAAAAATTTCTTGAGGAAAATATAATTTCAACTTTGAAAAAAAAATTAAAACCTAAAATATTTTTTAAAAACGTTTCTTTGAAAATAACATTTAAAATTTAAGATAAAGTTCAAATAAATGACAGTCATGATTGAGGATAAATCTATACATGTAAAAGTGACTCGATCCGAAAATGAAAATAATATTTAAAAGAAATGTTTTTAAAAGTAAAAAATGGGAAAAATATATATTTTATATATCACATTATAATAATATAATATTTTTTGAACTTTTTAGAAAACATGGGTTTGAAAGAACACATATTCCACACTGAAAAGTAAAATAAGGGCATATTTTCTGAAAAACATTTTATTAATTATATTAGGTACTGAAGAGTGATAAAATGGTACCATTACTTGAACATATATTTAATAAACATATTAGAATAAAATTAATATTAATTATTGATATATGGATCATAATATTTCCTCAATAGAATCTTAATCATAAACGATCCTTATAAACCATGACATTATAATAATAAACTCTTACCACTTTGTTAACTTTCTATCAAAATCTCCCTGAAAGAATAAAATAACATTAATATTATAGTATCATTAAATTATATTCATCACAAAACATGTAAAATGTCATTATGTATACCTCGTAAAAGAATATAGTTTCATAACATAACCATTGTCTCAAATAAGGCAAATTGATACAAAATTACATTACCAATTTGGTAACTTTTGAACCGTAAAACCAATGAAAAATAGATCATGAAATTGATAAGTAAATAAAAAAAATTTAAAGGTAATAATCAGATAATAAATTAATGGGTTTTATATGTGCTACACAAAGGAAATGATTGTTGAATATGGCATAAGTCTCATAGAAATAAAAATGAGACTAGAAATCCCCTTAAAATTTGAGTAGATTTAGAATCGTGATCCCTATGAATGAATAACATCAATTAAAACATTAAATATTATTAAATAAATGAAATTAATTATATAACATTTCATATATCAGTATATAAACCACATAACAGGTATGACTGGTGAATATCATATATATCTCATAGAAATAAAAGTGAGATTAGAAATTCTTACCTTAAGTCTTGAATTTATTCGTACACATTAAAACATATTATATAATTTATATAAATTTATTATAAATACCACACCAAATAATATTATTATATAAAATACCATATATGATTTTATTATGACTTTATATTTCCCTTTTATTATTAATTTCGTGTTAATGTTATATTTCAGGTAATAACCACTTAGTTTTTCGTATATGTTTGGATTTATTCTTCTTGATCGTGTTACTAAGATCATGATTTAATTATTTAAATAATTAAAAACATGATATAAATTTTATATATATTCATTATATAAGTATTTATAAAAATATATAAACTATTTAAATATGAAATGAAATACATCATTTATGGAGATGATAAACCGTTTGTACTGCTGAACGTTGTATCTATTTTCTTGTCATATTTTTAAATAAAGAAGAGTAAATGATGTATATATAATTATTTTATTTAAAATAAAATTATTATTTAATTTATATCACATATTATTATTCAACCCATCCATAATACATTTTATGTATTGTGTGAACGAATCTCATCACTTTGAGGAGGCTGTAGTCCATACGTCAACAAAGTTATCATTTTTACACAAAATGAAAAGCATGAAGGTATGGGTTATATAATAATCCCATAAGAATAAATACATTATAAATATCATATATATCATATAAAAACATTAATTGCATCATTATTCTAAACCTTTAATGGTGGTGATGGAAGAATGAACGATATCAGCTCACAATGTGGTAGTCCACTATACACACAAATGATGGTTGTCTATACCATTTGGGGGAAGTGTGTGTGAGTGGAGGTCATAAAATTAGCGTGAAACATATATGTGTATTTTTTATATTGATTTTATTATATAATCATGTAATATTAATAATATAGGGTGGATAAAGAGAAAAAACAAAAGTTCTTATTGAAGGATGTCACCTATTCTTTGGGTAACTCTTTTTGGTTTTCACCAAAGGGCTTCCTTGATTTTCGTTATACCTAAATGGATGAATATTATATGAATAGAGGGAATTTATGATCTTATTTGGGATTTTTTTTATGTTCCAAATTTCTTGAGAGTTGTGAAGAAATGTAAGGGGGTGAGTTCCCTTTTATAAGGGGGGAAGGGACACACTTGACATTTTTGAAAACAATTTATGTGATCCCCACATTTGTAACAACCAATAGGCTTCCATAACACACAAAATAGATTTATTAAGGTTAATTGTCTAAATATGTCCATAAAATGTGGTTTATACAAATGTAGGGTCATTTTGACACCTTATATTTTATGTTTAGTCATTAAGTAATCTCATTTTTACCTTAACTAATGGAAGTAATTTTAACCGCTTTCGCTAATCAATATGGTGAACAATTAAGTTGGACTTATTAAAAATTTTAAATTACTTAGATTAAAAATATGGGATCTATTTTTTCAAATTATAATCACATAATTGATAGAAACTTATTTAAAATTATTCCCACATATGAGAAGAGAGAGTAGATATTTAAAGAGAAAAAGCTTAAAGGATTTATAGGTTATTATATCAAATTTCAATGTGATATTTGTTCCAATGAATTAAATTGGATTAATTTAATTATAATTGATATAAATATACTTTCAACCCAATTTAAAATATAATTTTACTATAAAAATAAATTAGATGAAAATGATGTTTTTAATTAAAATTCAATGTTTTAACTATTCGTCAAAAAATAAAATTTCACTACAAAATACAAACAATTTACCCAATGTAATATTTTATATTTTTATTTTAAAATTTTAGTATACTATATCAAATAGAAATCATAAAAGGTTCAAAAACTCATCTTAAAAAAAGTATTCCATTAAAAGGTTATAAAAGTGACATTTAGAATAATACAACTTTTTATGTCTACAACTGGATTTGTTTGTATGTTATTCCTATAAAAATTATTTGATGAATGGAAAAAAAATATGTGGAATTTATGATATATAAATTTATTTTATATCTCTGACTAATAGAAATTAATTTATTTTATTAAGATAAACTGCCTCTGTGGGCATAAAAATAGTTTTTTCATGAAATCACTTCCTTAATATTCGATTGGTTTTTATTTTCATTTATAATTAATTGATAAAATTAGAATTCATTTTATAAACATTTTTAAACCATAGATTCATAATTTAGATAATATTATTCATATATTTGATTCTAATGGATGGAAGATAACTAAAATAATATTTTAATAATATTATTAATAATATATTTTAGTTTGGTAAAACTTGGTCTTGAGTGTAATGAAGGAACTCAATATTGTGGGTTACATAATCCAAACATATTGTAATAGTACCTTATAATAATCTATGTATTTTATGTACTGGAAACTAAAAATGGTGTTTCATATAAAGCAAGAATAACTTGGTGTATCATGCAATACAATCCTCTAATGAATTTTAATTTTAATTGAAAAATAATAATTCATAAAAATTATAGGTGTTACATTAGTCCCCCTTAAAATGAATTTCTCTCTCAAAATTTATTTAGGATATCAAATGTTTCGTGATTAAAATATCCTTTCATATAAAATCACATTGAAAAAATGCATACTAAAACTTCCTTTAAACAGGAATGTTGGAAATAAAACGGTTACCCAAAGTAACTCATAACTATGTTTCCACATAGGAGAACATGGGTGGTAATAGGAAACATAGACATAGAAAAGAAATATAACTATCAAGATCTGCTGGAGAGTGATAGATAACATTGTTTGGAAAAAGTTAATGATAAAATATTCTTAAAGAAAATAGGCTTGAAAAGGGAATTTATGTCAGCAAAAATGATGATAACGAGACAAAATTTTATTTCAATACTATTTTCCTAAAGTAGGAGAATTTTCATGAGAATACAAACTTTCTTGATTTCAGAACAATCTCACCTTTTTTGTCCTTGATCAATTTACACTTTATCTGTTATTCTATGAAATAATGGTGAATTTTTAATTCCTAAAGAATAAGAAAATCCTGAGATCCATGATTAGAATGATATGTCATTTCATCTGTCTTTATCACAATAGAATGGTTAGCACCTATAATCCAATATTCATAAATCTTCATATGGAGAGGTATTCCTTTAATTTATAAAACCTCATCTGAAGTCTAACATATACCATTCCATAAATGGTTAACATTATAACCCTTCTGAAATATGAAATTACAAAACATTAGAACTATGGTCACCATATTTCTAAAAAATAACCTATCATTGATCCCCCGTATATCATAAAGTGTCTCTTGGTTGTCACATACCAAACATATGAATACCTTTATCATGTAGTCACTTGAAATATGGTAATAACCATAAATCTTTATTGAAAATATACATTATTTCTTATTCAAATTATTATTATATATGTTTCTTAAATCCAAAAATTCTATAAACACAATCCATGATAGCAAAATCCTCTTTTTCAAAAAATCCTTCCTTAGTTTCAAGGTGATTAGTACCATCAAATTTTCCTATTCATATTCAACATATCTTTATCCAAACATCATTATCTAAACATTTGGAACATATTAAGGGTTATCATTACCTTAATAATGTTTTCCCCATGAATATCACCATTCCATTAAATCACTTTCCTAGTCTATCAGAACCATTCAATATATTTTTGTAAATCATTAGTGAAAAACATAAATTGAAAAATCCATATATATTTCACAATTTATAATTCATGAATCCAAAAAAATAATCACCTTGATTATTACACTTCATCCTTAATCCATTAAAAAGGATACCTCATCCTATTACTTAATACCTATTTCCTTTCATGTTTCATCTATAGTCCGACCATCATCAGCAATATAACCATTACTCATACCAGCATACTAATTATCTTAGGGAGATCTCCACTTTAAAAAGTGATTTAAATAATGCCAATTAATTCAAAATTTAACGAATTCAAGAATTTATGATGTATCAGGGACTCCATTATTCTCATTAATTATTTTAACCAAAATTTTCATTTTCCCTTTGTAGTTACCTACTTTGTGTCCTTATTTTCCATAGTTAAAACATCATCTTTTTCCTCTAAGACATTCACTTGGATGATTATTTCTACATTATCAACACAAATAAAACTGAAAATTATTTCCTCCATGTTATCCACTACATGAACACTCAATAAACTACTTCTTTCTACTATTTGGTGAGTCTAATAGTTGGTTAATGTACTCATTGTTAGACATGTTCCATGAAAACAAATTAGGCATGTTCCCAACGTCCTTCACTCCAGTGATCGTCTCATTTGACTACTCATCATAACATTTCTCTTCACCTTCAAAGTCATCCTAGTTACTTCTAGTTCCCACCATTGAGTAAAACCAAAAAACATAGTCCAATTACCACTTATATTATAAAAACTTCATAATCATGAAAAGTTACTTATAGGATTTCCAAATCATTACAGGTTATTTTAAATAAATGATACCTAAGGCTTCTCATTAGAGGCATACCTAAACATATCCTTATATATATACCTTGGGATCACACTATGGTTTTCTCATATTAGTTTTCAAAGGTTGAATAAAATTTTATTTTGATACCAACTACAATGACCTTGGAATAACATACATGGTTATTACATCATTTTTTATGAATATTTAGAACATTACAAAATTACATGCCTGGGTACTATAATAATTTATTATATTTGTAATCTTGGTAGAAAATATTATAACCTGGTGAAAGATCATCAATGTTTCCCACAAATAACTTCCCCTTTATTCCTCCTACTCAAAACAATTCTTTATAAAAAAATGAAACCTAAGAAAGGGTGATCTCGGATACATAGTTAGGTCAATCATGGGAGATATGTAAGAATAGTCATGTGATTAAGGGTTTGAGAACAATATCATAACATTAGAAAATTTTATCCTAAATATCAAAGATCATAATCAAGATTAATGAAATAAATATTGGCACTTCAAAATATTTGATTCATAATGGAATCAAGAGTGTTATACGTGAAATTATAACATAGCAATAATACATGGAATTTTGGTAGACACATAAATATATAAAATCATTATGTATTATTCTAGGCTCATTTCTTAAACTTATCAGGGAATATCATGTGGACTACACCTGTTGGGTGGGACACACCACCATCCCTTGTCCTAGAACATTCCTTATAGTGGGTCAGTTTACAGCTTTTTTCCATAGTGGTTTAAGCATGTAGACTTGTTAATATAATTATATTTTGAGATCTAAATCCTTACCCAATGCATTAAAGTGTTATTTTCTACACCCCCTCGGTTAAGATATAATGGTCTGCACCGAAGCTATCTAGGCCACCCCATCATATAAGCTACAACTGGCTTACTCGGTGCTATATAGGCCACCCCATCTAATAATCAATAACGGGTACACCCAGTGATATTTGGGCTACCCCATCATAGAAGCTATAATTAGATAACCCGATGCCATATAGGACACACCATTATATAATCTATAATAGAATTACCTGATGCTATCTAGGCCACCCATTGTATATTCTATTACTATATTACCTGGTGATATCTAGGACACCCCATTTATAATCTATAACAGGCTTACATGGCACAATGTGGGCCACCCCATTGTATATAAAATATCTATGAACCACAACATAAATAAAATACTAATATCTTGAATCTCATCCTAAAAAACACATAAATACAATTATTACATCATAACATGATTACCCCTTGTAAAAAATGTGTTTCAAGTCAATATCCTTGAAACATTATTTACTCATGGAAATGAAATGGTTTCCATAAACATAAATCCATCAAAACATATACCATTTAGAGAAATAATATGAATAGTATCATTGCATAATATATCTATTAAAGTATAAAATATTTCAAAGGATTTCACCATAGATTTGGAAGGATCGTGAAAGATCAAGTGTAATAGTTATTAAATAAAATAAACTATCTTTGAAAATCATGAAATGTTTTCTTAAATCCATTTCTTTTAAAACCACATTGAAAACATATAAAGTAAGATTAAAAAATCATTTAAAATTTTTCTTGAAGAAAATATCCTTCCCACATTGAAAAATAATTTTGAAAACATAAACCATTTTTTCCTCCATTTATTTGAAAATATCCTTGAAAAACTAAAAAAAATAAGATTCGAATAAATGATGGTCATAAAGACAGATAAATCTGTACATGCCAAACATTCCTTCTGTGTTGTAAGATGTTTGGAAAATTACCATGATCAGAAAATGAAAATAATATTTTTAAAAAAATAAAAAACGTAAAATATTGGTAAAAATTTATTATAATTATCACTTAATAATAGTATAGAATTTTTGAAATCATTTTTAGAAAACATGGTCTTTAAAGAACACCGATTTCTGACCAAAAAGTGAAATAAATTCTGATTTTCTTAATGACATTTTTCTAATTATATTTAGAAAAAATATTGTAAAAATAGTACCATTAATTTAAGAAATCATGAATAACTACTGTATAATAAAATTCTTGAGAATTCATAAGATATTGATCATTATATTTCATCATTTTTAGAATAATCATAAATTATACTAATAAACGATGAGATTGTCAAAATAAACTCTTACCACATTGGTAACATTGAATAAAAATTACAATGAAAGAATAACATTAAATGAATATTAAAATATAATTAAGTTTAGTATATTGATTATACAACATGTCAAATCATATAATATACACCTATAAAACTAATATAGGTTCATAATAAAACATGTGTCTCAAAGAAGGAAAATTGAGACAAAATCAATTTACCAATTAGGTAATTTTTGAACCTTAAAACCCTTGAAAGAGAGATAATAAAATTGAAATGTAGATGAAAATATATTTAAGGATAATAATAATATAATACATTAATGGTAATTATATACCCCAGGAAAAATAAATGAGGGATGAATATGACATAAGTCTCATATAAATAAAAATTTGACTAAAAATCCCCTTACAATTTGAGTATGATTTGAATCATAATCCCCATTATGAAATAACATTAATTAAAAATTTAAAAATCATAAAACAATTTTAATTCCTGATATAACATGTCATATGTAATTATATACACCATATAATGAGAATAAGTGGTGACTATAACATATATCTCATAGAAATAAAAGTGAGATGAGAAAACCCTTACCTTAAGTCTAGACTTTCTCGATACACATTCAAGCCTCATGTATAATAAATATAATTTTATTATAAATATAAAAAAACCATATTTATACACATCATACTATATATATTTCATTTATATAACATTATGTGGGGTGGGGAGTGAACTTTTATAATTGGGGGAAAGGACACACTTAAATTTTTTGAAAAGAATATGTGTGATCTTCACATTTTTACCAACCAAGAGGATTCCATAACAAAATAAATTAGATGAATAATTGGTTGATATTTTAATATGGCCATAAAATGTGTGTTGGACAAGTATAGGGTCATTTTAACACCTTATATTCTATGTTGATTCATTAATTAAACTCAATTTTACCTTATTTCTATAATTAATTTTAACTTATTTCACTAATCAGTTTGGTAAAAAAATTATGTTGGAGTAATTGGAAGTTATAAATTATTTTTATTCTAAATAGAGAATCCATTTTTCCAAATTCTAATAACATAAGTGGCATAAATTAATTTAAAATTAATCATGTATATGGGAAGTGATGACAAGATTTTAAAGTGAAAAATGTTCCGAATATTGAAATGTTTTTTCATCCAATTTCAATTTGAAAATAGTTCCAATGCCTTAAATTTGATTAATTGATGTATAATTGATCTAAATATACTTTAAAACAAATTTTAAAAAATAATTTATCTATATAAATAAATTATATGGAAATGAATTTTTCAATTTAAATTCATTATTTTCACTATTTATCAAAAAATAAAACTACTCAAAAAATTACCAAACAATCACCCAAAGTAAGGTTTTACGTTATAAATTCAAAAATGAAGTTTTTTATTTCAAATAAAAATTATAAAAGAGTAAAAATTAGTTATAAAACAAGTATTCTATTAAAATCGTGTAAAAATTCATTTCAAAATAATATAACCTTTATGCCTAAAAAAGAATTCGTTCTTATTTTATGTCTATAAAACGTATTGGATGAATGTAAAAACATATGGTTCAATTTTGAAGTACCTTTTGGTTGATTTTTTTAGACAAATTTATATTTTTTGAAAACTATATTTTTGAAAAAGAGTATTTTTGTTCTTTATGATCTGACCCAATCCATCAGAATGTGTTTTTATAAGAATGATGAAAGTGGTTGCATGTTTGAATCCAAAAACAAATGGGGGGAATCATTATTATCTTTGAGAAATTTTTTATTTCAGATAGAGGTTTCCAGACATAGGATTTTAGACTGATGAGTACCAAATGTAGAAGGTTTATGGAAGATGGAATATTGGAGTTATGTAAAGTTGTTGATCGGATGCACCATAAGACTCAAGTTCATCAACATGAAGTTCAAGATCTATCAGGAATGATATTTTTTCAAATAATTTCCAGAGAATTCAATTCATAATTTGGCTAAAATAAATGAATGAACCAATTGATGTCATGACTGAAGAATTTTTTTTAAACCATATATCCTTAAGAAGGATGGGGTTTTGTTGG
This sequence comes from Viscum album, assembly GCA_963277665.1. NCBI lineage: Eukaryota > Viridiplantae > Streptophyta > Magnoliopsida > Santalales > Viscaceae > Viscum > Viscum album. The sequence continues at coordinate 398,706,984 of OY728158.1, forward strand.
TTTTTGTTTCTCAAATATCATAAGTTTTATGTGAACCTTCTAATACAACCCTTAAAAAGAAAAGAGGGAGAATTACTGTTGGAATTCGTATTGATTTTTTTGGAAAGAAAGGTGGTGTTGAATATAAGGGAAGTCATAATACTTTATTATGTAATTCATATGATTTCATTAAAATCTTGAAGTTCTCATAAATAGGTAAAACTCTCATGATAAATGTTTTTAAAGAAATTGATTTATCTTAAAGATTTTATCAATTCTATAAATGAATACATAGTCTCCATCAAATCCAGAAGTAATAGACACAAATTATTTTTAAAAGTCTGAATGAGTTATAGATTATTCAATTTGAATAGTATCCATGTTTCTATGTGGAGTCATCATCAAATACTTTCCATTATAATGTGAATTCCATCAAAATAAATCTGATAAGGAAATTTATTCAAACTAACTCTTAAATGAAACATAATCAGACCCACTCAGAGGAAAATAATCATATTATAATAGGATGAGTAAAAAATTCAAATAAAAATGAACTGAGGAAGATAGTAAAATTGTAATTGGAAGAGGGAGAAAGTCATATCATAATGAGAAAAGGAAGATACATCATATTGAAGTTACAACTAACTAAATTTGAGGATTCCACATCAGTCTAATGCTGAGGAAGTTACATCATACTAAAGTTGAGTAAGTTACATCAGATATAAGAAAAATTAGTATGTTTGAGAAGGCTTAATAAAAGATAGTATGGTTTGATAAGATTTGAATCATTAAAAGTTGAAATTTAAATATGAGTTTTTAAAGAGATATTACATTTGAGTAAGAGGGAAAAAATTAGTTTCCCACCTTTTCAAATCTATGTCACCTATAAATAGAAACATAGTACATTCATTATTTGTATATTTTTTGACATTCTGAAAAATAGGACCACTACAAAGTTTAATTCTGAAGTTGAGTTAGAGTTATTTCTAGAAAGATATATAATTAGATGATTTTAAATATGTTGTTTTCTTTACCAGAATAAGAAACATAAAATTGAGTCGATCAGACTGAGGAAACTTAGACTAAGAAGTTGAGTACAGTATTAGAAATTTAGATTGATAATAGTTTCATTATACTAAATCCATCAAACTGAATTCATTGAACTAAGAGTATCAGACCTAGCCCCATAAGAATTATGATTTTGTATATAACATTTGTGGATTATTTTGAATAAAGACTTTATTTTTTTATCATTTCTTTTGAATTAAAGATTTTTAAACTAACAAGAGTCAATATAATTATTCCTATCGGGATACAGAAGGTTTCTAATGAGAGTTGGAAAAAGGTTTATTCACTTCTTCTTAATAGTGAATTTCTATAGACCCATCGGAGTGGCTATGGAAAGGATATAGGTTCACAAACTGAGGCTAAACCATTTAAATCCCTTGTTCATTACATGATTTCAAAATTTTTCATGCATAATTATTTACTAAAAGATGATAGGGATATGAAATTTAAAATTTTATGGGTGTTAACTTTATAAAATTGTTGAAACTTATAAAAAGTGAATAAATAATTCAACCCCCTTCCTAGTTGTTATTTGATCCTTGGGGACTTTAATTGGAATCATTGAAAAGGTTACCTTATTTAATCCTTTTCATGGATAATATCAATTCTGTCAATGGTAGATTAAATCATACATTTGATGGAAAAAATTATCATATAAGAAAAAAGAGGATGATTCCTTATCTCTTATCTCTTATCATGGAAGTTGTTGATACTGCTCAATTGGCTTTCCACTTACTGAGAAGGATGCCTCGATGACTTCTTCTGATAAGATAAATATTAATGTTGATGTAAAATATTGATATGTTATCCTTATGTCTTTATTAAACAAAATTATATGAAATTGATAGGTCTCAAAACATTAAAGAGTATCTGGTACAAGCTGGAAAGTGTTTTTGAAGGGAATACTAATGTGGAGGAAGCGAAGCTAAAAATCCAGCATAGTAAGTATGAATACATCAGAATGGGAGATGGATATACTATTTGTGAGTTCTTCACCAATGTAAATGCAATTTTTTGAAACATCATAAGATTCAAAAATGGCATGGATGATTCTACAATTGTGAATAAACTTATGGGAAATTTTCTGAATAGGTTTGATTCTTAACATTCTTCGTTCATAGGTAAAGATGATTAATTTCATGATGATTTTCATTACATTATTGTTTATTATGAAGTTTTAAAAACTAAAATGTTAAAAAATATTGAAAGATGAAAAGGATTTTGAATCCCTCGGAAAAATAAAAAATAAAAAATTTGAATATATTGATCTTTGTGACTCTAAAGATAAAGAAGAAGATGAGTTGAATGAAAAATTCATGTATCAAATATCCAAGAACCATCATAGGGGAAGAATAAAGTATGGAGGTAAACTTAATCTCAAATTTTTTGAGCATGGTAGAATTAGACACATTGATATGAAATTACACAAGAATTAATTTGGTGAATTTTGATATTATTATGAAGAAAAATCTCAATGGAATAAGTGGAACAAAAATTATAAAGTAAATTCATCCAAAAAATATAAGAATAATTTTATTGGAAACAAAAGAAACATGTTGAGTAAGAAAGATAAATTATATTCAATTGAAAACAATTATTCAGAAGATGATATTTGAAAAAATCAAACATTTATTGAAAATTTTGAGAAAACAAAACATTCATGAGATAGTGAATAAGGTGGTGAAGAATCACATACAGAGTATCAACATTGAATAGAACTTATTTAATGTCTATATAGAAATTGAACTCCCCATAAATAAATCACATTAATGAAGAAATATTGAGAGGAAATTGCTGAATTAAGAAAATATACCCCCAAGTGAGAGGAAGAATACATTCAAAAAATCATACATTACAAACTTATAGTTGATGAATCGAGAAATATGGTTGAAGATCAAAATTAGGAACTAAAAGATAAGGAAGAAGAAGTTAACATGCTTCAATAAAAACCTATTGAGTCTGAAAGTAACTTGATAAAGATGAATGAAAACTTCAACAAATATTTAGAAGTAAAAGATGATACTTCTAAAGTTACTGAGAAATATCAGATCAAGAATCAGGTGAATTCCTCACCCTCCAAAAAAAAATTTTGTCTAATTTTTCTAATATTTTAGGTTATAATGAAAGTGTTGGAAAATTTTGGTTTGAGAAGGGATGTCAGAAACATGTTACATCTACAAAAGTTAAAAACTTCCTCAATAAGAAAGAGCTTCCATGTTCTGATTATGATAGAGAAGATAGATGTTATCAACCTCAACAATGTTTATGAAGAGAAAGATCTTACTTCAATAGAAAATAAATATTCCATGGCTATTGTTGGTGTTGTGTAATCTATGGTAAAATAGATTATAATTTTTGGAATAACTTTTCACCTCCTTAAAGAAGGATTGAACAAAGGGAAATCAATAGTGTAAGAAGGATGAGTAACATTCTTAACCTACAGGATGTTATAAAAGAAAAAAATCAATATTTTTGAAACATTCCAACAAAAAATCAACTTCAAAGTCTTGAACAACTTTTTTGAAGGTGAGATCAGGCTAGTCATCATTTCGAATGATATATGAAACTCCTTATGGAAAATTTTATTATAGATGAAAATAAAATGAAGTTGGAAAGAATAAATTTTAGGAAATTTATTTTATTATTGATACATCTTTGAAAGCAAGTAAAAGGAACAAACCATAGATACTTGATAGTGGTTATTCTTCATATATGATAGGTCTTATAAAAATACCGAAACAAATTGAATGATGTGATAGAGGAATACTAACCCTTGGTAATGATAGTTCTTTAAAAATCAGAGAAATCATAATGACTGGGGTTGAAGTAGAAAAGTTTAAATTTATAGGTTTTTTTTATGGACTGAAACAAAACATTATTCATGTAATTCGACTTTGTGATGATAGAAAAGAATTGATTTATAGAATATATTCATATATCATCATAAGAATAAAAGGTGAAAAATTTATCACAAAATGAGAAAGAAATAGTGGTAAAATGTTTCAACATAGAGAGTTTAATAACGCTTATTACGTGAGTGCTGGAAATGAAAACAATTTGTGGCACTAATAACTTCGGAACCTTGGGAAGAAAAATATGAACCAACATTCTGAAGTGGATGTTGTTTGTCATTTTTTTATAATTGAAAATAACTGATGAAGATGTTTCTGTTACTTTTCAAAAAAGAAATATGACTAACAGAAGTCATAATAGTGTTGAGATTCTATCTACCAATACTCTTGAACTTATTCATTCTAATTTATGTGGGTTGATGATACATCAATAAAAAACGTATTTTTATACTTTATCACTTTAATTATGTTTTAAATTAAATTAAAGCCATCATGTTTATGAAACATAAGTCGGATCTTGTGTAATTGTTTAGATTTTTCATAAAACAAGTTGATAATGTTATGGGGTATTATAAAAAGAAGATTGAGAATAGATAATGGAACTGAATTCAAATGAAATACTTTGGAAACTTATCTGGGAATGCATGGTATCAATCATCAATATAGTGATCTATATACTCCATAAAAATGGAGTGGTAGAATTAAAGAATATAATTTTGGCAAAAATGGGAAGCTAGTATGTTTGGAGAATATAAACTTTCAATGTCCTATTAGATGGAAGTTGTTAGTATTGGTGTACTTGTTCAAAAAATATGTTTTTTGACAGTAGAAACCAATATGACTTCTTATGGATTGTGGTATAACAAAACCCCATCATTGAAGTACCTAAAAGTTATTTCAAGTCCATGTTTACATAAAATCAAAAATCTAGATCTGGGAATGTTTGACTAGAAAGATGAGGAAGTAATTTTTATGGGTTATTCAACCAATAGAAGAAGTTTCAAAATTTGTAATAAATGCTTACAAATGTGGGTGGACTCATATGATGTGAATATAATTGATAATTAAATTACGTTATAAAAGATATTGAGAATGTTGAGGAGGATAAACTATAGATATCCAACCACAGTGAAAGTGAATCAAAAAATACTTACCAAGATTCTAGAGAATCATGTGATGAATAAATTTCAGATAGAAGATAATCCTTGAAATTTCTTACCTAGAAAAAACACGTTGAGTCTGAAAATATATTTTTGAATCAGAAGGCTACCATTTAGGCTAGAAGAAAATAGATATTAGATAATCAAACTCAATTATCTCAAAAGTGGAACAAGAATAAATTTTAGAATATATTCAATACAAAGAATGGGTTGATGTTAATAATATAGAGTAGGATTAGATTTATAAAAATTAATCATTGTAAATTTTTCCATGACCAGAAAAAATGTTATCAGAACAAAGTTGTTTTATTGAAAAATATTGATTGAGCATGAAGAAGTTTCATGAAACCAAGAAAGACTTATTTGTAAAGTATTTTCACTAGTGGATGATATGGATTTTGAAAAATCATTTTCCCTTGTTTCAAGATTAAAAACTATTATAATGTTTCTATTAGTGTCTGCAAGTCAAATTTAAAAAGTTTATCATATGGATGTAATGTCAACATTCTTAAATGATGATATTGAGGAAGAATCATACCGTGATAAACCTTGTGGTTTTCAGCTTGATTATGATGAAAACAAGGTTTGTATATTGAAGAAATCCATGTATGAAATGAATCAATCACCACAAGCCTGGTATTCAAAAATTGATAGCTATTTGAGATTGTGGAATTTTAATAAAGGTATGGTTAATAGTAACTTGTTTGTTAAAGAAGTTAACTCCAGCATAATAAATTTTTTGGTGTGTGGATGATATTATTTTTGTGCTAGGTATCAAAGTAATCCAAAAGAATCACATATGTTTGTAGAAAAGATTATTCTAAGATATGTCAAAGGAATAAATTCACATGATTTTTTGTAAAAAATAAATTATGAGATCAATTTTCATGGTTATTTTATTGTTGATTGGGATGGAGAATATACTTCTTGAAAATCAACATCAAGAGGAAACTTATTATTGGGTGAATGTAGTGTATGTTTTTATAGTAATACACAGAGTGATTAAATTTAAGCACATCAGAATTGGAATATGTTTTAGCTAATCAGGCTCGTACTCAAATTTTGGGGATCAAAGTTCAACCGGAAGACTTGAAAGTGAATGTTTCTAAACAACTAAAGATACTTTTTGATAATTAGTGTGAAATTGATCTTTATAAAAATCATGTCCAACATTGATGATCAAAACACATTGATATAAAGTTTCGAATTATAACAGAGAAATTTTTTGTTGGTGATATTATGGTAGATAATATCTCAAAAATGTATTAAATTGTGTATATCTTCACAAAAAGATATGCCAAAAGATAGGTTTGTGTAATTGAGGCTATAACATCAAGTTCATCCTTCTCCCATAAATTCCTAAAGTTTATAATGAGGTCCCCCACCATTTTTTGGATTATGTTGACAAAGGGGTATATAAAATAATAAATTTTCACTTTGTATAAATATTTTACTTATCATTAATAAATGAATCTAAAGATATGGTTATCATAAAATGGATGATAAAAAATGAAAAGGGAGAGAAAAATAAACTTGAGGGGGGGTTTATATTTACATGGTTGAAAAAAGAAATTCTCCAAGGGATGAAATTATTTAAAAGACATTACATTATCTAGTAGTGTGGTGTCTAGACACTCTCTTTTGAGAAAGGAAATGTTTTAATAAAAGTTTAAAACCTTGAGCTGTTTACACAAGTTGAGTTTGAAATTTTTTTGAGAGTTTTAAAGGTTGTCATTGAGTGTTTTCAAAAAAATACAAAGGGATATATTTAATACCCTTTGTAATGTTTTTTCCCAATATTAAAGTTTTTAACAATAAATCTTTTTTGTAAAGTCTTTTTTTTTCTTCAGGATTTGTCCCAGTCCATCGAAATGATTTTTATAAGAAATTTAATGTCTATTAATGTTTGAATCCACACAAAAAGGGGGAGAAAAGTTTTTATCTTCAAGAAAGTTGTTTTCCAGACATAGGATTCTAGACACATGTTTTCCGATTGATCAATACTAGACATAGAATGTGTAAGGAAGATCGATGTTGGAAGTTAAATAAATTTATTGATAAGATGCACCATCGAACATAGGTTCATCATCATGAATATTAGGATCTATCATACATGATTTTTTTAGAAATTATTTACAAAGAATATAATTCATAATGTTTCTGAAGTGGTTGGATGAAGATAGTGTTGTTAGGAGATAGAAATTTCTTAAATTTTATAACCTTAACACAGAAGGTTGTTTTCTAGTTTTTAATTATAATATATCATATGTTTTTTATAACACTTCTAATAAATCCCTAAGAAGAAACAAGGGAGAATACGTTCCAACATTTTTACTGAGTATTGAATGGAAGTAATGGATGTGTTGCTATTGAGGTGAGTCATAATACATTCCTATGTAAGTATGATGATGATTTTACAATATTGAAGTTCTAATAATTCATGAAAATTATCATGAAAAAATATTTAAAAGAAATAGATGAATTTTAAATATTTTATAGGTTCTCGAAATTAATAAGTATTCTATATAAAATCTAGAAGTATCAGACATATAATTTTTTCAGAATTATTAATGATTTATAGCTGATGAGGATTTAAGACTCTCAAAGTTTATAAGTAGAGTCACTATAAAATACTTTCCATCATAATGGTAATTCCATGAGACTGAATCAAAGAGGGGATGTTAATTGGACTAACTCTGAGAAGGAAACTCAATCAAACTGACATAGAGGAGTTTAATTATATCGTAATGGGCCATGTAAATATTTATATCGTAATGATCTGATGAATATTATAATATCGTAATGGGTAGAGGAAGAAAGTCAGATCATATTGATATGACTAAGATCCATAATAATGAAGTTACAGTGGACTAAATTTAAGGATGTTACATTAGACTGAAGCTAAGGAAGTTACATCAGACTGAATCTAAGGAAGTTACATCAGAATGAAGAAAAGTTAGTATATTAAAAAATAATAATTTCAAAGAAATCTTAAGAAGTTATGAAGTTTTCAAACATGAAATTTTAATATGAGTGTTGTAAAGATATTTAAAATTTGGGTAAGGGAGAATTTGATTCAGTTTCCCACCTTTTCTATTATGAGTCACCTATAAATAAATGATGTTTTCATTTTTAATTTTTGTCTTTTTTGTGTGATGAAAAGAATGATAACTACAAAGATTAAGTTATAAGTTGAGGTACAATACTTCTCAGATAGATATATCATTATATGGTCGTACATCTTTTGTATTGTTTTTTGGACTGAGCATCATTGTATTGAGTCAATTGTACTGAGGAAGATCAAATTGATCACTTGAGAAGAGTTTGAGAAATTTATATTGATACTGGTTTCATCATACTATGACCATCATACTAAACTCACCACACTAATAGAATCATTACCAACAATATATTATTGAGTATTTCAGATAGATCATTTGTGGAGTAGTTTGAACAATGTCTTTATTCTTTTGTTTTCGATAATGTTTTTTAAGAAGTATTTATAAATTAAAAAGGTTCATTATAGTAAATTCAATTGGGAGATAGAATGTTTTTTATAGGAGTTGGAATAAGTTGTATTTGCTTCATATTAATTGTTAATTTTCATAGACCCACAAGAGTGTCTTTGGAAAGGATGTAGGTTCTCACACTAATGCTGAACCATGTAAATCTCATTTTCATTACATGATTTTAAAAATTTTAATGTAGGATTATTTACTAAAATATGATAAATATATGAAATTTAATAGGTTGTAGGGGTTAAGTTTGTAAATTTTTTAAACCTATAAAAAGTGAAAAATTGATTCAAACCCCCTTCTCAGTTGTTATTTGATCCTTTGGAACATAAAATTTATAATTTATTAATTTTATTAACATCTCTAACTAAAAGTTTTTAATTTAATTTAAATTTATAAAAAACCTTTGTGGGTATAAAAATAGTTTTTTTTCATAAAATTGCCTTCTTTTTATTTGATTGGATTTTATTTTCATTACTAATTAATTGATATCCAAATATTTCATATTATAAACATGTAAAAATCATATTTTTGTAATTTAGTTATTCTTTTTTATATATTCCATTCTAATAGCATACTGATAACTATAATAATATTATTAATATAATATTATAGTTTGGTAAAACATGATCTTTCATGTAATAAATAATCTAAACATTGTGGGTAACACCAGACAAATATAGTGTTTCATGTACAATATGCTAATATAAGTGTTGCGTGTAGAGTGAGCTCAAACATTGTGTTGCATATAAATCAAGAATAAATTGTTGTAGCATGCAATGAAAGAAATCAAATAAATTTAATTTATTGGTAAAATGTAATTAAAAAAACCTGGGGTGTTACATTATACCCCCTAAAAATTAATTTCACCCTCATAATTATTTTGGGTAATAGAAAGTTCAATACTTAAAAGTTCCTTTCATAGAAACCCACATCGTAAAAATGAACACAAAAAATAAATTTAAAAATGGAATGTTAAAAACATAAGCATTACACAACGTAACTCATAACTAGGCTTCTAAATAGAAGAATGTATTTGGAAAGTGAAAACATGGACATGGAAGAGAAATCTAACTATCAAGTCATGATGGAGATTTATAATGAAAAAAATTAGGAAACAGTTAATAATCACAAATCCATTAACCAAAGAGGATTGAAAATTCTAATTAATGTCATAAAAATGATGATAATGGGAAAACATTTTATTTCTTGACCCTTAAAGTTTAATAATTTTTCTAAGAAGATATACTTACATGATTTCAGCATGATCTTACCCTTTTTTGTTCCTTGAGTAATTTCTACTTCCTCACTTATTCCAAAAAATGAAGGTAAGATATTAATTCCAGAAGCATTATCATATCATGAGATTCATAATTATATTGATAGGTCATTCCATCTACCTTTACCATAAAAGAATGGTTAGCACTTTTTATCCAATATGCATAAATCCTCATATAGAGAGATAATACTTCAATCCCTAAACCTAATCTAAATTTTAACATAAACCATTTTATAAGTTGTTAACCTTATAACCCTTTCAAAATATGAAAATACAAAACTTTATTAATAAGGTCACTAAATTTCTTAAACCCATCTGAGTATTGATCCCTTTTAAATCATAATGTATATCTTTGTTGTCACATACAAACATGTGAATGCCTTTGTCATGTATTCCCTTGAAACATGGTAATTACCATAAATCATTATTGAAAACATGAATTATTTCTTATTCCAAATATTATTGGATATATTCCTTAAATAAAAAAAAGATTTAAGAACCATCCATGATAGCACAAACCACTTTTTTAACAACTCTTTAATTATTTACAAGGTAATCAGCATCATACAATTTACATATTCATATCCAACATATCTTTACCCAAACATAATTATCTAATAATTTTGAACATATTAAGTGTTATCTTTACCTTAATCATTTGTTTACCAAGAATAAAACCTTTCTAGTAAATCACTTTTCAATTCTATCAGAAACATTCAACATATTCTTGTAAATTCATAGTGAAAAACATAAACTAAACAATACTTGTATAATTAACAATTCATAATTCTTGGAACAAAATACATAATCACTTTGATTATTACACTTCATCCTTAATTAATTGATAGGGATACCTCATCCTATTACATAATACCTATTTCCTTTCACATTTCACCAATTGTCTTATCATCATCAGCAATATAACCATTACTCATACCAACTTGTTGATTCCCTTACAGATCTTAACACTTATGACATCAATTTTCCTATTTACCATTAATTCCACATTTAATAAATTCAACCATCAATTATGTCTTATGGAGTCCATTATTATCATTCATTTCATTAACAAAACCTTTCATTTTCCATTTATGGTTACTTTTTGTGTCCTTCCTTTCTATAGGTAAATCATCTTCTCGTTCCTCTAAGAAATTTACATGGGTGGTTATTTCCTCATTATCTTAACAAATGAAACTAAATCATTATTATTTCATGGTCTCGATTACCTAAACTCTCGGATAACTTATACCTTGTCCCCTTTAGTGAGTCAAATAGTTGATTAAGTTATACATTGTTAATCATGTTCCATGAAAATGGATTTTTCATGATCACATATTTCTTCACTTTAGTGATCATCCAATTTGAATGATCATCCAAAAAATTTCAATCACTTTCAATGTTATCCCAGTTTCTTTTAGTTCTTTCCATAGGATAAAATAAGAATTCATAGTGAGAGAAACACTTACAATAGCATAAAACCACATAATCATGAAAAATAACTTATTTGATGTCTAAATCATGACACCTTCTTTTGAATATATGACATCCTAGGTTTTATCTAAAGAGACATCCATTGACATGTACATAGAAATATCCTCAGGTATATCACTATGGTTTTAACATCCTATTTTAAAAAGGTTTACTAACCTTTCCTTTAATACCTATTATAATTAACCATGCTTAAAAAACATGGATGTTACATCATTTTAGATGAATATTCAAAAAATAATAAATTTATAGGACCACGGAATGTAATAATTTAGTATATTTAGAAATTTGGAACACAGTCTTCTAACTTGGTGAAATATCTTCAATATTTCCAAAAAATAACTTCCCACTATTAATCCTACTCAAAACCTTTCTTCATGACGAGCGGAAAGGAAATATAAGAAGGGTGAGCTCAGATGATCACTAAGTGGACATAGGGGAGATATGTAGGTATAATCACGATCACAAGGGTATGATAACAAGATCGTAACATTATATAATTATACCCTTCATATCGAAGATAATAATCAAGAGTCGTGTCATATATATTGTAAATTCATAAGACATTAATCATAAGGGAATCAAGAGCATAAGTCATGAAATAATAACATAAGAATAAGACATGAAATTTTGGCAGACATTGAAGAATATAAAATATTTCTCTATAAGTTAGGTATCATTGAAAAAACTAATTAGGGAACTCCATGGGGAATACACCTACTAGATGAGACACACCACCATCACTGGTCATAGAACTTTTTATATAGGGGTAAAGTTGTACCTTCAACCTATAGCAGATCAAGCCCATTGACTAGTTCCCATAATTATTTTATGATATATAAATCTTTACCAAATGCATTGGAGTGTAATCTGGACCACCCTATCATATAAGATATAACAGGAATACCCATATATATTTGTTCCACCTAATAATATAATATATAAAGGGATTACCTAATAGTATATGGGTGACCCCATTAAATAGTCTATTACGTGATTACCCAACACTATCTAGACCACCCCAACATATAATCTACAACAAGATTGCCTAATGCTATATGGGCCACCCCATCCTATAATCTATAATGGGTTTACCCCTAACTATCTAGGATACCCCATCATATAATCTATAATGTGCTTACCTGATGCTATCTGTGTCACCACATTGTATAACAAATTTTTATGAACCACAACCTGAATAAAGTATAAATATCTTAAATATTGTTATAAAAATAAAAAAAATCTTTTATAATAACTTGATTATCCCATGAAAAATAAATTAGATTAGTTTTAATCACTTAAAAATGTGATTTACTCATTAAAATTAAATGGGTTCTATAAACATCATGCCATTAATACATAAACCATTTTGAGAAAGAATATAAATGTTATCCTTGGATCGTATACATTGTAAATCATAAACTATATTAAAGAATTTTATCATATATTAAGTGGGATTTTAAAATATCACTTGGAATAGTTCTTAATAGAAAATTAACTTTTTTTTTAAAATCATAAGAGATTTTCAAAAATCCATTTCTTTGAAATCCAAATTGAAAACTTATGAAGCAATATTAACAAATTATTTTAAATATTTATTGGGGAAAACAACCTCTCTATTTTGAAAAAAATTGAAAACATTTTTCTCTGAAAATAAACTTGAAAACATACAAAATAATATTCAAAGAAATAACTGTTACGACATTGCATAAATCAGTACATTACAAACACTCCTTTTATATCATAAAATGTTCAAAAATGGTCCTCGATCATAAATTGACAAGAAGATTTAAAAACAATTTAAAAAAAGTTAAAACATGGGTACATTTTTTTAAATATCATAGGAGAATAAGAAAACATTTCTAAAAACATTTTTAGAAAACATAGTTTTTAACGAACATAGATTTCTAACCATAAATAGAAATAAATTTGCATTTTTTAAAAAATTTATTCTTAATTTTATTAAGTATAAAAGAGTGGAAATATGGTACCATTAATTGAATATATCATGAATAAACATAGTATAAAAAACCATGATAATTTTTGATAGATGGATCATAATATTTTATCAATGGAAGCATAATCATAAATGATCTTAATAAGTGATGAGATTGTAGCAAAAAAATCTTACCACTTTGGTATATTTGAATAAAAATATCCATGAAAAAATAATATTGAATGAATGTAAAAATATCATTAAAGGAAGGATATTTATGATACAACATGAAAAAAGGATGTATATACGCCTCTTAGAATAATATAGGTTCATAACATAACATGTGTCTCAAAGAAGGAAAATTGAGACAAAATTACTTTACCAATTTGGTTACTTTTGAACCATAAACCCCATGAAAGATAGATAATAAAATGTATTTTTAAATACCCATAAATTTAAGGATAGTAATCAATTAATAAATTCATCATCATTATATACACCACTAAAAATAAATAAGTGGGGAATATGGAATAAGCCTCTTAGAAATAAATGTGAGACTGGAAATATCCTTACTACTTGAGTGACATTTGAATCGTGATCCCCATTAACAAATAAAATCAATTAAAAATATTAAAAATTTTAAAAAATAAAATTTATGCTATAAAATTTTATTGTTTTGTATATACACTGCTAAAAAATAATAAGTGGTGAATATATCATATATTTCACTAAAATAATAGTGAGATGAGAAATGTCATAACTAAAGTATTGACTTTCTTGGTACACATTAAAACACACTACATAATAAATATAATATTATTATATATATACCAAATTACAATATTATTATATATAATAACATATATGATTTTATTATGACTTTATAGTCCCTGTTTATTAATAATTTTACGTTAAGGTTACATTTCAGGTAAAAAACCACTTTGTTTTTCATATATGTTTTGACTTTTGATTCTTGATCCTCTTACATTGATAATGATTTAGTTTTTAAAATAATTTAAAAAAGGATGTAAATAACATATATATTCAGTATATATGTATTTATAATATTGTATAAATGATAGAAATAGGAAATTAAATACACTATTTATGGAGACGGTGGGTCATACGTGCGCGTGAAGGTCTTTTCCATTTTTTATCATATTTTTCAATAAATATAATTAAAACATATGTATATATTATATATTTAAATTATAATTATTATTTAATATGTATCATATATTTTTATTAAACCAATATTTAATAAATTCCATGTAAAGCATGTATAAATCACATCGCTTTGAGGGGAAATAGTCCACACATCCACAAAAAAAGTTGTCATATTCCCAAAAAATGGAAAGCATGAAGGTTTGTGTTATATAATAATTTAAAAAAAATAAATAAATCATAAATATATTATATATCTTGTAAAAATAATAAGTTCATTATTATTCCCATCCTTGAAATGTGGTAATGGAAGAATGAGAGACATAAATTCGTGGGGCGGTAGTTTTTCGTACACATGAACGATGATTGCATATCCCATTCGAATAAAGTGTGTGTGAGTGTAGTTCATAAATTTAACATAAAAAATATTATTATATTTAGGATATTTAGTTTTTTATATATTAATGGAATAATAATAATTTAGTGGGTGTATAAAGAGATAAAAGAAAAGTTCTTGTTGAAGGATGTTACCTCTTCTTTGGGTAACTCCTTTCGGTTTTCACTAAAAGGATTCATTGGTTGGATTTATACACAAAGGGGGGAATATAGGATTAAATTATGGAATTTTGGAGCTTGTTATTTTAGATTTTGGATGAGAATAATTTCTTGACAGTTGTGAATAAGTGAGGGGGTTGAGTGCCCTTTTATGTGTGGGGGAAAGGACACAATTGGCATTTTTTTTAAAGAATTTGTGTTCTACCAAGGTTTTTACATACTAATAGGATTAAATAACCCATAAAATTATATAAATTAATATTTATGTTCTAAATATTTCCACAAAATTGGATTTCGATGAGTTTAGTGTCATTTTTTAAGTTATATTCTATGTTTATTCATTAAGTAATCTCATTTTTTCCTTAATCACTATAATTAATTTTATCTTATTTCACTAATGACTTTGGTAAAATATTAAGTTGTAATTATTATATATAATAAATTTTTATAAGTCCAAATATGAAATCCATTTTTTCAAATTATAATCACATAATTCGAATAAATTAATTTAAAATTAATACCACCGATGGTAAGGGACCATGAGTTTTTTAAGTGAAAAGGTTCAAATGTCTGAAATGGTTTTATATCCAATTTCATTGTGAAATTGGTTATAATGACTTAAATAGGATTAATTTATGTATAATTGATCAAAATATTCTTTAAACCCAATTTAACATACAATTTAAATATGTAAATAAATTATACAAAAATTTAGTTTTAAATAAAAATTCAGTGTTTTCAATATTCATCAGAAAATAAAACTTATCATAAAACATTTAAAATTCACCAAATATTTTTATATTAATATTTAAAAATTAATTATATTTTGTAAAATAACTATTAAAAAAGTTTCAAAAATTATTTTTAAAATAAGTCTTCTTTTAAAAGGTGGTAAATCTTCATTTTAGAATAAAACAACTTTTTATGCCTGAAACTGGATTTGTTCTTATTTTATGCCTATACAAATTATTGTGTAATGTAAAAACATTTTATTCAATTTATAATATAAAAATTTAATTAATATCAATCGAAAATAAAGATTAATTTAATTTATTATGATAAAATTCCTTTATGGGCATAAAAACAATTTAAAAAAAATCATTTTTGATTAGTGTTTATTTTAATTTATAATAATTTATAACCAGATAATTAATTTTATAAACATATGTAAACCATAGTTTCATAATTTATTTAATCATATTCATGTCTTCCATTCTAATGGATTACTGATAACTATAATAATATTATAATATTATTATTAATAGTATATTGTAGTTTAATAAAACTCAGTCTTTCAAGTAATGAAGGAAATAAACATTGTGTGTAACAGAAGCCAAACATAGTTTTTTAGGTACTTTAAGTTAATACTATTATTAGAGGTTGTGAAATCTTAGCTTGGTGTTGTTTATAATTCAACAATAACTTTGTGTAGTGTGTAATGAAATTTTTCATGGAAATTAAGTTTATTCAAAAATAATAATTCATAAAAACTCAGGGTGTTACACTGACAACTGAAAAAAATATAGTAATTTCCACCACTCACAACTTCTAGGAAAAAAATAATCAAATCATTAGAAAAAGGGATATTTTTGTAATATAACATGGTTAGTGTACCATTATTTTTCTAACTCAAATCATTTTCTATTATATCTGATTTTCGTGAATGGTAATGAATCATCCAATCATAATCCTTCTTTAATTACAACCATATTCTATTCCTTATGTTCAACTCCTTCTAAGTAAATATAAAATTTAAACATTGATGATCAATATATATTTCACACTTTCCACTATATAAGTGATACCTCAAAATTTTTAAGTAAAATAACATAGAATCTAGTTCTAACTCATGTGTAGGATAATTTAACACATGGGGTTTTAGTTGCCATGTAGCATAAAAAAATACCTGATCATTCTATATCATAACACAACCAAGTACCTTCAATTAAGAATAACATTAGATGAAAAAACTACCCTCTTTCTTGGGGGTAGGTCCAAAACTATAGTATTCACTGATATTATTTTTCATTCATGAAAAATATCATCACATTGATTTTTTTAGATAAATTTAACTTTTTTTTATGTTAACTTAGTTAGTGGGATAGATAACCATGAAAAGTTTTCAATAAACCACCAATAATAGTTAATACAAGAAAGTATTTAATCTTAGTAACATTTTTATGTCTAGTCCAATCATCAAAAACATTTTTGGAGGGATCATATATAATTCTATATTTACTTAAAATGTTCCCAATGAAAGACATCTGTTTTAACCAAAAAAATATTTTCTAAATTTTATGCATAACTTTTTTTCTATGAGGTTTTCCCAAAAATTCTTAATTTTTTTCATAATCCTAATAACGTTTTGAATAAACCAATATATCATCAAAAAAACAACCAAAAAGATCTCCAAATATTCCCAAAATACTTTATTAATAAGATCCATAAATACTCTGGGGAATTTTTCAAACCAAATGGAATTACTACATACTCATAATGCCTATATATAGTGTGAAATAATATTTTCATAATCCCATACTCCTTCACCTCCTGATTATGGTACCTATATCTCAAGTAAACCTTCAAAAAATACTGATCTCCCTAGATTTAATCAAACAGGCCATCAATATGAGGAAAAAAATACTTATTCTTTATAGTAATAATATTCAAAAATATATAATGAATGAAAAGGATCATTGAAAAATCATTCTTTTTAAGAAATAAAATATGAGAACCCCATGGTGAACTATTAGGACAAATGAAACCTTTATCTAACAACTCCTTTAACTACATTTTTAATTCCATAAGATCTATTTAATCCCTTGGATAAGGGGTTTATTGTAATTGGATTTACATGAAGAGCTATGTCAATATTAAATTCAAAATATTGATCAAGTATAACAAAAATAAAATCAAAAGTAAAATTATCTAGGTATTTATTTAACACTATATATAATTAATCTGAACAATTCCATTATTTTCAATAGTATGTGCAAGATAAATTTTATTCCCATCTTTTAGTATTTCTATATGTGTTATCAATGGTATGGATTGATTATTGTATACAAACTGAGACTCTTTCTAAAAAACCTTCTTTAGATCTATAATCTACCTTACTGTAGTAAACAGAAATCCAATCACTTCTAATAAAAACTTCAAACTCAACTGTGAAAAAAAACCATTCTTGCATGTGATGACTTTCGATAGAAAATGATTTGAAGATTCTTACAATATCTTTTTTACATAATAGTTTCCCCTATTGTTTTTACCATAAGTTCTAGTTCTATTTTGTTAAGGTGGAATTTCCATATTTCTAGACAATTTCTCAGAAATGTAATAATGTGTAGACCCCAAATAAAACAAGACATTAGCATAATATGAATAATATAACAATATACATAATACCACATCATTTTATGGCCCAGCATCTGTTAAATTATTTTCCAAGAATTTAACCACACATTTTTCATTATATTCTTACTACTTCCCATATTTTTTGTAATTTATGAATGTATTTTTATAGTTCCCCATCTCAACACATTTAAAATAATTTATAATCTTCTTATCAAAATTGACCCTATAAATACCAAGATAATTTTCATTATATTCATGGTCTATATTCCCATACATAAAACATTGACAAAACATCTTATATTTGGTAATTAATTCCTCATGGTTTTTTAACCACAGCTTCTATACAGTAGAAATTTTATTTTCTTACCTTCATATTTATTTGATTAATGCTTACCCATTTCCATCCATCTAGGCAAGTTCTTCTTCTTGTTTTCAGGAAATACATGATCACCTTCAAACTCCATTTCTACCCTCTTAGTAAATGAAAAAATTTCTCATTACTTTTGATTTCACTAAAATCCAATTCCATTTTATATCTTATCTTTAGTCCTAATAAATAATAATTGATTTTAATATCAAGATCCGAAATAATATTTAGATCATACCATCCCAATCGAGGGATTTTTTCTGCTTATATAGTCATTGAATCTTCCTCCATTTGTTTTAATTCTAGAAATTTATTTTCTATATTATATTGAACCACATTAGTAAAATATTTCTCAAGTGAAATATTCTTAAACATATCCTATTCCAAGACATAAATCTCTTCTCTTTCCCTGATATTCTTAACCATTTACCCCCACTGGTTATCCTCACCTATAAAATTATAAATTGAAAGACTAACCTTTTGATGATCTCAACAATCCATGACATCAAAAATATTTTCTAGGTATATAATCCACCCCTTAGCTACCACTAGGTCAGAAGATCCACTAAATTCAAGAGGGTGTTTCCTCATAAAATTTCTCACTATCCTAACTATACTTTTTTATATATTTGGATGACCTCTTATATGGATTCCAAAACAATTTATATCTTTCATAAAATCAGGCATTACTTCCAAAAACTACTTGTTATAATTCTAAGTATTTATAGTTTTCTATTTGGAAGGATATCTTCCTCTCAGTTCCTTCTAACATTACCTTCCTTATTTAATCTATGGAAAGCATTTCTAAATAAACATAATTTAGATTATTCAACATGGTAATAGTAAAATTTTATATTATTTTAACTTAAATATAAAGTAAAAAACTTTTAATGGTATTATATAAACATTATAATGACCTATTAATTTATCTAAACCATCCTCGGATACCAAATTTTAGGATCTGACATTAAAAATTAAATAATATTGAGTTTTAAGAAAAGAAGTCATTCTCTTATAATTAAAGATCTTTTAATGTTTAGAGTTTTAAATAAATTAGTAATAAATAATTCATTGTAAAACCATATAATATATGGCGGAAACCTTTTATCATTATCTATTTTCCCACCATATAATAATTTTAACATAAATCATGATTTTATTTTAATAAGAATCTTCATAACTTTAAACTTTACATATTCCATTCATTTTCCAATCCATAAACCCTATGAGTTTTTTTTCTAAAATGTGGGATGAGAAGAAATTGGTAAGGGACATAAAAAAGAAATAATGAAACTCCTAGTCCATGAATACTTATAAAATTTTCCTTTGTCAAAATAACCTTTAGGTTCAGACTAAATATTTTTTACTCAAGAAATCTCCTTTTTCGCTGAAATATTTCATAAAAATTTTCATAAGAAATATTAAAGGAAACAATAAAACCCAAAAATGTTTCTTTGAAAACATGATAAACACATTAAAACATTTTCACATATATATACTTTTTATCCTTAAAAATTAATATTTACTCTCCCTTGAAGATAAACTCAATAACATAATTTGTGAAAACAAGTTAACTTTTTTAAGAAAATAGAAATAATAAATAAAAAATATAGTTAAATTGGGGAATCATTTTCTTATCATACTTATGTATGTAATAACCCTCATAGTTATAAATGAAATAAACCCCACAATTATACATAAAATAACCCTCATGGTTATACTTGGAGTAACTACCATAGTTATATTTGGAATAATCATCACAGTTAACTTCCAACATAAACATACCGACGGAATTGGAGGGTTATCAGAGAAGAACACAATTTTTTGATTAAAATGGAACCACCCTTCATCATAAACGATTCCCATGAACTATAACATGACAATAAATCATTAATTCTTGCATCATAAAAACATTACTTGATAAAAAATCATTTATTTAAAAATAAAAATGTGCACATACAAAGGAAAAAAATTCCTTGAAAATAACCACGTAATACTGTAAAGGAATTGTAAAATAAAATATTATTCGATAGTGATGGATAATTTGAAAATTCCATATATGTAAAAACCAAATAATTTTTACTTTTGTTAAAAAAATGAAAGAGTAACTTCAATAGAGGATTTTTAAAAAGAAAGTCCCTTACCTAGGGTCTGACACGTCAAATATGTTCTTTTTATTACTAAATAATAAACTATTGCTAATTTTATACTTTATTAAGAACATTTTTTATGTTTATTTTATATCAATTATTACCGTGGTAAATATAATTACTCAATCACATATTCTAACATGAGACCTTTTGACGATATTCGATACATAAGTCCAAAATGACTTCTGTTGGTTGAATATGGTAAAAGTGTTAATTATTCCATTATATAAAAACAATAATCATGAAATAATTATAATTTTTATACATAAATTATAATTTTAAATTCAACCATTATATATGGTTATGAAAAATTAATTATGTTATAATCATGGATATGTTAGGTTGTACGTAAGCATGAGTAACGTTTCCATTTTTTAAAGATCATTATAGAAAAAAGATAAGTATTACATTATGTTTAAATAATTATAATAATTTAATATATATCATATTTTTTCTTTAAATATACTTATATATATAATTCAAGTGTTTTGGTGATGAAAAATGAATCACAATGCTTCGATAAGGTGGTAGTCCACATAAACGCACGAACGACGTTATCATTTTTATGTGCATGGAAAGGTAAGAATGTAAGTGATATATTATATTTTTATAAAGATAAATATGTAATAAATTTTATATATATACATTAATTCCATTATTATAACCAGTCTTGAGAGACGATGATAGGAAAATAATTACATCGATTCCCAAGGTGGTAATCCTCCGTACACATGGATGATGAATTACATTCCCATTTGATAGAAGAGGATATGGATATTGGTCATTCCACGAACATAATAACATATTATTATATGCATTATATTTTAGTTATTATTTTATCATGGTTTAATAATATTTGAAATAGTTTGAAGAAGAAAAAAAAACTAAAACATGCTGTAACACCCCAATATTTTCTTAAAATAAACAGAAATGCATGGTACTTTGTTTTAAATAGATATTTCTAATTAGCCTTTAAACACAACTTTTCTACTTCCAGTTCAAGAAACTGTCATCTACAATTTTGTTCAGTATGTTATTTGGAGTCTATTGTAACCAACTTGTTTTTTTGTTAAATAGTAACATACCCTTATGAATAGTAATATGAATAGTGATATGACTATAATGAATAGTAAATTTTATTATTATTTTATTTTATTAAGGCTTTAACATTATATCATCTAGGTAAATTTTTCATTGTGATATAGATGTAGTTACAGAATTAGAATTGTTAATTTTTGAATTAAGTATGCTTTTATTTAAAAATTAAATTAATTATATTTAAAAAATTATTTTAAAAAATGGAATTAGTTTTTTAAATCTACACATCGATAAATGGTTAGGGTGAATTTTGGGAATTTTTCGGAAACAATTGATTTTTTAGTGAATAGAAAAAATATAGTATTTATTTTCGGTGTATTAATGTCATAATTAATGATATAATAATGATGTCATAAATATGTTCGACTTGTGTATAGTTAAATAACATTTGAGGTGTCCCAGGTGGCTTATACCATGGGAATATACCATGGGAAAGCCCATGGTTTTGTAAATACCACTCATGAGGTGTCCCTTGAAAATTATTAAAATAATCCCTCACTTTTCCTATAAATACCAACTATTCCCTTCATTGAATTCATTTCCAATTATCCCTAAACATATATATGGTCCCATTACCTTCATATTAGTCCTACAAAGGTTTCCTCAAGCCCCCAAGGTCCCAACCATCAAGTTCTAAGGGCTACCCTACAAGGTAAGAATGTTCTCAATTTCTTTTTTTTCCATTCAAGTTCTATTTTATGTGGTATATCATTCAATTTTCCATACCATTTTCTTATTTATTTATTATTCTTGATCTTATATATGTTATGATTCATTTATTAATGGTTTACCCCTGTCCCCTATCTTTTTTTATTTTCTAAAAACATGTTGTGTAGTCGTTAGGCTGCTGAATATTTGTAAGAGATTTCTCACTTTTTCTTTTATTTTGAGTTCCTTCTTTATTCATTATTCATATATCCTTACCCAAGTGGCATGAAATCTTCATAAATCATGTATACTCATTATTTTATCTTGTTTATGAAAAATTACTCATCATTATTCTTCTCCTCTCCCACTTATTTGAAGAATAAAAACATAGTCTGTTTGTGTCGAATTATCGACATCGTGGACGATGTGATTTCAATTTTCATTAACTCTTCCAAGTCTGGTCATTAAACAATTTATATGGTTGAAACAGGTTATAATATATGTTTTATGAATCACCCATGGTTTTTTAATTTTTTTTACTCATGGTTTCAATTTACAAGACAAAACGAGGTTGTTATTATCAAAGAACCAATAAAAGGATCTAAACGAAAATCATTAATGTTCTAACTTATGAATCATCCTCATGTTATAATTGAAAATGATAAATGGAATAATTTACGTTACTTGTTATATGAAATAACTACACAATTCAAATTCTTGAGTTTCACTTCCAATCGACAAGAATGTCCATCTTGAACCAATCATTGAAATCATGTTAAGAACTCACCCAAAAATAGTGCAATGGGAAAAATACAAATAGTTAAGGTTGAAGTGATGTTATTAAATGATAATATAAGATGTTATAAACATGAACATGAATCATTATAATTTTAATAACACTCTTTTAACCATTATACAAGAGTTTTAAACAAGTTTGATGAAAGAAAAACCCGAGGTAAGGGAATTCTTAACCCAATTTCCATTCTTTGGGTTAACCTTCTAATTCATCATTTATGTGCTATTTTTATTTTTTTTGTGATGGGTTGTATTTATATTATGTTTTATTATGTGTATGTAATGTAAATATACATACTCTATCCATTATATTAATCCTCTATTCAATTGTATGTAAATTATAAGTGGCATTCTTTTTTTTAAAAAAACCTGTTTTAAAATTTAGTTTTACCAAATTCCAAACTAATGTTATTATGGAATAATTCTTATTTTATGATTATGTTTTAGTTCTTGGGAATTATTTATGATTAATGGTGTGACCTATATCTCCCTCCAATGCATTGGGTATCAGTATGTTTGAGGTCGGTCATATGGTTACTCTAAGTGTAACTACGATGGTTACACAAAGTAAGGTAGCTATGATGGTTACAGATTATATGGTAGCCAAGAGTGGTTACAAGATTTTGTAAGTAATTCCCCAAGATACCTCTATGATTATATTTATTTTCTCATGTTTTTTTGTGGATCCTATGTAATCTCATGTTAAATAAAGTAAGTATATATGGGTGACCAACATGCCTTTTAAAAATGTTTTCATACGTTACGAATACTCATGGACAAATATTCTATTTCCTTATTTTTCATCCCTTACTGAGATTTTGTGCTCATCCCAAGTTTTTAAATAATTTTTCACAGGTTAATTCATGTGTAATACATGGAAGGAAGACAAATTAAATGTTGAAAAATTGTCAAGGCGTCTTGTTTTAATTTTTAATGTTTTATATTCTGAAAAAAATGGAAACTGTTTTTATGGTATCCACTGTGTAATAATGTGTAATGATATGAATGTATTTTCCTAATTCTCTAAAGCTCTAAATATGAAAATATCCTTAATGTAAAAGGAATCTTTTTCTTGACTAAATTCAAGATTATGTATATAATAAAGTTGGGTCCTTATAGTTGGTATCAGAGGATGGTTTAGATAACTTTAGGGGTTAGGGTGATGTTAATAGAATACCATAAATTATTTACACTCTGTGTTTAATTTGAAATATTATAGGACTTAAAGATTACCAGGTTGGTTTATCTAAAACATGTTTGTTCAAAATGGTTGTCCGCAGAATAAACAGGGATGCTGAAGAGGAGAAGCACCAACAGAATGACATCCTTCCGGAACTATATCCTGGAATAGTAGGGATTGGAACTGAGAAGATTGTGACAATAATGGTTCAGCTAACATAGGCAATAAATGGTGGTGTCATCCATGCAAGAGAACCAAAAGAGGTACCACAACGGAACATGACAGTAGTGGAACATTTTTTGAGACTACATCCTCCTGCATTCAATGGATCTTCTTACCCAGTAGCAGTTGAAGGATGGATCAAGGACCTGGAAAAGATATTCGATGTTATGGGATTTTTAGATAATGAAATGGTAAGTCTTGTCATTTATCATTTTGAAGGGTAAGCTAATCAGTGGTGGTCAACGGTAAGGAATCTCAATAGTAGAGAGGATTTTGATGCCTTAGAGTTAGATGAATTTAAAAGTATTTTCATTGAAAAATATTTTCCTTAGGTTGTGCGACTTAGAATGGAGAAGAAATTACTTGAATTGAAACAGAAGGAGTAAGATTCAGTAGATGTGTATGAAGTGAACATTCCCTGACTGGCGAGGTATACACCAAACCTTATTCTGGATCTTGATAGCAAAATCAACCACTTTTACTCAGGACTGAAGACAAGGTATCGAAGGGCATTGGCCTCCCTTGAATTAAAAAGTTATGAGAAACTTTTCCAATGTGCTGAGAGGGTAGAGATGGTGTTTGAAGATGATCATGTGAATTTTGGGAACAAAGAAAAGAAGAGGTCCAGTTGGCAATAAATGGGTAAGAATCAACCAAATAAATCTGATGGTAAGAAAATCTAATTTCCAGTTTGTGAAAAGTGTGGAAAGAAACACCCTAGGGAATTTCTTATCAAATCTGGGAAGTGTTTCAAATGTGGTAGGTTTGGACATATGGCCAGAGATTGCAATGAAAATGATCCTATGACTAATCATGATAAGAAAACGGTAAAGTGTTTTAAATGAGGTGAAATGGGTCATTATGCAAATGTTAGACCAAGGAGAGATCTGAATGGTGCAGAGAAGCCATACTACAAGCATAAAGGTGTAGTGAGATCCTTTGCGACTACATCAGCTGACGCCAGGCCATCCAATGAAGTTGTATCAAGTAATTTGTTTATTTACTCATATTTTTCTAAAGTTTTGTTTGATACGGGGTATACACATTCCTTCATCTCTGGGAAATTTTCTGGTAAATTGGAAACATCACCTCAACAAATGAGACCTCAACTTGTTGTTAAAACACCATGGGGAAATGTTATAGAAAATATGAATTATAAGAATCCTTCTATTGTGGTCTGTGGAAAGACTTTACCTTCAAACCTTGTTCTTTTACCCTTAGTTGAGTTTGATGTTATTCTGGGGATGGACTAGCTTTCTGATTATCATGCTAAGATTTACTGTAGAGCTAAAGAAGATGTTATTCAGAAAGAGTTTCAGTTTGTATACAAGAATGAACCAATACAATTGATAACATATCAGGAAGCTTAGAAACTATTGAAGAATGGAAATGAATGTTATCATGGTCATGTTCTTGAAAACAAGGGAACTATTCAAATTAATGATGTTCCAGTGGTAAATGAAAACCGTGATGTTTTTCTTGATGAGATACCCAGTATCATGCCTGATCGAGAAGTTGAATTCACAATTGACTTAGTTCCTAATGCTAAGTAAATTTCAAAACCACCATATCGTATGGATCCAATAGAACTTCTTGAATTGAAAATTCAATTGCATGATTTTCTTGACAATGGCTTCATTCATTCGAGAACTTCACCATGGGGATCCCATGTTTTTTTGTTAAAAAGAAATATGGTTCCACGAGCCTTTTCATTGATTATGGATCTTTGAATAACATCACTATTAAAAACAAGTATCATTTGCCTCATATTGATGACTTGTTTAATCATCTACAGGGAGCTCAGTAATTTTCCAAGATTGACTTGAGATTTGGATACCATCAGCTGAAGTTGAAGGAGGATTACATCCCTAAAATATAATTTCATAATAGATATGGGCAATATGAATTTGTTGTTATGCCGTTTGGATTATCTAAGGCACCTGTCGTATTTATGAATCTTATGAATAGAGTACTTCATGAGTTCTTGGATAAGTTTGTGGTTGTATTTGTTGATGAAATTATGGTATTTTATAAAAATAAATAGGAGCATGAAAAAAATATGGGGGTTGTTTTACAAACATTAAAATAAAAAAACTATATGGAAAATTCAGCAACTGTGATTTTTGGTTGCAGTAGATTTCTTTTCTTGGGAACATTGTAAATAAGGATGGAATAACAGTTGATACTTCCAAAACAAAAGTAGTTGATGAATGGCCAAGACCCACAAATGTTATAGATATTTGTAGTTTTCTGGGCTTAGCAAGTTATTACCAACGGTTTGTTAAGAACATTTCATGGTTATCTATCCCGATAACTAAGTTAACACGAAAAGGGGTTAAATTTTTTTGGACAGAGTAATGTGATGTTTGTTTTCAGGAACTGAAGAAGAGATTGGTGAATGCTCCAGTTTTGGCCTTACCTTCCCGAAATGGTGAGTTTGTCATCTACAATGATGCTTCTTTGAAGGGACTTGGTTTTGTTTTGAAACAGAATGATCAGGTAATTGCCTATGCTTCGAGACAACTTAAACCACATGAGCTAAATTATCCCACACATGATTTATAATGGGCAGTTGTGGTTTTTTGCTTTGAAAATATAGAGGCATCATATATACATAACCAAATGCCAAATATATACTGACTATAAAAGTCTAAAGTATATATTCACTCAAGAGGAATTAAACATGAGGCATAGAAGATGGCTAGAACTGATCAAGGATTATGACTGCACGATCAATTACCATCCTGGAAAAGCAAACAAAGTAGTGGATGCCTTATTTCTGAAAAATCTTGCATAATTTACCATTATATGTTTAGAACATGATCCCTTGATTAATGATTTGATTAGTTTTGTCTTAGAAGTTATTGGTGCAGGGAATACATCTATTTTGTTTCAGGTTTCAGTGTAGTCATTGTTATGAGACAGAATTAAGAAAGCGTACAGGGAAGACCGTGAGCTATAGAAAATGGTATAATTAGATAAAATGGGTTAGTTTCCAGAATTTAATTTTGATATAGATTGTGTTTTAAGATTTGGAAAAAGTTTGTTTGTGCCTAGTGATTGTTAGTTGAAGAAATATTTGGTGTGCGCAGCTCATAGTTATCCATTTTTGGTTCATCCTAGAAGTAATAAGATGTACAAAGACCTTCAGGAGTATTATTGGTGGGATGGAATGAAAAGAGATATTTCTTATTTTACCATGAAATTTTTGACATGTCAACAGTTTAATACAGAGCGGTAGTTACCGAAGTGGATGCTTCATCCTTTTCCAGTGCCAGAGTTGAAATGGGAGAATGTATCCATATACCTTGTGGTGGTACTACCAAAGACTTCTCAAGGTAACAGTGCTATTTGGGTTATTGTTGATCGGCTAACAAAGTCTGCACATTTTCTATCAATTCGAGATACAATGTCTTTGGATCAACTTTCTCGATTATACCTCAAGGAGATTGTCAGGTTACATGGAGTTCCTCTTTCCATTGTATCTGACCGAGATCCCAGGTTCACTTCTAACTTTTGGTGGGGACTTCAGAATTCATTGCGCACAGAGTTAAATTTCAATATATCTTTTCATCCTCAATCAGATGGGAAGTCAGAACGAATGATTCAAACTTTGGAGGATATACTTCAAGCTTGTTCAATGGTCTATCAGGGAAGTTGGTATCAACATATTTCATTAGTTTATTATTCTTATAATAACAGTTTTCATTACAGTATTCAGATGGCATCTTTTGAGGCCTTGTATGGAAAGTGATGTCGGACTGCAGTGTTTTGGGATGAAGTCGGTGAAAAAAAATTGACGGGGCCAGAATTAGTTGAAGAAGTTGCTGAGAAATTAAGGATGATCCAGCATCACATGAGGATAGCTCAGAGCAGGCAGAAAAGTTATACAGATAATAGGTGGAAAGAATTCTCTTTCGAGGTAGGTGATCATGTTTTCCTTAAATTCTATACTTGGAAAAGTGTGATGCATTTCTGTATAAAATGAAATCTAATTCCATGGTTCATTCGTCCATTTGAAATCTTAGAGAAAGTTGAAACAGTTGCATACTGCGTAGCTTTGCCTCCGAGTTTGTTTCAGGTAAACAATGCTTTTCATGTTTCTATGTTGAGAAAGTATATACCAGATTAATCACATGTCTTGAGACCATAAGCAGTTCAGCTGGAAGAGAACCTTTATTATTAAGAGAAACCGATTCAGATTCTTGATCGAAAAAAACAGGTATTGCTGAATAAGTTAATTCACCAGGTAAAGGTTTTGCGGAGAAACCACATGGTTGAAGAAGCAACATGGGAGTCTGAAAATGCTATGAGGGAAAAATACCCTCAGTTGTTTAATAAGTAAATAAAATTGTCATGATGCAATTCCCTGAAGGTGGGGATAATGTAACACCCCACGTTTTTCTAAAAATAAATAGAAATGCATGGAACTTTTTTTTAAATAGATATTTTTAATTACCCTTTAAAACACAACTTTTCTACCTCTATTTGAAGAAACATTCATCTAAAATTGTGTTCAGTATGTTATTTGGAGTCTATTGGAACCAATTTGTTTTTTTTTGTGAATAGAAACATAACCTTATGAATAATGATATGAATAGTGGTAAGACCCTAATGAATTGTAAATTTTCTTATTATTTTATTTTAATAAGGTTTTAACATAATAGCATCTAGGTTAATTTTTCATTGTGATATAGAAGTAGTTATGGAATTAGAATTGTTAATTTTTTAATCAAGAATGATTTTATTTAAAAATTAAATTAGTAATACTTAGAAAATTATTTTCAAAAATGGACTTCATTTTTTAAATCTACATGTCGATAAATCGTTAGGGTGAATTTTGGGAATTTTTCTGAAACAGTTAATTTTTCGGTGAATAGTAAAAAATACAGTTTTTATTTTTGGTGTATTAATGACAACATTAATGATATAATAATGATGTAATAAATATGGAAGACTTTTGTATAGTAAAATAATATTTGAGGTGTTCCAAGTGGCTTATACCATGGGCAAATACCATGGGCAAGCCCATGGTTTTGTGAATACCACTCATGAGGAGTCCCTTGAAAATTATTAAAATAATCCCTCACTTTTCCAATAAATACCAACACTTCCCTTCATTGAATTCATTCCAAATTCTCCCTAAATTAATATATGGACTCCTCAACTTTATATTAGTCCTCCCAAGGTTTCCTCAACCCTCTAAGGTCCCAACCTTCATATTTTAAAGGCTATTCTACAAGGTATGAAAATTCTCAATTTCTTTCTTTTTACATTCAAGTTCTCTTTTATGTGGTATATCTTTCAAGTTTCCATACCATGTTCTTATTTATTTATTATTCTTGATATTATCTATTTTATGATTCATCTCTGAATGGGTGACCCTTTTCCCCTCTCGTTTTTTATTTTCTAAAACCATGTTGTGTAGCCGTTAGGCTGCCGAATTTTTGTAAGAGATTTCTCACTTTTTCATTTATTTTGAGTTCCTTCCTTATTATTTCTTCATATCTCCTTACCCAATCGGTATAAAATATTCAGAAATCATGTATACTCTGGATTTCATCATGTTTATGAAAAATTACTCATCATTATTCTTCTCCTCTTCAACTTATTTAAAGAATAAAAACATTGTCTGTTTGTGTCGAATTATCGACATTGTGGATGATGTGATTTTAATTCCAATTAATTCTTCCAAGTCAGGTCATGAAACCATTTATATGGCTGAACCATGTTATAATATATTTTTTATGACTCACCCATGGTTAAAAAATTATTTTTTACTCATGGTTCTAATTTACAAGACAAAACGAGGTTGTTATTATCAAAGAACCAATAAAAGGATATAAACGAACATCATTAATGTTCTAACTTATGAATCATCCACATGTAATAATTCAAAATGATAAATTTAATATTTTATTTTAATGTTTATATGAAAATACTACTCTATTCCATTTCTTGAGTTTCACTTCCAATCGACAAGAATTTCCATCATGAACCAATCATGGAAATTATGTTAAGAACTCACCCAAAAACAGTGGAAAGGGAAAAATACTAACAATTAAGTGTGAAATGATGTTATGAAATGATCATATAAGATGTTATACACATGAAACTGTTTCTTTAAAAATTTAATAAAACTCTTTTAACCATTAACAAGAGGTTTAAACAAGTTTGAAGTAAGACAAACCCGGGGTAAGGGAATTCTTAACCCGATTTCCATTCTTTGGGTTAACCTTATACTTCATCATTGGTATGCTATTTGAATTGTCTGTGTGATGGGTTCTATTTATATTATGTTTTATTATGTGTATTTAATGTACATAAACTTACTCCATCAACTATATTAAGCCTCTATTCAATTGTAGGTAAATTTTAAGTGGCTTTCTTTTTTAAAAAAACCTCTTTTTAAATTAAGTTTCACAAAATTCTAAAGTAATGTTATTATGGAATTATTCATGTTGTATGAATATGTTTTGGTTCTGGGGAATTATTTATGATGAATTTTGGGACCTTTATCTCCCTCCAATGCATTGGGTATGTGTATGTTTGAGGTCAGTTGTATGGTTACTCCAAGTGTAACAGTGATGACTACACAAAGTAAGGTAGCCGTGAGAGTTACAGATTATAAAGTACCCAAGAATAGTTAAAAGATTATGTAAGTAATGCCCCAAGATACCTATATGATTATATTTATATTCTCATGTTTTTTTGTGGATCCTGTGTAATCTCATGTTAAACTAAGTAAGTATATATGGGTGACAAACATGTCTTTTGAAAATGTTTCCATACGTTACGAGTATTCATGGACTTATGTGCTCTTTCCTTATTTTTCATACCTTACTGAGCTTTTGTTCTCATCCCAAGTTTTTAAAAGATTTTTCACAGGTTAATGGATGTGTAATAAATGGATGGAAGGCACTTTAAATTTTTAATAATTATCAAGGAGTCTTGTTTTAAGTTTTAATGTTTTATATTCAAAAAAAATAGAAACTGTTTTTATGGCATCCACTCTGTAATAATGTGTAATGTTATGAATGTATTGTCCTAATTCTCTAAAGATATAAACTTTAAAAGATCCTCAATGTAAAAGGAATTTTTTTCTAGACTAAATTCAAGATTATGTATGTAATACAGTAGGGTCCTTATACATGTAGTTGAAAACTATATCATATATTTAGAAAACATCCTTTTCATAACACAATAATCCCTATTAGTATTCCATGTTGCATAAAACAAGACCGCTTTAATTTTTATGGATTATAGTGATATATTTTGGAAGGTATTTTTTGAACCACAATGGTTTTTAAGTCAGAATAAATGATAAGAAAGGGTTCCCTTTAATAAGAGTGGGGAGCGGTACTCCTGGGTTTTCTCTAAATATAACATTAATATAAATTAACTTTAAATTTTATATGGATACAAAATGAGTTATTTATAATATAAAATTATTATGGTTTTAAATACATTTATTATATAAAGGTTTTGATAAGTTTTTCCTATATTTCTACCCTTATATTTTGGGTTTAACCCTTATTTAACATTTTTAACTCTTATCATGACTCCATGGATTTTCACTCATTGCGGTTTAAAATTTTAACAATAAAATGAAAAAAGATCCATAAATGGAACATGAATGATATTTAAAACCCAGAATTTAGTGTTTTTTAGAAATTTTATATCATTAGATGAAACATAATTTATTATGAAATATCAATAATATCAATTTTTATAACTATTCAATACTTTGACTTTAACAATATCAGTATAACACTTATAAGTTGAACCATTATTTTATTATATCTCTAAAATTTCAAGGAAATATACAAACTTTATTGATCACATAGTGTATCTCAAGAATATGTTCATTTTAATATTTTTAATATCCTTTCTTTGATTTTTCCAATAATTGAAAAATTACTCCCTCAGTGTTGTGAAAGAATTTAAGGAAACTATTTCATCCCTATAAACTAAAAATAAATTACCATGATGAATTTAAATCCTTTATATTTTAAAATAATATTTATAGTTG
This sequence comes from Viscum album, assembly GCA_963277665.1. Lineage (NCBI taxonomy): Eukaryota > Viridiplantae > Streptophyta > Magnoliopsida > Santalales > Viscaceae > Viscum > Viscum album. The sequence goes on from OY728158.1 coordinate 398,739,826, forward strand.
GACATATCCTCTGAATGACACCATATTAAAAATAATACACTTATTAAAAACTAGAGTGTGATATATTTGACTTTTCTTTAAATAAAATATTTTAAATGTAATAATCTCATACAAGTGGATCCAAACTGTAATAAATTCATCCTCTAGATGATGAGGTACTATATATAATCATACACTAAAATTTAATCAAGATATATTGTAATTTAATAGTCCTTATCATTTTATTTTTAAGCTTTAATTGCCTGATTTAGCCTTTACTATAGTAAAAAATTATTATGTTTACTATTCATAATCTCTAGAAATAAAATGGGCCTATTTATTAAATTTGGAACTTATGATTCTGAATATTGAATCTATTTCTCAAAATTTAAAATACATAATTTATAGAATTTAATTTAAAATTAAACTCATAAAACAAAATGAAAAACAGTTTTAACAAAAAAACGTCCTTTTGAAATATGAATTATTTTTATACAAAATTCAAGTAAATAATTATTTTTAAAATAATACTTGTATTAATTTAAATAAAAAATAAATAATTAATATATAAAATAATTATAATTATATTTTTTTAATAAAATATAATTATCAAATAAAACTAGTGTTTTTAATATTCATTAAAAATTCATTATTATCATAAAAATCCTAAAAAATTAATTCTAATATTATTTAAGCATTTTGAATTAAAAAATAAAATTAATTTTTTCAAATTGAAATTCTATACTTTGAAAATTAATATTTTAAATATTATATTACAAAAAATAGGTTTAATAAAACTATTTTCTTTCTTATTTTAAGAATTACTTAATATGAATTTAATTATATAATTCTAAAATACTACTAAATATGAAAAAAAAATATTCTATACGTTCATGGGTTGCTACATTATCCCCCTCTTTGTAAATTACCTTCTTAAAATTTTATTCACTTATTAAAAAAAGTGGGGATACCTTACCCCAATATAATTTTCAAATTAACATGGTTCCTTTTTAATTATATGGTTTCTCCACAAAACCTTAACTTGACAAATTACCTTGTTCCTAAAAAAATTGTCTATATGGTCATGAATTTGAATAGGCTTTTCTTCCTAAGAAAGCTTATCATCCAACTAAATAATCTGAGAGAAAAAAAAATGATATAAATTTGTAACATATTTACTTAGAAAAGAAACATGAAAAACATTGTGTACCTAGGATAAACTAAGAGGCCATACAACTCAATAGTCAACTAATCCAACTTTTTCCAGGATTTCATATGGTTCAATGAACCATGGACTTAACTTTACCTTTTTTCCAAAATACATAACACATTTCCTTAAATATATTGTAATAAAAACATGATCACACACATTGAATGAAAATTCTATCCTCATGTTATTTTTTAACTTTTATTCCTGCTCTGATTTTTCCTCAAATATTACTAAATCATTTTATTGTTCTCAACCACTTCCTATACCAATTCTGATCTAATCACCTTCCTTTCGCCTACATTATCCCAAAATGATGGAGTTAAAAACTTCTTTACATATAATTTATAAAAAGTCCCATCTGTATATTATGATTGAAAATGTTATTATAAGAAAAAATCAACTCAAGAAAGATATTGATCCCAGATTCCATATTAATCCACTTAATAAGAACAAATCATGTATTATAAGGTATAAATTTTTCATTCTAACTATCCATAAAACTGAGGATGAAAGGTTTTAATATAATTTAATTCATTTCCACCAACATCAATAAGACTTTATAAAAATTTGATGTGAACCTAGGATCATAGTTAGATAAAGTATATAGGGGAATTTCCTATAATCTGACTATTTTCTTAAGATACAATGGAGAAATTTGATTAAAATACATAGTATCTCAAATGGGAAGAAAATATATATATATTTATTCTTTTAATGAATAATAAAACAATTTTCATTATTTAATAAAGAAGTCTTTTGTAGTCCCACTATGAAATCAGTGGATATATTTCCCCATTTCCACCTTGGTATTAGAAAAGACAAAAGAATCCCCTTAGGTAATTTTTGTTCTACGTCAACCAGTTTACAAGTCGAAAATTTATTGGTAAATTTAATAATATCACTTTCCATTCCATCCCACTGGTAATACTCTTGAATATCTCATTACATCTTTGTGATGATAGGATGAATGGAAAATGAGGAACTATGAGATTTTTTTAACAACTCTCTCTTCAACTAGGAATCACAAGGAACACAAAATAACTTACAAAATATCAAAACACATTCTTTATCAATATTAAATTTAGACAACATAACATTATTAACCAATTATACCTTTTTCTATATCTTATGGTCTTCTTTATAAGCTTTCTTAATTCTGACTAATAGAGATGATTTCATGTAACGACCCAAAGTTTCATTAATGGAAAATCCCTCTTGATCCAGTTAAATGTTTCTTTATGAAAAATGTTTTTATAAGATGTCAACTTCTTTAAGTTTTACGTTAAGATTTGTGACCGTTACATTTATAGCCGTTGAACAGTGATCATCTGGGTAGTTTAAATATAAGGCTTTAACGAACCAATTTTCTACTCAGACAAAGGAAGCGATGGCCTCATCCAGTAGAATTTCCCCTTACGAAGCCCATTTGTCGGAGCTCGGAAAGGAGGTGGCGTCTTTGGGCTTTGCCCTTGACCAAGCCCAAGCTGAGCTTCATCAAGTCAAGCTCGAACGTGATCGTCTACGGGAAAAATGGAAGTTGATAGAGATCACCACTCGAGCAATGTTATCCGAGCAACCCCAAGAGTCTGTCACCATCGCACACCTTACCCTTAGGTCTTATGCGGCTATTTTAAGGGGTTATGTAACAAATAAGTAGCACCATGTTCATGTACATTATTTTTGTGTATAATAATGAATATAATTTCTAGTCATTTTTGATGCATGGTAATTAGTTTTAAAGTACAAATGATGTTTTTAGTTATTATTTAATTAAGAATTATATTTTATTAAATTAAAGGATTTTTGAATTAAATAATATTTTAATAAAATATTATTATTAATATTAAATTAATTTTTATTAAATATAAATGATCTTATAATTTTATGAATGCAATTACAATTTTTATTAAGGTTTGAAAGCCATTTCTGTCAAAACCCGTGAATTTTTTATAAATGTCGGTTTTTATTTTAAAAGTGAAAATTCACATATTTAGAAAATTATTTAGATAAAATAAATATTATTTTTGGAATCAGGACGTCGAAATTATCCAACGGTGAATTTTTCATAATTTTCTGAGAGAGTCAAATTTTTGGGTAAAAATTAAATACCATTTAAATATATAATGTGTTTTATGACATCATAATGACCCAATAGTGATGTAATAAAATACCATAATCCTTATGTTCGGCCAATATGTGTTTTATCATTAAAATAATGAGGTTATGGTTTTGTTTGACTCACTTTTCAAAGCATTAATGGAGCCCTCAAGACTTATTCAACACTTTGCCTTTTTAAATTAATTTCCATGGGAGTGTGACTCACCTCCACATAAGCAACCCTAATTTTTTAATAAGTTCGGACCTTGGCCTTGTAAAATATTGTTTTCCTCTTTCCTTTTCCAGAAACCATGGGCAAATACCATGGGATGGTTTGTGGTTTGGATTATTTTAATATAAGGGGTCCCAAACCTAAATAAGAAAGAATTCTCTCACCTTTCCTATATAAACCCACCCAAGATCCCACTTCCTCCTCACTCAAAGCCTTTTAAGTTCGTCCAACCTCTGCCCTACTCTCTCTAGAATCCTCCCAAGGTGCCCCAAGCTCCCAAGAATCCTCTCACAAGCCTCTCTCTAGGCTTTGGAAGCACACTTCCAAGTAAGGGTTTTTCTTCCTTTCTCATTTTTTGTCAATTTTCTTTAAGTTGTATTGCCCTTTTAATTTCATTTATGAATGTTGGGGTATGGTTTCGCACCTCTCCCATACTGCCCTCTTATTGTTTGAATGATGGGAGACCCCTTTATCTCTCATTAAATGCCTCCCATGTACACCCGTTACTATGCCGAAATTCCGAAAGGAACCTTTTTCTCCTCTTCTATATTCAAGCAATACTTTTGTATCATGAATCTAAATTCCTTTTCAATTGTTGGGACATGTATCTATATGACCTTATTACTGTCCATTACATGTAAATATGATGAGGAACCCCTTTCTCTCTCATCAGCCTTTTTTATGAATTCTTATGTCACGCCGTTACGCTGCAGAAATCACACCGATTTTCTAAGCCAATATCATTGTGTAGTGAATACCATGCCCATTTCTCCATCAAGGGTATTCACCTTTATGCACGTTTACTTATTGATTGTAAAGTTTCATGTATGAATTCCACATTCCTTTATCGTGGAATAAATGATTATGTTTTATGAATCCATGTTTTATGATCCATGTGGCACACTTATGCATGAAATGAAATGTTTAAGAAGGGTGCGCCCTGATAGCGCTCCAATGCATTGGGTAAAGTATAGTATCATGATACGTCATGTGCAATGAGTGTTGACTCATGCTAATTCAAGTGCAACGAGGGTTTACTCGTGCTTCAAGTTCAATGAGGGTTTACTCATGCTCCATGTGCGATGAGCCTTGGCTCATGCTAATTCAATGTTAAGTGTTGTTGCCACATTTCCATGTTATGATTATAATGCTTTATCATGCCTTTATGTTCATGTCTCTCTTATGCTCTATTGATATGCCTATTGCCTAAAATGTTTTGTACTCCTCATGTTATTCATTGTGTACTCCCTTACTGGGCTTTATAGCTCACCCTTTTCTTATGCATGTCCTCAGGTTATCCCATGCAATGCTAAGTACGAAGGAATGTAGTGGTCATGTAAAGGAAGTTTTCAATAAGGATGTTGTATTGCAAGTTTAAAGTTTTTATGTAATGATCCTAAGCCCCAAAGAAACTAAACCTCTCGATCTTCTTTGTTGTATCAAGTGATGTTTTATGTAATAAAGCATGTTTAAGTTGTAATAAAAAGCAGGGTTGTCATAGTTGGTATCAAAGGGTAGGATTAGTTATTTTTGGGATTAGGAAACCCTAGTAAAGCCTTAGATACAAGACTAAGCATAATAAAAACATCCCTAAGTTTTGGTAAATACTAAGTAAGTGTTTTATTAAACAAATACATCCCTGTCTGGATACGAGTAGGTAGAGGCGGCTCTGGCACAGATGTATCCTAGGGGTAAAACCCGAAAACACCGCTTTGAGCTAGACTCGAACGGGAACTGGTGCACGACAACGGGCTTCGCTGCACTCTTGGTTACGACACTCCCGGGGGATATGTTTTGATAAATTCACAATCTTAGTATGAACCCTTATTAAGGGAAAAATTCCCCTAAGAATATATGTTAGAAGAAAGATCATGAAAAGCCTGGATTGAATCCTATAGACTCATGAGTTAAAGAGATTAAAGTTTATTTATAAGTCATCAACTTTTGTCTTTGGATTACCCTTTATGTGTTACCCCTAACTTTCCTTTTATTCCAGCCAATGGCCGGTAATAGGAGAACTCGGGCTAACAACCGTTGTGAAGATCAGTGTGATGATTGTACTTATGAGATGCCCAATTCAATGGGAGCGGGAATCACGAACTTTGTCACGCTTCTCTCTCAGCTAACTCAAGTTTTGAATAGAAACACTGGTCAAGAGGAACGTTCAACCCCCCCTAAGAAAGAACAAGTCGCTATTGAAAGATTCATGAGACAAAGGCCTCCTACTTTTAGTGGATCATCCGATCCCACGATTGCTGAACAATGGATCAACTCCATTGAAAAGATATTCTCCATCCTCCAATGCTCTGAAAAAGAGAATGTTCTCCTGGCGGCTTATTGTATGGAGGGTAAAGCTGATCAATGGTGGACGTTGATCAAAAATACGAAGCCTGAGGAGGAGATCGAGGCTTTTGAATGGAAGGTATTCCGGAAGATGTTTTTCGATAAATATTTTCCACGCACCCTCCGTCTTAAGATAGAAAGGGACTTCCTTTCCCTCAAGCAGAAAGATGAGGAATCTGTGGGAGCGTACGAGGCAAACTTCACAAGGCTTGCACGATACGCTTCCGGCTTTGTCGTTACCCCCGAATGCAAGGTTGACCGCTTCTTTGGTGGGCTGAAGCCTAGCTTGTGGAAATCATTAGCGATCCGTGACTTCGACCGCTATGAGGAAATTGTCCGATGTGCCCTCAAGGTTGAAATGGAGATCGGAGAATCACAGGGGTATCATGGGGACAAGAAGCGGAAGGTGGACTTCAATGCTGGTGGTCCGATGGATAAATCCAACGGTGCTAAGAAATTCCAGCACCCCACTTGCCAAAAGTGTGGAAAAAAGCACCCTGGAAATTGCCTTAGGGGGACAAGAAAATGCTTCAAGTGTGGAAGAGAAGGGCACCTAGCTGTTAACTGTCAGTAAGAAGGACCCGCGGCTGCGACGGAGGGGAGGAATGCTCCGTTCGAACCTCAACGCGTTGTTCAATGCTTCAAATGCAAAGAACCGAGTCATTTTGCGAATCAGTGCCCTAATCCAAGGGTTATCGGAGGCAATCAACAACCTCCAAGACAGCAAGGAAGAGCTTTTGCCATCACTTCTGCCGAAGTGAACCCCGACAACGAAGTGGTGACAGGTACGCTAGTTATTCATTCAAGAATAGCGAACTTACTTTTTGATTCAGGTTCTACGCATTCTTTTATATCTCAAAAGTTTAGTAGAACAATCCCTGCACCACCACAAATCATGGAAGTAAAGATATCGGTGAGTACGGCAAATGGGGCAATCATTGCATCCCATGAGTATAAGTCCTCTCCTGTTATAATCTGTGGATTGAATTTCCCGGCGAACCTCGTCATACTCCCTTTGGTGGAATTTGATGCAATTCTTGGCATGGATTGGCTTTCCTTATATAGAGCCAACATAAATTGTCGGGAGAGGGAAATCACACTCCATATGGAGAATCGACCCCCGATTCTTTACAAGTGTCAGGAGGAAGATGAATCTCCATTAGCTCCATCATCTCAAGCATGGATATTACTGCCTTATGAGCACGCATATCTGGCTCAGATGATTGAGTCCAATGAAGAAACCACCCTTGAAGAAATGCCTATTGTGAGGGAATTCGCTGAAGTATTTCCCGAGCAACTTCCTGGTCTTCCTCCAAGAAGAGATGTTGAGTTCTCAATTGAACTTATACCTGGGGCGCTACCAATATCCAAGACTCCATATAGAATGGCTTTGGTTGAGCTTGAAGAACTGAAGAAACAACTATAGGAGAATCTGGATAAAGGGTTTATACGCCCAAGTGCATCACCATGGGGTGCACCAGTCCTCTTCGTCAAGAAGAAGGATGGGTCAATGCGGCTTTGCATCGATTATCGTGAACTTAACAAAATCACGATAAAGAAAAAGTATCCTCTCCCAAGAATCGATGACTTGTTTGATCAGCTGCGTGGAGCACAATACTTCTCCAAGGTCGACTTGTGGTCAGGATATTATCAAGTAAGGGTGAAGAAGGAAGATATCCCCAAGACTGCTTTTCGTACAAGGTACGGGCACTATGAATTCATAGTAATGCCTTTTAGACTCACCAATGCTCCAGCAATATTCATGGACTTGATGAATAGAGTCTTTAGAGATTACCTAGATAAATTTGTGGTAGTCTTTATCGATGATATTCTAATATACTCCAAAACCAAGGAGGACCATGAGAGCATTTAAGAACTATACTGGAGACTTTGCGCAAGGAGAAGCTCTATGCCAAGTACAACAAGTGTGAGTTCTGGTTGAAGGAGGTATCATTCTTGGGCCATATCATCACAAGCAATGGGATATCTGTGGACCCCTCCAAAACAGATGCAATTGAGGGATGGCCGAGGCCAACATCGGTAACTGATATCCGTAGCTTCTTGGGGTTAGCTGGATATTATCGACGATTTGTGAGAAACTTCTCACGATCGTCCAACCCTCTTACCAAGCTAACTCGAAAGGGAGTAAAGTTTTCTTGGAGTGATGAATGCGAAGAAAGCTTCAAGGAGTTGAAAAGGAGGCTTATCACTGCACCTGTGCTCACTTTACCCACAAGTGGGGAGATTTTTGTGGTATTCAGTGATGCTTCGAAGAAGGGCTTAAAATGTGTGCTGATGCAGAATGATAAAGTGATATCCTATGCCTCAAGACAGTTGAAAATCCATGAGCGAAACTATCCAACGCATGATCTGGAGTTGGCGGCGGTGATCTATGCCTTGAAAATCTGGCGGCATTACCTCTATGGAGAGAAATGTGAGATATATACTGACCACAAGAGTCTTAAATATATATTCACACAGAAAGAACTTAATATGCGCCAGAGAAGATGGATAGAGCTCATAAAGGATTATGACTGTTCAATACATTACCACCCTGGGAAGGCGAACAAGGTAGCGGATGCCCTAAGTAGAAAGGATCCAGCAATTCTATCAATGATGAGAATTGAGAAGGATCCAATCTTCTTAGACTTGATGAAGATGGACGTGGGAATCATAAAGGAGGGAACATCATCAATCCTTTCACAAATTATTGCTCAACCGTCTCTTTTGGAAAGGTTAAAGGATGCTCAAAAGGATGATGCGAGAATCCAAGAAAAAGTGGAAGCTATAAAAAAGGGAAAATCCTCAGAGTTTAATGTTAATGAAGAAGGAATTGTGCGGTTTGGGAAAAGACTATGTGTCCCATCAAGTTCGGAGCTGAAGAAGGAACTTTTGGATGATGCACATAGTTCAAATTTCTCTATTCACCCAGGGAGCACAAAGATGTATCGAGATCTCCGAGAAAACTTTTGGTGGGATAATATGAAGAAGGAGATCGCCGAATATACATCAAAGTGCCTTGTGTGTCAGCAAGTGAAGGCAGAGAGGCAGAAGTCTAAGGGGATGATGCAACCATTGCCCATACCAGAATGGAAATGGGAGAACATCACCATGGACTTCGTCACTGGACTTCCAAGTATATCCAAAAGCAACAATGCAATATGGGTTATTGTGGATCGTCTTACAAAGACTGCACACTTCATTGCTATTCGGGAGGATTTCTCTTTGGATCAACTGGCACGGATATATATCAGGGAAGTGGTACGGTTGCATGGAGTACCACTATCTATTGTGTCTGACCGAGATCCAAGATTTACCTCTAAGTTTTGGAAGAGTCTTCAACATGCTCTGAATACTGAACTAAACTTCAGTACGGCCTATCATCCTCAAACTGATGGCCAATCCGAGCGGACTATCCAAACACTTGAGGATATGTTGAGAGCGTGCTCAATGGACTTTAAAGGAGGATGGGATCAACATCTTCCTCTAGTTGAGTTCTCTTATAATAATAGTTTCCACTCGAGCATCCAAATAGCACCATATGAAGCCCTGTATGGGAAAAGGTGTAGAACACCGGCATGTTGGGATGAGGTCGGTGAACGTAAGCTGCTTGGACCAGAAATGGTCGAAGAAATGGTGGAGAAGGTGAAAACCATTCAGCAGCATATCAAGGCAGCCCAAAGTCGATAGAAGAGTTATGCAGATAATCGTCGACGAGACCTTGATTTTAAAGTCGGAGACATGGTGTTTTTACGCATATCTCCGTGGAATAAGGTCATGAGGTTTGGAAAGAAAGGGAAGTTAAGTCCAAGGTACATCGGCCCATTCGAGATTATTGATCGTGTTGGGGCTGTGGCCTATCGACTAGCACTTCCACCTACTATGGCCAAGGTGCATGATGTCTTCCATGTATCCCTTTTAAGGAAGTACATACCAGACCCTTCACATGTACTCTCTTCTGAGGTGGTACAATTAGAAGACGATCTTTCTTATGAGGAGCAACCAGTGAAGATCTTAGATCGTAGAGAAAAAGTTCTACGAAATAAGACAATGCCCCTCGTCAAGGTGTTGTGGAGAAACCACAAGTTTGAAGAAGAAACTTGGGAGTCAGAGGATATGATGAAGCTAAGTTACCCACATTTGTTTTAGTGTGGGAAAAGGAAAATTTTGAGGGCGAAATTTCTTAAGGGGGGAATGTTGTAACGACCCAAAGTTTCATTAATGGAAAATCCCTCTTGATCCAGTTAAATCTTTCTTTATGAAAAATGTTTTTATAAGATGTCAACTTCTTTAAGTTTTACGTTAAGATTTTTGACCGTTACATTTATAGCCGTTGAATAGTGATCATCTGGGTAGTTTAAATATAAGGCTTTAACGAACCAATTTTCTACTCAGACAAAGGAAGCGATGGCCTCATCCAGTAGAATTGCCCCTTATGAAGCCCATTTGTCGGAGCTCGGAAAGGAGGTGGCGTCTTTGGGCTTTGCCCTTGACCAAGCCCAAGCTGAGCTTCATCAAGTCAAGCTCGAACGTGATCGTCTACGGGAAAAATGGAAGTTGATAGAGATCACCACTCGAGCGATGTTATCCGAGCAACCCCAAGAGTCTGTCACCATCGCACACCTTACCCTTAGGTCTTATGCGGCTATTTTAAGGGGTTATGTAACAAATAAGTAGCACCATGTTCATGTACATTATTTTTGTATATAATAATGAATATAATTTCTAGTCATTTTTTATGCATGGTAATTAGTTTTTAAAGTACAAATGATGTTTTTAGTTATTATTTAATTAAGAATTATATTTTATTAAATTAAAGGATTTTTGAATTAAATAATATTTTAATAAAATATTATTATTAATATTAAATGAATTTTTATTAAATATAAATGATCTTATAATTTTATGAATGCAATTAAAATTTTTAATAAGGTTTGAAAGCCATTTCTGTCAAAACCCGTGAATTTTTTATAAATGTCGGTTTTTATTTTAAAAGTGAAAATTCACATATTTAGAAAAATATTTAGATAAAATAAATATTATTTTTGGAATCAGGACGTCGAAATTATCCAACGGTGAATTTTTCATAATTTTCTGAGACAGTCAAATTTTTGGGTAAAAATTAAATACCATTTAAATATATAATGTGTTTTATGACATCATAATGACCCAATAGTGATGTAATAAAATACCATAATCCTTATGTTCGGCCAATATGTGTTTTATCATTAAAATAATGAGGTTTTGGTTTTGTTTGACTCACTTTTCAAAGCATTAATGGAGCCCTCAAGACTTATTCAACACTTTGCCTTTTTAAATTAATTTCCATGGGAGTGTGACTCACCTCCACATAAGCAACCCTAATTTTTTAATAAGTTCGGACCTTGGCCTTGTAAAATATTGTTTTCCTCTTTCCTTTTCCAGAAACCATGGGCAAATACCATGGGATGGTTTGTGGTTTGGATTATTTTAATATAAGGGGTCCCAAACCAAAATAATAAAGAATTCTCTCACCTTTCCTATATAAACCCACCCAAGCTCCCACTTCCTCCTCACTCAAAGCCCTTTAAGTTCGTCCAACCTCTACCCTACTCTCTCTAGAATCCTCCCAAGGTGCCCCAAGCTCCCAAGAATCCTCTCACAAGCCTCTCTCTAGGCTTTGGAAGCACACTTCCAAGTAAGGGTTTTTCTTCCTTTCTCATTTTTTGTCAATTTTCTTTAAGTTGTATTGCCCTTTTAATTTCATTTATGAATGTTGGGGTATGGTTTCGCACCTCTCCCATACTGCCCTCTTATTGTTTGAATGATGGGAGACCCCTTTCTCTCTCATTAAATGCCTCCCATGTACACCCGTTACTATGCCGAAATTCCGAAAGGAACCTTTTTCTCCTCTTCTATATTCAAGCAATACTTTTGTATCATGAATCTAAATTCCTTTTAAATTGTTGGGACATGTATCTATATGACCTTCTTACTGTCCATTACATGTAAATATGATGAGGAACCCCTTTCTCTCTCATCAGCCTTTTTTATGAATTCTTATGTCACGCCGTTACGCTGCCGAAATCACACCGATTTTCTAAGCCAATATCATTGTGTAGTGAATACCATGCCCATTTCTCCATCAAGGGTATTCACCATTATGCACGTTTACTTATTGATAGTAAAGTTTCATGTATGAATTCCACATTCCTTTATCGTGGAATAAATGATTATGTTTTATGAATCCATGTTTTATGATCCATGTGGCACACTTATGCATGAAATGAAATGTTTAAGAAGGGCGCGCCCTGATAGCGCTCCAATGCATTGGGTAAAGTATAGTATCATGATACGTCATGTGAAATGAGTGTTGACTCATGATAATTCAAGTGCAACGAGGGTTTACTCGTGCTTCAAGTTCAATGAGGGTTTACTCATGCTCCATGTGCAATGAGCCTTGGCTCATGCTAATTCAATGTTTAGTGTTGTTGCCACATTTCCATGTTATGATTATCATGCTTTATCATGCCTTTATGTTCATGTCTCTCTTATGCTCTATTGATATGCCTATTGCCTAACATGTTTTTTACTCCTCATGTTATTCATTGTGTACTCCCTTACTGGGCTTTATAGCTCACCCTTTTCTTATGCATGTCCTCAGGTTATCCCATTCAATGCTAAGTACGAAGGAATATAGTGGTCATGTAAAGGAAGTTTTCAATAAGGATGTTGTATTGAAAGTTTAATGTTTTTATGTAATGATCCTAAGCCCCAAAGACACTAAACCTCTCGATCTTCTTTGTTGTATCAAGTGAAGTTTTATGTAATAAAGCATGTTTAAGTTGTAATAAAAAGCAGGGTTGTCATATTTCACATACACATGAAACTAAACAGAGGAATTTCATTGACCCCTGACTTAGAGGAAACAATTTATCAAATCTTTAATCAGATGGTCATGTTCAAAATGATACCTGCTTGATGTAGCATTATTTTTTCGACTAAGAGAATGAGTCACTTTATTTTTTTTCTCCTAGATGGTAATGTATTATGAAATCATAATCCATTGTCAATTCCATCCATATTCTTTGACTTGTGTTAAACTCCTTCTGAGTAAATATATACTTTAAAATTTTACGATCATTTTATATTTCACACTTTTCTCCATATAAATGATTCCTATAATTTTTTAAATAAAAATCACAATAGCCAGTTCAAAATCATGTGAAGAATAATTATCTCATGAGGATTCAGTTTTGAAAGCATCTATAATCACCTAATTATTTTTCATCAGAAAGCAACCAATTTCTTTTAATGAAGAACCATTATCGATGAAAAATTCACCATTTCTCAACGGTGGGGCCAAAATAAGATTATTTACCAATATTTTTTTTATTTAATGAAAAAAATATTTACATTATTTTGTCTATATAAATTTAACTTCTTTTAATGTTAACTTAGTTAGTGGGATATAAAACCATGTAGTGTTTTTAAAATACCACTGGTAATAGCCTATTAATAGAAGAAAACATCAATTCATAGTAACATTTGTAGGTCATGGACATTCATCAACCATGTCTGTATTAGATAGATCAGCTACAATGTCATATTTACTTACAATGTTCCTAAAGAAATAAATTTCTAAAACCTATAATAAAATTTTATAAATTTTTTGTATAACTTATTTTCATTGAGGGTTTACAAAAAACATTAGATAGTTTTCATGATCCACATATGTTTTTTAATAAACCAATATTTCATCAATAAAAATAATCAAAAACTTATCCAAATACTCAAGGAATAATATATTCATAAGATCAATAAATATAGTGAGGGAATTTGTTATAAAAATGGATTAAATACTAAATCCTAATCCCCATATCTAGTCTAGAATTCTATTTTTAGAATCTCATCCTCTTTCAACTTTATATGATGGTTCCATGTTCTAAATTTAACATTAAAAAAAATACTAATCTCCCTTGATATGATCAAACAAGTCATCTATATGAGGTAAAATGTTGTTATTATTAAAATTAATTTTATCCAAAGCTCTATAATCATTTTCAAGTGTCAAAAACCCATCTATTTATTTAAAAAATAAAATAAGATCACCCCTAGTGAAGGTCTAGTATGAATGTAACCATTATCTAAAAAATACTATAATGGATTTTTCAAATCCAAAATTTCTACATTAGCCATTTGAAAATGGGGTTTTGAAATTGTCTTAGTATCATGACCTAATTCAACAGTAAATTACTCATCCAAATCAGGTATAAAATTGGGTAAATAATCAAAAAAACATTCAGGTATTCATTTAAAACTGACCTATAATTAATCAAAATAGGTCCCTTGATTTCAATAATATGTGAAAGATAAAATTCATTTCTATCTTCTAACAGCATCATAGCTTCTTCATATATTATTAATTGTATGAGTCTATCCTTGTATAAAAAGTAAGACTATTTCTAAAAAACAACTTCTTTAGCTCTAAAATCTATCTCAGCATGGTAATCAGAAAGCCAATCCATAAACATAATACCCTAAAACTCTACTAGTGTAAATACAACAAGGTTTGTGGGTAATAATTTTCTATATAAAATGATTGGATAATTCTTATAATTTATTTTCCCCTTAATTATTTCACTCATGTTTTTACCAAATGTTTTGGTTATAATTTTATGATGTGTAATTTCCAATTTATCAAAAAAATTATATGAAATGAAATAATGTGTAGACCCTAAATCAAACAGGGAATTATTATATTCTAAATAAACTATAAGTTCACTTGATACCACTTTGTTTCATATCCCAACATCTATTGAAGTAGTTGAAAATCATTTAACCACACCTTTATGCTTATAGTTTGGAAACATCCCATTATTTAAATCATTCTTCAAGAAAGGAGGTACATAATTCTCCATCTGATTATATTTAAAACAATCTACCATATGCTATTCAAAATTGACCTTACCACTACCAAGATAATTTTCATTAAAATCGCAAGACATATGCCAAACTTACCTCATTGGAAGTACTTTCTAGGTTTGATAAGATATTTCTCAGGGTTATTTCGATCACACTTTCCACAAACTGAAAACATGATTTTATTACCTTCAAATTTATTTGATTGATTCTTACCAATTTCCTTTTATATGGACTTTTTCTTCTGTATGTTATCATGAAGTACATGATCATAAAAAATCTCCATTTCTACCCTCTGATCACATCGAACAATGTTTTCATAACTTTTGAATTTATGGGTGGTCGATGCCCTTCAATTTCTTGGATTTAATCCTGAGTAAAAACCAATTATTTTACTATCAAGATCCTGGATAAGATTTGAAGTGTTACATTCCAATTAAATGAATTTCTCTTCATGCATGACCACTAAAGCTTTCTCCTTTTGTTTCAGTTCTAGTAAATTCTTTTCTATCCTATATCAAACCATCGTAGGAAAATATTTCTCAAGGAAATGATTTTAAAATTCATCCCATTCTAAGGAATGAATATCTTCTCTTTCCTTGATATTCTGACCATTGAACACCACTAGACAGCCTGTCCTTCAAAATTTCAAATTGAAAGAATAGCCTTTTGTGGTTATAAACACCGCATTACATTGAAAATATGTTCTAGGGTTTTATTCAACCCCATATCTACCACTGGGATAGAATATCCACTAAATATCATAGGGTGTTTCTTCTTAAAATGATCTATTATCATCATGTTACTTTATTATAGATAGGTATGACCACTTTCATGGATTCCACCACTATTTGTATCTTGCATCAACTAATTCATTACTAGTACAAACTACTAATTTACAATTCTAACCATTTCAAGATTCAGATTTGGAAGGATATCATAATCTTGTTGCCTTCCAACTTCACCTTCCTTCTTTCCTATATGGAATTTTTTTTTAATATACATAGTTTAGATGATGAAACATGGTAATATTTAAATTATGTATCATTTCAAATTAAAAATAAATTAAAACATTTTAAGTGTATTCTATCAAAATTATCCTAAAATATAATGTTACTTAAACCATAATATAATACCAACTTTCTAGACCCAACAATTAACAATAAATAATATTATGTTTTAATTAATGAATTCATTCTATTACATTTGAATATGCTTTCAGTTTTATATTTTTAGAGAATTACGTCATAAATTAGAAAAAAATCCATATAATACAAGTTGGACACATTCGATCAGTATCCATTTTTCTCACCATATAAAACCTCTAAAACAAAACCTGATTTCTTTGTATGAAAAGTCATCATGGATTTAATATTTACCTCTTAATTTACCTTACACATCCCTCAATTTTATGAAAAAACATTTAAAAATTGGGTATTATAATAAACTTAGTAAGGGAAAAAATAAATATAGAAACCATTAGTCCCAGAACACTTTAAAAAATCCTTTTCATAATAATCATTAGGCTAAAAAAACTTTTTCTTTATCATGAAATCACATTTTCTACAAAAAACGTTACATAAAAAATATCATAAGAAATATTAATGGAGAAATAAAACCCATAAAGGTTTCTTTGAAAACATGATAAACTCATGAAATATTTTTCACAAAGATGTACTTTTCTTCCTTAAAATGTAACATTTACTTTCCCTTGAATATAAAATTAATAACATCATCATCATAATTTCTTTATTTATAGAAAATGAGGTACAAGAACAAACAAAAAAATAGGGATCCAAGGTTCCAAATATCTAAGGAGACAATAAAATATGGGGGTCTAAAATAGTTTATCCCTATAGAATTCCCTCTAACCAGATGCTCCCCCTCAGAAAATGTCCAGACAATATCTGGAGAACAAATGGTACTCTTCCCATGGGTTGACAAGGAAGAATGATAGTCAGCATCCTTATTAGCCTCATGCCATGTATGAAGAATATTGGTGTTTGTATATATTATACTGAGGCATTTAATCATGATGTAGGTTATGGACCATGGGGTGAAGCTCTTACGTGATAGGGAGTTGTAGATAAAGATGGAGTTAGTTTCCACTACACTAAGGGAAATCTTCCTCTGCCTGTACAACTGCAGGCGAGATATCATCACTAAGAAATCATCCTACAAAGAATGACCCAAACCATAGTGGGTATAAAAAGAATCCATAACCTCACCCTTAGTTTCGTGAATCTCACCACCCCTCTCATGATTCCCATAGTTTATGAGGCATCATAATTTAGTTTGGGACCCAAATGATGGTGGAATCATCAATCCCATTGACATTTCCTACAAATTTCGGTAGGAAATAGTGACTGATTCTAGACTGCAACCAACCTCATGAAGGGGGTATCCTATCATTCTTTTCCTAATCAAAATATATCAAACAGCAAATATCTAACCCTTTATTCCACTACCCGTTGATAACATATATCCCCCTTTAATATGGCCTTGTTCCGAGCGACCCACATGCAACAACAACCTGCCTCCTACACCAAGGTGCGGGCCATCAAATCATGGATTTTCTAACCCAGACCATGGAACATTCGATCAGGGAAGGGGGCCTCCATCTGGTTCCAAGAATCATAACCAATAAAGTCTCGGAAGGATGACCAAATATCATTGTCCCAATCTCCCATAAAGAATAGATGATATGTGGTTTCATCCCTATTCTCCATAAAAAAAGAGGACTTTGAAGCCATGTGAATTCCAATCCTTTTTATGTTGTCCTAAATGGATATTTAATGGTTCATGATCCTCCAAACTATAATGTTATACTTTTCAAGGATTTCTTTGCACTAGGCAGTTCCCCCCATGCATCATTATGGACCGAAGTCTTAAAAACCAAATAACAACCCATCATTGAAAACGCCCTAGAACTTGAATCAATGAGAAGAAAATTGTCCATATCATTGATGATGTTAATAATGTTGAATATTTCCCACTGTTCACTATTGAAAATAGCCGCAAAAAATTCTGGATACATACTGTCTTGGCGGAAGGGTATGTTGGTCACGGTACAACCTAGGAAACCAAGATGTGAGCCATTCTAGTTATGGTTCCAAAATGAAATCTCCCCTCTCCCCATGATCAATATGAATTGCAGTTTATGTTCCTCAATAAAAGTATCAACCACAGTCCAAATAAGGGATGTGTGACCAGCCTAATTCCCCTCACTCTGCTTTGTGAATACATGATGTTTTGTAAAAACACAGTGGCCGGAATAAATAATATCGTTAACACAGGGAATAATTTTCTTGTAATAATTACTTATGGATAAACATTCATGGATAAACATGAAATAACCCTAAGTTTATAATTAAAATAACCCTTGCTGTTATACTTGGAGTAACAATCGCTATTACATTTGTAATAACCATCACAATCAACTTATAGCATAAACTTACCCAATGCATTTGAGGGATATCATGAAACCACCCTTTTTTGGTTAAAAATGGAACCACCAATCATTATACACAATTCCCAAGAACTAAAAAATAATCATAATAAATGGATTCTTACATTATAAAAACATTCTTTTAAAAATAACTTCTTTAAAAAAAATTGTGCACATATAAAAGAAAACATTTTATTTGAAAATGACTATATAAGATTATAAATTAAGATTAAAATAAAATATTATTCATGATGGTGGTAAAAAAATTAATGTTTTATAACAAAAAAACATTCTTTTTTAATTTTGTAAAAACATTAAATAGGATCCTTAAAGATGATTTTTAATGAGAAATCCCCTTACCTAACATCTGACACATCATAATTGTTTTTTTCCTTCATAAATAATAAAATTATGTTGGTTCTATACTTTATTAAGAACCTTTTTGTTTTTTATTTCATCTCACTTATTACTATGTTAAATATAATTACTTAATTTCTTATGTTCATGTAGGTTGTTTTTATGATATTCGATAAATAAGACCAAAATGAATTTGGTCGGTTAACTATGGTAAAAGTGTAATCATTAAATCATCTCTAGAATAATAATGAAAAAATAATCATTTATGAAAATTAATTATACTCTTAATTTTAAAAATTAAATATGGTTATGAAAAATTAATTAAGTTACAATCATGGAGACGGTTGGTCATACATACGCATGAGTAACATTTCCATTTTTCAATGATCATTATGGAAAGAAAGTAAATATTATTTTATCTTTTTAAAATGATTATAATATAATATATATCATATTAATTATTTAAATATAAATATATATATATATATCCTCCATGTGTTGTGGTAATGGTAAATATACCCCATCGCTCTATTGAGGTGATAGTCCACATGTACTCACGAACAACATTATCATTTTTGTGTGCATAGAAAGGAAAAAATACAAGTGATATATTCTCTTAAATGAATTATAAATATGTTATAAATATCATATATAAACATTAATTCCATAATAATAACCATTATTTAGAGATGGTGATGGAAAACAAATTACATCGATTCATGAGTCGGTAGTCCATTGTACACATGGATGATGAATTATTTTCCCATTTGATGGAATACGAGTTGTATATGGGTCATTAAAAAAGAGAAATAAAATATATTTATATTTATTAGACTATATTTATTATTTTATCATGGTTTAAGAATATTTTATATAGGTGTATGATGAAATAAGACTAAAATGTGTAGTTGAAAACTATACCTCTTATTTAGAAAACCTCATTATCATACCACCTTAAGCCCTATAAGTATGGTATTATGCCTAAAAATGCCTAAAGAAGATTAATTAGAAATATATTATTTGGGAAGGTATTTTTAGAACCAAAAGGAGTTTTAGGTTTGAATAAATGACACGAAGAAGTTCCCTTTTAGAAGATAGGGTGGGGTACTCTTGGCATTTCTGAAAATATTAAATTAATATAAATTAATTTTCCATTAAAGATGGTTCAATGTTGTTTTATTCAGAATATAAGATTATTAGGGGTATAAATACCATCAAAAAATTAAATATAAGTATTTTTTGACAATATTTATACCCACAAATTTTGGTTTTGACCATAATTTAACCACTTTAACTCATATTGTAACAACATGGATTTTAACTCTTTAAGGGTTAATATAATTATTATAAAATGAAAAGGATATATATGGATCGTGGTTGATATTATAATAACTTAAACTAATTTATTATTTTAGTAATTTTTTTATCATTAAGTGAAATAATACTTATTATAAAATATCAATAATGTCAATTTTTAGAGCAATTCATTACATTGACTTCAATAATATCATGATAACACTTATAATTAGAAAAAAAAACTTTTTATTATATATCTATCATGTTATAGTAATATATAAAATTTTTTGATCATGTTATTTATTAAAAACATATTTATTTTACTATTTTCAATATCATTTATTTGATTCTTCCAAAAATTTAATTATTACTACATTAGTATTGTGAAATCATTAATGTAATTATTTATTCCCTAAAAAATAAAAACAATTACCATGATAAATAGAAATACTTTATATTTAAAAATAATATTTATATCTTTACATGTCATTGGTATAACACCATATTAAAAATATTACACTTTTTAAAAACAAAAGTGTGTTATATTTGGCTTTTCATTAAATAAAATATTATAAATGTAATTACCTCATCATAGTGGCCCAAGAAGGTCATAAATTATTCCTTTATATTGATTCATGTGTATGTTTACTCTGCAAACACATAAAATAATAAACAAGAAAATTTCAAAAATACATGATGAATGTTTTTTGTTAATGTTCAATTATGAGTGAGGACACAATGTATGAACACATTAATAGAAATGTATTACATTATTTGAATAATATAAAAAACCATAATGAAATACTATGTCACAAATTCCTTCTATCATTTGAATTTGAACACAAAAAAGTGTTTGTAGTGCTCATCAACCATAGTTGAGGGTGCCTCCTACAACAGGGGACTTCTTGTAAAAGAAATGGGCTGATTAAATAACAATGATATCAAATAAGTATCAATAGATAAATTATTTCATCTTTATAGTAAGTCATTTATTAAATAATGTTTTTGATTTTACAAGTCATCACTTCACTCAATAGTTCAATGAACCATGAATTAATGTGTTTGGAAATTAAAATTCCTATCTTAAACACTTTGAGTGGCGGTGTAGTCATATCTTTTAGACTATGAGGGTAGGTTTCAAGGATTCATTCCACTAGAATAATCATATGAGAGAGTATTTTGATTCTAGTATATAGGGTGGATAATGTTAGATAAAATAGTGCGAAACATTTAATAATTTATATAATCAGTAATTTTTAATCGGTAATCAATTTAAAATGATTGATATTCTAGATTTAATTTTTTATAGAAAATGTCAAGTAATACCACGAGTACATTGTGATAATATTGGAAAATTAAAATATACAAACTAGCATGATTTTATAAATAATATTACATGCACTTATTAAAAGTACCACAACATCAAAATTCATGGTGATGGTGTCCCCAATATCAATTAATCCTCCCCAAGAAGCGAGGGTGGAAAAAATGATAAAAGATACTCTTGAATTACGCATATTATGGTTGTTTCGTAATGTTATAATCAATTTCTGATGTATTTTGGCGACACTACATCTGAACATGGATGAGATTAAATGTAGTCTCATCTTTGATAATTCTATGAGGAGATGGAGATGTGAATATATTAATTGGTGATGACTACACTGGATATGTATAAATTAAAATATAGATCATGATCATTCAATGTATCCCCTTCTCATTTCATTTTCACCCATTTACTCCAGTTTCACTTATGATTACAAAATGATCGGTATGCAGAAAATGATTTATAACCTATTAGGTAAGGTACAGAATCTATAAAACATTAAATAAAGATTAATCTTTAGATCTTTTGA
The DNA here is from genome assembly GCA_963277665.1 of Viscum album. Taxonomy (NCBI): domain Eukaryota; kingdom Viridiplantae; phylum Streptophyta; class Magnoliopsida; order Santalales; family Viscaceae; genus Viscum; species Viscum album. The sequence continues at coordinate 398,761,545 of OY728158.1, forward strand.
TAAACAAGTTGAAAGACAAGGTGAAAATTCCAACAGAAATCATGATGTCAAAGGAACCTTCACAATTTCCTAAAAGAATGTGGTTTAAATAGGATGTTATTTTCTTCACAAATCAGGAAATAAATCTATGTTAATTTAAATTTAATGAACTGAATCAGAGAAGAAATTGGTTTTTTATTCTTCAGGAATATTAATAAATTATAAGTCATGTTTTTTTCATAATTTTGGGTATTAAATACAATATTCCTATTTCATATCTGTATTTAAATATAGTAACCAAATATGTAAAAAACGATACTATAAGTAAGTAGGGTTCTCTAAACAGTTTGGAAGGGGTAGTTCCTATGTCAGTGGTGAGAATCACACTACTTCTAATTTCCAAGTAAATTTTTGTAGTTGAACTTTTGTTAATTATTACCAAATCATTTATCTCAGATGTCTTTTGGAAACTATGATATATTATTATAGTTCAATAATTAATGTTCTATTTGCAGTTCAATACTCAACCAATAGTTCAGTAATTCTATAATAATTGTTAATAGATGGTGAATGTAAAATATAAGACTAATATACCTAGTTGTTGAATGAATTTAAATTTTTAAACAATTATAAATATTTTTCAATGATATAACCAGTATGGTTTTAGAATATTTGGTGTTAAATAACTTTGGTTCTATAACCACACTTATGTATATAGTTTTTGGACTAATAAACCTTTATAAAAAATGTATTACACAAATCTTTCATAACTAGTTAATATTGAGAGAGTGAACTATTATAAGGGTAAGCTAGTGGTATGTATACTTCATAATATTAATTTATTTTTGTAAGGAATTTAAATGTGAAGTATCGTATATGTACAATTAGAAGATATGAGATGCATTGAGCTAGTGTTCCATAGAATATCTTGATCAAGCATTCATCAATCAATATAATGTAAAGTAGATTAATTCATAAATGAACATTCCAACATCCTTGAAAAAGAAATGTTTCTAAAAATGAGGATTGATAATGAATTTTATATGTTAAAATTAATCAATAAAATTTATTTTGGAGAATTTCATAAATGAATATTTCCTTATACACATCAAATTCATGATTTAAGTTAAAGGAGAATCAATGTTGAGATATATATTTATTGTGAAATACTTTTATTTCAAGACATGATTCACAAATAATGATTTTATCCCAGAACCATATTCTGAAAATCCTGAAAAATGGATTTTATATGGGTTATAGTATAATGTAAATCCATTATTTCATAAGGACATATATTTTGATAAAAAGAGTTTGTAAGGATACAAAAAAACGTTCATCAAGAAAAATAATTGCATCTAATGTAATTATCCTTAATGTTTATATGGTTATTAAAGAAATACCTAAGATAAGAAAATATATTTAAGTGATATAATACATATATATAAAAGGGTTAACATCTCTACTTGAGATAGTGGGAGAAATATTGACCAAGTTTTAGTCAACTCTAGGGATGCACAAAAAATTTACATAGGAACAAGTTCCACAAGAGCTTGTAGAGGAGGAATGTTCTTGAGACGCATACTATGTAGGAAGGATAAAACCATTATCTTGTTTTTGTATCCACTAGGGTCAGTGATACATTATTCATTGAGGATAATGAATCATACAAGAAAGCAATATATGGAAATTAACTAAAATTAACCAGATCAATTAAATTTTAGTAATGGATTCCATGTATCAACATATATGGGAATATTATTTTGAATAATGTGGTGGGTATTCAAGTGGTATTATACAAGGATGGTACCAGATTGGTAGCAATAATACTCGATTGGTAATATGAAGTCATTATGATGGAATGCATTAGAATTTTACTTATCATTGCTTATTTCTATAATCATTTTACTGAGAATTAGATGTCAAGACCACAAATCGTGGAAGGTGTCCATACCAAACTAGAAAGAGTTGGTCAAAAAATGGAATTCCAATAAGGGGTGTAAGTTAATGAAATCTAGTTTTGGATTAATGTGAGAAAGAAGATCATATAATATTCATTTGGGTTGAATTTTTTTCCATGTCTTCTTAAGGTTTGTGGTAGCACCATTGTTTTCGAATTAAAATATGTTCGGTGACTTATGGAAAAACAATAATTGGTCATAATATTAGTTATTAAAATAATTGATGTATCTCTATAGATATTAGGTTAATTTAGAAACCTATGTTTGTGGGAACTGGATGTACTCAGGTAGACCTAATAGTTTCTTAGACAAAGTCAATTGTGCATATAATGAAAACGTATTAAAAATAAAAGTTGGAATAATTTGAGAGGTAATTGTTACCAATGTAACATGGAATTAGTCACTCTAAGAAGACATGAATAGGCATAGGAGGATATTAAAGTGGTGAGTTTATTTTCATATGCTTCTACGATGGATCAATAACATATTCCATGTTATGTACTGTAAGTGATATTTTTAGCATATAATCTATGGTTGGAAAATATCAGTTATATCTAAGAGAACTATGAGGTAATAAATCAAAACTATCTGATTATACTTGAGAAAGTAAAAAAGATATGTACCCGGTATGTGTATAGGAAGTGGTATGAGTTTTATAAGGGGACACAAAGTGGTCTTCTTTTAGATCAATGTAATATAATATCACAGTCATGTTATGTTATTGAGAAAGGCAAGCTCATACAAGCTATTGGTAGTTATACCTATAAATACTGAGTATGTTGAAGATTGCAAGGAAGATAAATAAGCAGTGTAGATTATGCAACGATTTGTTTTAGTTTTTGGAATTGAATTATTTTAGTAAAAATTTATCATGATGACAATTCTTCTATCAGTGCTTACCAATATGTCATGTTTAAATAGTGGAAAAAGTATTATACTTAGGAAAAACATATCTTGATGAGTCTTTCTCAAGGAGGTGAGGACGAACATAGTATAATTTCTATTTAGTAGAGATTTAGAATACCCAGTAACTAAAACCATGGCACAACAGAAATATGATCTTAATCATGTGGGAGATAACAAGGATATCAAGAAAGATGGATTTAGTATAATTGGTAGTGTTGTATTAGTGGGTTCCTGAGACCCAAGTAAATAGTAATTTTCAATTACCATATCATGGATACAGTGAGTTATACATGATGTACACTTACCAATATTATTTTCATATCCTTTCATACACTATTTAAATGGTAATTTACATACATAATTTTAGTATCAAAAGGTTATAGCAGTTCCCAATATATAATGAAAACATCAAGATACTATGAAATTAATCTTAAAAGCATTTATCATGGTCTAGATACATCATACTGACTGGACACAATAGATTTATAACTATCAGGTGTTAGGGGCTCATAAGAAATGAGAGTTTTTATCATGAATTTCACCCTTGGTGATCTTGAGAAGATGAGATCACGAGGACAAACCCACCAATAGGAACATCACATGTGTTGGGTGTCATTAGATGTTATGTAATGGCCCGGACCCTCTTGGACCATTACTTTTCCAAAGTGGGGCTCCACCAAAATGGTGGCACCATGAGGGTGGCACCGTGAGGTTGACACCGTGAGGGTGACACCATGAGGGTGGCACCGTGAGGGTGACACCGTGACGGTGGCACCATGTCCCCTTGCCGATCCTTTCTTTCTTTTTCCAATACCTATCTTTTCCGCAAGCCGCAACGTATGTTTTGATTTAAATTAATTCTATTACTCCTTTTAAAACCATTTAAAGCCCATAATTAATTCCTAAAAATCCCTAGAGACCTCCGTGTGTAACTGCCCAACCGCGTGGTCAACCCACGACCCCGCTCCTTATGTGGTTTGGCATTCTCATCTCAACCATATGTGGCTCTTATAAACTAAGGGTTAGATGTGGTTTCTTCCTTCCTAGATCTCGGCTTTTCACGAAAATCTTCTGGTGCATTGGGCGAGCCGCATCGTTATGCGTAGAGTTGCACGCCCGACCTAAGCATTGATAGATGAAGCGATTTTTGTTCAGGCGAGCCGCATCGCTATTCGTGAACTTCCTCCCCTGACCTCAGTGTAGATCGTTGATCCAACAGGTTGGGATTTTCTTCATCGCCTCTCCCTTGGGTGTATCATGCAGGGTGGGCGTGCTTTTGTTTCTATAGAATTGGATAAACCAGACCTAATAAAGATAATGAATAGATTCTATAAATAAAGAAGGGGGTTGTGATTGTTGATGATGTTTTATATTATGATCATATTTCTGAATTGTGTCGGCTTGCGCCTTCTGAAAATTGAGGCCATTGGTGGTCGTTGTTTGTGCACTAATGAACCCCTCGTGGTGTTCTAAATGGCTTGTTCCTAATTGTAAACTCCTGCTGTGATATGTAAATTGGTTAATCACGTATACCCGACTGAATAAATTGAAAGCACCAGGGTTAATCCCTTCTATGCTAACCGCGATCAAAACATGGAATTGAAATCATGGAGCATGTAAAATCTATTAAATATGAAAATACAGGCATGACCCTACTTTATGTTGGTAGTAGTGTTTTTGTTGTTTTTCTTTACTGGCCGTTTGTTGGAGATGTGGGAGGGGATGGGATCCCCTGTTCTTTTTATGCTCTCGGAGGTTATGAAATTGGGGATGGGATCCCCTGTTGATATGGATTCCCTGGTTGTGAGTTTTTAGACATTGTGGTTACTAGTTTATATCATTAATTGGGGTGGGATCCTCTGTTGATGAAAAACCTTTTTGGGGAGGGGACACGGGGCAGTGTCTCGGGGTTGTCTTTGGTTCTAGTACTTAGGGGGATCTCACTTATTCCTTGTTGTTGTAACATTACAAGAGAACCAAGTGTGAATGTTGAAATTGAAGACTGACTGGATTCTTTTCCTTGGTTATTCTTATGGTGTTAGTTGCCCAGAAGTTAGTGAACTTATTTGAACATTATCACTGAACATGAAACAAGAATGGGACAAATGGGTTTTGTTGGCAAGATTCGTGAATCAGACTTGAGTGTTGTTGTGATCTGTAGGCTGTTTGAAGAAAAACCTAGCTTTGGGTGAGTGCTTGTTACCTATATATATACTTGTAGCGTTGTGTTTCTTATTCGCGCCCCACCCAAGTTGAGCACTTAGTGCTGAACACCCCCATTTCATGGGGGAGGGTGTTTTTCCCAACACTATTCTTAGTGGCTGGTTATTAGATCCTTTTCTGATCCCTTTCCTTGATATCCCAAGTATCTTCGGGTAGGCTGTGATGGCCTGAGGTCCATTATTATCCCAAGAACCATCGGGTGGGGTAGTGTGATGGTTGGCCAGGTGTGTGCGACAGGTAGTTTCCCAAGTATCTTAGGGATGAGGCCCAGGTGTCTTCGGGCATTTTGGTAGTTGTTCTGGCCTAGGTGTTTGTAGGCGTGGTTATGTGTGACAGTTGTGGCCTAGGTGTTTGCGGGCAGGATTCGGTAGTGGGACTGCGTGTGGTTGTGGCCCAGGTGTGTGCAGGCGGGTGAGGCTGTGGGACTGCGGTGACAGAATGGCGGGATTGGTTCGATGCATAGGATTTCTCAATAACCAGTGGGAAAGTGGCACGGGGTACCAAAACATCGATGTGCTCTTATTATATATATTACTTGACTTGTGTTATTTGGGGAGTTTGCCTTGGTGAGGCTTGGGTGGATAGTTTTCCTTGATAGGTGTTTGGTTTACTTCTTTTCTCACGGGACTTTAGTACGTTCCCCCACTTGTGCACGAGAGTCTTTGGTTTTCCCTACTGAGTGTACTTGTATGCTCACTGTAACGCCCCGACCCTAGTTACCCAGATTCGGTGCATTATTACATAACATTGGCACGATCACAAGAAAGATCAAATCTCGAAAGACCGATTGGTTTAGTAGCCTTGGAAACACTAGATATATTCATAAGTTTTACATTACATCATAAAATGAAAAACTACTACAACAACATAATGTCTCCATAATCCACACTCATATCCCCACATAATATCCCTGCAGGTCATTCATAATTTACTTCTTCACATCCTGGGAAAAATAAAACATAGAGAAGGGGTGAGCTCAAATGCCCAATAAGGATAAAAATATAGCGGAAACTTTCATAAATGAGAATAAACATTTAAGGCAATGTATAACTCAAACAACATCCTTTAAAACTTGAACTTTCAACATTGTATGGCATAAATAAAATTAAATAATGCCATTTACTCATTCACATGGATATTATACTAATCGAATAATCACATGCAAAATCACTAACCACTTTCATAATGTTGGAATGCATAATGCCAGACTATCATAACCACATAGCCAAGGCCTCGTGCCAAGACTACAAATAAGATTTTGTCAAGGCCTTGTGCCAAGACACTAGTTTGTCTCATGAGACCTACCGATGCATCGAGGAGCTATAGCGGGCTCCACCCGTCACATATTAAGTCCAATGCATTCCCATATGAAAAGGTTTAAACATAACATAAACATTCGTATTAAAACTAGCATACGAAATGTCAATACTTTCACCATAAACCATGAATTGTATAAAAATAGAACATCCACATTCAAAAAAATCACAAAACCTTCAATATAATATAGAAGTTTTGTATCATAACAAATCAACTTTAAATAAGCGTAAAATCCATCAAAGGATGTTGACATAGATGAAATCAAAATTCTTTTTAAAGAAATATCTCTTTTTATTTTGAAATCATTTAAGATCCATATAAAATAAAACATTTTCTTTGAAAATATTTTTATAAGATTGTAAGGAAAACTTTGAAGATTTTATAACGGCAGAAAATAACCGCACTCGCCGTATAAGTTAAAAAAAACATTCTTACCTTAATTCTGTCAAAAAGGTTAAAATGACCTTGTTTTGAAAACGACGGAAAGATTCCTCTTATACAAAGTCAAACAAGGGTATAAATGACTTTAACCCATATTCTTGTAAATAATAAAAATGTTTTGGAATACATTTTGAAGAAACATGGATGTGGATGATAACGAGATCCCAGTAGATTATTACGTATAAACAACCTCGGATAATGAAGAGATTGTGAAATAACCCTTACCTTGTACTTTTCCTTGGTTGGGGTAGGTTAACCTCCTATATAATGGTGAAATAATTATTATTAAATTATACAATAATCATATACATTAATATGATATCATATATGATCTTTTAATATTGATTTGATAATAATATCTTAGTATTATCGTTGTTTCGGGTGTTAACTTACTTCTTTTCTTTCATATGTTTTGTTACGTAAGACATGTTTGTAAAGGATAGGTTGTATATTATTCATATCCAGAATGATATCAAGTCCTTAAACATCATTTTTAAATCATCAAATGATAATTATACTTTAATGGTTACGATGGATAATGAATCTCATCGCGTTCGTGGAGATGGTAGTCCGTACGTACGCACGAGCGACAATATCATTCTTTTGATATTAAAATAATATATAAATGGATGGTATATAATATATACAGAATCATTAACAAGTTATATTTATTATTTACATTAGTTACACATCATTATCATACCCATCCAAATAATATTAAATTGAATAACAATTACACCACGACGTGGAGACAGTAAGCCGTACGTACGCACGTATAGTGACATGTTATTCAAAGGGTGGATAGAATAATGAATATGGTTGTACCATATTTATAATAACATCACAATATATATATGATACTGGAGTTATTATTTTACAATGGTAACAACAAAGGAAGAAGAAGTGGAAGAAGAAATGAACTTAGAAAAGGGTGGTGAAAACATTACCTCTTCTTCGGGTTCTTCCTTTTGATTTGATCAAAAGGGCTCCTTAGGTTGGCTTTTTGATCAAACTAATGCCCCTAGGTTGTAGTGAGGGAAGTTGGGAGAGTATTTGGGCAGAGTTTGGCCGAACCAAAAGGCTTTTAAGGTGTGACGAAATGAGGAGGAGTGCCCTTTTATAAGAGGGGTGAGGGGCACCTTTGGAAAAGCTAGAAATATTAATTTATAATAAATTAATTTTCGGTTTATAATGGCTCCAAAATTTATTATTCAAAGGTTAATGTGGGGATAGGTCGAAAACCACTCAACCAATAGAATTTAGACAGGTTTGGGTACTTATATTAACCTTATCTTTAAGTATTAACTCTAAGTTAATTAGTTTCACTTTTACAATGTCTCTTTGTATTTTTATATAATATGGTTAATAAACTTACTATATACATCCAAACGACCCCCAAGTGGTCCATTAATGATGAACCTATCATGATATAAGTCTCTTGGCCGAACCTTAGATTTTTAGGAATTTAATATCAATTAATAATATAATATTTGTTTTAAGAACTCTTTTATGTCAATTTTGACACTATTCAATAGTTGATTTTTTTGAAACTCATAACAGGTTGATTACTTCGAAAAAAGTCAATTACAGCAATCCTAATATATCATATTATCCTAGAAAATTATTTTAATTCATTAAAAGTTTCATATTATATTTATTTGGGTATTTATAATATCAATTATTTTAATTTTTCACTATTATAGTAATTACTGCATCATCATTGTGTCATAAATAAAATAAATTATTTAATCTCTAAAAATTATAAATAAAATATCATTATGTAGTAAATCTTTTTATATTTCTAATTAATATTAATAATCTAAAATTCAACATATATAACCCTATGTAACAATTGTTTTGCTAAAAGATATATGCTTGTTTCATTTTTGTATTCATTTTAACTTAATTAAAATAAAGTGTCATTATCACTTACAAGTGGAACCATGGGGTCCCAAAATCGACCCAATGATTCCTATGGTCGAACATGTATCAACCAATAAGTCGAGGACACTTTTTAGGGTAATTTAGTATTATTATAATATTATTTTTTAACACTTATTTACCGAATTTACCCTTAACCATGGTAAATAAAATATTTACCGTAGTAATTATTCAAAATGTATAAAAATAAAAGTTACCTATTTACACAATTTGAACATCCTGATTCCAAATATGGAATCCATTTTTCTAAATTCAAAACACAGAAGTGGCAGAAATTAATTTAAAATTAATTCCCGCTGTCAAAACAAAAAGCGTGTTTTTAAGAGATAATAACTATCAAAAGATTGACACTTGTTTATGTTCTGTTTAATTGTAAAATTATGTCCAATGACTAAAATTATATTAAATGGTAAAAATATATTCTAAATATACTTTAAAACCACTCAAATTCATAATTTATCACTATTAATTATTTTGATTAAAAAAGTTGTTTTTAATTAAAATTTAGTAATTTTCACTATTCATCAAAATATGAAAGTTATCCAAAATGTTCCAAAATTTCACCTTAGGCTAAATTCGATATTCTGAATCCAAAAATGAAGTCCATTTTGAAATATAAAATATATATAATTTCAAAAAGTTGGTATTACTATTCATAACGGCTAGTTTGATTGGTTATGGTGTGTTAGAACTCGGAGTTGCGTACAACACACGCTATCACATTATTCAAAGAGAAGCGTACCGTAGAAGCTTGGGGTGTTACATTCTCCCCTCCTTCAAATAATGTCGTCCTCAAAATTTATAGAATACTTATCACATGAAAAGACTCGGGTGGTTCTTCATCATAAGTTCCTCGGGTTCCCACGTTGCCTCTTCCATCTTATGGTTTCTCCACAAAACTTTTACCAGACGCGTCGTCCGGTTTCTCAGTACTTGTTCTCTCGTATCAAGAATCCTGACGGGCTCTTCACAATAGGAAATATCGGGTTCCAGTTCTAATTCCTCATAGGTGAGTACATGTGTTGGATTAGGCATGTATTTCCTCAACAGAGATACGTGGAACACATCGTGAACTTTGGAGAGACTTGGCGGCATTGTCAATCGGTAAGCTACAACCCCAATTCGTTCTAGAATTTTGAAAGGTCTGATGTACCTGGGACTCAATTTACCTTTCTTACCAAAACGTACGACTCCCTTCCATGGAGATACCTTCAGGAAAACATGATCACTGACTTGAAATTCCAAATCCTTCCTTCGATTATCGGCATAGCTCTTCTGCCTACTTTGAGCTGCTTTGATGTGATTTTGGATTACTTTCACCTTTTCCACCGTTTCCTCCACCAGTTCTGGGCCTACATGTTTTCTTTCACCAACGTCATCCCAACAGGTTGGTGTACGACATCTCTTTCCGTATAACGCTTCATATGGTGCCATCTGAATACTCGAATGGAAGCTATTGTTATAGGAAAATTCTACCAGAGGTAAATATTGATCCCACATACCCTGAAAGTCAAGTGAGCAAGATCTCAACATGTCTTCTAAGGTTTGAATAGTCCGTTCTGATTGTCCGTCTGTCTGAGGGTGGTAAGCAGTGCTCAAATGAAGTTCAGTATCCAGGGATTTCTGAATACTTTTCCAAAATCTTGAAGTAAAACGGGGATCACGATCAGAAACAATTGATAAGGGTACTCCATGAAGTCTCACAACTTCATTAATATATAGTCTTGCTAGACGTTCCAGGGGTAGATCTTCTCTTATAGCAAGAAAATGTGCTGACTTGGTAAGACGATCAACAATAACCCATATTGCATCATTCCTTCTAGGAGTCTTTGGTAGCCCCATGACAAAGTCCATCGTAATATTGTCCCATTTCCACTCCGGTATGGGAAGAGGTTGCATGACTCCTGCAGGTTGTTGCCTTCCAGCTTTCACTTGTTGAAAAACCATACATCGTGACACAAAATCAGCAATCTCCCTCTTCATGTTGTCCCAACAAAAATGTTCCTTCAAATCTCTATACATTTTTGTGCTCCCAGGGTGTATAGAGAAATTGGAACTATGAGCATCATCCAGCAATTCCCTTTTTAGATCAGGTAAATCGGGAACACAAAGTCTCTTCCCGAATTTCAAAATTCCATCTTCATACACAAAGTCTCTCAATCTCCCATCATTCACAGCTTTAATCTTCTTTTGGAATTCTTCATCATCGGTCTGATAACTCTTAATCCTTTCTAGTAAAGATGGTTTGGCAACCATTTGAAAAAGCATTGATGTTTCACCTTCCCTGGTTATTCCCATGTCCATATTCACTAGATCCATGAAAATTGGATCCCTTTCAATTCTCATATTGTTCAAAACTCCATGCTCTTTTCTACTCAAAGCATCTGCCACCTTGTTTTCTTTCCCCAGGTGGTAGTGTATCGTGCAATCATAATCCTTGAGTAATTCAAGCCATCTCCTTTGCCTCATGTTGAGTTCTTTTTGTGAGAAAATATACTTCAAACTCTTGTGATCAGTATAAATCTCACATTTTTCACCATAGAAGTAGTGCCTCCATATCTTCAAAGCAAAGATCATAGCTGCTAACTCGAGATCATGAGTAGGATAATTTTTTTCATGAATTTTCAACTGTCGTGATCCATAGGTAATAACTCTATCATTCTGCATAAGGAAACATCCAAGTCCTTTCTTTGATGCATCACTATAAATAACGAACCCATCATTCGTCGATGGTAGAGTCAATATAGGAGCATCGACTAATATTTTCTTCAGTTCTTCAAAACATTCTTCACACTCTTTTGTCCAAAAAAATTTACCCCCTTTACGTGTGAGCTTCGTTAATGGGTTACCCAATCGGGCAAAATTCTGGAAGAAACGTCGATAATAACCTGCCAAACCGATAAAACTGCGTACCTCAGTTATACTCGTAGGTGCTGGCCATTCTTGGATTTCCTTGGTCTTAGAAGGATCAACAGAGATTCCATCTTTAGAGACAATATGGCCAAGAAAAGAAATCTCATGAAGCCAGAATTCACACTTGCTAAACTTCCCATATAATTCATGCCTCCTCAGAGTCTTCAAGATAATGCGCAAGTGATTTTCATGATCTTCGTAGGTTTTGGAGTATACCAAGATATCATCAATAAATACCACCACAAATTCATCGAGATACTCCTTGAAAACTCTATTCATTAGATCCATGAATACAGAGGGTGCATTAGTCAATCCAAATGGCATTACAGTAAACTCGTAATGCCCGTACCTAGTTCGAAATGTTGTGTTCGGAATGTCTTCCTTCTTCACACACAACTGATGGTATCCAGATCAAAGGTCAATCTTTGAAAAGTATTGAGCTCCATGCAGTTGGTCAAATATATCATCAATACGAGGTAGGGGATACTTGTTCTTTATCATTATAGCATTGATCTCCCTGTAGTCGATACATAACCTCATAGATCCATCTTTCTTTTTAACAAAAAGAATAGGGGCTCCCCATGGAGAAACACTAGGGCGAATAAATCCCTTATTACTCAATTCCTCTAGTTGTTTCTTTTGTTCGACTAACTCTACAGTGGCCATTCTATAAGGGGTCTTAGATATAGGCCTTGATCCAGGAATCAAATCAATGGAAAACTCAACTTCTCGTTCTGGAGGATGTCCAGGTAAATCTTCCGGAAATACATCTACAAATTCTTTCACAACAGGTACATCCTCTATTTGAACATTCCTTTCCTCACCGATGGTTATTTCATTCTCTTCCTCCCCAATAATTGAATTTAGTTGAGCTATTGAGGGTGTATCTAAATAAGAATTAGGTGGTGACGATTCTGCTCTAAAGATAAGGTGTTCCTTATCATTATCATCAAGAATCGTAACCTCTTTCTTTTTAAAATAAATCTTCGCATCATAGTCTGAAAGCCAGTCCATACCGAGGATTATATCAAACTCAATCATAGGTATGATGACGAGATCAGCAGATAAAGAAAATTTATGTGATCTAATGGGGACTGATTCACAAAACTTTGATGCAATGATACTTCCCTTAGGAGTTTTAACTGACAACTCCCTTATTAAATCAAATTGGAAATATCTAATTTTCTTAGCAAACTGGGAAGATATGAAACAATGCGACGATCCAGAGTCAAATAATGCATTTGCTAAACTTGAGGAAACCATTAAATTACCTGCCACCACGTCCTTCGGAGCTTCTAGCTCTGCAGTAGTGATAGCATATGCCTGGCCTTGATCCCTTGGCCTTTTCTGAGGTAAGTTCTCCTGACGCTTAGGACATGTATTTGCATAATGCCCCATCTCCCTGCAATTGTAGCACTGAACGTTGGTAGCTTCCTTCTTCCCCTTGCAATCACGAGCTTGGTGGCCTTTTTCACCACACTTGTAATAAACTCCCATTCCCTTCAAGCAAGTACCAGGATGTTTCTTCCCGCATTTACCACAAGATGGATATTCAACCTTTCCCTTCTTCCCCTTATTTCCATTCCCAGATTGATCAGCAGGTCTCTTCTTCTCTTGCTTTGCTTTAAAGTCATAAGACTTGGAGAATTCTTTTTCGGTCTTGATAGCACATGAGACAATGTCTTCGTACGATGAAAAAGATTGTGAGACTAATGCTTGACGGAGAAATGGTTTTAACCCATCAAAGAAATGATCAATATTACTTCTTTGGTTACGTATATAATCACCAGCGTACCTTGCTAACCTTGTAAAGTTAGCCTCATACTTTGTGACATTCTCATCCTCCTTCTGTCTCAGACTTAGAAATTGCCTTTCCATATCTGCTCGATGGTCGCGAGGAAAGTATTTTTCTAAAAACAGATCTTTGAACTCCCTCCATTCCATATTTTATACTTCATCATCTTCCTTCATGTTTTGAATCAATGACCACCATTGATCAGCATCTCCAGTGAGGCGGTAAACTGCCATGATAACGTTTTCCCTTTCACTACTCCCCAAAGCCTGAAATATTTTCTCTAGGGAATTTATCCACTTCTCAGCTACTAAGGGAATTGTATTCCCATTGTACGTTGGTGGTTGTTGCCTCATTAATCGATCTAACATTGATCCTCCATGCTGCGGATCAGGGTGCTCCATACGGGTAAGGTTATTATTAATAACCTGACTAAGTTGTCCCAGTATGGTGATTAGCTGATAAGCACCAGTTGCATCACCAGCCCCACTATAATTATCTTGAGCAGGAGGGAAATCCCTACATGGAGTGCGTGCATTGATATGGTTTCCATTTCTTCCACTAGGCACCATTTCTAAACAATGGCATAAACTAGATCAGTTTATGAATCAAAATACATAATCCCATACTTATAAAACACTTAACATAAATTCAACTATTTATGGATATAATCCACAATCATAAAAATGTTTTCTTTGAGGAAGTATATACTCATAAACCCTTCATAATGATTTGTAAAGAAAATGAGAGTTATCCTAAGCATATCCCCCAGGAGTGTCGTAACCAAGAGTGCAGCAAGGCCCGTTGTCGTGCACCAGTTCCCGTTCGAGTCTAGCTCAAAGCGGTGTTTTCGGGTTTTACCCCTAAGTACATCTGTGCCAGAGCCGCCTCTACCTGCTCGTATCCAGACAGGGATGTATTGCTCGGAAAACTCACAAAATCTCTACAATACCAAAATTCTAGGAAGTTCTTCTATACTAATCCTCAAAGTTCATCTTAGGTCTACGTGCTCTAATCAGAGTTTATCTAAATCTAGCTTCCAAGGTTTGTACTAAACTTCCTCTAATACCAACTGTAACGCCCCGACCCTAGTTACCCAGAGTCGGTGCATTATTACATAACATTGGCACGATCACAAGAAAGATCAAATCTCGAAAGACCGATTGGTTTAGTAGCCTTGGAAACACTAGATATATTCATAAGTTTTACATTACATCATAAAATGAAAAACTACTACAACAACATAATGTCTCCATAATACACACTCATATCCCCACATAATATCCCTGCAGGTCTTCCATAATTTACTTCTTCACTTCCTGGGAAAAATAAAACATAGAGAAGGGGTGAGCTCAAATGCCCAGTAAGGATAACAATATAGCGGAAACTTTCATAAATGAGAATAAACATTTAAGGAAATGTATAACTAAAACAACAACCTTTCAAACGTGAACATTCAAAATTGTATGGAATAAATAAAATTAAATAATTCCATTTACTCATTCACATGGATATTCTATTAATCGAATAATCACATGCAAAATCACTAACCACTTTCATAATGTTGGAATGCATAATGCCAGACTATCATAACCACATAGCCAAGGCCTCGTGCCAAGAGTACAAATAAGATTTTGTCAAGGCCTTGTGCCAAGACACTAGTTTGTCTCATGAGACCTACCGATGCATCGAGGAGCTATAGCGGGCTCCACCCGTCACATATTAAGTCCAATGCATTCCCATATGAAAAGGTTTAAACATAACATAAACATTCGTATTAAAACTAGCATACGAAATGTCAATACTTTCACCATAAAACATGAATGGTATAAAAATAGAACATCCACAATCAAACAAATCACAAAACCTTCAATATAATATAGAAGTTTTGTATCATAACAAATCAACTTTAAATAAGCGTAAAATCCATCAAAGGATGTTGACATAGATGAAATCAAAATTCTTTTTAAAGAAATATTTCTTTTTATTTTGAAATCATTTAAGATCCTTATAAAATAAAACATTTTCTTTGAAAATATTTTTGTAAGCTTGTAAGGAAAACTTTGAAGATATTATAACGGCATAAAATAACCGCACTCGCTGTATAAGTTAAAAAAACATTCTTACCTTAATTCTGTCAAAAAGGTTAAAAAGGACCTTGTTTTGAAAACGACGGAAAGATTCCTCTTATAAAAAGTAAAACAAGGGTATAAATGACTTTAACCCATATTCTTGTAAATAATAAAAATGTTTTGGAATACATTTTGAAGAAACATGGATGTGGATGATAACGAGATCCGAGTAGATTATTACGTATAAACAACCTCGGATAATGAAGAGATTCTGAAATAACCCTTACCTAGTACTTTTCCTTGGTTAGGGTAGGTTAACCTCCTGTATAATGGTGAAATAATTGTTATTAAATTATACAATAATCATATACATTAATATGATATCATATATGATCTTTTAATATTGATTTGATAATAATATCTTAGTATTATCGTTGTTTCGGGTGTTAACTTACTTGTTTTCTTTCATATGTTTTGTTACGTAAGACATGTTTGTAAAGGATAGGTTGTATATTATTAATATCTAGAATGATATCAAGTCCTTAAACATCATTTGTAAATCATCAAATGATAATTATACTTTAATGGTTACGATGGAGAATGAATCTCATCGCGTTCGTGGAGACGGTAGTCCGTACGTACGCACGAGCGACAATATCATTCTTTTGATATTAAAATAATATATAAATGGATGGTATATAATATATACAGAATCATTAACATGTTATATTTATTATTTACATGAGTTACACATCATTATTATACCCATCCAAATAATATTAAATTGAATAACAATTACACCACGACGTAAAGATGCCATTATCACTTACAAGTGGAACCATGGGGTCCCAAAATCGACCCAAAGATGCCTATGGTCGAACATGTATCAACCAATAAGGCTAGGACACGTTTTAGGGTAATTTAGTATTATTATAATATTATTTTTTAACCCTTATTTACCGGATTTACCCTTAACCATGGTAAATAAAATATTTACCGCAGAAATTATTCAAAATGTCTAAAAATAAAAGTTACCTATTTACACAATTTGAACATCCTGATTCCAAATATGGAATCCATTTTTCTAAATTCAAAACACAGAAGTGGCAGAAATTAATTTAAAATTAATTCCCGCTGTCAAAACAAAAAGCGTGTTATTAAGAGATAATAACTATCAAAAGATTGACACTTGTTTATGTTCGGTTTAATTGTAAAATTATGTCCAATGACCAAAATTATTTTAAATGGTAAAAATATATTCTAAATATACTTTAAAACCACTCAAATTCATAATTTATCACTATTAATTATTTTGATTAAAAAAGTTGTTTTTAAATAAAATTTAGTAATTTTCACTATTCTTCAAAATATGAAAGTTATCCGAAATGTACCAAAATTTCACCTTAGGCTAAATTCAATATTCCGAATCCAAAAATTAAGTCCATTTTGAAATATAAAATATATATAATTTCAAAAAGTAGGTATTACTATTCATAACGGCTAGTTTGACTGGTTATGGTGTGTTAGAACTCGGTGTTGCGTACAACACACGCTATCACATTATTCAAAGAGAAGCGTACCGTAGAAGCTTGGGGTGTTACACTCACCCTACGTATATAAAACTGCTTTCAGGTTTCCAGGTGGACTTCAGGGATCGCGCGGGACCATCCTAGCTCAGACTTTTGGGGCAGTTGTAGTTGCTGTTTTTCTTTCTTTGGTACTTACCTTTGTAGTCACCTTTTGTACGTTGTGGCTCTTACTTTTGGAACATGCATGTGGGAATGGTTTACTTTTGTCTTTACTTTTCTTTTACCTTGGTGGTGTTGGGTTTCATCATCTTATCTCTCGATCCTATAAAACAAAAAGGGTAATTCCTTCCATTTGTGTGTAATTTATATAGCCTTGGTGAAAGTCGCCACTCCGGGACCAATTGAAGGCGGGTTTCGGGGGTCATTATCTCTCCTTCAACTTAATGACGGAAGGGCCTGGCAATCTACTGACCCTTACCACCTTTTGGTGAAGTTGGGTTGTGACAGAATGGTATCAGAGGTGATGGTTGAGAGATAGGATGGAGTCTAGAGTTAGGCATAGTGAGGATTGCATGGGATGGTAAGGCAGCAGTGTTGGGTGAACCTGGTGCGTGAATTAGGCCAGGGAAGACTGGCTTGGACACGGGATTTTAGGCCCCCCTGTAATTCGATGTAAGGACTCTGGACCAACCAAACTACCAAGTGACTCCACGTTGATTATAGGGTAGAGACCCTTGGAAAGGTACATGCAACATAATTACTTGTGTTCTCGTGTTTCTGGGATGTCTTGGGAATTAAGAATAAATTAAAATTTTAAGAAGTTTTAAGAACGATATTCTGAACTGCTTGGGATTAGTCATTCCTTTTTTACCTTGCAGCTATGGCACCTGGAAGGCGACCACATGTGGTACAGCCGATTGAGGCCCCGGAGACTACTTTGGCCGATCGGCAGAGAGCTGATCGAGAGGAAGAGGATGACCAGTGGAAGAAGACTCTTCGGGCCTTCTAGCGATAGACCCTCGAGAAGTACGAGGGAAACACCTCTGACATGAAGGCGGAAGGATGGATAGAGGAGCTACTCTCCCTCCAACAGGGGAGTATTTCCATGAGGGAGCTAGGGATCAAGTTCAAGAACCTCCTATGTTTTTCTACGGACCTATTTCTTGAAGAGAAGTCTCAGGCAAGACATCTGGAGGAGGCGCTCCGACCCTCCCTCCAGTATGTTGTTACCCCATTTACCCTTCTGACGTACTTGGAGGTCCAAAAAAAGGTCAAAGTGGTGGATAAGATAAATGCTCTATGAGTAGTGTCACGAGAGGGAATCCAGGTTGGACCATCGACCGGAACAACCGTCAGCACTAGGCCTCCAGTGTCAGGACCCTCCAGGTTCTGACCGGCAGGGAGTAGGCCGCGGCAGTTTCAGTTTCGATCCCCTGGTCCTATCCCTTCTCCTTCAGGACCAGGACCGCGATACTTCGTCTGTGGGAGCCCTGGGCATCTCCAGAGTCAGTTACTGGACCGGGTACAGTACGGTGGTGGCGGACATCCCCACCACCCACACCAGCAGCAGCTTCCAGCCAGACCTTTCCAGCAACATCAGCAGGGACAGCGAGCTCCCGCACCTCCGAGGACAGACGTGGGAGGAGGGGGCCGACCTCAGGGTGCTCCTCAGGGACCTTGACCAGGGCATGTTCGGGGAGGTGGCTGACAGCCGAGGGGCAGAGGAGCTAGGTGTGGATAGATACACGCTACGTAGGCAGCAGTTCCAGCAAGTCTGGAGGTTGTTCTAGGTACTATCAGTTTGTTTAGCACTCTTGCTTATTCCTTGTTCGATACCGGAGCTTCGCACTCCTTTGTTGCACCTAGTCTAGCCCGTGCCTTGGGTCTAGATGGTGAGAGACTTCCAGTTCCCCTGGTGTTGAGCACACCAGTTAGAGGTCAGACCAATATTTTGTTTGTTTTTAGAGGATGTAGACTGATGATAGGTCCACATCAGTAGGTTAGGGATCTTCTCTTGCTACAGATACAGCCATACGATGTCATCCTAGGCATCGACTGTCTATTCTCTATGTGTGTCGTCATCGACTGTTTCCCGAGGAAGGGTTGTGTTCTCAGACTTGGGCGGCTGGCGTGTTACCTTCACCAGCGAGCGAGGAGGTCATAAGGGTAGCAGGTGAGAGGAACCCCTCCTCTCCTTGATAGTCGAGCTTTCAGAAGAGTCAGTAGATGCTAAGGTGGTGGAGGTTCCATAAGTTTTCTGTGAGTTTATGGACATCTTTCTTGAGGAGGTGACGACTCTACCCCCTTGATTTGGTATCGTGTTCGGGATAGACCTGTAGCCCGGTGCTTGTCCGATCTCGATGGATCCTTACCAGATGGCACCTTTAGAGCTACGGGAGTTGCGGATCCAGATTGAAGATCTGATGAAGATGGGTTATGTTCGTCCAAGTGCGTCACCTTGGGGTGATCCAGTCTTGTTTTCAAAGAATTCATATGGTGGTCTCAGGTTGTGCATAGACTACAGGAGGCTAAATCAGGTG
Organism: Viscum album; assembly: GCA_963277665.1. Lineage (NCBI taxonomy): Eukaryota > Viridiplantae > Streptophyta > Magnoliopsida > Santalales > Viscaceae > Viscum > Viscum album. The sequence continues at coordinate 398,781,156 of OY728158.1, forward strand.
AGGATCAAGAATCTCTACCCTCTTCAGAGGATAGACGATCTTTTCGACCAGCTGAAAGGGGCATGATGGTTCTCGAAGATCGACCTGCGGTCTGGGTACCACCAGCTGAGAGTGAAGGAGGGAGACATCCTGAATATGGCTTTCAGGTACAGATATGGACACTTCGAGTTCTTAGTCATGCCCTTCGGTGTTACAAATGCCCCGGCTGTGTTCATGGGGCTTATGAACTCCATCTTCTGGGAGTACCTAGATCAGTTCGTAGTTGTGTTCATCAACGACATCCTGGTCTACTCAAGATTGGAGGAGGACCATGCAGAGCACCCGAGGATGGTTCTGGCGGTTCTCTGACATCATAATCTCTATGGGAAGTTGTCGAAATGGAAGTTCTGGACACAAGAAATGCACTTCCTTGGGCACGTGGTGTCCGAGCAGGGGGTAGCGATGGACCCATCAAAATTTGAGGCGGTTGTTTCTTGGGCAGCACCCAAGAATGTGGCAGAGGTCTGTAGTTTCCTTGGGCTGGTAGGTTACTTTCAAGGGTTCATACCCAACTGATCCCAAGTAGCAGCCCCTTTGACAGCCCTTACCAAGAAACACCAGGTTTTCATGTGGAGTGAGCAGTGCGAGTCAACCTTCAAATATCTCAAGGAGAAGTTGGTCAGTGTCCCAGTACTGAGATTTCTAGAAGAAGGGGCGACGTATGAGGTGTTCTGCGATTCTTCAGGACAGGGCCTGGGATGTGTGTTGATGCAGCAACAAGGGGTGGTCTCTTATGGGTCCAGGCAACTACTCCCTCATGAGCGTAATTACGCCACCCACGACCTGGAGCTTGCAATGGTCGTTTGTGTGCTAAAGTTATGGAGGCACTACCTCATCAGAGAACGCTTTGTGGTCTTCACGGATCACAAAATATTGAGATATATCTTCTCCCAGCTGGACCTAAACTTGTGACAATGGAGATGGGTGGAGTTCCTCCAGGATTACAACTTCGAGATCTCTTATACATAGGGCAAGGGAAATGTATTGGTCGATGCCTTGAGCAGGGGGACGCAGAAGGATGCGGTCGGAGAGTCGGCGGATGCCTGGAAGGTGATTGAGGAGTTGGATGCTTTACACTAGGATGCGAGGATGGATAGCAGTAGAGGCTACCTATATCAGATGAAAGTGCAGTCATCTCTATTTCAACAGGTGGAGGAGTCTCAGTGGGGAGACCCAGAGTGCGAAGTGGTGCGTGACCGAGTTGACCAGGGAAATGCTCCGGAAGGATGGACAGAGGATGGTTAGAATTGGATGCTTTTCCAGGGAAGGTTGTTTGTTCCAGAGGTGGTGCGCGACAAGGTTCTCAGTGAGTTCCACAAATCACCCCTGGAAGTACACCAAGGAGTTTCCAAGATGTACCAAGGACTGAAGAGGCAGTTTTGGTGGCCCGTAGTTAAGCGATTAGTGGCAGAGTTTGTGGCCATGTTCTTAGTGTGTCAGCAAGTGAAGGCTGAACACCGAGTTCCATGCGGCCTACTGCAGCCTCTAGATGTCCCCGAGTGGAAGTGGGATGAGATCTCGATGGATTTTTTCATGGTACTACACAAGGTCCAAGGGGGATATGACACCATCTGGGTGGTAGTGGAAATGTTGACAAAATCGTCTCACTTTCTGGCGATCAGGGAGTCGAGTGCAGTGGATGCTTTGGCACGAAGGAATGTGGATGAGGTGGTGTGGTTGCATGGAGTTCCGAGGTCTATAGCCTCGGATTGGGATTCACGGTTTACCTCGTGAGTTTGTAGAGGATTGCATCATTCTTTTGTCACCCAGCTATGCCTTAGCACTTCTTTCCATCCCCAGACAGATGGACAAACCGATTGCACCATCCAGACCTTGGAGGATATGATGCGGGCATGTGTTCTGGACTCAGGAGGATCATGGGTGCAATACTTTCTTCTGTTAGAGTTTTCCTACAATAATATCTTCCACTCTACCATTGTCATGGCCCCATTTGAAGATTTGTAGAGGAGTCCATGTCGTTCACCTGTGTGTTGGGCCGAAGTAGGAGAGGCAGGCATCGTGGGCCCGGAAGTGGTGCAGAGCATGACATAGAAGGTTCAACTCATACGGGAAATGATGTAGGTGGCCCAGGACCGATAGAAGTCGTATGCTGATACCAGGAGGATGCCCTTGGAGTTTGAGGTTGGAGACAACATGTTCTTGAAGGTCACCCCTCAGCGTCTGCAATGGAGGTTCGACAAGGGGAGTAAGATTTCTCCCAGGTTCATCGGACCCTTCGAAGTGTTGCGGCGGGTCGGCGAAGTGGCTTCTCAGCTAGCGTTACCACTACTGCTACTGAGGATACATGATGTCTTCCATGTGTCCCAGCTCCTTCGGTATCTGCACGACGATTCACACATCCTTGATTGGGGTGAGCTGGACATCATGGACGATGTGACTTTTGTGGAGATACTAGTGATGATCGAGGATCGCAAGGAGAAGGTGCTTCGTGGGCAAACCATCCCCTTGGTTCGTGTGTTTTGGAGACATGGTGGGCTTGAAGAGAGTACGTGGGAGAGGGAATCACATATGCGTACCCAGTACCCAGGGTTGTTTTGAGTTTTGTTCCTTGTTGTACCTGTTGTGGTAGAACGTTTTGTCTTTTTGGCTATGAAATGTACTGGTTTTCTTTCCTCTGATTGTGTGTGAAAATTCCTGGCAATGGGGGAGGAGAGAACCTAACCCCTAATCAAGACGCATTAAGGTGGATGGGATTAAACCTGTGCGGGTGAGTCAGTGCTGCCCAAGCGGATAATATATTGACATGGGGGAGGAGACTCCCCAACCCACATGCCCGGGATGTTTGGCATGGTATGTTGCTTGGTTCTTGATAGGGAAGTGTTTTTAGTTAGCATGGGTTCCCTTCTAAGAGGTATCTTTCGAGGTGGTTGTTCGGACCCTCTCTTTCCTTCTTGGGTTGTTTTGATTCTCTAGGGTGAGAATCGTTTAAGTGGTATCTAATGTAATGGCCCGGACCCTCCTGGGCCATTACTTATCCAATGTGAGGCTCCACCAAAACGGTGGCACCGTGAGGGTGACACCGTGACGGTGGAACCGTGACAGTGGAACCGTGATGGTGGCACCGTGAGGGTGGAACCGTGATGGTGGCACCATGAGGGTGACACCGTGAGGGTTCCACCGTGAGGGTGACACCATGAGGGTGGAACCGTGAGGGTGACAGCGTGACGGTGGCACCATGTCCCCTCGCCGAGCCTTTTGTTCTTTTTCTAGTACCTGACTTTTCCTCTCCCGCAGCATAAGTTTCTATGTAAATTAATTATTTTACTCCTTTTAAAACCATTTAAATCCCATAATTAATTCCTAAAAATCCTGAGAGACCTCCCTGTGTAACTGCCCAACCGCGTGGTCAACCCACGACCCCCGCTCCTTATGCGGTTTGGCATTCTCATATCGACCATCTGTGGCTCTTATAAAATAAGGGTTAGTTGTGGTTTCTTCCTTCTTCGATCACGGCTTTTCATGAATAGATTCTGGTGCATTGGGTGAGCCACATCATTATGTGTAGAGTTCTGCGCCTGGCTTAATCATTGATAGACCAAGCGATTTTCGTTCAGGTGAGCCGGATCGCTATCCGTGAACTTCCTCCCCCAACCTCAGCATAGATCTTTGATCCAACAGGTAAGGAATTTCTTCATCAACTCTCGCTTTGGTGTATCATGCAGGGTGGGCGTGATTTGGTTTCTGTATAATTGGATAAACCAGACATAATAATGATAATGAACGGATTATATAAATAAAGAAGGGGGGTCTGTTATTATTGATGTTGTTTTATATTATGATCATATTTCTGAATTGTGTCGGCTTGCGCCTTCGGAAAATTTAGCCCATTGATGGTCGTTGTCTGTGCACTAATGAACCCCTCGTGGTGTTTTAAATGGCTTGTTCCTAATTGTAAAATCCTACTGTGAAAAGTAAATTGGTTAATCACGTATACCCAGCTGAATAAATTGAAGGCACCAGGGTCAATCCCTTATTTGATAACCCCGGTCAAAACACAGAATTGAAATCATGGAGCGTGTAAAATCTTTTAAATCTGAAAATAAAAGTGTGACCCTACTTTGTGTTGGTAGTAGTGGTTTGGTTGTTTTTCTTTTACGGGCTGATTGCTGGAGATGTGGGAGGGGATGGGATCCCCTGTTCTTTTTATGCTCTCTGTGGTTCTGAAATTGGGTATGTGATCCCCTGTTGATATGGATTCGGTGTTTGTGAGTTTTAAGACCCTATGGTTACTTGTTCATATCATGAATTGGGGTGGGATCCTCTGTTGATGAATAAACTTTTTGGGGAGGGGACACGGGGCAGTGTCTCGGGGTTGTCTTTGGTTGCAGTACTTCGGGGGATCTCACTTATTCCTTGTTGTTGTAACATTACAAGAGAACCGAGTGTGAATGTTTAAATTGACAATTGACTGGATTCTTTTCCTTGGTTATGCTTATGGTTTTAGTTTCCCAGTAGTGCATGAACTTATTTGAACATTATCACTGAACATGAAACAAAAATGGGACAAATGGGTTTTTTTGGCAAGAGTCGTGACTCGGACTTGAGTGTTGTTGTGATCTGTAGGTTGTCTGAAGAAAAACCTAGCTTTGGGTGAGTGCTTGTTACCTATATATATAATTGTATCTTTGTGTTTCTTATTTGTGCCCCACCCAAGTTGAGCACTTAGTGCCGAACACCCCCATTTCATGGGGGAGGGTGTTTTCCCCAACACTATTCTTAGTGTCTGGTTATTAGATCCTTTTCTGCTCCCTTTCGTGGATATCCCAAGTATCTTCGGGCAGGCTGTGATGGCCTGAGGTCCATTATTAGCCCAAGAACCTTTAGGTGGGGTAGTGTGATGTTTGGACCGGTGTGTGTGGAAGGTAGTTTCCCAAGTATCTTCGGGATGAGGCCCAGGTGTCTTCGGGTGTGGAAGTGGATCTTCTAGCCCAGGTGTCTTCGGGTGTGGTGGTAGTTGTTCTTTCCTTGGTGTTTGTAGGCATGGTTACATGTGAAAGTTGTGGCCCAGGTGTTTGCGGGCGGGATTTGGCAGTGGGAATGCGTGTGGTTGTGGCCCAGGTGTGTGCAGGTGGGTGAGGCAGTGGGACTGCGGTGAAAGAATGGTGGGATTGGTTCGATGCGTAGGATGTCTCAATAACCAGTGGGAAAGTGGCGTGGGGTACCCAAACATCGATGTGCTCTTATTATATATATTACTTGACTTGCATTATTTGGGGAGTGTGCCTTGGTGAGGCTTGGGTGGATAGTTTACCTTGATAGGCATTTGGTTTACTACTTTTCTCAAGGGACTTTAGTAAATTCCCCACTTGTGCAAGAGAGTCTTTGGTTTTCCCTACTGAGTGTACTTGTATGCTCAGCCTATTTATATAAAACTGCTTTCAGGTTTCTAGGAGGACTTCGGGGATCGCGCGGGACCATACTAGGTTGGACCATTGGGGCAGTTGCAGTTTTTGTTTTTCTATCTTTGGTACTTACCTTTGTAGTCACCTTTTGTACTTTTTGGTTCTTACTTTTGGAACATGCATGTGGGAATGGTTTACTTTTGGCTTTACTTTTCTTTTACCTAGGTGTTTTTGGGTTTTGTATTCTTATCTCCCAATCCTATAAAACAAAAAGGTTAATGTCTTCCATATGTGTGTAATTTCTATACCCTTGGTGCTAGACGCCACTCTGGGACCTATTGAAGGCGGTTTTCGGGGGTCATTATCTCTCCTTCAACTTATAGAAGGAAGGGCCTGGAAATCTGCTAACCCTTCCCTCCTTTTGGTGAAGGTGGGTGATGACACGTTACTATAAAATAAAATGTGTTTAGAGACATGTTTTTTTCCTTGTAAGAATTTGAAATATTTTTATATGTATTTCTAGAGATAGGTGTTGTGACAACATATGATTCCAAGGCCCTGTGTTCCCTGAATTAATTTCATTAAAATATTGAATATGTTTTATATTTAACATATTAAACTTCTTAAATAAAATGGGATAACTCTTAATCAAAAGCTTGGATTTAAAATGTGAGACAACAGTTGAGTCTATAATGTGGATTTTACCCTATTATCATAATAAAATGGGTCGGCACGGGACATTTGGACTCCTCAATCGTTGTCGGTACATTCAGTAATATAAAAAAATAATTAATTATTTATGTATTTCATTTTGATGCAAAATATTTTTTTATAATAATAATTCAATGGTTATCCTAATAATTTTATAACCTCCAATGATACTCTCCTTCCTCCTTCTATTGGTGGATCACATTGGACGATGGAAAAATTCCAGATCGGAGCAGATCAGGATACTGCTAACGCAATGATCCCTCTTCCTTGATGGTGAGTACATTCTTCATTAATGAATGATAAAAAATCTAGGTAGAACTCTTCTATTGAGAATTTATACCCTTTGATTAATTTTTCTAAGTATATCTTACCTTTTTCTTTGATCTATGCTAGTTATGGCCAATTTCATACTCCTGAGTACAAAAACAAAAGTTTTCATCAGTTTTTTTTTCAACTTTGGATTTTTATTCTTCATCGTTAGCCAATAATGCTTGGATAATGATGTTTAATCCTTGGTTTTTTTCTTTCTCATTTTCTTCACATACATCACCAATTGGACCCCATTGTCCTGGTTTGACTTTTCGGGGCAGCACCAATCCCAATCCGACTCCAAAAACTATAATCGAATCATGTGTGAGGAGAGGATCGATGAAATAATACTAGATCTGAACATTTTTTCAAGGTGAGATATTTGTTTCAATGTTTTGGGATAAATAAATCAAGGTTGGAATGAAAAGTGGTGTGAAATATGTGCGATGAGACCCCCAAAAACCACTAGAGACGATTTATATTGAATGATGGCTAGAGACCCCAATTTTCAGAAAACAAAATCCATCATTTTCTAGAGTATTTAAGGCCAAAACCAAAGGGATATATCATATTTGAGGTATGGAAATTAGATATGAAGATTCTGTTGAAAACCCGAGTACACATTATGCACAAGTATGAACACGCATCATGTATCCACTTAGTGATGGTAGCCTGGGTTTTGAAAAAAAAATGATGACACAATGAGTATCTATCCTACATGATGTGTACCCCTTCTTCAAATGGACAACACATGTGGAGTATAACATGGCTGGGAACCAATGTGGAAGTATACATCCAGGGACAAGGTTTTGTACACTAGTACCAAAAAATGAGGTCCAGTACATGGACACGGGGTTAGCACAATGACATAGGGTCTGGTACATGGACACGTGATCAGCATATAGACATGGGGTCCGGTACACGGTCACATCCATAAGGACACATCCTAGTCCTGACTATCATGGACATGTTGTGTAGTCCACCTATATGGCATATACTCCTACATTATTTGGAGCTGTGAGCCATCTAGGGACACGACCACACGGTTCTATGGGAACACACACCATAAGGGTCCCCTCACATATCATGAACCCCTTGAACTATTTTTAAGAAGCTTTAATATTATGTATCTCCTTCATTTGAACATGGATGTTGTCCCATGAGTGGCCTATCATGAGTTTTATTCACATATAATTCCATGGTTCTTTTGGTTGTGGCTTTAGAGATATGATTTGAAATGTTATGGTAAAAACACTTGTTGAGGCAATTCCTGACACTAGTAGTGATCTAGTAGAATCACTAGAGACTATTGAGTTGAACCCACTAGTAGATATGGTAAATGGAGTCCTTGACCTTGATAGTAGAACCCCCTATTAGAATGGAAACAGTTCCTATCAAACTGCCTCCTAAGTGGAACCTCCTACTTGGTAGGGTGTGGGTCCTCGTTGACTATAGTGTAACCCCCAATCATATCAGGGCATGGGTCCTTGACCTATAGATTGGAACCCCCCCCCCCCCATCATCATCATAAGTGCGGGTCCTCTACCACCTGAGTGGAACCCCCTACTGGGTTTGGAATGGGTCCTCAATGACCAGATTGGAACCACCTATTATACTACGACATAGGTCCTTGAACTATAGAGTGGAATCTCCCATTAGCAAGGGTGCATTCCCTCTACCTTCCAAGTGGAACCCCCTATTAGATAGGGCGTGAGTCCTTATGACCAGTAGAGTCGATACACCCATCAACATGGGTGTAGGTCCACTACTACAAATACAGGAAAGGGAAGTGCCCCCTTATATCTGCGCTAAGCAAAACTGATGATAAAGGTTACCCTGTATCAATGCTAAAATTTTAGCGCCGATACAGGATCTCTGTATCAGTGCTTTTCTAGCTCTGATAGAGGGCATCTGTATCAGCGCTAGAAAAGCGCTGATAAATACATCCTGTATCAGTGCTAAAATTTTATCACTGATACAGGGTAACCTTTATCAGTGCTAAAGAAGCACTGATAAAACGATCCATTATCAGCTCTTGAAAGTCGCTGATAAAGACACTCTGTATCAGCGCTAAAATTTTAGCGCTGATACAGGAATGATTTATCAGCTCTTTTTTATCCATGATAAAGAGTACCATTATAAGCGCTAAAAAAGCGTTGATAAAGGATACCTTTATCCGCGCTAAAATGTTAGCGCTGATAATGGTAGTCTTTATCCGTGCTTTTTTAGCGCTGATATAACCTTAGTCCATTTTTTTATAAAGTCGGTCATACACTGCCCTCGTTTTATGGTGACCTAAAGCTCTCACGGTAGTGGAACCTTACGACTCCCCTATGCCACCTGCACTTCTTTTGCCAGACATCCTCCGCCCTCGCTCCTCTTTGCCGGTCCTCCGCCGCCCGCAACGCCCCTTCAGTTTGCCAGACCTCCACCGCCCGCAACACCCCTTCAATTTTCCAGACCTCCGCTTCCCGCAACGCCCGGCTTCTTATTGCCAGACCTCTGCCACCCTCACTTCGCATTGCCGGACCTTCGATGCCCGCAACACCCTCTTCTGTTTTCTGAACCTCTACCGCCCGCAATGCACTCTTGGGTTTGTCGGACCTCCCAAAGCATGTTTTCCAAATATTTTTTCAATATTGTTCTTTTTGAAGTTTGAATAATTTATTTGGGTTAAATATTTATGGTTACGGTGTTTAATTGTATCCTTAGGTCCTTTCCTTTGTTCTGTTGGTGGTTTCATTCTGGTTTTGTGAAGATATCAATAAATAGGTAGGTTGTTCTATTATTTGACATTGTTTTAGGTGTTTGATATGATTTATTTGGTTCTAAAATGGTTTTATAAGTTGTATGGGTTGTGGTAAACATGTTTTCCAATTTTTTGTTGTGTGTAAGGGTTTGATAATGACTTGACTATTGTAAATTATTGGTTTTCATGTGTGTTTATATTATTGGAAGTGTGATTGTATAAAATAGATATAATTTTATATAGGGTGGAATTGAGAACAATGGAATCCTCGTGATGGAGAATAACCCAACCCCATAAACTCATTTATACCTAGAATACATTAATTCAAACAATAATACATCACCAAAATTTAGTAAACCTTCCCAAACCAATTCCCTCCACCCTTAGGAGTACCGTGAAACACCTAATTTTAGTGGAAAACAAGTAATTAGAATGTAATTAAATGAATGCAGATAATAGGATGTTACATTGACTATATCAATGGTGTTACAAATAATGGTTATAACAAGGGGATAATTATAATTAATATGTCATTAATAGTCCATATTATATTATTATAAATCGAAACATCATCATTGGAAAAACACTTTTTCAAAACATGAGACATTCTAATATTATAAACTTGTGGAATCATCTACCAAAATATATTTAATTCCATAAATTATAAGACATTAAGTTACTATCTTTATCTTATTGGTGAACTCCAACAATATTATTTTAATCTACACTAGGGTACACTAGTCAGTGTAGTAGTCTAATCTAGTTTATCATATAACATGATATCTCACATAGTTACCTATGTTTCCCTTACCATAAATTATATAGAGATAATAAAAAAGTATGTCACTAAAAAACTATAGGTATTATTAATGTAACATAACAAATAAATATCCACTAACATCCAAAACCATCTTAATAAATAATCAATTTCTCATATACATCCATGGCTCATACAGAAATTAAATTCATCCCATTAACTCAAAATTTGTTGAAACCACATTCCATAAATGTTAAAAGACAAATTAATCAAAATTGTGTCCCATAAAATCACTAGACGGACAAATAACCTATAATGAACTAGTCAAAACACATATTTTTACTGCCATAGTTGTTAGGGTTTAGTGAGAAAAAGGAAACCAAGGATCCCTTGGTGGTGATGGTTGATATATGTGCTAGTAGTTCACCTTTTGTTGATTGTTATTGGTTGTGGAATGGGGATGTTGACCCTCCTATTTAATGGAGGCTTGGTTTTATTTTTGGTTCCCATACCTTTTTTTTTGTTATTTTGGTTTTGGATGAAATTGTTAAATGCTTATCCCCTATTGCAGTGTTTTCTTTTGGTCGATTATATTTTGAAACTTGGTTATGCTATGGTGTTTGATTTTTATGTAATATTTATGGTTTTTTACATGAAAAAACCATTCCCAAAGGTGTTACTCAATGCCTAGGAACTAGTTACAACCCATGGGGATTGGTAATTCCCTTTGGACCTTCCCACGAGTTGGGTCAAGTGTCAAGTGGGATGGAAACCTGGCCTAGTTCATGACAAGAAGTCTACACCATAGTATGGTTGTCTAAATTATTTATGTACCATGTCCATGGGAGGTTGCAACGTGGTATCTTTTTTTATAGTCTTAAATTCCATGATCCCCATTTTATATTCTTTTTTCTCCTACACAACTCTCATTTGAAATCTTGATTCTTTAAGCATTACAAGATTTATTTTAACTCCTCCAAAATCCCTTCTTATCAGATAGCTCGAGTGGATGTGTTTGGTTTCTCTCTGATATGGGGATCTCTCATTGATTGGAAATCCTCTCTCTCCCCTTATATCCTCCTTATAGAGTGATAGATCATCATATTTTTAGTGAATGTAATATTCTTTTTATGAATCTTGATTATAAGTTAGACTACTTGATCTCCTTATAAGGATGTAGTTCTCTTCTACTATATTTGGAAGTCTTATTTTGTGTACTTGACCCATAAATACTAATATCTGAGATTCAGATAGGATGAAGATGAATAAATATTGGATGGATGCTAATCTTTTAACAATAGAGTACGAGAACGGAGTGAAAGAGTTCATCAAGTTTTCAAAGGATCACGCAAAGGCTCCTTCTCAAATCCTTTGTCCATGTTTATGTTGTTGTTATTCTAGAATACTTTCTCCAGAGGAGTTAGAAGAACATTTGATATGTCACAGAATAGATCGGAGTTATAAATGTTGGAATAAACACGGAGAAAAAGAGAATGTAGCTACTGGATGTGATAAAACGGCTTTTTATGGATCGTCAGATATGAATACAAGTATGGATAATGAAGAATACCATATGAAGGATGTGATTACAGATGTTAATTATGATGAATATCTTATTGAGTAAATGAAAAAGACAATTCAAGATGAACTCCATGATTGCCTAAAATTGTTTGAGAAGTTAAAGAGTTGTGTAAAGATTCCATTTTATGCTGTTTGCACTAAGTATACAACATTTTCAGCTATACTGAAGTTGTATAAATTGAAAGAAGGAAATGGATGGAGTGATTTCAATTTTATGGAACTACTTGCTCTCTTGAATGGCATGCTCTCGGAAGATAATGAGCTCCCATGCCGGACATATGAAGCTAGATGAATGCTACGCTCGATGGGAATGATTTCTAAAAGAATACATGCCTACCTGAAATACTGTATATTGTTTCTCAAAGAGAAAAATTAACTTACAGAATGCCCAAAGTGTGGTTCTTCTCGATACAAGAAAGATAAATCCAATCCTACTAAAGTTTTATGGTACTTTCCAATCATTCTAAGGATTAAGCGTCTATATGGAAATGAAGAAACTGCAAAACAATTTTCGTGGCATGAAAATAAAAGAAATAAAGATGGGTTATTACGTCATTCGGCCGACTCTCCTCAATGGAAGAAAATTGATCATGAGTATCCTGAATTTGGAAAACAGCCGAGAAACCTTCGTCTTGCATTATCTAGAGATGGAGTGAATCATTTTGGTTTTCAAACCAGTACTCATAGTAAATGGCCTATTATGTTGGTAAATTATAACTTTCCACCCTGGTTATGCATGAATGAGAAATTCATCATGTTATTTATGCTTATATCGGGACCAAAACAACCAGGTAATGATATTGATGTTCATCTTGCTCCTTTGATTGAGGATTTGAAGTTATTGTGGGACTCAGGTGTAATGTTGTATGATGCTTATAAAAGTGAATACTTCACGTTGAGAGCGATGTTGTATGGAGAATAAATGATTTCCCTGCTTAAGGAAATTTTTCATGCTATAGCATTAAAGGAACTCAAGGGTGTCCCATGTGTGAAGAAGATACAGAATAAATTAGGTTGAAACATTCATTGAAATCTGTTTTTCTAGGACATCATAGATTTCTACCATGTCGGCATAAGTACCGATCTTGGATGACATCATTCAATGGAAGTTCAGAAAAACGTTCAACACCGTCTCCACTAATAGGTGATCAGCAGTTTGAGAAAGTAAAATATCTGAACACTATTTTTGGTAAACCCTTTTCAAAAAACCTTACAAAAATCAGTTGGAAAAAGATATCAGTTTTTTTTGAATTACCATACTGGAATTGTTTGTATGTCAGACATTTTCTGGATGTGATGCATGTGGAAAAAAATGTATGTGACAGTGTTATCAGAACATTGCTAAATTCCCCTGAAAAAAAAGATGGAATTAAGGCAAGGATGGACATGGTTGACATGGGAATACAAGAAGAGTTAGCTCCCGTGAATGGTGAAAATCGAATGTTTCTTCCTCCAGCTGCTTATACTCTTTCAAGGGCGGAGAGATATCAGTTTTGAAACTTCTTCAATGATGTAAAGGTTCCAGAGGGGTACTCATCAAATATCAATAACATTGTGTCAATGAATAATTTGAAGTTAAAAGATTTGAAATCACATTATTGCCATGTTTTGATGCAAGATATTATTCTTATAGCTTTACGATGAATTTTTCCCAAGAATGTTCGTCAAACGTTAACCAAACTTTGTTTCTTTTCCAAAGAAATATGTAGCAATGTTTTAGACCTTGGGAAATTTCCAGCTATTGAAAAAGAAATTGTCAGCATATTATGTGAATTAGAAATTTTCTTCCCACCAACATTCTTTGATATGATGGTTCATTTGATGATTCACTTGGTGAGAGAGATTCGACTTTGTGGTCCTATGCACTATAGATGGATGTATCATGTGGAACGGTATATGAAGATTTTGAAAGGGTATGTCAAAAATTGATGTCGGCCAGAGAGTTTTATAGTGGAGCAATATATTATTGAGGAAGCCATTGAATTTTGTACTGAATACCTATCTGATGTGGAAAGCATTGGTCTCTTGAAATCTTGTCACACTGGACGCCTTGAGGGTGAAGGAATTTATGGAAGATAATTTGTGACAATCAGTATTACAGATTGGGAGCAGGCTCATATTTATGTTTTGTATAACAGTTGGGAGGTTTCTCCATATATTGAAACTCACAAAGAAATTCTGAGGCAGTTGAATCCATCGAGGGCTGAAAAATGGTTATCAGATACACATAATCACCAGTTTATAGGATGGTTTCCGGAGCATATTTTTAATCATTTGGATGAAAATTTGAATTCAATTTCAGAACGTCTTCGATGGCTAGCCGCTGGACCAAGTGTGCATGTATAATCTTACAGTGGTTATATAATTAATGGTTATAAATTCTTTACAGATGAACATGATGATGATAGTACCATACAAAATAGTTGAGTTACACTAGTGGCTAAAGTGATTCATGATTCTGGTAGTAAGGACAGAAATCAAATTTATGCAAATATATCATACTTTGGCATTATCAAACTAATATGGGAGTTGGATTATACGACATTCCAGTTGCTTATTTTTCAATGCAAATGTATTGATAACAACAGTGGTGTTAAAATAGATGAATGGGGATTTGTGAAAGTTGATTTTATTAAATAAGGGTTCAAATAATAATAGTTTATAATGGCATCACAAGCAGTACAAGTTTTTTATGTTCCAGATCCCGTAAACCGAAAGTGGTCGATTGTTCTATTATCATCCAAAATAACTGAATGTTCTGATGATAATTCAGTTGAGGACGATCCTTTTAGTGGCATGTCGTAATCATTTCGGAGGGGTCCCAATGCAGATGATGTTTTTTATGTTAGAGGAGACCACAATGAATGGATTTGGATAGTCGATAGAGGTGTCAAATCCCTTCATCCTTTGAAAAAAAGATAGAGAGTTCAGTAAACAGGTTATATTTTGTTTGTAATATAGATCTTGTTTTCTCATGTTATTATCTTATCATTACTGAATTTATGTAATCTGAATTAACTGTTCAACCACTTTTGCAGATAATGACTTCTGCACATTCTGGTTCTCTTAACATTGAGGCTGAACAATCACTCAAGCTTTTGCTGCTGCGGTAATCAATATTCTAATAATTGTTCCCATGAAATATGAATCTGGCAAACACTAATAATTTTTATGTACTCATCTTCTATAGGGTGATAATGATTGTGATTTATATCTATCAACACCCACCTATCACCTTGTAGCGAGGGCTAAAGTGTTCAATATCCCCGATGCCATGCTGCATAATAGACCACTTCCGAAAGATCATCTGAAAGTGATGATTACTATAGCTCATGAGCCAAAGGAATAGCTACATATTCCACTTGATGACGATGATATTCATATGGTTGAAAAGGCTATTGGGACATTCATTGCATGGCCATCACAACTTGTAAGATTACTTGCAGACAAAGAGGTATTTATTTCCTTTTCTTTTCAAGCTAAACCCTTACCAATAAATGAAAAAACGGTCTGAACCAATGATTGTTTTTATAGATAGAGAAAGGGAAGGGGGTGAAAAATTTCAGCTCAAAACCATCTAAAGGATCGATCAACCAATACCAAGGAGCTACTGAAAGCACAATAACACCACCTATTCTCTATCCACATTTACAAGAATTGAAGACTCATGTGGATACGAAGCTAAAATATGGTAATAGTCATATAGTGGTTTTCGAAGAGAATATATATGGAGAGGAAAGTCAAGATTTCGTTGCTGCTGAAAATGTAAATGAAATCCTTGAAAACGGTTGGTTGGGTGTCACAGTTGTAAATGTATATATGAGGTATGTTTCCATAAATTCATTTTCCAAAAGCTGATCTAATATGAAAATTATGACTAAATGCATTTTATATTGCTGACAGACACATTTATGAAAACAGTTGAAAGAATTTTCCCATGAGCCAATATTTTGACTGGTTAGTCCTTATATCACATCAACACACCTAACAAAAATAGAGCCATCAAAAAGGGATGCAATAGTGAACGTCTTGCTGAAAACATTTGAACAAAAGATTACAGATGACAGACTTTTCCTAATACCAACCATGAAGGGGTAATACTATACTATTAAATCATATCAATTATATTTTCACTTTTTTATTACTTATTACTTTTTGTGTTTTTTTGGAAAAATTGGTTGCTAATTGAGGTGAACTTGGATGCTCCGAAAATTTATTTTCTGGATCCAATGCAAGGATATCCATCAAACCGACAACACATGATGGAGTTTGTGAATCTGTAAGACACTACATCTTACGTTTTTGGTCTAAACATCAGGTAATATAATTTATATTGTCTTTTATTGAGTATTCCATTATGATAGGGCGGTGTATCATTATCATCTAAAAAATGGAATGATGATAGGGGCTAAGCATAGGGAGGCGAGCAGGTACTACATCTGGACAAATATCACGGTATATATAATAAAATTTCACTATACAAACACATCTCAACACAGGTTACTTATTCTCCTAATGATCAATTTTTTTACAGTGTCCAAAACAGAAAAATGATAATGATTATGGTTATTATGTTTGTAAATTTATGAAAGAGATTGTTTTTCAACAGCAAACTAGCATCCCTAAAGAGGTATTTTTAAAAACAACTACTAGTTCATTTAAGTTATTTATTAATTCTTTATTTTTTTATTTTGAAGTACTAACTTGACTTTCGAAAAGCCTCATACTCACAAGATGATATAGATGTGTTCAGAAATGAGTGTGTCACATACCTGATGGCAGATTGTACACAAATTCAATGAAGATCTGACTTGGGGACATGTACAATTTTTGGTCATTTTTGAGAGGGGTTAAGGGGATCAAAAGATAAAACATTATTGTATGTAAATGTTCGTAGGAAAATTGTAATTTTTATTAATTAAAATAGCCTTTATCCAATGAGTCATTTTCCCATTTTAATAGATGATATGCACCAGCAACATGCAATAATGTTGAACCACTCAAAGGGTCTCTGTTTTGTTTAAAATGGACACGATTTTAAGTGAAAATAACACCTGGCCTATGGAAATCCAACCAAACGCATTCGGATTGCCTTGATATTTTATAAGAACAATCCATGGATCCTTGGTGACGTGTAAGAGTCAACTCCCCCTCAATCCGAGGCACGGTGTGGCCGCTATTACTCAAAGGGACTCTATTTTGTTTAAAATGGACACGATTTTAATTTAAAACAACAAATGACCTATATAAATACCACCAAACACATTTGGATTAACTTGATCTTTTATAAGAACGATCCAAGGGTCCTTGGTGACATGTACGAGTCAACCCCGCCTAAATCTGAGGCACGATGTGGCCGCTATCACTCAATGGGTCTCTATTTTGTTTAAAATGGACACGATTTTGAGTGAAAACAACAACGGACCTACGGGAATCCAACCAAAGGCATTCGGATTGACTTGATATTTTATAAGAAGGATCCAAGGGTCCTTGGTGACCTGTACAAGTCAACCCCACCTCAATATGAGGCATGGTGTGGCCTCTATTACTCAAAGGGTCTCTATTTTGTTTAAAATGGACACAATTGTAATTGAAAACAACAACTGACCTACAGAAATCCGACCAAATGCATTCGGATTACATTGATATTTTATAAGAACTATCCAAGGGTCCTCGGTGACATGTACGAGTCAAGCCCGATTCAATCTGAGGCATGGTGTGGCCACTATCACTCAAAGGGTCTCTATTTTGTTTAAAATGGACACGATTTTAATTGAAAACAACAACTAACATACGGAAATCTGACCAAACGCATTAGGATTGCATTGATATTTTATAAGAACGATCCAAGGGTACTTGGTGATGTGTACGAGTCATACTTGCCTCAATTTGAGGCACGGTGTGGCCTCTATCACTCAAAGGGTCTCGATTTTGTTTTAAATGGGCACGATTTTAAGTGAAAACAACAAGTGACCAACGGAAATCCAACCAAACGCATTCGGATTACCTTGATAATTTATAATAATGATCCAAGGTTCCTTGGTGACATGTAAGAGTCAACCCAACTTCAATATGAGGCACGGTGTGACCACTATAACTTAAGGGGTTTCTATTTTGTGTAAAATGGACACGATTTTAAGTGAAAACAACAACTGAATTACAGAAATCAGACCAACACATTCGGATTGCATTGATATTTTATAATAACTATCCAAGGGTCCTTGGGGATGTGTATGAGTCAACCCCTCCTCAATCCGAGGCACGGTGTGGCCGCTATCACTGAAAGGGTATCCATTTTGTTTATAATGGACAAGATTTTAAGTGAAAACAACAACTGGCCTACGGAAATCCAACCAAACACATTCAGATTGCATTGATATTTGATAATAACGATAAAACGGTCCTTGGTGACGTGTACGAGTCAACTCCTCCTCAATTTGAGGCACGGTGTGGCCGCTATCACTCACAGGGTCTCTATTTTGTTTAAAATGGACACGATTTTAATTGAAAACAACAACTGACCTATGGAAATCCAACCAAACGCATTCATATTGCATTTATAATTTTCAAGAACAATACAACGGTCCTTGGTGACAAGTAACAGTCAACCCTGCCTCAATCTGAGGCACGGTGTGGCCGCTATAACTCAAAGGGTCTCTATTTTGTTTAAAATGGACACGATTTTAAGTGAAAACAATAACTAACCTACGAAAATCTAACCAAACACATTAGGATTGCATTGATATTTTATAGGAACTATAAAAGGGTTCTTATTGACATGTAAGAGTCAACCCCACCTCAATCCGAGGAACGGTGTGGCTGCTATCACTCAAAAGGTCTCTATTTTGTTTAAAATGGACACGATTTTAAGTAAAAACAACAACTGACCTAAGGAAATACGACCAAACGCATTCAGATTGCATTTATCTTTTATAAGAACAATACAAGGGTCCTTGGTGACGTGTAAGAGTCAACCCCGCCTCAATATGAGGCACGCTGTGGCCACTATAACTCAAAGGGTCTCTATTTTGTTTAAAATGGACACGATTTTAAGTGAAAACAACAAGTGACCTATGGAAATCCAACCAAATGCATTTGGATTGCATTGATATTTTATAATAACTATAAAATAGTCCTTGGTAATTTTTACGAGTGAACCTATCCACAATCTGAGACACGGTGTGGCCGCTATCACTCAACGGGTCTATATTTTATTTAAAATGGACACGATTTTAATTGAAAACAACAACTGACCTACGGAAATCTGAACAAACGCATTCAAATTGCATTGATATTTTATAAAAACGATCCCAACGTCCTTTGTGATGTGTATGAGTCAATCCCGCTTCAATACGAGTGGTGGTGTGGTGGCTATCACTCAAAGGGTATCTATTTTGTTTAAAATGGACATTATTTTAAGTGAAAATGACAACTGACCTACGGAAATCCAACCAAATGCATTCTGATTGCCTTGATATTTTATAAGAACGATCCAAAAGTCCCTTGATACGTTTAAGAGTCATCCCTGCCTCAATACAAGGCATGGTGTGGCCGTTATCACTCAAAGGGTCTCTATTTTGTTTAAAATGGACACGATTTTAAGTGAAAACAACAACTGACCTACCGAAATCCGACCAAACACATCTAGATTGCATTTATCTTTTATAAGAACTATACAAGGGACCTTGGTGACATGTATGAGTCAATACCATCTCAATCCGAGGCACAGTGTGGCCGCTATCACTCAAAGGGTCTCTACTTTGTTTAAAATGGACACGATTTTAAGTAAAAATAACAACTGACCTATGGAAATCTGACCAAACCCATTTGGATTGCATTTATATTTTATATGAACGATAAAAGGGTCAATGTTGATTTGTGAGAGTCAACCTTGCCTCAATATGAGGCATGGTGTGGCCGCTATAACTCAAAGGGTCTCTATTTTGTTTAAAATGGACACGATTTTAATTGAAAACAACAACTGACCTACGGATATCCGACCAAACGCATTCGGATTGCCTTAATGTTTTATAAGAACAATACAAGTGTCATTGGTGACATTTAAGAGTAAACCTATCCCCAATCTGAGGCACGGTGTGGCTGCTATCACTCAAAGGGTCTCTATTTTGTTTAAAATGGACACGATTTTAAGTGAAAACAACAACTAACCTACGGAAATCTGACCAAACGCATTCTAATTTCATTGATATTTTATAAAAACGATACAAGGGTCCTTGGTGATGTGTATGAGTCAACCCCTCCTCAATCTGAGGCACGGTGTGGCCGCTATCACTCAAAGGGTCTCTATTTTGTTTAAAATGGACACGATTTTAAGTGAAAACAACAACTGACCTATGGAAATCCGACCAAACGCATTTGGATTCCATTGATCTTTTAAATGGGGGGTCATGGCATGTGATCTATCAGGGGCCTCATATATATCAAGTCATGGTTGGCCTGGTATACTAGGGTGATCATGTGTTTGGGTCTATGATACTTATGGGCTTATATCTGGATGAAAATACTCCCATTTGGGAGGGTGGATATGCTTATGGGTCTTATTCCTTAAATGAGAATACTCTCATAGGGGAGGGATGATATGTATATGGGTATTATTCCCCAAATGAGAATACAACCATAGGAGTGGGATGAGATTCTTATCAGTAATATTCACTAAATGAAAATAATCCCATAGGGGAGGGCTGATATGATTATATAGATTATGCCTCAAATGAGAATACACCCATATTGGAGGCTTGATATGCTTCTAGGGATTATTATTTGGATGATAATACTACCTTATAGTAAATAATATATGCTTCTTAGTATTATTCCCTAAATAAGGGTACTCCCGTAGTATAGGGATGAGATCCTTGTAGGTCTTATGCCTCGGAATTTGAAGAACACATATGTGTGGTCTGAGATACTGTTGAGGGTATTCACTGGATGAGAAAACTCCCATAGGTGGATTTCCATGATGGAGTATAAATAAAACTCACATATTGGAGGTCAATGATAATTATGTATATGGTGGGGAGATACTGGTATATTATATGTTTTGTGTGGTTCGTGTGATGTACTCAGAGAAACCCTAACATTGGATGAAGTAGGTATGGTTGATCAAGTTTTAATACTTGAGAATCAATGTGTCTTGATTTATATGGGGTAGGACTTGGTCAAACTATATTTTTATAATGTCGACACGATCCTTGTGAAATGCTTGGTAAAAGTTCAGCACTTGGAAACTTAATTTTGGTTTAATCATGGTCATGGATTTGAGGATCAATGATGATTTTTTTTATTAGTTTTATTCTAGTTATTTCTCGACTAGGTTGTGCATATTGCCTGATCATGAACTTACAATAGCCTATTGCAGGTTTAATATTGGGGATTTGTTAATGAGATTCATCCCCCCCATGTATGTGAACCTCAGTGTGTGTACAAACCATATAACTTCTTTGAGGTTGAGAACATGATGCATAGTGGATAGAGAAAAGTACAAAGATTTATGTATTGATAAAACACACCCATGTGGAGCCTTAGGATTGAACTGGAAAGCCCCCCGGACACCCCCTACCCCCCCTTGGACAGCCACCCCAAACCCTTGAATAACCCCAAACCCTTTGAATTCTGAATTTATTTTTTTAAGTACTTAATTAACTTATAAATTATGTGTTAATGGTGTACGAGTATAATTGGTGTATGGGTATACTTGGTATAATTTGATTATGATTTATGAAAAATTTCATATGGGTATACTTTCTTTAATTGGCTTCTTAAGATGCAGTTTTTTTTGCAGGTGTTTGGGTGTGCTGCTGCAGATTTATCGGAGCAGCATAGAGGGCATTTATCAGCGCTAAAGAAGCTCTGATAAAAGATATGTTTATCAGCGATAAAAGAGCGCTGATAAAACACTCATTTATCAGCGCTCTTTCAGCGCAGATAAAGGGTTTTTTTATCAGTGCTCTCTTAGCACTGATAAAGTCTACCTTTATCAGCGCTTGTTTAGCGCTGATAAAGGGTTGTTTTAGCAGCGCTTTTTGAGCATTGATAAAGTAACCCTTTATCAGCGCTGAGCTTTACATCGCTTTTTTAACGCTGTTAAATCCCGTTTTTAGCGTTGTTAATGCCCGTATTTGTAGTAGTGATCCTCAAGGGATACTATCATAGGGGAACCTTTCTGACATACAAGGGAATGGTTCCTCTACTTTGATTTTACATCCCCTCAACTGTGCGGTAAGGTATGGAGGTGTGGATTGACTTGGAATGTTATGTCTTGAAAAACACATGAGATGACGCGCATCATATTTTGGCTTTTGGAACCTTTGACTATTTTTATTCTTGTGATGAGCTATGAGATAGAGATACCCTTACTCACTCATTTTTTATTCTTTTGACTAAGAATATATATATATATATATATATATATATTCTTCTATATAAAAATCATGGATTTGGTAACTTTCCCTTCAATAGAGGTGAAGACATGTAGGGTATTCTACATGATTTCTATGTTTATCTTCATGTTTTTTGGATGAGTATACTCTCCTACTATAGGTGGTGAGGTATCGATGGATACTTTATCTACTCACTGTGATTTTACCCTTTTGTTTGGAAGAGGTTACTTTCACTCTGGGTTTGGGTTGAGCTCTTCTCTTTGAATATACCTTGTATCAAATTTATTTCATTTCCTATTATATATTTTACATCTCCTCCTTGTCCTTTTGGGGTTTCCTAATTGGTATGTATATACTCACCTGAACATAGGATTTTCCCACATGTTTCATGTCTTATGAATAGAATAGAAAGGTTGGTGGTGACTTCAGAGGAGCTTCAGGATACGGGTTACTTTGGACTTTGTATGGTGGTCGTTGCTTGGAGCTCTCAATAAGGGAACTTATAGCATTTTAATATTCCATTTTTGTGAAATTGGGAAATATTTCATATTGGGCATGTATTTTTATCCATTAAGTTTTAGTTTACACTACTATACCCTTATACTATTTAGAGGTCCATGCATGCTTGGTTTACTTTATAGCAGTTTCGAATCTTTTACTCTTTCCCTATGAACTTATGCATTAAGGTGGATGTGAGGGTGCACACAAGTACTCATGAAAAGGCCTCCCCAAGTTTAGATATGCATTTAGTACTGTTCTCCTTTCCCAAGCCTGTGGAGGTGGGATTAGGGTAGTTATAGCTTGAGACCTAGCTTGGGATGTGTTGTAAAAGATTAAAGGTGGCACACTTACTTTTCATTCGGGATTATAGCTTGGTGAAGAGTTTAAGGTAGATATACATATGAGATGTTACTTTCCTTCATGGGATTCCCTCAAAGATTTTCTATGATCATGACATGTAGTTTACATCATGATTAAGAAGGGTCCTGAAAGAGAAAATCACGATCAAAATGAGGATGAGTACAACCTTTCACCCCCAGACCGATGGAAACACTGAGAAAACTATCTAGGTAATGGATAATATGTTAAGGGATTATGTGTTATACTTCGGCTGGATCTCCGACGATAACCTTCCCTTGGTAGAGTTTGTGTAGAGCAACATATAACATTATACCATCGGCATGGCACCTTTTGAGTCCCTATAAGGGAGACCATGCAGGTCACCTTTGTGATATATAGAGGTCGATGAGACATCTATTATGGGGTCATAGATGGTGCAGGTGATGATGCAAGGAGTCCAAGCCATCCGTGAGTGGATGAGGATGGCCTAGCGAAGATAAAATCCTTACGAGGATCCCCATCACATGCCTTTGGAGTTCAATCAGGGATACCATGTCTTCCTAACAGTCTCCCCATTATGAGGATTATGGAGGTTAAGATGAGGAGAAAAGATATACTCATTGTTCATCAGGAAATTCAATACCGTTCAGAGGGTTAGACGTGTTCCTTACCACCTTGCACTACCCCCATAGCTAGAGCAGGTGCATGACATCTTTCACAAGTTGCAACTGAGGTGATACGCACATGACCCAGTGCACATAATCGACTGGGGCGAGATATAAAATGATGATAGAAACAGGTTTGCAGATCCCCTAGTAAAGATTAAGGATCAATAGGAGAGTAACCTTTCTGGAAGGACCATCCCCTTATTCAATGTGTTGTGGCAGTGTGAGAACATACAAGGGAGTTCCTGAGAGTGGGAGAGCCATGTGTGATAGTACTATCCTGAGTTGTTTGTTTATTTTTTTCTTTTCAAGGAAGAAAATATTGAAGTAGGGAATGATGTAAAGACCCATATTTTCCTTATAAAACGTTGAAATATTTAGATATGTTTTTCTAGATCATGGAGCTGATATGGAAAGTGATTCTGATACCTAGTGTGCCTAGAATTAATTTTTTTAAAATACTGAAAATATGTTATATTGTTCAGACACAACATCTTAAAAAAGAATAACTGGAAAAAATAAATATCATATCATAAATTAAAAAACATTATTGCATCTATAACATGGTTTTACACTAATTAGGACATAAAATGTGGGGGTGTGGTTCATTTGGACTCATCACTCATGGGTGGTATGTTCATTGAAATAAATAAATAATTATTTATTTATTTATTTCATTTTGACACAAAAAATTATTATATAAGAACACATCCAATGTAAGTTGGCCAAGGTTATCGTCATATTCTAAGAAATTACAATGTCTCTCTCCTTCCTCCTTCCATTGGTAGATCACATCAGACGATGATGAAACATATGATAAGAACCAATCAGAATGCAGGAGACGTGACGATCCCTCTTCCTCATTATCCTGAATGTTATTCATAAAATATTGATCCAAAATCATGGTAGGACATTTCAATTTTTTAATTTATGACCTTTGATTAAATTTTTTGCGTATATCCATCTTTGTTCTTATATTTTCACCAATTTTGGCCAATTTCATGGACCTGGGTACAAAAACATAATTTTTCTCAATTGTTTTCAAACCATGGATTTCAGTTCTTGATCGTTGGACAATGAATCTTGTCCAATGATGTTTAAAAGTTTTGTTTTCATTTTATCCCTCGTTCACTTCATGTTATTTACTAGTTGGACCATGCAGTCCCATTTCAACTTTTTTTGGGTGGTACCAAGCCTGATCGGACCTCTAGAACCACGACAGAATCACGTACAAAGATTAAATCTATGAACTAAAACCAGGTCTGGGTTTGTTGTGAGGAAAGGATGATTTATTCAATGTTTTGGGATCAATAAATCAAAGGTGGAGTGACTTTTTTCATATAGGACATTGAACCAGACCCCAAAAAACTTACGGAGCATATTTATAGTGAACAATGGTTGAAAACCATGATTTTCCGCAAGATTCATAAGTTTCAGGTGGGTTTTAGGCCATAATCAAAGGGATTAACCAAATTTGAGGTGTGTAAATCGTATCTTGAGAGTCTAGATAAAATCCAACTATATTTCATGTAAAATGATAAATACATGGCACGTATCCCCTTAGTTGTGGTGGCTAGGTTTTAAAAAAGATAATTATGACACAAGATGTATCCCTCCTAGACACGGTTCCCCCCTACCTGGGATGGACAACACTTATGGATGATCATATAGGTGGGAACCAATGTAGAAGTACCTGACTAGGTACACAGTTGTGTACCTGAGTACACTAACATGGGGTTTGGTACATGGAAATTGGGAGAATATACAAACACGGGGCCTGGTGAACAGACACGTGGTCAGTACATAGACATAGGGTCAGGTAAAAGGACACGAATAGATGGACACGACATATTCTTGGGTAGCCTTGACATGTCGTGTTGTTCACTTGTATGGTGTGTACTTCTACATGGTTTGGAGGCATGTTCTGGCTAGGGACACAACAATGTGCTGGAGTGGGGCCACATGCTATCTTGGTCCCCTCACACATTGTGTACCCCATGAACTCTTTTGATGAAACTTCAACATTTCGTATCTCCTTCATCGGAACTCCGATTTTGGACCAATATTATCCTATCCTATGTGTTTTTATATATAGAACATTATGGATCCCTATGTTTTGGATTTCAAGATATGATGTAAAATATGATGTAAAATATTCAAATAATGAAACTTATTAAGGTGATACCCAGCGCCAGTACTGATCTGAAAGAATCGCCATAGACTACTGATTTGTACCCCTTAGTAGAGTTAGATAGTGGATTCCTCACCCTTTACAGTGGAACCCCCCCCCCCCCCATCATCATGGGCATGGGGCCTCTACAACTACCTCTCGAGTGGATCCCCATTACTTGGTATGGTGTGGGTCCTTGAGGACCTGAGTGGAACCCCCTGTTGTACCAGGGCACAGGGCCTAGACCAATAGGGTGGAACCCCCCCCCCCATCAATATTGGTGTGGGCCCTCTACCTTTTGAGTGGAAACCTCTACTAGGTAGGGGAAAGGTCCTTTATTACCAAAGTAGAACCCCTTGTTGTACTAGGGTGTGTTTTCTTAACCTATATTGTGTAACCCCTTATTTTAATGGGAACTGGGCCTTTTCCTTCCTAGTGGAATCACCTATCAGATAGGGTGTGGGTCCTCATGAATAGTAGAGTGGAACCCCCATAGGCATGGGTGTGGGTCCTCTACAGATACTATCATAGTTGAACCCCCTGGCGTACAAGGATAGAGGTCCTCTACATCATGTTTTTCCCCTCGACTATGTGTCATAGTGATGAGGTGTGGCAACTTGGATGGTACTTTTGGGCAGACATGTGAGATGTAGAGAATCATAGTTGATATTTTGGAATGGTTGACGACTCGTCTTCATAGGTAGAGTTGTGAGATAGAGATCCCCTTACTCTCCCATTTGAGATTCTTTTGACTGAGAATATATATATATTCTTCTGTATCCACACCTTGGATCAGGTTACCCTCCCTCCATAAGAGGAAAATACGTGTGGGGTATGTCATGTTATATTTATGTTTAGTTTCTTGAGGTTGGATGCATCTACTCTGGTATATGTGGTGAAGACTCGTTGGAAAGTTCATCTACTCACCGTTTTTATCTCTTTGTGTTCGGATAAGGATATTTTCACCCTTCGTTTTTGTTGAACTTTTCTCTTTGACTGTACCATGTATCTACTATCTTTATTTTACTATTGTATCTCTTACTTATCATGATTTATATTTTGAGGTTTCCTAATGGTTATGTATATACTCACCCGTGTATATAATTTTCCATAATGCGTCATGTCTTATAAAGATGACGAAAATTTCATTGATGACTTCATAGAAGCATATAGATACTTGGTGTTTTGGACTGCGTATGGTGGTTGTAGCTTAGATATCTCAAGTAGGTATCTCATAGATTATTACCTTTATAGGTATGTCAGGTTGAGACATATTTCTAGTTGGGGATGTATTTTCATCCTTTACGTTTTAGTTTACACTAACATACATTTGTACTGTCTAGAGGTTCATGCATGCTTGGAATACTTTATAGGAGTGTTGCATATTTTACTCTTTTCATGTTCACATCCACATTGAGATGGTTTTGTGTGTGCATATAGGTAATTAGGAAAATTACTCCCTGATTTTCAATATTCTTTCAATGTTGGAAACCTCTCCCTGACCTATGGTAGCAGCCTTATGGTAGTTTTGGATCGATCCTCGACTCTGGTCGGGTCATGAAAATGTGTATTGGTCTCTTAACTATAGATTGCTACCAATGTGTTCCATTTTATTGCATACTTTGATATAAGGGAAAATTTGATTTTAATGTATTATCAAGGTATCTACTGTTGGGTAATCCATTTGTGTTATGAAATTGGTTGAATGATAAAGATAGAACTTTTCACTTCTGAGTTGAGGAAATGATATCTTAAGACTGGTTGATTTGGATGGTAGTACATTCATAAATCCACAACCATGGTAGTAGAAGTTAATTTCATCTAGTTCAACAAATAATAAATCATGAAAGGAGGATGAAACAAGTGTTCACCTTACATTATGAGATATCATGTGATAAAGAGATTATATTACACAATGAATGTTTGTTGGAAAGGTTTTCATTTCTATGGATATTATTTATCTCTTTAGGGGTCTTGATGGATTGTTAGACGCTAATATTGGTCAATGAATACTACTCAATGCCATAAATAAATGTTCCTAGAGGATATTACACCATAGTGTATTCGAGAATACACTTCATACTGGTGAATTGGTATATAGAACATCGGGGGGCCTACCACGAGGTTTGAAAGTTTTCCATGTTTTATCGATCACTGAAAAATAAATAAAATTTATTTTTATTCAAGTATAGAGTAATTGTGATTAATTTATTTATTAAAATTATTTACAGGTGTCTAAGTAAATACAAGGAATAATATTATATGAACATATTTTATTTTAATATTTAGTGTTCTTTTAATATTAGCAGGAATTTCGAGTTGTGTTAATCACTCAGTTTTATCATGTAATATATTTAATATATATTAAAATTATGTGATAAAATATTAATAATAATTATGATGTAATTAGTTCATCATATTAAATTTTTTATTACATATTGGTGGATGTTAAATATATGGGTTGTGGGGAACCCAAACCAGTTATTTTTGACATCTACTACATACGTGAAGGAGAATCTCATTCCATAAACATTTCATCAGTCAAAATTGATATATTTTGTATCCTCCCACATTTTAGAGATATAAACACTCTAACCGATTGAATGATCTAAGAACAACTTCGTACATCGAAGGCACAAGATCGTGGTGATTCATAGGATCACTATAGTAATTTAAGGTAATTGTGATATGGTATTTGTGATGGGAGTCCATTGGAAATACCACATCACGGATGGTGGTGTCACAAATGTGTGTATTTGTGCTAATTCGCCGCAAATAATACTTATTTGTAATGGGCCCTTTTTCCATCACAAAAGACTCCCATAAGGGTTTACAAATAAAATTTTGCTCCAATCATCTGAAAAAGGATAGAAAGGTTATTTGCGATGGAATGATTCTTTCGTCACAAATAAAAAAATTCAAAAACAAAACAAAATCAACAATAATTAAAAAGTAATTAAAATTATTTTAAAAAATATATAAAAAATTTAATAAAATTTTTTAAATATATATATATAAGGAAAATTAAATTAATTAATGAAATTAAATTAATTTACAAAATAAATATACTAAAAATAATTTAAATAATTTAAATTAGTGAAATTGATTAAAATATTAAATATATATAAAAATAATATATTTATATATATATATATTTAAGAATAATTAAAAAACATAAATTTCATTATAATATGTTAAAAACATTAAAAAATATCAAATTTACAAATATTTTAAAAGCAGTATAGAAAATTTAAAAAAAATAAAACAGAAATAAAAGTAATACATTAGTTAAAAAATAGCATGTCATCCATACCAACATGCAAAATAAGTTGTAAAAACTACCTAAATCATTAACTATCATCTGGTGGAGGAGGATCACTCGAAAGACTAAAACCATAAAACTCCATATCAATGTCACATTCAAGTCACTGCATATACCCCATCATCTTCTCATATCTCAGGCATTGTTGCTCACACTCCTCCTCCCTCTCCTTCTTTATCTATTGTATCATTTCATACTGATCTCTTGACCTCTCCTCTTACTATGTAGCGAACTACAGCATCGATGATGAATCTCCATGAGCTCCCTTCATGCTCACTGATTCCATCACAGATGTACCATTATAACTCATATGTGTCAGTTGAGAACCGATACCGATTAATTGACCATTCTCGACACCCTGCGAAGTCGCATGTATCCAATCCCCATCATTTAAACCCAAATAAACAGTGACATCTTGTTTATTGATAACTTGACTCTCCAGTGAATGAAAATTCAGGGCCTCATAGATTTCTTCTAAATATAACAATAAATTATAATAATAATAAAATTAATATTCATCACATTTTTAAACAAAATCACTAACCACCATATGGTGATATAATTCACCTACAACTTCTTTTATAATGGGATCTATATACATCTTCTTATAAACTTCAAACTCTGTAATACATGGATCAGTAGCAACCTGTATAATATAAAAAAATGTGACATTTAAAATAAACATTCATTAATAACTAATATCACATACAATGTGACGTCAATGTATTCCAAAAATACCACTCTCAGCCATATAGATGACCACTTTCCTCCACTGGCTCTGGCGTCCAGCTGATGATCTCATCCTAAAAGTCTCTCCTAGCTAGAAGGAGCACAACCCATCCCATATCTGAGATGATATATAGTTTGGACGATGGAAGATGCAAGAGTGATCGAAAATAGTAGCACAAGATATATCCATAGCTCTCTTTCTGATGGTGTGTAGAAACTAATGAAAGCACTCACATATACATGTATCACATGACTCATGGATAGTACCTCTATGGATATTAGAAATCGAAGAAAAAAATTATGCAAGTCAATTAAACAAAATATGTTCGTAAGTAAGTAATATTTTAAATAGTATATATTATTTAATAATGTACGATACCATGGTTGAAAATCTTGTCATGCACGACGATGGGTATTAGTTCCCATGACACCCATGACACAGAAAATTAATTCCTCAGAATCACACCAACCTACCCAATGGATAAATGTGAAAAACTGTGAAAATTGAATGAAATATATAATATTAAAATAATTATTATCAAAATTAATAAATTTAGTTAATATTAAATATATATATTAAAAAATTAAACATAACTCCATAAATAAGGATCTGAATTAATAGATAGTATTCTATCTCAAATATGATCTGGAATCAGTAATTGAGCAAGATTGTGCCCACTCCTAGTAGGCTCACCAGCCCGAGGAGGAGGATTTGAATTGGGAACATCAATAGGAAGTCTAAAATCTGTGATAGAACGTAATAGATCATCATGATCATCTCTAGCCATCTGAAACAAATATTCTCACCTGTTAGAGATTAGATAATATATATATATGAAATATTAAAAACTAATAAATGTCAGAATAAAATAATTTTAATTGTAACATATTGGTAATGAAAACATGAAATTCAAAAAACTAATAAATATCATAATATAATAATTTCTTGTAACTAATGACCTGAATATAATCCATCAATCATCATATTCATCACCATTTTCATCAACATCAATTTGTTCATCCTCATATTCAGCATTTTTAACTTCCATATGACTTTAAGTTTCATTATCCCTTATTACTTCATCAAAATTATCTATATCATTGGCCCATAAATGGGGGGTTTCATCATCTATATTTATATCCCATTGGGTAAGATATATATTTTTGGATGTTTCTTTAAAAATTTCAATATGTTGAACTTCCACATAACCATTTTCATTTTCAGTAAACTGATTATAATGTGATTTCATTTTTAACACTCTCCACCAGTCCTTCAAATCTCTCAAAACATCACAGTAAATTTAATAATAAACTTGATTTTATTGATGTGATAACATAAATAGATCGTATGATGCAATAAGACCTTTATATTTAATGTCAATGACTCCAAGTCATGGATGAACTCATAACCCCAATCAGTATCAAACCCATGAAATTTAAATATTGTAACAAAATTTTGTCCCAAATAACCGAACTCAATTATTTCATCTAGTGTACCAAAAAAGTCAACTTCACTTTCCTTATGATGGTATCCTTTCAAATGAAAAACCCTATTCAGTAATTTCTTTGAGTCACCATATATGCATGTATGGAATGGAAATCCATTAACCACATAGCCATTATAATATTTTACCAATTTCAATGGAGGGTTTTTTAGAACACATAATCATGTTCCAATTTTATTTTAATGTGGTGTTACCTATAAACAATAAAAATTATTAATAATAGATATAATTGAAATTTTGATTTAATACTCCATCAAAAGAAATGTATCTTACCATCATTTGAAACCTATATGAAATTTTTTTTGTCAATGTTCTTCGAGAGAAGAAGTTATAATTTTTATAAATTTATCATTGATACAGTCATGATATATTCTTAAAAGAAGTTAATGTAAATAAAGTGATATTTTATAAATATTTAATGAAATAATAAAAAAGTAGTACTTAATGTAATAATAGTGTTATTTATTCAAAATTTAGTAGAATAGAAAGTATGAGCTCTTTGTAGTTCTTCATCTATAAGCCACCACTCACGATAACCACTGGAAACAATCTTCGGCTGATTAAAAAATGACAACTAATGGTTTGTTACATCATCAAAATTTGTCTCATTCCAACCCATGTGATTTGGTTTTGAAGAATATTCTTACTAAAAATCATAAGACAATAAATTTGAAATTTCCTCCTCCAAGTTTAGTTCAATAATCAAACCTTCAACTGGTGGTTTTTATATACATTCTTCATTATTTTTTTCGTATATATCTTAGACTGATATATCCACCAGAAATGTATTGGACCTCATCATTTAGATTCATATAGAAAATTCAATATTAAATCTTTAATGGAATAAAAGAATCACTGTGGGAATATTTTCTATAATTTAAATAAAAAAAATATCTTTTTTCATCAAACTCAACACTTCATAGTCTGATGTTTCCACACTAATATCTAGGAGAAAATATGATATTTCGGTCAACAATTCCCAGATTGAAGAATTCAATATCCCTCTAAGACCAACAGGTAGTAATCATTCAATTTTGAAATGGATTTCATGAGTTTTTAACCTGGTAATATGCGCATGACTAATGAAAGGAGACAAATTAGAAGAATAACTATCTGGTAACCTCGAATCTCTAATACATTGAAAGAATAAAAAATGTATTTCCTTACTAAGTGGGTAACCTAATTTTTTCTTCATTAATTGGTGTGATATTTCATTCTAGAATAATTGAAGTTCAGGATGTCTGTAAATATGTACAAGATCTTACTGTGCCTTTACATTATCATTGGTCTTACCAGGTGTGTAAAACACGGTATAAAACATGTTATCAAAAACATTCTTATCAATATGAATTACATAAAACATGTGATGAACCAAAAAATCATACCCATATTGAATGTCCCAAAAAATACTCCACTTTTTCAAATTATGATCTCTCCTAAAACAATTTATATTTTACTCATTTATGGTTGGTCCAAAAGTAACATGAGGTAATGTACATATAATATATTTTACCTGATTACATGAGAGAACTGTTGGAGGTGCGTCTGTTTCAATTCCACCTTTTGTAAAATTATTTTTATTCCATAGAAAAGAATTATCCATGGGAAAAAATCTCTGATGAATGTAAAAAATAACTAACCTTTCGCCCATTAGCAATAATAAATGCTTTGTTCTTAGCCATGTAGTATAAACATGATTTTAGACCATGTGTTCTCTATCCTGATAACATACCATATTATAGAAAGTCACTAATCATTCATATTAATTTAACCATGAATATAAAATTTTGATTTGTAGTTGTATAAAATGTAGTCACAATGTTTTCCCATAATGAAATCAACTCATCAATTATTGTGCTCAAATAAACATCAATATTATTCTTTGGATTTCTGTAATTAATAGCATAAAATATATATACAGTTTCTTCGTCGGCATACAAGGTGGAAATTTGTAATGACTAATGAAAACATGAAATAAATAATATTGACGATCATAAGTACCAAATGGACAAAATCTATCCATAGAAAGGCCCAGTTGTGTGTTACGATGTTCTAAAGAAAAAGAAGGATTTGTCTAATCAAAATGTTTCCATGAATCACCATCACATGGATGATTTAAGCTTTTAATGATGGAAATATCAGATTTATTCCATTTCATCTATCAAACTATGTTGTGAGACGTAAAATAAATGCTGTAAATGAGGTGTAATTAGAAAACATCTCAACTGTTTCATGGTAACGATGGGCTTTCCCTTTTTTTCAACTTTATACATCGATTCTACACATAAAGGAAAATTAACCAAATATTCATAATCACCATATTATAAGATTCAATCATTTGAACATGCATTGATCTTCTGATAACATAGACCGAAATTATGAACAAACCATTTACATTCATAGAAACTTGTATGTAATGTATTTATGTTTGGAAAAATGACTTGTCCAATAGTAAAATCAGATCAAAAAAACTATTAGACACTCCAAAATCTGATTTAATAGCCATAAATTCTGTAATAGCTTTGTTTTTTCATATCTAGCTTCCCAGATATAAGGCCTCCTCAGTAGATTTCAACAAACTGAAAACTAAGAAGGTTATGATTTGAGATTTGTAATATCATTTTAAGTTGTTTTTTCAAGAATAGATGGATTGGATGCCTCATGTATTAAATTCTGAAATGATGGATTTGGAAATAAAAAATGTATTATCTACTGAACTCTTTTCACCATATTGATACCAAAAAATATAATCTTTTTGAAAACTGGAACCCAATATATGAAGTACAACATTGTAAAAAGTTTCAATTGTTCTACGATCACATTTATGACAAGGGAATTTAATTATTCTTTCAGAAATGAAATCTAAATTCAATGATGCAAATGATATAAAGGTTTCAACACCTTAAATGTAGATATGATTTAAACCAGATCTATTTGGATTTGTTTCAATTATTTATCCAATCAAGATCATGTAATGGATACTAGTGTCTACTTACTGAGTCCATTGTTATCTAAAAAACAAAAAGAATAAGAATAATTATTGTGGATCAATTTGAATAGATGATTTTTTTATGTTTTACCATCTTGATTTATTCTATGAAATATGAGTAGAGCAAGACATTGGGTTAGCACTAGTTTACAGGGCCTGAAAAGTCTCAGTGCAGATAAAAATAAAAATATTAAATATATTATACAAGAAACATGGTATTTTTTTTAAAAAAATAGAATATATCTTAAATGGTGTCTCATATGATAAATTGGATATTACTTTTGGGTCCGGTATGTGGGGTTTACCCTAGACGCTACATTATATTTCTGAGCATCAGGTGTTTAGTTACATTACAGGTGAGGGTAATTCATTGAATATTTGTATTACAGATTATTATAAAAATTAAATGAATCTTTCAAACTTTATATCATATGACAAATCGGAGATCATCATTGGTTCTGAGATGTGGTGTTTACCCAAGGTGCTATATAACATTTATTAGCATCGAGTTTTTCGTTAGATTTCATGTGAGGGTAATTCATTTAATATTTTTATTATAATATCTTATTTAATTTTAAATTATCTCTCAAACTATTTATCATATGAAAAATTAGAGACCACCATTAGGTACAGGATGTGGGGTTTACCATAGGCACAACATAATATTTATTAGTATCGAGTGTTTTGTTAAATCATACCCAGGGGTATCATTTGTAATCTTTAATTAATATAATTAATATAATTAATTATATATATATATATATATTATAATATTCATAGAAATTATTAATATGAATTATTTTAATTAATTAAACATGTATATGAAATGATTATTAATTAATTAATTAATAATTACTATATATATCACAATTTGTTATAAATTTTGAAACAATGATTATTAATTATTATAAATTATTATAAATTATGTTATTAATATTATGTAATGAAAATTATAAATTTTTCAATTATTTTAAATTACATAACTATAATATATATCAGAAGTTCTAAAATTATTATTGAAATTTTATTATTATAATTTTATTATGTAATGGTAATTATTATTACAATTTCATAAAATATTTAAATTATGATAAATTATGTAATAATTATTATTAAAATTTTTATAATTACTATATGTGTATATATACATCATAATTTCTTAAGTAATATAAATACATCAAATATATTCTAACTCATTTTTAATCAAATATATAAATATCAAATCTATATAAACAAATATTTAAATAATATAAATATTTTTACTTATGCTTAATTTTGATTATAAATAAATATAATTACCTTGAATTTATAATTTATATAAATAATTTATAAATAAAATTTAGTTCATGTTTTTCAATTAATAATTAATTTGAATTCATAATTATTTTTAATGAATAATTTTTGAATTAATAATTTTTACCCCACATAGATTAAAATAGTTGTGTGAGTTGTGTGTTTTTAAAATATTTATAGGAAATATTATTACTAATTATTTTAATTAATAAAACATTTTATAGGAATTATTATGAATTTCTAAAAGTTATTATATTTTTTTATATTTTTTTTCACAAATTATTATTATTTTATAATTATCGCTAATATTTACTATTTAATAATAATAATGACTCATTAATTATTACATATTATAAATTATTAATTGATTTTTACAAATTAATAAAATTAATACTACATTTTTAACAATTAATATTTTTTATGAATTTATAATAATTCTTTATATTTTCTATATTTGTTTAAAAACTATTATTAACTAAGTTTTCAATAAATATAACATATTTTAAATTATCAATTTTTTTCAATAAACCAATTTTTTTATCATTTTATAAATAAAATTATTATAAATAAAATTTTATTAAAAAAATTTGTGTAAATTATTTTTCTCACCATTTTTATAAACCAAACAATAATATTTATTTCAAACCAAAAAATCATATTTATTATAAAAAATATTATTATAAACAAATAATAATACTAATAAATATTGTGCTCTCACAAAAACAATTTTATAAAAAAATATTATGTGTGTGCGAAAATATTATTATTATAAAAAATAACATAAAAACTATTTAGACATGCATACATGTATGTGAAAGGAAATTGGAACTGTAATGTAAATAAAACTAATACCAAAACAAAAAACAATAATCCACAAAGAACAGGTAAAATTAAAATAAACATCTAGCAAACCCAAAAACCCCAAGAAAATTAAAATAAATCTAAATATTGATGGTACAATTATATTTTTAAATAAGGACTAACATTCATTATATTTCAATAATAATCATATTTCAAATAATATTATGAAATAGTAATATTTCAGCAACCTTAAACACCAAAAAAGTTATTATGTTTAAAGATCAAGTAAAAAATACTGTAAATCAAATTAAAATAACTTATGTGTAATTAAGACACTCAAATATGAAATAATAAATTTATATTAACCTTACATGTCAAATAAATCATCAAAATAGGGTAAATTTCTAATCCTAGGATTATTCAAACTAGTATGTAAAAAATCTAAACCAAATTATCAAAAAAACTGATAGAGGATAAAAGTAGGGTCCATACCTTGTAGATATAATGTCAAATCACCCAAAAAATGAAAAAAATGGACCTTTATAGGGCTGTACGGAGAGGGTTGGTTGGTAGTGTTCCTTCAAGCTTTTGTAGTGGGAAGGGAAAAAAGAGGAGGAAAAGAAAAGTTATAGAAGCATGCTGTTAAATCCCAAAATTTTTTGCAACTGATTAATTGTGACAGAATAATGTTTTTTGAAAAATGTGTTTTCGTTCAAAATTTTTTGAGACGGACATTGAATTCTATCACAAATAATCTCAACTCAAAGGGAATTTGTGAGAGACTTATTAGTCCTTCTAAAATTCTTTCTGTGAATGATTTTCATGCTGGGTTGTGGTAACCCCAACCAAAACTATTTGCGATAGATTTATAATTCCATTGAAAAATTGTACTATTTTTGATGGAATTCTACATCCATCCAAATATTCCGTGCAAAGTATCTATTTTCAGTGGGAAATTTGTCCATCATAAACTCCCCATAAAAAATAACTGAAATTCTAGTAGTGGAAGTTGAAGAAATTGTTATACCTCCACACTACCAATCAAATTTTGATGAACAAAATATCTGAGGATTCTTGAAGTGTGTGTGTATGATCTAGTGGGGTTTGAATTTAGACCCTTTAAGCAAATTTTCTGATCATGTGAAATAGAATAATGTGCATCAATTTGAATAAGGTACTCGTTATGTTTTCATTTATGTTCTCTAATTAATTCATGTGAGATGCTCAGACCATACCGGGGCTCGAATCACAATAGATGATAAATTTTTGTTGCTCTAGTGATTAAAATATTTAAATATAAAACCCACTAGATTTTTCTGCACACCCCAATACCATTAGTGTGTGTGGCCTCTCCCCCTAGTATAGTGGTCACACCTAGCCAACCGTCTGTCATCTAAGCACTGCATGTTGTTGAATTACTGGTTCAATTTCCCCAAACGTTGCCTAGTAATTTTCAATCCTATCTCTTTCCATGTTTCATTATAGGATTTACGTTTTGATTCCATGTGATAACTTTTTTTCCTTTAAAAAATTTTGATGCATCTGGCTAAGAATCATCATCCATTGGCCGAGGTATTGATCACTGTCGGGGGTTTCATCACTGTAAAATATTTTAGTTGTCATTCATTCTTACTATACCGGTCATTATGCTTCCTATAAGTGTTCTCCCTATTTATCACATTCTTTACTTTTTTCTATGTCATGTTTTAATTCATTAACCCTATATTTTGATGACCGTGGCACCTATGTTGGGGATTTAGCCAGGGGTGATGGTTCTAGAGAAGTAGGCCCATGTTCAAGGCAGTATTAGAGAAGGTTGAACCCACATTCAAGGAAATGTAAACCAAATCCAAAACATTTTAAAAGGTTACAATGGATATTTTAGTAGATTCTCTACCCATGAGATTCCATAGGAGGTTGATGATGAGGTTGTGACAGTCAATCCTACCACTAGTGTTCTATACGAGGTTAGCGAGGCTGCCACTACCAGTGGTGAGTCCAGTGAGGATGGAATCCCACTAAACATGGAGCCTAGATTATCAAATAGGATGTCCTAAGATGACCCTACGACCAATGTATTTTTGTAATTCATTGAATATGAACATGTGCCTCACGAAGATCTTGATGAATCGAGATCTTACGTCATCGAGTGCAAGCCGAATGGATAGATATCTATGTGTCTTTGTAGAGGGATAATTCCGAGGACACTAGGGTAATCTAGGTATCTGAACAAGATATTGCACGATTGGAGGGGTAGAATCAGTAGTTTGAATACATCATCACTACAAGATTATAGTTCATCATCCACATGAGGGCATAGCTATATGAGTCTAAAACTGAAGAGGTAGAGGCATCATGCCTGCTATTGGAGTGTGGGGATGAAGAGAGTCGGGTGTGAATCTAAGCTGATGAGGTTAATCCTATAGCCAATGAGAAAGTGGTAGATATTTCTTGGAATAAACAGGCCTCAATAGATTCCCTAAATAGGTTGGAAGAGCTGGAATTTTTGGTCACTAGGGAAGAGCATTAAGATAATTTTTCATTTTCTTATATTGTAATAATGGATATGTTATAGTCGATGGATGAACCTCCTTGTTATCACCTCATCTCTAGGAAACAAAAGTTTTTTTCATTTCATGTTCCTTACTTATACACTCCAATCATATTAAAAAGTCAAAAAATAAAAAACACTTAAGAACATGTGATTCTTGGTCACTTTTAAAAACAAGAGATTAATAGAATATTTCTTACGTATATGAGAAATCCAGGATGGAGGGTCAAAGTGATCCATCAACCATAAGGGGAAATAACCAAGAAATCCTTAGTTAGAGAGGGAAACTCTACACAACCAATTTTATTTCCCAATATGTGCAGGAAGATGAGTGGTGTGACTCTAGGGGTGTTGGATTCTACAAGAATAAAGGGGGTGATAGAGGATGTGAGTTGAGACATAAAATATTCAGAATATGGGGGGACATGATTATAGGGGATGAATAATGACCATATTTGAAATGAAGAGTCCACTATCATGCCACCATGTGTGTGGAAACACAAATGAGGTTCAACCATTAACCATGTTCAAAACATGGGACCAATCAATCAGTTATCAAAAGTCCTATGAGGCGGGTGCATGGGATGGAAGGTAAACCATTTCAACTAATCACCATTACCATTGGAGGACCTGTTCAGATGTAAAAGGTGGTGGTGATCTAAATTGAGCAAGGTACAAAGGATAAGGGTTAAGTTGAGTGAATATTAATATAGATATCGACACTCTAAATATTACGCCACCATGTTTATGATCATGTTAAGTTTGTGTATCGTTATAAGAAAGAGAAAACAATCACTATATGAGGAGAGTTTCATCTTAGTATCCATGCAATGGTCAAGGAACTTGAGTGGTGCGGTAGATGACTAACACTTAAGGGGTGAAAAAGTTCCTCTCAGGTGAGGCCCCAAAATATTTTGTGGTTATACATTGTGCAAATATGATAGAAGGTGTATAGTTTAAAATCATATGTAATTAATGAGAGTAGAATAGTTTAACAGCCTATGTCCATAACATGTGAACTAGATTGAATCAAGAATCTACCCATTCAAGGTAGTGGTACACACAAAATGAGAACACAATGGATGGTACCTCTTGAAGGGATTTGTGAAGTAGAGGGAGGATCTATCTTTTTGCAGAGCATGTGAGCCTAGTGAGTGAGTCCATGATTATTTTGAGTCTTAGTGAATATTTTCTCTGTCTTTTTACCTCTTCTATTCATAAAATAACTTTTTCTAAAATTATGAATGTGAAATGGATTGTGGGAGTTGGAATTTTTCTTAGATATACCCGATGATTTTTCAACATGACTAATATATATTCTTCTTTCCTAGATAATTTTAAGGTCATTCTACTCAAACCAAATGGGTATATTTTATGGGGAATATATAAGTAAGGATGCATACAAAAGATTATAGTTTAAGGCCATAGAGTTTGTAATGCCTATTCCTAAGCATAATAATGCCTTAGCATGTGGGAAAGCGATAATGTTTTTCATGGGGAAAAGAGAAACAAAACAAGGCATGGACATTTAGAATATTTTCAATTGGGTTTAAGATAAGAAATTTAAGCATCACTATATATCTTGTGAAACTAGGAATCAGTCCATATGTAGTTCTTTAATGTGGTGTAGTGTGAGACCAGTGTTGTAAGGGAGAAATCCTCTCAGATGAGGATGTGGTTAAAGGAGGGGGAATTATTCTCTTGAATAACTAGTGGTGGGGAAAAATAAATTCATATCAGGGGTCACATGGGTTCATATTCACATAGATTAAGCTCATAATTCATGGACTAAGGGTAAGAAAACAATTTTTGTTCATGATACATAGAACAAGGGGAAATAAATAATTTACCAAGATTATAATTAGACAAAGGGGAGCTATAAAATTTAAATTCATGATTCTTGGACCAAGTGGGTATTGGGACCAAGTTGGATGGAGAAATAAGTTTGAAGAGTTAGCCTTTGCAGAGTCTTTTATTTTGTTGTCAAAGAAGATAAATCAATTCACTTTTTAAAAGGACCAGAAACGATGATGATGCTTTGCTAATTTGTATTTCACAAATATCATAAGTTTGGAGAACTTGTGATTCTATCCTTATAAAGGATAGATGGAGTAAAAAAGTGTTTTTGGAAAAGGAAATAATGTGTCGTGGAAGTCAAAACTGGAGTGCAAGTGTGTCGCACAAGTATATGTGGTGCGCAAGTCATATTTCAAGATCACCACATCAAAAATTTACAAAGGAAATAAGATTGAGCCCAAGAAAAAGATTGGTGCACACGGAAAAAAAGTGGCGCTCAAGTATAAGTGGCGTGCAAGTATAAGTGCCGTGCAATTCATATTCCAACCTCATCAAATCATAATATGACAATGGAAAGAAAGTGTCGCTCTAGTGATGGAAGGGCGCACAAGTGATGGAGCAGCGCGCAAGTGATGGAGCGACGCGCAAGTAGAAATGGAACACAAGTGTACGTGGAGCGCAAGTCGCCACAATGCCTATAAATAACTGACTAGACTCCTCATTTATCTATGCTCAACACTTAAGAGAAAATATGAGCTCTGATCGCGCAAGTAGTAGAATGTGGAAAGGTGGGCAAGTTGGGTGGTGTGCAAGTAGGGTGGCGCACAAGCAGAAGTGGCGCACAAGTTGTCCGAGGCGAGCAAGATGTGAGGTGTGTTCAAGAAGTGTGTTTTTCATAAGCCAATGTGGTGCGGAAGTTTTGAGATGTGCAAAATATTGTTGCGCATGTAGTTAGTGGAACTCAAGAAAGTAGGCGCGCAAGTAGGAAGGTGCACCAGGTGATTGGCGCGCAAGCTGAGTGGCGCGCACGTAGGAGGCGTGCAAGTAGGGAGTGGCACACAAGCTATTTTCACCAGGTGGTTCTTACCTACTTCTTTGTAGGAAAGTGAAGAATTGTTTTGAAATATTTCATTTGTGAAATTACATTAAGAAGTACATAATCCTTACATTACCCTATTTGTGCTAAGAGAGAGCACACACACTATGGGATTGATTTCAATGTG
Source organism: Viscum album (assembly GCA_963277665.1). Taxonomy (NCBI): domain Eukaryota; kingdom Viridiplantae; phylum Streptophyta; class Magnoliopsida; order Santalales; family Viscaceae; genus Viscum; species Viscum album. The sequence goes on from OY728158.1 coordinate 398,822,947, forward strand.
CTACACGAGTGTAAGGGTATATCTTACTTATTGTATTCCACAAAAAAAGATTGTTTTCTAGTGGATTGTCTGGTACTGGATTGTTTTTGTACCATACCAAGGACGTAGCTACTCTTGTTGAGTAGTGAACCTTGTAAATCTTGTGTTCCTATGGTTGTGTGTGTTCAGCTGGGAAGATACTCTTTAACAGGAGGTGAAGGTTTTTTTTTCAAAAGTAGGAAACATAAAAAAGATAAAGATATCACTGATTCACCCCCTCCCCCTCTCAATGATACTTGGATCCTGACTGGGATATTCAATTGGTATCAAAGGTACATGTTACCTTAGTTTATTATTTGCTAAAGTGGTTAAAGAGAAGTTGTGATGGAGAATCTAAATTTCATGAACAGTAAGGGGATTTTGATTTTTGATGGAAAGAACTATCACAATTGGAAGGATATAATAATGACTTTCTTATGTCTCATGGATATGATGTTCATGAAACTACAATGAATGGATTTCCTGCTACTGATGACAAGGTTCCTCTTACTCCTTTTGATAAGAAGAACCTTGAGAATGATGAAAAAGATAAAAATGTGTTACTCTCATCTCTTTCTGAGAGTGAATTTTTAAGAGTGAAAGGTGTTGCTATAGCCAAAAGAATCTGGGAAAAACTGAAGAAAATCTATGAAGGAAATACGAAAGTGAATAAGGCTAAACTAAAAATCTCAAGACTGAAGTATGAAGATTTGAAAATGTGAGAATCTGAATCTTTTGGGGATTTCTTTACCAAGATAAATGATATTGTCAGTACAATCAGATGTCTTGGTGAAACGTTGGAGGATTCTATAGTAGTCGAAAAGATCATGAGAATTATTCCTGGCAAGATTGATGCTAAAGTGTCTTCATTAGAAGATAGAGACCCTGAATCATTATCTTTGGGTGATTTTCATAGCACTCTCATTACTTATGAGATGAGAAGAGAGAAGACTATGAAGGGAAAACAAAATCTGATAGTGAAATGTCATTCAAGGCTATAAAGGGAGAGAAGTAAAAGAAGTATCTTATTGAAGATGATGCTGGTGAATCTGAATTTGAAGATGAGGTATGTAAAAAATTTGATTAAGTTTTATCCTTGTTTTCTAAGAATGTGAAAAGAGGTACATGGAAATACAAGGGTAAAATTCCCTTGAAATGTTTTGAGTGTTGAGCCATTGGTGACTTTGCGGCTAACTGTCCTCAAATGAATAAAGAAGAAGACAACGATGATGATAACAGTAGACCAAGAAGGTTGTGGAAGAAATAATCTGAAAAAGATAAATATTTTTCATAGGGGAAGGATACAAAGTTCTTCAAATAAAAAAGAAGAAGCTTTTTAGCTAAAGATGAAGATGAAGAAGATAGTGAAGCTGAATCCGAGAAATTATTTTCTAAAAAACCTAGAGAGAATACCTTTATTATTGTAGTAAATAATTAATAGTACGAGAGAAATAGTTTAGTAGAAGAAGAAACTCATCTTGAATATCATCTAAAAGAAGAGTTGAAAGAATGCTCTAGGAAGAACAGAAGGCTTGAGAAGGAAAACAACAAGTTGATAAATGAAAATGTCACATCAAATAGTCAAGAAGGTTTTACTGATGAGAAAATCAAGATGGAAAAAGAGACTGATGATCTGAAAAATTATATTGAGAATATAATGAATCATAATGATAATCTTTAAGTAAAGCTGAATGAAAAAGAATATGAGCTAGAACTTGTCCAACAGAAACTTTATATAGCTAATGAAATGAATATCAGTTTCAAAAATAGTATCTCAGAAGTTGGTGACTGTTCTAGTAAGAATTAACCAATCAAGGATCCACAGAAGTTACCTTCAAAGGTAGAAATAAAATATTGAACTGGTTCTGATAAGAACAAGGTTGGAAAGACCATGTATGTGGTCAAAGTCAGCAATGATGAAAAATCAAAAGTGCATAAAAATCATGATTCAAGAAAGACTTCTAATACTTCTAGTGCTATTAAATCTGAAATGAGAAAGGGAGTTACAAATGAAAAAATGAAGGTTTATGGTCAACATAGTTCTATTAAGAAGTTTTTTGAGAAACGTGTTCCCAAATCTAGTCAGTATAGAAGTTTCAGAGGAAAATATTATTTCTAGTTTATTGCTGGTATTGTGGTGGATTCAGACACATAGAAAATATGTGTTGGTTCAACCAACAACATTACAACTATTCCACATGTTTTGAAAGACAAGGATTAAGGGGGAGTCAATCCTTTCAAAATTGAAAATCTCCAAATAAATTTCAGAATATATCTGAGAAGAATGGTGTGAAAGTTGAGAATAGTTTCCAACCACTAGAAACTATTTGTCAAAGATGTGATCGACCTAGAAATCTTGCTAAGGGTTGTCTTAGTGTGTTACCAGAGCAAAAAAATATTCTTAATAATTCTCAATAGCTAGAGTTTTTAAAAGCTAAAAAGGACATGTTCGATAAGTCTGAAATGAAAGAGTACATGGTTGTTTGTTCAGAACACATTGACCTAGCTAGGAAATTGGAAGAAGCACAATAGAAAGTGAAGGAAAAGGAAGAAAAAAAATCCCTTTTTGTTGAAACTTCTTTGAAAGATACAAATGGAGAATGTCCATGGATTCTTAATAGTGGGTGTTCTTCTCATATGATAGGAGGATTAATGTTTCTGAATTATGTGAAAGACTTCAAATAAGGAACTGTTAAATTTGGAAATGATGAATCTCTGAGAATCAAAGGTGTTGGATCAGCCATCATTGGAAAAGAAAAAATGAAATCTAAGAAAACATTATATGTTGATGGGTTGAAACATAATCTTCTGAGTGTTTCACAACTCTTTGATTAGGGAAAAAAAGTTATATTCAGAAAATATGGGTTCGTTATGAAATGTGAAAATGATGGAAATATAGTTAGAAGAGGCCAGCGTACAAAAGGAAACTTGTTCCAAGTTTGTGAAGTAAAAAATTCTTGTTACATGGGCATGGTGGATAAAAATTAGTTATGGCATAAAAGGCTGGGACATATGTTTCAGAGAAACATGTTTAAGTTATCAAAATGTGACAGTGTCCGAGAAATGCCTGATTTATCAAGAAGAAGATATTGTTGATGCACTATCTGTGAAAAAGGGAAGATTACCATCTCTTTTCATAAGAGAGTTGAAATTAGTCCAAAAAAACCCCTTGGAACTTATACATTCTGATATATGTAGACTAATGAGAAAGAAATCAACAAATGGAGATAAGTACTTCATTACTTTCATTGATGACTTTACTCGCATTACTTGTGTTATGTACATGAAACATAAGTCAGATGCTCTGAAAATGTTTAAGAGTGTCAGGAGGAAAGCTGAAAAGGAATGTTACTCTTTAGTGAAGAAGTTGAGAACTGATAATAGTGGTGAGTATAAGAATGAAGAGTTTGAAATTTACCTTGAGAAACATGGAATTCGGCATAAGCTCAGTTCACCATACACACCCCAATAAAATGGGATTGCTGAAAGAAAGAATCGAAGTCTGGTTGAAATGGGGAGAACTATGTTACTTGAACATGGTCTTTCTCATTATTATTGGAGGCAATCCATGAGAACTGTTGATTATATTCAGAACTGAAGCTTCTATATTCCAAACTTAGATATGACTCCATATGAAATGTTCTATGGAAATACTCCATGTCTGAAACATTTAAGAGTATTTTGGAGTCCATGCATTATTAATAATAAAGGTGGAAACCTTGGAAAGTTTGAGAAAAGAGGTGATGATAAAATTTTTATTGGCTATGCTCCAGAAGGAAGAGGATATAGATGTATCAACAAAAAAACTGGAAGAATTATTGATTCTTCATGTGTAAAAGTTCTTGAAAATGTGGAGAAATATAAGAAGTCATATGTTGATGTGGAAGTTGAGCAGGATAGAGAAGCTTGTGTTAATGATTCTGATAATGCTACAGACTATGTTAATCCTACCGGTGAAGAGGAATCCGACTCAAAAATCTTTAGTGATGAGGATGAAGTTCGAACAACTCATCCTTAGTTGAGGAAATAAGTGGAGGCTCAGAATATTATTAGAGATAAACATCAGAGGGTTCAAAGAAGAAGAACAAAGGATGTTATATCACATTCTTCACTTTATTCAAAAGTTGAACCAAATGATGTAAATGAAGCATTTGAGAATCCAGAATGGGTGCATGTAATGAATGAAGAGATTGATCAAATAGAGAATAATTATACTTGGGAACATGTACCCAAGCCGGACAACAAGAACATTATTGGTACAAAGTGGGTTTTTTCAGAACAAACTGAATGTAGAAGGTAAAGTAATAAGAAACAAAGCAAGATTGGTTTGAAAAGGGTATTCACAAATTTAAGGCATTGATTTTGATGAAACCTTTTCCTCGGTGGAAAGATTAGAAACAATCAGAATCTTCCTTGCTATTGGTGCACAGCGAGGTTACAAAATCTTTCAAATGGATGTAAAATCAGCATTATTGAATGGTGACCTTCATGAGGAAGTTTACATTGATCAACCTTATAGATTTTTTATTGGAAAGGATGAATGTTATGTTTCCCAGTTGAAGAAGTCTTTTTATGGGCTAAAACAGGCTCTGAGAGAACGGTATTCTAAATTAGATACTTTCTTAAAGAATATGAACTTTAGAAAAGGGTGAGTTGACATTAATCTCTAAATCAAGGAATGTCAGCAGTTTTCACTGATCATTATTATTTATATCGATGATTTTATATTTGCTAGAAATGATGAAAGATCATGTCAAAAATTTGCTGAGGATATGAAGAAGTTATTTGAGATTTCCATGCTGGGAGAAATTAAGTACTTTCTTGGGCTATAAATTTCACAAAAGAAGAATCATGTTTTTCTATCTCAAGAAAAGTATGCTAAGGAACTTTTGAATAAGTTTGGAATGGAAAATTCAAAACCAGTTTCCACAGCAATTCCAGTGGGAACCATATTTTCTAAATATGTATAATGCAAGGAAGTTGATCAGAAAGAGTTTCAAAAGAAGAATGGAAGTCTACTGTATTTGAAAACCTCAAGACCTGACATCGTCTATGTTGTCACTTTATGTGTAATATTTCAGGGTGCTCCTAAATAATCACATTTGATTTCTGGAAAAAGAATTCTTAGATACATCAAAGGCACAAAATTTTTTGGAATCAGGTATGATGGCTCAGGAAATATTGATCTATTCGTGTATTCTGATGCTGGTTGGGTAGGAAATGTTGATGATCGAAGATCCACATCTGGTGGAGTTTTCATTCTGGGGAAAAGTTGTGTTAGTTGGCATACCAAGAAACAAAATTCAGTAACACTTAGCACAACTAAAGACGAGTATGTTGCTGCTACTCAAGCTGCAACTCAACTAATGTGCATGAAGTCTCAGTTAGAAGATCTACTTGCTGAAGAAAATCTATCATTACTCTTGGGTTGTGATAATCAGAATTCATTCAATCTTACAAGAAATCTGGTTCAACATTCTCGTTCAAAACACTTTGATATAAAGTACAACTTCATCAAAGAGAAAGTGGATAAGAATGAATTAATGCTAGAGTATGTTCCTACATCTGATCAAGTGGCTGATATATTCACCAAACCATTACCGAAATACCCATTTAAAAAATTGAGGTTGGACATGGGTGTCAAACCTCCTTCTCATCAAGGTTAAGGTACGTGTTTCTATCACCCCTCTAATATTGCCTTTAGATAGTGTTGTCAATGGGGAGAATTGTTTCATAAATCTATCCTTATAGATGCATGCAAAAAAGGGGAGTTGTGGGTAAGCTGTCAATCCAACATGTATGTGTTTGAACCATTCTAACTGTTTATTGGATTGGTTATAGGAAACAATTTTTTTAGTATTCCAGGAATGAAGAAGAAGTGAAGAATTCTGAGGTAGAAGCATAAATGATGTTCTGAAAGATGTTCCGAAAAATGCTGAGGAGATATGATCATGAGATTTCATTGTCACTGCCTTTGGATAGCATGGTTTCGGCTGTCAGTAATTCTTGTTTCCTACAATGAGTTAGCTCACATAGGCTTAAAATTATTGATAAGTAATCCATTTAATAAGGTTACAAAGTTCAGTGATTTATGAAACCTGGTTGACAACAAAATCCAAAGGGGGAGATTGTTGGGACAAAGTTGGGTGGAGAAGGAAGTTTGAAGAGTTATCCTTTGCAGAGTGTTGTATTTTTTGTCAATGAAGATAAATCAATTCACTTTGTAAAAGGACCAGAAACTATGACGATGCTTTTCTGATTCGTATTTCACAAATATCATAAGTTTAGAGATCTTTTTATGCTATCCTTAAAAAGGATAGAGGGAGTAAAGAAGTGTTTTTGGAAAAGGAAAGAAAGTTTCGTGTAAGTAAAAAGTGGCGTGCAAGTGTGGTGCCCAATTATATGTGGCGCGTAAGTCATATTTCAAGATCAACACCTCAAAATTTTAAAAAGGAAATAAAATGGCACGCAAGTTAAAGATTGGCGCGCAAGTCAAAAAGTGGTGTGCAATTATAAGTGGCATGAAAGTGTATGTTTCATGCAAGTCATATTCCAACATCATCATATCAAAATATGACAAGGTAAAGAAAGTGTTGTGCTAGTGATGGAAGGGCACGTAAGTGATGGCGCGGCGCACAAGTGATGGAGCGGAAAGCAAGTAGGAACGGCGCGCAAGTGTATGTGGTGCACAAGTAACCAAAATGCCAATAAATAGATGACTAGCCTCCTCATTTTTCTATTCGCAAAACTTAAGAGAAAATTTGAGCTTTGATCATGCAAGTAGTAAAAAGTGGCAGGGCACGCAAGTAGGGTGGAACGCAAGTAGGGTGGTACACAAGTAGAAGTGGCGGGCAAGTTGTCAGAGGAGCACAAGCTGTGAGGTGTGTTCAAGAAGTGTATTGTTTATAATCTAAAGGTGGTGTGCAGGTTGTGAGTTGTTCACAATATTGGAGCACAAGTAGTTAGTGGCGCGCAAGCATGTAGTCATGCAAGCAGGAAGGCGTGCAAGCTGAGTGGCACGCAAGTAGGTGGTGCACAGGCTGAGTGGCGCGCAAGCAGGAGGCGTGCAAGCAGGAAGTGGTGTGAATGCTATTTGCACCAGGAGGTTCTTACCAGATTTTGGGTTGGAAGGCGAATAATTGTTTTGAAATATTTCATTTGTGAAAGTTCATTAAGAAGCATTGAATCTTTTCATTAACCAATTTGTGATAAGAGGGAGAACATGCATTATTGGATTGTTTTCAAAGTGCTACACGGGTGTAAGGGTATATCCTACTCATTTTATTCTACGTAAGAGGATTATTTTCTAGTGGATTGTGTGGTATTGGATTGTTTCCATACCATACAAATTACATAGATACTCTTGTTGAGTAGTGAACCTTGTAAATCTAGTGTTCTTGTGGTTGTGTGTGTTCAGTAGGGAAGAAACACTTTAACAGGAGGTGAAGGTTGTTTCAAAAAGAAGGAAACATAAAAAAGAAAAATATATCACTGATTCACCCCCTCCGCCTTTCAGTGATACTTGAATCCTAACTGGGAACTTCAGTGGGTGTATTAAAGTGATTTGTGTGGCAAAGAAGAGAAATAATTTGACGATAAAAGATGGTGAAGGAGGCTCAATTCTATGAAAATTTCTAACAAAGCCATTTGTACATAGTTTAAGGAAAAAATGCTTAGAATAGGTGTGGCATTCCATTTGTGAGATGCATGTGCATCTAAAATATTCTTGGGGAAAATCCCATCATGACTCCTAATCCCATATGAATCATGCTCATTGTGAGAAACAAGGATCAATATATTGTTCCTTTTTTCACAAGGGGAGAACAAATGGAGAAGAATAAGTTGTATTGATGAAGGTCCAATGACATTGAATTTATTGATCACCTTGCACGAATGCATTGTAGAATAACACCAATGGTGTTAAAAACACCACTAGAAAAAAGGGAGGTGGAAAGAGGGAAGTAATGAATTTTGAGATCTAATCCTTGAAAAGGGGGTGACAGATGGGCAGGGAATCACTGTTGAAAATGTTCAGAACACAGGTCCCAGAAGAACACTTTTCTAGGATGGGGAGAACACATTTCAAATTGACCATTGACCGTGTTCGAAACCTAAGAAGCATCATCTGTCTCTAGTTAAATTTCTAGGCATGTCTAAATGATGGTAGGTGAGCCATTTTGGTTATGAAAAATTTTCATTAAAAGGGGTATTCAGATCGATAGGATTATGATGTTCTAAATCATAGAAGGAAGGAAGTGTGGAGGTGATAATTATGTGAATGCTTATGGGGGAGATCAATACTATAAAATATATTCCTCCATATGCTCGAACACGTTGAATGGGTTCATCGAAAAGTGGGGATTGAGGATGTTCTCAAGGGGGAGATCCAAGGATTAAGTCGTCCATTGGGTTGGGCCTATAATATGGGATTTGGGAATTACTAAATATCCAATGGGATTTGGAATCAAACCAAAACTGTTTCTAGACATTGGTCAATAGATGACCAACACCAGAAGGGGGATCACCCTCTAAAGTGAAGGCTTGAATCATTACATAGTTTCATGTCATGAAACAAGTATGTTGACCATATTGTCAAACATTGTGCAGAAAATATGTTGTATAAATGACCGCATTGTCATGAAATGTAAACTTCATATGTTTTTAAAGTTTATTTAAAGCACAGGGTCGACCCTATGCTATCTCTCATGAAGATTTAGAGGTTTGAAGGGTGTATATTTAAAAAAAATGACCAATAGAGGTGGTGGTTTTGAAAATGTATTTAAAAATAAAATAAATTAATTAAAGAGTTTAGTAGTTGAAAAATAAAAGTGAGGGTTTTATAATTTATGAAAAAATGAGGTAATTTCAAGTTCCCTACACATATTAGTTAGTTCATTGTTCTGAAAATTTTACATGGTTTAATATAATCCTTTGGTTTAGGGTAATCAAGATCTTGATTCCCCTCATGCATTTCAAAATGATGAAAAATGAACCAACCCTTGACACAAAAAACATATTCTCATGGTTTTGATATTAATAATGGAATGATAGCTACCAAATACTTATGAAATCTCATGCTTGTGAATGTAAAAAAGGATTATTGTGTCATCCAATCGAAATGAACTAATATTCCCAATTGAAATCTCAACTCAATCTGTGTTAAAATGAATAGTAATTCACTTAATTATAACAAAACTATGAATTCAAAGGAGAAAAAAGTTAAGAAAAGACATAAATGAAAAGTTCCATGAAAAAATTAAACTGAAAAAACTGAAAAAAAAAATCCATAACTCCCTCTCAAATTGTTTTTATCTCCATCTAAATGATCATCCACCATTTAGCTTTCCAAAAAGAGGATAAAGAGGATTGGGTGGAACTCCCCCTTCATCCATGATCACTCTTTGAGGATAGGGGAATCCTGAACATCTAGAATAAAGATAGGAATCCTTTGGGTCTCCAAAATGGCATAGGATTTCCCCTCGGTCTATATTAAAAATTGGGTACCCATGGTTCCAATTTATAAGCAGTGGAAGGTGGTTTTGTAAACCTAGAATTTGGATACAACATGGCCATTAGTTTTGGGATAGAAAATTTCCTTATCAAAGCTTGTAAAAAAGTCAATAATTATATCCCGAAATATTTACTATATACCTATAAAATTTTATGGACATTTAATTTATAAAATTTGATATATATCCATAATATAGATCAATAATTTTGACTTCAAAAAGATTCGGGTTTTTGATAAATTAGTTTGGTTGGGCCCCTGGTTGGGTGAATTAGGCTTGAGTATAATCCAAAGAGTTTCACCCCACTTAATTTTGTCTAAAACTAAAAACATTCAGCCTAATTGGATGTAGATATTAGCTAAAGTGTACATTTGAGTCCACATGTGTGCTTTGGATCTTATGGAGACTGGTCCATTTTTCTACAACTCTATCCCGGGTCCTACAAATCATCTTATCCTTCAACGTAATCATCCAAAAAATTAATATTTACCTTTTTAATAGAGCTAAAAATTAAATAATTTAATTAAAAATGATTTTAAATTTTTAAATATATTTTGAATTTACTATAAAAATCAGTTTAACATAGAGTTATAAGGGTGGAAATGAATAGTGAATTGCTACATGATTACGAGTCCACACCTAAACATTTTCACAGCTTGGATAAATCACATTTAAAAAAATGATGCATAAAGATATACCAAACATTATGAATATTTATAATCCAATGAAAATTTAATTCTAGATCGCAATGTTATCAAATCCAAAACCACACCAAAGAGTTATTCTCAGTGATCATGGAAAATGTTGACTCATAAATTATATCTATATGAAATTCAAGGATATGTACGATACTAGTCTAAGAATGGAATTAAAAATTCATCCATGTTACTAAATCATCATATGTGTGTGTGAAAACCATATCATTCTATTCTTTACACATTATAAATAGTAAATATTAGTTATTTTTAAAAAATTATAGTTTCCTGATTCTTTCCACTGAATCTGCTCTACATCCTTTGCAATCAAATTTCAAGCCCCACTAACTTATGCATTCTCAGATGACAAACCATAAGATCTCAACCTATATATATATATATATATTATACATTTAATCACTCCCATCATTATTTATTTATTTATTGGTTTGTGTTTTTAGGGTGTATAATAGTCAAAATACAGGTACACACACATAGGTCAATTTTGTATAATAATAAAATAGATCAGATAAGGAAAGAACATGTGGAAAAACCATTTTGGAAAGATGATAAACATTAACCTAACATATATTTACCTTATATTAAGTAATAAATATCCACACATCATAGCTGAGTGAAATGTAGTGTGGATATATTATGTGACATTATTAACCCATTAACTACTCACATAGAGGGTATGAATCATATAAAAGGTTTCACCTAGAAAAAAATATTTTTATCATCGACAAACAACAAATTTACTAAAAAATCACACATCAATGTTAAATTAAATCTAAAACTCACATTCCATCAATGAATGAAGATTTATTTAAATGTTAAAAAAATTGAAATAGGGAAATTAATCATTCACTTTTAATAGTTTTCATGATTATGTTCGAATAAAAAATAAGCATTTTGTTAAAAAGGTGAAAAAATGGGAATGAGAATACCATGAAACAAACCAAAAATAGAAAATATAAAAAGATTATGAAAATCATAATGAACTCGAGAATGTGAGGAAAAGTAAAAATACTGAGCAGTAAGTAAAAAATGGAAACAAATGATGATGAAAATCCTAATGAGCTTAGGAATGTGGTAAAAGTAAAAAAATAGTACACAGTAAGAAAAATAGATAAAACGAAGAAAGATTGTGAAAATTTTAATGAAATATAGATAGTATCCACCCCCCCCCCCCCCACACACACACACACATAGTGTGTGTAGGGTCCTCATGGTAAGAAAAGAGAATGTGGGAAGGAAGGATAAAATTTGGTGGGTTTCACTGGTAGGTTTCTTCTAGAAGGCGGTGTTCCTCCATAGGGAATTTTGTAATGGTTTCATGAAAGTGATTCAGTAACGACCCATTAATGGTGATTTTTTATTTTTTTCATTTTCAACCTATAAAACACAAACTGGATGTATGTTAGTAATAGTTTATGTTTCTAACCAGAAAGAATGAATCTTATGTGGATAAAATTTTATCTATGAATTGAAAATAAGGACCTAATTCCCAATGTGGGATTGGTGATGAAGGATTAGGATGTCATGATAAGCCCTGGTTATCTTTTTATTCTCTTAGGAGTTCTCATATGATTCTTCTAGAATTCCTCAAGCTCCTGAATCTATAACTTTCTGTACTTTCTTACATCTGATGTGTCATTGTTACATTATTTCACTACCCAATGTTAATGGTGATCCATATCCATAGGGAATTTAAAATCCCTTCCAAACATAATCATATATGGTGAAATTTCTATTGGGTTTTTAAAACATGTTTTGTTTTCCCAAAGTGCATCTTCCAAACAAAAGCTCCAATCCTTCCTATTGGGAGGTACAATTTTTAAAAAAAATCATAACTTCTATATTTGAAAATTTTTCTTGTCTATTGTTTTGGGGGTGATATTAAATACAGAATTTATATAAAACTCCATAAATATGGATTAATATTTTCATGTTTCAATTAGAAATATGTGAACACAGGTCACTAATGATGAGTCTTGGAAAATGAAACCTACTGAAAATATGATATCTCAAAAAAAAACTACAACCAATCAAGATTAAGAGGTCCTTTTATACATTTCTTCCTCCCATTTAGAGACATAGTAAAAAATAATAATATGTATAAAAATACAAATGAATTTGGAAAAGTCCACATGGATTCAATTCCCCATGCATTGATGTGTTGTAAAAGTGGGTGCCCTATACCCAACATTATTAGTACTTTTCAATTACCATACCATGTATACATGATATACACTTACCATAATAGTGTTTATATTTTTGTTCCACTATTTAAATGGTAATGTCCATAGATTATTTATCATATCAAATGTTTAGAGTAGTTCCCAAAATATAATGAGAACCCAGTGATACTATGACATTAATATTAAACATATTTACTGTGGTCTAGATACATCATACTGACTGGAAGTAGTTTATGTTTGACTATCTTGTGTTGGGGTCACAAAATCATTGAGACATCTTCACATAAAATTGACACTTGATGATCTCTATTAGGTTAGATCATTTGGATAGACATGCCAATAGTAACACCATATGTTTTAATGGGTTGTCGATCATTCTTATCTATGAAAAAGTGTATTAGTCTCCTATCTTGGGATGACAATTAATGTGTACCATTTGATTTCTTACTTTGATTCAACAAAAATACATGGCATTGAATTCATGGTGTGTTATTTTTTGTTGGGTGTATCATTGGTGGTATGACACTGATTGAATGGTCTAAAAAGATTTTTTCACTTCCATGTTGGGAATGTGATGTCTCGGGCGTAGTTGATCTGGATGGTAGTATCTCCATAAATCATTGGTCAAGGTAGTTAAAGGTATGTTTGTTCAGTTTGATCAAAAAATAGTAAGACAAGAATGGATAATGACACATGTGTGCATCCTACTTAATAAGGTGTCCCAAGATAAAGAAATTATATTACATAGTTCATGTTTGTAGGATGGTTTTAATTAATATGAATATTCCTTCTCTATTTGTGGGACTTAATGGGTTGTTTCAATCCTATCTTGATTTGTGAATAATATTCACTTCAATTGAGGTAAGGTCTAAGAGGGTCATACACAATAGCATATTCATGAATTTTCCATATCCTGGTGAATAAGTATATAGGACATAATGGGCCTCACCATGGGGGTATGAGAGTTGTCCAAGTATTAATGATTACTGAAAAATAAATAAATACATTATTATTAGAGTATATAATAATTGGGTTGAATTTATTTCTTAGATGTATTCACAATGTATTTAAGTGAATACAATAAAATATTTTATGACCAAATATTATTTAAATATTCAGTGTTCATTTAGCATTTGTGACAATTATGAGTCGAGTTAATAACTCTGGTTTATCATGTAATATATTAATTATAAATTACAAGTATATGATAAAAATATAAATGAAAATTTCACATATATAGTTCGTCATCATTTTTCATTTACTGTTTATTTAGTGGGCATTTTATTTTTATGGAACCCTTTCCAAATATTTGAGCCTCCCACTATATAATAAAAAGAGAGAGACTCAATTCAAGAATATTCAGTCACTTAACATTGAGAGATTCTCTCTCCTACTAAATCATTGACAATTAAAGGCCCTCACCGAGTGAATGATCCGATAATTCCTTCCATGGATTGAAGGAACATAATCAAGGTGATCGTCATGATACAAAAGGATTCATCGATGCTCCACATTACCACCTAGAATTTAATGAATGATGATCATGTGGTTTTCTTGAATTTTGTGTGGATGTTCAAGAGGGGTTACTGCTTAGATCCTTCAAGCAATGGTTATCGATAATGAGATTCAGTCAATATAACTTTGATTCAAATGAGGAAACCATTCATTTTTTTGTACTTATTAAATCTAAGAAAGATCTTTAAATTGATTCAAGGTAAAGGATATTTGAATAGGAAAAAGTTTCATCACTTCGGTGATGAATTTTATTAAATCTTTATACCATCATATTCTATTGTACGCCCTAGTACCATCAATTAGTGTTAGAGGGATTGTGTGAATTTTCCAAGTTAATAAAAAATTTAATTTTCATTAAATTAAGTAAAGGGATTGAATTCAATCCCAATAGAAAAAATTACACATTGATTCATTTTTATATAACCAAGTTATAGTCATCCGAAATTTTTAATTTGGTTCGTTTTTAGTTCTCGGGTAATATATTATCATTTTACATTGTTTATTATTTTATACAATTGAGTTAATGTGGGACAACATAAAATAATAAGGAAAAAATGTATAAATATGCAATGAATGTATTATATTAATGCATGTTCATTTGTGAGCCTGAAAACATATTATGAACATATTAATAGAAATGGATTAAATTCATCAAAAATATTAAAAACCCTCGATGAAATATTAAGTCACAAAGAGGAAAACAAAGATAACTTGTTGAAAATTTAGATGCATGAATTGATTAAATCAAATTTTTTTGAAGCTAAAACTTCACTCAACATACCTAGGATTCATAATTAATGTAGTTGTCTAGTAAAATTCCTATCTTAAACTCTCTTAATAATGGTATAGATAAATATTTTAGACTATGAGGGGGGGTTTTATGGATCCTTTCCATTAGATTACTCAAGCATTAATTTTTTATGATTCTATTAGTGAGAGTTTATAGAGTTTTATAAAATAGTGTGATAAATATAATTATTTAAATAATTGATAATTTTAAATTGGTAATCAATATAAAATTACAAATCTTCTAGATTTTGTTTTTTTAGACTATGATGGGAGGTTTTATGGATCATTTCCATTAGAATACTCAAGTGTTATATATTTTTGATTCTAGTACATAGAGTTTCTAGAGTTTGATAATGTAGTAAGATACATTTAATGATTTTAATAATTGGAAATGTATAATTGGTATTTAGGATAATGGTACAAATTTTCTATATTTTTTTAGCAGTAAAATCACTTGTGAAAATTACTACGATATTAGAAATTCAAGGCGTTAGTGTCCCCAATACCTATTAAGCCTCCTCAGGAAGCGAGAGTGAGAAAAATACTTACAAGAGACTCATGTATAACTAATTTTATGGTTATGTCATAATTCAATCATAAATGTACGATGTGAGTTGTGGATACAACATCAGGGCATGGATGATTTCACATGTTGTCTCATCTCAGAGAAGCTTGTGGGAGAAAGTGAAGTAAGATACGAATTGTTGATGATTATAGTATATATGTGTAAATTGAATGGAATATCTAAATCTATCTTGAAATACATATCTCATATATTTTCACCTATTTACTGCAGGTTGGTTTAATATTAAAAACTGAAAAGTGTGGAGAAAACACTTCATTACCTTTTGGGTAAGGTAAAACAAGTAAATAAAAAGTTAATTAAAGTATAATATTTAGTTATTATGTTGAACAAGTTGAATGAAAAGGTGAAAAGGATAATGGAAATAGTTATACAAAAAGAACCTTATCAAAATATATAAAATAAAATTGGTATTAAACATGAGTTTATTTATTTCACATGTAATGAGATAAACCTTTGAAAGTATAAATTCAATGAACTGAATGACAGAATCAACTAGACTCTTATTTCTAAGGTATATTCATCATTATATGTGACCTTTCTATCATAATTCGTGTGTATTAAATAATCTATACCTGTCATATATGTGTATTGAAATACAATAACCATGTTTAGAAATGTTACTAGAAGTAAGGTGTGTTCTCCAAGCGGCATAGAAAGGGTGTTCACAATTCAGTGGTGAGAAGCAATAAACTTCTAATTCCCAAGTAAATGGTTCTATTTTAAATTTTATTAAGTATTACCAAAACATTAATCTCATGTTTCCATTGAGAAAAACGATACATTATTCTAGTTTTGGAATGGATGTTGTTTTTTTGTGTTCAATACTCAATGAATTGTTCAATAATACTTCAATCATTGTAAATAATTGAATAATATAAAATGTATGACTTATATTCTATGTTTTGGAAAGATAATAATTTATCAAGAAAAAATAAATATTTTTCCAGGATCTACCCAGTATGGTTTTAGAATCCTTGGATTTAAAGACATTATGTACTATAGATAAACTAATGTTGATAGTTTTTCTCAAAGAAACCATTATAAATAAAGTCAATCTACAAATATTTAGGAATTAGTTCATCTAGAGAGTGTGAAATATTCCAAGGCTAATCTTGAGGTAACTATAATTCATAATATTACTTTTAATTGTTCTAAGGAATGTATGAGTGAAGTAAAAAATTTGAATGGTCAGAAAATATATTATTTTATTTCAGACCACATACTAAAACATATCTTGGCCAAATATTCATTTTTCAATATAATATAGCATGGAGTAATTCTAAAATGCACATTACCTTATCCACATCAAATCAATGTTGATAATAAGGTGGATCGATAATGAGTCTTACATGGTAAAATTGATCAATATAATGTAGCGTGGAGTAATTCCTAAATTCAAATTTCTTTATATACATCATAGTCATGATGTAAGTAAAAGGATCATCAATGTTGTAACTTAAATCCCTTTCAGATAATTACATTATTTTTCAAGACATGCCTCAAAATAATGGTATTATCCCATAACAAAATGTAAAATATCATGAAAAATGGATATCATATGAGTTATAATATGATGGAAAACCATTAATCCGTAAAAAATGTGTTTATATATAAAGATCCCATTAGGATATAAACAAAATTTCATCAAACAAAACACAAAATGCATCTATAGTAATTATGCTAATGTTTAAAAGGATATTACATAAAACCCTAAGATATAAAAGAGATATTCAATTTATAGAATATATTACTATAAAAGGGTGAATGTATCTATTTCAGATAGTGGAATTAAGGTTGACTTGGGATTAATCAATTCTAGATATGCATAAATAGGTTACATAGGAACAAGTTTCACAAGAGCATGTGGAAAATATGGTATAAGGGAACATATTGTGTAATAAGGATAAAACCATGGTAATGGTTTTATATTCAATATGGTCGGTGATAAATTATTCAATGAGAATAATAATTCCAACATGTATGCAGTTTATGAAAATTAACCAAAATTGACAAGATCAATTAAAAGTCAATTATGGATTCATTGTACCAAAGTGTAGGGGATTTTGTTTTGAATACTACAGTGGTTGTTCAAATGAAACTACACATGGATTGTGTATGTGTTGTATTAATAAAGCTTGGTTGCTAATACCATGTTGTTATACCTAAATCCATTAAAATTTTACTTTTCGTATTTAATTTATATGATCATTTTATTGGGCATTGGATGTCAAGACCACCAATCATAGAATGTGTCTTTATAATAGAACCTGAAATGGATGGTGACACTATATACTAAAAATAAGGCATGATGAAAATACAGTTTTTGATTAAACTAAGTAATAAGATCATATAATATTCATTTGGAAAATAGTTTTTTTAAAGTTTCTTCAAGTGGTTATTGGGAGAACCGCTTTTTTCTATGTAAAATATGTTTGGTAACATATGGAAATCAACTATTGGTCTTACAGTTAGTGAAGATCGGAAGGGAAGAATTTCTCTAGATATTAACTTAATGTAGAAACCAAATTTCTAGGGAAGGAGATCTACTAAGGTAGTTCTAATGGTTTCTTAAACCTAGTCAATAGTGTATATATTTAATATTTATTGAAAATACAAGTTGGAACAATTTGAGAGATATTTTTTACTAGTGTCACATGAAATTAATCTCTCCAAGAAGAAATGAATAGTCATAGGAGGAGATTAATGAGGTTATTAGAATTCCATATACATATGTGATGGGTCAATTAGAAATTCCATGATATGTACAAGAAATGATATTTACAACATATGCTTTATGGTAGGAATAAACCAGAAGTATATCAGAGAAATGAAAGGGAGGCAGTCATAACATTCAAAGTGTACATGAATATTCATATAAGATATGTACATGGTATGTGGAGAGGGAGGGATAATTTTTCCAAAGGGAAATAATCTAGTCTTCCTGTAGATCAATATGATCTAATTTTTTTAGTTGGGGTAAGTTAATAAGTAAGATAATATCATTCAAGATTTTGGTATCAAGATTTACAAATACTGAGTTCATTAAGGCTTCTAATGAAGTTAATTAACAAGTGTATAAATGAAAAAATGTGTTCCAGTTCATGGAATTTGACCTAATAAGTAATGTTTTGTAATACTATTATTTTGATAATTCTATTACTCGTACTAACTATAATGTCAACTTTAGATAGTGTAAAAAGGAATATACTTGGGGATATCATCTGTTGATAAGACTTACTCAAGGAGATGAAGTAACAAATAGTAGAACAGCCACACAGTGAAAATGTGTCTGACCCATGAATAAATCCATAACTTAGTAGAAATTTTATTTTATCATGTGATATATAACAAGGATATTTATCTAATTGGATTTAGTGTAAGTGTGAGGGTTGTAAAATATGTTCCCCCAGACCCAACCTTATTAGAAATGTGTTATTACTATTCCATGTATACATGATGTACACTTACCATTATAGTGTTTATATTTCTACATTCACTATTTAAATGGTAAATTCCATAGACTAATTATCATGTCAAAAGGTTATAGCAGTTCCCATGATATAATGGGAACCCTTAGATACTATAACATTAATATTGAACATATGACCTATGTTCTAGATACATAATACTAACAAGACATATTTAATGTATGACTATCAGTTTATGGGGGATTTTAATCATTGAGACTTCTTCTCAAGAAGTTCTCCCTTAGTGATATTTAATAGGTGAGATCATGAAGACATACCCGCCAATAGGAACACCACATATTTTGGGTGTAATTTGTTTTTCCAATCTTCAAACATTTTTATTGGTATCTTGAATTAATATTTCTATCAATGTGTAAAATTTGATCATGTTATTTTATTCATGATAGAAGAAATGAAATTCAAGTTATGGTGAGGTATCTTGTGTTAGGTGCATCATTGGTGGTATCACATTGTGGGAATGGTCAAGAAAAAATTTGTTGCTTCTGAGTTGAGGAATTGATATCTCAAGCCTAGTTTTTCAGGATGGTAATAACATTATAAATCCTTGTTCGAGGTAGTGGGAGGTAAGCTTTTATAGTTAGATCAACAAATAATAAAGAAATAATTCATGATGACACAATTGTATTTCCTGATTTATGAGATATTGAAAAGATATTTAATTACACAATGCATGTTTGTAGGAATTTTTTCAATCCTATGATTATACCTTCTCTCTTTAGGGGCCTTGACGAGTTTCTATACTTACCACTTGGTCTATGAATAATATTCACTAAAATTAAGATAAGGTCCTAGAGGGTCACACACAATAGTGTATTCAAGAATCATCCTTTTTTGGTGAATAGGTATATACGACATGGTGGACCCACCACAAGGGTGTGAGAGTTTTCTAAGTATTAACGATCACTAAAAAATTAATTAATTAATTATCATTTTACTATAGAATAATTGGGTTGAACTTGTTATTTAAAATTATTCCCAATGTATTTATGTGGATACATGAAAATATTATACAAACTAATACTATTTTAATATTCAAGGTTTCTTTAATATTTATGGGAATTATGAGTTGAATTAATGACTCAGTTTTACTAGGAGGTATTTTTATTACATTTGAAAATTGGTTTATAAAAATATAAATGGTAATTTTATTTTGTTAGTTTGTCATTGTGTATCATTTACTGCTTATTTAGTGGGAATCTTATTTTCAGGGGCCGGGGAACCCGTTTTAGGTATCTGAGCCTACCACTATATAATAACAAGATATAGAATAAATTAAAGACTATTAAATCTTTAAAAATTGAGATAGTATCTCCCATACCACATCTTAGAGAGAGAAAGGATCTCTCTGAGTGACCCATCCAAGAAAGCCTTTGATGGATTGAAGGGACAAGATCAATGTGATCGCCACAACGCTGAAGGATTCATTGGATCTCCACTCAAGCACTCTGAATGTGATGAAAGAAGATAAAATTTATTTTTAAAGTGTGTGTGGATCATCTAGATGTTTTCAAGTTCAGATCCTTCAATAAACACTCACCAATTATGAGCTTCAGTCGAACAAGCTTTGATTTGAATGAGTAAACAATTTGGTTTTATTTTTGTACTTATTAAATCCATGTGAGATCATTGGACCTCTATTAGGGCTTTGATTTTCAGAGAAGATGATGTTTTATCACTTCCGGGATGAAAAAATTTGAATCCCCATCCCACTAGATTTTTTTTCATGCCCCAGTACCATCGTGAAGATCTCACAAAATGACATGGGTCATTGGGGAATTTCCTACCACATTGAGATATTACCTAAGAATTAACATCAAGTTCATGAATTAAAAAGCCAATGGTAATTTCTATAAAATATTTTATAATAATGTCCCACATCAAAGATCTTTTCATCTATATGTTGAGAGAAAAAGTGGACCCCACGTTCCAAAGTGTGGAAGAATCTCAAAATAGAGGGAAACTCATGGTTAGGGACTACACTAATGAACTACATGGTCACTAAAAATTATCCATAATTATTGGTCATCCAAAATTTACCATCATGAATCATGATTAAGTCTTTGGGCTTGTGAAGTGATAAAATTCATGGGGACCATAGATGTGGAAAAACATTTCACAATGTATATTTACCAAGGGGTATGGTCTACTACATCATAGAGGTTATCATTAGGGAATAATTCTCCAATGGGGTGGGATGAGTCAACATAGTGGTACAATGGTGTAGAAATCCTACTAATGTGGTTAGATATATAATTTTACACTTCTCTATAATCTCGAATCTCTAAGTTAAAATCTTAGATTAGGAGCATATGTCGTATGAGGTGGGTCTTATCTTTGGGTTTCATTATGAGAAATCGAAGGGAAGTTTTAAAAGAAAACACAATTAATTTTTCCCAAAGGATATGTGAACAAAAATTTTCCATGGAAATAAAAACATAGAGAAGTTAATTTTAATTGGTTGTGTAGTTTTCCTTAAAAGTTTCAAGTGTACATGAGGAATACACAATTTCATAAAGGCCCCACTCAACCCTATGTGATAAAACTTCCCTAACATTAGATTTAGATTAATTAAACATAAGTTCAAATGGGAGATCCCACCTTGGTTGATACATGATGGGAGGTGATGTGAGACTACTTTTTAGTGAATTAAATTCATCCTCATAGTTTTTTACAAAATCAATCCCATAATATTTTTGAAACATTCAAGACTAGGGAAGTACAATCTTATCAAAGTATTTAATGAATAGATGGTAAAAACCAGCATGAATCAAGAAATACCTCACATCATCAACACATTTTGGATATGAAAGGGAGGAAATTATATCAATTTTTTATTTATAAACTCGAATTGCCTTAACAGAAATAACATTCCCAAGAAATATCCCCCACTCTACCATGAAATGAAATTTCTCATTATTTAATTTGAGATATTTTTCAATGAAATAGTAGAGGAAATAACATAGGTGTTACAAAAAATAATCAATATAATATCTGTAAGTTATAAAATATTCCATAAAACCTCCATATAATTTTAAAGGCACTCATAAAATATACTCGACATACATTGCTAAAAAGTACCAAGAGTAATACAAAGACCAAATAGAATCCTCTTGTATAAAATTTTTCCAAATAAACACATAAATGTTATATTTTTTAATCCTTAATGGATATATGTATTTGAAAATAAATTTAATATCTATCAATGAATCAATAATGGGACTGACCGACAAAATTGTTAACATTAGGTCAATGAAAGGAAGAGGAAAGTGTTCATTTTTCATGGATTGATTTAGTCAATGGTATATAATAAAGACTCTACAACTATTTTGCACACATGTTGGAACCAGTTCATTACTTTTATTTAACACTATAATTATTTCAGTTTTATTAGGAATCATTTGTACTGGGATTACCCATTTACTGTCAAATATGGGACAGATGAACCCAACAACTAGTAATTTACTATCTTCTAATTTTACCGCTTCAAGTAGAGTGGGGTGACATGGATATTTCTCTAAAATATTATTCTTGTCATCTAAAAGTATATAGTTCATGATAATATATGGGGTAATCGTAGAAATAGCATCAAATGTCCATATTATCACCATTTTACACTCTCTGAAAGGGTATAAAAGTTTTTATTTATGTATTATAGAGACATTTTTAGCAATAATGACGGTCACCTAGTCAATACCCTCAAGATAGAAGTATTTTAAATTATATAGAAGAGGTTTTAATTCCAATACCATAAATATTTTTATATAGGGAAGGGATTTAGGGGGTGTGTGGTCCATGAAACTGTTTATCTGCTACTATTTATTATCCATGTAAAGATAATAAATGGAGATTTGATTTTCAATATCATTGATAGTCATGGGTACCTCATAATGAACACACACATCAATTAAAATAAATATTTATACTTTTTCAAACCCTAAGAATATATGAAAGATGAATAAAAAGACAAATAATCAAAGAGTATAGGATAAAAAACAAACCATAGTATTGGTAGAGGAGAGAACATTGTTTTTGTGTGTTGTTGGAGTGAACTTCCATCGAATAGATAGGATGTATGGATTGCTATTCAATAGGGAGTTTTATAGAATCAAGGATATTGAAACTTATCTTTTCCCCCCAAACTCAATGGAAAACATACCATTGTGAACATTGATAAATTTCCCAATTGTTTTAAGGAAACGCCTTCCAATTATGAGAGGAAAATGTCCTAGGGACTGATTATCTTTTATCTCAACAACATATAATTCTATAGGGATGTGAGATTCATTACACACATGATGATTCATCGATCAATCATATTGGTTGTGTTTTTCTCTAGTTGGAAAGTTTCAGGATGATGCTTGTTGGTTGATGCTCTCCAACCTATACAGAAGTATACACTGAGTGGGGCATCACATTAATTGAAACACATAAATCAAGCATTTCATCAAAAATATAAATTCTCCCCTATGGTGCATGGTATTGTAAAATTGATTTCATCCATGCATTTGGTTAGAATAATTGGTTATATCAAGGCCCAAACATTCATTCTAAGGTTGAGTCTTGCATTCCCCTTCATTCCTTGTCTATCTGTGCAAAGTTCATTGAGAAATTTGGGATAATAAGGAATTTTTTTAACTTCAAACAAGTGAGGAATGTCAACTTATACCTATTTAAATGCATTTATAATCTCTTTATCAATTTCATTATCGAAATATTTATTGGATTTAGATATTTTTTAGGGAAAAGGGATTAATAATGGACTATTCAGGTGAAACCTAATTGATAACTTTTTTAATCTTTGTGTTTGGTTTTTTATTACATGAATATTTTGAGGGTAGAGAAAGAGAGTTTTCAGGGGGAGGACATACCTAATGTGTTGAATAACTATAAGGAGGAACTTTTTTACCACTGTGAATTGTAATAGAATGTACATTACTTTTATCCTTTGGATTGGAAATCGGTTGGTATTGCATTTGTCTTGACCCTTGACTTTGGATTTCACCCACCGAGTTGGTGAGTTGGCCTAATTGAGTTTTTAGGTCTTATATGGCTTATTGGGTTGTTTTTTGGAATTTGATGTTATTTATAGCCATATTTTTAGCATGTACTCAAGAGTAGGCTTGAGTTTTGGAGGGGGTTGTTGGAAAGGCCCTTTTAGATGTTGAAGATTTCTTGGTGGTGGTTAGGGTTGACTACCCCGCTCTTTATGGTTCTGAGATTGTTGAGGTTGGTTATATTACCCCTTTCTTATAGGATTGGTTATCCTTCCATCTAGAGTTGGGTGGATGACATGCACTACCAAAAAACAATATTTTAGAGATGTTTTTTATAGATATTTTCTAAAAACATCACTAAAAATATATATATTTATATAGCTCATTTCCCCACATCAATGAAAGTATATATATATATATATATATATTAATATATATAAACACAAACAAACCGACACACACACACACATATATATATTAATATATATATATATATAAACACGCACACACATCTATATAAAAATATATAAATATATATAAATATATATATATACATATATATTTATAAAAACACATATATTTATATAAACACACACACACACACATATATATATATTATATAAACATATATATATATAAACATATAAATAAACATAATATATATATATAAATATAAATATATAATATATAATATATAAACATATATGTAATATCTAAACAAATATATAATATAATATAATATAAACATATATAAGTATATATGAATATAAAATGTAAAATATAAAATATAAATTGTAAACTATAAAATATAAATATAAAATATAAAATATAAAATATAAACATATATATATTAATATAAATATAATATTAATTTCTTAAATATTAAAATCTATCTATATAGATAAATATAAGATAAAATAGTTTTTTTTCAAAATTCAAAATAGATCGGTTTGTTGTATTATTTGGTAAGAGGAATGAGGTCCATGGATACATCCCTATGGAGGTTGAATTTCTAATTTTATGTGTCATAGAGTAAGAAGGTGATTGGAGGGAATGTGGGTGGGATGGCAGGCAGACCATTGAGTACACAGGTGATTGGGGGGAGATGCAAGAAGGTTGTGAAATACAGTTAATTGGGGGAGATGTGGGAGATACGGGGGGTCCATGCAGGGTATTGGTGATTGGGATTGGGGGAGATTTGGGAGATATTGGTGGGTTGTGCAGTATAGAGTTTGGTACTGGGGGGAGGTGGGTCCAATTTGTTTTAAAATATAAATTTAAAAAAATTGTCTAAAAACCTATAAAATTATGAAAATCAAAAAACATTATGAATGATTTTTACAAACATCGGTAATTTAGGTGTTATTTTATAAGGTTTCTAAAAAATATATATAAATTAGGTGTATTTAATTAGTTATTTCTAGAACGTCGCTAAAAAATAGGGACATGTTTTTTAGAAATTTCGATAAATGAGATGTCATCTATTAACGTTCCTAAAAAATGTCACTAATTTTTTTAGGGATGTCTATAAATCTCCCCAAATTATAAACACCTCATTTAAATACACTTTTTTGGAAACATAAATAAAAAATATACACATTTAAAAACATCACTAATGTATGAAAAAATAAAAGTCGCTAATTCAAGTTTTGTTGTATTCATGGTTCTTCCACAACATGTTGGTTATAAGAGAGACTTGGGAAGATTTCATCATAACTCTCAGAAGTCTCTCTTAGTTGAGGGAATTGGTCAAAATACTGGATTTTGGAAGCATAGATTCCATAATCAATTAGAGGAGGAGGTTGATATTTCAATTGGGATAGAGTAAGTTTTTGGATTAGGGTACTCACCTCTTCAAACTTCATGTCCATATTATTTTTTAATTTGGAATGTTTCACCTCATGGACAACTCGAATGGGTATACATGACCTTGACCAAAATTGTGTCATATATTGTGCCATGTTTTCAGGGGGTTTCATTGTAGTGATTGGGGTCTTCTCCACTAGGTAACCACCTACAATAGCATCAATCATGTTGCAATCAATTGAAATTAAACCTTCATTAAACTGTTGTATTAAAAGTTTCTCACTTATTTTATAGTGTGGAAAACTTGAAAAATTCTTTTAAAATGTTCCCAATATTCATGAAGTGTTTCCCCATTAGATTGTATTATTCCCAAAATTTCTTTCCTTGTTGATTTTCATAGAGGTAGGGATGTATTTTTTGTGAAAAAATGCATTACATATCATCCCCACCTCAAATTGGGGAGCTAACATAGTACAACCAGTCTGTTGTAGTTTTATATTAAAGGAATTGTAATTCCCTAATCTTAAACAATTAATCATCCATATAAGAATCTTTTAATGTTTAATGTATCATATGGAATTACTTTAAGTGAATATTTGTATATTCTCTATCTAGTTCATGATATTTTGGTAATAAGTGAATGATTCTATTTTTTGTCCAAAATTATGTGCTTCTCCAAGTATTTGAATGTATGTAGGTTGGATCTCTACATCATGTGACGTTAGTTCTTTTAATGTATTATTATTTTTAGACATATTATGTAATTATATTTCATTCTTGATGTTGGTTTCATAAGAATAATAAGTATCAAGAAGATTTATGATTTTTTGTGCATCATCCTTCGAGGGATTGTTCGGTGCTTCTTTTCATTGACGACACAAGATCCTCTCTAGTTCATGTTCAAAATAAAGTAGTTCCTCCTAGTAATATCGCATCATGAGAAATGAAAATAAAAAGAATATTTCTGAAATCAATTTTCATATTTTTAAGGAAGAAACGAGGCATACAAATATTTACAAAATACACTATGTTCTTATATAAAAAGTCACACAAAAAAATAAATCTCTCCCCATTAAAGATGCCAAAATTTTACTATGTTTTCCTGATAATTCAAATTGATTATTTTTTAAATGTTTATTTACAGAATATTGTGTACCATATTTGTTTCTTCAAGGATCATTAATGTTTTAATGTTTTTATCTTTAATAAAACTACTAAAAGAGTGGGGTTGTTTTGTAAGCCATTTTTTAAAATAAAATTAATTAATTAAAGAGTTTAATATTTGAAAAAATATGAGGTTTTTAGAATATATGAGAGATTGAGGTCATTTCATGTTCACTACAAATATTTTTTAGTTGATTTTTATGAAAATTACACACGGATTAATAGAATCCTTTGGTTGTGGGATATAAAGATCTTGATTACCCTCATTCCTTTTAAAATGATGCATAAAGAATTGAACGCTGACACAAAAATTGTGTTGTAAAGGTTTGGATCTCAATGATGGAATTATATATATGAAATAATACATAAATCACATTCATTTGAATGTGAAAAAGGGTGTTTGTGTTGTCCATTTGAAAAGACCCTAGATTCCCATTTGAAATCTCAACCCAAATGGTGTTAAAATGAAAAGTGTTTCACTTAATTATACCAAAAAATGCATTAAAAAGAAAAAAAATTTAATATAAAACATAAATGGAATGTTCCTCTCACAAATTGACCCAAATAATCAGATGTTTCATAAATCCCTATCCAATTGTGTAGCTCCCTCGAAATGACCATCCACCATTTAGCTCACTGTGGAGAGGAGGAGGAGCTTCCTATGGAAATTCACATTTATACTTGATCTCCCTATGAGGTTAGGGGACACCAAAACCTCTAGGATTAATAGAGGAATACTTTGGGTCTTTAAAATGGCAGAGACTTTCCCCTTGCTTGAGTTTAAAAATGTGGTGACCAAGGTTCCAATTTATAGGAAAAGTGAGAGGTGGTTTTGGGTACCCATATTTTGAGATACCACATGGGTTGGGTTTTGGGATAGTAAGTTTCCTTATATCAACATAAAAAACAATAATTGTTTGTGGGAATCTTTAATATCTCCTTGAAAAATTTGGTGTCCATTTATTATATAAAATGGTATATATTTCTAAAATACAGAAACAAAATTTGACTTCAAGCAATTTTAGTTTCTTTGATAGATCAGTTAGGTTGGGACCCTTTTTGGATGAATTTGGATTGTATGTATTCAGAAGAGTTATATAAAACTTAATTATAGATAAGTCTAAAAAATATAAGACCAATTAGATGCACACATTAGCTACAATATGAATTTGATTCAACTTGTGTTCTTGGGATCTTACACAGATTGGTCCATTTTTTTTTAACTTCATACTGGATCCTCCAAATCACCTCCTCCAACAATTTAATCATCAAAAAATGTAAATTGTTCAATTTTAATAGATATTTAAATCAAATAAAAAAAATAAAAAATGAAGTTAAATTTTCTGTTATATTTGTAATTTACAATATGAAATTAGTTTAACACAATGGTAAGGGTAGAAATGAAAAATGAATCATTGTGCAATCAATACACGATTTAATGCCATATAGTGGGGATTTGTTGTTGATACAGTTTAAGGCCAAAAAATATTTGACCATGGTGGGTATATTATAGAAGATTCTTAGTGCTATTGAATAGAAAATATATTTTTTGGGTCTAAAGTGTGAATGATTCCCATTTTTTCATGTCGGGTCATGAGGTAATCTCAACTCGATGGTGGGCTGAGGAATTGTACCACAGATTACACCTGTCGAGGAGTCTAATGTGGGATATTTTGGGACCCTATCATGATCATTATATGTGGAATCATATAATTTACACATATGACATCTAATTATTTTCACATGGGGTATCTTTTTCTCATTATACATGGAATCCCATGGTCATTTCATGAGGTAAGGCCACAGTTTAACATCATGTGCAAGGATGGTGGATTTTAGATTATTCATTGAGCTACCCATTCTGTATTACCTATGTCGGGACATGAATAAATATCAATATAATGATATTATCGGTGAATATGGTTGAAATTCACAAACCCTATGAGTGTGATTATGATTTATGGGGATATATTTATGTTCGAGCACTTCGACTGCCATTATTTCCCCCTCATGTAAATCATCAGGGAATATAAAACTGACAGTCTGTTAAGGAAAGTGTTTGGGGATTACACCTAACAAGGAGGCCCATGGGGATGTTTGGGGATGATAGAGTTATAAGTTAGGGCTTTCACACATGGTTTTTTCTCTCCCTCTTACCCATTTAAGGTCATGAGGGCGTCTCATCTCAAATACGGATTGAAGAATAAAATCAGCTTCTTGGTGGTCATCTCATGATCACTATATGTTGACAATTATTATTGAATCATAAAGAATATCATGATTGTCATAAGAAGAATCATATGCTTTCCAAAAAGGGTTTATTATAGTTTAATGTCCTTTATTCATGATGGTTTTGTACCATTTGACATCATGTGACTAAGAGATGGTACTACAATGAGGGTGGAGTGGACGTGCTAGCCGAAAATAAGAGACTTGATGTGAAAATAGGTCATGACGGCCTAACTCTAGTGAAGATGATTCAATACAGGGGGTTGAATATATATATATATATGGGTCTAAATATAAGAGTTATAGGTGTCACTATGTATTCCATGGGACTGGGAATTAAGCGACACAATGTTATAGAACATGGCGTGGTGGAAGAACAACACCTAAAGTGTAGTGTCCTCTCAGGCAAGGACCCAAAGTATCTCATTGTTTAATGTAATGTGATGGGGTTGTTGAATTATCTAAAAATTTTCATATGATGCATTTCATGTTTATCTCACTAGGTAAGAAAACAGTTTAATTTCATGTGATGAGGAAATTTTCATATAGTTTAACGTTGTATGACTTGAATATTGTGATACATAGTTTAAAGTCTTATATATCTAACTTTGGATCATCTCATATTTCTTTTTAGGCATCTTGAGTTTATCATAAAGGGTATGGTTACATTTTAGTGTAATTTTTTTTAGGATTTGTTCATACAGTTTAACATCATGTGACTAGGCTGTTGGGATGTGTAGTGTAAAAGTCTTGCATCTCAGACATCGGGGTCCATGTGAAGTATCACTTGAAGAACCCAATTTTGGTGGAAGGTTTGATGTGCTCCTAGTCCACAATGATCAAAAGGTACACACCATTGGAATATACCTTATGAATGACATTGTGTACTTCCCATTCATGTTCTATTTTGGATGTCTTCCTCCCAAGAATCATTGGTGTCCTTAGAGATGACACCATGTGACCCTGAAGGATGGAACAAAGAATAAATTTCTTATTTAAGGATTCTTCTATCTTGTTTTGATATCATTCCATGTTACGCAATTCATGGAGCTTATTTTATTCAAGGGATTTCAACTCATCCAAATGGAATTAAGCTCTCTTTTCTAGCATCTTCAGATCATAAATTTCCATTTAAAGTGATGACATATACGCCTCTATAGGATTAACTGATTATTCCCTATATAAAAGGGGGTATAGGGTTCCTTGGGTGTAATTTTGAGTTTTTTTCTAATATGCCCGGATATAATTTGATATTCTATTGGGATAACTATTCTAATTGTAGAGTACCATCTTCATAGGGATTTTAGGGAGGTTTTTGTTGAATTCCTCAATCTTCCAATTCTCTTATACATGATAGTAGGTAGTGTGGTTGGATTGGATATTGTAATTTTCCTACAAATTTTTCAACTCAAAAGCTTGAAATTTAGGGTCATTTTCTATGATAATGGTGTGGGGAATTCAAAATCAGTGAATGATTTGGGATTTCACAAACTCAATAATGGAATGGACCTTACACTCACCGAGTTGGAAAACTGTCACCCACTTTGAGATGAAGTCTATGGTAGTCAGAATGAACTTTCACTATTGAGATGTCACTAGTGAGTAGGGGGACACAACATCAAGTCTCTATAAGAAAAAGGGTCTAGAATACCTAGTGGTATGAAGACGTTCTAACAGTGGATGCATGAAGTTGGCATGGATCTGGCATATATAACACCTCATGGTTAATTTGATTCCATCACAAACCATAATGGGCCAGGAGTAGCCCATCCTTTAGATCTAGTGAGAGAGATTCAATCATGGTTGATATTCAATGCACGACCAAACATGAATTTCTTGTATGAATTGAGAGATCTACTTCCATTAGATGAAACTGAGGAGGATTCAATCAAATATGTGCTTGTATAGGGTTGGATCAATGATAAGTCCATCCCAAAGGTTAAATTTCACTTCATGCCAATATTTTCTCTCATGTTGTGCTTGGTATGCCAGGAGAGAACCATGTTGGAGATACTCAATGAACGAATTCAGCCAATAGAGTTTTTCTCCCATAGCTAGGGTGTTTTAGGACCCTATTGTAGAGTCTTTGACCACTAACTAATTTATATATATGTCCTAACTATCAATAGAAATGGGTGAGTTTAATCTTTGATGTGCCACGTGAATAAATAACGCATCTTGTTCGGGCTCTATGAGAGATGTTGCCAACCCTACCAATGCATCATCTCGGTCATTCTGTGACTGGGGAACATGAGTCACCTATAATCATGAGGGTAATTCTACCATCAACTCATAAGCATACTTCATTACAGGGATGAGTTCATGTTTCCTAATAAAATCGTCACCATTGACCGACTTGATTACTATATTAGATTCTCCTATCACATATAGGTAGAGGATATCGATATTTATAGAGAGATCAAGGTTGGTGATAAGAGCATGGTGTGCAGTCTTATTGTTGGTGAAACATTTCAACAACATGAATTAGTAAAAAACAAATACTATGCAGGAGTGATGAAAATAATCCCAAGGAAAAAATTATTGAGTTTTGGATTTTTAATCCTCTTCTTGATCAAGATATGGGAAGCGCCATAAAAATTATTCTTCTAACATGGAATAGTTTGGTTCATGGTGAAGATGATCTCATCTAGGAAGTAAACATTTAGGGGCAGTTCCTAAGGGATTGAATGTACATCCCTGAAAGCCTCCAATGTATAGCCCTTTATAGTTTTCTGGGGGATAACCATGACGCCAAACTACTATATAATTCCTACCCACTATTCTAGTTAGCCTATCAACATGGGAAGGTTGATGATGTATTTCAGTGGATTGATGAGGGACACCAATTTTATCTCATGGTGTTGTTGATAGTGTCACAACTTCTAAAATACAAAGACTAAGGTGAGGTAACACTTCTCAATGGGAGAATATCTAGTCTCTAAGTTGGGGAGTTTTCAAGTAATTTAATATAGATTGTTTTCCTTTCCCTCATTATTCATATGAGTTAAAAGGGTTCCCCGAGACCATTCTAGGGTGATCACATAAAGAAACATAGGATTTACCATGCTAGGTGACATCAAGACTAGAGGATTCCAAAGATACTATTTTATTTCCTATATTTAAGCTCAAAAGTCTTCATCCCATGGTTAGATAGTTCATTTCGTCATGATCCTTGAGAAGGGATTAAATTTTATGGCCAAATTTTCAATGAACTGGAGGATATATTCTCAGTGGCCTTGGAATCCTTATTTCTCCTAGTGGTTGAATATAGGGGGCATATAGATGATAACCATTATAATATATGGGTCAACCATAATTCCTATGTACCATATGATGAACCAAGGAGCATTCTATAGGTTATCCATAACAAAAATGTTAGGGGGTTCATTTTTAGGTGGTGGGAACAGAGGATGTCAAAAACTTTGTCAATGTCCCCAAGATTGTCCTAGTTGGGGAGGTATTTTTACTCCAAATCATCTACATAGTACTCCCACAATGTCGCAAGGATTGGATAGAAGATTTGGTACATTTAAAACTATTAGGTAGCATCATCATTTTTTAAAACAAACAACATCACCCAGTAGTAGAAGGTTCCCAAAGGTTTTATGAAATTGGATTCTTTTTTCTCCTCAGTGGTTTTCCAGATATGGTAATATCCATAGTATCCATCTATGAAAGATTAGGATTAGAAACTATCATCATCATCAGTCAATATCTCATTCAATGAAGGAGATTTTGTTTTGAAAAGGTAAAGGGGGAAAGCCCCCCATTTATTGAAATAAACTCCTTTTGAAGGGAAGGAGGAGGAACCCATTACAGAGACAGATGTAGAACAACTAAAAAAACACATGGCCAAAAAGAGATCCAAAAGTCAAATTAAACAAAAATCATAGCAGGATAAAGCCAAAAAGTCTCATCCCCCCCCCCCAATCGAAAATGAAACAGCGAAGTCAAGCAAGATGGTGTGTCACACCCTCTGCGATGAAATGTGTCGTGCTGGAAACACAGCCAAGGCAGAGCACTCCTCCAAATAACACTGAAAATGAGAGGAGGACTGGATGATAGGTTCCAGCACACCTATATCTCTTTAGAGCCACCACCCACCCTCCCCCCCCCCCCCCGACGGTGCAAATGAGAGACTCACTCCACCGTCAACCTTATGCACCGCAACATCTTCCAGAGAACACCATGAAAAAAATCAATCAGGGTACCCATTCATCCAAAGGAAAAGACGGTTGAATGATGGGAGCCAATACACCCATCCCTCCATCAAGGTCTCCCACCTGACATAATCTGCAAGACAGAACACTCCAACCAAATGCAAAGAGACAAGCAATAATCTCCCACCAAAACAAATGCTTCCCAAAAAATCACAATCGAAGTCTTAAATCCCACTAAAGCAAGCAGCGCACAACCCAAAACTTCTCCTCGGTATCACAAAACCGAAATCCACCATCCAAAGATCATATCCAGTGAAAGCCAAGGGACTGCATTGCAAAAAGGTCCTCCATACAGATTTACAATCCCCTCCAAACATTGATCAACAAATAGTATCATTCGGAAAAGGCACCAGGAAGAGGCATCCAGACGATCGCACCTCACTGTATGAGGACCAATCAGTGTCAGGGTGGCATAGATCTAAATATCAGATCGAACTAAAGGGTGACACTACCTATTTCAGGAAATCTAAACCATCGAATGGAGAATACCCAAGCACAACGAACCTCTGTCGAGATCCCACCGCGAACACCACACTGAAGGCAGCATAGTCGCCCATCAAAAAGAATCCAAAGAACATCTCGAGCAGGTAAAAAAAGAAACGAAGTAAGTATGATGAAACTGACCCAAATAATTTTCATACCTCCATCGATTTGGAGTCCACCGCTCGAATGATTCTAAGATACTCAGAGATCTTCTCCTTCGCACCACCACCGGGAACCGACCAATGGAGCGGAGATCCAAAAAAAGAGCTGAAGAAAGGGATGAAACTTCTTCCACTACAAGAAGATGAAACCACCACCTACAACATCCCAGAATCTTGCATCGAACTCATTGGAAAATGAGTAGTGAAGACGCGAAGGGAGGTGGTCCTCGCCACTGAGGGATCAAAACTGTGTCAAGGCATAGATGAAGAAAAAGCAAAGAAACAGACAAAAACTACTGGAGAAGAGATTCCAAGGGTGGAGCAGAGGTGTGTATGCCTGGTTGGGGAAGCCATGGAGTGCAGAACCCTAGAGGTGTTGCTCTCCTAGGGAGGACAGTGCCTTTTTTTTAAATCAAGGAGAAATATAATCCTTCGATAAGTGGTAGTTAAGATCCGGAAATTAGATACACACCCTAATCTTCCCATTCTTATTTCTAATTGGTAAAATGTTTTCTAAAAAACCTGGGTTATTTGAAATACATGATGAATTTAGTCTTGGTAGCCTTTTCATCTTTATACTTAACTACAGAACCGTGGGAAGGGTGCATCTTTTTTGGAGTATGTTTGAACTCCTGGTGTCCATCTAGGAGGCCAAGTTGATGAATGAACACATGAGGTTTAGGCCCTATAATATTCATGGATATCCATGAAAAAAATTGAGGTGTTGTTTAAAGAAAGACACAAAAACTCCTTATCTTCTGGAGATATGACTGCACTAATCAGTAATGGCCTTAGGTTTTTCATTGTGTAAATATTTACTTGGTTTATCTCATAAATCATGGTGGAAACTCCTTTTTAAAATAACAGAGGGGTATCATCTAGATCCTCTTAATTTTCAAAAATATTTGGATCATATGGAGTATTTGAGCCCTCTAGATCTAAGGAACGTAGAGTATCATTAGAAATAGAGGAAGCCTTCTCAAGGGATTCATTCTTCATGGAGACCATGAAAACTAAATTTTATGATCCAATCTCATGCAGTTTCTGGCCATGAGACCCACCATTGATATCAATGAAATGGTGTTGAGTGGAATTACCCTGAGTCAAACCTACCTTTTGAAACATGTAGTGGTGTCATGGATCGATGTCCATGGGGCAGATTTCTCATTATTCTATAGGAGTATATATTTCTTGCACTTGATAATCTTATCTCATGTAAGAGTATGAGGTAATCTATGAGCAATCCTTATTCTTAGAGATGATGAAGTAACTTTCTAGGTCTATAGTTGTGGGCTCCAACCTATGGATTAGAGGAATGAATATTTATTTTAAATATTTCTAAGGATTTGATGAAGTGGTTTTTTTTCATTGGTGGAATCAATATGCTCATCTTCTTTAGTCTTGAGCTATTTCCCCTCTCTTTTGTAACACCAAATGTCTTGATGGTGGGTTTAAAAAGAGTTTAATGTAGAAGAATCACATTAAAGTACCCCTACTCAACTATTGAAGAAGTATTTAAAGAAATCATGGTATGCAGAGGGGTGACCACATGCAGGTGGATCTAGGGCCTTCACCACAGGGTATTATAGTTCTTATCACAAGAAAAAACTATAAACATGGTGCTCGCAACCAGGACACTACACTGAGTCTTTATCTTAATCATACCATGTGGTTTCTTCTCACTCTTTTCATTTCCCTAGATTTTCATGTTAGAGAGAGCCAGATCAGCTACTATGAGCCCCAATTTGTGGAGAGTCCGATTCTGGATGTGGTTTATCCTAATGCCAGTATCCACTTTGTAGCATCATATTTCTATACTATTGAATTGGTTCGTGATATAAAATGAAAAAATTCAACCCTGGATTGTGGAACCTTGATCCTCTTCAGTGAAAGGAATGATCGGTTAAAACTATTTCAACTTGGCTTCTTCTTCATGGCATGCCACAACAGTAAAAATTTTAGTCTCAAACTGGGGAGGACACTTCATGGAATCAATGAGGGATTCATACAACTAATTTGACTGGAAGAGTGATTCAAGGATAAAGTGTCCCACTAGAACTCTAGTGAGGTGATTCAATGCATCATATTTTCATGTTAAAGGAATGATTTTATTTACCATGGTTCTCTCCTAAATAGGGAGTAAATTGGGAACAACTAATTGATGTGTTATTTTATGGCTGGTTTGTGAAATATTCTGCTACTATCTGGATAGTTCAAGCTGAGCACTAGAATAAAAGGTCAATACCTAGTTGTTCATGGCTAAGAATTGTGTTGTTCTTGTCGTGCCACCCAATCAACTAATATGGACCGTTGTTGAGGTATACTTGAAGGAGAGTCTCGAGGGGGATATGCTTGTTGAGTTCTATGTGAGGATTGTTTTTGGGTTTTAGCGGTATAGACATCCTCGTCTAGATAACTTTCTTGTAATTCATACCTATTTACATGATGTTTATTCCCCCTTTGACGTTTTCATCCATATGTTCCTATGTGGTGTTATCCATCTCTATGTATGGTGAAATGGGTTACCAGTCTGAAATCAGTCACAGGTTCATACTCAGGTTCTTCATTGGTGTAATATTCTATAATGGGATGAATTATTGGGGCCTCTCTTAGTCCTAGATGCATGAAATCACTAATATTACAGTATAAATTCATCACTGATGAGGGACATTGATTTCTATATGGTTATTGGAACATATTCTTATGAGACTTTGAAGTATTTGATACTGATGAGGTGGCTAAAGCAATAATGGAAGCCAAAATGGGTGCTTGTTTTCACAAACATGCTTGGATAATTCCTTGGGTGTGAGTGACTACCTTATGGGATAGCTATTTTTTGTACTTATGCATGCCCTGGCCTATATTCATTCATTAGAGTCTTTATCACTACTACATCAGTCAGTAGTGACATGTGCTACCTATTATAGAACATCACCCAATGTGACTAGTATATGATCCTCCTAAACACTCTTTGATAGTGTGACCAAGGATCCTATAGTACAAGAGGTAATTGGTTCGATTAGGGAGGTTAGATTCCTCTGGTCTCCTATATTATGGTAGCTTCAAAATGTCCTTTTCTAGGGAATAGATGATGTTCCATGGTACCAGAACATCCTTAAAGGATTATGTCTTGTTTTTTCACAATGTAAATAGAAACTTGGGTGCCTGATAGGGCGATTGGGTGGTGTTTTCACAACAAGGTTGCGCTTGAAAAGGACGTAGTAGAAAAGGCTACGGTTAAAGAGGCCTATCTGGAAAGGGTGCCTAAAGGTAGACCGACTATGGGGAATCAATTAAAAAATCTACAATTATTTCTTCCTTTAAAATCTTTTTCATGGGACCAAGAGGGGTAATGATCATGACCATTTTTTGGTCCACTACAAGTCTTTTTCTAAACACTGAGCTCTTTCAAAAAACACTCAAACCTGCCTGGATATTTTAAAGAGATGAGGGTAGTGACCATATCATCTTTGAAATTATCCATGAAAATTATTAACAACTAATCTTGAGAAATTTTTATATCAAGGGAGTATGTAATCCCCTTCCACTAGGAAATTAACTGAAAAACTCACTTATTGGGCCTCTTATTACATCTAGAGAGGTTGATAATACAAATATTATGCATGGTGAATCTGAATAGGTAGAGTAATTTCATATTGAGATCCTCCCAATCAATGATGGATCCTAGGGATAACTAGTTATACTAAACAAATCACAGTACTTCAAAAGTTTGGAAAAAACAATTGAGTTTAGTAGCCTCCTACTACTCTGGGGTTATGAGTATTGGGTTGCATTATGAGGACATGTGGGCCAAATTTTGCAGTGAATCACTTATATAATTGAATAGGGTAAATCTCATATTAACTCATTCTATGGCTAGATGTAAATGACCCAAACATACCTATTATGGCTTTCCGTCAGGTGGAATTGACACTTAATTTTTTTCCAGATCCTCAAGGCAGGTGACAAGAGTGGTTATCACATAGTCTTGGTAAGGATTTTTAGTTAACAGAGATCCGACTATTCATCTGTAATGTGAGGCATATAGATTATATTACCAAGGAGGAAAGTTGTGATGTTCAAGTGGGTTAGGTGGGTCATTTCTTGGCCACATTCAAATTCAATTATCCTCTACCCTAATTTGATATATGGAGTCGCTTTCCTCAACACTGGGTTCTTATATGAGGAGAACTTGCTGCTTGGATATAGGGATGGGGTCTGATCTAACATTATATCACCCGGAGCATTGTTTGGTGATAAACTCTATAGTGATCCTTTTATATCCCCCAATATCCTAGAGTAAAGTGCCCAACCCAAAACCTGAATCAATTTTTGGTGTGGAATTAGAGAGGATGACAAGATTGGTAACTCCATTTCCTTTGTCGAGATTCTAATGGGCGGGTAGAAATACCTAATTTGGGGGACTCCCGATTCCAAGTCTATGTCTTTGCTGATGAACATAGGCACTGATCAGAGGATATTATTGATATTGTGTCTCCCCTTTGGGTAGTTTTTCTCCATCACACCACTTGTCAACCACCCCATTTCTTTGATCATCCATGAGACTAATCTAGACAATATTCATGGTTATTATTATAAGGGTTTTTTACTATTAGTGGGATGGTCGGTCGGATGATCCAATTATTTCCTCGTAAGGGGATCAAAGTAGAAGAAAATGTACTACCCCCATCCTCTGATCTGAATGAGGTGGGATTTCTCATTTATGATTCACCATATCATTGTGACAATCCTAATGTAGGTCAACCAAAATGTCTTATGGTATCTATAAAAATTAGGGTGTTGGGTAACTGGATGAGTTATGATGTCACCCCTCCAATAATATTGATGGATGACCATAAGATGCTCTCAGATTCTTGGGTAGGCTAACTGGAAATCTTGTATGTAGTTTTACATCACCCATATATTCCAATTGATGAAGAATTCCTAGTTCATGCTGAGTAGCTCTAGTACAGTGAAACACAGTGTTGCAGGTGGAAAAAATATAACCAATGTTTGGTCAGTCTCCATGATCTCCCATAAAATTTTCTCTTTGTTAGTATCCAAGGAGGTGTTTGGATCCCAGTCACCCTAAGCTCCAGTCAATGTTAGATAGTATGTTTAGGTTTTCATCAATGTGGGATTGTTATACTATTTAACCTTTATTAGAGGTAGAAACATACATGTTAATAATCCCTAGAATGTTAGAGTGTCTTCTAGATGTGGGGATAACTTCATGAGCATATCCATATTTTATAGGATATCTAAGTCCCCTATTGATCAAAACAAACATTGTATCTGCGAGGCTCAACGGAGTAATCACCATCACCCAAAAGCACCAATGATGACATCTATGTCTGTCTTACCTCCATGGTAGAGGATGAGATGATGGAAGGAAATGGTGGAAGATGAGTTTTAATAGTGAGTCCCTATAAGAAGGCCAAAACATCTTCCACATGCATGTTCTTTAAAAGGGACCTGGGGACTATATGAACCTTGACTTTAGGCATTTTTAGCATCAATCGAAGGGATTCTTCCCTGAGTAATAATGGTTAGGGTGGAGGTGTTTCCATCAATCCTTCTATCATCTCAAAATTTAAGAGGTTGATGGTGATGTAATTTTTCCTTCGTTATTACCTTTGGTAGCATGGGAGTTCTCTGGGAGTGAAGCCCGGAGGATTGTGAATATTTAATTTTTGTACACTATGAAAAGGATTTTGGTTGCATCCTCCATGATTATTGTCCCCCTCCTACATTGGGTTGCATCTTTGAGGTAGGGAAATACATTGGCATGGGGAGGTCCTCTTTGTTAGTTGGGGTGTTTTAGGGAGAACCATGGTGGTGAAGTTTTTCACTATGGGTTGTCCCATTATGGATTCCTATGAAAACCAAACTATCTAGTGGGGGAGATGGGGCCTCAATCCCAATCAGGAGAACATGGTCCCTTGTGTAGTTCTTATGGGGTGAGATGAGGTGTAATGGAAATTTTTGGGGCCACTGGAGATGAGGGAGTGGTATCTTATCTGGATATTTTTGTGACCTAACCTTGATTTCAGCGTCGAGTCTTATGTACCAAGGCATCTAAAGCATGAATAATATCGGCCTACTCTTTGGTCTGTGGAGTTAGTCGAAATTGGATTTGTGACTAGGTTGGAGCCTCCTCGGTATTAGTATATGTGGGTGTGACCTTCACATCCCGTACCTTCTCATTGTATGGGAGTGACTTGTTGGACCAATAAAGTGAGAGGATCCCAAAACGATTAACCATGGTA
This sequence comes from Viscum album, assembly GCA_963277665.1. Taxonomy (NCBI): domain Eukaryota; kingdom Viridiplantae; phylum Streptophyta; class Magnoliopsida; order Santalales; family Viscaceae; genus Viscum; species Viscum album. The sequence continues at coordinate 398,863,077 of OY728158.1, forward strand.
ATAGGGGGGGGGGGTTCTTCCCCCTATGCAGCCCTTAGGAAAAGTGGTGTCAGCAAAGTTCCAAGTCTTCAAGGTACTAACATGCCATATCCCTAGTTGGGATTATACATTAATACTTGTAATTTAAAAATATGGAATTGGTGAACCTATTTTAAATTATTTCTATATGGGATATGGGATGTGGATGACTGATAACCACAAAATTGGTGGTTGGCATGGAAAGATCATAGTTATGTGGTATTATTACACCACTGATTCTTCATCCTCTATGCCTACTGGTAGTAGGTATTATAACATTTTTAGTAGCTTGAGTCTTGTATCTTGTATAAAATAAGTTTTCAATATGGGTCTAATGAAATTGATACAAAACTTTCCAAACATTATCCATTATTTCCAATATGGTTACAAGTTGGAGGAAGGATTCAAAAAAGGATGTGTCAAACGAGATATTCCCAATGTTACTAATTTTCCCCTGGTTGTAGGAGAACAATGGCATGTCATACTAGCTATTTTTTTGTAATGACTAACACAAAATGTTTTTCAATTAGTAATTCCAAAATATGGTTGTGTCCAATGCCACTGATCCAATCACATTTAGAGGATAATCATTTCATGTTGGGTTCACAAGATGCTTTTGAGTTAGGGAACTGCATCAAGATGATGAAGATGCGCTTTTCCCCCCTTTCCTTTACTGATGTGGTTTTCTCTCATGAAATATTTTCACATTTTCCCAGGTGACTGGTGGGTTTCCTCACATTCTCACTTTACAAAGGTGGAAATCCTCAACCAATAGGCTTGATGATGTTGGCTCCATGATCAGAAAGGGATAATGAGATATCAGTTCCTCCATCCATGGATTCCTATATGGATATCATTTCTTTATCCAAGTCTCCCTCATAGATTTAATTAATTTTCTTGAAGCTCATTCCTAATTCTATCTAAAGGTGAAAGCATGTTAATTACATTTCTTCTGTCATGACATGGTAGAAACATATGGTCATAGATGGTGATGATTTTGGTAACATCTAGGAATATATGGGTGTTGGGTGTGTTGAAAACCTATAAAGTATTCTCCTTTAAATTCCAAGACCATCTCATGTGTGAGGCTTATATGGTGTAAACCCAAAGGCATCAAATGTTTGTTATGGGTTAATCTGTGATGAGGCATAAGACTTCTGAGTTTTCCTACCTCAGGTATCCCATGTTCATCAAAAGAGGTATATGTTATGATTCATCGAGTGGTTTAATAGGTTTAAGGTCTTATTAGGATAGAGTGGTCACATGTTTAATGTCTTGTGTAGATAGGTTGGTCACATTTTTAACATATTATGGGGACATTTTTGTTGGGTTGAGTGTGTCCCTTATGGAGATGACCACACTTCAGAGTTTACTCATTCCAGAGAGAATACATTCATATTTGATGGTGGTATTAAGGGCTTAGGATTGAGACTCCGATAGGAATCCTAATTGTTTCAATATTTGACCTCCTGTATGGAATCCCACCTTTTTATTACAAAACGTTTCATTACACAGTTCATACAGAGGATCCTTTAAAGATTTGTATCTTGTAAAATAGGGTATATAATACAGGAAAACATAAAACATTATTCTAATCAACATGAAACTATTCTTAATAGGTTCATCATAAGTATATTTATTGAATCTCATAACATGGGGACATATCTCAAAGGAAAGAGGTGATCCTGATCCCTAATAAGGGAAAATGTTTTACATGTGATCCTGAGGAATGTTAATACAAACATGAGGAATACTATCATAGATTGAGCAAGGGAAAATGAGGCATATAATAATAAAAATAATAAAAGTCATAAAATTTAATTGTGGACAAAACATTTTTTTGATACATTACCAAGGTTTTCACGAAGGTGTCATAAATGAAAATCATCAAAGCTATTTGACAAGGTATCATAAAACATGTCATCTCTAGATATTAAATTATTTACCCAATGAATTGGAGATATATAAATAAAAACCATTAATATGTATTAATTAATGTGATTCACATATGTCATAATCAATCATTTTATTAATAATCTCAAAGAATACAGGATGGGTTTATTATTAAAATCATGACAATTCAAACTTGCTTAAAAACATGATCATTATGTAATTTTTTCCCATGAAAAGGTATTTGGGTTTCTTATGTGTAAATACATAAATAAAATAAATAGTAATTACATATAGGTGAATAAACCTGGATAAAAATAGTTTTGGGTATTCACAAAAATATAATATAATATTATTTCATAAAGGGAAGAGAGAAAATTTTTGAACTAAATTTGGCAGGATAACTATTATAAAATATGGTTTTATAAAATGATAAAATTAGAGGGGAAAAGGGTTTACCATTAATATTTTTTTTAAGTAATGGAATGATCAAAAGGGCAATATAAGATAGTAAACATAGAATTTAGAATATATATATATGGAAATTGGTTCTTGAATTAATGAGAAAAGACGGGTAATCCCTATACCTTGATAAGTTACTCCTAGATCTTGAGGAATGTAACTTTGGGGGATTTAGGACACCTTGGGGGGCTCTTTATAAGGATAAACTACCACTTATTCATGGTGGTTGGATTTTGAGTGAAATTAAATGAAGAAATGGGTGGGTATTTATATAAAAATGGAGGATTTTTTAATAATTACCAAATATAGGACACGAAAACAACATAATATTATATTTCTTTTTTTAAGGGAAAAAAAGTTTCCACAAAATTATGTTTCTTAAGAAAAAGTTTCTATTTAAGAATTTGGAAAGTAAATTATAGGTTATTAAACTAATTAAAATGTATTAAAATACTTAATATTAATAAATTAACATATTCTAGGTCATTAATTGTGTTTAATTAATTATGAAATTATTAGTTAGAATTATAAAGTCATTAAACATACCTCAAACCACAATCTGTGTTTCTACTATTCAATGAAAAATAAAGTATTTTCAAAAATTCACATAAATTCTCCCTAACCTAATTTAAATGTGCAGATTTCAAAAATGTTGTTTATATAATCAATATAATTCTACAAGTATGATAATTTTAACTTTTAATTATAAAAATCCTTATTTATTAAAAAAATAGTGGTTTGATAATGAATAATCATATTTATGACACTTAAAAATGTTTAAGGACATAATAAAATTATTTTATCAATTATATTTAAATAATAGTGTTTTTGACATACTATTTTATTAAAATATATATAATTCAAAATTAATTAGTTTATTATAAAACATTATATCTTTTTTAAAAAGTACAATTTTTGTCTGACAAAATAAATATGTCAAATACCTTCTCAATTAAACCTATATTTTAGTGAGGAAAACTATTCTTAAAATGGAATTGATGGAATAAAAAATTTATAAAAAGAAATTAAACTTGACTTAACTAAGTCCTGGACAAGTAACCCCTTATTACACCCATATACATCCTAAGGGTATGTTGTGTGATAGTGATAGATTCATGGGATGTCTCGAATAACAATACTTGAGTGATAATTTCCACTAAATATAGCTTCCCCTTTGAGATATTTAGTTCAAGATTCACTCATTGAATCTATAATTGGGCTTGGTCAAGGGTGAACCCTAGTGACGCTACCACCCTCACCAGTTCTAAAAAATGGGGATCATATGGTATTAATCTATTGGTTTAGGCCGTCACTTCTCCATTCAGAATTAATTATTCATTTTCATTTCTACTTATAAACACTAATTATAATGTTAAATTTATTACCAATAGTATAGTTTCCAATTTTCATATTGACTAACAATCATATTTGACCAATGGTCATATAACGATTGAATTCTGATGGTCACATTTCTGAACATATTCTATAAATTCCACTTCCTTAATAAACATATATGATTTTTATGTGTAAAATAAAATTGCTCAAATTTTCAAGAAACAAAATTTCATTTAAAAAGTCAAGGAGATTACATTATTCCACCCCTTAAGAAATTTCATCCCCAAAATTTTCATGTCATTATCTTCATTTAGAAAATGTGTGGGAACTTCTATCTCATTGACTCCTCTAGTTCCCACATCGCTTCTTCATATTTATAGTTCCACCAAAACAATTAGAAGGGGTGGGTGGCCTTGATGTATAGAACCTTATCACTGTAGTCCAGGATATCTACTGAATGATCCTCATAAGAGAGATCAGGTTCCAGTTTTACCACCTCCAAATTCAATACATGTGAAGTGTCATGTATGTACTTCTTCAAGAGTGATACGGGAAATACCCACTATTACAAATAAATGCATTTAATAACAATTGTGCTTATTAGTGTTAAAAAAGCGTAGATAAATTTAAACCTTTATCAGCTCTATATTTTTAGCACTCATAAAGGAATCTTTTATTAGTTCTTTTTTAGAACTAAAAAAGGTGTCAATAAATAAAATGAAATAAATAAATAAATATTTTTTAAAAAGAATATTTCAAATTTATTAATTAAATAATTATTGATAAAAATAAATAAATTGGTTATACTATATATAAATTCTAAATACTAGTAAATAGTATTTATTAAATATATTGATATATATAAAATGGAAATTAGGCAAATTAAAATTAAAATATGTAAATTGAGGATATTATTAATCATTTTATTAATTAGATGATTGTTGATAATGTTAATAAATAGTATATATTAAATATATAGATATATATTAATGTATATAAATATGATTTATATAATACAATATATTATTTATGCTTTACATGAAATAGTAATATATTTAGTGAATAATGTTTTATAATTAAATATTTATATGAATTAAAAATACAGATTAATTGCACTGAGTAATGTACATAACTGAATGTCGTTTGATTTTTCAATTTATAAAATAGATCAATCATATTATATTGATTTCACTTGTAATTAATTAATTCATTTTTATATACATACACACATAGACAAATAATTTTTTTGGAATTTAATCAATTTATATTATTTATTTTATATATATTTATTTACTGTGTTTTAATATTTTCAATATGTATTCATCTTTATTTCAATATATATCCATTTTTTAATGATTTACATTAACCAAACTTGTCAAAATTTTCAATATACTGTACACATTCTTAATTAATCAATTTCACTCATTTTTTACATGCATGAACTTAAGATTAAATATTCGTTAATAATGCTTAAAATACATTTGTAAAAAATGTATAAAAAAATATTTATAAATTTATTTTTACTATTATATACATTTATAATTACAAAAAAACAAATAATATTTGTTTAAAAGTTATTAATATTATTATAAATAAAATATTATAAATTTATAAAAAAATTATTTAAATAATGATTATATTTACTATGTTTATATAAATATATATAATTATATAACTATATATAATGATATAAATATTATTTTTTTTAAACTATTTATATAATTGTAAATAAATAGTTATATATTCAAATAATTAAAAAATTATTTTTTTATAAAAATTATTATTATCAGTATTATAATTATATATAATAATTATTCATTTTAAACAAAAATTATGTTTAAAAAAAAGTATTATGAGTATTTATCATCTTATTTTAGCCCTCATAAATATATATCTTTGTTATGCCTAAAAGATGTGCTGATAAAAGGTATCTTTATCATTATTTTTTTTGGAAGAACTAATTAATATGTCAAAATATATTTTAAGACCCATAACCATCGTGAACTAGTTCGTGATATCCAAAACTCTTCAAAGATGTGACGTGATGCTAGCACCCTTTATTGTTGAATCCAAGCTTGAATATATGCCAGAATTAAGGCTCCAACAATTCCAAGGCTGAAATCCAAGTCTATAGCGATTCAAGGGATGAATGCCACCACGGCTCAAAAGAAATCGATGATTTTCGATATCTCTAATTTTCCTCGGTTATCCACTGAACCGTATCATCCCACATCTATGTATCTAAACAAGTCTAATGTCACCATCCTGTATTAAAATAACCCAAAATTCATCTTTTTGATATATTGAACTATAGTCTTCGCTGATGTCGTATGGGTCTCCTTAAGACAATATTGGTACTATTCGAGTTGAAATATGTCAAACCCAATGTTGGGTCACGTTGTTGTGAGGTTTAATAGGCTCAAAATACCTATATTCCATGAAATTTACCTCTTTTCAATCATCAAATTCTGAAAAAAAAAATCATCTATATATAGTTGTCTTTGTTTTTGTTGTTTTAGATTATTACATTGCAAATCACTTAGTTGGTGAAATATATAACATCATTGGGGTCTTATATTATGTTATTCAATAATTTGAACTGAGAGGGTTGAGTGAGGAAGAACTAAATTATAGGTTTATTCCCTTCTATTTGAAATGTAATTCTAGAAGTTTCTTCCAAAAAAAGGATGATGAAATATCTGACACAAGGGAACAATAATATAATGATTTTTTCATGAAATTTTTTCTTAAGATAATGAGAACTAAAATATGGTGTAAAATTAATAGATTTATATAGGATTTAAGTGAACTATTTCATGAGCCTTGGGTTAGATTCAAGGGTAATTTATGAAATATAATAATCAAATTATTCTGACAAATCTGTAAAATTAGATGAGAAAAAACATTATATATATGTGACTTGTTGTCTTATTTAGTTAACTACTTCTTGAAAAAATATAAACATTTTTGTTTTTATTTTGGAAATATTTCAATTTAAATTAAAATAATATGGTTTAAATACTATAAAAAAAAATCAAATTGGTTTACATTTCTATAATACTTGGAATATATTATACAGGAAAAACAGATTTTGAGATAAAATGTAATTGATATTTGGATTTTGGCTGTTGAATATTGTCAGAAAATAAACAATTGGAATGAGTTATTTTCTAGGAAAAATCTCAACATCATCATGTTTTAAGAAACATATATTGTTTCATTACTTGGTGAAAAATAAGAGTGCATTGTTGATAGAATTTATTATTCCCAATCCTTTAGGATTGATCAAAATTTTTCTTTATATGTTATTTTCTTTTAATTATAACTTGTTTAAGGAGAAAAGTTTTATATTATTTAAAATTAAAATAATATTTTAAATCATTCAAGAATAAATCTTATACCACTATATTTAACTAATTTTGATAAAATAAAATATAAAAATTTATTGATGTAAAATTAATAAATAAGTTTTAATAGAATTTATTTTCTTGAAATAAGAATTATTCTCTATGGATAAAATCATTAAACCATTATAATCCCACGTCATGTAAAATTTATTAGTTGGGATTTAATAATTTAATTACATGATATGTTCCCCGTGGATTATTAATTTTATAAATTTTTATTGTTTACTAATATAAACTTCAATCCATTTTTAATTTCCTTCTAGTGGTAATAGAATGCCCCACAGATGTGACCATCCCTATTACATGGAATAAAAAAAGTTTTATTACAATACCATGACCTTTTATGTTAAAAGTTGTATAGAATTAGGGAAAAAATTAACTAAAAAACTCATGTATATATAAACAAATAGATATTTTTTGGAACAATATATGCACAAACATGATCTATTAGAATCCTTCATTATTCTTATTCAGATCAAGAACCTCAAGTCACATTGTCCTTATTCAGATCATGATCCTCATGCATATATTTGATCCAATTATGATTCTTTTTAGTGTCCCTAAATTATTTAGGATCTACTGGGTAGAAAATGTGGTTTTTTGTAGAGTCTTACTCCTTTTAGTTTTCACTAAAACTTTCTGATCACCATTGAAACTTTAATCATTTACTTTATCCTTTATTGTATTTCTTTGTTAAAAAATATATCCATATTTGAAATGATAACCCACTCGTTAATAATTCTTAAAAATCACTTCATTTATTTCATCACACATCTAATAAACACTTTGTATGTTTTACATTAATCCATCTAATAACAGACCCTTTTTTAACATTTCCTTTGGGTTCCACCCTTAGGAATATATGATTACCATCTATGTAATTATCATAAATGGGATGCATTCACATTTGATAATGAATATCTTATGTTTATTTATTTATTTATTGTACAAAATAAATATTTTATAAACCCAATAATGTATCTTTACTTTTCCTTGGACAATTCAAAGCTTCAATACAATATATCTTTTTTTCTGTTAATCCTCTTCACTCGTTGATTGTTTGTGTGATTAGATCTATTTTTGTATTTTTACCATCATTCATGGTTTATCATCGGTATATCTCGAGGGTCAAAAATGTTTTCACAATAAATTCATTACCATTTTAATTAATGTATTATTTCACATTTATGTTAAATTTATTTATTTTCAATATTACTCACAGAATAATTGTTTTCTTGTATAAGTAGATTATTTTATTTTATTTGGGGTGGTTTGTTTGTAGTTTCTCAAGCTCACGAGGGATTGGACTTCGAGCCTATAACTAAGATAATTACAATAATGAAATGCATCAATAATTCATACAACCATCATGAAAAATTGAATTCCGAAAAATTATTTAATTAATTGTGTCATTATTTTATATAATATTTTTAATTTAACTTCCATATCAATTTTATCTAATACTTATTGATTTTTTAAAATATCTTTTGCGAAGTCATATTTTGCTTTCAACTATCTAATAAAAGCCACAAAAGAGATAAAATGATTCTTTTTAACAATGATATCACGTTCTCCATTTTCATCTCATTTATTTATTGAACATTCAAAACGGCATATTGATTTGGTGTTATTAGCTAAAAAACCTTTCTCGTTGTTGAAATCCACTACTCTTCTAACTTTCAACAATGAGAAAGGTATTTTAGTTATGAACATTAAGTCAATATACATTGTTGGTAGTTCAACATATAAATACAATGGAAACATGGTAACATTGGTAGTTAGTATTTTTTTGAGACTTTAAGATGTGTAGGAATTAGCCACACCTTAATTCGATACACAGTTGGACCGATATGACTCCAAGGGTTTATTTTTATTTAAAATTGACATAAATATTAATAAAAAGGGGAAATGACAAACTCAAAACCAAAAATACATATTTTTATTTTTTTCTACTTTAGTGAAATGGTCCCTAAGTCATTTGAGATTTTTTGGAATCAGTTGCGCCTCATTTCAATTCATAGTGTGACTGCTATAACTCAATGTGCCTATTATTAGTATAAAATTGGCAGTCTAGTTCAAAAAATGTCCCCCACTTTAAACAAATAAAAAAATCTTATTTTCTAAGAAATATGTTACATTAATTCGCATGTCATTTCTTATCTGTAGGAATCAATCTCACATCAAACTGATACACTATGTGATCAATATTGGATAAAGTGCATGTTTCCAGTTTAAAATAAAATTTTATCAAAAAAACAAGTGACATACTAAAAACATAGAAAGCAAAATCAATTATTTTATACTATATTAAAACAATCCATAAGTCATTTGATATGTCTAGGAACCAGCAGTACCACAATCTAACACAGAGTGAGATTAGTATGACTCCAAGTGAATTTTCTGATTTATAAATGAAATCAATTATAATAAAAATGAAAAATAAACTACTCAAAATTAAGAAAATGATTTCATATTGTTTTAATAATTTATTAGAATGATCAATAAGTCATTTGAGGCATTTTGGTATCATTTTTACCTAAATATGATGCATGGTATGACTATTATGACTCCAAGTGCAAATTTTTATTTAAGAATAATGTCAATTTTAATAAAAGGACAATTAACCTACTAAAAATGATAAAATTGCTTTTTATTGATTTTATACTTTATGGAAATGATCCATAAGTCATTTTTTATATGTAGTAACCAGCCACACCTCAATAAAATAAAAAATGTTCCCAGTATGACTCAATGTATCCGTTATGAGTTTAAAATCGACAATTTAGTCTAAACAATTTTAATCACTAAAAACTACAAAAACAGGATCAAATTTCCTTGGTAATTTATTAAATTTATTAATAAGTCATTTTTAATGTGTAGGAATCAGTTTTATGTCAAACTGATACACGGTTTTTTTAAGGTTGGGACTGAAGACTCATTTATTATTAAAGGAAAGAAAAAGACCTCTTTTAACTGGGTAGTGGGAGACCCATTACATAGCCCAAAGGCCCAGTGGGCATTTATCCCATTACATGGCCCGTAGGCCCATTTTTTTTGGCCCGAAGCCCATTCTGTGAATAGTACTATTACAGTTCCTGCACTGCTACAGTACTGCACAGTACCCGCCGCCGCTAAAGTTCCCGTCGTTGCTACAGTACGCCGCTGCTACAGTATGCTACAGTACCTACACCCAATGGGGTTTGAACCCCCATTTTCATGTAGATTTAAGGGGTGCTTACCACTATGTTAAAACCCAACTACACAAACTAATACACGATGTTATCTATATGAGTCAAAGTATGTGTGTCCAATTTAAAATGACATTTTAGTAAAAAAGAAAAGTGACATACTCAAAACCCAGTAAACACATTTGTATTGTTTTGATACATTATAAAAATGATCCATTAGACATTTGGGATTTGTATGAATTAGCATCACCTTAATCCAACACACAATGTGAACAATATGACTCAAAGTGCATCTTTTTATTTAAAATTGACATCAATTTTAGTAAAAAGGACAACTCACCTACTCAAAACCCAGAAAACACATTTGGATAGTATTTAAACATTAAGAAAATGATCCATGAGTCATTTTTAATTTGTATGAATCATTCATACCTCAATCTGATACATGATGTGTTCTATATGACTCAATGCGTCAACTGTCAGTTTAAAATCAATATTTTAGTTCAAACAGTTTCACTCACTAAAAATTGTGAAAAAATTATTGAATTGTCATTATAACTTCAGAAAATGATTCATAAGTCATTTTTGACATGTAGGATTCAGTATCATGTCCAATCGACATATGATGTGACCATTATGAGTCAATGTTTGTGTTCCTAGTTTAAAATGATATTTTAGTAAAAAAGTTAAGCGTCATACATAAAACTAATAAAACAAATTCAGATTGTTTTGATAATTTTGTAAAATGATCCACAAGTCAGTTGAGACATTTAAGAATTAGTTTCACCTCAATATGATTCATGGTGTGACCGTTATGGCTCTAAGTAAATTTTTTCAATATATAAGTATCATTTTAGTTGAAAATGTGCATCACAGGACCAAAACTGTGGAAACCAACCTAGATTGTTTTATATTAATTTAAATTATTTATTTATATTTGATTTGTATAATTTCATGGTATTTTTTGTGATGTCGTGTGTTGTTACAAAATACTACATTGGTGTTGAATTATGCTATAATAGTATACTGTAGTATGCCCCTTTATCAGTGTTTTTTTAGCAATGATAAAAGTCTCAAGATTTTAATCTTTATCCAGTAGTCAACGCTTATCTATCTTTGATAAAAGACATTTTTAGTGTGGTTAAAGTAATATTTAATTGTAGTGAAATCACGTACTTGATCTATATTTAGTGTAAGTTCTAGTTAATAGGACACTGATCCTATGAGAAAAATGTGTTTATAGGGGCCAATGTACTTGGGGTTAATCTCCCCTTTCTTCCTAAACAACATGAATCTCTTCCATGGTGATATTTTATAGAAAACATTATTGACAACATCAAATTCCAAGACTCTTTGATGGTTGTCCACATGGATCTTCCACCGACTCTGAGAAACCTTTGTGTTTTTTTTAGATCTCATGAACCTTTTATATAATATTTTTCACAAGATCAAGACCAAACAAGTTTCTCTCACCAACTACATCCCAACAATCAGGGGGTCTACTTCACTTCCCATATAGAGCTTCATAGGGTTCCATTTGAATATTCAATTATAATCTGTTGTTGTATGAGATTGGTGGTATTGATCCCTTCCACCTTTAAATTCCATTAAGCATTGTCTCAACATGTCCTCAAGTGTTTGAATAGTTCTTTTAGATTAGCCATCAGTTTGGGGGTGATGGGTTGTTCTGAAATTCAATTTAGTACTCAGAGAATGTTGAATAGTTCTATATAATTTTGATTTCAACCTTGGATCATGAATAGAAACAATAGAAAGTGGTACCCCATGAAAGCTCACCACTTCCTTTACATAAATCTTGGCAAGTTGGTAAAGAGATAAATCATCCGGAATAGAAATAAAATGGGTTTCCATCATCAGTTGGCCTACTCTAACCCATAATGCATTGTTTCCATTAGATGTTATTGGGATACTAGTGACAATGTCCATAGTGATATTATTCCACTCTCATGTTGGTATGGGTAGTTGTTGAAATTCACCTTTATGAAGTTGTTTCTCTACCTTCACTTGCTAACATACCAAGAACATTATAGTGTAGTTTAAAATATCCCTTTTCATATTATCATACCAATAATGATCATAAAGGTACCTATACATTTCAGTGCTTCCAAGATGTATAGAGATTATAGATCTATGAGATTTTTCTATCAGTTCTTTAATTATCTATAGAATATATGGAACACACAGTCTTTTATGAACATTCAATACAACTTATTGATCAATATTGAACTCAAGAAACTTCTCATTCTTTATATCCATTGTCTTATTTTGTAATAAGATATATTTTCATTTAGATTTCTTGATCATCTATAGTAATGATGGTTGATAAATCATTTAGGATAGGGTTGATGATTTACCTTACCTTATGATTCTCATGTACAGTTTTACTATGTCTTTGATCAAAGGATCTCCTTGAATCCTCATCATTTCTAGCACAACAGGGTCTTTCCTACTTAATGCATCGACAGCATTTTTTCTCTTCCAGGGTGATAATGAATTGAACAATCATAGTATTTAAGATGTTCCAATCATATCTTATGTATCATGTTAAATTCTATTTTCATGAAAATATACTTCAAACTTTGGTGGTCAATGTATATTTCACATTTATCCCCATAAATATAGTACCTCTATATTTTTTTATAAAAAACCCACAGCTAGATCTAGTTTTAGCATTGGATAAATATTTTCATGAGGTAGTAACTATCGATATAAATAAGTAATCAGCATATAATTTTTCTTGTGGAAGAACCCAAGACCTTTCAGATAAATATCACTAAAAATAATGAATCCTTATTCGATATAGGGTAGATTTAATATTCTGTAGTAACCAATATCTTCTTCTTTTTGTGGGAACATTTTTCATACTCCTCAGTCCAGATGAACTTATCTGATTTCCAAGTTAACTTGGTCTCAAAAACTTACTATAATTTCATGATAAACCAAGGAAACTAAAAATCTAAGTTACTATTGTAGTATGTGGCCATTCCACCACAACCTTTTACGTAGAGGGTTCAACTAAGATTCCTTCATTGGTTACAATGTTCCCCAAGAAAGAAAATCATTGCAACCAAAAATTTACATTTTCATAATTTTACAAAAAGAATCTAATTCCTCAATTTTTCTAATATAGCCATTAGATAATTCTCATGATCCTTGTGACTTTTGTAATATATCATAATATTATCAATGAAAACTGCCAAAAATTTATCAATGACATACTTAAAGACTCAATTCAAAAAATCTATAAATATAGAAAGAGTAGTAGTCAATCTGAAGGTCATAAAACCAAACACATAATTCCCATATATTGATCACAAGTAAGTATTTGTAATATCTTATTTCATAACCCTCAATTGATGATAAATATACCGAAGATCAATCTTGGAGAATAATTGATCCCCATGAAGCTGGTCAAATAAATCATCAATCCTTAGAAGTGGGTACTTTTTCTTCATTGTGATCCAGTTAAGTTATCTGTAATCAATACATATCTACATTGATCCATCCTTATTATTTAAAAATAGAATAGTTTGTCACCAAAGAGATTCATTTGGTCAGATAAACCCATTCTCCAAAAGATATTAAAGTTGTTTCTTTATTTCCACTATCTCCACATTTTCCATTCTATACGGGGTCTTTGATATCATCTTGGATCCCAGTATGAATTTGATAGAGAACTCTACCTCTCTTTCTAGGGGAGCTCCAGGTAACTCTTCAGGAAATATATCAATGATGTGAAAATTTTATATTCCTATACTTTCACTTTCCTCTTTCTCTTCACTGATCATCTCCATAAAAAATGCTATAAGATGTACTTCTAGACAAAGATCAGGTCACAATATATCTCCTTTGAAAATAAATTCATGTTTTCTATTTAAGACTAATGAGATTTCATTTCTTCTACATTTGATATTAGCATTATGCTTTGAGATTCATTCCATCTCTAGTATAATATTGAATTCTACCATGGAAATGACTACAATATTATTAATGAGACTGTGCTCACTGAAGTCAAAACTATAGTTTCTATACACAGTTGATTCCTGGATAATCCCTCCAGGAGTTTTCATTGATAACACAACTTCTAGCCTTTTAGATATTGATTTTATAATCTTTGAAAACATGGAGGAATTAAAGGGATGTGTAAATCTTTAATCAAACAAAGTACTTGCTATAATTTAGAGAACAATGATATTACATGCCACCACATCATTTAGAGCTTCTACTTCACCCATCATGATATCAAATGCACATCCTTTCTCTCTTGGTCTTTGGTGAGGTTGATGGTGATTCCCCTCCATTATCTTCTAATTTTTATAATGATTGTAAAAGTAAGCAAGCTATCCACACATGAATCATTGGACTTTAGGACGGGCCTACACCATCTTCCCTTATTCATTATTGTTGAGAATTTAAGGCTTCACCTCACCATGATAGTTTCGAGCTATATAGAAATATCTTCCACACTTGTAACATTTTCCATTTTTGAGTAAGAATTTACCCAAATGATTCATCCAATAATTTTTCATACAGGAAGTTGAACAATCTTTCCTGCTCTTCCATGATAAAATTTATTCAATAAGTTTGGCTCCAAATATCACTTTTTTCATTCGATTTTTGTGACCACTACATCCCTTTAAACTATGGTTCAACCTTTATATCACTTTGTACTATCTCTTGATAGTAGTCATAGTCTCAATTGGATATATTCATCTATATGAATGGTCTTAGTGCACGAAATAATCTATCAACCATTCCATTTTTAGTCTTAAAAAATCTAGAGGTGTGATGAGAAAGTCATGTAAATTTCATCTTATAGCTTCCCGCCAATTCATTTTTCATCTACTTCAATTCTAGGAATTCCTTCTCCATTTTTGTTTTCACTGAGTGAGGGAAATATTTATTGAAAAAGTATCCCATAAACTATTCCCACTCCATATTATTAATATACCTTCTATCTAAGAAATGTTTTTTTAATAATATTATAATTATAAAGTAATTTTATTTCGTAATAATCATGATTGAATATGTTAATCTTAACAACAAGTAAATTTTCTATAAATCCTTCAAAATGGTCCATAAAAAGATTATGATGAACCAAAAAATGAACCCCATGAGTGTTAAAATAGGAGTTATGCAAGTCACATTTTCATGCACTATCTCCAATTTGATTCTAGATCAACGTGGGGTTTCGGTTGTTACCCTGAGATGCATCTATTCTAGAGCCACATTCACTTGTTCATATACAGACAGGGATTTCATTTCTCAGAAACTACTAACATAATATTTCACCAAAAAATGAGGATGTTTTATTATATTTAAAATTTTATATAGGGTCCATCTGAAAGTTTTCAAATCCTTTTTTCCAAAAATAACTAAACTTCCCTTTGATACCAACTATGGAATCCTGCCTTTTTCTTACATAACTTTTCATTTCACGGTACATACAGAGGATATTTTATAGTTTAGTTTCTTGGAAAATAGGGTATATAATAAATGAAAAATTAAAACATTATTCTAATCCAATTGAAAGGATTCTTCATAGTTTCATCCTATATACATTTACTACATCTCATAAATTTGGTAAATACATCAAAATAAATGGTTGATCATGAGGTCAAGTAAGGTAAAATAGTCTATATGTGATCATAAGGAATATCAATAATAACATGAGGGATATAACTACAGAATTTTTAAGGGAAAATACGGAATATCATAATAAAAATAGCATGAATAAAACCATGTAAATTTGTCTACAACACTTATATTCTACATTTATAAGCATATACCCAAGGTTTGTCACCATGGTGTGATAATTGAAAATTATTGAGGTTATTCTCCAAGGTTTATTAAGATATGTCATTTCAAGAGATTAATTTATGTACCCAATGTATTAGAGTGTTATCAAGGGGAACCCTTAATATGTATTAATTAATGTGAATCAGATAGATCATAATGAATTGTTTCATTAATAACCTTTGGTGAATAAAGAATGGGTTTTTTTATCAAAATCATGGCACTTCAAAAGTACATAAAGACATGACCATTATGTCATTTCTAGACCACTAAAGGGTGTGTGGGTTTATAATGTATAAATTTACAAATCAAATAAATTATATTTAAATCTATGTGAATAACCCTATTAAATAAATAGGTTAGAGTATTCACAAAAAGAAAATAAAAGAGAATTTCTTAAGGACAAGAGATAAATTCTGAGAAGTAAATTCTGTAGCATGACTGGTTTAAATATACTTTTAAAAAAGGGTAAAATGAGAAGAAAAATTGTATTCCATTGCTAAAACATAATTTAGTAACAAGGGTATGCAAAAATGGTAATATTTGAGAGTAACTATACCATTTTAAAGACATATACAAAAATAGGTTCTTTGAATCGAAGATAAAAGAAAGATAATTCCCTTACCTTGAAGAGTTACTCCAAGATCTTGAGAAATAGAACCATGGGGGCCTAGGGACACATTGGGGGGACTACTTGGGAGGTTATACTAATATATATTCATGTAGGATGTTTTTTTACTGAAATTAAAAGGATAAATGGGTGTTTATTTATATCTAATGTGGAGGAATTTTAAAAAAATATAAAAATATTGGCCTTAGAAATAAGGATTTCGGAAAATGAAAAACCATGGGATTTCCCATGGTTTTTTTAAATTTGGGACATATTTTATGGTTTTTTATCATGAACGAACTGAGAATCATATTATATTTTCTATTTTGTAAAGGAAAGGTAATGTTTCCATAAAATAATATTTTTTAAAATAATGTTTCAATTTTAGACTTTGGAAATTAATTTATAAGTTTGGAAATTGATTACAATATATTAAAATACTTTATAATAAAAAAAAATATATTTTATGTCATGTATTTTGGTTAATTAATTATTACATCATTATGAAATAATTTTTAAGTCATTAAACATACAAAAAACCTCATACTATGTTCATACTATTCAAGGAAATAATAAAGTTTTTTATAAAATTATCATAAATTCACCCTAACCTAATTTAGATTTGAAGATTTGAGAAATGTTTTTTATTTTATCATAATAATACTCTATATTTTATAATTTTAATTTTTAAATATAAAAATTCTTATTTTTTTTTAAAAATAGTGGGTTGATAATGCATAGTCAAATTCCTAACCCAAAAAAAATTTCAAGGTTATGATGAATTTATTATAGAATTTATATTTAAATAATAGTGTTTCTAACAATATATTTATTTAAAATAAAAAATATTTATATGCCTTAATTTATTATAAAAAATTATATCTTTTCTAAAAAGCCCAATTTGTGCCTGAACAAAATGAACCTGTCAAATTCCATATCAATTAGACATATATTTTATTACAGAAAACCATTCTTAAAATGGAATTAATGGGATGTAAATTTTATTTATAGAATGTAATTAAACGTTAAGTAACTAAGGCCCAGACATGTTACCCATTATAACACTCATGTACGACCAAAGGGTAAGATGTGAGATGATGATAAATTTATGGGGTGGCTCAGATAACATCACCCAAGTGGTAATTTACACTAAATTGAACTTATCCTATATGAGATTCCATCCAGGATTCACTTGTTTAAGATCATCTTGGAATTGGTCAAGGAAAAACCATAGTAAAGCTACCTCCCACCCTAGTTCTAATAAATGGGCTTCATATAACCTGACTCTATTGATTGAGGTCATCACTTCTCCTTTCTTCGTTAATTATCCTTTTTCATTTATACTTATAAAAAATAATTATAATATTAAAATTATTTCCTTGATTTTATTTACCAATGGTCATATTGACCAATGGTCATATTTGACCAATAGTCATATAACGGTTGAATATCGATGGTCACATTTCCCTTTATATTCTATAAATACCTCTTCAGTATTAAAGAGATATGGTTTTGTTGTGTAAAATAGAATAACAAAAAAATTTAGAAAAAAAATTATCATATATAATGTTTGGGTCATTACATCATTGAGGTATCTTATGTATCCTTTTAATAGATAGAGATCAAAACCCACATAGTTTGAGTGAATATTTTAAGGCTATATGACTAGACTGATCCATCGAGTTTAATATCCTGTGGTAAGGATGCTTGTGTCCCTAAAAGAGAGACAACACGAGATGGTGTGGGGATTACTCATGGAGGATTCCCATAAGTTGGGGTATCATCCAATGTAAGTCATACCTGGATAATCTTATTATTATCTTATAGGGAAGGGGTATCATCCCATAATGGTCTAGGAGGGGTGTAATTTCATTCTAGTCATACACGAGACATCATATGTTCATTGCAATGGGTAGGGCTATAGTTTAACATCATGAATTTAGGATGTTGTCGTGTAGTTCAACATTATACAACATGGACATTGGGTTATGTAGCTTAATGTAATATAGATAATAATTGGTAGAGAATATGCCCTGGGAAACCATTTCCATGTAATAGAGAAGGATCCATCATTAGGCCTCCATACCAAGAAAGGTCGGTTGTTTCCCTTTATGATGACACCTTTGTGGATTACATGTCTACTGTAAAAGTGTTATTAGATCGCACACATCATAAACACTACCATAGTGAAGTGGTTCATGGGGTCTAGAAATTATGGTGTCTATAAATAGGATTAAGTGGAAATAATGTTTTCCTATCCAAGCTTGTGGTAAAGGGTCCAAATAGGAGGGTTGGTGATACCATTCATTCAAAATTTTGAGCCATGAATGAACCAACTTCTGATGGTTGCAAGGCTGTTGAGAACTCAACTTTCATAATGGTGGGTTTGCTAAAAGGAGACATCAAATATGGTCATGTTAGGTATGATTCATGAAGGTTAGTGGTTTCATGATGATCAAGTGTCTCATTGGGTTATGACCTTCAAAAATATTGAGTACCCTACCTTGGTATGAAGTCTTGGTTCCCATTTTGAAGGTTTCCCGAAGGATAGGTATCTCGTGGAACCCCAAGAAGTGTGAGGTTTCTTCTTATATTATGAAGGGTGTGATCCTTCATGAATGTAATATATACCATAGTATTTGGGTGTTAATCACCCAGAGGATGCTTTTAATATAAAATGGCTACATTTAGAAATCAATTTCTTCTTTGGGTTATGAAGGATAGAGTTTCATGAATTCTTAGATTCCGGTGGAAGTAAAAAGGTCACATCCCTCTTAAATTTTTGGAAAAATGAGGTTTTTATAGGCACAACTAAGGAGGAGAGAGAAATTTTTCTGAATTTAGTATTATTCACAGAGGTATATAGGCTTCGTGATAAGACATATACTACATAGAACATACCACCATTCGTGTAGGGTGAACTTAAATGGCACTCTCATGACCTTTTCTGATAATTCTTCCTTTATGAAGGTTCATACTTACATGAACCCATGACCTTATGTTGAATTTAAGCCTGTTTCAGTTCATATTCAGCATGAACCATCCATGAATTCCTTAAAATCTTCTATAAGACGTGTTTTTAGGTGCCAATAGTTCTGAAATATGTGGGGTTCATTATGTATAAAGGTTATCATTTAAGTATTTTTTTTGTTTAGGTTTTTTTATCCGAAAATATAAACATCATTTGTTTTATTTAATTTTATGATTATTTACTCATTCTATAATATGAATCATGTTATTATATTTATATTAACTTTATATTTAACTATAAAATTGTTTATCATAGCTAGAAATTAAGGTAGTAATTGTTGGTTAATATCAACATCTATATAGTTGGTTATACCGACCATGAACAAATGTTCGTTAACAACAAATACAATTGAGTCATTATATAGTTTTAATATTAATATTAATGTAGCATAATATCATATATATTATTAAATTGATATATGATTTTATCTTTATGGTGTAGAAAAACAATATTTAAAGGAATATAAATGAAGAAGAGTGACTAAGAATTTTTATATCACTCCTTCAGATGACTCCTTTTCTAATTAAATTATGCCTTCAAATGGTGGTTTTTTATGAGATTAGGACCTCTACAATGTGTATAAGGGTGTTATAGATGAATTTTTATAGAGTTTAGATAATCCATGTGTGACAAATTTGATTTTTATATATAATTTTTTTAAAATTTTAAAAATATACACACACACACACACACATATATATATATATATATTAATTATCACCCAAAGGTAAAATAACAAATTTACCTTATAAATGACTATAGAAAAATTATATGATTATTTTATTGATTCTAGAATATGTTATTTACCTATGAGTTGAGATGTCATAGAAGGGTGATTATTTTACGGAGATTATGGAAGGGCCTCAATAAAAAAATTTAAAGCATAAAAAATATATTTTTACCTTATGTGTGAGAATTCCCTAAAAAAATTATTTTCATTAAAAATAGTCTTACATTGAAAATATGAGTGTTTGAATGATTCTAAAACTAGGGATTTACCTTAGGTGAAGTATAATTTGGATTCATGTTAATAATTTTAGAGTGTGTCATTGCAAGACACGAAAAGATATAATTAATTAATTAATTTCACGATAGAAACCCCAATACCTTCCCCATAAAAAAGAATCTATAATCCCTCTATTTATGGTTTTCTATAAACCATAATTATTGGAATAGGAAGGGGATGTATGATCTTCATGAGAGTTTAGATCTATAAGTGAAATCGATGAAGAGGGATCTCAACAAGGACCAACATGGGTGCTTTCTAGGACAATGAATGGTCATAATTTGAGGTAGGATTCAATATTTCATTTTGAAATTGATTTTGGGTTAATTTTTTTATAAATTCAATTTTAAGGTATTGTTATTTTTTATTTATAATATTTAATTTAGGAGGATAATTTTGCATTTTGTTTTGAGTTCTCAGCGAGTTTCAATTTTCAAGTCACCATACTTGGTTTCGGCTTTCCTCTGGTTGATCCATGAAACTCTTTAGAGGGGATCATGAATGTTGTCCATAGATGGTGGTGTGAGGATGAGGTAAAATATAGAGGATATGTAGGATGATCGTGGAGAAGATGTGATAACTCAGCAGCGATGGTGCCAATGGGGCTATCCTAGTGGTGGTTGATAGTAATGGTGAGGGGATGTCTAACTGAGGTGGTCAGTGGCGGAAAAAGGGAAAAAAATGGTGTAGCCAACGGCTATAGGATGTGGAAGGGATATATGACCAAGATAGTTAGTGTGTTATAGGGGTAGAAAGTTTTGGATTTCTTGTTTGAAAATAGGGTTCAAGCATAAAATTCAGAGAGTTCATAAGATTGGTATTCTACTAGTGACGTGTTTAGGTTAGGGAATGAGTCCCCCACATATTGGATAGTGATTTCTTCACCTCTTCAAACTCATGGAGTGATTCCTCTATCTTCAGAGTCGATACTCCCCCATCAAAGAGCTTAGTCACTGTTTGGTTCCTATGTAAGGGTCGGTACTCCCTCAGTTAATCCTTACTCTTCATTGAGGCATGGATCTCTCACTACTCTTTCTGTGATATTGTCTGGGTTCTTGATTTTGGATTTATGGATTTTCAAGTAGCATGTCAATCACACCAATAGCAGGAATAGAGAAGAAAGTATTCCTTCTATGTCCCAAGTTCACCCATTTAGCATATATCACTACGAAAAAAAAGGGTTTATTGCGACAGGTTATTTGCAATGGGACGTATTCCCATCACAACAGGTCCGACGAAAGGATTATTTGAGATGGGGACAATTTCCTCGTCACAATAGGTTTGGCGCGGATTTTGTGCCAAAACACGGGAAAGCATTTTCTACGGGTGCCAACTCCCCGTTGCAAATACTCTGCCGTGGTAAATACTATTTGTGATGGGTAATGCCTCCCGCCGCTAATGTTATGTCGGTCTATAAGTATTTGCAACGGGCCTGTCGCAATTACCTTTTCACGGATGAGGGTATTTTCGACGGTCAGTCGCAAATACTATCGACAGACATAACATTAGCAGTGGGCGGCTTTACCCGTCGCAAATAGTAATTGTGACGGGACCGTCGTAATTAAGTAAACAGTAGCGACGGTGGATTGACTCATCGCAAATATTATTTACTACGTCAGGGTATTTGCGACAAGAAACTACTCCTGTCGCTAAAGTTATTTCTACAGGTAATTATTTGTGACGGTTCCCGTCGCAAAATCCTTTTTAAACGCCGACCGTAATTAATGCGAGTGGTGGTTATTTGCAATGGGATCTGTCACAAATTGCAGTATTTTCGATGGGTAACCCATCGTAAATAATCCAGTCACAATTAGGTTAACCTATATATACCCCCAACCATTTTAGTTTTGAAAACATTCAATTCTTCTTCTTCTCCTCTCTTCTCCTTGAATCTTTAGTTTTAAGCAAAAAAAACTTTGGATTCTTTTTGCAAAACTGTCGGAAGGCAATTAAATGGGTCTATAGCTTCAAGATTACAAAGTTATTTATGTTTTATTTAATTTTATATTTATTTAATTATTTATATTAATTTTAATTGTTGTTCTAATTAAATTAGATTGAAATTAATTTATAATTAATATTTAGTTTTATTAATAAAATGATATTGTTATAAATAATTATAAATAATTAGTCCTAATTAATTCAGTATAATTAGTAGTTAAGTATAGTTTTTGTTTTATCAATCAAATAAATCCTTGTCTGGATGAGAACAAGTAGAGGTGGGTCTGGCACAGATGTACCTAGGAGTGAAAACTCTGACAAGGAGTTTTGGACTTGACCTGGGGTATCCTGTTACATGACAACGAGCCTTGCTGCACTCTTGGTTTGACACTACCAGGGGTTATTTATTTGGTAATAATTAGATTTAATTAGAAATTTGAAAATAATTAAAATAATTTTTAAATAATTAAAATAATTTTCAAATAATTAAAATAACTTTCAAATAATTAAAATAATTAGATTTATTCAAATAATTAGAAAATAATTAAAATAAATAGAAATTTAATTAAAATAATTAAAATAATTAGCAAATAATGAAAATAATTAGCAAATAATTAAAATAATTAGCAAATAATTAAAATAATTAGCAATTACAATAAATAGTGATTTAATTATATTTATTCAAATAATTAGAAAATAATTAAAATAAATAGTGATTTAATTTAAATAATTAATTAAAATAATTAGAAAATATTTAAAATAATTATCAAATAAAATAAATAGGGATTTAATTCCAATAATTAGGAATTAAAATATATAACGATTTAATTCAAATGATTAAAATAATTAGCAAGTGATTAAAATAATTAGCAAGTGATTAAAATAATTAGAAAGTGACTAAAATAATTAGCAAGTGATTAAAATAATTAACAAGTGATTAAAATAATTAGCAAGTGATTAAAATAATTATCAAGTGATTAAAATAATTAGCAAGTGATTTAAATAATTACCAAATGATTAAAATAATTAGTAAGTTATTAAAATAATTACCAAGTGATTAAAATAATTATCAAGTGATTAAAATAATTAGAAAGTGATTAAAATAATTATCAAGTGATTAAAATAATTAGAAAATGATTAAAATAATTAGTAAGTGATTAAAATAATTAGAAAATGATTAAAATAAAACGTAATTGACCACTCATCCACCTCAATTCTCTTTTCATCTATGTGTTGACGCTTGACAGGAAACTTCTGTCTCTACATGTAATATTTGTATTCACTGTCAAAATCAATCTTCCAGTGAATGTGAATATTACATGTGGAGATAGAAGTTTTCTGTCAAGCATCAACACATAGATGAATAGAGAATTGAGGTGGATGAGTGGTCAATCAGGTTTTCTTTTCCATTGATTGAGTGGT
The DNA here is from genome assembly GCA_963277665.1 of Viscum album. Classification (NCBI taxonomy): domain Eukaryota; kingdom Viridiplantae; phylum Streptophyta; class Magnoliopsida; order Santalales; family Viscaceae; genus Viscum; species Viscum album. The sequence goes on from OY728158.1 coordinate 398,887,204, forward strand.
TAATCACCTGGTCTCTATATATCTTCCCATTACTAATTAGTAACATAATTAGTATATAATTAGTATATAATTAGTAACATATGTTATTATTATATGATTAATATTTATGAAAAAGTAATATTAATATTTATGTCATGTTCGACAAAAAATTTGTGTCAGTCGTGTCCAATGTAAACACTATAATTATCTTTTCATGGTTGATCACCCTGTAAGTAGCATTTCAATAAGACGATCCAAGTCATGTATTTCTCATCTATAAGAATCATATCACATGACCCTTTACATACCATTATTCCTTGAAAATTTAAGGGATTACATTTTTAAGGAAAATGATCTATGTAAGCGGTAATGCGAGATGATTCTTAGAGACGTAAACGACATGACTTGGGTCGTCTTATTGCAACGCTACATGCGAGGTGATCAACCAAGTAATGAAAATTATAGAGTTTACATTGTACACGGCTGACGCAAACTTTTATTGAGCATGACCTAAATATTAACGACCCTTTAAGATATGAACATGTTAAGAATAGATTAAATCATGTTTTGAATAATTATCAGTAATTGCCAATAATTAGTAATAATTACTGATAATTACCAACAATTAGTACTAATTTCACTGAAAATTGTGTCACTGGTAAGTAGGGGTAATTATTAACAAGTAGTTCCAATATCTTCTCTTTTTGGGGATTTTTCTAAGTTAACATTGTACACAGTTGACGCAAACTTTTTATTGGGCATGAACTAAATATTAAATACCCTTTAATATTTGAACATGTTAAGAATAGATCAAATCATGTTGTGAATAATTATCAGTAATTATCAATAATTAGTAATAATTACTGGTAATTACCAATATTTAGCATTAATTAGCAGTAATTTCACTGAAAATTGTGTCGCTTGTAAATAGTGTTAATTATTAAGAAGTAGTTATAATATCTTCTCTTTTTGGGAAGTTTTCTAATATCAAATTATTCAAAACCAGTAATGTTTTAATGTTTTTTAGAAAAATAAGGAACAACGAAGTCAGAAACAATCATTATTAGAAGACCGCGTATGGATAAATCAACGTAGAAATCCAAACAGTTCTGGTTTAAATCCTATATATATTGAGGGTGTAGAGACTTTCTTTTTATTTGCATCATCAAATCCAGAATTTTTTTCAGAAGGCACAATAAATTTTCCTTGTAAAAAATGTGCACTGAGAACATTTGACACATTTGATAAAGTTGGGGGACATCCCTTGCGTTTTGGTTTTCAACCAGATTATGTTTTTTGGTATCAACACGGTGAACGCAGTTCCAGAGAAGGTGATACTAACTTGATTTTGGATCCATCGCGGTTTAAAAATTTTGTACATGATGTTGTAGGTCCATCTGTTCAACATACCGAAAATCAGAATGATATTGATTCAACTCCTGAGTTGGCACTATCTGAATTTTATGAGTTGCTGAGGTCTGATGAGGATGCATTATATCCTGGTTGCACGATAAGAAAGTTAGAAGCAGTTGCAAAATTTATGGCTATCAAATCAGATAATGGAATGTCAAACTACTATTTTGATTAGATATTTTCTTTGGTTAAAACACTGTTACTCGAAGGAAATGTTTTTCCGACAAATTACTATGAGAGTAAGAGGATAGCTCGGAATTTGAGACATAGTTTTCAGAATATTCATGCATGTTCAAATGATTTCATTTTATATTCTGGTGAAAATGAGTCGTTGGATAGTTTTCCCAGATGTGGAAAACCGAGGTATAAAGAAACTCAACATGGGAAGTCTGTCTTGATTCCTGTAAAACAGTTGAGATATTTTTCGCTTACATCTTGACTGCAGCGTTTATTCATGTCTTAGAATACAACGACAATGATTTCATGACACAAAACGAGTATTTCAACCAGTAAAAGCTTGAATTATCCAGCCGATTGTGATTCATGGAAACATTATGATAGAGTGCATCCTTCATTTGCTTTAGAATCTCGAAACGTGTGACTGGGTCTTTCCACTAATGGTTTCTATCTGTTTGGATCTTATGGTAGTCAGTATTCTTATTGGACTATCATTATAACTCCGTACAATTTACCTCCATGGATACTGATGAAGGAGCCCTATATCTTTTGGGCCTTATTAATCCTAGGACATCCAAAAAAGAATATTGATGTATATTTGAAACCATTGATTGATGAATTAAATTTATTGTGGAGTACTGGTGTCAAAACATATGATGTTGCTGCAAAAAAAATTCATACTAAGAGTAGCATTGATGTGGACACTTAGTGACTTCCCGGCATATGGCATGTTATCTGGCTGGAGTACACATGGACTGAAATAATGTCCTTACTGTATGGGAGAGAACAAAGCATTTATGATTTTCCATGGAAAAAAACCTTGTTATTTTGACTGTCATCACAGATTTCTTCCAACTGATCATCCTTTTCAGGGGAACAAGTCTCATTTTAGAAAAGGTACAATTGAAAGGGATGGACCTCCTAAAATGACATCAGTTATGGAGTTAAAATCAGTTGTATTTTCATTAACTCCCAGTACATTGGGACCCACAATAAACCAACAGAACATTTCTGGCTTTGGGAAAGAACACAATTGGATAAAACGGATAATTTTTTGGGATTTTCCATATTGGTCTGATTTGTTAGTCCTCCACATGCTGGATGTTATGCATATTGAGAAGAACTGTTTTGAAAATTTATTTCATACAGTTTTGGATACACCTGGTAAGAGAAAATATAATGTAAAGGCACGATTAGATCTTTCCCAAATTTACAGGCGCCCAGAACTCGAACTGTTTGAGAATGTCAGAACACAAAGGTTAATGAAGCCAAAAGCAGCTTATACACTATCCAAATAAAGTCACTTATTATTTTGTCAGTGGACTGCAGATTTGAGACTTCCAGATGGTTGTGCTTCCAATTTAGATAGATGTGTAAAGAATGGTTATATCAGCGGATTAAAAAGTCATGATTGTCATGTTATAATGGAAAGAATTATGCCAATTAGATTAAGAGGTTTGTTGAATTCCATGATTTGGGATTCGATAACAGACATGTCATATTTTTTTCGAGACATTTGTGTAGCGACAGCAGATTACGATGTTCTAAGGAAACTTGAAGACGATCTTTTTGTAATTATATATAAACTAGAAAAAATATTTTTGCCATCTTTCTTTGACTCAATGGAACATTTGATATTACATTTTCCACATGAAGCAAAGTGTGGATGTCTAGTACAATTTCGATGGATGTACCCATTCGAAAGGTCCATGAAGAAGTTGAAAAAAAAGTATGTAACAAAGCATCTGTTGAAGGATCAATTGCTGAAGCTTATTTGCAAGAAGAAATATCTTTTGTATGCTCTCACTATTTTGAATCTGAGTATCCCTCAAAACAAAACTTCATGGGATGGACCGAGGGGAATTTTGATGATGGAATGGACAATCAATTATATGTTTTTAATCTGTCAGAGCTTGGATTCGGTGGAGTTCATGAACGATGGCTTTCAGATGATGAACATCATAGAGCTCATATGTATGTTCTGATCAACTGTGAAGAGATGACATCATTTGTACTGTAAGTGCTTCTATCACTTATTCTATCATTTATGTTATAATAAGTAAATATATTTTTTTAGGTTAAATGATAATAATATCAAGAAACAACTTCCACAAATTATAGCAGCTTCTCTCGAAGAACGCCGGCAAAAAAAAATTTCTCGGTGGTTTCAAAAACTGGTAACATAAATTCTTCATGTTTTAACATCTCATTCAGTTTATTGTTTATTATATTGATAATTATTTTACAAATTTTCAGGTGTCTCAACATGATGATAAAATTGACAAACGTCTATGTATATTCAGTAACCCACCATCCCAAATGGTTAAATTTTATAATGCATATGTGGTGAATGGACTTAGATTTCATACACGTGCATATGGGGAATCAAAAAAAATGAATAGTGGAATTTGATTGATAGGATCTCATCATAGAGAAAATGAAGTTGAATTTTATGGCATGCTTGATGAAATTATTGAACTATGTTATCTAGGAAAACATTACATAACAATGTTCAAATGTCGGTGGTTGGATACTGGGAGAGGAGTTCGTGTTCATCCTACTCATGGAATCATCGATATTAAATATAAAAGTCTTCTTACAGTAAATGAACCATTTTTACTGGCTCAACAGGCACATAAATCTTATTAAGAAAAGTATTGTGCTACGTCAAGAGACTTGAGTGATTGGTGGAGCATAACAAAAATAAAAATTGGAGACAATCCGTTTTCTCAAAGTGAATCTTGTTTCACTGAAGTGCAAGGAATTGAGGTTTTTCAAGAGACTACTCAGAATCCATCTTTTTCACAAATAAACATGAGTATTGATGATGTCATCCCACAATTAAGATTCGATGGTGACGATGATGTTAAGGATTTCACAAATAAATTTCAAATGGTAAGAGATGATAGAACTGAAACTCAAATAGATATCGATGATATTGAGGAGGAATATGGAGATGACATCATCAGATATGAAGATGATGATGAAGGTGCACATTAATACAATTCAATTATAGTTATATATAATCATAACTTATATATATGTATATATAATAATAATTTTTAATTATTTGCTAACAACAATCATTTTCTATTTCAGATGAATGGTGTGTTATTTCGTCAGTTGTTGGAGGATGACCTACCTTTGGATGAGGATGATTTAGGGTCATATGACCCTCAACCTACTATCACTTCAAGGAATACGCAGAGGGGGCGTGGTCTTTCACGACTGATGATCCCTGACCCCATCCCCGAGCGACGTTCGTGGCTTGGGTTTGATCCACGCACGCGGAGGTATGATAACCTATGTATTTTATTAAGATTTAATTAATTTATTTACATAATAAATGTTCGATTATTTTTTTTACATTTTTCCGCATATAGCAGTCGAATAGGGCATCGCTATTTTGCGCAACTATTTTTCTCAGCCATGGACAACATGGAAACAGATTCCTGTTGATGTGCAGCAGGCCATGTTCAGTCATTGGTTGGTATGTAAATAAATAGTATTTATTTTGAAATTTATTTCATTTATAACTTGATATTGTAAATTATTTGTAGGTTCTATGATACTCAATAGATGATACCATGCGTGACGCCATCTACGAGGCATGGGAGGTGGTGATGCGTCAACGATTACGTCAGTTTTTACCCAATTTAAGAAAAATGACCATGAAAAAAGCTGGAGTGACCATGTTTGATGAGTCCTGTAGAGCCCACCGACCAGAGTACATTTCATCCCACGTATGGGATGGATTATGTTCACACTGGTTGAGTAGTGGCTTTCAGAGGAGATCATTGATGGGGAGGTAGAATCGGGGGAGACAGGAGGTGACTCATCAAGCTGGGAGTCGTACATTCAGTATGCATAGACAACATCTAGTATGTACATTTTTTAAAAATATTTTATATAACATTAAATATTAACAGTTTATTTTATATTCTTACAGAGTTTCATGTATATCGGAGGATGTATAGTGATCCAGTTACTGGGGATATTAGAGGTGATCGCCAACATCATATTGTGGTCAGTATTATTTGTTTTCCAGTTTGAAAATTAACTGCATATAATATATTCACAATTTTAATTTCAAATTGCAACTAAATGAGTCATATGAGGTCGTGACGTCACAGACCTAGGCTGAGGGTCCGGCCGAGACATATGATCAGACCAGTGGCCATCATTTTGATGAGGCCACTTGGATGCAGGCTACCCAGTATGGCTTCGAGAAGGGCCAAGTAGTTGGTATCATCTCTCAATTGAATCCTGCGGCTTACTATGGTAGTGCAGCGATGTCGGCGTCCTGCTCGAGAGGAGCTCGTGCATCATCTTCTGCATCATAGTATGAGGATCAGTTGCGATCATAGACTGAGTTGATAGAGAGTCTCCGTAAGGAGCAGGAGGAGATGCGTCAGCAGTAGCAGCAGCATGAGGAGGAGAACCGACGATAGCAACAGGAGTACGAGGAGCAGATGAGTCGATGGCAGCAGCAGCATCAGAAGCAGATGGAGTACATGCGTCATCTGACTTATGTATTAGGGATAGAGTTTCTTCCACCAGCTCCTCTAGATCCTCCAACTCCCCCCTCCTTTGGACCATTGACCAGCTCCCCCCCCCTCCTTCGGACCAGTGATTTATTTTGATGTTATAAAGTTTTTTGAATTCAAAATATGAATTATTTTCTATTTATAGTTTCTGTCTTTTTTATATTAGTGTTAATGTTGCATTATTTAATTCATATTTATTTTTAATAGTTTATAATTTATTATTAGTATTATTTTGTTAATGGTTGTTTATTTTATTAATAATAATATTACTCTTACTATTTTATTATTTTATTATTATTTTTTGTTGCAAATATTGATAAAAATTTATGATTTATTATTTATAAAAATTATGATTTATTATTAGTATTATTTTTTTAATGTTTATATATATATATATATTTTGAAAATATTGGTAATTTTCATATTTTAATAATTTTAATAATACAAATAATAGATTTTCATAAATATTAATAGTAATAATAACATTATTATATTATATAATATTATATTTTTAATATTATAGTATTAATATGATTGTTAATATTTTTTAATATTATTCATATTTTATTATATTAAGAATTTTAAATATATTTAAAATTATAATTAATTATACTGTTGTAAATATTGAAATTATTTTTTATTTTAATATTTGATTGAATTATAATTTTATTATTATTATTAAAATATTATTTTTTATATTATATTATTATTTCATTAATTTTTTATTTTTTTATACTTATTTGTGATGGGAATAAGGACCCTTCGCAAAAGGTATTTGCGTCAGACCCGTCACAAATAGTTATTTCGAAATAACTATTTGCGGCGAGAAAAGAGGCCGGTCGCAAAAGGTATTTGCGACGGGGCCATCGCAAATAGGGTTTTTCAAAAACATATTTGCGACGGGAATAGGATCCCATCGCAAAAGGTATTTTCAACAGGCCTGTCGCCAGTAGTTATTTCGAAATAACTATTTGCGACTGGAAAAAATACTTATCACCAAAGTTCTTTGTGACGAGCCCGTAGCAAATAGGCTTTTTAAAAATCACCCGAGAAGTATTCGCGGCGGTAATCTTTCCCGTCGCTATTAATAGTATTAGCGACGGGACCGTCACTAATAGTTTTAATTGCGATGCCGTTTTCCGCAACGGGTTATTTGCGACGGGATCCCATCGCAAATGTTGATTTGTGACGGGATCCCGTCGCAAATAACTCGTCGAAAATACTATGATTTCTTGTAGTGTATGAGATTCTTTCAATGTGTTATAATTTCCCCTCCCATTCATAATTGATCTGACTGGGTCTATTATTTTTCCTTTTTTTGTTTTTGAGGAATCCTATTGATTATGCAAATACTAACCCATGTATGGGTGTATTTTACTATCTATGTTTGTATTATATAGATGGAATACAACTCAAAGTCGATCTTAGTGAATATGGTGTCTGTGGAGCCTAGGGGTGTTTGGAGGTGTTCGCAGTAGGAATTTTTCATGTTAAGGAGCTTTGAATCATTAGTGCTCATGTACTAACACTGATCAGGTTGGTGTTTTCACCTTTTAGTTAATGTTAAAGATTTATCTTTCCCATTGTACTTTTTAGTTTACATTGGACTTGTTCTTATGAGATCTAGAGGGTTTTGGATGTATTTTATATATATATCACGTTTTTACTTATCTAGATATTGATATTACATATTGTGTGGGGATATGTGTTTTGTTTAGGTTCATTAGGATAAATCCCCCCATTATATGGTATTTCCTTTCTCTGTGCTAGTCATCAACCCCTAACATATTGGAGGTGGGATTGGGGTGACCCAATCATCTTACCAACACCCAGAAGGGGTCTCGGTGGGCCAATTAATGGTATCAAAGTGTGGTTTTGTCCTAAGAATAGATATTTTTGTTAGGTATTTAGTGAGGATTTGGTTTGGTAATTAGGTAGGTAGTGTTAAGGTGTCTCAAGTCTGGATCTCAAGCTAACGAATCCAATGGTGGTGTGATGCCCGACTGATATCACACCTTTCATGGGATATGTAAAATGAGTTTATTTCTTAGGTTAAATGTAGTATTAGTTATAAATATAGGGTTTTATAAAAAAATTGTTTTAATAATTTGTTTTTTAGTAAAGAAATTTTATGTTTTTTTAATTGTTTTGGTTTTAAAAACAACATAAAATAATGAATCAAGAGATAGAAAACTATATTTCAAAATATATATTGGTTCGGGGTTGTATTTACATTTGAAATAGATTCATACTCTTTAAAACATATTTACTTATATTGTTATTATTGCTTAGTCATCCCCCTTCTTATCTTTGTGAAAAGTATCAAGATACCAGAATAAAAAAAATACTCTTAAACTACTAATGAAATACCCAATTGAATTTTAGTGTTACAAGGTATTTTAGAAGTAACTCACTACTTCCACACACATGAAAACAAAATAAGAACTCACCACCTAGCATAGTCTATTCCTTTATAGAAAATTTCTACTATGTGGAGGGAGATTATAAGTTATCAGACACAGAAGTAAAAAAGTTACAAAATTAAAACCTTAAACCCTTGTCTATTTTATTTAGAGGTAGTTATAAAACATAAAAAAATAGACAAAATTGTGCACCCCAGTTGGTAAATCCTCACCCCTAACCACAAAGAATGGTAGGAACTCACCATATTTGTTTACTACATATGTGACCTGAAGGATTAGTGGCATGAAGGTCATTACATAGACTGAAGCTCCAATTCTATGAAGATAGTTTAATTTATCAAGTTCATAACTCAAGCATTACATAATGAAAATCTTCCCTTCCTTGATCACTTAGGTTATAACCCTCCATTAAAATGGTTTTAAATACAAACTGAGAAGAGTAATTCATTAAAGAAGACAAAAAACAAAAAACAAAAACAACAATAACTACATCAACAAACTCCCTAACATGAAATATCGACTGGACCTCCTCTAATTATTCCTTTGGCTTCCCACACTTTTTCTATATTTGAATATTATTTCTCCTTACTTTTATCAAATCCCATAAAATATTTTCTTTTTTAATATTTATAAAGCTTCCTTATTAACAAATTCAAATCTCCATATGACCCTATCTTCCTAACAATCCACAACATTATCAACTTATTCTTAGTCAAAATATTTTACATATTCTAATTCATGTTGACTAATATGATTGGTTTCTTGCATGCTAATTTATTACACAAAGTCAGTGGCTTGAATAATGGGTGAGTCCCTCAAAGTTTTCTTCTGATCATAATTTGGTTAATTTTCTCAACAGAATGAAAAATACACATAAGAAAATGACACATACTCATGTGAAAATCACACATATAAAGAGGTAGACTCACATATATTCTGAATGATTGGAATATATTAAGAGGTAGATTCATACAAAGATGAAATGACTCATACGTAGGGGTATATTCACTCATACCAGTGTTCTAAATGACACATATACAAATCTAAAATGACTCATATGCACTCATGCCTTTCCATTTCTTCATACTCTCTTAGGGAAAATGAACCTATAATAATACTACAAGAATCACCACTTTCTTTAATAGATTTATTATTATTTATGATATACAATGTAACATTACATGATGCAAAACTTCAAAACAACATGATATAGAATAACCAATAACAATCCATTAAAAAATTAAGTAATTAAATTGAATTCCCAATTCATCCTTTTCAATAAATATTCAAACAATCAAATGATTTGACATTTTTCTTCAAATAATTATTAGAACTCAGAAAATAAATAAATATGGGGGCATAAAATGGATTGAATGTCAGCAAAATATTATGAATTTATGGACTAATTCAATTCCTCCACACTTAATCCTTGTACTCTCAGACAAGTGGTCTCTAAAAATATAACCTAAGAATAATTAAAATATTAGAAAATATGATCTCCATTTTTAATAAAATATTTCATAATATTAACATACATATATAACTATATTAATTTCATATTCATCATAAAGTAAATTCAATTAATTTCCTTTTATTTTATCCTCTTATGCACACATATACCCACCTTTTCATGAATATTTTATTGATCTCTCAAGTAGAAATTAAAAAAATATATTTTTCGCATTATAAAACTATGAATGGATCAACATAGAATGTATGATTTTCTATATCTCCAAGAAAGGATTAATGTATAGGTTTACATCATGAGGGACTTTCTAGGGTTTTGGTGGGGCTTACGTTTGGTTGGTTCTAATAAGAAAAGTGTAGGTAAATTTAGGTGGGTTGGATATATATTTGAAGCATAAGGAATGATTTTAAGTTCCATTCAATGATAGATTCCTCCTTTCTCTTACTCTTCCACTGATTCATTGTCACGACCCGTCCTCGGGGCCCGTGCCGTGACTACCCCAAGCCCGCCTTCCATAGGCCAGGGGCTGGTGACTAGCACCAAGGCGTAAAATCCCAGTAAACAGGGAAGGCATTGCCTTTATAAGTAACAACCACACAGAGTCAGCAAGCGGAAAGTAAAGTGCAGAAAAGTAAAGGGGGGCAGGAATACAAGCCCAACTGTAAAGTACAACTGAAAAGTAAAGTACAGCAACTGAAGAAAAGATGGCGGCCTCGTGTCGTCCACTGGCAATCCCACCTGAAGGGTGGGTACAGATAGCCTCTAGGCTCCTCGGGTCCCACGTCCGCTCCGAGCACGTCCCGCCCAGTGGTCCACCTCCAGGTACCGTCCTGCTCCACACCCCAACCGTGATCAGCGCTGTCCGTCGTCTGCAACCAACACAACAAGGTGCGGGCATAGCCCGTGCAGGGGTGAGTACAAGCTACTCAGTAAGGACCCCGAGACCCCCGAAGGTCTCCCGAAATCCACAAAGGATATAGCACAAAAGAAAGATGCAATCACGAAGTAACATCTGACTCGACTTAGGTATATGCCCATACATATACCTAAGTCCCCAATTCTAGCTCTGATCACGAGCTCAAGAACAACTCAATCCAAAAAGGAAAGCAAGACTCAAATCCACAAGGAGAGTAAATAGTAAATCCACATAGGATAGTTCAACACAATCCACAAAGGAGAGTAACATAAGATTCAGCTCAACCAGGTATACTTTTTCAGATGACGTCAAAGATGATCACTGATCCATCTAAGTCGTCGGACCCACGAAGGATCGATAGGTACTAACCCCCGCAAAAGACCCACACAGGATCGGGCTCACACAGAACCTGTAGGCAATGGCTCACACAGAACCGGTAGGCAGTGGCTCACACAGAACCGGTAGTAGGACCCACACAGGATCGGGCACTGATCCGCGTAGGATCGCTGAGTGCAGTAGTCGATGCAGTCCACTGAGGATCTCTGCACAGTCGTCGCCGCAGTCCACGAAGGATCTCTGCTCTGCCGTCGTCGCAGTCCACTGAGGATCTCTGCTCTGCCGTCGTCGCAGTCCACAGAGGATCTCTGCTCTGTCGTCGAAGTCACAGCCAGCGCTAGGGTTCCCGCACATAGCGAGCTCGTTTAGGAGGGTCCGCTCCACGAGCCGAGAGGCTGATACATCAACTAACACGTAGTCCGAAGTTGATGTATCCAAAAGTTCCGTATCGACAACAGGATCTCAACGCAACAGACGACGCGTCAATCGGACGCCCGGTCTGAGAGTTATTGGCATTTTCGTCCCAGGGGCCCGGTTGGTTTTTAGGGCAAAACCAACCTGACCGTACTCCGCCTGTATCCGATCCTCGGGCGGAGTATGCCAAAAGTTCCGTCTCACTTAGAGGAAACTACCACAGCTGACGGTACGTCGATCGGACGTCCGTAGCTCAAGTTATGAGCGTTTCCGCTCCGAGGGCCCGGTTGGTTTCGTGTACGAACCAACCCGGCCGAACCCAAAGTCTTCCGAAACCTTGATTGTAATATACCGAAACGACCGTCTCGATCCAAGGATCGTGTAGCCGCTGACGGTTCGTCAATCGGAGGTCCCAGGCCCATGATATGGGCGAAAGACCGAAGAGGGCCCGAAACGGGGGTTCTGGGCCCGGGGCGACCCGGTACGAACCCCCCCTGGGTCGGCCGAACCGGGTCGGCCCGACCCGGCCCGACCCGGCTAGGCCGGGTCCGGTCCGGCCTGGGCGCGGCCCGGCCGACCGGACCGGCCGGCTCGGCCTCGGCCGGGCGGCCGAGTGAGCCGCCGCGGGTCAAACCCGTGGCTTTGGAGAAACGCGGCCCGCGCGGGCCGCGTGCTGGGTGGCCGGACCGCGGACGCGGTCCGGCGGTTCGCCGCCGCCGCGGCTCGGCCGCGGCGGACTCCTCCGGCGGCGCTCCGGGCGCCGCCGCCTCCGGTCGCCGGCGCCGCCGCGCCGGCGACCCGCGCCGCCGCCCCCTTCCGCGGGCCGCCGGAGTTGCTCCGGTGGCCCGTTTTGCCTCCCGTCTGCGCCATTGTTCCTCCCGAGACGCTTCCTTCACTGCGGAATCAACGAATGGCCCTTGCGTCGTACTTTTGCCGTCGCCCTCCAAATCCGCACAAAAGGAAGATCGGCGGAGGGTTGCCGGGTCTTGTTCGTTAGACCCGCACCCTCCGCGTTAGTCATAAACATCATCGGGAGGGAAAATCAACAACAATTTTAAATAAATTAAAATTGTCGGAGATCATGTTCTTTACATTAAAAGAATAAACACGGGAAAACAAAAATATTCCAATCAACCCTTACCTTGTCGTCGTCGTCGGACGAGAGGTCGTCGCGGAATCGCTCGTCGTGGATGAAGGAGATCGTCGCGTCGTCGCGGTATTCGGCGTCGCGTCGCCAATCTCCGGATCAAGATCAAACAGATTAATTTAAATCCATTGATATTGAATTATAAAAAGGAGAGAATTAGAAGATTCGATTCTCACCTTTGTTGCCGAACGAGGATCGGCCGCGGAAGAAGAGGCGTCACCGAAGAACGTCGCGGGTAGGGCTCGTCGACGTCGCAGATCTCGGTGTGCGTCGTCGAATTCCGGTCGCCGGCGTTCTTCGCGTTCTTCGCGTTCTTCGCGGGGAAGGTGGAGGCCCAGAGAATCTCGCACAACGAGTAATCCTCCAAAAGAAAGAGTTGGTCTTATTTTATTATTTTGCCAACGAACGCAAACACGTAAGTAACGACCCATTAAATTTGTTGAATTAATTCAACGAATGAAACATCCCATTTAATTCACGAAATAAACCGCCCAATTAAATGGTCTGTTAAGAATTAAAGAAAACGCGTTGGTTGACTTTTCAGTTACTTTGACGGGTTTTCGCGGGTGCGTTACTCAGCGAAAGAAACGGCGGGGCTCGTGCGGGCCCCACCGCACAAATATCCTACCAAGGGGTAGGATATTTCCGGATAGCACCCTATCCACTTTAACTCAGTTCAAGTGGCTTCCAAGCGACTTCCAAGCAGCTTAAGTGAAATAAAATAACGTTGTCGTACAAACTTTATTTTATTTCTGACTTAAAGCCGCAAAATTTAAAAACCACGTCTGAGCAAACGCAACTCCGGAAGAGACGTTTCTAAGCAAATACCGGCGCTGCGATTTCATCGGTGCCCTCAGAATTTGATTCCGGGCACCGGTTCAAAAGATAGAAAAACCCGCTCGTCCGTTCACTGAATGTACCTGAGCCAAACTTCGGAAATTGATTCCGGGCACACCGGGCCTCGGAATCAGGTGCCGTCTGAAGCTGCGCTCTTGAAAAATTCCAAAGAAAATTAAGAAAAAAAATTTCCTTGAAATTTGAGGGTCTTTACATTACTCCCACCTCAGGGCTTTACGTCCCCGTAAAGATACATCAAAAACTAGGGGAACAAATGGGGGTACTGAGCACGCATCTGAGCCTCCCGCTCCCAAGTGCTCTCCTGGAGGTTCCCGTGCTGCCATCTGACGCGCACAAGAGGAATCGACCGCCCACGTAGGACCCGCTCCTGTCGATCCTCGATCTCCACTGGGACCTCCGCAAAAGTCGCCCCATCGTCCACGTCCAGCTCCCCAAAGTCGATGATGTGCGTCGGGTCGTGCACGTATCTCCTCAGCTGAGACACGTGGAAGACGTCGTGCACCCGGTGCAACTGAGGTGGTAGAGCCAGGCGATAAGCCACCTCTCCTATCCTGCTGAGGACCTGGAAAGGCCCGATGAAGCGTGGAGACAACTTGCTGCCTCGGCCAAATCTCCATAAACCACGTCGAGGTGAGACACGCAAAAAGACGTGGTCGCCATCCTCGAACTCGAGTGGCCTCCGCCTCCTGTCAGCATATGACTTCTGCCGGCTCTGAGCTGTCCTCATCCTCTCCTGGATGATCTGGACCTTCTCTGTCGTGGCTCGGACCATCTCTGGTCCCACGAGTGCTGACTCCCCAGGGTCTGTCCAGCACAACGGTGATCTGCAGGGTCTGCCGTACAACGCCTCGTATGGTGCCATCCCGATGGTGGAGTGGTAGCTGTTGTTGTACGCGAACTCCACCAAGGGTAGGTGGTCCTCCCAGCTGCGACCAAAGTCGAGAACACATGCACGGAGCATGTCCTCGAGTGTCTGTATGGTCCTCTCAGTCTGACCATCCGTCTGAGGGTGGAAGGCTGTGCTCAGATGGAGCCGTGTCCCGAACGCCTCCTGCAACCCCTTCCAAAGCCGGGAAGTGAAACGAGCATCTCGATCGGAGACGATAGACGATGGCACACCGTGAAGCCGTACGATCTCCTGGACGTAAAGACGTCCCAAGCTCTCCATTGAGCCCTGCTCTCTGATGGGTAAGAAGTGTGCCGACTTGGTGAGTCGGTCGACAATCACCCAAATGGAGTCGTGACCTCTGGAAGTGCGTGGAAGTCCAGTCACGAAGTCCATAGATATGCCGTCCCACTTCCACTCCGGGACCTCCAAGGGCTGTACCAAGCCTGCTGGTACCTGATGCTCTGCCTTCACCTGCTGGCAGGTGAGGCATCGTGAAACGAACTCTGCCACAGCTTTCTTCATGCTCGGCCACCAGTGTTGTCGTCTGAGATCCTGGTACATCTTCTCCACTCCGGGATGTACCGCCAAGGGAGAAGTGTGAAACTCTCTCAGCACCTCCTCTCGTAAAGCGACTGGTACGAAGGTACGTCCTATGAAAAGGATGTCGTGCTCTGCTCCAAGGGAGAAGCCATCAGGCGCCTGACCTGAGGATATCAGTGCACGCCGGGTCTCACAGTCAGCGTCCTCACGCTGAGCCTCTCTGACCCGCTGTAGAAGTGGAGGAGAGACTGTGAGAGACTGAAGAAAGGCTGCTCCGTCTCTATCCACGAAGGATATCTGTAAGGAGGCTAGCTGCTTCGTCGCCTCCTCAAGCAGCTGAATGCCCGTCCTCCTGCTGAGGGCATCGGCTACCACGTTCCCCTTCCCAGGAGTATAGACTATCTCAAAGTCATAGTCCTGGAGGAACTCAAGCCATCTCCGCTGTCTCAGGTTCAGGTCCTTCTGAGAGAAGATATACCTGAGACTCTGGTGGTCAGAAAAGACTGTGAAGCACTCGCCCATCAGATAGTGCCGCCAAGTCTTCAGAGCGAAGACCACTGCTGCTAACTCCAGGTCATGAGTGGCGTAGTTTTGCTCATGCGGCCTCAACTGACGTGATCCGTAGGCGATCACGGCCCGCTCCTGCATCAGGACGCACCCGAGTCCAGTCCCTGATGCATCGCAGTAAACTACGTACCCAACTCCCTCCTCAGGCAACCTCAAGATAGGTGCGCTGGTCAATCTCTGTCTCAGCTCCTGGAAGCTCTGCTGACATCTGTCTGACCACACAAAGGGTTTCCCCTTCTTTGTCAAAGCTGAGAGTGGTGCCGCAACTCTGGAGAAGTTTGGCACGAATCTCCGATAGTATCCGGCTAGGCCCAAGAAGCTCCGCACCTCCATCACGCTCCTGGGTGGCTCCCAAGCTAGCACTGCCTCGATCTTCGCGGGATCCACTGCAACTCCCGCCTCAGAAATGACGTGCCCCAAGAAATGGACCTCACGTAACCAGAACTGGCATTTTGAGAGCTTGCCATAAAGCTGTTGCTCTCGGAGTGTGTCTAGCACATCTCGCAGGTGGTAGGCATGCTCCTCCTCAGTCGTCGAGTATACCAAAATGTCGTCAATGAAGACAACGACAAATCGGTCGAGGTATGGCTGGAAGATCCTGTTCATGAGGCTCATGAACACTGCTGGAGCATTGGTTACGCCGAACGGCATAACCAAGAACTCCTAATGGCCATACCGACACCTGAAGGCCGTCTTCTGCACGTCCTCGTCTCGAACTCTGAGCTGATGATAGCCTGACCGGAGGTCTATCTTCGAGAACCACCGCGCTCCCTTGAGCTGATCGAAGAGGTCATCAATCCGTGGCAGAGGATACTTGTTCCTCACTGTCACCTGGTTCAGGCGACGATAGTCGACACACAGTCGCAAGCTCCCGTCCGCCTTCTTGGCGAACAAAATCGGGGAAGCCCAGGGTGAAACACTGGGTCGGATAAACCCCTTGCTCTGCAAGTCCTCCAACTGTACCCGCAGCTCTCGAAGCTCGGCGGGGGCCATCCGATATGCTGGAGTAGATATCGGGGCTGTCCTGGGGTACAAGTCGATGTAAAAGTCTACCTCTCTACGAGGAGGTAGCCCTGGAACGTCGTCGGGAAAGACGTCCACGTACTGGTCCACCACTGCAGGAAAAGCTGGACTCCGCACGTCCACTGCTCCTAGGATGAGGCTAGCCAACTGATGAGAGATGGGCTGCACTCTCCTCCGCGGAAGCCCATCCTGTGCTGCAAAGGTTCCCTTCTCGCCGGTGAAGGTAAACCTGCTCCCGTCGGTGCGAACACATCGCACCTTGTGCCTAAAACAGTCGATCTAGGCATGAACCGTGGATAGCCAATCCATGCCCAAGATGACGTCGTAAGGCCTCGACGCCGCTACAAGGAGATCCTAGCCAAAGCTCTCGCCTCCTAGAGTAAGCTCACACTGCCGGCACCAGTGCGTAATCGTCGAGTCTGCTCCCGTAGGAGTCTCTAGCCGTAAGGATCGAGCCAACGGCTCAGTCGGAATCTCCGAGCTCCGAACAAGGGCAGAGGCTATGAAAGAGTGACTCGCTCCTATGTCTATAAGCACTGCAGCAAGGGTGGAATAGACACAGATCGTACCTCGAATCATCTCTGGCATGTCGGGGTCGTAGGCCTCCACTGCGTGGAGCTGGGCCTGCCCCTGCCCGCCAGCTCCCTGTGGTCGAGGTGGCCCTCCTGGTGGTGGTGGGGGTAGAGCCTGGAAGCGTCGCCCACCACCCGCTGCTCGGCCAGCTCCTCTGCCTCGTCCGCCTCCTCCCTGCGGACCGCCACGGTCGACCCTCTGCCTCTGCCTGCGTGGCCCCTCCACCGACTGCTGCTCCTCTGATCGGCGAGTCGGGAAGTCACGAGCCATGTGACCTTGCCCGCCGCAGTAGTAGCACAGCCTGCCTCTCGGAAGGCTGGCACTCCGCTGTGTGCCCCGTACTGCTGAGCCGGTGTCCTGAGGCCGTCTGCGTGGGGGTCCGGTCTGCCTGGACCCGAGAGTCATCCGTCGGCTACCTGCTGCCGAAGACTCAGCTACCTGCCGCCCTGCGCTAGGTCTCGCCGCTGAATAAGGCTCTGCCAGGAAGCTCTCGATCAGGAGGGCTCGCTCCAGCACTCCCGCCTGGGTCGGAATGCTGAGGGAGATCAGCGACGCCCGAATCTCCTGTCGCAAGCCCTGCTCGAAGGTCCGGGCCCGGAAGAAGGGGTCCCGTACCATGTCGGTCGAGTAGCGAGATAGGTCAGTGAACCTCGCCGCGTACTGAGCGACCGTCATGCTGCCCTGGCGCAGCTGGAGAAGTTCCTGGATGCGCACCGCTCGAAGGGTGGCCGGGACGAACTCAGAGCGGAAGAGGCTCTCGAAGTCCGCCCAGAGCAAGGATGCCTCATCGTGATCCTGGAGCATCAGGCTCCACCATCGTCCTGCCGCCGCCTGCAGGAGGCTCGCTGCGAGAATCACCATGAGATCCGCTGGTGTCCTCACTAGCCTAAAGATCTGTACCACCACCTCTAGCCAGTCCTCGGCGGCCTGGGGGTCCGCCTCACCGCGAAACCTGGGCGGTCGCTGGCTCTGAAACTCATGCAGTGCCCTGAGGCGACGTGCATCGTCAGCGTCTGGTACTGGTAGCATCGGTGGCTCGGCGGGTAAATCTATCGCCGGTGCCACTGCTGGCAAAGGGCCCTGTACCGAGGCCTCATCGCTCGGTGGGCTGCCGTCGCGCCCTACACTCGGAACCCTAGCTGGCTGTCGTCGCGGGGCCATCCTGAAAAGGAGAACAAGAGCACCACAGTCAGAACAGTATACCTGGTGAGCTGGCACAAGTAATCACAAAGAAAACTTGAGACTTTCATAAAGCAGATCAGTATACCCGGTGAGCTGACACAAGTAATCACAAAGAAAACATGAAACACACACGCAATCAATGTTTTCATGCATTAAGTCGGAAATCAGGAGTCAGGGTCCTGGTGTACGGATACGTCGGCCGCCGAACCAACACTGGGCTCCCTGAACTGATAACCACACTCAATACACTAAACACTATTGCTTCATATAGAAAGAAAAGACGATCAGAGTCTGCGGTAGAACCGACCGCCTCTGATACCAATTTGTCACGACCCGTCCTCGGGGCCCGTGCCGTGACTACCCCAAGCCCGCCTTCCATAGGCCAGGGGCTGGCGACTAGCACCAAGGCGTAAAATCCCAGTAAACAGGGAAGGCATTGCCTTTATAAGTAACAACCACACAGAGTCAGCAAGCGGAAAGTAAAGTGCAGAAAAGTAAAGGGGGGCCGGAATACAAGCCCAACTGTAAAGTACAACTGAAAAGTAAAGTACAGCAACTGAAGAAAAGATGGCGACCTCGTGTCGTCCACTGGCAATCCCACCTGAAGGGTGGGTACAGATAGCCTCCAGGCTCCTCGGGTCCCACGTCCGCTCCGAGCACGTCCCGCCCAGTGGTCCACCTCCAGGTACCGTCCTGCTCCACACCCCAACCGTGATCAGCGTTGTCCGTCATCTGCAACCAACACAACAAGGTGCGGGCATAGCCCGTGCAGGGGTGAGTACAAGCTACTCAGTAAGGACCCCGAGACCCCCGAAAGTCTCCCGAAATCCACAAAGGATATAACACAAAAGAAAGATGCAATCACGAAGTAACATCTGACTCGACTTAGGTATATGCCCATACATATACCTAAGTCCCCAATTCTAGCTCTTCTCACGAGCTCAAGAACAACTCAATCCACAAAGGAAAGCAAGACTCAAATCCACAAGGAGAGTAAATAGTAAATCCACATAGGATAGTTCAACACAATCCACAAAGGAGAGTAACATAAGATTCAGCTCAACCAGGTATACTTTTTCAGATGACGTCAAAGATGATCACTGATCCATCTAAGTCGTCGGACCCACGAAGGATCGATAGGTACTAACCCCCGCAAAAGACCCACACAGTATCGGGCTCACACAGAACCTGTAGGCAATGGCTCACACAGAACCGGTAGGCAGTGGCTCACATAGAACCGGTAGTAGGACCCACACAGGATCGGGCACTGATCCGCGTAGGATCGCTGAGTGCAGTAGTCGATGCAGTCCAATGAGGATCTCTGCACAGTCGTCACCGCAGTCCACGAAGGATCTCTGCTCTGCCGTCGTCGCAGTCCACTGAGGATCTCTGCTCTACCGTCGTCGCAGTCCACGGAGGATCTCTGCTCTGTCGTCGAAGTCACAGCCAGCGCTAGGGTTCCCGCACATAGCGAGCTCGTTTAGGAGGGTCCGCTCCACGAGCCGAGAGGCTGATACATCAACTGACACGTAGTCCGAAGTTGATGTATCCAAAAGTTCCGTATCGACAACAGGATCTCAACGCAACAGACGGCGCGTCAATCGGACGCCCAGTCTGAGAGTTATTGGCATTTTCGTCCTAGGGGCCCGGTTGGATTTTAGGGAAAAACCAACCTGACCGTACTCCGCCTGTATCCGATCCTCGGGCGGAGTATGCCAAAAGTTCCGTCTCACTTAGAGGAAACTACCACAGCTGACGGTACGTCGATCGGACGTCCGTAGCTCAAGTTATGAGTGTTTTCGCTCCGAGGGCCCGGTTGGTTTCGTGTACGAACCAACCCGGCCGAACCCAAAGTCTTCCGAAACCTTGAGTGTAATATACCGAAACGACCGTCTCGATCCAAGGATCGCGTAGCCGCTGACGGTTCGTCAATCTGAGGTCCCAGGCCCAAGATATGGGCGAAAGACCGAAGAGGGCCTGAAACGGGGGTTCTGGGCCCGGGGCGACCTGGCCCGAACCCCCCTGGGTCGGCCGAACCGGGTCGGCCCGACCCGGCCCGGCCCGACCCGGCCCGGCCCGGCTCGGCCGGGTCCGGTCCGGCCTGGGCGCGGCCCGGCCGACCGGACCGGCCGGCTCGGCCTCGGCCGAGCGGCCGAGTGAGCCGCCGCGGGTCAAACCCGCGGCTTTGGAGAAACGCGGCCCGCGCGGGCCGCGTGCTGGGTGGCCGGACCGCGGACGCGGTCGGGCAATTCGCCGCCGCCGCGGCTCGGCCGCGGCGGACTCCTCCGGCAGCGCGCCGGGCGCCGGCGACCCGCGCCGCCGCCACCTTCCGCGGGCCGCCGGAGTTGCTCCGGTGGCCCGTTTTGCCTCCCGTCTACGCCATTGTTCCTCCCGAGACGCGTCCTTCACTGCGGAATCAACGAATGGCCCTTGCGTCGTACTTTTGCCGTCGCCCGCCAAATCCGCACAAAAGGAAGATCGGCGGAGGGTTGCCGGGTCTTGTTCGTTAGACCCGCACCCTCCGCGTTAGTCATAAACATCATCGGGAGGGAAAATCAACAACAATTTTAAATAAATTATAATTATCGGAGATCATGTTCTTTACTTTAAAAGAATAAACACGGGAAAACAAAAATATTCCAATCAACCCTTACCTTGTCGTCGTCGTCGGACGAGAGGTCGTCGCGGAATCGCTCGTCGCGGATGAAGGAGATCGTCGCGTCGTCGCGGTATCCGGCGTCGCGTCGCCAATCTCCGGATCAAGATCAAACGGATTAATTTAAATCCGTTGATATTGAATTATAAAAAGGAGAGAATTAGAAGATTCGATTCTCACCTTTGTTGCCGAACGAGGATCGGCCGCGGAAGAAGAGGCGTCGCCGAAGAACGTCGCGGGTAGGGCTCGTCGACGTCGCAGATCTCGGTGTGCGTCGTCGAATTCCGGTCGCCGGCGTTCTTCGAGTTCTTCGCGTTCTTCGCGTTCTTCGCGTTCTTCGCGAGGAAGGTGGAGGCCCAGAGAATCTCGCACAACGAGTAATCCTCCAAAAGAAAGAGTTGGTCTTATTTTATTATTTTGCCAACGAACGCAAACGCGTAAGTAACGACCCATTAAATTCGTTGAATTAATTCAACGAATGAAACAACCCATTTAATTCACGAAATAAACCGCCCAATTAAATGGTATGTTAAGAATTAAAGAAAACGCGTTGGTTGACTTTTCAGTTACTTTGACGGGTTTTCGCGGGTGCGTTACTTAGCGAAAGAAACAGCGGGGCTCGTGCGGGCCCCACCGCACAAATATCCTAACAAGGGGTAGGATATTTCCGGATAGCACCCTATCTGCTTTAACTCAGTTCAAGTGGCTTCCAAGCGACTTCCAAGCAGCTTAAGTGAAATAAAATAAAGTTGTCGCACAAACTTTATTTTATTTCTGACTTAAATCCGCAAAATTTAAAAACCACGTCTGAGCAAACGCAACTCCGGAAGAGGCGTTTCTAAGCAAATACCGGCGCTGCAATTTCATCGGTGCCCTCAGAATTTGATTCCGGGCACCGGTTTAAAAGATAGAAAAACCCGCTCGTCCGTTCACTGAACGTACCCGAGCCAAACTTCGGAAATTGATTCCGGGCACACCGGGCCTCGGAATCAGGTGCCGTCTGAAGCTGCGCTCTTGAAAAATTCCAAAGAAAATTAAGAAAAAAAATTTCCTTGAAATTTGCGGGTCTTTACATTCATCTTTAACTTCTTGATTTTTCATAGGACAATCCACACATTTGGTATTTCAGTAGTAGTAAATAGTCCCCTTCTCTTTTTTTCTTCAAATGGTTTTAATTGATGTGTTTTTTTTACTTTTTTATCTTTTGTGTGTTTAGAGACATTTTTAATTTCTTTTAGTATCCTTGAGGTCATAATTTCTCCATTATATGATGTATTTCTTTTCTTTTGATATAATATATGGCCTTTTACTCAATAAAAATAGTAACTAATTTCAAAAAAATATTTTCTAAACATCACTTATATAACAGATTGCTAAGAAGATTTCATCTCAATTACAACTCAATATATCTTAAAATCTCCTATTTAGTTTTAAGGATAGTACATTATTAAAGAAAATTAGTAGTAGTAATAATTTCTTTCATACTTTCCCTTATTTTTAGTAGTTTTGTCCAGTTAATTCTAGATAAATAATTTGGTGAATATGTTGATTTTTGGGGGAAATATGTAGAATTTTTACATAAAAATAATGTTTGACTTGCATGCCCATTCTTAGATTATTTATACCCATATTCCCATCCCTTAAAACATTATTTTTCTCATAAATTAGTAGAAAATAATTTAATCCCTTTCTTACTTTAATTCAAATAGATCCTTCAGAATAGCCTGTTTTAGTTCATTTTTCGCCTCCTCCACAGTTTAATTCCACATACCTCATACGTGAGAATCTAGAGTATGGTAGATAGAGATTTTTGTCTTGTAATTTGGATAATTATAAATTTCATCCATGGTTTCTAAGAGATACAAGTATTAGATGTAAAGGTATATTTGAAAATATTTTATTGTAAATTAGGATTAAAATTAAAAAGAATCCTCAATCATATAAATCAAAAGTAATTAAATACTCTAAAATTTTGAATATATTACTATTAAACTTCTAGTTTTTCGAGAATGTTCTATCTCTCTAAAAAATAGAATTATCCAAGATATCAAAATCAATCCAAAATCCTATCAAGTAAGTGATTAAAAATGTATATAAATATTCGAGAACATGATATTAAAAATTCAGTGATCTTTTCATGAAGTTCTCTCACATATAATTTGAGAACAAGTTCATTTTATTATTAATTTAAGGTGATCATATGGTTATAATAAATTTCATAACCATGGAATGTATTCAAAAGATTCAATGGTTTTCAAACTAAGCTTAAAAAGTTCAAGAACACACAAAAATTTAAAAATAAACATATAAAAAATGTGAAAAATATATAAAATTTTAAAAATAATAATCTAAAGACATTCCCTCCTCTGCGCATAAATGATGTTGTGTCCTCAATACATTCTAATATATTCATCTTGTAAATAAGGTTTTGAATAGTATCAGGACACTTAGTAATGTGTTAAGGATAGGTAAAACTAGATGGGTCTTCATTGATAAACATGTTGGAGGACTATGATCTCATCCAAAATGGTTCTTGGGGAAATTTTCCATGAAATGTTATCATCTTATTACCATTAATAGTTAAGGGATTATTGTTTATTTAATTAGTAATATGAACACTATGAAAGGGATATAAATTAGTTACTCATAACGGACCTACCCATCTGGAAAAATGTTTAACTAAAATCATCTTAAGTCTTGAGTTGTATAACAGCACTTGGTCCCCTAGATAAAATTCTTTTTTTAATTAAATATTCTTGATTCACTTAGTTTCTAACTTTTTAAATTCAAAAATTCTCAATATCTTCTCTAATTTTTTATTCCAAATATTAAAGGTACATTTTTATTTCTCTTACATCCTTTTATATATCCAAATTGATCTCTCTCAATATCCGGTATTCCTTTTTTTCTAACTCCAATGATAAGTGAAAAATATTTCCAAAAGACATTATGAATAGACTCATTCTAATGGGGGGTTTTTAAGATATCCTAAAAGTATATATAGTCTCTTTAAACCTTTGGATATAGTCTCTCTAGTTTGGTATAATAAAGTAAAAGACACTAGATGTGATATTGGAGATCCAACCTTAAATTTGGCTAAAATTTTATTAAAACACACTTTCTACCAAGATATTTTTGTGGATTATAACGCATGAGAATCCCCAAAAAACATACTAAAAATAAATAATACTAAATCATAAAATCTATTGTGTTTTTGGGGAATCTCTTATATCAGTGAGATGTTTCTGGTGAATTAACATTTCTCATATTTTTTTACAAAATTCATTTATATTTTAAAAAAATAGCCAATAAATTTATGATTAAAAAACTTTTTTTATAGTTATTTGGTGTCCAAAGTGGCCTCCACAAGTTATAGTATGGAAAAATTCAAAAACAGATGGAATTTCACTTCAAGGTAAGTATCTTATTATCACATAGTCACTAAATTTTTTTCCAAAGTTATAGATCTTAACAAATGTAAAATTTTGAGTCATACTTCAGCCTCTAAAATTGTTGTGGGATAAAGTGGGATGGGACTTCAGAGGTTTATATATAATTGACCATGTCCGTATAAATAATCACTTCTCATTAAATCAAGTAATAATTATATCTTAGAATTTGTTCATTCATTGGTTCTTGGTCAAGAATCTTAACTTTTTTTTGTTTTGGTTAATCTTTTAAGGTGACCAACCACTTGTTTCTGAGCTCCCTTCTTATCCATTATCACTATATTAAACTCTTTAGGTATACTTTTCCATCTCCAAAACCAAGAATTTTCCTAGGCCTTCTTCAACAATTATCATAGGGTTGCACGTTTGGGAAAAATTAGAACTTAGTACCTAAAATTGACATCTAAATTTATCTAAAATAAAAAATTGCTAAAAACTCTTTTTATGTCGTTCGGTATTTTATTTGGAAATAATATTTAGTACTTGATGCATATATAATGGATTGGTTTTCCCTTTAGTCTTTGGGAAAATGTTTCTTCCAGATTATGGTTATAAGCGTCATAAAGTATATCAAAGGGATGCCCCTAATTTAGTGGTTGCATCACTAGTGGGGTGATCAATATCCTCTTAAATCATTAATGGGTTATCTAAAATAAACATCAAAATCAAATTAAAAATATATCAAATTAACCTAAAAAGTGGAAGTAGATATTATTAAATTATTTGATGCAACTTTTTTAAAATTCATCATGTCTTAGAAAAGATCTATCATGTTTCACAGAAGTTGGAAAAGTAAAATAATTTATCATTTCGATATTTGATTTATCTACCCCAATACCATTTTTTAAATAACCTACACAATTAATATTACACTTTTTACTATGAAGTGACACTTTTGAATGTTCAAAACCATTTAATTTTTAAGATAAGTTGTAATTAACAAACCTGAGACGACCTAACCTGTAACATGAGTCAACCTACCACTCGGCCTGAAATGTGTTCCTGATCACCATGGGCTAATGAAAAGAATCAGGAATAACAAACTTTCTAGTGAGAACTAATTTACTTTAGGTAAACTGGCATGACCCATCCAAGAAAATGGTATGACCAATCCAATACCATCAGAGTCAATAATAGAATTCCATTATACACCATAAAATAAAACATCAATCAAGTACTAACATGCCATGATAAGAAATTTATATACTATCTAAAAATAAATAACCCAACTAAATGAATAGTGGAAATTCCAAATAAGGCCCAAGTATTACCCACCAAGAAAAAATACCAAAAAATACTCCACATGAGTCCATCCTTATGAGACAATTTATCCTCCACAAATCAATGGACACAAGTGATCAAGAAGATCCACCCTAGAACATGGTATCATTTCTTTTACATGTGTACTTCAAAATGAAGTCTGAAAACATGCAAAAAGATCCCATAAAGGGTGTAAGGCACAATCCCAGTAGGATACCACCATGAATCTATTTAATGCTTCTACCCAAGCAACCATTAAAATATTTTTAAAATAATTTTGAAAAATAAACAACATGAAAATGTACCATTTTCAAATAAAATTTTAAAATCCCTTTTGTTTTACTTTTTAAACATAACTTGATTTTCCAAAAAAAATAATTTAAAAATATTTATCAAATCAATAACAATACACAAGGAACAACATGCTCGATATAATAAAAAATTATTAAACAAGGGTTAGTATAACATCAACATCATATTAGAATATCAATAGAAAATGAACAGATGGGAATAATACATGTCAACACATCAAATGTAACTAATCTGATGCACAAAACACATAAACCAACTTGTCATGAGTAATTGCAAATAGAATATCTGACCATATGTTCTAATGTGAGTGAGTAAATAGGTGTGTTATCTTACAATTTAAACTCACATGGTCTTCCCAACTAAAGGCCCACTCGGTACCTTAGAAATAAATAGAGGCTTGTATGGTCCTCCCTTAGAGGCTCACTCAATGACTTGAACAACCCAATATGGAATATATCATAGTATTCCCTCTGAGTCTCACAAATTCACACAGAAAATGTAGAGACCTGAATCTTGACGTACATGGACATTATATTACTTTTGCGGAATACTTAGTACATAACAAAAACACACACATAAGGATCGTAATAGTTTAGTGTCTTTGGAAACTCGGAATATAATATTCTAATCGTGGTGAAAGATCTTCAACATCTCCCATAAAGATCTTCCTTTTTTTACCTAAAACCTTTCTTTATATCTTGGGGAAAAGAAAACATAAAAGGGTGAGCTCAAATTCTCAGTAAGGGTAAAAAAATAAATATCAATCACATCATATTCATAATAACATAACATTTTGGAAATCTTAACCTGCAAAAGAGAGCATAATTTCATAACATGGAATAAATCATAGTAGTGAAATGAAATCCCAATAATCATAACTTAAAACATTAAACTTTGTGGCATACACACATAATCATAGAGAATCATATCTTATTAGTCAAGACTCATTTCCAAGACTATCTTAGTGGACAAAGTCCATTTCTGAACCGAGTCACCCTCGTTTCAATCCTGTTTCACTAAACCGGTATAACCTAGCGTTCCAGCCAAGTCTATCTCATGATATATAAAATCTTTACCCAATTCATTGGAGGGAGATATAGGTCCCACCCATCTCATAATGATACCATTCTTATGTGTGCCACAAAATCATAAACCATGCATCATTGCATAACCCATGTAATAAAAATGGGAATCTTAAACATCATGACATCATAAAACAATTCATATACGATGAAGGAATTTATAAAAATAATTCCATCACAACATAATCAAATTAATGTAATAATAGGGATAGAAACAGAACCCTTAATTATCTTATATGGAAAATAATTTTTGATAAAACACTTGAACTTTATTCTTGAGGCAAATATCCTTTCTACTTCAAAAAAACTTTTCCTTTCTTAACATGTCATACAATTTTAAACTAAAAAAAGTTTATTAAAAATAAACTTGGAAACTTGTAAACGAATATTTTTTTAAATAATGTTTTAAAAATCCATTCATGCCGTATAAGTTAAATAAAACATTATTCTCGTACTTTTGTCGGAAAAGTCAAAAAGTACCTCGTACGAAAAACGACAAAAGATTCCTTTCATATCCTTCAATAAAAACTCACCGAAGGGTAAAATTGGATTTAAAAAATTTTAGGTGGATGGAAATAATATTACATATTGAGGAAACATGGATTTGGATGATAAAATACACCTCAGTAAGTGCCAAAGTATAAATAATCTCAGATAAAAATGAGATTGTGATATTTCCCTTACCTTTGGTCTGATATGCTTTGTACGTGTCCGAACCTCCTGTATAATGATTTAAATAATGTTATTGACTTATTCCATAATCATACTTATTTTTATGATATCATATATGGTCATATTCTTAGCTTCTTATTAGTAATATTTCATTACTACTTGTTATTCGGGTGTTTATTACTTTTTGTTCTTATGTGTGTCTTGTCGAATAAATTCTTATTATTCTATTTAGGTTATAGATACCTCATTTACAGAATGGTATTAGTGTAATATATATCATATTCATTCATTCAATTCATTTCATTTATATAATCATTATGAAATGAAGATCATGTAGAACGAGTCGCATCACATCGTGGAGACGGTATTCCGTACGTACGCACGAGTGATGATATCGTTCCTATGATCGTGGGACTATATTGGAGTGTATGTATACTATTTCAGAATCAATATCAATTTAAATTAATAATATATAGCTATTATTTACACCATTATACCCATCCAATTAAGGTGGTGGCAGAAAATAGATTACACCACGGCGTGGAGACGGTATTCCGTACATACGCACGGGCGGTGATTTCCTATTTCCGTAGGATGGATAGAAGGTTAATTAGAGTTGTTTAATATTTATAATAACATATCAGTATATAATAAATACTGATGTTATTACTTTATCATGAAACAACTAAAGAAGAATAAGTTTAAGAAGAAAGAAATTGAAAAAGATCGGTAATGGATATTACCTCTTTTTGACGTGCCTTCACTTAACCTCCACTTAAAGAACTAAGGATGGTCTTTGAAGAAGACCAGGACCTCTAGGATTATACTAGGGAAGTGGAGAAGATATTATGTCAGGGGTTGGCTGAGCTTGAATGCTCAAATTGGTGTGAGGAGGAGAGGGAGGAGGTGCCCTTTTATAAGGGAGGAGAGGGGCACCTTAGGAGAATATCAAAATATTATTTTATATTAAGGTCAAATTCGGTTTATAATGGTTCCAAAGGGTCTTATTTAGAAGATAAAGTGGGGATGTGTCGAAATCCTCTCATACAATAGGATTTAGACAAGTTTAGGTTATTATATTATCCTTATCAATTAGATTTAACTCTAAGTTAAATAATTTAACTTTTACCGTGTCTTTTTGCTTTCTTACACTATATTGTTAATAAACTTACCATAACAAGACAAACGAACCACAAGTTGTTTATTATTAATATATCTATCCTTATATAAGTCATTTTTTCTAACCTTAGATTTTTAGGAATTAAATAACAATTAATAATAAATGTTTTTTTTGAAAACTAATTTATGTCAATTTTGACACTATTTGGAACATGATTTTTATGAAATTCATAACAGAATGATAAGTTCAAACCAAGTTACTTATATCCACAATAACATGTCATATGAACCTATAAAATTAATTTAAGTCATAAAAAGTCTCAAATTACATTTATTTGGGCATTTATAACATCAATTATGTCAATATTTCATTAATAAGACAATTACTGCATCATCTTTGTGTCATAATAAATGATACTTATTTAATCCCTAAAAATTATAAATAAATTCCTATGATGTAGATAATTTTATTATATTTCTGGATACTATAAATTTTCTAAGTTTCATGAAGTTTATCACTAAATTAAAATTATTATACTAATAAGATTTAAGAAAGTGACATGTTGTCACATTCTTTGGTTTTAATAATAATTAAATTATTTTCATGGAAAAAAGTCCATAAAATGAATCTAATATGACCATTAGGTTATATGGGTCTACTTTTAGCCATCCAATAGGATTTTTTCAAGTGTTAGGGTAATTTTATAATCTTATATTTACCCTTAATTACCCAATTTATCTTTAACTATAGTAAATAAAATTTACCGTAGTTACTATTCACAATGCCCAAAAATAAAAAGTAGCTTATTAACATAATTTGGACCCACTGATTCCAAATATGGAATCCATTTTTCAAATTCAATACACAAAAGATGCAGAAATTAAATTAAAATTAATCCCGTTGTCGAAAGAAAATGGGTTTTTCTTTAAAACATTGCAAAAGATTGAATTGATTTAACCTACGAATACAAGGTAAAATCAATGATAATGAAATACATTATATTAAATGGTAAAAATATATTCTATTTTTACTTTAAACCATTCAATATTATAATTTAACCACATAAGATATTATGATGAAAAAAGTTGTTTTTAATTAAAATATTGCGTGTTTTTACTATTCATTAAAATATGAAAGTTATCGGAAAAATATCAAAACTTTATCTAATGTAAATTTTTATATCCTG
This sequence comes from Viscum album, assembly GCA_963277665.1. Taxonomy (NCBI): domain Eukaryota; kingdom Viridiplantae; phylum Streptophyta; class Magnoliopsida; order Santalales; family Viscaceae; genus Viscum; species Viscum album. Next base: position 398,917,393 of record OY728158.1, read on the forward strand.
ATTCAAAAGAAGAATTTTATTTTGTCAAATTGAACTTATAAACATGTCAAAAACTACATTTAAAGTGGATGCGCCATCAAAAGGTGGAAAAACTGCGTTTTTAAAAAAATACTTATTTTACTCGAAAAAGTTATTTTATTCTTAAACCATGTTTTAGAAAATGTGTAAGATGAATAATAATGTTATAAGATTCAAAATTTAGTTAATACTATTCATAACGGCTAGTTCATAATAATATTATAATAATATATCGTTGTTTAGTAAAACCCGGTATTGCGTACAACACACGCTATTGAGGAAGGTCGCGATTGCGTGTAATGCAAGCCAAGTCAGGGTTGCGTGTTGTGCAAGAATCCTTCATTGTTTCATATATCATAATCCAACCATATTTCATTTATACATTGAATATATATATATATATACTCAATGTTGCGTAGAATAACTATTATCAAAATTGTGTGTAACACGATCCAAGAATAGTGTTGCGTATGCTGCAAGCTAATACGGTGTTGCGTATAGCACAAGGTAATCTTGGTGTAGTATTCAACACAATACATTAATGAAATTAAAAGAATATTTTTCATAAAATCTTGGGGTCTTACATTCTACCCCACTTAAAATGAATTTCACCCTCGAAATTCGTCGGGGTTATAAATGGTTTAATATTTGAATGTTTCTTTAATAGAAACCCACATCGTAAAAAGGAATACCAAAACCAATATTTAAAAACAGAAGTATGAAACGTAACGGTTACCCAAATAAACTAATCACTGGGTTTCCACATAGGTGAAAATATGGATATGGAAGAGAAATCTAACCATCATGTTCTGATTGAGAGTGGTAGGGAACATGGCTATCGAAAAGCCAGAAATCACAAAGCCATAAATTTGTGATGATCTAAGGTACCATCTGATTCATCAGATATAAGATCACTAGGACAACATTTTTGGTTTTCAAGATCATTTCCCTAAAGTTGACGAAATTGGAATTAGAAGAAATACTTTCGTGATTTTGGTATAGTCTCACTGTTTGTCGTTCTTTGGACAATTCCCACTTTATCTCTTAAAGAAATGAAGTTTAATTTGTCATTCGTGATGTGTTAGCAGATCATGTGATAGAATGATGGGTCATTCCATCTGTCTCAAACAAAAGGTTAGAAAAGTTATCAAAAAAATACATAAGTCCATCTATAGTGAGATTAATCATATATGGTTCCTAAAATGAACTTATACTTCATATATCATACCGCTTAATAAAATAAAACTAGTTTCTACTAACTAGGGACTTCCTGTAGGCCAGTGGTAGGCGATAAAGGCCAGTCGCACTTCGGTTGTGGGTTCGATTCCTACGACCTTGTCCGACGCGATGGGTCGTCGCCCGTCCTGCAGGAAGTCCTTTTTCTAAAGCTATATTTCTATAACATCCCATCAACAATATCAAAAAAGTTTTATCCTTATAAAATACTAACTTATGTCCAACATAATCCATTCCAATCGTTAGGCTTATCTAAATACTTTGGTCCAAGATCATAGTATAAAGAAAATGATTACTTGAACAATCACGTGAATTCCATCATTTATCCCCCAATATATCATAAGATATATCTTGTTGGTCAAATTACAATCATGTGAATACCTTAATCATGTATTCTCTTGAATAATGAATACCCATTAATTGAACCATAGTGAAAACATGAATGCAGTTAAAAGTTAACACTTTCCACATACCAAAATCCTCAAAATTATATATCCTCAAACCTTGATATCACTTAGTCCTTATATCAATCATGAGCTCATGAATACTATCAAACATATTAGATTCTCTTTATCCCTTCATTATATGCATATCATCTGCTTTCCAAAAATATTTCAATCACTTTTCATGGTTTCCGATGCCATAAAATTATTGAAAACCACAATAGACCGAAACATAAATATTCCAATATTCCACGATAATATATACAACATTATTTTGGAATCCCATTACATAAATACTTAATCATTACACCACATTGTTGTCATATTAAACATCGCCAATGGTGATCGCATGTGACTTCCCTTTGTCCTTTGCCTTAAGCGGTTTCTCATGTCGATCATCACTAACCCTTGGATTAGGGCATTTATTAGCATAATGCCCCATTTCCTTGCACGTGAAGCATTGAAGTGTTGTAGGTGCATTCTCTGCAGTGTTTGCTTTATTCACTTCATTAGAAATCATTTTTCCATTACTTCGACACTGAACTACTCGATGACCTTCTTTTCCACACTTAAAACATTTTCTAGTCCCTTTAAGACAATATCCACCATGCTTCTTTCCACACTTTGAGCATAAGGAAACATTCATCTTCTTTTAACCATTATTCTGAGATTTCTCCTTGAACTCCATCTTTTGTTTCTTGTCAAAACTATGAGATGGATAAGTAACACCAACTTCTATTTCTAACTTGATAGCACAACGCACAATTTATTCATAGCTACTGAAGTCTCTTATAGATAATTCCCTTCAAATATTTGGTTTTAAGCCACTAAATAATAGATCAACTTTACTTTCAGGTTGGATGATAAATCCAGATGCATACCTTGTAAGCCTTGTAAAATTCACATCTTATATACCAACAGATTCATCATCCTTTTGATTTAGTTCAAGAAACTCATTCTCCATCCTTGTTCGAAGAATACGAGGGATGTACTAATTGAAAAATAAGTTCTTGAACTCGTCCCATTTCTTGGAATCAATTTCATCTATTTGCCTCGTATTCTTGATAAGATTCCACCATTTATCAGCTTCACCGTCCAAACGATATACTGCTAAGATGACTTTATCATGTTCATAACATTGAAGAACTGAAAATATCTTTTCAGTGGTACTGATCCATTGTTCAGAAACAAGTGGATAAGAAGACCCACTAAAAGAAGGTGGACGTTGCCTCATGAAGGAATCAATAGAATGTTATTCCCTTCTCTGCTCATTTGGAAGTCTAGAATGATTCATAGCTTGTCTAAGTATAGCAATAAGATTTTGCACTCCATCTCCCATAACATTTGTTTGTTCAAGAGGTCAATCATTGCATTTTCCATTGCATTTATCAACATGGTTCCTTCGGGTTCCAGCCATCGTCTAAAACCCAAAAAGAATAGTGTGAGAGGCAAAAATCATGATAGGGAAAACAACATAATAAAGGGGGAGTACCTTCAATATCTAACATCTTAGGTTTAATTCTATGATTTTTAGCGTAATTCTAGTACTATAACCTATACGTATAATTAACCTTAGGGACATACCTAGACATACCTTAGAAATATCTCTAGGGATCTCACTAACATTTTTGCATCCTAGTTTCCAAAGGTTGACTAAACCTTTCCTCTAATAACAACTGTAGAGACCCGAATCTTGACGTACATGGACATTATATTACTTTTGCGGAATACTTAGTACATAACAAAAACACACACACAAGTATCGTAATAGTTTAGTGTCTTTGGAAACTCGGAATATAATCTTCTAATCGTGGTGAAAGATCTTCAACATCTCCCATAATGATCTTCCTTTTTTTTACCTAAAACCTTTCTTTATATCCTGGGGAAAAGAAAACATAAAAGGGTGAGCTCAAATGCTCAGTAAGGGTAAACAAAATAAATATCAATCACATCATATTCATAAGAACACAACATTTTGGAAATCTTAACTTGCAAAAGAGAGCATAATTTCATAACATGGGATAAATCATAGTAGTGAAATGAAATCCCAATAATCATAACTTAAAACATGAAACTTTGTGGCATACACACATAATCATAGAGAATCATATCATATTAGTCAAGACTCATTTCCAAGACTATCTTAGTGGACAAAGTCCATTTCTGAACCGAGTCACCCTCGTTTCAGTCCTGTTTCACTGAACCGGTATAACCTACCGTTCCTGCCATGTATATCTCATGAGATATAAAATCTTTGCCCAATGCATTGGAGGGAGATATATGTCCCACCCATCTCATAATGATACCATTTTTATGTGTTCCACAAAATCATAAACCATACATCATTGCATAACCCATGTAATAAAAATGGGAATCTTAAACATCATGACATCATAAAACAATTCATATACGATAAAGGAATTTATAAAAATAATTCAATCACAACATAATCAAATAAATTTAATAATAGGGATAAAAATAGAACCCTTTATTATCTTAGATGGAAAATAATTTTGATAAAACACTTGAACTTCATTCTTGAGGAAAATATCCTTTCTACTTCAAAAACACTTTTCCTTTCTTAACATGTCATACAATTTTAAACTAAAAGAAGTTGATTAAAAATAAACATGGAAACTTGTAAAGGAATCTTTTTTGAAATATTGTTTTAAAAATCCATTCATTCCGTATAAGTTAAAAAAACATTCTTCTCGTACTTTTGTCGGAAAAGTCAAAAAGTACCTCGTACGAAAAACGAAAAAAGATTCCTTTCATATCCTTTACTAAAAACTCACCGAAGGGTAAAATTGAATTTAAAAAATTGTAGGTGGATAGAAATAATATTAAATATTTAGGAAACATGTATTTGGATGATAAAATACACCCCAGTAAATGCCAAAGTATAAACAATCTCGGATAAAAATGAGATTGTGATATTCCCTTACCTTAGGTCCGATATGCTTTGTACGTGTCCAAACCTCCTGTATAATGATTTAAATAATGTTATTGACTTATTCCAGAATCATACTTATTTTTATGATATCATATATGGTCATATTATTAGCTTCTTATTAGTAATATTTCATTACTACTTGTTATTCGGGTGTTTATTACTTTTTCTTCTTATGCGTGTCTTGTCGAATAAATTCTTATTCTTATCTTTAGGTTATAGATACCTCATTTCCAGAATGGTATTAGTGTAATATATATCAAATTAATTCATTAAATTAATTTCATTCATATAATCATTATGAAATGACGATCATGTAGAACGAGTCACATCACATCGTGGCGACGGTATTCCATACGTACACACGAGTGATGATATCGTTCCTATGATCATGGGACTTTATTGGAGTGTATGTATACTATTTCAGAATCAATATCACTTTAAATTAATCATATATAGTTATTATTTACACCATTATACCCATCCAATTATGGTGGTGGCAGAAAATAGATTACACCACGGCGTGGAGACGGTATTCCGTACGTACGCACGCACGGTGATTTCCTTTTTCCGTAGGATGGATAGAAGGTTAATTAGAGTTGTTTAATATTTATAATAACATATCAGTATATAAGAAATACATATGTTATTACTTTATCATGAAACAACTAAAGAAGAATAAGTTGAATAATAATGAAATTGAAAAAGATCGGTAATGGATATTACCTCTTTTTGACGCGCCTTCACTTAACCTCCACTTAAAGAACTAAGGATGGTCTTTGAAGAATACCAGGACCTCTAGGATGATACTAGGGAAGTGGAGAAGATATTTAAGCAGGGTTTGTCCGAGCTTGAATTCTCAAATTGCTGTGAGGAGCAGAGGGAGGAGGTGCCCTTTTATAAGGGAGGAGAGGGGCACCTTAGGAAAATCTCAAAATATTATTTTATATTAAGGTCAAATTCGGTTTATAATGGTTCCAAAGGGTCTTATTTCTAAGATAAAGTGGTGATGGGTCGAAATCATCTCATCCAATAGTATTTAGACATGTTTTGGTTATTATTTTAACCTTGTCAATTAGATTTAACTCTAAGTTAAATAATTTAACTTTTACAGTGTCTTTTTGTTTTCTTACACTATATGGTTAATAAACTTACTATATCAAGCCAAACGAACCCCAAGTTGTTTATTATTAATATATATAACTTTATCTAAGTCATTTGTCTGAACCTTAGATTTTCAAGAATAAAATAACAATTAATAATATAATATTTGTTTTAAAAACTAATTTATGTCAATTTTGACACTATTTGGTACATGATTTTTACGAAATTCATAACAGATTTATATGTTCGAACCAAGTTACTTAAATCAACAATAACATGTCATATGAACCTAGAAAATTATTGTAAGTCATAAAAAGTCTCAAATAACATTTATTTTGGCATTTATAACATCAATTATGTCAATATTTCATTAATAAGACAATTACTACATCATCCTTGTGTCATAATAAATGATAATTATTTAATCCCTAAAAATTATAAATAAATTTATATGATGTAGATAATTGTATTATATTTCTTGAGACTATTCATGTTTGAAGTTTCATGAAGTTTATCACTAAATTAAAATTATTATACTTATACTATTTATGAAATTGACATGTTGTCACATTCTTTGGTTTTAATAATAATTAAATTATTTTCATGGACAAAAGTCCATAAAATGAATCTAATCCGACCCTTATCTTATATGGGTATACTTTTAGCCATCAAATAGGAATTTTCAAAGTGTTAGGGTAATTTTATAATCTTATATTTACCCTTAATTACCCGATTTACCTTTAACTATAGTAAATAAAATTTACCATAGTTACTATTCACAATGCCCAAAAATAAAAAAGTAGCTTATTGACATAATTTGGACCCACTGGTTCCAAATATGGAATCCATTTTTTCAAATTCAATACACAAAAGATGCAGAAATTAAATTAAAATTAATCCCGTTGTCGAAAGAAAACGGGTTTTTTCTTTAAAACATTGCAAAAGATTGAATTGATTTAACCTACGAATTCAAGGTAAAATCAATGCTAATGACATAAATTATATTAAATGGTAAAAATATATTCTATTTATACTTTAAAACCATTCAATATTATAATTTAACCACATAAGATATTATGATGAAAAAATTTGTTTTTAATTAAAATATAGCGTGTTTTTACTATTCATTAAAATATGAAATTTATCGGAAAAATATCAAAATTTTATCTAATGTAAATTTTTATATCCTGATTCAAAAGAAGAATTTTATTTTGTCAAATTTAACTTATAAACATGTCAAAAACTAGATTTAAAGTGGGTGCGCCATCAAAAGGCGTCAAAACTGCATTTTTTTAAAAAAATTATTTTACTCGAAAAAATTATTTTTTTCTTATACCATGTTTTAGAAAATGTGTAAGATGAATACTAATGTTATAAGATTCAAAATTTAGTTAATACTATTCATAATGGCTAGTTCATAATAATATTATAATAATATATCGTTGTTTAGTAAAACCCGGTATTGCGTACAACACACGCTATCGAGGAAGGTCGCGATTGCGTGTAATGCAAGCCAAGTCAGGGTTGCGTGCTGTGCAAGAATCCTTCGTTGTTTCATATACCATAATCCAACCATATTTCATTTATACATTGAATATATATATATATATATATACTCAATGTTGCGTAAAATAACTATTATCAAAATTATGTGTAACACGATCCAAGAATAGTGTTGAGTATACTGGAAGCTAATACGGTGTTGCGTATAGCGCAAGGTAATATTGGTGTAGCATAAAATACAAGAGATTAATGAAATTAAAAGAATATTTTTCATAAAATCGTGGGGTATTTCAGAAAACCCCCCCACTCATGACCTGATTAACCCATATTCCACTCTATTCTAACATATTAAAAGAAATTCCTCACATCAAACAACCTATAATACAATCTGTATCGTGAAAAAAAATATAAATTGGAACCCCCACCCCTGCCAAGGTTAAATCATTTTCAAATCCACTTTATAAATCCATTTAATATCACAAAACATATTTGATCGATTTTCTCAATCACTTGGTGGGAAGACAAGCCACACCCATTTGGAAAACCCGATTTTAAACACAAAATTTCCATAACAATCCATGAGACACATAAAACATAGAAAACAAGCAAGAATAAATCTTTTAGATGGAACATTAAAATAAAAAATACAAAAGTGATAAGAAATTTAATGGTAAGCAATGGAAAATTCCCTTAAATATAGACACTAACTTCAGATTTAGTTCAATGCTTGTTTCCCTCAATAAATACCACACAAAAGTGGTAGAATAATCTCTCACACATCAAATTAATAAAAAATAAAATCAAAATACTAATTAAAATCCATAAATTTTCCCAACACAACTCAAAGTGTTCCAAAAATCAAAGAAAATAGAAGAATAACGTTTGAGGAGGGGGAAGGAAGAATAAAAATCAAAGAAACCAGCTTACCTTAAAAAACACCTTGATCTCCAAGGTAAATATTCTAGGAAGAAGGAAGAGACCTCCACCACCAAGGGAGAGGGGTTGTGCACGTTGGAGGAGGAATATAGGTCAAAAAAACTCATTTGGGGAAAGATGGAAAATTCTCCATTTTAATGAGATGGAGAGTGTCACATAGTATGGACTCTTGTTTAGGAAAACCATACACCAACAATGCGGATGACACTATCCACCCAAAAAAATCCACATGGTTTTCTCTTCAGTATCACACTATTTTTAAAACCATACTGAAACCATGAAAAACCTCACTATCCAATCTATAGAACCCCTCACGTGGTTTGTAAATGGTCTAGAAAAACTATGCATCCTTCTATTCCTTCCAAAAAACATCCAGTTTAGACCCTCGGCCACTAGCAACTCCAAGAACACACCTAAGGATAAATAAAACTCAAAAGAACACATACTAGTGACCTGAGGGGTTCCAAAAAACTCCCCACCACGTCACTTTATTCCACTAGAAAGTCATCAAGAATTTATAGAATAAAAAAGGTGGGACATTTATCCCTCAACCAACCTTCTCTTTCCCATGTCTCATGTCTATCACCACCACACTACTAGGGAACATTGATAACTGAGATCGGCATCCCATGAATCACTTTTTTTTGAACATCCATGATATAAATAGCCTACTCCACTGTGGTGGAATTATAATCCAAATCTAAATATTCCCACTCATACACATAAGATTGGTTTGGGTAGTATCACTATAGCTGGGAGATATGAAAGATATTGTGGATTGAAGTTAGTTTTAGTGGAAACTCTAACCAGTAGCATACCTTCCCAAGATTCTCCACCACATGAAACAATCAAAAAAAATATGATTCCAAATTACCCTGCTTTCCTAAGCTAAGAGGACCCAAATGAACCAATACCTAGATAAAAACCCATTCACTAACCTAAATCTCCAAAATATGATGATGAAATTCGACATATTACTTCTAGAATCTCTGATCTATTTCCAACCATTTCTCAATCATCCACACTATCTCAGTCATGTTCTATATGAGGCTTTATACAAACAAGGAATGTTGTCTAACCTCAGCCCAGTGTGATGGGGATTTTCATGGATCCCCATATAATTCAACAAAATGGTCTATAAAAATCAAGGACTGATAAATATAATCCTATAAATACATTTCCTATGATAGGTTCCTCTCCCACAAACCACCTAAATCGATCACACATCCCTGTACAATCTCTTAATTAGTCTGGTTGGTCCACTTTGACTGGACATCCATTTGTGGGTGATATATGGTACTCAAACTCAACTAGGTTCTCAAAGCATCCTAGTGTCCCTTATAAAAGAGATATTTAAAATTGGAATCTAGGTGTGACACTATTGTCGAGGAAACTCCTTGAATCCAAACAACCTATCGAGCATACTTGTGTTCGAGGTCCTCCAAACTTTTCAACTTCATGATGGGTAGAAAATGGGATGATTTAATTACATGATCAATAATCACCCATATAAAATATCTCCCTCTTAGAATATGATGTATCTTGATTACAAAACCCATACAGATCTATCACACTTCCACACTAGTACAATAAGTGTCTATAATAACCTGGCTAGTCTCTAATGATCATCTTTGATCCTCTAGTAGATCAATCATCTATAAACCAATCTTTTTAGGACACATCTCATTCTAGGCCACCAATACCAGCCTCTAAAGGTATAAAACATCTTGGCCACATCGGGTTAAAGGGACCCACTAGAATGATGTGCCACAAGCATCACATCCTACCTCAAGCACAAAGGAACAACCAATCAATTCTAGAAAATAATAAAATCATCAGGATACTAAGACCAGTCACTCGAGGTATCCCCACTATTTAAAACACTGCTAATATGGTGGTACTCAGGTTCAAACACCTTCTCAGTCGTCACTCACTCATTGAGAGAAAAACTAACTCACGCAATTTCCAAAAAAATGCACCCTCCATCCACCTACATGTCATGTCTTAGATAAGAAAATATGATCATCATACACCACTCATCCACTGATTCTCAAACAACCAACACTGGAAGCCTCTTACTCAACGTGTTGGCGACCACATTTTCATTCCCAGGTGTATACATAATATTGAAATCAAAAGATTAATGGCACTTCACCCAGTGCCTCTAATTGAGATTGAGGTCCCTCTGGGTGAAAATATACTTCAAACTCTTATTATTGACTACACTATAAAATTCTCCAGGAAGATGTAGTTTCTCCACATCTTTAGTGCATGCATAATGACTATTAATTCCAATTTGTGGGTGGGATAACTCTATTTATTTAGGCATAGCTACCGTGAGACATAAACCACCATATGGTTATCCTACATCAACACACACCCCAAACCCACACTAGAATCAACACCAAACACTGTATAAGATCTCTTAAGATCAGGTATAATAAAAAATAAGTGGATTTCAACTAGGTTTTCAACTACTCAAAATAACTCTATAACTTCTCATCCCAATGATACTTTACTCCTTTACTGGTAAAAGTTGTCAAGGAAGAATATAGTCTGGATAAGTCCCAAACAAAATACCTATAATACTAAACCAGTCCTTGAATGTTTTAGATCTCAAACACATTTTGGGGATGCTCCCAATACATGACTTCTAGAATTTTCTCTTAATCCACTAAAACTACTGCCTCAGAAATCACATGATGTACAAAATTTACATCTTGAATCCAAAACAAGAACTTGGGATACATGTAATATTGATTAGTATCCCTCAATACACCCAAAACAACCTCCAAATGGTCGGCATGCTCCCCATCCATCTTATAATACTCCAAGATGTTGTCCAAAAATATCACCATGAAGGAGTCCTAGAAGTGATGAAGAATTTTGTTCATTAGAACCGTGAAAATGACTGGAGAATTGGTAAACCCAAATAGAATAACTAAATACTCTAAATTTCCATACTGAATTCGAATGGAAGTCTTTTTAACATCCACGTCCTGAACCCTCGACTGGTGGTACCTTGATCTCAAGTCTATTTTTGATAACCAATGGGCCCCTCTGATTTGTTGGAATAGATCATCAATTATAGGTACTGGGTATTTTTTCCTTACTCTCACCTTTTTCCGCATATGGTAGTCTATGAATCTTTGGAGTCTTCCATCTAACTTCATTGAAAATAGCACTGGTGAAGACCACAGTGACACACTGGGGAGAATAGAACCCTTTCCCTCATGATCCTCTAGTTGAACTTTCAAATCCTTCAACTTGTGAGAATCCATATGATAATACAAAAAGAAATTGGGCTTATCTTGAGGAGAAAATTGATAGTAAACTCAACCTATTTTTGGGGAGGAAATACCATTAAATCCTCTATAAATATGTCTAAGTACCTCTATACAACCTCTAAAAGTTAAAAATAATAATTCTACTCAATATTCTCAAAAAATAACCTTTACAACTTGCATGAGACCAACCCCAATTCATAAGAAACTAGTCTTATCCTCCCTAATCATGGATACTACTCACCCTGAAAGACATGGGTACTCCCTTAAAGAGTAATTAATTAGACCCAATTATGATAACAGTCGACTAGTTATTTAAATATGATAAACCAATCCATGATAATTATGACTTAATACATGTCTAGTTCCAAAATAAGGAATCCCCAAATGACCAGAAGGCCAGCAACCAAAACACAAAACTCAGGGCACTTAAAACCATGATCCTTTTTCAAACCTAATTAGCTTCATAAATATATAAAATAAGGAATAATATCACAAAAAAATCCCAAATAATAAATCTTCATAAGTTAAATTAAACAATGGTATGTACATGTGTCAAATAAAACTAATTTCATAGATGAAATAATAAACACATACATCAAACGATGGCTAGACAAGAATCTGAGTCCACTAGAATGACCTCCGATGTATGGAGTCACCCTGGACTAGACCCACTCTGAGTATTTTTTCCCTAGTGAGAATCCACCATACCATGAGGATGAGATATTCTACCCTTGTAACCCTATGACTACACCTAAGGTCCCTTCGAGAAAATGGAGCCTACACTACTACCTTGTAAATAAAACTAAAAAAACACTAGATATGACCTGATTTTCAATGCTTATGGAACATCCATGGAGTGTATAGGTATTTATTATTGAAGTGTCTAACCTTCCCTCACTGATAACAGACAACTATTATGTGCCCTATAGAAACCACAAGTGTTGATCGCGAAGACTTCTGGTCACTATTTCCACTACCTCTCTGAGACTCATCTTGATTTTTCTTTTGTCATGAAAAAGAACTCTGGATATCACCCACTAGAGAAAAACCAACAAGACATTTATTTCATGTTATATCTACCTTTTCTATCATGGAATTATCAACCACTTTGGAATAAGTTGGTAGGAATAGAATAATGGGCATATATATGATCTCTAGACTCAAACTCATCTCAAAATATTAATCCTTGAGTTGATTATTGGAGAGAAGATATGGAGATACACGATCTAATATAGTAAGTATGGAAGCATAATCTACCACTAAATGATCACCCTACTCCATCTTTAGAAGCTCATGGACCTTCGCTGATCTCAAGGTCTCTGAGTCGATCTACCATTTAGACTCAACCTTGAAAGTGGTCCATGTGATATCCTCATGATTCTGTGAAGGCACCATCAAATCCCACCACTTAACACATATTCCTTCTAGAAAATATGAAATAAATACCACTTTATAGGTGTCATGAATATTCAAAAACATGATTATCTTCTCAATAAAATCTCACCACTCCTTGGACTCGTTGGGTACCTTGTCAGCACAAAACACTAGTGTATTCTTCCTTGAATACTCTTGAATATGTCCATGGATTGTGTCTTATCATGACTACCCATTTTACCTATGTTCTGGATTGTATAAATCAATCAATCCACCAAATCTAGATCAAAGTTATGGTTCACTTATGTGGTACTATTTATTATACCCTCTCTACACCTAGATGATGACCTTATGGGAGGCATTATCTATAGGACGAAAAGAAAAACCTTTATTAAGAACAATTAAAATTCAAAACACAAAAAAGTAAAAAAAGAAAACCCCCAAAATGAGAATCACCATAAACTTCAAAAAGAATGATCTAGAAACCAGAAAAACAACCCATAACCAGGCTCCAAAAATTATCACTATCTTGAACCATCCATGGAAACTTGAGGTTTGACATGGAGAACAGCTGGCTAGAAAATCCACATTTCATAATTCCAGAGCCTAGATAGTCCTATATTTTATCTACCATAGAATAACATATAAACAATCTCCTCCGGTTCCATTATGTAATGAATCATCCCAATAAAAACTAACCCATTACCCAATATGGCCCACCACATGGCCCGATGTGTGTTCCTGGTCACCACAGGCTGGTGACAAGAACCTATCACAACCAACAGTCACTTGGGAATGATTTTTTCACATATAAATTTGTATTAACCATCCATGAAAATGGGATTTCCAAATTAATACCATCATATTCAATAGTATAAGACATTCATAAACCATAAACCAAAACATAAACCATGTACTAATATCCCACAACAAGTCATATACATAATATCTCAAAATAAATGACCCATCGAAAATAATGGGTGTATTTCTAAACATATCCAAAGTAAAAAAAATGGGTAAAAAATACCAAAAAAATAATCCACATGGGTCCATCCTTGTGAGACCATGTATCCTCTACAAAACACCATACACTGGTAATCAAAAAGAGCCACCCAGGAACATGGTTCCCTTACCTTTACCTGTATCCTAAAAAATAAAGTCTTCAAACACCCAAAAAGGTCCCATGAATGGTGTAAGGCACAATGCCAATAGGATATCATGATGAATCTACTTAATTATTTTACCCATGCAACCAATTAACAAGTTTGAAAAGAGTTTCCAAAATTAAACCACTTGAAAATATATAATTTGAAAATAAATTTCAAAATACCTTTAGTTTTCCTTTTGAAACATAACCCAAAATTACAAAAAACACTTTAAAAATATGGATCAAATCAAAAGAAAGAAACAAGGTAAAACATGATCAATATAATAAAAAATGTATAAATAAGGGTGAGAATATAATCAACATCATATAACCATATCAATAAAAAATGATCCAATGGGAATAGAACATGTCATCAGATAAAATGGAATTAAACCAATGCATAAATAACAATAACCAACATGGTATGAATAAGTTTAACAAAGGTTTATAACCATAAGGTATAACATGAATGAGTAAGAAATTGTCCTATATATAAATGGAAGATCACACGGTCTTCCCATCGAAGGTCTCACATAGTCCCTTGGAAACAAATAGAGGATCGCATGGTCCTCCCCTTGAGTCTCAGATGGTCACTCAGATAAACAACTCTATCACACCCTAGTTAACCCATGTGCCACTCCACTCCAACACATCCCCAAATTTTAATCACATAAAACAAGATATAACATAATCCATATCTTAAGAAAATAATACGAATTGGAAAAACAACCCTTACCAAGGTATAATCCTTTTTAAAACTACTTTATATACCATTTAATATTACTAAACATCTTTGATCCATTTTTTCAAACACTTAGTGGGCATATGATCCACATCTAATTAGATAATCCCACTTTAAATACAAAATTACAATAATAATCTATGAAACAAATAACTCCTTGATTATATACCATGAATAAATCATTTAGATGAAACTTTAAAATTAAAAAAATAAAGGGAGATAATAAATTTAAAGGTAATATGTGGAAAATTCCCCTAAATAGAGACACCTAACATAGATTCGGTCCAAAGTTCATATCCCTTGATGAAGACCATCTGGAAGAGGTAGAATAATACCTCACACATCTCATAATTAATAAATCAAATCAAATCCCCCATTCAAAATTCATAATTTGGCCAACGCCACCCTTATGGTTCCATAAATCTAAGAGAATTGAATATTAATGCACTATTAGGGGAAACAGGAAAAACTCAAATAAACCAACATACCTCAACATAAAAAACCATGATCACCAATGGAATCACTGAGGAATATGGGAAAGACCTCTACCACCAAGGGAGATTGGATACAGACATTGGACGAGGAAAAGGGACCCCGAAAACATAAAAAATCACTAGGGAAAAATGATAAATTCAATATTTTTAATGAATTGGACAAGGTCACATGATTATGCTGAATAGTTAGGAAAACTGTGTTCTAATCATGTAGGTGCCACTTTCCTCTCAAAACAGGCAACACAATTTTATTTGGGGCATCACATAGTTTAAAAAACCATTCTTGAACTATGAGAAACCGCACTATCCAAATTACTTCACCCCTCACACAGTTTCCTCACAGTTTGGAAAACTTTTACGATAATTTTGCACCATGTTGTACCACTAAAAAATCATGGTTTACACCCATGGCCCCATATAACTCCATAAACACCCATAATGATAAATAAAACTCAAAAAAACATACCAAATACCTGAGGGGTAACACTTAAGTTTTCAAAATAATTCTAGGTTTTACATGTAATGATCAAAATAATCTTTAAAAATAGTTAATTTATCCAAAAAAAACCTCCAAGAAATCCTAAATATGATAGAAAAATATACTTTCAATGTTCCTTTTAAATATACCAGGACCATTATACAATCCAAATGGAATTATTGTATAAGAAAAACATCCAAAGGGACATGTTAATGTTGTCTTCTCTTAGTCCTTTAGGGAAATGGGAACCTAAAAATCCATTTAAAAAAATAGTGGGTTTAGACTACTAATCTTTTCAGTAATTGGTCAATGAAAATAATTGTAAAATGATCTTCCTAGTGACCTAATTTATATTTCTATAATCTAAAAAACTCCCAATATTTTCATAAATATAAAATGTATCAACTCATTATAAGGATTATTTACTATGGTCAATCCATTTGTTTTAGGAGGAATGTGAATAAGGATGAACCATTATGAGTTTGAAATGTGTTAGATGATACCTACCTTTTAAATATTATCAATTTCTTTTTTTACAACATCCACCATGGTGGGATTCTACATCCTTTAGGGATACCTAAATGTTTTGATAATTTCTTCCAATAGAATCATATGCATGCATATTTTGGGATTAATACATCGAATGTATCCTACACTCCAGCCTATTTATTATAATTTTCTCTCAAAATATCAATCAATTTTTTTCTTTGTTAGTGGGAAAGTTTTTTTTAATGATCACTCAAAACTTTTCTCCTTCCATGAGGTATACATATCTCAAATCAGATGGAAAAGTTTTAATTACTTATTTGAGGGATTCTTTAAAGATAAAATCAGATTGTGGTTTCTAACTTATAGAGATTGAATTTCATATTTATGAGATTAAATATAATATAAGTCATTATTAAATAAACACTAGTGCAGAAAACGTTTTTTACGTCGGTTATTTTTTATTATTTACGTCGGTTTTTAGGCGACGTTAATACGGACGACGTTATAAATAACGTTTTTTACGTCGGTTATTTAAAACCGACGTAATATCCCTAACTTCACGGTGGTTATCACGTCGGTTCATATAATAACCGACGTGATAAATATGCGCGGGGGGCTTTATCACGTCGGTTATTCCCTAAACCGACGTGCTAAAACGCCTGGGATATCGTTTATCACATCGGTTATGTCATAACCGACGTGATAACCCCTTCCCCTGGCCTATTACCACGTCGGTTATTTAGGAAACCGACGTGATAAAAAGGCCTGGGAAACGTTTTAGCACGTCGGTTATTCAATAACCGACGTGGTAAATCGATTCCCAGGCCTTTTATCACGTCGGTTATACTAAGCACCGACGTGCTAAAATCCCCGGGAAAGGTTTATCACGTCGGTTCTAGAAAAAACCGACGTGATAAACCCCTACCGATTTATTTACCACGTCGGTTATAAAATAACCGACGTGAAAGAAATTTTTTTTTTTTAAATAATTGCACTGCTCTCACCAAAAAGCAACCAGAAACCAAACAAAAATAACCATGCCAGCCCTCCCCCAAGCCCCAACTGAACCCCACCCTCATCTATACCCACCTAACAACCTGGCCAGCCCTCCCCCACCACATTGGAGCCCCACCACAACCCTTGGACACCCCTCCCATATCCCTTGGACACCCTCCACCCCTTGGACACCCCCCCACCCTCATTTACACCCCCAAGACCCCTAGTACAGCCTCAAACACCCATTGGACACCCCCCCACACCTTGACAGCCCTCCCAGACCCCTTGGACACCCCCCCCCCCTCATTTACACCCAACCTGCCCCTTGGACACCCCCCCACCCCTTCGACAGACCCCCCACCCTCATTTACACCCCCCGAACACTAGGACAGCCCCAAACACCCCTTGGACACCCCTCCCATATCCCTTGGACACCCCCCCACCCCTTGGACACCCCCCCACCCACTGGACAGCCCCCCACCCCCTGGACACCCCCCCGACCCCTTGGAAACCCCCCCTACCCCTTGGAAACCCCCCCTACCCCTTGGAAACCCCCCTACCCCTTGGAAACCCCCCCATCCCCTTGGACAGCCCCAAACACCCCTTGGACACCCCTCCTATATCCCTTGGACACCCCCCCACCACTTGGACACCCAACCGACTCCTTGGACAGCCCCAAACACACCTTGGACACCCCTCCCATATCCCTTGGACACCCCCCACCCCTTGGACACCCCCACCCTCATTTACACCCCCCCCCCCCCCCCGACCCCTAGGACAGCCCCAAACACACCTTGGACACCCCTCCCATATCCCTTGGACACCCCCCAAACACCCACCCACCCCCTTGGAACCTCTCCCCCCATACCAAAATCCAGACCAGAAAAACCATCAACAGTAGACCAAAACAAGAAGTAGAGAAAAATTAAACATTCACTTATATAACATTCAAAACTTACAATGTCAACTTCAAAAAAAACTAAATCCAACCTAAACGACTACGAAATACACAATTACATTGACAATATTCAAAATTACATTTTACATTACAAACAACTAAAAGTCAATCGAACCTGTAAAATAATTTGACCACTCCACTTGTAAGTGTTTGATATCTTCAGCAGTAAAGGGTTGAGGGTCATCAAAAAGCTACAAAGGAAAAGGATAGTAGTCAACGTGTATAATGAATAAATCAAATTGAAATATTATTAGAAAGAGGAAATCTTACCAGGTCAAAACTCAGAACTGTCCCAGTTGTTATTATTTCATACATAAATCTTAACATGTAATATCCGCATTCGATGATGCCTTGTTGCTCATGACATTTCTGTTTGAATGAGTGTAAATTCAATATATTATTTTTATGTAATAAATCAAAATGTACAAATTATAAATGGATATTTACCTTCGCATGTACATATTTGATCTTGTAATTCCTTTTCTTTGCGCTTTTTCGAAAGTGGACCCATGCCCTGTTAGAAAATAATACGAATGGGGTAAATTTAAAATTCATTATAATATATAAAACTATTGTGAAATTGAAACTTACGTTTCCAATATATTCTTAAAACTTTCTCGCACATCATCATGGAGAGAGCATATCCAATAAAGTGTTTTCTCCCTAGGGAAAAAAACCCCTAACATCCAATGATCCCTGAGAAAAGGAAATTTAACGTTAGTGGTTTTTTATGTTAAAATATAATTAACTCTTTGAGAGGGATGTGTTTCATACCTCTCACAAAAAGGCATCATCCAACACTGTGTGATTACATTCTTTTCAAATCTATCAGCAATATAAAGCATTCTTTGTTCCTCATCCAATGCACATGCTTCAGGGGAAATCAATTGTGGGTCCATGAATCCATATACATCTGTCAGCTCATTCCTCTCACAAATTTTATACATATACCTAATACAAAGCAGACATAAGTATACATTTTTAATAAATATAACGCAAGGAAAAGGAGTTAAGACTTACATGATAAAAATTTGCACCACGTTGATTCCCATCTTATCTCCAGTGACAAACTCCATGATATCAGTTTTCATAATCCCCACACATAGTTCACGTCCACAGACATGAGCTTCCATTGTAAAGTCATAATGATCCGCCAACAAATTTGAATATCTTGACAATTTGTCAAGACTGCTAGTATCTGCATCTGATGTCATAGCTATCTGTCTTTGTTGTTGTCTATACAGTATTTCTTTACCTTTGAAGTATTCCTGTAAAAATAAATTGAAAAATATATTAGTTTTCAAATGATAAAACATTAATAAAAATATAAAATAAAAGATATAACATCCATACCTCTATGGTAATGAGTCGAAGAAGTCTGGATGGCCAAAGTAAAAAATGGCCGATACTATGTCCAACTGTCGTCACCTCATCTGTAGGTAATGGTATCCGAGCTGATCTATCTATAATATCCTGTACAGTGACCCTCTGATTCTCTACCTCTAACTGTTGATGATGAACTGTATCTCCTATACAATATACCATCCCATATGCAACTATATGATGTTGAGGATCATCAACATACAACTCACAATAAGTAGGTAGCTGCGGCGGAGGAGGAGGATCAAAAATGGGGTCCGCAGGCTGAGGTGGGGGAGTGGGAGCTACTGGGAGAGGTGGAGTGGGAGCTGCACCCTGAAATTGTCTTTGCAAGTCTGCAAACATTAACTGCACCGATGCTCTAATCTTGTCCTCCATTGTCGTATTAATATTATGGACTTCAGCCTCCAACGATTCTATTTTTTTTTATAAACTCCCTCAACGTTAGAAGTTGAGGAACGTGGCAACACTTTTCTTACCGATACACCTGCCGGATATCCTCTTACACGGCCAGGATGTTCGGGCTTTCCCAATGCCACAGATAAAATATCTTCCCTCCCAGATGGTGTAAATGTCCCCTGTGAACTCTGCTCCTCAAGAGAGTCCTGTAATAATTAATTGAACTTTTCTATAATGATTGGAAATATATGACGAAAATAGTAAACTTAAATAAATAAAATAGATATCTTACAATCCTCTCAACTACGAGTCTCGATTCTTCCGAAAGATATTGTCCTTCTTTGCCCTTCCGAGCTCTTTTCCATTTCTCATGTCTAGATGGAGGGGATGGAGGGGCCACCTCTCCAGAGCTTGAAGACTCAGCTCTTAGTTGTTGAAATTTTTCTGCCATCATTTGTTCTTCCAATAATGCATACCCTCCCCGAGATAAACTATGAGGGTATACATTTTTAGATTGGATCTCTTGATGAGCTTTCCTTGTTTGCTGTAAATTAAGAATAAGTAATCATTAACAAAACAATAATAAGATCATTTATATAAGAAAGCTTATAAAAGTTTACATTGCCCTTACCAAAAATGATTCTTTTCTTCTACTTTCAAAAAATGCTCTCCATGTGTCTTCATCTATAAAAGGATATATACGACATGGATTCTCACGACTCCTATGACCATAAATGAAATCAGATGAGAGGGTTGATTTGAAATCCCTCCATCTCCTAGCAGCCAACGATAAGCATTTCTTCCTGACTCCTCCAGTGTCAGGAATATCAAATGTCATCTGATAAAAAAGAGGTTAAAAATATTATATATACTAGAAACATTTAAAGAACAGTCAAACAATAGCAAAAGATCTTACCAAAATGGTCTCCCATAGCTGAGAAATTATCGCCTTATCCACACTTCTCCAATCATCATAAAGAATGCTTACTTTGCTCTTAGCCTGAGTTGCTACAAAACCCTTAAAATCTTTAGCATTTGGACCTCTAGGAAGATCATCCTCATCAAACTCCACGACTATCCTCTCCTCCTTCGTACGGGCAAGTGATAATTTTGGTAAACGTGTGCACCCACGCTTACCAACCTTTGAACTCTTTTTCGTAATAGGAGCATGTGAATGTTCCTCCCCAGATGTATGACCAATATGCTCATCTCCAGAATCATGTGGCTGATCAACTGATTGATCTGTCATTTTCCTTCAAATCAAAAAAACAAACATTAGTTCACAAATAGAAAAGTGTACTAAATTACATAATAGTAAACATCGGTAATATGATAAGCATGTTAAACAATGATAAACATGGTAAACACAGGCAAAATGTTGCCAAGGAGTTGGCATAAGAAAGCTGAAAAGTGGACTCACTGATGCCACCGGCCGGCCGCTGGCTCACAACCGGCCGGCCGGTGGAGCAGACAGCCTTCCTCTGTCTGGACCACCGGCCGGCCGCTGGATCACCACCGGCTGGCCGGTGGACCAGACAGAGAGCCTTCCTCTCTGTCTAAACCACCGGCCGGCCGCTGGCTCCTCATCGGCCGGCCGCTGGTGATCCAGACAGAGAGGAAGGCTCTCTGTCTGGTCCACCGGGCGGCCGGTGGTGATCCAGCGACCGGCCGGTGGACCAGACAGAGAGCCTTCCTCTCTGTTTGAACCACCGGCCGGCCGCTGGCTCAACACCGGCCGGCCGCTGGTGCTCCAGACAGAGAGGCTCTGTCTGTCTGGACCACCGGCCGGCCGCTGGCTCAGCACCGGCCGGCCGGTGGACCAGACAGAGAGCCTTCCTCTCTGTCTGAACCACCGGCCGGCCGCTGGCTCAACACCGGCTGGCCGCTGGTGATCCAGACAGAGAGGAAGGCTCTCTGTCTGGTCCACCGGCCGGCCGGTGGTGAGCCAGCGGCCGGCCGGTGGTACAGACAGAGAGGACCGGTTGCCGGTGCGCGCAGGACTTCTCCTCTTTACGGTTTTTATTGTTTTATCGTTTTGGTTTGATACATATTATAATAAGTAAAAAATTTACAGTATCTAACATTATATGAAAAAACTAAATGTAAACAAGATATATACTTGTGTTACCTGTAATTTTAGGAATGTACAGTTGGATTGTTTTCCCAAATTCCTTCATCGTGATCGTTCCTAATGGCACAAACCATGTCTTCAACATACTCATCATTATGTTCTGTTAATCTTTCCATGGAAGTAGGGATCTCACATAAATCAGCATCTTCATCAAATTCATCCTCACCAACATATTGGTTTTTCCCTTGTAAAACAACAGCCCACTGCATATCTGATTGATCTACTACATAGAAAATTTGTTTGGCATGTGTTGCCATTATAAAAGAATCAGCTGTGTCTTCCAATCTATTCAGATTAACAAGTGTCATTCCAAATTCATCGTGTCTGACACTGTTGTTACCGATAAACCATTTACAGTTAAAAACGGGAACTTTAATTTTAAAGTAATCATCCTCCCATATGTCTTCAATCACTCCATAATATGCACTTGATGCCGAAATTGGGTTTCTGTCCTTAGCACTCGAAAAATGCATTGCTTCTGCAAACACCAATACACCACTATTCTGAACTGCACTTCTGTTGTCCTGAGCTTTCGTATGAAATGTATAGCCATTAATGTCATAAGCGGACCATGTTATCACATTTAAAGATGGACCACCCACTATCCATTTTAATGTCTCTGATACATCTGATCTACCAAGCAAGGTCTTTTTAAACCATGGCAAAAAAGTTTTGTTGTGCTCATTCAAAATCCACATTTCTTTCTTCTTTGGATGACATTGTTTCAACTCATTAATATGCAATGTGATATACAGTTGAACATCAGCTATGTTATTCAAGATGTATGATTCTAACTTCTTCATATGTTCAGCTGACAGTGATTTGACTTTCAAGCCACGAATCCCCTTTCCCTCATTATTAACCCGTTCATGGCGAGATGGAGGCAAACCTATGTGTTGCGCCGTAGCCAAGTAACTCGTACAAAACTCTGCTACCTCCTCAGAAATATACTTTTCAATAATGGAGGCTTCAGGTCGATATGGATTTTTAACATATCCCTTTAATATTTTCATATACCTTTCAAAAGGATACATCCAACGAAGATATACAGGTCCACAAAGCCTTATTTCTCGAACCAGATGAATCAGTAAATGCACCATCATATCAAAAAAAGTTGGAGGAAAATACATTTCCAAATGACAAAGTATAATAATTGCATCCTTTTCCAAAATGTTCAAAGCATTCACATCAATCGCCTTGTTGCAAATTGAATTGAAAAAATAACACAACCTCATTATAGTCTTTCTGACACGGATGGGCAATATTCCACGCAGTGCAACTGGTAGAATTTGTTGCATCATGACATGACAATCATGTGATTTCATACCTATCAACTTCAAGTCTTTCAATGAGACAAAAAATTTTACATTTGAAGAATAACCTTGAGGCACTTTGATATCATGAAGACACTGACAGAAGCTACTTTTCTCCCTCTTCGATAATGTATGACAAGCCGGGGGAAGAAATGTTCGTCTTCCTTTAGGAGTGGGAGCTAACTCTAAACGTATTCCCATTGACAGTAGGTCTAACCTTGCATTCAACCCATCTTTTGTCTTTCCTTTAATATCTAGCAATGTTCTGATCAAAGAATCACAGATATTCTTCTCCACGTGCATGACATCAATATTATGTTTGACTTCATGATACCTCCAATATGGTAGCTCAAAAAATATTGACCTTTTCTTCCAAATATGTCTATCATTACCAGATTTCTGTGTCTTTCCCAATGTCACATCAAGGTTTTTCACCCTCTCAAAATACAATTCTGGGGATAAAGGTTGAGGTGCAGTATCAAATTCTTGTGAGCCATTGAATGCCTTTTTTAGTCTTCTATAAGGGTGATCCATAGGCAAAAACTTTCGATGACCCATGTACACTGTTTTCCTCCCATGATGCAATTGACAATATGACGTCTGTTGTTCGCAAATTGGACATGCTTTATGCCCTTTAACACTGTATCCAGACAAATTTCCATATGCTGGGAAGTCATTTATAGTGAATAGAAGCACTGCATGCAGTTGAAAATATTCCATTTTATAAGAATCATACACCCTAATACCATCAGCCCATAAAAGTTTCAAATCATCAATCAGCGGTGACAAGTATACATCAATATCATTGCCGGGTTGCTTTGGACCAGAGATCATGATACTCAACATGACATATTTGCGCTTCATACAAACTTCAGGAGAGAGGTTGTAAATTACCAATAAAACAGGCCATGAACTATGTGTGCTACTGAGGGTTCGGTATGGATTCATTCCATCTGTGCACAAGCCTAGTCTCAGATTTCTAATTTCATTTCCAAATGTAGGGTACTGGGCATCAATTTTCTTCCATTGTGGACAATCAGCTGGATGACGTATTTTTCCATCACATACCCGCTCATCAGCATGCCATCTTAACCTTTTTGCATCATGTGAATTAGCAAATAAACGTTTGAAACGAGGAATTATAGAAAGATACCAAAATACCTTTGAAGGGAGCTTTGTAATCTCTACATCAGCTTGTGATTTTTCTTTCACCTTATACCGTGATGTCCCACATTTGGGACACTCTTTCAGAAATTCATATTCCTTCCTATATATAATGCAGTCATTCGGACATGCATGTATTTTCCTGTATCCCAATCCCATCGGGCATAATATTTTTTTGGCCTTATAATGTGAATCTGGAAGATCGTTATCTTTTGGAAGAATGTCTTTCATCAATTGTAGCAGCTCTGTAAAACTTCTGTCACTCCATCCATGTTTCGCCTTCAGGTTAATCAATCTTAACACCGCCGACAAAACCGTAAAATCTGTACAACCAGGATATAATGGTTTTTCGGCATCACCATATAGACGTGCAACTCTCGGTTCTATCTCAATTTGTTCTGCTACAATATCGCGAATCATTTCATCAATTCCATCGGAGTTACCATCTTGCGATTCATTATCATCAGTGACATTCTGTCCAGTTTCGCCATGCCAAATCCAAGGGTTGTAACTCGGATTGAAACCATGACAAATCAGATGATCTTTTATCTCTCTACTTTTCAACTTCTTCATATTCAGACATTTCAGGCATGGACAGAAAAAAATGTCACTACTTGGAACATTTCGTTTAGCAAATTCCAAAAAGGCATCAACACCTTCCTCATATTCATTGCTCATTCGATGTGCCGTAATCCAACTTCGACTCATTATTACCTATAAAAAATAGCAAAAATATATATATTTTTTAGATAAGACAAATATATGTTTATATTAAAAAAATCATAATTTGAATATAACAATTTTGAAATATAAAACAAATCGATGTGTAAACCCCCCTGGACACCCCCCGACCCCTCTGGACAGCCCCCCACCCCTCCTGGACACAACCCCCCACCCCCGACCTGCTTGGACACCCCCCTGGACACCCCCCAACCCTCTGGACAGCCCCCCCACCCCTCCTAAACACCACCCCCACCCCCTACCCCCTTGGACACCCCCCTGGACACCCCCAACGCCCACCCACACCCTTGGACAGCCCCCCACACCCACCCACCCCCTTGTAAACCCCCCTGGACACCCCCTGACCCCTCTGGACAGCCCCCCACCCCTCCTGGACACCACCCCCCACCCCCTACCCCCTTGGACACCCCCCTAGACATCCCCCAACCCTCTGGGCAGCCCCCCCACCCACCCGGACAACCCCAAATACCCTCTGGAGAGGCCGCCACCCACTTGGACAGCCCCCCACACCCATCCACCCCCTTGGACAGCCCCCCACACCCATCCACCCCCTTGGACACCCCCCTGGACACCCCACCGACCCCTCTGGACAGGCCGCCACCCCCTTGGACAGCCCCCCACACCCACCCATCCCCTTGGACACCACCCTGGACACCCCCCGACCCCTCTAGAAAGCACCCCCACCCCTCCTGGACACAACCCCCCACCCCCGACCTGCTTGGACACCCCCCTGGACACCCCCCAACCCTCTGGACAGCCCCCCACCCCTCCTAAACACCACCACCCACACCCTACCCCTTGGACACCCCCCTGGACACCCCCCAACACCCACCCACGCCCTTGGACAGCCCCCCACACCCATCCACCCCCTTGGACAGCCCCCCACACCCATCCACCCCCTTGGACACCCCCCTGGACACCCCACCGACCCCTCTGGACAGACCGCCACCCCCTTGGACAGCCCCCCACACCCACCCATCCCCTTGGACACCACCCTGGACACCCCCCGACCCCTCTAGAAAACACCCCCACCCCTCCTGGACACAACCCCCCACCCCCGACCTGCTTGGACACCCCCCTGGACACCCCCCAACCCTCTGGACAGCCCCCCCACCCCTCCCAAACACCACCACCCACCCCCTACCCCCTTGGACACCCCCCTGGACACCCCCCAACACCCACCCACGCCCTTGGACAGCCCCCCACACCCACCCACCCCCTTGTAAACCCCCCTGGACACCCCCGACCCCTCTGGACAGCCCCCCGCCCCTCCTGGACACCACCCCCCACCCCCTACCCCCTTGGACACCCCCCTGGACATCCCCCAACCCTCTGGACAGCCCCCCCACCCACCCGGACAACCCCAAATACCCTCTGGAGAGGCCGCCACCCACGTGGACAGCCCCCCACACCCATCCACCCCCTTGGACACCCCCCTGGACACCCCACCGACCCCTCTGGACAGGCCGCCACCCCCTTGGACAGCCCCCCACACCCACCCATCCCCTTGGACACCACCCTGGACACCCCCCGACCCCTCTGGACAGCCCCCGACCCCTCTAGAAAGCACCCCCACCCCTCCTGGACACAACCCCCCACCCCCGACCTGCTTGGACACCCCCCTGGACACCCCCCAACCCTCTGGACAGCCCCCCCCCCCCCACCCCTCCTGGACACCACCCCCCACCCCCTACCCCCTTGGACACCCCCCTGGACACCCCCCAACACCCACCCACACCCTTGGACAGCCCCCCACACCCACCCACCCCCTTGTAAACCCCCCTGGACACCCCCCGACCCCAAATCCATGCACTTATGCCATGGTTGTGTGTGAATAAAGTAGTAACAACTGTAAAAGGGCAACCCATCCAAATGGACACGGCCCAACCCTCTCGGGGATTTATAGAAAACGATGAAAAATTAGTGAAATCATAAAATTACTCAATATTGAAAGTCGAACAAATAGATCTAGGGATGATAAATAAGATTATGGTGCCAAAACGAGTTAAAAGGGTTCGCAATCGAAGAATCTTAGCTAGTTTCAACAAAAAAATCACAACACATATATATTTACTATCCGCGAAAAAAAACGAACGAGTGGGAGGATTACCTGAGTGCTGCGAGTTTAGATGATTGATCCGAGGAGATTAAATATGAGAAACGATGATCGCAAAACGAATCTAAACCAAAGAAATGGACGAGCCGATTCGGGTTTACGCGCGAGAGAGACGAGTCGCGACTGTCGAAGGTAAACTCGCGAATGACAATCCACGGGTCTGGGTAAATTTTTAATTGAGTTATCACGTCGGTTATTCAATAACCGACGTGATTATTGTTTTAAAAACATTTATAACGTCGGTTATTTCAATAACCGACGTAAAAAACTTCCTCCGATTCATTGTTTACGTCGGTTATATAATAACCGACGTAAAAAATGGCTCAAAATCCGCGTTTTTTTACGTCGGTTATGGAATAACCGACGTCAAAAACATCTGCGGATTCTTTTTTTACGTCGGTTATTTTATAACCGACGTCAAAAATCCTTCAAAAACCGCGTTTGTTACGTCGGTTATTCAATAACCGACGTGAAAGGGCCTTCGAAAACCGCGTTTTTTACGTCGGTTATAAAAATAACCGACGTAAAAAACGAAGCCGCGAGATTAATAACGTCGGTTATTTGTATAACCGACGTTAAATGTGTACCGAACACAGGTTTTTACGTCGGTTAAGAAATAACCGACGTAAAAAACCTCGTTTTACATATTATGACGTCGGTTTTATATAACCGACGTAAAAAATGGTGACGTAAAAAACGTTTTCTGCACTAGTGAAACTCTCAAATCCTTTAAATAATTATATGTTTACATATTCCTCTAATCTAAGAATAGATTTCCTTGATTTCTAGACAACAACATTATCTTTGGAATTTATAGTAATTAAATATTTACCTAGAGATATGTTTTTTTGAAACATACCTAGATATTTAATATGTTTATACTCTATAATGTGTGAATTTTTAATAAGCGTGTGATCATGTGATGGGTTCCTCAGGGATTCAAAATTGTTAGTGGATAATGTTATCGCTAAATTTCATGGTGAGTTTTTATATAAATTGATGATTGACTTGGTTTTATTTAAGAAGGGTATACCTATAATGGTGGGTGAGTGGGATGGTTTTCTATATTTATTTATGTTTAGTACATAAAACTATTTTGTGAAAATCAAGTTCAATGATATGACTAGAAAATCATCCATGTCTCCTATGAGAAAATATGTGGATTTCTTAACCTGTTTTACCCCTAGTCTTGTAGAATTTTGTTTTATTGTATGTAAATAAGTTAAACTAAGTGAGATATAACATTGATAGAAGCACATAAATCAAATAAGGCATCATATAAATCCATGTAACCAATAGTGAATGGGATAGAAAATGTGTATAGATGTTGATGCTTTGTGGGATGTTATGGAGTGATGAAAGTTGAGACACTTCTTCCCAAGTTAACCCTTTCATTCCATTAAATCTTACTCATTCTTGGTAAATCTCCATGATTAACTTACCATACATTGGAATTTTTTGAGAGCTTATAGAAGGTTGAATTGTGATATACACTTTTTTGGGAAAGTTTTTCAAATTTATCATTGAAGTTATTACTCTTGAATATGTTTTCATTGTATTGTTATTAATGAGAAAGGTAATGGAAGACCTTTATTATCCCTTTTTATATTTTATAATGGTATATATTAACTATTTATTCTTGTTATATCCATATCCTATTCAAAATTATTATCTTCTTCTCAGGGATGGTTTTTATGAATCTATCCAAAATTTCCAACTTGTTTTTCATCAAGTTCTAGTTATTTTGGATCAAAATCAGGTGCGTTGGGTGGATAGATTTAATTTACACTTATTTTTGTTATAATACTATCATTTCATATTTTATTGGAGATTGATTGGGATGGTAATTTTAATTTTTCTTTTGGGTATTATTTTTATAGGACTTATAGTCTCATTCCTCAATTCCTCTACTTTAGTTCTTAGCTTCTTTACTTTAGGTATCAGTTGTTTCTATACAAGTGTTTTTGTACTAGGTGTGGGTGGTTTAAATGGTATATTATTGACATAAAAAGGTATATTTTTTATAGATGGTTTTTTTAATATTTTTTTATTATTTGTTTTATCGATGTGGGTTATAGAATAGTGGGTTTTTCTACGAAAAGGGTGGTTGTTGTTGGTATTGGTTTAGTTTTGGTGGCCAAGACTTATTTCATTGGTTAATAAATCCATATAATACATGATAATTTTATATCCAAACTTTATTCTATTGTTAAAATTTCCTTGGATGGAATGTTGCTGCAGATATTTTTGTTCCCCACACCACAAAACATTGGTCAGTAAAATGGTTAGTGTATGACCATAAACAACTTAACTTGGCCAGTGTTTATTGGTCACTAGTTTGTTTAAAATCCATTTTCCTCAAAATATTTGTTATCTATTCATGTTTATATTCTAATAATATATTGGA
The DNA here is from genome assembly GCA_963277665.1 of Viscum album. Lineage (NCBI taxonomy): Eukaryota > Viridiplantae > Streptophyta > Magnoliopsida > Santalales > Viscaceae > Viscum > Viscum album. Next base: position 398,947,199 of record OY728158.1, read on the forward strand.
GTTAAAATTTCTTACCTCATGAATACCTCTGGTACAAGTATAACTTGGGCTAATTTATTGTAATTTTCGACCAATCATACCAATCAACCCCTTGGTTTCCATTGGTGATTTTTCAATCAAGGATTATCCATATGTTTTATCTAGTAATATTCTATAATTTTCTAGTATTTCTTGATAAAACATAAAAAGTTATTATCCTTTATTACTTGATGTGAGAAGTCGGCACATATCCTCTTAAACATTTCACAATAATCAATGATAGTCCCTTAATAAGATTGTATAATAATATTAAACTCTTTTTTATGATTTTAATTATAGAAGAGAGGAATAATTTCTAAAGAAGAAATCTATATACTCCCTTATACTCCTGAAATTAACCTTATTTCAGGCTATGCAACCATTACTTAACTTCTTTTTTAAGTGAAAATGGGAATTACCTCTACTTAACTTACTACCCATCCACTCATATATTTTTAAATATAGAGAAACATGGATAAATTCATTGATGTGAGTGTTTTAATATTCTCCTACATGACTATGGATCATTTGTAGCTATTTAATCAAAATATTGATTAACTCTAAATAATTTTATAAAATATACATAGCAATATGATTGTTTCGTTTTGTGAATTATAGGGAATATAGGTCCTATAAGGTCTAATTTGGTTTAGTTTCCATCATGGTAAGATAAATATGAAATCTAGATGTCTCAATAGAGTCCATAAAGTAAAGTTATTCAAATTCAACTTGTATGATTAAACTCCAAAACCTAGTTATTAAATTTCTTTTAATTTTAAGATTAGAAGGGAAACATTTATTATTAAAAGTTCTAGTTATGAAGTTTAAAAGTTAAATTTTTTGGAACTATTTCTCTAAAAATAGTGTTATGTATTGACATAATACTTATCATGGGGAATGTAAAAGGTAATTATTCCCAAGGTTAAATGTAGTATTAGTGGTAATAAAAGGTTTTTCTCTAAATTGGAGTATTAAAAAATCATATTCACATAATAAAACGTGTGTTTTGAAAGTGTTTTGGTTTTAAAAACAAAGTACATCAATAAAGCAAGAGTTTGAAAACAAGATGGTAAAAGGCTGATTGAGTCATGGTTGGAAATCCATTTTAAATGCTATAATAGACTTTAAAAAAGTTTTACTTCTATTCTTATTATTTTATAAATTAAAGAATCCTCAATTGATCATAAAACATACATGTTTAAAGATTATTGTAGAGACTGGTCTGAAAAGGATTATTTCTTGGCCATCTCAACTACCTATTGTTGTGAAAAGTATTTGAGAAACTAGAAAAACAAACCTATATTAAATTTACATGGTAATAACCAATCTAGTTCTGGTTTTCTTGGGATATTCTAAAGTATCTCACTTCCTTCATAAAAAAGAAAAAATCACTAGATTATCACTATCAAATGCGATTTATTCCTTCATGAACAACATTAATTGAATATAGGGAGATTAAAATTGATCAACCCTAAAATTAAATAATAGACAAGGTCAAAACCTTAAATAAAATTTATTAAATATGTTAAAAATATAGTAAAATTCGAAATCAATTAATAAAAGATATTATAATTCATAAAAGGTGGAACTCAAGTGATAAAAAAGAAAAAACTCCCCTTTACTAATCTCTCATATTTTTTTATTCTATTTAATGTGTATTAGAGATGAACTAAGAAGAGGGATACATTAAAGAATATATAAAATAAAAACTAAAAACAATAGTAGTTGCAGTAATTAACTCTCCATCACATACTCTCAATTGAACCTCATCCTCATCCTTCTTCAACCTTCTATTATATTTATAGATTAAAAAATTTATTTTCCTTTAAAATATAAAATCCTAAGAAATGTTTTCTTTTTGAATTTTTAGAATTCTATAGTGCTTAAAATCTATACACAATCATATCTTCCTACAAATCCCAAAATTTATTCCCTTGTTATTGATTTAAATATTTTTCATATTATGATCTATTTAGACACCTATTATTAGTTTCATTCATTCTTAAGTGGATGTCTAAGTCCTTATATTGAAGCACAAGTGAGATACCTAGAGTCATATTTTGATTGTCCTTCTACTAATTTTCTCAAAGTAATAACACATACTCACTATAGAATAACACATATACAGGTTAAAATCAAACATATATAGAGAAGGATTCAATCATATATAGAGGAAATGATATATACAGAGAGATAGATTCACTCATATATAGAGGAAATTACAAATACATCGAGACATATTCACTCAAACATATGTTAAAAATGATACATATTCCAAGACAAAATGGATCATATTAACTAATACCTTTTCCATTTTATCATGATCCATTACGGAATATTGATCCTTAACAATCCACAATGAATAACCACTTTCATTAATAGTATTAGTTTCAAGCATAATATCCAATTTCACATTCCATGCTCTTATAATTCACAATAGAAATATAAATAATAATTAGTAAAAATCCATTCTAAAAATTATATCAATAAATTATATAACTAATTCATGTATTTCTTAAAATATTCAGACATTCAAATGATTTGAAACATTAATTCCAAAACTTATTAGAACCAAAAAAATTAATAAATATAAGGGAATAAAATAAATTGAATGTTAATAAAATATTATGAATTTATGGGCTATGTGTCAAACTTATCCACGCACTCTGACTCTAATAACCTATTGGTTGACTAAGAGAATCGAGACACCAGTTTAAAGGAACAAGAAATTACATGTGCATAATATGGGGATAAGTCCATAACATTATATATATTTCTCAAATTCGCTCCCCAAATATTCTTTATTTACCATGGGTTATCTTGTTTAAATTTCATGATGTTTCTTCGCAAACAACCTGCTATGGTTTTGGGATAGGATTATGACATGTCTAGGATAGTTATTGAGACCCTTTTCCCTGATTAGTTTAAAAAGGGATTTTATTCAAGGTCCTATTCATGAGGTGTTTCCACTGGGTGTGTGAGAAACAATACCACCACCTGTTATGAAGCATGCAAACCCACATCCTTATATAGGAGTAAAATTTTCTCTCCATGTTGAGTAGTAGGTTTTTCCTCTGGGTCAGGATGAGGATTTGTCGTAGCTAATCATGCAACAAAAGTTTCAATGATAGACTATTCCTAGTATTCTATGTGAATCTGACCCTCAAGATGTATTGGACTATCTAGAGACATTGGTTTTTGTGATACATCTTATTTGGACACCCACTGACCATATGGTAGTATTAGTAGTTAGTCTCCTCTAGGGTGAAACTAGTCATTGGTGGTCTTAGATCATCCAGACAAATAATGAGGATAATCATTCCTAGATAGATATTGGGCATCTATTTTTAGAGGAGTACTTCTCAACAATGTTGATCTTTGTTTGTTTTCAAGAGCGCCTAGAGTTACAGAAAGGTGGTATGATAGTGACCGATTATGCATCAAGATTTAATGATATCACACAATATTCCATCAATATATTATTTCATGGATTCTTCCATGCATTATTTTTTGAGAAATCCCTCTACAAGGATATACATGAATTTTTTATTCATCCAAGCATCCCCTATTATGCTAGGATGTTGGATTGAACCGTGATGATAGATAGATTCCTACTGGAAGGGAAAAAAGATGTGGTTTCTAGAAGTGGTCAACTAGTGGAAGATGCATCACTCACTATTTCTCATTGATAGGAATTAGATTCCCCATATTGGATACAAACTCGTATCTATTCTTAGACCTAAGGGTTGAAATCTCAAGGTATACACAGGGATCCAGTCAACAGAGAGATAGGAATTGTTTTTCTTATAAAGGATATAGACATATGGCATGTTAATGTGTGACCAATTGTGTTGTTTAAGGAATCCGAGTAGTGGATGGTCCTTCATAATAGATCCCACTACATGACCAAGGATCTCATGGTAGACTAGGGGTCCTTAGGGAGGTGTTTTTTGATAAAGTATTCAACAAATAATATGGTGGAGGATCTAGAGGAGGAGTGTATTATGATTCACTCTTACCTCCACCACCCCCTCCAGTCCTCACCTTGTTCTAAGGGTTGGTGGTCAAGGACATGGATGGATGATGACTATGGATGTGTTTGACTAAGTGGTGCCTGAAATGATATAAATAATTATCTATGTCCTATAATCTTTGACACTGATGCTTGTGTACGTAGGCATGATCAATTCATTCATTTCTATTTCCTTGTTTTGGGACAAATAGATCCCATTAGAGCACGTAGCCTATCGATATGGATAAATACACATACAAGGATTGATCCATCACTCACTCACATCTTCCAATAGTGCTAGCTTACTCATTATGGTAAAATGTTCTCATTAGATATCATAGTGGATTCTACAAGGTTTTATAATATCACCTTTTTAATGGACTAGATACCATTATTACGTTCCCAAAAAAATTATTTCCTTCATAGAGTGGTTTACTTTAAAGTGTATGGATTTAGATTATCTTTTCTGGGATATTGGAAATTTTAGATGAAGCATGCATGGATTCTTCATAAGAAGATTCATTTGAACAACCATCAGTTTATGAGTTTGGATATTTTTGCGGTAGATACCTTCAGTGATCAACACCAAATTGTGGTTGAGGTGTTCATGAAATTATATTCTATGGATGTACTTAGATTTCTTGCTCAGTGAGAGGTCATATTTTTTATCTATCTACACCCCAAGGAAACTTCAATTTTTTCTAAAGCTTATCAGATGGCCCCAACTATGGTAAGAAAGATATAGGTGAAACTGGAAACGGTTATGGAGAAATTTTTATCATACCCAAAGTGTCACCATGGGAAGCCCCAGTGTAATTCTCTAAAAAGGAAGATTGGATCACGAGGCTTTGTGTTCATCACCTGAATCAGGTGACAATCAATAATAAGTATCCTCTACCCATGATTTATTACCTCTTTGACTAGATAAAGTGAGTAATGTGGTTATCAATATTTCATCTTAATTATGGATATCACTAGCTTTAGTTTCATGAGGATGAAATCACAAATTTATCTTTCTGATGGTGTTATGGACATTATAAGTACCTACTGATGACATTTGGTGTGACAAGAACCCAAGATGCGTTTATGGGCCTCATAGATTGGATCTTCTAGTCCTTCTTGGACTAGTTTTTGGTGTTGTTTATTGATAAAATCTTTATCTATTTGGAATTAAAGGTAGATAATGTGGAACATCTGAGGATGGTCCAAAAATTTTAATGCACCAGATTTACAAGAATCTCTCAAAGTGTTTGTTATGGATTTTTGAGTTCATTACCTAGGACATAAGTCAAATTGGATATATAATAGATGAAGATAAAGATAGTGTTAGCTTAGGATCCACCCAAGAGTGTGTCTAAGGAGCATATTTTTATGGTATTAGGGTTTTACTACTAGAGATTAGTGATTGATCACTCCAGTATAATACTTGATATTTTTTAATAGTAAATAAACCTTTCATAATTATATTTTTTCACAATTCACACTTTATTATTTCATCATAATATTACAACACATATTGATAAAAAAATACATTAAGTAGTTATATTTATAACATAATCTAAACTGGTGTGATAAATCATGTAATAATGTGTGGCAACATCATAATCTTATACTCTGATAGAGCATAGTTGAAAAAGAATAAAAAGTTTTTGAGATACATTGATATTAAGAAGAAAAAAATAAACATCAAAGTTGATATCATGTAAAAACATATAGAATTAAATGAACATATTTATAGGTTTTTATATAGTACCATTGTACATTATGATCATTGATCCACATGACCATTATCAATATGACAATTGGTGGTATATTGATTAAGAATTAAACATTGGGATATGTGTATATTATGGGTAATAATGAGATTTAATTATTATTGAAAATTTTAATAATAGAATAAACAATTAATATCATTTCTTATAAAGTTCATTTATTCGATATTATGAAGTAGGTAGCATCACTAAAGCTTTCCCTTGACCAAGCCCATCTAAAACTCCAACAACTGAACCATATGTGGGAGAAGTTTATATTAGTGGAGATCACTATCTGATAAATGTTTCTTGAACTACCTCATGAAAGTATCAATAATTAACTCCTTAAACATAGGTAATACACTAATATTATTAGATTTTATGCATCTAGTGGTTAAGTTGTGTTAGAATGTAAATTATTTAAGAAATTAAAGGGATGTTTACTATTATACCTTATTTTTTGAATGTATCAATGCAACCTAAAATGAATAATATGGGTAAATGGAAAATTAATATGATAAAACGTATTATAAACTAATAATTTGGTTATTAAAATTAGATACAGGACAAATTTGGTAATTTTTTGTTAAAATATTAAAATACGTTAAAAATAGTGGAATATGGTAAAATATAATAGATATGGTAAATATGGTATATATGACATCATATCTATGTAATAGAATCATTTCAGAAATTTATGTTTTATTTCACAATTTGTTACACTAATAATTATAGTGGGTCATTAAGGGTAGTAGAGGCGCACGATGGTTATAGTAGGGCACTAAAGGAAAGTGGGAAAATAAAATAATTAATAAATTATTACTTGAATTTCACTCACCAAAACTATAAATACACACCCCACCTATAATTATAAAAAAATGGAATTTTACTCTTTATTTATCTCTTAGGATTCTATCCCCTAGCTCTCTATTCATTCTTGAAGATTGTTTTTGGATCTAAGGTCGAGTTGAAATCTAAGAATCTCAATAGAGGTAAGGGTTCAAATTTCTCTATCTTCATTTCCTATTTGAATTTATTTATTTTTAATCTCTATTAAATATTAATTTTATATGATTATATGAAATGTATTCACATTATTATATTCCCATTGAACTATAATCATGGATACATTACCCAAACCCTGTAATTTATACCCTTTTTGTAAGTCTTTATTATGCTGATGTAGGGGTCGATTTTCTAACTCTTTACAATGCATATTTACATTTCCATTTTCATATGATTTTTAATATACAAGATATTATTCAATTACTATTTTCATCTAATAATATGCTCCATCCTTATGATATCTCACCCAAGTGATCATTCCATTCACTCGCATTATTCCCAATTCATAAGCCACTATTATACCCAAACCTTCTCATATCCATAGAAATCCAATACTTTAGTTAAGTAAAAAGAGTATTATTTTACAAGAAAATAAATCATTATTTGAATAAAAGAAACTGGAAATTGTTTTAGAGCATATTAATCAAGGGGTAATAACCCCAAAAATAGTTGGTCAGGTATATCCTGATTATCATCTGGGAGCATGAGGATTGGTCCCTTACTCCACACCCAGTTTGATACTCTCGGGGTATATGCTATGGATAATTATCACACTAATTGTAATAAAAAATATATCATTTATATGGTGTTGTATAATGTAATTATTTCTTTGGCCTCATACCATTTCAAATATAATTTACTAATTTCATTGAAATTCCATCATCTTGATAAATAATTGTTAGTTATAACATCATATAAATCACTTATTGTGGGTACTTTTTGAAAACTATAAATCCCTAATTATTCCTTATATATATTGAGGTAATTAATTCCAACATTATTATTAATTAATTAGATTTTTAAATATATTAATGACCCATATGATATATTGTTTCATATATGACTATCATGTATGATAAGTTCTATTAGGCTAATATGTCATTCAGTTCTATGTAGTTTATCATTAAAAGTTATGTATAGACCATAATCATTTATTATGTTGTTAAATGAATTAGAATTTTATATTAAAACTGGACCCAAAAATTATATATCACCTTAGTTCACTTTTATGACTCATAGGGCAACTAAAATTGGGTAATGGGAGAATCCTCCCCCTTTATGTATAATGTCTTAGTATAATACCTTGACGATATGATTATGATGTCCAAAATTATGTAATTTTTTTTTTATTTTTTTTTATGAAATCCATGTTATTATGTATTTCCCATTTTTCCATGGATTATAATTTTTTATTAATTTTTAGTTCTATAATTATACTCATGATGTTTCCTATGACATATTAATCCTTTAGTAGTTTTGGGTGAATGATTTCCATTACTAGGAATTTAATATCACAACCTTTACTTTGTTTTCCCATTACCAAAGACAAATAAGTGGAATTATATGACTAAACATATCTAAGGATATCATTATGGAATAAATATTTTTATTTTTATATTGTAAAATATCAATTTGTAATATATTTTTAATCTATTTTGTCTCTTTAGGACTACTAGATCTTTATCATTATAATTTAATATTTTTTACTCTATTTTCCATGTAATAAATAATCCATCAACTATGGGAAACTAGAGTTGGGTGATTATAATTAGTATTATAGGAAGGTTTAGTATAAACCTTAGGAACTAGATTTAGTAAAATGCAGGTAGATGAAAAAAACATTCTACTAGAAAATTTATATAAATTATTCTAGAATTGTCTTGAAACTATACAATATAAGTCATTTTATAAGTTTATTAATTAATTGATAACATTATTTTACATAATATATCTTTCTAGGAGAATAAAAAACTAGGACAAAAATAAAGTAAAATGAGATGATTTCTTCAATAATTAGAATAATAGAGTAAATATTAGTACTGAGAAAATTATAACCATTTTAGGATAATTGACTCAGGTTATGAAAAATACCCTAGCCCACAAGGATCATCTAGTTTCACCTTAAAAGGTATCAACCACATTAGAAAATTTTATATTGTACAACCTCCACCATTTAGTGGAACCAATAATCCTATGGAGGCAAAAAATGGATTAAGCCTCTAGAGAATTTTTTTTGAAATTAAAATGCTCTAATATGGAAAAATTCTTTATGAGTGTATATCATCTAAGAGGTGATATTGGAAAATTGTGGTTCTTAATTAAAAATAATAAGGAATCACAAGAGATTGATAATAGGAATATAATTCATTCAATTTTATGTTTCTAGAAAAATATTTTCCATGACAGTAATGTGTAGAGATAGAAAGTAAATTATTGAACCTGAGACAAAAAAAATATGAGTCAATGGTTAGGTATGAGGAAAATTTTATATTTTTTATCATGTTATGTTTTGTATTATTTTTTATACCCTAAAAGTAATTTTTATATCTTATTTAATTTTTTAAATCCTAGTCTTTGAAGATCCTTGGTGTCTCAAAATATCTAAACAAACAAGGAAATAGTAATAAGTTTTATCAAGAGAAAAAAATGAGTACTCCAAATATTTTTCTTATAAAGGGAAACCATAAAATAATATGATATTTAATCTCTATGTTGATATATAGGATGAAAAGGAAAATAAATACTAGAGTTCCCTATGTGTAATAATTGTGGAAAAACTCCTGGGAACCATTTTAAGGGGATTGTTTTTCTACGTCAAGTGTAGAGATAAATGTCATCTGAATCATGAGTGTAAATGAAAGAGGGAAAAAACTAATTTACAATGTTTCAATAATAAGTATATGTTTAATTACTCTAATCAATTCCATATGTGATAAGGGATTCTTCCAAATAATAGGCCTTAAAATCATGGTCATGCCTTTTCTATAACAACTAAAAATTATGCTTCAAATAACCTGATAGCTGGTAATTTGATTATACATTCAAAGATAGATAATAAATTATTTGATTTTCGATATATGAATTCATTTATATTATGTATTTTTTTAAATAATATTCAATCACCCTTAAAATACTAAGGAATAATTTATCCAATATAACATCAAATGGTACATTGATTACAATAGTGGTACACTATGCTGTTTAAATTAGGATGCATGGTTGTTTTCTAGTTTTTAATCTAATTATTATACCTATTATGGATTTCGATATAATCTTGGGGATATATTGGATCTCAAATTAAAATGAATAATTTATTATAGGGATAAATAGGTCATAATTAGCAATTCATGTAAGGCATTACTATCTTTTTAAGAGAGATGCCATTACTTTAATATTGTCTTGAAATGCCTCCAACAGCTCAACCTAATGAAATTATTGGGAAGAATATGGATGGAACTAAATCTCTATTGGGTAAGGGTTTAATAAAAATACAAGAGGTAAAATTTTTGCGAGAATGTATTTTTTAAAATTTGTTGCTTCCTCATATGTTCAATTTCCATTTTTGTGTGTTAGGTGTGTTTTAGTGGAGGATAGGGGTGATTTCATGGTGGTTGAAGGTGTAGTAGATGTTTTTTTGGATATTCATGCTGTGAAAATTTTAAAAGATATTAATTGGTGATTTTATGCTTATAAAGATAGATAATTCATGACTTCTTTTCAACTTAGGGGTGTATCATGAAATGGATTCACTTTGTGAAAGGCAAATTCACATTCTGTAAATAATTAGAGCTTAGTTGGTGTGAATTTTACTAGATGTTGGAAAAATGTGAATAAACATCATTAATTTGATACATGATGTGAAAGTGTCATGTTCTAGGTTATTTTACAACCCCTTCTATTGTTTTTATTAGATTTTTTCATACATCTTTCTCTCTCGTTTTGTATAAACCCTAAGAGTCTTAAAGATATCTTTTATCCCTATTATCCCTTTCTTCAATCCTTGGATTCGAGGGGATGTCCATTGGTAATCCATGGCGAGTTATAATCTCATTCCCATGGGTTTCCTTATATTATTCTTCATAAATCCACTATACTGGTGTAGTTTTGGTTTTTGGTGTGCATGTATAGGTTTTTTTACAACCCTTTGGTGATGTTTAGGTTGATCTATGATTTCTTTATGTTACTATGATTTTTGGTACTTTTTTCTTCTCCCTATAGTGCATAGAAATATTGTAATTCTTCCTTGAGGTAGAGATCCTTATTCTCACATGTTTATGTACTATGTATGAGATATTCATGTTTTTTCTTTCCTTTGGGGGAATAATAAGAGTTGTTTTAATTTTATAATTAATTAGAATATCTAAAATTTATGGTAATGGGGATTTATCACAATATTTAATACTTTTAAATATGGTTCTAATGTTATTATTCAGGTATATTGCAAATTCTGGAAATAACGGCTCTTAGGAGCCTTGTTTGTGTTGTAGTTGTAATGTTATAATGACCCTTGTTGTGTTTTCATGTGATCGCACCTTGAATAAAAGGTTAAAGAACTTATATTTAGATAATAATTGGTTTCCCTTGGACATTTGTTATATGTGATAACACCCATTCTAAATAAACAAGGTATGTGATAATGCCCCTAAATAATAGTGAAAGTAGGTTTGGGTTGTTATTGTGTATTTGTTCTTGTTGTGTTTTCCCTATGTGGTTTGGGATATTTTTCAGTGATGTTAGTGACTGAATGAGTTTTTTAATACATGGGGCATTGATATAATGGTTTTCTAGCAAGTATATGATGTGGGAATCTATGTCATGTGGTGCAATGAGGTTGTGGCATAGTGGTCATGTCATAGTGGATTTGGCGTAGTGGTTTCGGTGCAGTGGTTGTGGAACATTGGTTGTGGAAAAATGGTTGTGGTGCATGCCAGTTGTTTTTGTGTGAGGGATGAGATGTTTTATTGTGTGGAGAGATGGCTTGGTTGATTTTACATGATGCCTATAGTGGATGTGTGGTGTTGTGGTAGTGGGTATGCGAGTTAGGTCAATTGTAGCATGGATTGGCTGAGATAGTTGTCTAGTTATCCCTGGCATGAACTGTGATGATAGACGAAAAAAATAGTATACTAGATAAATGAGATGGATTTTGAGTAGTTTAATGGTAGTTGGGTAATCTAATTGAATAAATTAATGAGGTGTGTAATGTGAAATGAGATGGATAATGAAAAAAAGTGGTGAAACCTATAATTGAAGGTGACCATTGTTGTGTGGCCTTGTGGTGTGGATGTGTTGTGCGTTTCATATAGTTGTGTTAATGGTTGTGATAGTTGATGTGTGGTACGTGGATGTGATGTGGTGTATTCTAGTGTTGGTGATGTGGACCCATAGTTTGGGTATTCTGTGTAATCTATATACAATGAATGTTTATGTTATTACATAATATCCCCACCCATGTTGGATAACCTTAAAAATGAGCATAGTTGTTGAGTTTTGGGTGTTTTCTCCAACATCTATGATGTTAGTGATATGGATGTCTAGACAGCTATTCTTCCTCGCTCTTCAATTAGCAGTGATGTGATGGCCTAGGTGTCTATGGGTGAGATGTGATGTTTTGGACTAGGTGTCCGTATGAGGGATGTGATTTGGTGTAATGTGTTACCCCGTGTGTCTATGAGTGATATGAGATGTGATATGTGGTAGGGTCATGAATGGTAGGATTAGGGAATGAATTTATTGTCCTTCACATTCTGGATATCACACTGCTCTAGTTCTAGGTGTGATGTGATGTATTACCTCGGTTTTTATGGGTAGGATGTGATATGATTTCTGGCCCAAGTTTCTATGGGCAGGATGTGATATGATGTGATCGGTAGCCCATGTGTCTGTGGTTAGGATATGATGTGGTGTGATACATGTGGAAGGGATGAGAGCATAGGACTTTTGAGATTGGGGTGTGAGAGTGGAAAATTAGTGGGGAAGCTGCATTAAGGATCCTTGATTTGTTATTACCTTGATTCTATTTCATTATATTTGATGTGTGATTTGGTGGTAAATCCATGGTGAGGCTAGGTTTGGTTAGATGGCCTATATAGGTGCTATTTGGTATTTTTTTTGCACTAGTGCATTATCATGGTCTTTTCCTAGGTGCACCTGAGGCTTTGGTTATATACCTACTGAGTATAACTATTATACTCACCATATGTATATAGATTAATTTTTAGATTTCCATAAGGACTTTGGGGACAAAACAGGACATTACTAGCTCGGTTGGAGTTATTGTTGAGTCATTTTCATAGACCTATATTTTTGTGTTTACTTTGGATACTTATATATGTATCAGTTTTATAGTATTTATACATTGTGGGATGAATTGTGGTTTACCTTCATTTTGTATGCTAGAGTTGATTGGTGTGTATTTATTATATCTCCTCGCACTCTTTCATTTATAGAGTGTAATGCCTCCCAAATTGTGAGATTTGTATACCCTTAGTACTAGTAACCAACCCAGGGCTTATAGGATATGGGACTCAATGATCAGTATCTCTCTCTCCTCATTGTGGGATCTTTGGAGGGAGGGGGTTGTGACATAATTATATCAGAGGGGTTTCATCCAACCTGAGGTGTCATCGTGGGGTTCTCTTGTATTATTCGTTAAAAAGGAGGATGATATTTTGAAGTTGTGTATAGACTAATAGAGGTCTAATCCTATTATTTTAAAGAATCATTACCCTGTTCTGAGGATCGATGGTCTATTCTTCTACTTTATAGGAGATATCTTGTTCTCCAATATAATTATATCAAATGGATATCAATAGTTGAGCGTGAAATATAGAGATGATTAGAAGACTTACTTCAGATGTAGGTATTGTCACTTCAAGTTTGTAGTCATGGAATTCAATGTTATTAATAGACTATTCATGTTCTGGTGGATTATAAACTTTGTGTTCTATGAGTCCTTGGACTAGTTCATTATCATATTCATCGATGATATCTTGGCCTATTCTATGTCAAATGAGGAGCATGCCGAGCATCTAAAACATTTTTTAGGTCCATAAACACCACTATATTTATTGTAATTTTTTCATGGGTGAGTTCCTGATGTAATAGGTGATTTTCCGTGGACATGTGGTGTCTCAGAAAGGTGTATAAGTGGACCCATCTAAGGTCTATGTGGTTGTTTTTTGGGAAACACCTAAGAATGTGGTAGGTGTTCACATCCTTTTTTGTCTCATAGTCTGTTATCAGTTGTTTTTTCCAGATTTCCCTTGATGTTTAGCACCACAAACAGCATTCAACAAAAATGATAAAGGTTTTTTGTGGAAAATTATATGCCACGTAGTGTTCAGTTAATTGAAGGAGAAGTTGATTAATTCTCCGGTGCTTGAGTTTCTCAAGGAGGGTGTCTTGTTTGGGGGGTTTTTTTATGAATCCCATATGGTCTTGGGATGCATGTTGATGCATTATAGAGCAGCGATCCCTTATAGTTCTAGGACGTTATCTCCCCACAAGTATAACTATGCCACCCATGATTTATAGTTGGAAGTATTTGTGTCTGCACTAAATTTTTGGATGTATAACCCCATTGGTTAGTGTTTTATGGTTTTCACGACCCATAAGAGCCTGGGATGTGTTTTATATCTATAGGATATGAATCTATGCTAGTAGAGGTGGATGGAGTTTCTTTACGATTACAATTTTGAGATATCTTACACCCCCAAGAAAGGGTAACGTAGTTTCTAATGTGTTGAGTTGGATGTCCTAAGAGGGTGTGTCTCAGGAATCTCTGTGTAACACCCCAAGATTTTAGGATAAGTATCTTTTTAAAATTTAATGTATTTGATATATTATGTTACATAGAACACCGAGCTTAAACAAATGATTAAATATTATTATTGTGACATAGCCATTGAAATGGAAGGAATAAAGAGATTAAATAAATTGAATATATAGTTTAAATGTTTTTATAAAATTAACTCATTCGTTACTAGTTAATTAGAAATCAAAATAAAAAACAATTGAACATGAATAATGAGTTTTTCTAAAAATTATTTTTATAAACACAATGGAATTTTTTCCTAAATTAATCACTATCCTTGAATGATCTTAATGAAATGTATATATTACATATTTAATCAAATATTTTTAAATTCAATCAATACGTTTTATAGGCTCAAGATAAGAATAAATCCAATATTAAGCAAAAAAAGATATTGTTTTATAAAAGGTAATTTTACCATCTTTTAATGGAGCACATGTTAAGAAAATAAATTTTGATACTTTTATAAATTCTATTGAACAAAATAAACTTCATTTTTAAAATCTAAATGTCAAAATTATAATAGGGTGAAATTTTAGTATTTTTATGAAAATATTGATTTTCCAGTGAATAGTGAAAAATCCAAACTTTTATATAATTTTCATTTTCATTATATTAATAGTTTATTTATGATTTGAATAGTAACATCATCTATAAAATTTTACATAAAATTTTGGTATCATAGAAATTAAAATATGAGGGAATATGTAAACAAATGTTTTAAAAATGATAAATTAAGTGTTGGTATTTCTGTAAAGAGTAAATGTTTATTTATAATTTTATAATTGATATAATATTTTAAAAGAAAATTAATTTCAAAAAATAGATTCATAAATTAATACTTTTTTCTTATGATTATTAGATAATTTTATGATATATTAATTAATATTTAAAATTTTCATAAAATCTGTTATGATTTTCAAATCGGTATTTTTCGAATAAACGATGATTTTAAATATAAATTATATTTATCATATTTAAAATTTTATTTTCATAAACTGGATTCCATTTTTTCAATATTCACATTGAAAAATTGTTAGGGTGAATTTTTTATACTTTTCTAAAAATAGTTGAATTTTTTGTGAATAGTGAAATACAGTAATTTACGGTATATAAAATTATAAGTTAAATACACTATTTATTGATTAATTGATAAAGTAAGTACCATAATATCACAATACTATTATGTATTTACTATATTCAGTCATGGGAATTATAACTATTCATAGTCTTGAGCCAAAATAATAAACTAATGAATAAGATAATGAAAAAATACCTCTCTCCTCTACTATAAATACCACTTGTCACCACATCTTCTCCACACACCACCAAAGCTTTAATCTTGTTAAATATTTTCCAAATTACTCTCCCGAAACTCTACCCCATGTTATGGTATTTCTGGTATCACCTGAAATACCATTTAAAAGTTCCTTTTGGAGATTCTCAAGGAGAGGAATTCAAGAGGTAAAATCCCCTTTTGTTCTTTTAATTTTCTTTCAATTTATTTTATTTTATTATAATTTCCTCATCTCACTCTAGAAAGTGACATGATAACTATAGTATATCTTATATACTATAATGTTATTATTATAATGTATATCAACCATCAATTCTCTTCTCTTCCCTTTTTTTATTCTAAAAAACATTTTTTGTGAGGTGTCGATTTACGGCCTAATGCACGACGAGTTTTAATTTTTCAATTAAACCTTCAACACCGGTCATTAAAAAAATGAGTTTATAAAGACATTAATATATTTAATAAAACTTATTTAATGTTCTGTAACCTCTATATAATTATAATATTAATTTATAAGACAAAACTAGTTTGTGACGATCGAAAGACCACTAAAATAATCTAAAGGGCTAACAATAACGCTTTATCTAATGAATCATACTAAGATTTTGAAACAAAAAAGATATATAAGACCATTAAATATCCTTTATGTTCATTAATAACATATAATTTCAATTTTGGATAATGATTTCCATTTACATGATATTGCGTACATGTGTACAGGTGAACCAATCATTAAAACTAAGGAAATGAACACTCCTGAATGACGAAATTAAATTTTATAACTCATCTAAAAGACCATAAATGAACTTTAAAAAATTATAATAAATAAAATAAATGTTTAATAGGTTATTAATTAAATTATTAATGAATCTATGTTCATTATCCAAGACATTAATTACAAGTGTATAACACTTTTTTACATAAGGTAAGGGTTTTCTCATATCACTTTAATTTCTGTGAGATATTCCTTATTCACCACTATTTATATTATGTGGTGTATGTATAATTCCTTTTGATGATTTATATCATTAATATATTTATATTCATTGTATAAAATGTTTCATTTAATATTAAATAATTTTATGGGGCATACGGTTTGACTATTTGCAAAGTGGTAAGGGATTCTCCCGGAACTTCCTTTTTCATTTGGGTTATGCTTTATCTCTCTTTACCCCAATGTAATTATCCTTTATTTTTTTATAGTTATTGTAAATTATATTTATATGTTAAAAATTATTTATACATATCAATTCATATTTATTTTATGGGATAATACATGTTTTATAATGTTCTATTTTCAAGTCCTCCTGATAACCATGCCCAGTTAAAGGGTACTTCCTAATTCCTTACCCAATTTCAAGTACACTCCATAATCTATTTTAAATCATCAATCTTTTGATAAAATTGATATTTTTATCATGAAAAAATATCTTATCTCTTTTATAGTTTTATGTAAACAATTAAACCTTTTTCATCTTTAAAGACTCTTATAATTTCTCTTAAACCGCAGTGAAGTATACCATTACTAAAGTTTCTTAAAGACTATTTTTACAAGTTTCCAATTAAAATGGAAATAATTTATACCTCAAAAATACTTTCATTATCATTAAATTTTATTTATGGAATATAAATTTTTACAATATCATATTATTACAAGTACATATGATTTTCAAAAAAGTACTCTTCTTTAAAAGGTAAAAAGGGTATTTCTCTCAAGAATTCAGCGATGTTTTTATTAGAGTATTTTCATATTTTTCAACACCCTCTATTAAGTCATATGATTAATTGGTATTGATATTCTAAAATATCATCTACCATATTTTATAAAATGGTTTATTATTAGTTTGACAATGGTTGTGCTATCTTGACACCATTCACACAATTACTCATAATGGTCAGTGATTATATTCTCTGATTGGGAAAAGTTATTTAAATTAAAATTATATGTTATTTATGTTTCACCATATTAATATAAGGAATGAATTGAAATTATTATGTGATAGGTATGGAGTACTATAGACCCTTTATGAATTGGTAGGTCTCATGAGACAAACCAGATATGGGCTTGGCTGAGGCCTTACCCATTTTTTGAAATATGAATTTGGTTGAGGCCTTAACCATTTATTTCCAGATGTCTACGATGAGGCATCAATGTTAAGATTCACATGTAATTTTATTTTTCATTTCACCATTATGAAATTAATAATTGATAATCCATGTGATTATTTGACTAGTATACAATCCATGGTTATGTTTCATTCTCATATGATTATTTATATAGAATTATTAAATCGCCTTTTATTCTTACTATATTATTCTCAATATTATGTTTTAATGGCATGTATATTTAGTTATTCAGCATGAATTATTATTTATGTTTATTTATGATATATTTCTATTTATTTATTACCCTTAATGAGCATCTGATCTCACCCCATTCTTCTGTTTTAATTTTCCCAAGAATGTGAAGATGTATATTATGAAGGTCTTGGAGGGATAATATATGATTTTATTGGTGTTTCCAATGGCGTTTTTATATTTTATTTCATTTCATGTTGTATTATAATACTTATATTTATATCTAGTTTTCCAAATCTAATAAAAAATTCAGTCCTTTGGGATGAAATCTCTTATTCATAGTACCAATTTAATTAAGGTACCAGCTCTGGGATTGAGGAATTAGGGTCTTTATAGTTGGTATTAATTGATGTTAAGTAGAACTCATGAAAAATAGATTTAGAAAACATGCATTTGGAAAAATAACCCTAAGATATACTTTTAGGGTATGCAAATAAGAATATCCAAGAATTTTCCCAAGGCATAGATTAGGTGGATCATCAGGACAATAAATCCCTTACTGGATACTACAAGTAGATATGGTTCTAGAACAAATGTACCTAGGGTTAACAGCTCTAATAAGGTGCATCGATCCTGACTCGACATAACCTTGTATATGATAATGGGCCTTACTGTGCACTTTTTTTTACACTCCCAGTGGATATTCATAAGATAGTTAAGTTTTTCTTTATAAACCAATTTGAAGAATTTAAAAGTAAACACGTCCCCAAACAAAATCAGGTTTATAATTATGAGAGTAGCTATGAATAAATTTTCAGTTTATGTTATGATTTATCTAGTTTCAGATTTGGCATTATGATTCATAACCTAATTTAGTATATTCCATTGTTTAGAAATTTCACCTCATAGAAGGAATGGGAACCTCACCAATACACAATATCTAAAGTTTTAGAATGATCATATCTTTTATGTTCTTATTCTAATATTTCATAAAGAACAAGTCTCCCAAACATTCTCATCATATGAGGATATATTATTATGTTCTATCAAGAGAGAGAAACAATTATCCATGTTTTAGGACTTTGAAATAAAGCGTGATTAGAAGATGATGACAGAGAAAATGATGGATAAAGGTAATAAGGGAAAAAAGGATTTTCCCACATGTGATAATTGTGGAAGGAAACAACATGGTACTCTCGTGAAAGGAATGAGAGTTTAATACAACTATATAGAGAAGAGCCAAAAAGCTCATGATTTAAAAGGAAAGAATGAATCCATCCAATTCTTCTACTTTAAGGAAGTAGAAGCATGTGATGATTAGTATTAGTAATAATGGGGATTGATTCTATTATAAGTTAATCTTATTGAAAACACATGTCTTCGGAAAGATAACACTAAATATGTGCTTTATGTTGAGATAATAATAAATAGATGTTTATGGGATACTATTGGTGACTATGAAGGTGGTTAGTGATTTTATGGTTTATGTTATGTTGGAAATATTAGATGTTTGGATTTAAGGACTTTATTCAACAACCTAAGATTATACTCATTGATGCATGCATATTTCATATATGTTTAAATGAGATTAATGTATTCATATATTTGGTATGTGACAATAAGAGCTATTTTATTTGGGGAATATTATGTTAAGTTGATTTTTGAGTTTTAGTGAACATCCATCAAAATGTTTGGTTTTTGAATTTGGAGAATCATATTTTTTATGAGTCTTATGTTTAACTACTTATAGAATTGATAAATGATGTTATTTATCATATTGGATAACTTATGATAACCATATTGGATTCAGTAAACATTTAAAGGCTGAAATAATGACTTGTGTATCTTATGATTCATAAAAGTGTTTCAGGAATAAACATTTTTCGGGAATATCCATCTCTAGATATAATAAATTAAGTGGAGATAGATCAAAGCACAACTAAAAGATGAGATTATGACATGAAAAGGAATCATGTAATTTTATTTTCTCAAGTGATTTTCTGTATAGAGAAATAAACCAACAACTCTAGGAAAAGGGATTTTAGAACAAAAACATCATATGTTTACTTTTATTTCTGCGAAATCAATGGTATTTTAATTGGTCACAAATTTACAATTTTGTGACGATAGAATTTATAATGACTAAGTTTTATATCATTATCCATAAAATTTGATAGTTATATTTCCCTTCCATTTCCATATTTTCAAAAAAATTATCCTACTTTAGGATTTTAGTTTTGTGGTGACCTTCACATTTCTATTTACCTATTTTTAAGAGGAAGTTCAATAAACCATTTTTAGTATGTGGGATTTCCAGAGATGAATTTTCAAGTTTGAACCATTAATTTATTATATGAAATATAACATTAGGAGGATTAAATTTATAGAAGAAAGGGATAATGTAACACCCCACGATTTTACGGTATGTCTCTTTTTAAAATTTAACTTCTTTGATAGCTTACGTTACACATAACACTGAGCTTAAAAATGATTAAATATTTTTATTTTGATCTAGTCATTGGAATGGATGGAATAAAGGGATTAATTAAATTATGAAAATATAGTTTAAACATATTTATAAAATGAATTCATTGGTTACTAATTAATTATAAATAAAAATGAAAACAAATTTAACATAAAGGATTTGTTTTCATAAAAATTATATTTATAACCAGAATATAATTTTATATTAAATTAATCACTGTTATTAAAATATCATAATGAAAATTATATATTAAATTTTCAATCAGAAATTTTTAAATTCAATAAATATGTTTTATATGCTTAAGATACAAAGAAATTCAATTTTAAGCATACATATTTATATTTACTAAAAGGAAATTTTACCACCTTTTAATGGAGAACATGTTTAAAAACTAGATATTGACACTTTTATAAATTATATTGAAAAAAATAAACTTATTTTTTAAAATTTTAATTTCAGAATTACCCAATGGTGAATTTTTGGAATTTTTCTAAAAGTATTTATTTTCTAGTGAATAGTGAAAATCCAAATTTTTATAAAACTATCATTTTTGTTATATTAATAGTATTTTTATGATTTAAATAGTAACCTCAACTATGAAAGTGTAAATAAATTTTTGGTATCTTATAAATGAAAATATGATATAATAAGTAAACAATTTTTTTAAAAATGATAAATTTAGTGTTGGTATTTCTGTAAAACAGAAATATTTATTCAAATTTTTATAATTAGTATAACGATTAAAAAGAAAATTATTTTTTTAAAATAAATTCATAAATTAATATTTCTATTCTTATGATTAGAAGATAATTTTATGAGACCATAATTAATATTTCAAGGAGTCATAAAATTAATTATAATTTAAAATTTTGTATTTTTAGAATAAATGATGATTTTAATTAAAAATTAAATTCCTCATGTTTAGAAAATTATTTTCATAAAATGGAGTCAATTTTTTAAGTCAGCATGTGAAAAGAATTAGGGTGAATTTTAGGGATTTTTCTAAAATAGTTGTATTTTTGGTGAATAGTGAAATACAGTATATAACATTATTAGTTAAATCCACTATTTATTGAGTCATTGATGATATAAGAACCATAATATTGAAATACCCTTCTTGTTATACATTATTTAATCATTTTAATCAAAACTATTGGTATTATTTAGAAAAAATAATAAACTAATGTATAAAATAATCATAAAACACCTCATCTCCTCCACTATAAATACCACCCCTCGCAACCTCTTCTCCACACACCTCCAACGCCTTGAAGCTTCTCAAATTTATACCCAATACCTCTCCCGAACCTATCCCCCAAGATATAGTCTTTAATTTATTACCCAAAATATCATTTCAAAGTTTCTTAAAGATCTTCTCGAGGGGAGAAATTTAAGAGGTATAATTCCCTTTCATTCTTTTCATTTTATTTTAATTTCTTTTCTTTTCTTATCCTTCCCTCAAGTCACCTTGCCAAAGTGACATGATAACTCCAGTATAATTTATATACATTAATCTTGTTATTTTAATGGTATATCAATCATCAATAATATTCTCCTCCCATTTTTAGTCTAAAAATGAAAACATCATCCGTGAGGAGATGATTTACTACCTTCATGGGCGATGAGTTTTTGTTTTTCAATTACTCCTTAAAGTCTTTTCAAAAAACCATTTTTATGGTTAGAAAATAATTTAATATATTTACTATAAATTATTTAATGTTTTGAACTAGTGTATACACAAAATATTAATTCATAAGACAACACTAGTTCGTGATTATCAAAAAAATTCCAAAATAATATAAATGGTTATCATTAATGATTTATCTAATCAATCATACTCATATAAAAAAGAAAATTATATATAAAAACAATAAATATATTTTAATTTCATTAATACAATTTAATTTCAAATCAATATAACTATTTTTATTTTACATTATCTTTCGTAAATGTATACAAGTGAACCAATCCTAAAAACCAAGGAAATGAACACTCCTGGATGACGAAATTGAATATTATAAATCAAAAAAATCCATATATGAACATAATAAAATTATAATAAATAAAATAAAATTTTAATATGTTAAAATTTTAATTATTAAAAAATATAATTTCATTATCCATGACATTAAGTACATGTTCATAACACTTTTGGACATAAGGTAAGGGTTTTCTCATCTCACATTCATTTCTGTGAGATATTCTGTATTCGCCACTTTTTCTCATGTGTGTTATATGTATACATACACTCAATGTTTCATATCATTAATATCTTTATACTACTAGTATTCAATGTTTCACTTAATGTTAATTATTTTTATGGGGAATACAGTTTGGATATTTGCAAAGTGGTAAGGGATTCTCCCTGAGCATCCATTTTTCATTAGGGTTATGCTTTATCTCTCCTTAAGAAAATGAAATTATACATTATTTTTATATAATTATTATAAAAAAAATTTATATTGCAAACTAATTTATCTGGATCAGTTCATTTTTATTTGATCATAGAATAAATGTTTTATAAGGTTCCATTTCAATTCCTTCTGATAAGCAAGCCACATTAAAGGGTACTTCCCAATTTCTTACCCATTTTCAAGTACACTGCATTATCCATTTTAAGAAAAAAATATATATTTATAAAACCAATAATTTTATAGTTAAAAACTGTATTACTTATTTTCAGTTTTTATGTAAATAATTGTCCTTTTTTTGCTTTAAATACTCTTATAATTTCTCTTAAACTACACTGAAGTGTCCAATTTTTAGTGTTTCATAAAAACTATTTTTACATATTTTCACTTAATTTGGACATAACTTATGCCTCAAACATAATTTCATTATCATTACCTTTTCATTATAGGATATAAATGTTTACAATGTAATTTTATGACAAATAAAAATTATTTTTCTGAAGAACTCTTCTTTACAAAGTAAAAAGGGTATTTCTCCCTAGAATTACTCAATGATTTTATTAGAGTATTTTCATCTATTTCAACACCCTCTATTGAATGTTTTTCCTAATTTGGATTGACCTTTTATGATATCATCTACCATATTTTATTAAATGGTTTATGATTAGTTTAATTGTGGATGTGCTATCATGATACCATTCGGCATATTACTCGGAATGGTTAGTGATTATGTTCACTGATTAGGGAACGTTCTTTACATTCCAAATTTATAAGTTGTTTATGTTTCACCCCATTCATATGAGGAATTAATTGCAATTATTATGTGATGGGTGGGGCCCGATATATCCCCTCGATGCATTGGTAGTTCTCATGAGACAAACTAGATATGGACTTGGCCAAGCCCTAGCCCAATTATTTTCATATATGGATTTGGCTAATGCCTTAAACATTTTGTTTTCAAATGTCCTAGAAAAGGCCTCAATGATATGTTTTACATGTCTAACATTATGTATTCCATTATTATGATAATAATAATTGATAATACATATGATTATTTTACTAGTACAATATCCATGGGTAAATTTCAATCTCATATGATTATTTATGTGGAATTATTTAATATGAATTTATTTCTTCTTTATGAAGATCAAGATTATGTTTTAATGGAATGTTTTTTCAGTTATTATGCTTGCGTCAATTTTTATGTTTATTTATGACACCTTAATTAGTTTTTCTTACCCTTACTCAACATATTATCTCACCCTTTTCGTATGTTTCATTTTTCCCGAAGATGTGAAGATGTATATTACGAATGTCTTGTAAGGTCAATCTATGATTTTATGGGTCTTTCCAATGGATTTTCTATGTCTTATTTGATATAAAGTTGTAATGAAATACATAATTTCATATTTATTTTTCCAAATCTACTAAATATTCAGTCATTTAAGATGTGATATATTGTTCATAGTAATAATGTGATTAAGTAAGGCACTAGATCAAGGCTACGGGGGTCAGGGTCTTTACAATGTGGATGTTTGGAAAGTAATGTGGGAGCTTGTAGTGATGCATCTTAACATTGGGGAGAGTAGTGTCCAAGGCTTTCTTCATCGTATGAAATTATATTAATTTTTTATATAGAATTTTGAGGGACCTCATTGGGGAGACTTAGAGGTAGATTTGATACGTGGTCATGTTGTCTATGTTGACACTTTTAAGGAATTCTTAGAGGATGATATAAACATGGTGTTGTTCTAGGAGAGGTTTCTTTTCTCGTAGGTGATGCATGATGAACTTCCTTATGAGTTTCATACTCACCTTTATTGGTACATATTGATGTGACAAATATATATTGTGGATTGAGGAGATAGTTTTGGTGCCTATGGATGAAATGGTTAGTAGAGAAGTTTGTGGGAAAATTTCTAATTTTTTAGTATGTCAAAGCAATGAACCATGTTCTAGGAGGTTTTCTATAGGCCTTAGATGTCTATGAGAGGAAATAGGAAGTCATCTCTATGGACTATGTTACAAGGTTTCCCAAATATCAGGGAAGATGTGATGTGGTTTGGGTAATAGTTGGTCAACTAATGAAATTAGTTCACTTTCTAGTGATCCATGAGTCGAGTGTCATGGATGTTTTGGTAAGGTTGTTTATAGATTATGTGGTTAGGCATCAGAGGGTACTGAGGACCATCATCTCTTATCAGGATCCTAATTTTACCTTGCATGTTTATAGGGAATTACAGAATTATTTTGGATCTCAGTTTCACATTAGAATTTCTTTACACCCTCAGACTAATGGACATATAGAGTGGACCATTTGGATGCTGGAGGATATGTTGCTAGTATGTATCATGGACTTTGATGGATCTTGGGTATGAAAAAATCATTTATTTAACTTTATTCACAACAACATCTATCACTCTTCCATTATTATAGCTCTATTTGAAGCACTTTATGGGTGACCATGTTATTCTCCATTGTATTGGATGAAGGATGTGTGGTTGGAAGTTCTTGGTCATGATCTGGTGTAGTGAATGATCGAGAAGATTAATTTGGTTCATGAGTGAATGAGGGCGGTACATGATCATCAGAAGGTCTATTATGATGATAGGTAAAGGACCCTATAATTCATGGTTTGAGACCATGTGTTCTTTAGAGTCTTCCCTATATGTTTACATCAGAGCTTTAGTATAGGATTAAGCTTTATCCGAGGTTTTTTGGCCCTTTCAGGTGTTGGGGAATGTTGGAAAGATTGAATATTGGTTGGAGTTTTCACCACGGTTGGTGAGGATTCACGTATCTTCCACTTATCCTGGATTAATTGATATTTTCACAATGACTCCAACATTATTGACTGTGAGAGTTGGATATAAAGAATGGCATGAAATTTATAGAGTCCTTAGTAGAGATACAAGATCATCAATACAAGGTGATGTGTGGGTGGATAATTCCCTTGTTTCATGTGTTATAAGGGTATGGTGGCCTGGAGAATAGTAATTGGGATCAAGATACATAGATTCATACCCAATACTTATAGTTGTTTTGAGTTTTTCCTTACTCTATTTTTCTTGTGATGTGATATTTGGATCTTGCTACATTTTGATATGTATTGTTTCGTTGATGTGTGATGTGTGATAAAATTTATAAAACATAAAAAGTGGAGGTCTTGATTCATAATTGAGATGAATTATAATACAATGAGATTATACTAATCTAGTAAATTCAATGCCTCTTAAAGAAGATGGTATCTTGACATGAAGGATTGAATTACTTGATTTATGTGATCGATGAAGTTTTTTGTGTTGGTTGTGAAAGTGGTTAGTTTGGGTTATGTGTAGGTTTCTATTACTATGTGGAAATATGGTTTGTGTGGCTGGTACCAAATGATGTAATGTTTTTCATGTTTAGAGGTGGTGATGTGTCTATGTAGTGCATTTCTTGTGTGTTTTTGTTGGTGTGGTTTTCTAGTGGTAGCATTGAAGAATAATGAGATCCTTGATAGGTATCTCACGAGATTGTTGTTAGAAACCCTTTTATTATAGGTTTTTTTTATTCTTAGGGTTGAGACTCATTGGAGAGGTATATTATTTAATATTTAATTCCTTCCTAGTCTATTTTTTTACTGCTTTTAGTTTTTATAGGTGTTTCGGAGGAGGCTAGAGGATGTTTCGTTTTGGTTGGAGGTGCAACAGATTCATGTCATGAATGGTTTATACAATGTGAATTGGAGATTTGAAACTTGTGAAGTTAAAGAATTAAATGATTTTGTTCATATGAGGTGAATAATGTGAAATGGATTCCATTTCATGAATGGTTAATTCATGATGTGTTATTAATCTGACCTGAAGAGATTTAAATTTCATTAGAAGTTGGAAAAATGGGATTTCACATTGTGAATCTGTTACATGATTTAAAAATGCTAGGTTACAGGTTATTTTATAACCCTTTTAGCTATTTTTATTTTATTTGGTTGTACTTATCTCTATCTCTCTCTATCATTCCAGACAAACCCTTGGTTCCTCGAGTAATATTTTATCCCTCTTCTCCCTTACTCTGGTCTTTCGGTTTTAGTGGATTATTGTTGGTGATTTGTGGTTAGTTCTATTCTCTTTCCCATGGGTTTCTTTATTTTATTCTTAAAATATCCACTATACTGGTTCTTTTTTGGTTTGGGGTGCATATTAGTTATGTTTTTTGGCAACCCTTTTGTGAAGTTTAGGATTATCCATGTGTTATTTATGTGGTTGCGATTTCTAGGAAGTCTCTTCTTCTCCCTATGGTGCGCAGTGAGATTAGAAAGCTTCATTATGGTAGGGGATCCTTATTCTGGCTTATTTATGTTCTATGTGTGAAACCTTCATGATTTTTCTTACCTTTGTGGGAATATTAAGGGTTTTGATAATGTGATAATTAATTTTTGTGCCTAAAATTTATGAAAATGGGTATTTTCTGCACACTTTACTACTTTAATATATTTTTTGATGTTATTATGCATTCATGTTTCTAATTATGAATATAAAATCTATTAAAAGCCTTGTTTTCACTATAGTTTTTATATATTATTTACCTTGTGGTGTTTTCATGTGATCACACCATAAATAAAAGTTTAATGAATGTATATTTGGCTAATAATTAGTTTCCCCTGGACATCTGGTTTGTGTGATAATTCCCATTCTAAATTTATATGATCTGTGATAACTCCCCTGAATAATTTTTGAATCCAGTTTTGATTCATGTTATGTATTTTTTCTTGTCTTTTTCCTACATGGTTTAAGATTTTGTGTGGGGATGTGAGTGAACGAATGGGTTGTGTAGTATGGAGGGTAGTGATGCAGTGGTTGCATAGCATGGATGTTATGTGTTCAGTTGTGCAATGTGGTGTGATGATGTTGTGATGAAGTGGTTGTGGCATAGTGGTTGTTGTGTGGTGGTTGTAGTGTGGTGGTTGTTGTGTGTGGTGTTTGTGGTAGTGTAACGGATGAGATGTGTGGTTGTTTGTAGATATGGCTTTGGCGATGTGATGCGATGATGGTTGTAGTTTTTTGGTGCTATAGCAGTGGTTATGTGAGTAGGGACAGTTCTAACATAACATAGTAGAGATAGTATCTAGTTAGCCATGGGATGAATTGTGATGATAAATGAAACAAAAATAGGTTTCTTGATAAATGTGTTGGACTAGAAACAGAAGTGTGGTAGTTGAATAACTTAATTGATTAAATGAATGAGTTTTTGTAATGTGAAATGAAATGGGCAATGAATAAATATAGAGAAACCAATAACTAAAAGTTATAATTTTAGTTTGTCCTTGTTTTGTGGTTTTTTGGTGTGTTGCATAAAGTGGTGGAAATGGTTTGTATGGATAATGTGTGATAGGTATATGTGATTTGGTGTATGCTAGTGTTTTTGATTTGAACCCATGGGTTCGGTATTGTGTGCAATATTTATACCATGTATGTTATTTTATATTCTACATGTAGCACCTAATTGGTATAACCTTACCAACACACAAAGGTGATGAGTTCTAGGTGTTTTCACCAATATCCCAGATGGTAGCAATATGGATGGATAGATACCCCCTCTCCCCCGTTCTTCTTGTTACAGTGATGTGATAGCCTAGGTTTCTACAATAAAGATATGAAGTGTTGGGACAGGTGTATGTGAGTGGGATACGATGTGATGTGATGTGTTGTCCTAGGTTTTAATGGTTGAGATGTGATGTGGTGTGATGTGAAATTTGGTGGGGGTCATGTGTGGCAGGAGGAGGGATGAGGTTGATGTTCTTTAAATTTAGGATACCCTACTACTATGTTTATGTTTTTTATGTAATGTGTGGTCCAGGTGTCTACGGGTGGGATGTGATGTGATGTGATGTGCAACACAGGTGTTTACGGGTAGGATGTGATTTGATGTGATTTGTTTCCTAGGTGTCTCGGAGTGGTATTTGATGTGATGTGATGTGACATCATATGTGTGGAGGGGATAAGAACATAAGACGTTCGACGTTGGGGCGTGATAGCATCAAATAAGTGGAGAATCTAAAATGGGGTTCCTTACATTGTAATGACCTTGATACTATATTAATATTTTGGATGCTTGATTTAGTGGATGATCCATGGTGATGATAAGTTTTTTTAGATGACATATATAGGTTATTTTTTGTTTTGATGTTTTTAATGAGCGTGTTAGCATACTCCGTTCAAATGTACTCTTGGCACCTTGGTTATTTCTGCACTGAGTATACCAGTTATAATTACCCTACATATATAAACTGATTTTCAGGTTTCCAGGAAGACTTTTGGAACTAATGTGGACATTAATAGTTGGTTTGGAGTTTCTTTTAAGTCACTGTCTGGGACCTATCTTTTAGTATTAACTTTGGAGACTTCTATATGAATTAGTTATACTTTATTCATGCATTCTGGGATAGTTTTTAGTTTACCATTATATTGTATGTTGTAGTTTTTTGGTATTTTTTATCCTATCTCCTATTCATGTTTAATTATTTGATGGTAATTTTACTCATACTGTGAGATTTTTATACCCTCAATTCTAGTCACCAACCTGGATCCTACTAGAGGTGGGACTTGGGAGTAATAATCTCCATAAATTTCTCTATTTATTTCAGTATCTTTCGCAAAAGGGGGTCATTAAAATATTGATTTATTTCATGACAAATTACCCGAATAACCCTTGACTATGAAGTTCAATTTTCTATTGATCTCATACCTAAGGAAAATATTATATCTAATACATTGTATCAGGTTGCTCCAGTGGATTTGGTTGATTTGAAAAAGAAAATAAAATAATTATGTGATAA
Organism: Viscum album; assembly: GCA_963277665.1. Taxonomy (NCBI): domain Eukaryota; kingdom Viridiplantae; phylum Streptophyta; class Magnoliopsida; order Santalales; family Viscaceae; genus Viscum; species Viscum album. The sequence goes on from OY728158.1 coordinate 398,976,950, forward strand.
AGGGTCACTCATCCATGTGTTTCAATAGGGGTCACCTATGTTTTTTTAAGAAGTATGCAATGATAAGATTATTCATTTATTATACTGAAATAAATAGAATTTATATATATAAAAAGTATACATTGCCTTTTAGTTATGACCTATTTGATTAACCTCAAAGGGATTGATTATTTTTAATGATTGGTATTCATTATGTATACTATTAGAAAGAATTTATTGATGAGGATATTCCAAAGACAACATTCTATACGAGGTATGATCATTATGAGTTCATAGTGATGTTTTTTGGATTAAAAAATGATCCCTTCATGTTTATAGATTTGATGAACATATTATAAAACACTACCTTGATAAGTTTTTTGTGGTATTTATTAATGAAATTATTATATACTCTCATACTTATGAAGAACATGATACTCATTTATGAGTTTTTTTATGGTTTTGAGTAAATAAGAGTTATATGGGAAATTCAGTAAATGTAAATTCTAGAGTCAACCAGTTTAGTTCATTGGTCATATTGTATCCAAGGAAGATATATCTGTTGACCCTCCAAAATTTAAGGTTTTCAAATAATTTCCAAGATGCAGAAACATAACAAAAATACAAATTTGTCCTTAGTTTTTAGGATAATATAGGTAATGTTTTGAAAACATTTTTTGATTATATAATTTGTTAACCAAGATAACATGTAAGGGGGTTAAATTCACATGGAAACAATAATGGGAATATATATTTTTATAATCGAATAATATATTGGTAAATGTGACTATATTGACTCTTCCATCTGGTAATGAAGGCTTTATTATTTATAGTGATGCATCAAGGAAAGGTCTTGGATGTATTCTAATGAAAAATTATTAAGTTATGGTGTATAAATAATTGATGTTGAAAACCTGTGAGATTAATTATCAAAATCATTGTTTAGAATTGGTGGTATTACTATTTTCTATAAAATATATAGACATTGCCTCTATAGATAGATATGTGATATATATATATATACCACAAGAGTTGGAAATACATATTTACTGAAAAATATCTTAATATGAGGAAAAGAATATGGTTAGAAATACTGAAGGATTATGACTATGAAATCCATTATCATTCATGGAAAGTGAATAAGGTGGTATATGATTTTTGTATATAATACCAAAGTATCATATCCATGTTGAATGTAAATAATGATCTAATTATAAAGGACCTGATAAAGATATAATTGCATATTATAATGGAAGGGGAATCGTCATTCCTATTCTATGTAATTACCGAACCATATTTATTAGAGAGGATTAAGAAATCTCAACATGATATTGGATCCCTATAAAATAAGATGGATGGTGTGATGGATGGGAAATTACTAGAGTCTAACTTTAGTGATCATTGAGTTTTCTGATTGTTATGAGGTTATATGTTCCATTAGTACCAAACTTGAAGAACATCCTATTAGATTATGCTCTCACCTAAAAATTTTTTATGCATCATAGAGGTACCAATATGTATAGGGATATCTTATAACTCTTCTGGTGGGAAAATATTAAGATAGAAATTTCAAATTATAGTGAAAGATACTCAGTATTCCAATATGCGATGGATGGAAGACAAATTCAAAAAGTATTAATAAAGCATCCACCTATACCAAAATGGAATTTGGAAAATATTACTACGTATTTCATCACTAGTATTCATAATACATCTAAATTGAATAATGACATATGAGTCATTATTGAACATCTCACAAACTCATCACATTTACTTACAATTTGGGAGTATTTTTCTCTAAGTCATCTTGTAAGGTTGTATATAAATGAAGTTGTGAGACTTCATGCAACACACCTATCGATAGTGTCCAATCATGACCCACAGTTCACTTAAATTTTCTATAGGATTATCCAGTAGGATATAAATATACATCTTAATATTATCATGTTCTATTACCCTCAAAAAGTTGGGAAGTATGAATGGATGAACAAGACATTGGAATATATGCTAATTTCAGACTGTCTTGACTTCCAAGGAAGTTGAGATCAATATTTACCTCTTATGGAGTTTTTATGTAATAATATTTACCACTAAAGTATTAGTATGGAACTATATTAATACTTGTATGGAATGATATGTTGAACTCCAATATCCAAGGATGAATTTTTAGAAAGAAATATTTTGGGTTTATAACTTGTGTAAGAGATAATTGAGAATGTAATATCCATCCCGAAGAATATCAAGGTATCCCAAAGTATATAGAAAAGTTATACAATAAATTGAAGGAAATATATTGAATTCAAAGTGGGGGGAATTTTATTTTTGAATATATCTATGTGGAGAGGGTTTATGAGATTTAGAAAGAAACAAATTTTGATTACAAGATATATTGGGTTTTTTGAAATATTAGAGTGGATGAGAGCAGTATAAAATCGGTTTTCATTTCCAATAAACCTATCCCAAGTTGATGATTTAGTAATATATCAATTATAAGGAAATATATCCCAATACCTATCCATATTATAAAATTTTATCATGTTCAGTTAGATCCATACATATCTTATGAGGAATATTCTGTTTGGATTATTGATACAAGAGAACAAGTGTAATGAAATAGAACAACTAGGTTGTTGCAGGTTCTTTGGAGGAATCAACTTCTGGAAAAGGAAACATGGGATGCATATAATGTTATGAGAAAGTATTATCCACCTGAATGGTTATATATTTATTATACAGTAAAAACTACACAAGCACTGGCCAAGGACAAGGACATGAGAACAAGGACCTGTGGAGGCCTAAAGTAATGAAGCCCTGGTTGATCCCCTCTTGCCAGGTTAGCCCCCTCAGCACCCAGATGAAGAACATTTGAATCACATAAGACACTACAACACTGGCCTACCACCGCCATGGATTCAAAATAATCTACCACTTTATTTCCCTCGCGCCACGTGTGTAGAACCATAAAATTGTTGTTGCTGAGGATGGTTTTGCATCTCCGGATGATATAAGCAATCGACCATGGAGTGGCAGACGTGCCAAGAAAGTATTATCCACATTTTTTAGTTTTATTTACAATTTCAAAGAGTAAATTATTTATGGGTTTGTAATACTAAAGGTTTTTAAAAAATAAATAAACATTTCATTAGAATCTTTTTTTCATAATTCACACTTTGTTATATCATCAAATTATTACAACACAAATTAATAAAAAAACACTAAGTAATTTAATTTATAACAAAAGATAAAACCAATACCATAAATCTTGTAATAATGTGTGGAAACACTGTAATCTTGTACTCTAGTGGACCATAATTGAAAAATTATAAAAATTATATGAGATACATTGATATTAAGAAGAAAAAAATAAAAATTGGAATTGACATGGCTTAATAACATAGAAAATTGTATGAAGGGATTTTGATATCAGTATATATGACAGTTGGTCCATATGGCCTTTATCAATATGGCCATTAGTGGTATAGTGATTAAGAATTGAACATTGGGATTAGTATATATTAAGGTTAATAAGAATATTTGATTATCAACTAATTAATAAATCGTGGATTCAACCAGTAAGAACATCCCTTATAAATTTCATTTATTAGATCTTAGAAAAGAGGTAGCATCACTGGGGTTCTCCCTTAACCAATCCCAAATAGAACTCTAACAAGTGAACTATCTAGATTAGAAGTTTAAGTTAGTAGAGATCCCTACACGATAAATGTTGTTTGACCCATCCCATGAAACAGCCACCATTTAATACCTCATCCTTATGGAATATATTGGTGTTATTATAGGATATGTAACTAGGGGTTAAGTTATGTTATAATTTAAATTCATTAAGAAATTAAAAGGATGTTTACCCTTATACTTTATTTTTTATGAATGTATCAACCTAAAATAAAAAAGAATAATTTAGGTAAATGTAAAATTTTGTTTATAAAATAGATTTAAAATTTGGAATCAAGAAATTAAAATTATCCACAGGGTTAAATTTGGTACTTTTTGGGTAAAATAGTAAATCGTGAAAAAATTGGTGGAATACGATAAAATATAGTAAATAAGATATATATGAAATCATATTTATGTAATAATGGATAATTTTGGAAAAGGAGTGTAAATTTACTATTTTTACACTAAAAACTACGTGTAGAATTAAGGTTGGTAGCAGGGCACATTGGTTATAGTGGGGAAACAAAGGAAACTAGAAAAATAAAACAGTTAATAAATTATTCCATGAATTCCACTCAGCACACCTATAAATACACACCCACTACTCTAATTATTTCACACCATATGTATATTTAACTCTTCATTTCTTTCTCAAGGAGTCCCTCCCCTATCTCTATATTCATTCTTGAAGAGTTTGGTTGGATCTAAGGTTGAATTCCAATAAAAAATGATCAAGAGATGTAAGGGTTCCTACTTCTCTATCTACACTTCCTATTTGAATTTCATAATTTGTAATATCTTGTAAATATTAATTTTATATAATCCATTGACATATATATAAGTTATTATATTCCCATTGAACTAGTTTCATGGATACATCACTCAAAACCCTTACTTATACCCTTCCTGAAATCCATTACTATTCCAAAGTAAGGGTCTCATTCTCACTTTTTACAATTACTATTTACCTTACCATTGTCATATAATTTTTAATAGACAAGTTATTATCTTGTTACTATGTTTAATTGTATGTTATATACTTAATATATCTCACCAATGTGATCATTCCTTTCACTCACATTATTCCCAATTCATAAGTCATTATTATGCCTAAAACCTTTCACACTCATAGAAATCTTGTACTTTGGTTTAGTAAAAATGTGTGATTTTCCATGAAAATACATCTATGTCTAGATATAATAAATTTAATTTAATTTTGGCACAAGTGTTTCTAGGTTTAATAGCACTAAAAATAGTTGTTTAGGTATATCTCACTCAACATCCAAGTTCACAGTGAATGAGCCCTTATTGTGCACCAAGTATGACACTGTTATGGGTTATGCTATGGATAATTATCATAGTCATTATAAACAAAAATATAATATTTCATATATTATTTAATAATGTTAGTGTTTGTTTGGACTCCTACTATTTCAAATACAATTTCCTAAACTCTTTTAAAATTCATAATCTTTATAAGTACATGTTAACTACAACTTTGTATAAGTCGCTTATTGTGGGTACTTTTTGAAATTTGTGAATAACTAATTATTCCTTATATATGTTGAGTAAATTCAACTGAATATTCTTATTAATTATTTAACTAAGAAAATCTATTAATGACCAATATAATCTATTATTCCATATGGTAAGATCATGTATGATACGTTCCATTAGAAAAATGTTTCATGTATTTCTATGTTGTTTATCCTTGAAAAGTATGCCATGTATACCCTATAATCATTTGGTATATGATAGAATGCATTGGTCATTTATGTGATGGGTGGGGCCTGGAATTATATATCCTCTAAATGGACTAGTAGGTCTTATGGGGAATCTAAGATAGGGTAATAGGATAATCCTTACCCTTTATGTATAATGTCTTGACATAAGGCCTCAATGACATGATTATGAAGTCCATCATTATGCAATAACATATTTCAAACTATTATATGATCCATGTTATTGTGTATTTCAATTTCTTATATGGATTATAATTATGTATTCATTATCATAACTACAATTATACTCATTATTCTTTATATTCCATTTTTATCCTTTGTTAGATTTTTTATACTCTTTACCTTACTGAGCATTTAAGCTCACCGCTGTTACTATTTTTTCCATTTTCCCCATTTAATGAAGTGGAATACATTGAATGAAAGGTTATAAGGATAGAATTTTGGAATAAATATTTATACATTTATATTTTAATATATAAAGTTCTAATGTATTTATTATGTATATAGTCTCTTGAGTATTATTAAAGCATGATCCTTGAAATGTAATATCACGTAGTCTGTTTTCCATGTAATAAATAGCCCACTAACTATGGGAAATGAAGGTTGAGGGAATTACATCCAAGATAGTGGTCCCCTTTATGGCCCTTAACAAAAAGGGTAAACTTTTTTTTTGTCTATGCGATATTAGATATCTTTTTAGGCTCTAAGTAAATGTTTGATGAGTGCTCATTTTCTAAGGTTTTCAAAGGATGGGGGTTTAGTATGTGGTTTTATATGATTCTTCTATTGTGAGGATTATATTTTTTCTATTAACTAGTCAAGTATTGATTGTATATGGGTCTAGTTAGGTGAAACCTAAATATAAAAACTATGTGGCCCAAGATTTAGTTCTAGAAGCGGTAGTTTACACCCTAAAGTATTAGTGGAACTATATTCTAGGAAAGGGGTTAATCATCTATATAGATCACTTGATCCTTAGTTATATCTTTTTTAGAGGGATCTTAATCTGAGGAAGAATTATTGGTTATAGTTATTACACAAATATGACTTTGAAATAGTCCATACCATAGGAAAGTTAAAAATGATGGTTGATTCACTTATCATGAAGTCACTCTATCAATTTTTAGAGGATTCATCGGAGTAGTTGAACTTGTTACAACTGTCCTTAATGGATGAGGGAGATGTGGGTTATAAATAAATGATGATATGGTCTCCTCTTCTTCTTCATCATATGAGAGAGTATGATATGGGGGGACATTGATTACAATATTTTACATGAAGGAATATTCTTATGGGATGCACTAAATGTATTTTCGAAATGTGGGGAGTACATCATATACATTTAGGGGAAGATAGTGGTACTTTCCATGCTACATAAGGACATGATAAGGGAGTTTCATAATCTACCCTTAGCAGTACATCTTGGGGTGTTTAAGATGAGTTGGGACCCTATGATATAGTTTTCGTGGGATGGTATGAAGATGAGTACTACTGATTTCATATTCTGGGGGCTCACCTATCATTAGGTGAACGTAGATAACATAGTTTCAGTAGGTTTATCCAAACCCCTTATGGTTGTAGAGTGGAAGTGAGATGAAAAATTGATGAATTTAAAGATAGAAATTTCGTGTTTAGTGAGAGGTCATGATTTAATATGTGGGTTCATTAATCATTTGACCATGTTTTCCCACTTCCTTGTAATTTATGAGAAGTCTTTGGTGGAGAGCTTGGGGATCCTTTACATGGAGAAGATCATTTGAATTCATGGGGTACCATTGATGATATTTTTTGAAAAAGAAGATCATTTCACATTCCATATGTGTAGAGGATTAAAAGAGGAATTATTGACCCTATTTTGGATGAGTACAACATTCCACCCCTAGAATAATGGCTAGATTGAGTATATCATTCAATTACTTGAGCATATGTTTGAGAATTGTGTGCCATATTTTGGCCATAGTTGGGAGGATCACTTTCCCTTGACATTGTTCACTTACAACAATATTTAGAACTCCACCATTGGTATGAAACCCTTTGTTTCTATATATGGGAGACCTTGGATATCACCTCTATTCTAAAAAGAGATAGGATAGTCATCTTATATGGTGGAGGAGTTGTTTTGTGTGATTATAGAGAAATTTTATGTGATATGTGATCATGTGATCATGTGGGTATCAATCAGATCCATAAAAAGTCATATGAGGATCAACAATGAATAAACATGGAGTTTGAGGTGTAATACCATGTTTTCCTGAAGGTTTTTATATGATACAGGTTATATATATTTATTTGGGTGGAATTCTATCCCTGAGATTCATCGGTCTATACTGGATCCTATGTAGGGTGGGCTAGGTTTCCTATCACATGTTTTTCCCATGCAGTAGGACATGGTGCAAGATGTATTACACGTGCCTTAGGTAAGGAGATACATGCATGACATACTACACATTATAAATTGGGGTGATCTGAAAATCATGGATGAGGCCTCCTTCTCAGATTACTCAGTGATGATCATGTACTTTTGGGATAAGACTCCTCATGGGAATGTTATTCCACTAGTATGCATCCTTTGACATTATAATAACCTTCAAGAGAGCTAGTGAGAGTGTGAGGCTTGATTGTAATTCTAGTTACCTCACCTTTATAAGTGGTTGATCTTTTTAAGGAGAAAATACTTGAACGTGGGGAGGATTCAATGATAATAGTTTTTCTGTAGTATTTATGGGAAATGTTAAACATATATATATTGTAATTATATCCCAGAGTAAAACAATAAATTTACCCTAGTATAAGACCATAGAAAAATTATCTAATGGTTCTTTGGATTTAGTAACATAGTGTTTACCCTCAAACCAAGCCAATGCGGAAGGGATATTTCTACAAGGCCTTGATAAAAATATCTAAATAATAGAAATTATATTTTTTATCCCTTGTGTGATCATTTAAAGAAAATATTTTTCCCTAATAAAAGAGTCTCTAATGAAAAATATGGGTGTGCAGCTGAGTCCAGAATGGCATCTTCACCCTAGGAGAGGTATAATTTTTATTTCAAGATGTGTCATCACAAGCAGTGACTGGATAATATTAGGTAATTGATTTTAATATAGAAATCCCAATACAATCCCCTTATATAAGAATCTATAATCCCACTAATTATGTTTGGAGATAATCTCTACTTAGTGTAAGATTATGGATAAGGAGTAGTTTCATGGGTGTTTATAGTTTTGGGTGAATTCAATGAAGAGGGATTGTAAATGAAAATTAGTGTGGGTGAATTCTTCAACATCTAATAATCCTAATTTGAGGTAGGATTTACTATTTCTTTTTAAATCCATTTTTTTTAATTTCATTGTAAAATAATTTTTTAGGTATTCATAATTGTTGGTGTCTCTTCCATATCTTGAATTTAGGATTATAATTCTATTCCCAAATTTTATTCGTTTGATTTCTTGTGGAGTTATGATTTTCAAGTTGCCAGACATGGTTTCCCCTTTACCCTTACCATGTCATGAAACTTCTCACTTTGATTTATACATTTTTTCCATAGTTTGTAATTTGATAATGAAGGTAGAAATGGAGATGGCATATGATCTCAGCATAGGCAATGTAGACATGGATTTCTTAGAGGTATATGGCATCAACGACAGGATTCTGACCACCCAAGGTGTTAAAAAACTATAATAGGTGTCGGGCACAGTGTTGCTACCAACTAGAGGGGGGAGTAGGGTTGTCCCACATTGTGCAATGGTCATATATGGTGATAGAACATGTACAATGTCCAACCCTAGTGGTCGGCCATGCATAATAGCTACCCTAGTAGCCAATGGGTTGTAGGGGTAGAGGCCCTCAGGGTTCCACATTAGGTGAAAAAAGGGAACAGAGAAAATATATATATATATTGCTGGGGATTGTTTTTTTGGATATATATTTTTACTGTGATTTCAGATTGACAGTTTGTCTATTCCATTATGATCTATAAAATGTGATGGATGATTCAAGACCCATGGGTGTCATTTAAATCTGACTCATGGTATGGGCCCTGAGTCCCATAACATATCATCTTTCATGTTTAATATAATGAAATTAATGATTTTCATATAATACCCATTTTCAATAAGTAAATATCATATAATATGTTTTTTGTATATCACAATGGAATAGTCTATTTAGCCATATGAGTTCACTTATGAGGAGAGATATGTAGTTTTATGTTTTAGATCTATTGGTATGGTGATGGGGCTTAGGTCTGAAATTTTGAGTGTTCTCAAAGTTGGTAGTCTTCTAGAAATTAATTTTAGGTCAGGGCATGGGCTCCCCATATCTCAGATCGGGTTGGTACTCCCCTACACACTCAAGGTAGGGGTCCTCTATCTTTGAAGTATATTCTCCCCAATCTAAGAGCTCAGGTGGGAAATGGGTCCTCGACTAGGGTTGGTACTATACTCTTAAATGAGGTGTGGGTCTGCTACTACTATTTTACTGAGGTTTGATGGTTTTTGATTTTGTATTTATGTATTTTCAAGTAGTGTTCTCTTCACCCTTATATCTAGTATTGAGAAGTGACTCTTCCTTCTTAGTCCTGGGTTCACCTATTAGGAATATATAAGTTTATTTTGGTGGGTTATACTTTCCCCTCTCATATATGTTTGAGATGATAGGTTTTATAATTTTTCCTTTTTGGTTTTTAGGGCATCCTACTTGGTATGTTTATACTCACACCTAAATTGATGTCTTTCCCTGCATGTGTTATGTCTTATGCATACATCATATAGTTCAAAGGTGGTATCGGTGGACATGGTATTGGTTGATCATAATGGTGTTTGAAGGTACTCATAGATATAATTGTTCATTTAGAGGTTCTTGGAATTGTTGGAATTCATACACGACCACATATTAGGTTTGTTTTTTTCTTCTTTTGGTTATTATTGTCAATGTATCATACCCCTTTTTAGTTTTTTCTTTACACTAGACATGTTCTTATGATTTTTAGAGGCTTTAACTTGAATTATTTATATTTTCATCTTTTTTTACTTATTAATAATTTGTTATTACATCATGTGTTGGGATGTGAATTGTTTAAAAGTTAATTATGTAAAGGCCTCCCATCATGTGAGACTTTCCCACTCAATGAAAGTCACCAATTCATGTCCTTTTGAGGGCCGACTTTAGGTGACACACTCTGCTTACATCCACCCATGAGGGGTCTTAGTGGTTCGGGTCAGGTCACTAAAAAGTTTATTGTATACAGATGAGTGATGTGGTGAAGGGGAGTATTTATAAGAGGATAAGAGGGGTGATTTAGAATAAAATATTAGAGAAAAATATTATATATTCAAATAGTGATCAAACTTATGATTCAATAGAAAGGGATTGTTATTTAAAAGTAAATGTGGAATTAAAATATTCATTTAACATCTAAAAAATCAACAAAGAAAATTACATTCTATTACGAAATACAATACTTATATGGTACTCATATGGAATTTTATTGTTTACCTCCATATTTTAATATCAATGAAAAAATAAAAATACTTTACCCTGACCAAATTTCAAAATGATGATTCCAAAAATGACATTCATTTTTTAAAAATAATTTTTTATTTTCTACAAATCTATTTTTTAAAGAAAATACATATTTATTAAAAAGCCATTTTTTAGAACATGGTCAAAATTTGGACCTGTATAATAATTACTTATAATTTCATAAAATTAAATTATTATTTACATAAAAAATAGTGTTCTACGAATCCATTTTATGAAAATTAAATATTATTATAAAATTTTAAATTTATCAAAACAATGTGTTTTAATTAAAATAAAAAATATATGTTTTACAAAAAATACAATTATTATTGGATTCAAATATTTATTTTATCATATTTAACCCTTTTCTTTTATTTTATATTATATAAATTCATTAAAATTTTATTTCATAAGAAACCTGAATGTTATTTTACTATTTAAATGGCCAGATAACTGCTGGTTTTACTATTCAAACAATCATATGGTTTTATACTTCTTATAAATACCACATATTTTCTTCATTCATCATTAACTTTAATTACTCTCAAGTTTTTATATTCTTATTTTCCAAAATGTCGATTACATTACTAATATTTTGTTTCTTTTTTGTTATATTGTTCGTTAATGTGATTATTCATAGAGATCCAATGATTAAAAAAAAAATTATTCCATTTTGTGGTTATTATTATATTCTACTATTTTCAATTTTATAGAGTATATTTCTTCTCTACATGTAAGGATTTGAATTAATATATTAATTTATTATTGGTTTTTAGTATTTGGTACATTTGTTTTATACATTATTCATAACTATGACATGAATATTTATTCATAAAAAAATTCATATATAAAAGTATGGGTCATTACATTCTTCCTCTTTTATAACATTCATCCTCAAAATTTCAATTCATATCCTTTGTTGAGAATATATGAGGTTACTTTTGTTTCATTGCATCATAGGGTTTTCATTATCCGTATTCATACGTACGATTTCTCTAAAGTACATTGATAAGGTCAGTTATCTTATTTCATAAAACTTTATCTCTATGGTTCAAGATCTTGTCTATATACTACTCATAAGAGAGATCATGTTTCAACTATACCACCTCTAGATTTATTAAATGTGTGGAATTTTATATACACGTTCTTAAGAGGGATACATGGAACGCATAATGAACTCAAGATAAGTTTTGTAGGAGTGATATTTGATATTCCATAGCTCTTATGTAATCAATAATCTCAAAGGGGTCAATGTATTTGGGACTTAGCTTTCCTTTATTCTCAAACCTCACTACTCTTTTACAAAGTGATATGTTAAGGAACACTTTATATTTAAATTTAATCTCCATGTCACATCGATGATTTTCAAAAAATCTCTTATATTGACCTTATACCGATCAGATGTGTTGTTGAATGTATTTTAAATTCTTTGTTATTTCTTCAAAAAGTTTAGGTACCAATATATTATGTTCTTTAACTTAATAAAAACGTGATTTAATTCTGGATTTCTAATAAAATAGTCCTCCAAAAGGATCCATCTTAATGCGTGAGTGGAATATATTATTATATGATTACTCAACCAGTGGAATATGTTGATACATCATCCTTTGAATCCCATAGAGCCAGATCTTAGCACATCCTCGAGTGTTTGTGAATTCATTTTAGATTTATCATCATTATAGGGTTGATATGTCATATTTAAGTTCAACACTATGTTCAAGACTTGTTGAAGACTTTTCTGTAACTTTGAGGTGAACGTTGGATCATAATCAAGTAAAGTTGATAGTGGTATTCAATGTAGCCTCACCACTACTGTAATGTATATCATTGTAATTAGATCAACTGAGAAGTCCACTCTACAATGATAAACTAATATGGATTTATATGATGATCCAATACAATATATATTTAATTATCTCCTATGAATACCTTTGAAAGACCCCTAAAATTAGTGGTGATGTTCTCCCATTTCTATATAGGTATAGGTAATGGTTTCATCATTCCCTTGGAATTTTTTACTTTATGCTTTCAATTAATGAAATACCAAGAACTTCTACATATATTAAATAATATATTTCTGCATATTTTACCACCAGATATTCTCTCATAAATCTCTATAATTATTTGTGCTCCCTGATTGGATGGATAATGAGGAGAAATGAGCATCATCCAATCACTTCTTTATCTGGTACTCTAATAGTATGAATAATCATGTCCCAAATCTCATAAATCCTTTATCAATGTTGAATTCGAAGGATTTCCACATTATTATAGAATTAAAATTATTTTCTATCTTCATATCCTCCCGTTGATATTTCTTAATGTTCTCTAATATAGATGGTGGAGTAATCATTTGTGTAAAGTGGGTTGTTGTTCCTTACATTATGATTCTCATGTTCATCCTTTGTGTTTCTAAAAATATTTCATCATTCTCAATCCTCATCATGGATAAGGTTAAAATATCTTTTATACTTAGAGAATTTTACACTTTATTCACCTTCTCATGATGGTAATGGATTGAGAAGTCATAGTCCTTAATCAGCTCTAACCATCAATGTTGTCACGTGGTGAGTTCATTATGTGTTAATATATAATTCAAGATCTTATAATCTATATATATATATATAATATCTCCAAAAATATAATTCCTCTAAATATTCAATGTTTATATTACTATATCCAACTCCAGATCACATGTCAAATAATTTTTCTCATGAATCATCAACTGTATTAATGATTAGACTATCACTTTATCATTTTTCATGATTAAACAAACTACTAATTTCTTGGAAGCATTAATGTGTATTATAAATAATTTCCCACTTATGGGTAGTGTGAATACATGTGAAATGATTATCAACTTATTGACCTCTTTGAATCTCTTTTTATATTCATTAGTCTATCAAAACATCACCTTTTAAGTTATCTTGGTTATGGGGTTAGATAGTCATGAGAAGTTTCTCACAAATCATCAATAATACCCAATAAATATGAATAATCTATGGATATTTGTTGCATATATTGGTTTGGGACTTTCCTCAATCTCCTTTTTCTATGAAATTTTAGAATATATCCCATTTCTTATGATAACTTGAACTAATAATGATACTTTCTCCAAAAAATCATATTTATTGTATTTTTTATATAAATTATCCTTTATCAAAGGACATGGTGCGATACTAAAATGTACCACATTTTCCTCCTTACTTTTTTAGTACATTATAATATAATCTATAAATACAAAAACAAATTTATTGCGATAATCTTTAAAGACTTTATACATTTAGTCCATGAAATTTTCTAAATAATCTATGAGTCTAAAATGAATCATAATAAACTCATAGGGTTTGTATCTTATAAAAAATATAGCCTTGAAAATATCCTCCCAATTTAACTTCAATTTATGATATACCTATCAAATATCCACATTTGATAAGTATTGATGTAATAATCCATAAATTTATCATTGGAATTTCTCTTCAGATTATAAAAATGTGTAATATTTAGTAATGTAGAATTATTTTAATCGTATTCACCACATGATAAAACTGGTAACCTGTTATTATATTTCCTTAACCATTAAATTTAGATTATAATATACTCATTAATGGGTCAAAAAATATAAAATAAGATAACTATAATATGATAATTTTGATCAACTCGATCCCCTAGAATAATCACACTCATGAACAACACTATAGAAATGAAACAGATTATTTGTATTGAAATATCAATTTTAAAAATGAAAATATATAAACACATATGATAAAATATAAGTTAATGTGGAATGAATGAATTATGAGGTATTTATAGAAGATAGAGAAACCATATAACCATTAAAATTTTGACCATTGGAATAGTAATCTAACCATTATAATAGTAATCTGGTCGTTAGAAATTGTAACATGACTATTAGAAAATTATCATCACCTATGTAAGTGTAAAATAATATTTAGGTATCTTATAAAATGATAATATAGATGTTTTATATGAACTAAAAGATATATAAATTTCTTAAAATGATAAGATAAGTGTATGTATTTTTATAAAACATGTATGTTTTATTTTAATTTTTATCATAAATTTAAAATTTTGAAATGATACATATTTTTATAAAATGGTTTTATAAAAAAAATTATTATAATGGTAATATAATTTTATGACATCGTAAGTAATTTTTCAAAGGATCATAAATTTTATCACAATATTAAAATTTTTATTTTTTTCAAGTAAATAAGGATTTTATTTAGAAATTAAACTATTATATTTTAGAAAATTATTTTCATGAAATGGATTCTATTTTTTAAATAAACATGTCAAAAAATGGTTAGGATGGATTTTTTATATTTTCCAAAAAAAATTTCTTTTTTTAGTGAATGGTGAAATACGAAAAAAAATATTTTATTTAATATTATTTGTTAAATATATTAATAACTGATTCATGGATGATGTAATCAGACATTATCTCAAAAAACATGTAAAAAATTTATATAGTCATAAGATTCTTCACTATTGATCTTCTTGAGTAGAAATTATAAACTAATGAATATTCTATTCAAAGACACCCATCTCTAACACTTCTAAATATCACCCCTCACCACTCTTTCTACTTACACATTATAAGCCTAATATATTTCCTAAACTATGCCCATTTGTATTCCCAACCCTCTCATTAATGAACTCTAAGTTCTTTTATTACTCAATGACCATTCCAGGGATCCTTAAAGGGATTCCTAATAGGAGACCCCTAAAGGAAGAGGTAAATTATCAACTAGAACAACTTTACCTTTGGTTCTACTTCTACCGCCCCATATGTTTTATATCCTCCTTGACATTGTAAAATCATTATAATAAATATAATTATATTATATTAAGGGATTAGGGGTACAATTACATTTAAACACACACACCGCACACACACAGTGAATATAAACTCGTTATCTTAATTAAATGAATATAAAATAATATAAAAGTTCAATAATAAATAAAATATTGTCGAATTAGGATCTCAATAATGTTTTTAATAAAACTAATTTGATCATTCCAATTTTTATGTCAAAGTGAAGAACGAACCTAGGCCTGAGGTAAGGGAACTCCCTAAACCACCATCTTTTCATTGGGTTAGGCATTTTTTCTCTCTACATCCCTTAATTTCTCTATTTGACGTTATTATATGATTATAAATTACATATATGTATCTTAAATATATATTTATTATTCAAACTTTCTCTATGAGGATTATACATGTCTTGTGTTCATTTTTCAATACCCTCTTTAAAATAAAATCTGATGAAGGAGGTCTTTTCTATCCCTTAATACTATCATGTAGCACACTTTTAAATTATTTTACCCATTCATGATTTCATAAAAGAAGATATATTTTTTGTTCAACCTTTTTTACCTTTGGT
Organism: Viscum album; assembly: GCA_963277665.1. Taxonomy (NCBI): domain Eukaryota; kingdom Viridiplantae; phylum Streptophyta; class Magnoliopsida; order Santalales; family Viscaceae; genus Viscum; species Viscum album. Next base: position 398,993,274 of record OY728158.1, read on the forward strand.
TTCAAAGAAAATTGTATATGCATTCCTTATTTAAAACTCTTTTACTGATTCATTAAAACAATATTTTGAAGGTTCATTTATAAACCCAACTCTATAATATCTCTCATGAATTTCTTCAAATGAACCCCATATTTGAGAGATATTATTATTGATTAAAATATAAACATATAAAATATTTAATTCTTTCTTCTCTTTGTAATCTTTATGAAATATCCTTTGATTATTATTTTATGAAAGGTTATGTAACCTATTACTTTCTATGTGTATTTATAATGCTTATGCCTTATGTTTTGTTCCCTTATATGGAAAACATATGCATATATATGTTATGATGAGTGCACTCAGATTGCACTCCAATGTATTGGGAAATATTTATATATCATGAGATGATATGTATTGTGTTAGGGAGTAAACCTAATCCATTATGGGATTTTTTTCTTCCATATTATGGTTACTTGGTAGTGATCCTTGACTTATATTTATTTATTTATGTATTATAATGTTTTCATATTCCTAAAATTTCATAATATTATGATTTTATATTATTTATTTCATTCCTCTATGTGATTATTCATGAGCATTGTCTTTTATCATATCATATTAATTTATTTGAATCATTTGTTATGTGTCGTTATCATGCTTATTCCCTTATTTCTCCTTATACGCCACTCATTTTATTTATGTTTTCCCTACGTTATTGCTTTCATTTTTAGAAGATAAAAGGTATTTTATATCTAATTATTGAGATTAAATGTTTTTTATTTTAATTCAATGTTGATGTATTATGAACCCAGACTCCCAAAGATACTATTCCTCTATAATTTTGGGGTTATGTTTCTGGATTTATTTCATTAAAATCATGTAATTATATGTGTAAAAGACTAAAGTCAGTATAAATGAGCCCTGTGTATTTAATCGAACAAATTTTTAATATGTGGTAGGGGATAATTGTTTTTATCATGGTTTGGTTGAGTTCATGACAATCACTGCAAACACTCATTGATGTGTCCTTCTTATTAGCAAAGAGGGTCATTGCACACCATAGTGAAGAACATATATGTTTTAAAATCTTGCCTATATTTTATTGTGGTTTATTATTCAGTTCTTCCTTTTCAATTAGGATCATTCTATAGGGACTCTGGGATATGGGTAGATATCTAGGTATAACATTAATTGATAACTCAACCTCTCGATTAGGATAAAAGCAATACAAATCTTCGGGTAATACATCCTCATATTCCCTTATAGTGGGACAATCTTAAGAGGTGATCCTATACTTTGTCTCAATAATTTGAGATAGAAATTCGTGATTATAAGGAAACAATATCGATGCTTCAAAATAATTTTCCAAATAAGATTCATTATTCTTCATGCACTAGCATAGAATCAATGGATAACTTGGGATATGGATAGTGATTTACCTCTCTCAGTAATTGATGTTGGATATATATATATATATTTATATATATATAACCAATCCATTACTAGTATAGAATAAAATTTTACAATAGTAATAATAATATGGTTATATAGTATATTCTTCCTAAAAATGTAAATTGGGGAATATTTATATACTTGAGATGTAGAATTTCTCCACTTAGTGATTTCACTAATAACTCAACCTCCATGTCTTGAGGTGTTGTTTGAATATTTTTATTGAACTTACATGATTAAAAATAATTATAAGAACATGAATCAAATATCACATTCCTTATTCTTAAATAAATATCAAGTGTAATTATTACCAATTAATTTTCATGATCTTCCTCAATATTATTGATCCCTTGACATAGTATATTGACTTTTATAGTATCTAGGTTCTTTGTAGTTGAAACATTATACCATAGGTGTAGTATTGATTGAAACATTACTTTCTTCCATCATATTAGTTGGATTATCCAACTCTATTTTACATTCAATATCTTTATTTCCCTCTTTTACACACTTGAAACATATCCTTGTACCCTTAAGGTAGTTTTCTAGATGATTCTTCCCACACTTATGACCTGTGGGCATTTGGATTTTCTTCCCTCTATGGGATGTATCTGTTAGTTCACTAAAATTAAACATTACTCTCCATTTTTTATTTATAGATGCATGAGACCATAGTGAATCACTAACATACATAAGAATTTTAATGTTGTATCAGAAAATTTACTTATACATTTCAATGTCTTTAATTTCTAATGATTTTTTAAGACTCAAACTTAGTCCACTAAAAAATAGGTAAACCTTGATTTCAGGGTTAATGGAAAATTCAGAAGTATACCTTGAAATCAATATGAATATTTACTCATGATAATTGATTGATTTACCCCCCCCCCTTCTTATATTCAGGGAACTCTCACTCCATTTTAAGATGAAGATTGTAGGGAAAGTTATTATAAAAGATTATTTTGAATTCATCTGAATCCATTAACTCAATACCTTCCATTAGATTTGTATTCTTGACCATTTTCCACCATTGACTAGTTTCTCCCAATAAGAGATAAATGGATAATATTACTTTCTCTTTCATGAAGCATTGGATGACATAGAATATCTTCTCAATGGAATTAAACCATTGTTTTGTGATTAGAGGATTAAAACATCCACTATAATTGGGATGCCTTTTAATCATAAACAACTCAACTATAACTTGTTCCTTATTTAGATAAGTAGGATGTTCTGCATGATTCAAATTATTATTCATAACTTGTTCTAGTTGTGTAAGTTCCACCATTAAGTTCTCAACATGTGATCCTATCATATTTATCTTCTGATTTGGACAATCATTATATTTCCCCATTCATTGTTAGTTGGAATGATTCCATATATTTATAGCCATTTACAAAAACAAAGTAAAATTAGAGATGAGAATACTAAAATTAATAAGAATATAAAAGAAAAAACAATGAATTTGTAATGAATAAACTATAAATGAAATATATATTCTAACATATAAATCTCTATGTTTTATTTATAGGTTATTCATTGTCTATTTTATATCAGTTTCTCTAAAAAATCCATAAAAATAACTAGAATTTTCATTGATACCAACTATAGAAACACAATCCTTATACACATTTTATTACATGATTTCTAAAATAAAAATATAAAAAAAATCTATACCTTTAGAGTTTTGGAGACTTTGGGGGATTTGATACCTAATACATCAACTTAAAAAATAAAATGAATCATATTTTGTTATATCCTTGATGTACTCTTAATTACCTTGGTTGTTTTATTATATAAATGGATATCATAATGACACAAATAGAATTCAAGGGTGTGATTATAAATCCTAGTAAGGGAAGATACATGAAAGTGAAGTATAACATACGAGTAATGAGGCATAACATAATTCTATAAAATAGAAGGATCATATATAATCATATTGAAGCAAGTTATATGGAGATGGTATCATAATATCTTACCATCAAAAGATATTGGAAAAAACAGAAAACATTACATCATAATTTTTAGTCAAAACTCATCACCAAGATAACATAACATAGTGTGCTAGGTTAATTACCCATTCACCAAGCATGGTCTCTAATGAGATGACAAATTACCCAATTCATTAAGGGGATACATATATATTTCCCACCTATCATATCATAATATATACATGAATATATATACCTCATATGGAAAATAAATTATATGTAAATCATAAGAATGAGAAAACTCATGAGAGGGAAATGAGGTGAATAATCTTGTCTCAAAGAAAACAAAAATAATATATCACAATATTCCCAAGAAAAGTGGGAATTAAATATTTTTTAGAGATTAATAATTTAATAAAAATCATAGGTTAGGAATATATGGTTCAACTGAATAAAATTTCATTATAATGGAGTATAGAAATAGATATAGAAATGAAACTTTTAAATGACATTGAAGAAATGAGTAAAAAACATTTAAAGAAGGAATGTGTATAGTGTTTTCATTAATTCTAGAAATGAACCAGAATAGTTATCCATAAAATAGATATTATTTTTAGAAATAATAGAAGGAAAAATAATTTAAAAGTGTGTCCTATGAAAGGAATAATTAATAGTAATTCTCCATTTAATTAGGGTTTCTTTAAAGAAAATATTATGAAGGGAACTTGAAAAACATGCCTATCCTCAATAAAGAAAAGGAAAAATAAACTAGGTATATATGTACAAAACATATATACATAATATATATAAAAAATTAATAATATTGAGATTAAGAGATATAAATAGAGATAGGTAAAGTGAGAAATGGAATAGTTGAAATGAAAAATTTAGTGGTTTCAGAGTTCCCTTACCTCGAGTCCTAACTCATTCGGTTCATTTATAATCATTTTTAAGCATTATATACTAGTTCACCATCCTAATGGTGCTTTTTTCACAATTCTATGGACACATTTATTTATTGATAATGATGGAAGTTCTTGTAAATATATTCCAGGACTCTAGAATCGTGATAATGTGATTTTCATGTCATTGCATAAGTTCAAATGGTTTAAAATATCTAGAAGTGTTCCAAAATCGGCATGGTACATTGCGTAAAAATGTTATCATTTAATGGATTGTTCATTTATGTAGTTATACTAGATATTAGTATCCTAATTCATCGTATATAGTTTTATGATTTTTTATTAATTCCTTTTTATGAATCGTATTATTATATATTAATTAAATTTATATTTAACCATAAGGTGGTTTATTATAACCAACAATGGTTATGGTAATACTTATTTAAAAATAAATTCCTTATTGTCATGAACCATCCCAAATACCTAGGTACCCTAATACTCAATCTGGCTCTAACATGGCCCAAAGGGTGTTCCCAACCCACAAAATTTGGAGACTAACACCTGCCATCATACAGGAATATAGAGGGAATTGGTTTTCCATAATATAGTAGAAGGAAAAAAGATAGAAGTCAGTATTGTTAACACTCTAAAGGGAGAAAGTATAGTATATAAATTGGTAAAATAATACCTGTACAGAAATATAAACATTCCAAAGGAAACAAAAACATCATCTTGAAAAAAGTCTCAAAATATTCTTTGTCACAATGGATAATATATCCACTAGACCCACCATCCCTCCACATTTCCAAAAATCAATTATATCCACCACCGCCAAGAAGCACATTACCTTTTCTTAGACCTGGAATAATAAATCTAAAACTTCTGAAGGTAAAGGTAGGTTCTGAGCTATAAATCCTAATAGGGTCTCATTAAGTGTTCCATAATATATGACCTAATAATTAAACCAATCATATATAATTTTAAATAAACAACGCATGGTATATCATTTTCATATTTTAAACCAAAACATGTTTTCAAATTATAATAGATTACAGACATATCAAAAATGTATTAAATGAAAATTTTATATAAAACTCTTATAAAAAGTAGTTGGTATTAATAAAAGAGTTCAATAACTAATTACTTTCATACTCAAGTTAAAAAAACATATTAAAATGTATATAAATCCTCAAGTAATGTTAGTTTAGGTAATAGGATCCTCACACATATCAATAATTACATCAGCTCAAGATATGTGTTCCCACCCAAATCAATCTACCCCCCAAATGGGGAACCCTCTATGGGAATTCATTCCATAATTTTTTAGTTAGAGTTTTCATTTTAAATCCATTTATAGGGAGTTAAGTTCCATGCAATTATTTTCCAAGTTACCACTAACTACACAAGAAAACATGTTCTTAAAATAATTAATCAACAAAACCTAGAAAAATCTAAAAAATTTAAATCAATTCAAATTATAATTTCCAATATTCTTTTTCAAAATTCCTAACTCATTTCAAATCGAAAAGAGGGGATTTCATCAATTTATGTTATTTCAAATAATATTTCACTTTAATAAATTTTTCTCAAGATTCAATATCAAATCAATTTATCCAATAAATTTCAAAATAAAGCCTTAATTTTCCCAAAATACTCCCCACAATTCTATTCCATTTAAATTGGGTTGTTTTTTATCAATTTCCATGCCATTTCAAATCATCTTTCAAATAAAGGATTTTAAATAAATTAAAAACTCATTTAAATTTAATTAAGTAATTTAAGGTCTCAATCATGGGGAAAATCATTATGGAGGCACTTACGTTTAAATAAAGATATCATGACACACAATTCCAGCAACCAGGAACACCAAAGGTTAACAAGGAAGAGAGGAATCAAGAAATGAAACCTTGAATCAAGATCCATCAAAGTAGAGATCAAATATTTCAATACCATGATGATCTATCACTATATAAGAAGGATAAAAAGAGGTATAGGATGAAAACAAACTAGAGGAGGTCCACTTACTGAGAGGAGATCGAACACAATCACTGGGGATTAAATACGCTAATAAAAGGGTTTGGAGGTTCTAAAATCACCTCTTGGGATCCTTTGAGGACCAAGGATTTGTGTTAGGGTCATAATAGTGTGATAACGGGTTAAACCAGAATTTTTAATTATTGTAATAATATTTTCAATGGAATTAAAATCCACATACATGGTTTGCTGGGTAGGGTTGCATGGTTAGTAGTAACCATACACTATAATTATGTTCCCCTACATGTTTTTTGTTTAGACTGTATGATTTGGATGCATGGTTAAACTAACTATGCACAAACTATTAATTACCAACCATCCATTGGTTTCATGGTTTGGAGGGGTGTTCAAATGGTTTGGACAAACCATGTGCCCCCTTCTAATGGATTTCAATAGGGTGTATAGTTTCCTGGGACAAAAATCGTTACTTTCCCTAATCATGTTCTAACCACGAATAGCCCCATGGGATTTCAAAAATTTCTAAATTATCCTAGAATGGCCCCAAAATAATACCGTACCTAATAAAGATCAAAACAAGGGTTAAGGAAAACCTGAAATAAAGTAACATTATGTTATAACCTACACACCATAAAAACATTTTGTCCCCAAAATGTGTACCTAGAAATATTTATATCAAATATGTGTAGCCACTACTCACTTATCAGTGCCTCATGCTCCCAATTCTCATATTAATTAGAGCAATGATACCATATAAATCGGATCAAAGGTATCCTCCTCCCACTAAGAACCTTTGTCTCAGAATCAATGATCCTAACATGATGGTCAATCACAAATAAATCTTGCTCAACATCAAGGTATTCCCAACTCAAGATATGAGAAGTGTCATAAAGATACTTCTTGGGATACGATAGATGGAACACATTATGTTTCAACTTCATCTATGATGGAAGTGATTAATAGTAAGGCACTTTCCCTATATATTCAAAAACCTCAAAAGGTCTTACAAACCATAGTGCCAGATTCCTCTATTACCCAAGATGTCAATGAACCATACAAGATAAAACTCTCAAAAACTCCAATCACCAATTGAAAAATATAAAGATCATCTATGATTGTTAGTATAATATTTGTACCAAACTTTTTTCATCAATACTCTATGAAAAATCAAATTAATATTTGACTTTATCTCTTTGACCAAACTCGGTCCAACCAAATAAATTTCATCAATATTAGACCAACACATTGGATATTTTCAAGGTCAACCATACAAGGCCCCAATACAAGTCATCGTAAAAGTGGATTAGTATGTTTTGTTGTAAGAGAACCTAAATAGTCCCAAATGGAAGTCCCAAGATCCATGAAATTTGAGATCAAAACACATAACAGGTCCTCAAGAATATTTATAGACTATTCTATCTAGTCATCCATCTATGAGTGATATGTTATGAACAAACAAACCTGATATCCTAGTGTCTCACAGAGGCCTATACAAAAGTCATAAATAAAGTAGGGGTCCTTGTAATATATTATCGTAGAAGGGTATTTGTGAAATATGACATTATCCTACACATAAAGAGGCAAAAAATCATCAAATTTGGTTGTACCGGGGATGGGTAAGAAGTGAGTCAGTATGGTCAGCTGATTGACTATAACCCATATCTCATTCTTTTTTCAAGGAGTATGTGGAAACCTAACCACAAAGTCTATAGAGATATCATCCCACTTTCAGGTTGGCATTTGAATTGAATGATGTAAACATTAAGGTCTTTGGTTCTCATATTTTATGTTTATCATGTATGAAAACATAATTAAAAATTAGCAATACATCATCTCATACCTAGAAAAAAGAATCATTGTTTCACATCATAAAACATTTTTGTAGTTCCAATATGTACTTCTCACTGGAGACTATGGTAGTCACCCATCATAGCCTTTCTCATATGAGAAAGCATAAAAAACCAATCCCAAAAACATAGAATAACCTCTAAAGATAAAGTTCACTCACTGATGGTCTCCCCACCATAAATAGAGTCCCTATTTCAACATAATTTATCATAAATTGTATTCTCATAAACATTCCTCTCAATAAGAGAGAAAATCAACTACAAACTTTCCAAAACAACCATAGACCCATCCTCTTAGACTCCAAAACACAACTATGAAAAAAACAGACATAAGACTCCACTCTTCTAATGATTCTTTCAAGTCCTGGTTGGATGTTTCCTACTCAACCCATCAATAATGACATTTACCTTACCAAGGGTGTAGGAAATGTCCAAATAAAATGACTGTATGTACTCCACCCAAAATTAATGAATTAAACAATAACATATATCCCTTCCCAACCTCTAGAAGAGTGAACATTAGTGCATAAGTCAAAATATTCTTCAACTCATTACAAGAACACTAACATTTTTGATTCCACATGAACTTAACTCTATCATAAGTGATGCAGGTCATTATAGAATCTATATTTGAGAAATATTTAACAGACATATGGTAATACCATGAAAAACCAAAGAAGAAATATATCTCAAAAATATTACATGTTTTCTCCCATGTCATAAAATCCTTCACCTTCTCAGGAATGATAGAGATGCTCTATTTTGTGACCACATTCACCAAGAAATTCACTTCCCTTATCAAGAAATTACACTTTGAATGATTCACATTTATCCAATTATCTCTCAAGATTTCTAGGACTACTCTCACATAAAACATATTATCATCATCCGTTTTGAAATAAACCAAACTATCATCCAAAAATAACACCATGAATGAATCAAGGTACTCATAGAATATTATGTTCTTGGAATCCATAAAGACCATAGGTACAATGGTTAATCCAAAAGGTATAATAGAATACACAATGTGATGATACAAAATCCTAAAGGTAGTATTTTGAATTTCAGATTCATTAATTATCCACTAGTGATAACCAAACCATAGGTCAATCTTCGAGAACCACTTATCCCCTTTCAAATGATCAAATAAGTCATCTATCTGAGGCAATGAATAATTTTTATTCACCATAACATTATTTACTCTTTCTAATCAACATATAGGTGAATAATACCATTATCTTACTTTGAAAAGAGAATATGTTCTTCCCAATGTAACATGCTTAGGTGTATAAATACTTTCTCAAAAAAATCATCCAACTGAGTCTTTAACTATTTCAAAATTTCTGGTTCCATATGGTTGGAAGGAATAGATACATATTGAGTACTAGATTCCAAATAAATAGATAACTTTACCTCTCTTAACAGTGGTGATCTAGATAAACCATAAGCAAAAATGTTAGGAAACGCAATGAAAAATAGAGGTAGATCATCACTAAAACACACTCACTCCCGGTAAAAAGTAAATATCAATATTAACTTACTTATCTTAAGGCGCTCCGAGTCACCCAACTTTGGGGGCAGAACTCAAAACCCACGAAATCCACTTCAAAAGTATCGTCTCACAAACACGACCCGCAGCCGCTGACGGTGCGTCAGACGGACGCATCGTAGGGATTATGTCAAGAGAATTCAAGTTGGGAACTAGAAAATTAGGTATGCTCAATCTCAGATAAAGAGAAAACACAACTTGGAAAATGAAGGCCCTACTCTCTCTTTTTTATGAGGGTAATTGAAATATCCATTACATGATAAAAAATCTCTATATGATTATTTTTCATGTTCATAATATGATTCGATATAAATGATTGATATTTACAAGTATCAAATAAATTATTCACTAAAGATGAAGCTATAGTGATGTTACCTCCCACAGTTGCTGGACCTTCATTAGCTTCATCTAGAGACTCATCCAATATTTAAAGAATATTCATTTCAGATGCTTGTGGATAGAAACCCTTAGATCTTGAATTATCTAATTTCACTATAGTAATTTTAGGGATAATGACCTCGTTCAACTTCATAGAGCAACAAATAAGTGGAATAACATCTCTAGATGTCCTAAACGACCATAAGAGCTACATATCTTTGTCACCTTAGTAAAAACACATCTTGAATGCCCAACCTTACAGCACTGATATCAAGTTAATGAGCCTCTTCCAAGAACAACATGAGGTCTACAAGAATCATCCTATATATAACCACCACAAGGATCTTCAAGATTCCTATTTACATTAAAGAAACTCACATAAATTCCACTAATATAAAAAGGAGTTCTCAATAACACTGCCTTACCATCCAGGTCAAGATGAACCATCAATTCCCTATCAAGCACATCAACATAAGAAGCCATCTTCCGCACGAAAACTTGATATTGGATTTAATATTGAAGAACCATCTCCACTATTCATTCCATCAACTTCTCATTAGTCACCACCTAAAAAGAAAACTGAAAAATCGTAGAAAAGTAGTTTCATATTGAGTTATGTTCTTTTCACCCTATCAAAGATTGATAAATTCCATGGATTACAATAAAACCATAGACTCTAGATAGAACTGGTCATTGAAAATAACATTAAATTATTTCCATTATAAACCCTATTGATTCATTGATGTTACCATAAAATCCCACCACATCCTACCAGCCCCTTCTAGTATAACGGTAGCACATTTCACCTTAATAGCTTTAAGAATTGCCAATAAATCAAACAATAGCTCAGAATTTTTTAAAAAACTCCCCATCCACTTGAGAATCATTCAAAATTTGGAATGATGATGGATTCTTGCGAAGTAATTATTGAACACAATCATGATATTCATCCCTTTGGGTTTCCACTATCAGATCCTAAATGAGAATGAGTTTATGTACTTATCCCTGAGTATGGACATCCCACTCAACTATCTTAAAAAGATTTTGGTCCACTAGAGGATTTTTGTTTCACTATGGTTCACCAACAACTTCCTCCTCTGGCCTATTCACATGTAATCTCAATGTAATGATGATACAAAACATCAAAAAACAATATTTTAGACATCATAAAGGATACATAGATCAAAAACACAAACCATAGATACCTGAATATCAATTCCATTGAGAATAAATTTGAGATTTGGATTAAAAATACTCAGGTGAAAGATAGGGAAAAGACTATAATTAGTTCAAACATTTCCTCAAATACACTATTCCTAACACCCATAGATATCCAAACACTCGCTTACAAATACAACCTATGTCCAATAAAGAAATCCCAATCCATATACTAGCATCATGGAAGGATTCTTAACACGGACCTTTGATACCACTTTTTCATGAACCAGTCTAGATACCCTGGTACCCTGATACCTTAGCTAGCTCTGGCATGGCCTGAAGGGATTTCCTAATCCCCGTGTATTGGTGACTAGCATGGTTTGGATAAATAGTGTGCCCCCTTATAATGGATTTTTAAAGGGCTCAATGTTTTCTTGTCCAAACCGTACAGTTTTCCCTGACTATGCACCAACCATGCAAACCCCCATGGGATTAAAAAATTTCCAAATTCCCCTAGAATGGCCCCAAAACAACACCTGACTCAAATGAGATCAAAACAAGGTTCAATGAATACCTAAAAAATGGTAATGGTATGTAACACTTATAAGCCACTATACCGGCCTAGGACGGGTGTTTGTTTATGAAAAAAACTATTGCATTATTATATAGTTTTAATATTGATATTTTAATAGACTAACATAATAAATTAAATTAAATATAACTTCAAAATAAGATTTATGTTCTATAAGAAGGATATATAAAAGGAATATAAATGAAAAATATTAATTAAGAGTTTTTTTAATACCTTGGGATGACTCCATTGCTAATTGAATTATGCCTTCGAAGGGTGGTCTTTTGATTCGAGCAAATCCTCTTGAATATGGATAATATATTTTGGGAGGGGGTATTATGAAGATTTTAAAAAATATTAAAATCTTATTTTGGGAAGAGTGAGGTAGTGAAGGGTGATATTTATAAGGGGTGTGAGAACTATTTAGAATAAAATATTAGAACTTAAAATAGGGATCAAACATGTAATTTAATAATAAGAGGGTTGTGATTTAATAGTAAATGGGACATTAAAATTTCATTTATCTTCAATAAACCATAAAAAATTATTCATACACACTACTATAGAATAAAAATATTTATACGGTACTCATACAATATTTTATTATTCAACTTAGTATTTTTCTATTCATAAAAAATAAAAAAACTTCACCAAAACTAAATTTCAATATGATATTTCCAAAAATTAAACCCATTATATCAAAATTATATTCTAAATATTTTAATTTTTTTAATAAAAACTTTATTTAACAAAAAATACTAAGTTTTGTTGAGTGATCAAATTATGTACCCTTAAAAAAACACATCTTGTTTCATAAAATTATATTATTATTTATATATAATTAACTCGTATTTTATGAAATCATTTTATGAAAATAATATATTATTTAAAAATTTTAAATTCATCCTAATAATTTATTTTATGAAAATAAAATATATGTGTTTTCTAAAAATAAAATTATTCTTTATTTATGTACAATATTTATTTTATCATATTTAACACTTTAATTTAATTTATCTTGATATAAATTCCTTAAATTTTAATTTTATAAGATAACCAAATATTATTTTTCTATTCTAGTGGACTAGTTAATATTTTTATGATCATTTTCACTATTCCATTTATTGTATTTTTTATACTTCTTATAAATACATTCAATTTCCTCCATTCATCATTTACTTCAATTTATCTCAGGGTTTTGTATTATTCATTTTCAGTATGTCGATTACATTATTCATTTTTTATTCTTTTTTATATTATTTTTTGTGAGTATAAATAATCTAGAATACTAAAATTATCTAAAAATTATTATTCTAGTTATTTTATATTTTTTAGTTATTGTCCCGTTTTTTCATTTTCAATTTTAAGGAGTATATTTATTTTTTAAATTTAATGTTTTAAATTAATATAAAAAAATATTTTTGATTTTTATTATATGGTACACATGTTTTATATTATATTCCTAACTATGGAATAAATATTTATCCAAAATTAAATTTCCATATATAAAATTCATGTTCATTATAAGTATTGGTTTCTTATATATTGATTTTAATTTATTGTCTTTATCACTTTAAATACCATTTTTCAATATATTTAGTATTCCTAATATTGTAATTTGTGGGTTAATAGTGAGTCACAAAACTACTCTTAATCCTTACTTCACTATTCTCATGATAAAGATCTTATACTTACTCTATTACACACCATAATAGTTTAGTTAAGGATCAGTCATAAACAATTTTTAAAATTTTAAAATTCATTAAAATTACTAACACCGGTGGGTCAGTCACATTTTTGACATCATTGATGATTGCAAAGGTAAAATTAAAAATATATAACACTCATTTATTGACTCTAGATAATCCTCACCTTATTTCCCCTTTTATTTTTATTTTTTTTACAGGATCATATTTTTTTATTTGAAGACATTTTTGGTGCATGATTAGGATATCGATCACTCAATCAAGGATCATTATACCTTGAGATCCATTTTAGTGACATTTCAATATCAAGATTCATTTTCTACCATAGACTATAAAACATAGTAGGAAAAAAATTTCTTAGTGAACTCGTTGAGTTGATGGACACTTTCCTCCTTAAGGAACATAAATATAGAGCCCAAAAATTCCAAAAGGCTAGAACCATCATGGACTATGGTGTACCATACATTAATGGGGTTTCCCATAGAATTGTTCAACCACTGATTTAGGAAAATAACATTAAGATCTAGCCTATGATTCTATAAATGATTCAAAATAAGATATAATTTGAAAAAATGAATCAAAAATATTTTTCAAACCACTTGTATAATTTTTTGGATATAAAAAATACATTAAAAAATAATAGAGTTTTCATATAAGTTATAATGTTGATCACACTCATGTTTTCATTAAATTATAGGGTCAATAATTTTCTAAAACAAATTTCAGTCGGTTCCATCAGTGCTTGGAAAATGTTGAAAAAAATTTCATAGTTAAATACTTTCCATTAGTGATGATGATAAATTTACATAAAATAATTGAAAAAAATCATTAAGATTAAGAATTAATGTTCAAATCATGAAACATATTCAAGGTTTTATTGAGAAAATTTTAACACCACTAACATGACATTAGACTTCAAATGAAAACAATGACTATGGTTTATAGTCGATGTATCAAGTAATGATTGATTCTACAATAGATGTAGGATTTTTGCTAAAAATTATAATGTTTTGTGAGAATTAATTGATTAAATCCTTCACAATGTTACCCTTTGAAAAAGTGATATAGGATAATCGAGGATAGGTATATCAAATTCAAGATATGACCCAATTGGTTTTCTAAGTGTACTATTTGTATAAAAAGTAGGATAACATTCAATTGTTGGAACTTACTCAACATAAAATGCTAACATCTACTCCCCTCTCATAATCTTGTGAGATGGGTGGAGAGCAGGATTCATTCCAAGAGTGAAATGTTTCACAAAAAGATCACCCTTAATTGGATGTTAATTATGTGAGTTACAACTGGTATCAAAAATAATTTCAGAATACGTACATCCAAGGTAGGTTGTAAAATCAAAACCCAACCCCAAATTTGGTCTAGAATGAGTTGAAATATAGATAATATTTAGATAGAAACCAATGTCCACATATATACAAACCTCAACCTAAAATCTATAGACTATTCTAATAAGGATTATTTCCCCCTAAACCCCAATTCAATCAGCCTCCAAAATAGTTCCAACCACATCCTAGACCTTAAAACCCATCTATTGAGGACATGTTCACTGCCAACATTCAAAATTCATATCAACATATAAAAAACAAAAAGTATTTGTTGATAAATTCACAGAATCCTCTTTGAATCCTTGAGCATTGGGTTAGAAAAAATTCCCAAATATTGTTAGAGATACTACCTAATACCTTATCAGTAACATGGAAAATATATAACGGAATATGATAAGGTTACAACACTTTGAAATGAGTGATGAGAAGGATGAGCAAAAATAAAAATAAATAATAAATAATATTTTGATTGGAATAAAGAAGATAAAAAAAAGGATGAAAAACATAATAAATTTTGAAAATAGATTCATGGGGAAGAACTAAAATAGTATGAGAAACTGGATACATATACGTTATGGCACCTCAAACCCACACTCTTGGTTTTTATTCTAAAAATATTTTCTTTACACATAGTCTTTGATACCAAGTGAGACAAATATATCCAAACCTAAATAAATTTCTGTAATGTAAGCATTAAATCTCACAATCCCAAAACTAAAACGTTCAGTATCTTTGAATATTAGCTATATAAAAAATCTTATTTTACATAAGTTCAAACATTTCTCTATAATTTCACCATACTATACATTCTTCAAAAAATCTCATATGTTTTTAATCAACTTCATAATTTATGGAATAAATAACATAAAAAGGGATGAGTTTAAATACCCAATAATGGAAAACATATCAACATTTCATCAAGGGTAGGATCATAATAATTTGAGTAAAAATGATCATGGGAGAAATATTTCATTAAAATAAAATGGAATAATAAAAATTTTGCATGTGGTACAAAAGAAGTAAAAATAACCTCAAATGATCAAACATAAACCATAAAATGAGAATGTGAAATATGAGATTATAATCATGATACATGGAGAATAACATAGGAATATAACATATAAATGTGACATCATCCTATGTATAGGTAATCATATCATTTTTAACATAAAATTACTGCATTTACCTCTACACACAATTTTTTGATAATAACCTAACTATAATTACCTACACATGTAATGTTTTGTGCATATATATTAATTGAAATTACTCCCATGCACAATATTATTAGTATAACTTAACTTTAATTATACCCATGAGAAATATTGTAAGAATAAATTAACTACTATTAAACCCATATAAAATCTTGTGAGAATAGCTTAACTTCAATTACATGCATGCACAATATTGTAAACATCGCTTAGCTACAATTACACCCATACCCAAAATCACTATCTAATGGAATATAAAACATTACTGAATATAATGGAGGGTGATATGGGACTCCATCCATCACATAATAATCATCCATTCATATGTATTCCAAGGTTACATGTAAAAAATTATATTTAACACTAGTAAAAAAATATATTTTTTAATTTGGGTATTTGACAAAATTTATTTAAAAAATAGATGTTAAAACTCAAGTTTTTTACATTGGATTTTTAAAAACTGACATTAAAATTTTTTTCATGGGGGTTTATAATGATGGATTTTTTAAAGATACTATAAATTTTTTCTTAGGGGTTTTTAATTTTATTTATGTCAATAAATGATATTAATGTTAAAATTTAAAATCATTCAAAAGTGATATTTCAAATGTTTCATAGCATGCCTAAAATTTTCTAAATTTCTACCTAAAATTTATTACGTCACATTACACTTTTTCAAGTAATGTATATAAGATTTTACATTCCACATTTATCCATTTTGTATCTACTCCTTCGATCACCATATTTGTTCCATCAGTTCTTCGTTCAACATTTTTGGTATGGTATTTATAATTATTATCCCAATATTTAATTTATTTATGATTAGTTTTCTTAATCAATATATATTTTAATGATTCATTTTTTATGATAATAAAAACTTCTTTAGTTTGACTTAAAAATATAAATCTTCCACATTATATTTATAGTCCACACTCTAAAATAATTTACAAGTTGTAGCTTTGGATACCTTATGTGTTCTTTCCTCAAAAAAAAATTAAGTCGATGGAAATCATAACAAGATTGTAAATTAATTTGAATATTTAAATTTCTTTTTACTGGTTTTATTTGGTTTCTGTAAATTACTACTTTATCGATCATGTATTTTTTCAAATAGAGTAATTCACATTGAAATATTTAAAAAAATAGATTCTTTTAACTTTAGTTATAAAAATAATAGATATTAAGTCTTTATTTTTTATAAAAATTATTATTTTAACATTAATTTTAATAGTTATTTTGAAAAATATATTTACAATATCACTTCTCTTCATGTATCTAAAAATTACATTAAAAACATAAAAAGGTTTTTTAAAATACATATTTGTATACTATTGTTTTAAACATAACTAAAATAACTCATGTAAAAAAATTAAATGTTTCAAGAAAACTTCCATAGAATATTTCATAACACATATAAAGAAGTGGGGTGGATGACAACATTAGGACATATCTCTAATGAATCTTAAAAACATTAAAGGGTCTTGACATGGATAAAAATAAACTTTACAAGAATAACACTTAAAATGATACCATATAATATGGGATCATGAGTTTTATCATTTTATACCATGAGTTTTATCAACCAAAAGAAAAATAGTATAAGAGATTTATACGGTAATTCATGAAACATAATTTCCATGGAAATAAATACATTTGAGATAAAGATGAAAAAAAATGTGAAATAATAAAATATTTTGAAGAAAAAATTGTTAACATTATCATAAAATATGAAGATATCGGTCACATTCAAAATTCATTTTTAGAAATGTGATGTAAAATCTTTTGAAAACATTTACTTTTAAAAATAATATTCAACAATGAATCCTTGTATATGACATAATGGTTTTCCAATGTAAATGTGGTTTCATGAACCAACACACCAGAGCCCCACCTAAATGGGTGTTACACCAATCACGACACCCCAAAATTGTCATCAACGGGATATAGGTTGGTGACTATAATCATGAAGGAATAACAAAAAAATGAGAGACCTTAGAATTGACATCCTATAGTAAAAAACAACCACCGATACAAAAAATAATAACAAAAACCATGTAGGTCATACAATTATAGTTAGGAAGTAAAAAATATACATGTGTACCTCTTCAGATATTCGGAGAAGAAGTCTATTACATTATATCTCTCAAATAGAAACTTTGAAATCTTTTGAATCTCATCAATTTCACTATGATTGAGATCTATTGAAATATGTATAAAAGTAAACCAATCTATATTCCATCTACATAGAAATCACATGTGTGGTTTCAGGGACTGTGTAGGGGTTAGTATAAAAATTCCTAGTAAGAGGCCCCAAAAATAAAAGGTCAATAGGGACAAATATTTATATAGAAGTAAGGTTGAACTATATGATTGCCCAATGCAACCCAAGGAATCACCAAATTGAAGGTAATCCATCAATCTACCACCACATATGATTCTCACACTATTTGATATGGGAAACATGGGAATCCCAACTGATCACTCATCCACACCATGGGAATAACCCAAAGAGGTCCAACACCTCTAGGGAAGACACATCCCTTCTTAATCAACCACCACAGAAGAACAACTCAAAATTGATCAGTAAAGGGGATATGGGGAACCAAGACTTTTATGTTGTAAAAGTGGGTGACCTAGAACCTACATGAATAGTATTTTTAGATTACCATATCATGCATACAATGAGTGATACCTGATATACTCTTATTATAATAGGGATGGTATTTATGCATCCACTATTTAAATGGTAATTTCCATTGATCAATTTTCCTATAAAGTGGTTATAGTATTATTCATACTATAATGAGAACATCGAGATATTATTACATTAATCTTAAATATATGTCCCACGGTTTAGATACATCATACTGACTGGACATGATTGATGTAGAACTATCAAGTGTTGGGGTATAATAAGTATTGATTCTTCTTCATATAAAATTCAATCTTGGTGATATCTATTAGGTGAGATCATGAGAACAGACCCACCAATAGAAACACTGCATATTTTAGGTGTCATTGGTTGTTTCTACCTATGAACTTGTGTGTTGGTCTCCAAACTCGATATCATTATAAATTTGTTCCATTTGATCATTTGATTTTATGAAAGGAAAAAATTACATTGATTTCATGGATAGGAAGCTTGTGTTGGGTGTGTCATTGGTGGAATGGCATTGGTTGAATGATAAATATATAATTTTTCACTTTTTAGTTAAGGAAGTGATATATCAGGACTAGTTAATCAGGATGGTATTACCATCAGAAATATATATCCATGGTAGAAGAAGGTGATTCAGTCTGGTAAGGTCAAGAAATAATAAATAAACAAAAGGAAGATGAAACAATTTTGAGTCCTACTTTATGAGTTATTTGAGAAAAAGAGATTATATTATACTGTGTGTTCTCGTTGGTTCTTTGTTGTTTCTATTACTATTCCTTATCTCTTTAGGGACCTTGATGAGTTTATATAATCCACACTTGGACTGTGTATATTATTCATTAGTATCAAACTAAGGGCCTAGTGGGTCAAACATAATAGAGTATTCAAGAGACTTCCCTATTTTGATGAATTTGTGTATGGGATATGATAGGCCCCACTACAGGGTCTAAAAGTAGTCCAAGTATTATCAATCACTGATGAATAAATAAATTCATTGTTATTTGATTATAGAATAATTGGGTTTAATTTTTTGATTCAAAGTATTCATACACTATTAAGTGAATATGAGTAAAAATATTATATGAATGGTTATTATTTTAATAAATTTGTTATGTGAAAGGCACTCGAGAACCCTATCCTCTTCTCTTCTGTTTCGATGACGCCGACAACGGTGCCTACCCCCTTGGTTGGGTAGGTGGAAACGTTTCTCCATGCAAGAGGAGGATTCTTCCGGCCTTTTTCCAATCCTGACTATCCTTCTCCGTTCCCAGATGCTTCGTTAAGCCCAAAGGTTCCAGATTTTCTCGATGGCCTCCCTAATATTCAGCTCTTGCCCTTTGAGTTTTCGAAAACATCATCTCTCTTGAATTTCACGCTGGTTGCTCAATTCAAATATAGGAGACTTTCAATTGATACGTTTGACTGGTTCGTCTTTGGATGTTGGGACCTTCAGGAAAGGGCGATCGTTGGCTTGCTCGAAAGAAACCATATCATGATTCTGTTTGAATCGGAGGCAGATCTCATCAAGGATTGGTAGAGGGCTCCTCATAGATTCAATGGATTTCATTTCATTCTGATGTGGTGGTCCTTCGATTTGCACATGGGGAATGATTATCCGGCTACGGCAGTGTTGGTTAGTTTTCCAATCCTTCCCCCATCCTTTTCAGAACCCTTTAGTGATTCATATTATAAGAAACCTCATAGAAAGGTATCTTTGTTCGAATAGTCTCACTGAGGTCGTGTTCCATATGGTTAATCCTCATGTATGTGTGGAAATGGATGCCTCTCGTTTGCCCTTCGATTATGTCTGGATTTCTATTGGAGAGGAATACAGGTGGAAGCAAAGGGTGGTTTACAAAAATTGGAAAGAGTATTTTCCATTGTGAAAGTGCTTGGGTCACCATTTGGGGGTCTGTCATAGGAGAAGTTTTGTTCCTTTGTTGTAGGTTACCAGTAAGGGGAAGCATGTGGTGGAAACAGAAGGGGATGCTGCTCCAGGTAATGAATCATAGGTTGATTTGATGACTAGTCTGGCCAAGGAGGCTCTAGGGCCCAAAGTTGGGGGACATTTGTCAATTAATGTGGTGAAGGACTACTGTGATGAGGCTCATAAGGTGAAAATTATGGATGTCCATGTGTCTGGAACTTCAAATGCTATGAAAAACCAGGCTAACCTGACGGTTGTGGAGTTGTTCAATAGGTTTCGGCAAGATTTGTGGGGCTTCTCCAACACCATTTCTCAGAATGAGTCTAGTCCGGGTGATAAGGGGGATTGTGTGGAGCAGAATATGGCTGGGGAGAATACAGTGAAGGCACAAAGGATGGGGAGAAAGGGAGCTAATGCGAGAGTGGCCAGTCCGCTAAGTGTTGGGGTCATAGTTTAGACCCTTCATCCAGGCCCTTCCTCACGCTAACCAATAGGTTTTAAGGCCTTTAGGAAGGTATACTAGAAGTGGGTTTGGAGAATGTTGTTGTGATCGGTGATGTTGCTGATGGGGCCAATGTGGACTGGCGCAATGCTGTTAGGTTGGGACAAGAGTAAGTTCCTATGGTTGGGGAAGAGACTGCTAATGAGGTGGGGTGTCTGGCCGTGATTGACAGTAACACGTTGGAGTCCATGATGGGGAGTCCTAATGGTTACAAAGATGTTGCTTCGAAGGGGAGGAAGATTTCCAGAGGAAATAAAGAAAACATGAGCGGTCCTGTATACCTTTCATACAGTGAAAATGTTTAGAACAGAAATGAAAGGATGACCGAATGTGAAGAAACTCTATCTACGACACCAAGAATACGGACAGGGAAAGGCTACTCTTACCTTCTGCGACTTGTGTTTACCATATCTTCTCTCAAGAGGGACAATGGTGTGATTCTGGATTTCAAAAAGGACAGTTTTATTAAGTAAACTTGTACAGTGCAACCTTCACTAGACCAGATGGAAAACTTTGAGCAAAGTGATTATTTCCAGAAGCGGCATAATTTGGCCTCTGAGTGGGAATCGATTACAGTATAAGGGGACTATTATGTGGGATGCGGAGAGGACTACAATTATTATGACATGTAGTCCTATGGTGGGCTGCTTGGTTTGTGGTTGGGTAGAAGATGTTTTTCTGAATGTCTCAAGTCGTGTATGGGTTTGTGTTTTGGTTGGTGAGGTTTCTCACTTTTCCTAAAAGTGTTTAGAAATAGAAAATTTAATTCTTAGTCGGTTAGAATATTATTTTAATATTCAAGGTTTTTTTATAATAGTTTGAATTAAGATTCTAGTTAATGACTCATGTTTATTTAATATATTTACTGTATATTACAAGTATTTGATAAATATATAAATGTTATTATGATGCAGTTAGTTCATCATATCATGTAATTTACTACTTATTTAGTGGGAATTTTATTTATAGGGGTTGGGGAACCCTTTCTATGTTTGTGAGCCTCTCACTATACAAGAAGAAGAGATATAATCAGTCAATTATTATTAATTCTGGTAGATTAAGATCCTCTCACCCCTCCCACTTACTAGATAGAGAAAAAAAATTCAGAGAAATTGATCCATGAATCCCTTTATAGATTCAAGGGATATGATCGAGGTGAACATCGTGAAATTAATGGAATCATTAGATATTCTCTCGGGAACATAGAATTTGATTATTGATGTATGTGTTTAGATTCTTGAAGCACGTGTGGATAATATAGAGGGTTTATTCCTCAAATAAGTTATGAAATGGTCACCAGTGATGAGTTTATGTTTAGTGTGATTAGATTTGAATGAGGTTTTAACTTAGTTTAATATTTTATTCTTTGATAATTCACATGAGATCCACAAAAATTATCATGGATCATATCACCATAGATGATGATATTATATCATTCTAGTGAGGAAACTTTTTAAATCCCTTTAACATCTGCTTTTGTTGAGAACCCTAATACCAGGAGTTGGTATCAGAGGGATCGTTTGAATATTACAATACAAGAAAAAAATAATTTTCATTAGATTAAGTGGAGGGACTTAATTCGGTCCCAACAAAACATACCATGCATCAATCTGATTTTGGATGGCCAATTTTTATAAATCATTAATTTCTAATCTTGATGAAAAATAGATTGTTTTTATGGGTATATTTTTTGAAGAAGACAATTTTAATATCCTAATATCAAATTCTTGTGTGAAATAGGAATTATAATTACTTAATGTGGTGGTTGGAGATAAATCTGTTCATATCCCTTTTTCTGATCCCGATCTAGATGGATTCCAATGGCAGAAATTATTCCAATTAGTGAGATTAATTCCAAAGGTTTGTGAAATCAAAATAATTTTTTCTCAAAAATGTGGGCATTTTCTTTTCCATGAGGTCAATAATTCCAAAAAAAAACAAAAAAAATAGCCTAAAAACTACGATTTAGGAAATTTAGAATAAAAACAAATTAGAATATATTTTAGGGATGTTGTTTTCTTAGTTAGATTATAGATGATGCTAGAACCTAGAAAGTAATAAAAAATCAAAATAAGAAGCCTTGTAAATCCCCACCCCCCCCCCACATGTCCCTGCTTTCAGTCCCCATCTCCACCGAGATAGTCTGTCAGTCACCATGAATATCTTGATAGTCGGTTACCTCCTCCTCATATATGCTTTGTTCAGCCCCCCCCCCCCCCCAATGACCTCATCCTACCAGTCACCCCAAACTGCTGCCCGAACGGCTTCCCCGCATTCACAGATCACCAACACCATCTCCACACCGTTCGAGGCCCTAGATGTCATTGATTTAGTCATATCCCATCCCACTCGCCATCATTTCACCACACTACAGTTGGCCAAAATCCCTAATGTGATGTTTTCTACCAGTATCAATCACCCATTATGAAAATCTTTAAGTAGTGGCATAACCATAGATTTTAGACTATGATGAGAGGTTTTAAGGATCCTTTCCAATAGAATAATCAATCAATGGAGTATTCTAAGTTTGTGAATGAGGGATAATAGAGTTGGATAAAATAGTCGGATACATTTAATGATTTATTTAATTGGTAATGTATAATTAGTAGTCAAGATAAAATTACTAATCTACTAGATTTTGTTTTATATAAAAATGAAATGAAATACCAAAAGTAAATTTTGATAACTATTGGACAAAGAATGTGTCCAAATTGGCATGAGTTTCCAAGTATAGTGTAACATCCCGGATCTGGGTGCCACTCAACGGGTACCCTGAACCCAGTTGGTCACATGACCTCAAGTGCATTTCCCATAACACCAGAGGCTACATACTAGCATCGAGGGCCTAGGTCTGATAGTGGGGAAACTATGCCCTCATTTTTTAAAGTGTAGCACAGCAGTCAAAATACAAACATACTAAAAGAGGAAGCAGTAAAAACTACAAAGCTGAAAGGACAATAGTACTGAATAAAAAGATATCCAATAGTCAAACATACATGATGATGCAATATTTCCTATTTCTAAGAAATAAGTCAAAAAAAGATACAATACAATCAAATACAATATAGTACAAGGTACTAAGTACAACAAGAAAACTAAAATATTCCAGCATGAACTCAACAGCCTCACAGGCCTAATCTCGGTCCCATGCTCTCCTACTCCTTTGCAATAATCAAGTACCTGTATAGGGACTCTTTCCCTTATCAGCACCTGCAGGAATATAATCTTCATGGTCCCAAGACATGACCCATACATGGTGTGAGAAATAAATTCTAGTAGGCAACCACCAAAGGCATGTGCCCAGCTTTCAGCGAAAGTGTGCAACAGTAGTGTGCAGTAATAAAATGCAGTAAACTAGGCAGTACTCAAAAGTAACTATTATACCAGTTACATTTCCATTTTATTAATTATTTATCAATTCCAAGCTTGTGCTTTATCTTGGTATATACAACATATTAAATCACCATAGTGAATACACAAAGAAAATGTTGTCCGCAGACATGAAAATCATTACCCTCAGGTAATTAGAATCGAAACCCGCAGGTGATTGCCCACAGGCATAACGAATATTTCCCACAAGCAAACAAGGTGTCACCCACATGCACAGAAACTACTGCCCACAAGTAATAGAAAATTTTCCCTCAGGCTAAACAAAACATTGCCCTCGGGATAAGCAAGTAACTAGGTCGATCCCAACACATAAGTAAACAATTTATATACAATTCCTTTCAAGGCAATTAGAATCATGCTAAATCACGACATACCCACAGGTATCATGTCCAAATGGCTAAACAAGATAAACGAACCCAAGGGGTGGCCTTGGATCAAAGAAATGATCTCAAACAGAAGTTTATACATATTCACTAAATTAACTATTAAATTCTAGGTATTTAATTAGTGAAGGCCTCATCCACACGACACCCCAAACACGGGCGTGTGGAACAACGGTACACAAAAAACCACATGAAAGTTGGAATTAAACATCATACCACCTACCTCGATCTCCACTGACCAATATATGCGAATGGCGACTTCCGAAACATCTGAGAACGATGTAGATCTAGGAAAAATAAAAATGTGTTCAAACCTAAATAACTTCCCCTCAAGAAATAATTAGAAGGAAGGGTTCAAGAACAGAGAAGAACTCACCCGCATGGTTCCAACGAGACCGTCAACAAAGGAATCTGAGTTCCGGTGTATGGTTGGGAGATCTTCCAAGGTTCGGCCACCTCTCCCACGGCCTCCTGGTGTTCTAATATTCCTCTGTTGAAAGTGGTGGAAACTTCCCGTTTTAAGCGAGAAAAAAAAACTACACGGTGTGTACTCCCAAGTACACGGTGTGTACTTTTCCATTTTTAAACTATTCCTCTGGTGGCAACTTTTCACCGCCTCACTATTCATCTATCAACATGCATACACGGCATGTAATTCTAAGTACATGGTGTGCCCTATCACTCCACTGGCGGCTACACCCACCACCTTACTATTCACCTACCGACTGATTACATGGCGTGTCTATACTAAGTACACGGTGTGTAGTCATTTTTTACACCCTTCATCGCCAATAGACCTACACGCCCTGTATACTCATCCCACACGGCCAAAGTACATGGAATGTGGAAAATTACACGACGTGTACCCAGAAATTTTGGGACTTTTCCCCATTTTCCTTATTTCCTCAAAAACACTTAAGGAAAAAGGAAAAGAACAAACTCGTACCACAAGAATAAAAACCTGGTTCTTACAAACTTCTCCCCTTAAATAAATTTTTCCCTGAATTTCCCTTCCAAGGGTGGTGAAGATAATGTTGAGAACAACTCTGTCCACTGAGCACATAGGTCGGTCACCCGCTCCCAGGTTTCGTCCTGCACTCGGCCATGTGTCCATAGCACCCGTACGAGAGGAACTGACCGGCCTCGGAGAACCTTCATGCTCCTATCAATAATATGTATCAGATGCCCCTCAAAGGATGCATCTAATTGAAGTTCAACCTCCCTGGGATGAAAAATGTGAGACTATTCTGAGTGATAATGGCACAACTGAGATACATGGAAGACGTCGTGCATGGCCCGGTACCTCTGTGGTAACTGCAACTGATAGGTAACCAGCCTGACACTCTCCAGGATCTCAAACAGACCCACATACCTTGGTGAATGTTTACCCTGTCTCTTGATCCGCTTGCATCCCAACCTCGGTGCAACACACAAGAAAACCTGATCCCCGACCACAAACTCCAACGGTCGTCTGTGACGATCAGCATAAGATTTCTGACAGGACTGTGCAGTAGACATCCATTTCTGAATCAACTAGACCTGCTCTGAAGTCTCCTACATGAGATGTTGTCCTAGTAAAGCTACCTCACCTGCCTCCAACCAGCACAAGGGTGATCGGTATGGTCTACCATATAAAGACTCATAAGGTGCCATTTCTATATTTTCCTGAAAACTACTGTTGTAGGTAAACTCGACCAGGGGTATGTGCTTCTCCCAAGAGCCCCCAAAGTCTAGGAATCATGCATGAAGAATGTCCTCTAGCACCTGTTTCATATGCTCTGACTGGCCATCAGTCTGAGGGTGGTAATCTGTGCTCAGAATCACCTGTGTACCTAGTTCCCTCTAAAAACTCTGCCAGAAATGAGACGTAAAACGGGTGTCCCTATCTGAAACAATAATACGGGGGACCCCGTTAAGATGTACTACCTATTGGATATACAACTTCACGAGCTCGTCAACAACGAAGGTCTCCTTGATCAGAAAAAAGTGATCTACCTTCGTGAGTCTGTCCACAACAACCCACACGACATCATTACCCCGAGGTGACCTCGGCAACCCGGTCACGAAGTTCATCACGATATCACCCCATTTCCACTCCGGAATGGGTAACTCTTGTTAAAGTCTGGCAGGCCTATGATGCTCCACCTTCACCTACTGACAGGTGGAATATCTTGTAACAAAACCAGCTACCTCTCTTTTCATACTCGACCACCAATACTAACGTCTCAAGTCACGGTACATTTTGGTAACTCCGGGATACACTGCCCAAGCTGAATCATGAAACACCCTCATCAACTCCTCGCATGTATCACATGGAACCCACACTCCTCCATGGGTATGCAGTACCTCGTCATCGCCTGTCATCCAACCAGGAGGAGGGTCCTCACTTTCCATAGACTCCCATAGAACGAGGCCTTCTGAATCTGATAGCCTTCATATCTTCACTCTATCTAGTAGAGTAGAAGTCACAACTAAGTAATAAAGATAGGCTCCCCCCTTACCATCGTGTACCTCCAAATGCATGTCAGTGAACAAAGCCATGAGCTGTCACTCACCATTGGCCTCTTGCACAGCCTGTAACAGAGTCCTCCTACTCAGTGCATCAGCAACTGCGTTACCTTTACTAGGTGTATAGGAAAGCTCAAAGTCGAAGTACTGAAGGTATTGAACCAACCTTCACTGTCTCAAATTCTAGTCACACTGGGTAAAGATGTATTTAAGACTTTTGTGGTCCGTAAACACAACAAAATGTTCTCCCAGGAGATAATGTCTCCAACAGCGCAACGCATGAACAACTGTAGCCAACTCAAGATCATGCATCGGGTAATTCCTCTCATGTGGCCTGAACTCCCGACACCCGTACGCAACTACTCGATATCCCTACATCAACACTCCTCTATTCCCAAAACCTGATGCATCATAGTAAATAGTATAGCTCTTTCCTTTCTCTAGAAGTATCAGGACTAATGATGATGTCAACCTTCCCTTCAACTATTGAAAGGCTGTCTCGCAAGCTTATGACCAAACGAACTTCACACCCTTCTTATTAAAACCCATCAACGGTGCTGCTAAGCGGTATAAGTCCTATATAAAGTGACTTTAGTAACCATAAAACCCCAAGAAACTTCGTATCTAAAACAGATTCTTAGGATGCTCCCATGAAACTACTGCTCTCACCTTCTCTGGGTCCACTATACCTCCCACTTCTGAAATAATATGAACCAGGAAGTGTATATAGTCCATCTAAAAGTGGCACTTTGAGATCTTATCATATAGTTGATGCTATCTTAGTATACTCAATATGATCTCAAGATGTGTGTCATGGTTGTGTCGAATGTGAGAGTATACCAAGATATCGTCCACAAAGACTACCACAAAAGAATATAGATATGGGTGGAACACATGATTCATCAGAGCCATGAAAACTGCTGGCACGTTCGTGAGTCCAAACGGCATGACCAAGTACTCATATAGACCATATCTACTCCAAAAAGCTGTAAGCAGTACGTCCAATGGTCTAACACACAACTGGTGACATCTGGATCTCAATTCAATCTTAGAGAGCACTCATGCTCCTAGAAGTTAATCAAAAAGATCATCAATCCATGGAAAGGGATATCGGTTCTTGACAGTCAATTGGTTAAGCTTCCAATAATCCAAACAAAGTCGGAGGGTATCGTCCACCTTCTTAGCAAATAGGATAGGCGAACCCAAAGGAGAAGTATTGGGTCAGATGAATCCCTTTGCTTGTAACTCCTCTAACTACCTCTTGAGCTCCTACAATTCTGGTGTATCCATCCTATAAGGAGGAATGGACACTGGTGTCGCTCATGGCACAAAATCAATAGATAAATACACATATCGCTCGAGAGGTAGACCAAAAAAGTCGTCCGGGAAGACATCCCTGAAACAATCAACCACTAGAGATAAATCCTTCTCACAGGTTCCCTGGTCATCCAGATACAAACTGCAATCTAGGTGGTCACTCTACCTCACCCATGATGCTCGGGTCTAGCTAGGCTCGCATGGACATCCCATTTTCCCTTGTATAGAAACTCTCCTCCCTCTAGTGATGTGAAACTCACCCTGCGACGATAGTAATCTACAACGTCTCAAAAGGGTACCAACTAGTCCATCCCGAGAAAGACATCCTAGCTCATCATCTCTAGGACATAGAGGTACCATATAAAGTGACATCCACCAACCTCTAGGGGGCACTCCCTGATCTGACACACACCTGCCATTCTAATCCCCAACAGAGTGTCCAGAATCATAATATCAGAAGGTGAGGAAACACAGAGCCCAAGTCTCTCCACAACGGGCACAGATATAAATCTATGTGTAGAACTAGTATAAAAAAGTACTGAAGACAGAAAAGAAGCAACGAGAATAGTACCTCTGACATTGGAAAGTTCGGGACCCTACTCTTGTTGGGTCTGTTGCACTGCATATGCCTACCCAGAGTCATGGCCCTATGACATAGTCTGGATACCCTGAGCTGACCCACCCTACTACCTCTGAGATCTTGGTGTCTGGCTACCATGGCCACGACCACCACCTCAGCCTAAATTTTCAGCCTTATTCCAATTCCATGACTGGTAAGAGGCAGTTGGCCCTGATCCCGCACCTGGAGTCTGCACAGAACCTCTCTCACTAGCCACTGGTGGAAACACCCTTAAAAAATGATATAGATGATCCATCCTGCCGCAAGCTCGGCACTCCACTGGGTCACATGGACACTAAGGTCTTTTGTGCCCCTCTCTACCACACTGGTAGAACATGACCTAGCAACCTGAAGAATTCATCTAGCTAGTACTGCCACTATGAGATAAATCCATCTACCTCTTCCACTTACTGGTGGAAATAGTATCATAAACTGGTGTCGAACCACCCTGGCCTGCACCACTAGCTTTCCACAGGTTCTGCTTAGTAATCAGTGACTGGTTCATAATAGCATGAAATGTAGGCAACCTGAAAAAATTCACTAGTGCGTGGATGTCATATCAAATACCATCCTCAAAGCGTATAGCCCTCAACCTCTCATCACCCATGAGTACAAGTGAAAAACGATGTAGCTCAGTGAAGCAGGTAGAATAATAAATCACTGACATGGATCTCTGCTACAGATTTATGAACTCTCAAGCTCTATCTTCCCTTAGTGTCTCCGAAAAGAAAATGTCATAGAAGACTGACTGATAATATTCCCACTCCATGTCTCGGTGATGCTCATTCTAGGTGGTAACATCCCACCATCACTTGGTGGAATCACACAACATGTACGTAGAGAGCTTGACCCTCCTCCCTGGAGGCATCTTCAGATTCTTGAAGATAGTCTGCATAGAACCTAGCCAAGACTCCACAGCCTATGGTCCGCCATCCCCTAAAAATTTAGGTCGATGCTGTAGATGGAATATATGCGTCAGCTCTACCATAGATGTGGCAGTCGATGATATTCCCTGTAAGGTCCCAATGAACCTCATGATGCCTTCACGGAACTGTGCATCAGCGCCTGTGCTTGGTATAACGGTTGGATCCACATCTAGCTTTGCTGAGGGATACATCGGTAGCCCATGGTCTACCTTCTCTAGATTATACTCATTGTCACTCTCCTGGAGAACAATGTGTGATCATCTTGGCGGCATGACTCTACAAGTTCAAACACACGCCTTATATTATGATCATAAATGACTTAATATAAAGAGTGTAAGAAGGGAACAAGAGATAGAAACCACTCAAGTTTTTCTAAACAAGACTACAAAGGATGTATAATAACTACAAGGCATGTTCCTTCAAGTCTTTCACATGGGTGTGTACTTCTTCCAAACTGGTCATGTGACACCCCAAACACATGGCTTGTTGTCCACACACACGGCGTGTACTTGAATTTTCTTCCTCTTCCCAAGTCCTTCTACACAGCTTTACCACATGGCTCTATTTTGAACAAGACTACATGGCGTGTATAAGGTCTACCCAGCGTGTACTAGACGAGCTTCACCGACCCGTGTTGTACATCACATGGCTGGGTGCACAGCTCACTCTACATGGCATGTTCCAGATAGACATTGCGTGTATAGATTAGATTCCAACTTCCCATGTTGTTAGTGACACGGTTGGCTACTCGGCTGACACTACACAGCATGTTACACCCGCACACAGAGTGTACACCACCCTATTTCCCTAGCCACACAGATGAGTCCACATGGTCTCTCACTGGTCAATACTACACGGCATGTCCCATAGGCACACAACATGTACAAGATAGGGTAACACCGACCCGTGTTGTTAGTTACACGGCTGTATTCCTAGGTTACACTACACGGCGTGTACAATCAGTACACGGCGTGTGCTCTCAAAGTTTCATTACCCCGTGTTTCTTCCCAAACAACCTATGAAACGGGTAGAAACTACACGACATGTAGATATGGTAGACGGCGTATACTTAAAAAAATTTCATTTCTTCCTGAACAGAAGAGTACATGGCATGTAGTCAACACTACACAGTGTGTATTCTGGATTTTTCTGGACAATAAGCCTTAAAAACTACTCCAAAGCCCAGAAAAACACTGAAACCAACACCTAAGTGCTAAATTCCGATCCTTGAGGGCCCATACTCCCTGAAAATCAAATCTTGGTATCTTATACATATTATAAACAAGGTAAACAATCAATGATCCACTGAATTCTGGTCAATGAGGGCCCATACTCCTCAAGAACCAAAGATTAGAATTCATTATATAAAACCTTACATAAAAATATCCTATGATATAGCTTGTATTTTATCAATTCGTATATCACAACAGAATTCTTTTACTAGCATAACATCTATCACAACAACATGAAATTTCTAATGCACCTACATGGCATGGAAGATATGCTTGGCTTGTGATTCTAACTTGTGCCTAAATGATTCATTAGATGGAATACCCTCATCTCATTGGGTTGCAACTAAATATAACCCACTATAAAAATATAAATAGCACACTACAAGTGCATCACACAACGGTGAAAATCAAATCAACTGTAAAATTGCAAAACCAGATAAATCGCAATTAACCGAGGTAGATTGGATTTTACTTGTAGACGGGTTAGCTACTCCTAGGCACAACTTATTACCAAATAGAAATTTCATCCTATCTCTGACTATATTCTCTAAATAGTAAGTCAAAGAAACAAAATTCCTCTGATGCCACTTTGTAAGGACCTGGATCCGGGTGCCACTCAACGGGTACCCCGAACCCGGTTGGTCACATGACCTCAAGCACATTTCCCCAAATGTAAGAGGCTGCCGACTAGTAGCCAGGTCCTAGGTCTGATAGTGGGGAAACTATACCCTCATTTTTCAAAGTATATCACAACGGTTGAAATAAAAACACACTAAAAACGGAAGTAGTAAACAATGAAATGTTGAAAGGACAACAGTATTGAATAAAAAAGATATCCAACAGTCAAACATACATGATGATTCAATATGTATTATTTATAAGAAAGAAGTCAATAAAGGATACACTGCAATAAAATACAATACAGTACAAGGTACTAAGTATAGAAAGAAAACAAAAATAGTGCAACAGGAACTCAGTAGCATCGCAAGCTGAAGCCCAGTCTCATGCTCTCCTACCCCTTTGCAACAATAATGTACCTGTATAGGGACTCTTTCCCTTATCAACACCTGCAACAATATATTCTGTTTGGGCCCAAGACATGACCCAAACAGGATGTGAAAAATAAATCCCAGTAGGCAACCACCAAAGTCTTGTTCCCAACTATCAGTGAAAATGTGCAATAGCAGTGTGCAGTAATAAAATGCAGTAAACTAGACAGTAGTCAAAAGTAACTATTCTACCAGTTACATTTCAATTTTATTAATTATTTATCAATTCCACGCTTGTGATTTATCTTGTAAGGTACAACATATTAAATCACCATAGTGAATATACAAAGTAAACATTGTCCGCAGACATGAAAATCATTACCATCAGGTAATCAGAATCAAAACCCGCATGTGACTTCCCACAAGAAATAACGAATATTGCCCTAAGGCGTACGTGGTGTCGCCCACAGGCACAGAAAATACTACCCACAGGCATCATAAAAGATTTCCTCAGGCTAAATGAAACACTACCCTCAGGCTAAGCAAGTAACTGGGCTGATCCCAACACATAACCAAGCAATTTATATACAATTCCTCTCAAGTCAATTCAAAGCATGCTAAATCACGGCATACCCACGGGTATCCTGGTCGAACAGCTAAACAAGGGAAACCCACCCAAGGGGTGGCCCTGGATCCAAGCAATGATCACAAACAGCAATTTCTACATATTCACTAAATTACCTATGCAATTCTAGGTATTTAATTAGTCAAGGCCTCAGCCATAAGACACCCCAAACATGGGCGCGTGGCATAACGGTACACAAAAAACCACATGACAGTTGGAATTAAACATTAGAACACCTACCTCGTTCTCCACTAATCGATATACGCGAATGACGCCTTTCGAAATGTTTGATAATGATGTAGATCTAGGATAAACGAAAACACATGAAAACCTAAATAACTTCCCATCAAGAATGAATTAGAAGGAAGGGTTCAAGAAGAGAGAATAACCCACCCACGTGGTTCTAACGAGACCACCAACGAATGAATCTGAGTTCCGGTGTACGGTTGGGAGCTCCTCCAAGTTTTGGCCATCTCTCCCACAGCCTCACGACATTCTATGCTTCCTCTGTTGAAAGAGGAGGACACTACCCATTTTAAGAAAAAAACAAACTCCATGGCATGTACTCCCAAGTACAGGGTGTGTACTTTTCCATTCTTAAACTCTTCCTCTGGTGGCTAATTTTCACCACCTCACTGTTCAACTGTCGACATGTGTACACGGCGTGTATTTCTGAGTACACAGTGTGCCCCGTCACTCCGCTAGTGGGTACTCCCACCACCTTACTATTAACCTGCCGAATGATTACACGGTGTGTAGCCAGTTTTTATACCCTTCATCAATGACAGGCCTACACGCCCTGTATACTCATCCCACATGGCCAATGTACACGACGTGTACCCAAAAATTTGATTATTTTTCACCATTTTCCTTATTTCCTCAAAAAAACATAAGGAAAAAGGAAAAGAAGAAACTTGTACCTCATGAATAAGAACCAGGTTCTTACATATAGTATCAGTGCTTGCACAAATTACTATGATGTGAGAAATTCAACGTACTGGAGTTCCCAATATTTTTTGATCCACTTCTGGAAGTGAGGGTGAGAAAAGTACTTACATGAGTCACATGTATGAAGCATATGATGTTATTTAATAATTTTATCATCAATGTTCGATGTGAGTTTTGGATACAACACTAGGGAATTAATGATTTCACATGTTGTCACATCTCCAAGAATCATGTGAGGAGAAAGTGAAGTAAGATATTTATGCATGATGATTACTCTCGAGATGTGTAAATATGAATGATGGATTGTGATATTTAAATACATACCATTATCATATATTTATCAACCATTTACACTTGTTTTGTTAAAGATTAAAAATTGTGTAGTATGGAGAAAAATGCTTTATTTCCATTTAGGTAAAGGTTAACCAAATAAATAAGAACTTAAAGAAAGTATAATATTTAGTTCTAATAGTGAATAAGTAGAGATACAAGGTGAAAAGGATAATATAAGTCATAATGTAAAAGACACATTCACAACATTCATCAAATAATATATTTTTATCTTCAAGCATGAGTCTATTTTCTTTACATGTCATGAGTTAGTTCTTCTAAAGATAAAATGTAATGAAATGAATTAAAGAAGTAATTAATTGATTCTCCTTCAGGTATATTCATCATTGTGTGTGATGTTTCTATCATAATTTTTGGATATTGAAAACAATATTCCTATAACATATCTGTATTTCAATATAATAACAAAGTATGTATAGAAATTTTACAATAAGTAAGGTTCATTCTCCAAGATGCTGAAATATGGTGGTTCCTAAGTTATTGGTCAAAATTACACAACATCTATATTTCGATGTTTAATAATTCCAGTTGAACATTTTTAGTATCACCAAAATATTTATCTCTCGTATCCTTTAGACACAATGATACATTATTCTAATTTAGGAATGAATGTTTTTGTGGTGTCTTATACTCAAAGACAGGTTTAATGATGCTTGAATCATTGGAAATAACTGATGAAAATAAATTTAAGACTCTAATACCATGTTGTTGAAATATAATACATGGTTAAGAAAAACAATGTATTTTTCAAGGATATGACCAGTTAGGTTTTAGAATATTTAGAGTTAATGATCTTAGCTAATATTGACACCTTTATGTACTTATTTTTGGAAAAACCCCATTAGAAATAACGGAAGGCCATAAATATTTTATAATTTGTTCATCTAGAGAGAGACAACTATTGAAAGGGTAATCTAGTGATAACTATACATCATAATTTTCTTTTAAGTGTTTGTAAAGGAATGTAAAAATGATTTATTGTATTTGAATTTTTAGAATATGTGATTTTCTTCGGCCTAGTGTGCTGAAGAATGTCTTGACCAAGCAGTCAGTAGTCATTATAATATAGTATGAAGTAATTCCTAAATGAACATACACATAAAATAAATGGTTCTAATAATGAGGATTGAATAAGATTTATACCTGTTTATATTGATTAATAAAATGCATCATGGGGTAATTCCTAAATATATGTTTCCTTATAGGCATCAAATTTAAGATGTAAGTAAATGGAGAATCAATGTTAAGATTCATTATAATTTCAAAACATATATTATTTTTCATAAATTCATTTCAAATAGCAGTGTTATCCCATTACCATATTCCAAATATAATGAAAAATGGATATAATATAAGTTATAATATGATATAAATTCTTTATTTCATAAAAAAGGTTTTTAGATGTAAAGTGTTTGTGAGGATATAAAAAACATACATTAATAGGAACACAATGTGCATCTAAATTAGTTATGCAAAATTTTCTTATGTATATTACTTAAATACCTGAGATAAAAATGAGATAGTCAATATATAGAATATATTACTATAAAAGGGTGAATAGGTCTATCTGAGACAGTGGGAGAAATATTGAATTTGTATTATTCAATGCTAGAGAAGCACAAATAGTTGACATAGGAACAAGTTCCATATAAACCATTGAAAAAGGAATATTCCCAAGTCACATATTGTATATGATGGGTAAAACAATGGTGGTGGTTTTATATTCACCATGATCATTGATACATAAATCATTTGAATAATGATTCCTATAATTAATTTGTATATGTAAATCCACTAATATTGATAAGATCATTTAAAATTTAATAATTGATTCCATGTATCAAAGTGCAGGGTCTATTTATTTTAAATATTGTGGTGGGTATTCAAGTTATATGATACATGGGTGGTAAAAGTGTGGTACAAACAAGGATCGATTGGTAATACCAAGTCATTGTTCTTAAATCCATCATAATTTTACTTTTCATATATACTTTCTATTGTCATTTTATTGATCATGTGATTTCAAGACTGCCGATCATTGAAGGTGTCTATATGATGAAATTAGGAAGAGTTGGTGACACCATAAAATACCAATGTGGGTTCAAGTTATCAGAATCTAGTTTTGGATTAATGTAAAAAACATATCATAGAATATTCATCTATATTGAATTTTTATATTTTTCTGCAATAGGTTATTAGGATTATCGTGGTTTTCTATGTAAAATATGTTTTCTAACATATGGAAAATAGTTAAAGGTGTTAAATTTAGTTAAGACCATAATGAAAGTTACTCTCCATAGATTGAATTAAAGTGGTAATATAAGTTCTATGGAACATGATCTACTGATGTAGATCATTCAATTTCATAGAACAATACAATGGTACATATACCGAAAACGTATTGAAAAATACTAATTGGAACAATTCAATAGAGAATTATTACTTAGGTCACATGGAATAAATATATCTAAGAAAATAGGAAAGTATAAGAGGCGATTAACATGATAAGTTGAATTTGATATTCTTTTATGATGGATTATTCATTTATTCCATAAAATTTAATAAATGTGATATGGCCAACATATACTTTATGGTGGGAAAATATCATTACCCTTTAGGAGAACAACAAGATAAGTATTCGAAACTATCCAATTATACTTTAGTTAGTATAAATTATATATATACCTGATATGAGTATAGGAAAATATAATAGTTATAAGGGGAAATAAACAAGTTTTCCTTTAGATCAATATGATCTTATATCATAGGTAGGTTAAGGTAATCAGTGAGAAAAGGTCATACAAGGTAGTGATAGCCAAATCAACACATATTGAGTTCATTGAAGATTCTGAGGCAGCTAAATAAGTAGTTTAAACTATGAAATGATTTTTTATAGTTCCTGGAATTTAATCTAGTAAGTAGATTTTTATCATAATGATAATTATTCTATAGGTAGTATCCACGATGTCATGTTAACCAATGAATGAATGATATATATAGTTAGGTCTTACATCTCTTGAGGAGTCTTTCTTGAGGCGGTGAGGTCACAGATAGTAGAATATCTACATATTAGAGATATGGTAGGCCCATGAATAAATATATAACTTAGTAAAAACATGATATTATCATGTGAGATCAAACAAGGATAGTATGAAAGTTGGATATAATGAAAGTGAGAGTGTTGTAAAAGTTGGTGCCATATACCCAACATGAATAGTATTTTTATATTACCATATAATGTATATTGTGAGTTATTTCTTGATGTACTCTTACCATAATATTGTTGATGTTTCTGTTTCTACTATTTAAATGGTAACATCCATAGATTAATTATTGTATCAAATGGTTATAGCAATTCCTAGGCTATAATGAGAACCTCAAGATTATTAACAATAATCTTAAACATATGTCCTATGGTCTTGATACGTCATACTTATTGGATATAGTTGATATCTGACTATTAGGTGTTGGGGGATCATAATCATTGATACATATTCTCATGATGTTTGGACTTGGTGATCTATAGTAGGTTAGATCATAAGGATAGACCTACAAATAGGAACACCACATGTTTCTAGTATCATTGGTTATTCCTACCTATGAACATGTATATTGATATCCTAAATTGAGATAATTATAAATGTCTTCCTTTTTATCAAGTACATTGATGCAAGGAAAAAACCATGACATTGAATTCATGGTGAGTTAGATTGTTTTGGGTGCATCATTGGTGGTAAGGAATTGTTTGAATGATCAAGATATAATTTTTCAATTCTAAGCTGAGGAAGTGATATCTCAGACCTAGTTGATCAAGATGGTAGTACATTCACTAAATCCATGTCCATATTAGAAGATGGTAAGTATGTCTTATAAGGTTAGAAAATAAAAAAATCAAGCTAAGGATTACGACACATGTGTGTGTCCAAATTTATAAGATATCGCAAGACAAAGAGATTAAATTACGCAATGTGTGTTCGTAGGAAAGTTATAATTACTATGGTTATTCCATATGTTTTAGAGGACTTTATGGGTTTTTTACTCCACTATTGTTCTATGAATAGTATTCACTACTACCAAGATAAGGTCCTAGAGGGTCACACACAATAGATTATTCAAGAGTCTTCCTTATTTTGATGAATAGGTGTATAGGACATGATGGGCCCCACCATAGGATCCAAGAGTTGTCCAAGTATTGTTCATCACTAAAGAATAAATTAATTAATATTTATTTGAGTATAGAATTATTGGTGTAGATTTATTTAAAATTATTTACAAGATATTAAGTGAATATGTTGAAAAATATTATACAAACAAATATTATTTTAATATTCAATGTTCATTAAATCTTAGAATAAATTAAAATTTGAGTTAATTTCTAAGATTTTTCATGAAATAAATTTATTATATAATAAAATTATGTCATAAAAATATAAATTAAATTATGAAACAGTTAGTTTTTTATAACACGCCATTTACTCATTATTTAGTGGGTGTTTTAATTCTGGGGTTCAAGGAACCCTTTCCATGATTTTGAGCCTCCCACTATATAAGTAGAAGATATAGACTCAATCTATTATTATTCATCCCAATTAATTGATATCCTCTTTAACCTACCATATCCTAGAGATATAAAGTCATCATATGAGCATTCAATCCAAGAACACCTTCACGGATCGAAGGGACAGGATCAAAGTGATCGTCGTGACATTGGATGAATCATTGGAGATCCATGATAGAACCTAGAATTTGATGATCAGTGTATGTGAAGAATCTGGAAGCATATATGGATGATATATAGGTGTTTTCCTTAGATCCATTGATCTAATTTCACCTATGATGAGCTGTTGTTGAGTGAAATTTTATTTGAATATGGTAACTATTGGCTTTAAATATTTGTTCTTTGATAATTCACTTGAGATCATTAGAACATACTGAGGATTGGATATCTAAATATGAAAACGTTTCTTTAGTTTGGGGATGAAACATTTTAAATCCCTATCCAACCATATTATATTGTTCACCAAAGTACCAACATTTTTACGCATATTATTACATTATTTTTAAGAAAACCATACAATAAAAAACCCAAAGATTGTGAGGCATGGTGTCTTTGGAAGACTAGGTTCATAATATATAAAAAGAAACCCAAAAACATCTATATTATATTCTCCATAATGAGCTCATAAATCAATTTGATATCATAAAATGACATAGGATAACCTATGGAATATATAAATGAAAGGGGTGAGATATAAAGCTCGGTAAGGGAATAAACATGATAATGAAGAATAGAATACGAGTCAAAAATTATAACATGATATCACAAAATAAAAGGATCATTAATAATCATATAGAGGAATAATATAATGAACATATAATAATAAGATCATGGAAACATTGTAATGTGGATGAAATATAAAACATGACATGATTATAAGTCAAGGATAACCACCAAGACAACATCACAAGGTGGATAGAGTCCCATTGTATATTACGTTCACTCCCTAATCACATACATACCATATCATGAGACAAAAACATTACCCAATGAATTGGAGTGATATTAGATTGTATCCATCATAACATATACATTATTATGTGTGCCACAAAATAGAATCAATCATATTTCTTATACATAAAAATATCTAGGGAATGAAATGGGTTGCGTAATCTTGCCTCATATCATAATCAAAGGAGATTTCCTAAATATTCCAAGGAGAAAAAAGGACTAAATTGTTTTGATGATCATATCTAATTATTTGTCTCAATATATGGTGTTAATTTGGAAAAAACTTCATGAGAAAGGGTATATAATTATGTGTAGAAATGAACATTCCAAATAGTGTATTATGGAATCAGTTAAACAATTTTGGAGAAATAATAGGTATGGAATTTTATTTTAAAACCATAGGTAAACCCTAATGGTTATACCTAAAATATTAATTTATTTACTTAAATAATGAATGGTAATAATGACTTTAAATTACCATTACATAATAGGATTAGGGAATAGAAAAGTTCCCCTAAATCGAGTTTGATTTTAAAGAAGGAATTTGAGAAATGAACAAAGGGCTTATATTACCCCATAAAAGAGAGAATAATCTATGTATATATATAAGATACAAGTATATAGAATTTATAATCATTTAATAGCATAAAATAGAGGTATAAAGTGAGTTATAGAGGGAAATGTCATAACAAAAAGGAAATGGTTTGTTCGGAGAGATCTCTTACCTTATCTTCTAGAATCATTCTGCACATGCACATAACATCTAGGATAAGCAAATTAGATTCATTAAATAATTAATTCAGATAATTTTATATCAATATTTAATTTAATAATATTTTATTATGTTAATTTATAACTATTTTAATGAGATATATGGTTAAATATTTTTCTAAGAGCATTCATTTCATGGTTCCAAGGTTGGATCAATTGTGAGTAATTATTGAAGTTCTTGTCAAATGGGACTACAACTCGAGAAGTGAAAAAATATTAATTTCATTATTGAAATCTAAAATTTCCCAAATACCCATGTTTTTTCTATCATAGTAATAATTTTTTTAGTGAAAAGTTTAACGTTATATGGTAAGTTCATTTCGGTTGTTTTACCGACCATCATGAACTATATTCATTCTATTATATTTAATGATTATTAAAAGATTACATAAAATTAAATAATTTACAAAATATTTTTAAAATCATATTTAACCATAATAATATATTTACAACCATTCTTGATGGAAGTGGTGAAAAACAAAGCGCATTGTTCATGGAGGCATTGAACCAACCATATTGTAAACAACATTTTCATTTTAGAATAAATTAAGGGGAAGATAAGAGGATGTATGGTGTATGTAACATTAAAAAAACAAATAATATTATATATATTCTACTGGAGTTATTATTACAAGTTGGATGAAATTTTTTTGAAGGATGATGAAGAAGAAAATTTTAAATAATCGGTTATTGGAATTAACTTCTCCTTTGGATATATCCCCATGGGATTCTACTTAAGGCGCCATAGAATGGTATTTTAGTAATAATTGAAGAACTAAGAAGTTGGGGATAGTATAATGAAGGGAACTGGGTAGAAATTATTGAATATTCAAGGTTTATAAGTTGTGGTGAGGGGATGTTGTATTTATAAGGGGGGGAGAGGGGTGTTTTTTAATTTTATAATTATTAGTTTATTATTTTGGGTCAAGTATATCACTTGTATAGATTCTTGTGACTATACGTTGTATATGGTTCATGTTATTTCAGAATAATGGGTTCTTACAACATACATGAATAAAAAAATCATTTATTTAACTTATAATGTTACACACTGTATTTTACCATATTTCACCATTCACCAAAAAATCAACTATTTCATAAAATACAAAAAATTCAGCCAAAAAATTTTCTAATGTACGGATTCCAAAAAATGAAATCCATTTTTTTAAAATAATTTTCTAAGTTTGATATATTTATTTTCTAAATAAAATCCTCATTTATTTTGAAAATACCAATTTTAATATTATGATCAATTTTCTTACCCTTTGGAAAATTACTTAAGATCTCATAAAATTATATTATCATTATAATATAAAATTATTTTAATATATAAAAAATTATCTAAATAGAATTTCTATTAATTATTTATATTTTTTAAAAAATCAAATAAAACATATTTGTTTTACAAATATACAAAAAATTATAATTTTTTAAAACATTTATTTACTTGTATCATTATATAAATATATAATATTTTCATTTTATAAGAGATCTAAATATTATTTTACACATACATAGGTGAGGATACTATTTTAAGGGTTGGGTTACTATTCCAACAGTCATATTATTATTCCAATAGCATGGTTATTATTCCAACAGCCAGGTTACTATTCCAATGGTCAGATTTGTAATGGTCATATGATTTCTTGCATCTAAAAAATACCTAATATTTAATTGATACAAAATTGACATTTATTCTCTCTGTGACATCCCAAACTCGGATTCCATTGAAGGTTCCCTGAGCCCGGTTGGCCACATGTCATCAAGCATATCTCTCGGAATTGTAGAGTCTACAGACTAGTAGTGAGAGCCTAGGGTGTGTCTCTTGGGAGATTATTCCCTCATTACCATAGTGTATCACAATAGATGAATATAATATGACAAGAGATAAATAGTGGAATAAATATAGGTAAAAGGATCCAAAGTCACATATGAAGCCTACATGTAATAAAAAAGGTACAAATCATATAAATATATAAAAAAGTTGATGATGGTATGTCATGTATCCAGGAGGATGGAAACATGGATACAAATTTGAAGAAAAATACATGTTACACAAAAGTAGAAAAAAGAAATTCAAAAAACTATCCCAAGAATCCCGAGCTTTGGCTCAGTCGTCTACTACCATCTCCATCCTAATACAGAAAGTAATCTAGTGTATAAATCGATATGATTCCCTTTATCAACACCTACATAAATGTAATCTTCCTGGGTACCAATGGATCCCGGATAGGTTGTGAGATAAATATAAGTATGTCACCACCAATGGTGTCTATAATATGATATGCGTGTAATATAAATTTAAATAGTGAAAAAGAATGCATATATAAAATTAAAGTAGTAAATTAATTTAAATAGAAAAGTACCTACTTTATCCCTCATCTGGTGTTTGAACATGTAACCAGTTCATTAATTAATGAAGTCCAGTTTGGATAATTAATTCACATGATGCATATCCATCACTGAAATCACCTCATGATAGTAATAGTATAGGTTCTAAGATGTAACCAGGAAGCCTATTTTATATTAATTATAATGGGGTTCCAAGGTAATAACCAAGGAAACATAGACCACAAGGGTCACCAAATCAGTAGTAATTGATGTTTGTCCTAATGGTAAGAGTGTAATCCAAGGATCATCATCCAATGTATTCCATAATAGTGTGATGTAACTGAGTCCAAGGAATAAATCAAAGGTAAAATGGGAAAAGATATGGCTAAGACCAAGGATATAACCAAAGAACCTCATGTACATAAAAACTATTCGAGATCTATATAATGTATCCATGGAATCCTGTAATAATAAACAGGGGATCTTACGCTGTCAAAATAGAATCCACTAATTGATGAGGATTGGGTTACAAAGTGGGTCTCAACCAAGGAAACCAAAATCCTTGAATCAGATTGGAATCCATGAGTTCTCAAGTAATTCCCTCAGAAATATGAGAACTAACCTCAGTCTAATCATTACAACAATCATGTCAAAGTCTATATGTAATTTGGAACCTTACATTCAATTCCTTTAATCAATTACGCCATATTATAATGATGTCTATTAACATTTCATAAGGTTTAATCCATTTCCTTTAATTAGTGTAACATG
Source organism: Viscum album (assembly GCA_963277665.1). Classification (NCBI taxonomy): domain Eukaryota; kingdom Viridiplantae; phylum Streptophyta; class Magnoliopsida; order Santalales; family Viscaceae; genus Viscum; species Viscum album. The sequence goes on from OY728158.1 coordinate 399,037,060, forward strand.
GCCAATTGAGCATACAACCATTTCAGTATTTCTATTAATACAAAATCATTTAACTTGGTTGAATCTTCTACCTTCCACCATGAGTGGAAAGGGGTGGTACAACATGTAACCAACATTTAATTCATTTTAGAAGGCAATTTGTTTATATACAACATACTTTCAATCTAATTTAACAATGATTTATTAAGATTTAAGCTCATAAATTAGGCGATTCAAGTGTGGAACATCATAGTACTAACCATTCAAAAATTCAATAGCCATTTAAAATAAGGACGCTTTCCATTAGATTGGTCAAGATCAAGCACACCCGAATGGTGTCTCAACGGTGTCAAAACACTAAAAACTCAAATATGGTACATCTCCTAACTTGGGGTTATTGAATTTGTGGATGAAACCATCAATACTAAATGACATATATAGCATGGTTCTTAGAACACTGTACTAACAACTTCAAGAATGACATATAAATTCAAAAGATAACGCCTGAGTAAATTATCATAATGATATGGAAATTTATATAATGATGGAAATTGTTGTATGACTTATAGACCGCCTACCTTTGGCTCGTATGACTATCTCCATCCAATATCAGCCTCTAATTCGGTCTAGATTTGAGGTGATCGGAAGAATTGATCAATTACCAAAAATTGGGGCATATTATCCTACATCTAAGTAGCATTATAGATAGGAAGAAGAATGATGATAGATTAAAAATGAATTAATAACATACCAATTCAGATATAATGAGGTGAATAAATATCAATTCAGACACTGAATAGAATCTTGAGATCAAATCCTAAAATAGATGTCAAAACTGATTCAAAATGTAAAAAGGGTGTTATGTTTGGTAAAAATAGAAATAGAGGAGAGGGATTGTTAGCATAGATGATTAAGGGGGAAACCATCCTTTTACCCAAAAATTACCCTTGTCATAGTTTTTCCACGTGGTTATCTAAACTGTGAACCAAAAATGTGCGATCTACTATAGGAAGGGAGAACCCTCAAGGTTAGGCCACATTGTTAGTGAAACTATGCACCAATTATGTGAAACTCCACTGTCAAAATTTCAGAAATTCTCACATGTATATGTGGACCAAGTGTCATGGTTAAGGAAAAATGTGCACTATATTTCAGCTCATTGTCTAGCCTCTTACATTTTAGAAAATTGTGTGTCTTACCTCGAACGGTTTACTCTAACCATGTGATATAATTTTCTGTCTCAAAAATTTGGGTTTTGGGATATAAACAATCCCTAAACACCCGAGGGACCTTCAAAAACTCATTAGGAATCTATTCTTAGTCCATTAAAACAAATTAGACCAAAATTTAAAGGATTTATGCATGACTGAAAAGTTTGGTTCTTACAGTCTTCCACCTTAAAGGAACTCATCCCCGAGTTCACTTTCCAAGGTTGGTGAAACACTATCTATGAATGAATCTGGACGATCATCATATATGTCAATGTCTCACTCCCAAGTCTCATCCTATACACATCTATGCTTCCATAGTAACCACACTAGAGAGATATAATGTAATCGAAGAGCACTCAGGATCTAGTCGATGATGCATATAGGATAAGCCTTAAATAAAGAAACAACATCTAGATCAACCTCCTTCGGATAAAAAGTGTGAGATGGGTCGGTATGATACAAGTCAAGTTGTAAAACATGGAAGATGTCATGTGTCAAGGTACCTCTAAGGTATTAGAAACTGATAGGCCACGAGCCCAAATCTCTCTAGAATATCAAACATCCTGACAAAGTGTAGTGACAGCTTCCCTTGACTATTTATCAATGTATACCCTTACCTGGGTGATTCCTATAGGAAAACACAATCCCCAACCTCAAATTCCATAGGATGACAGCAACAATCAGCATACGGTTTCTATCTAGGAGGAGAAATAGACATATTCTTCATGATAAACTGAACCTTCCTTGAAGTCTCTTTCATGAGATGATGACCAAAAATGGATATCTCACCTTCCTTTATACATCATAGGGGTGAACGACAGGACCTACCATACAAGGCCTTAAAAGGATCAATCTGAATTTTCACTTGAAATATGTTATTATATCTGACCTCTATGAGAGGGATATGATTCTCCCAAGAACTGCTGAAATTAGGGATGCTTGATTAGAGAATTTCCTCTATAACCTATATCATCTACTCCGACTATCCATCGGTTTGAGGGTTAAAGGTTTGTCTCAGAAGCACTTGTGTACCCATATCCTTCTACAACCCCTACCAGAACTGTGAGGTGAAACAAGAATCCCTATCTAAAATGATAGTATGAGAAAACCCATGTAGTCAAAAGATATCACTTAAATACATTCTTCCCAACTCATCAATTGATAAAGTTTCTCATATAGGAATGATGTGTGCTACTTTCATCAGTCATTCAATGACTACCCATACAGTGTCACTACCCCTAGGATACTTTAGTAATATGACTATAAAGTCCATGGAAATATTTTCTCATTTTTATTTTGAGACTGGAATTATATGTAACAATCCAGTAGGTCTCTGGTGCTCCACCTTCACCAAAGTATAGGTAGAACACCTAGTGATAAATCTTTATATCTGACTTTTCATCTCAGACCACCAATACTGGTGTCTCATATCTCGATACATTCGGGAGATGCCCAGATGAACATCCCACTAAGAGGCATGGTACTTGCACATCAAAACCCCTCTCATATATTTAAGAACCCAGACACACCCATTAATACACATGACTTATTCTCTATCCAAAAACTAATTTAGAGGTAGTTCGTCTTCTAAAATACTCTCATAGAGAATCACGCCCTTAGGATCTGAAAATTGTCTTCTCTTCTCCTTCTCAAGTAGTGAAGAGGTAGCTATCAAGGATTAGAGGTTCGACTAATTTTTACCATCATGAAACTCTATACATATCTTTGAAAATAATTTCCTATGTTTCCATTCATCAAATACATCCCATATGACTTGTGCCTATGTTTTTTTTCTTAGTGCATCATCTATAGCATTGCCTTCCGAAGTATATAGGCAAGATCAAAATCAAAGGACTGAAGATATTTGACCCATATTCATGATATAATATTCAAGTAAATCTATTTAAATATATATTTGAGTCTCTTGTGGTCTTTCTACACCACAAAGTTCTCACCCAATAGATAGGGTATCCAGCAATATACAGCCTGGAAACTTACTACTAGATCAAGATCGTGTGTCGGGTAATTTCTCTCATGAGGCCTCAACAACAAGGATCTGTATGCAAAAAATCTATCCTTTTGCATCATCACTTCACCTAAGTTAATGCCTAATGCATCACAGAACAATTTATAACCTCTATCATTCTCTAGCATAATCAGAATAGGTGTTGAGACAAGCTTCCCTTTAAGATCCTAAAAGGCTTTCTCGCACGCTTCTGACTACAGTAACATAACGCCCTTATTTTTAAGACCAGTAATAGGTGAATTAAGGAATGATAATTCCTATTTAAAACACATGTAATATCTATATATCCCCAAGAAACATTTTATATTGAAAACATTCTTAGGCTACTCTTGAGAAACCAGAACACTAACCTTCTCTATGTCAATAGAGACTCCTGATTCTGAGATAATATGACCCAAGAAGATAACTGTATTGATCTAGAAGTTTCACTTATAAAGCTTTTCATATAGCTAATGTTATCTCATTGTACTCATAATGATCTCAAGGTGATTATCACAGTCACCATGAGTGTGATAATACACCAAGATGTTTTCAGCAAATACAACGAAATAGGAATCCTGATAGGGGTGGAATACCCTATTCCTCAAAACCATGAAAATGGTGGTTGCATTCATAAGAACGAATGACATATCAATGTACTCAATTAGATCATGCCTACTATGGAATGTTTTACAAGTTATTTCTGGTGGCCTGACTCACACCTGATAATAGCACGATCACAATTAAATCATAGAAAACACCCAATCTCCTCAGACCCGATCAAATAGATCATCTATTCAAGGTAGTGGATATTTTTTCTTGATTTTAATCTGGTTCAACAATCTATAATCCATACATATACAGAGGGTCCCATTATCCTCTTGTAAAAAATCATGGGTAAACCCCAAGAGAAAGTGTTAGGATGTATAAAACCTTTGGACACCAAGTCCAATAATTTCCACTTGAGCTCCTAGAGCTCTGTAGATACCATCCTATATGGAGGAATGGACACTGAAGCTACTCCTAGAATGAGCTCGATCATAAACTCTACCTATCTATTAGGAGGTAAGACAAAACAATTAGTAGGAAATATATCCCTAAAATAATGTACTACTATAGGTAATTCATCCTGATATGAATCATAATCCACAACAAATAGATTGGAAATTTGTTCAGTCACTCCACCTAGCCTATGGCATCCCTCTATTTTATTACATAACATTTCATTACATTTTTACAAATAGAGGATCTTTAAAGTATAGTGTATTGAAAATCAGGAACATAATACATGAAAACAACATAAAACATCCTCATAATACACTTGTAAGGCTTAATCATAGATTCACCCTTTGTATAATTACTACATCTCATAACTTGGAGGCATACATCAAAGGAAAGGGTGAGCAGAAGGTTCAGTAAGGAAATCAAGTGAAACAGTTGACATGTGATCTTGAGCAATATTAATAAGAACATGATATAAATCATAAAGGCATGAGCAATGAAAGAATAGGAATATCATAATAAAAAGAACATGAATCATAACTTGAATATGTGGCTACAACATTTCATTTAGACATTCATGAACATATCACCAAGGTTTATCCCTGAGATGTCATAAATATTACCAAGGATATTCACCAAGGTATCGTGAAACTTGTCATCTCTAGAGATTAATTCATTGCCCAAAGCATTGGAGCACTATCAGGGTGCACAGTTAAAATGTCTTTATTTTCATGTGATCCACATAGATCATAATCAAACATTTCATAAAAAACCCATAGAGAATAAAATAAATGGGTTTCATTTCAAAATCGTGACGTTTTAAAATATTCTAAAAATAAGATCATTATGTCATTTATAACCCATGGAAAGGGAGTGAGGGTTATATGTATGTCAATTCCAGAATCAAATATATCATTTTTTTTATTTATGAACACCCATAGAAATGAAATAGGTCTGGGTATTCACATAAATAAACAAGAGAATTTTAAGAGAGAAAGATAGAGGAATTTTGAGATGAAAATTCTGCAGCAAAACGGCTACATAACATCCTTTTAGAATACATTAAAAAGATAACATACAATGGTAACTCACTCTTAAAAAACTCATAATATAGAATAAAGGTATAATAACTTGGAAATATGAATATGTTATAGATATTTGAATGTGATACCACATGAAAAGAAAACATCAAAGGAAAGAGAAGATGCGATTTCTTTTACAAAAAATTTGGCATCATAATGGTGTCACTTAAAAATTCATAAAAATCAATTGATGAGAGTGGAAAGGGTCTATAATAATTTGTAAATGATATGGAATGTATTAAAGATATATAATAACAATCCCCCACATAATAAAATGGAACTATAAGACATAACATAAAGGAATTCATGACTTAAAAGAGGAGGGTGAAAGGTTCACTTACCTTGAAGAGTAACTTCGAAAGCTTGGAGGTCGGGACCTTGGGAGACTTTAGGGTACCTTGGGAGGACTCCTTGGGAGGTAAGGAGACCATAAACTCGTTGAGTAGGATTTTGGAATAAAATGAATGAGGGAAATGGCTTTGTATTTAAAGGAAAAGTGAGGGAATAAATTATTAATTCCCATGGGAAACCTCATGAGTGGTATTTGCAAAACCATGGGCTTACCCATGGTATTTGGACTTGGTATTGGCCACTTGGGACACCTAAAATAATATATCACTATTCATAAGTTTACTAGAAATCTTACATCATTATTTCATCATTAATGAAGTCATTAAACACCTGAGACTCAAAACTATATTTTTACTATTCACCAAAAATTCAACTATTTCAGAAAAATCCCAAAAAAGCACTCTAACCTAATATCAATTCATTGAATTAAAAAATAAACTCCATTTTATGAAAATAATTTTCTAAATATGTTTCATTGAGTTTTTAAATTAAATCATTATTTATTAAAAAAATCAACTTTAAAACTATAACTCATTTTGTAACACCTTAAAAAAGTAATCAAGGTCCTCTAAAATTACCGTATAATCATAATACAATAAAATAACAATTTATGATTACATTTTATGAAAATATATTTCCATTCTAAATTATTTAATTAGTTATAAAATTGTAAAAAAATATTTATGACATACAAAAATACCAAAACTTATACTATGATCGTTTTTTCACATTTAAGATGTTTAAATTGTATTTATACATTCATGGGTGAAGCTTCTATTTTTTGTCCAACTTACTATTCATTACTATTCATATGGGTATGTTACTATTCATAATTTACTATTCAATAAAAAAAGTTTATCTTATTAGACACTAAATTTCTCTGATCACAACTATAGAAGAACATTTTTTGAAAATCATTTCACGTTATTAATTATTTAAAGTTTACATAAATATTTTAAAATACCCTTTTTCCCAAAATTTATCAATAATACACATCCTATATTTATCCAGATATTTAAAATTCACAAACTTTTTCATTAATAAGAAATAAAAATTTATTTATTTAAAAGGATTACACAAAGTAGCTAAGGTCTCGTTACATAGCCCCTTATTACACCAGCATAGGACCTAAGTGTAAGGTGTTATATGGTGATAGAATCTTGGGGTGGCTCGGACAACATTGCCCGAGTTGTGATTTCTATCAGCTTGAACTTCTCCCATAGGCGATTCCGTTCATGCTTCACATGTTGAAGTTCAGCTTGGGCTTGGTCCAGAGCAAAGCCTAGTGATGCTACCTCCTTTCCAAGATCCAAAAGATGGGCTTCATATGACCCAAGTCTACTAGATGAGGCCATTAAATATTCTTTCTATATTAATTAACCAAGACAACTGTTTTTATAAAAACACAACATTAAGATTATAGTTTCTAACAGTCATATTGACCAATGTTCATATTGACCAATGCTCATATAACAGTCAAAACCCAACAGTATCATTTTAATTATACCCACTTAATTAATTAAAGGACATAGTTTTGATGAGTATAAAAAAATAAAACACAAATTTAGGAAACATGTATAATTAAAAAGTTCAGGTCGTGACATTCTTCCCACCTTAAGAAATTTCATCCCCAGAATTTTATCCCATAACCTCTGATGAGAAAAGGTGTGGGTACTTCTATCTCATAGACTCCTTCGGTTCCCATGTGGCTTCTTCACATTTGTGGTTACTCCACCACACCTTAACAAGGTGGGTACTCCTATTGAGTAGAACCTTGTCCCTATGATCCACGATCTCCACCGGCTGCTCCTCATCAGAGAGGTCATGTTCTAGTTGTACCACCTCTGGATTTAGTACATGTGAAGGGTCAGGTATGTAAATAATCAAGAGGGATGCATGGAAGACATCATGAACTTGTGATAGATTTGGAGGAAGTGCAATCTGATAAGCCATTGCATTTATGTGATCAAGGATTTCATAGGGGCCAATGTACCTAGGGATGAGCTTACCTTTCTTCCCAAACCTCATGAATCTCTTCCAATGTGAAATTCAAAGAAATACCTTATAACCAACATCAATCTCCAATTCCCTTCGATGGTTGTCGACATAGCTCTTTTTCCGACTCTGAGCAGCCTTAATGTGTTCTTGGATGGCATGGACTTTTTCTGTCATCTCTTGCACAAGATCAAGCCCAAGAAGCTTTCTCTCACCAGATTCATCCCAACAAGTAGGAGTTCTACATTGTTTCTCATATAGAGTTTAATATGGTTCCATTTGAATGCTCAAGTGGAAGTTATTATTGTAAGAGAACTCAATTAACGGGAGATATTGATACCATCCACCTTTAAATTCAATTGAGAATGCTTTCAGCAGGTCCTCGAGTGTTTGAATAGTCCTTTTAGATTGGACATCATTTTGGGGGTGATAGGCCGTACTGAAATTCAAGTCAGTGCTCAGAGCTTGTTGAAGATTTCTCCAAAATTTTGATGCAAACCTTGGATCATGATCAGATACAATAGAAAGTGGAACTCCAGATAGCCTTACCACTTCCTTCACGTAAATCCTGGAAACTTGATCAAGAGAGAAATCTTCTCAAATGGAGATAAAATCGGCAGTCTTGGTGAGACGGTCCATAATAACCCATATCTCATTGTTTCCTTCTGATGTTATTGGGAGACCAGTGAAAAATTCCTTACTGATATTGTCCCAATTCCATGTGGGTATGGTTAGTGGCTGTAATACCCCTTTATGAAGTTTTCACTCCACCTTCACTGGCTGACATACCAGGCACGTTGACATGTAGTCAGTAATCTCCCGTTTCATATTATCCCACCAATAATGATCACAAAGTTCCCTATACATATTCATTATACCAGGATGTATAGAGAAAGTAGATATATGAGATTCATACATAAACTCCTTCTTTATTCCCTGAATAGATGGAACACATAGTCTTGTACAAAATTCAGTACACCTTCTTGGTCAATATTGAACTCAGGAAACTTTCCATCCTTCACAGCCTCAAACTTCTTCTGTAACAAATGATCTTCCTCTTGAGCTTTCTTGATCTTCTCTAGTAATGACAGTTGAGAAAACATTTGGGTTAGGGCTGAGGATGTCCCTTCTTTTATAATTCCCATGTCCAGTTTTACTAGGTTATTTATCAAAGGATATCTTTGAATCCTCATAATGGACAGAACAACTGGGTCTTTCCTGCTTAATGCAACCGCGACTTTCTTTGCTCTTCCGAGATGATAATTAATTGAACCATCATTGTCTTTAAGAAGTTCCAACCATTTCTTTTTTCTCATGTTCAATTCCTTTTGTGTGAAAATATACTTCAAACTTTGATGGTATGTGTATATATCACATTTCTCCCCATAAAGAGAGTGCCTCCATATCTTAATAGCAAAAACAACCGTAGCCATATCCATATCATGCGTAGGATAATTCTACTCATGAGTCCTCAACTGTAGAGATGCATAAGTAATGACTTTGTCATTTTTCATGAGGACGCACCCAATCCCTTTGAGAAATGCATCTCTAAAAATAACGAATCCTTCTCCACTTGAAGGAAGATTTAACACGGGTGCAGTAACCAATATCTTCTTTAGCTCTTGGAAACATTCCTCACACTCCTTTGTCCAAATGAACTTTACCTATTTTCGAGTTAACTTGGTTAATGGATTATAAAGCCATGAAAAGTTTTCCACAGACCTCCTATAATATCATGCCAATCCAAGGAAACTTCGAATCTCAGCTATTTTTGTAGGTTGAGGCCACTCCTCTATAACTTTTGTCATTGCAGGGTCAATTGTGATTCATTCATTGGTTACAATGTTCCCTAAGCAAGTGACTTGTTGTAACCAGAATTCACATTTACTGAACATTCCAAAATTCCTCTCCTTCCGCAGAGTTTTCAAAATAACCTTTAGATGATCTTCATTCTCATCGCAACTTTTGTAATATATCATAATATCATCAATAAAAACTTCTACAAAGTTATCAAGGTAGTCCTTAAAGACTCTATTCATCAAATCCATAAAAATAGCTGGTTCATTAGTCAGTCTGAAGGGAATAACAATAAACTCATAATGACCATATCTTGATCGGAAGGCAGTTTTTGGAATATCTTCTTTCTTCACCCTCAATTGATGAAAACGAGGTCGAAGATCAATCTTAGAGAAGAATTGATCCCCATGAAGTTGGTCAAAAAAGTCATCAATTCTTGGAATATGGTATTTGTTCTTCACTATGATCTCGTTCAGTTCTCTATAATAAACTCATAGCCACATCGATCCATCATTCTTCTTCACAAAGAGAACAGGTGCTCCTTAAGGAGACACACTCAGTCAGATAAACCCCTTCTCCAAAAGATCTTGGAGTTATTTCTTTAATTCCTCCAACTCCATATTTTCCATCTTATACGTGGTCTTTGATATTGGATGAGATCTAGGTATGAGTTCAATAGAGAACTCTACCTCCCTTTCTGGGGGAGGTCCAGGATACTCCTTAGGAAATACATCAATGTATTCCGGGACGATGGGGACATTTCTATCCTCAAACTCTCATTTCATTCTTCTTCTTCACTGATCAACTCCATAAAGAATGATATAGGAGGTTCATCTAGACAAAGATCAGGTTGAGATATCTCTCCTTGGAAGATACCTATAGGTTCCCCATTCAAGACTACTGAGATTTCCTTACTTCTTCATTTGATCTTAGTATTATATTATGAGAGCCAGTCTATCCTTAGTATAATGTCGAATTCCAGCATGGGAATGACTACTAGATTTCTAATAAGATTTTTCTTACTAAAGTAAATAAAAATGTTTCTAAACACTGATGATTTCTGGATAATCACACCAGGAGTCTTGACTAATAAATCTACTTTTAAACAATCAGGAGTTTAATCTAAATTCTTTTCAAACATGGAGAAAATAAAGGAATACATAGAACCAGAATCAAACAAAGTACTTTTGAGATTTGAGAGAACAACAATAGTACCTACTACCACATCATTAGAAGCTTCAACTTCAGTTGTCGTGATAGAAAAAGCACGACCTTTTCCCTTGGCCTTTGTCGAGGCTGATGGTGGTTCCCCTCCACTGCCCTCAGATTTGGACAATGATTGGCGAAGTGCCCAGGTTTTCCACACTTAAAGCACTAGAAATCAGGTAGGTCCTGCACCATCTTCCCATTTTCGTTAGTGTTTGGAAGTTGAGGTTTCGCCTCACTATGACAATTCCTCACAATATAGCCATCTCTTCCACACTTGTAGCATTTCCCGCTCCCGAGTAGGCAGTTCCCCGAATGCTTCTTACCACATTTATTACACGTGGGATGTTACCCTTGCTTGCCTCCTCTTCCCTGATCAAAGGTCCTCCCTAATCTGGTCTCCATCAATCTCTTTTTGTCATTGGATTTATGAGACCATTGTGCCTCACCAAAATCTATCTCGACTTTCATTGCACTCCACACAATCTCCTCATAGAAATCATAGTCTCAGTTTTATATATTCTTCTGTAGATGAGGTCTCAGTTCACTAAAGAAACTATCAACCTTTCCATTTTTATCCAAGACAAAGTTAGAGGTGTAATGTTAAAGCTGGGTGAAGTTCATCTCATAGCTTCCAACATATTCATTCTCCTTCTGCTTCAGGTTTAGAAACTCCTTCTCCATTTATGTTCTCATGGAACGGGGGAAATACATACTTAAAAATCTCCCTCTAAACTCTTCCCAATCCATAGCTTCAACTTCCACTCTTTTCCTTGTGTTTTTAATCAGTTCCCACCACTGATCAGCTTCTCCTTCTAAGCGATAGACACACAGGGTGACCTTCTCTTGCTCTGAATAGAGGAGAACATAAAAGATCTTCTCTATAGAGCTGATCCACTGTTGAACAATCAATGGGTTAGTCGATCCACTTAAGTTTGGTGGCCATTGATGCATAAAGGACTCAGCGGAAAGTTTTTCCCTTCACAGTGAGATCGATCTCTCAACTTGATTCAAGTTATTTCCTATAACTTGAGTTAGTTGGTTCGTCATTCACATGAATGTTTCCATTCCAGCTTCCATCGGAGGGTCGTCGATGCATGGTACATTGCGGTCACCATTTGCATGGTTCCTCCAATTTCCCTCAATTTCTAAAAGAATAAAACCATAGTGAGAAACTTATTTCATTTAAAAATCTTTTAACAATAAAGGGTTATATGTCTTAAATTTTTTTAACAATTACATATCTCTATAAATCCTTCATAATGATTCATAAAAATCTTATGATTAACCAAACATATCCCCTGAGAGTGTCACAACCAAGAGTGCAGCAAGGCCCATTGTCGTGTACCAGGATACCCCGGGTAAAGCCCAAAACTCCTTGTCAAATTTTTCACTCCTAGGTACCTCTGTGCCAGAGTCGCCTCTATATGCTCATATCTAGACAAGGATGTATTTTCTTGATAAATCACTTACTCAATACTCACAAAAATACCAGGATGTTTTTCTACATTGAAACTTTTATATAGGATTCTTAATAATGTTTTTATAGCATAGTTTCCATAAATAACTAAATTATCCTTTGATACCAACTATGGCATCCCACCATTTTATTACATAACTTTTCAATACATTATTACAAACATAGGTTCTTTAATGTCTAGTGTCTTGGAAATCAAGGAAATAATGCATGAAAACAACTTAAAACATCCTTATAATACACTTTTAAGGCTACATCATATGGTCACTCTCTGTACAATTACTGCATCTCATAACCTGGAGACATACATCAAAGGAAAGGGTGAGCAGAAGGCTCAGTAAGAAAAACAAGTGAAACAATTGACATGTGTTCATGGGAAATATTAATAAGAACGTGATACAAATCATAAAGGCGTGAGAAATGGAAGGATAGGAATATAATAATAAATATAACATGAATCATAAATTTAATATGTGGCTACAAAATTTCATTTAGACATTCATGAACATATCACCAAGGTTTATCTCCGAGGTGTCATAAAAATTACCAAGTTTATTCACCAAGGTATCATGAAACTTGTCATTTATAGAGATTAATTCTTTACACAATGCATTGGAGCTCTATAAGGGTTAACCCTTAATATGTATTTATTTTCATGTGATCCACATATATCATAATCAAACATTTCATAAATAACCCATATAGAATAAAATAAATGGGTTTCATTTCAAAATCATGACGTTTTAAAAGATCCTAAAAATAAGATCATTATGTCATTTATAACCCATGGAAAGGGAGTGAGGGTTATATTTATGTCAATTCCAGAATCAAATATATCAATTTTTTTATTTATTAACACCCATATAAATGAAATAGGTCTGGTTATTCACATAAATAAACAAGAGAATTTCAATAGAGAAAGAGAGAGGAATTTTTAGATTAAAATTTTGTAACATAACGGCTACATAACATCATTTTAGAAAACATTAAAAAGAGAGGGTACAAGGGTAACCCACTCATAAATAACTAATAATATAGTATAAATTCAGAATAACATGGAGATAATAACATGGTATGGATATTTGAATTTTATACCACATGAAAAGGAAACTTGAAAGGAAAGAAGAGATGCAATATCTTTTACCAGAAATTTGGCAGCATAATGGCGTCACTTAAAAATTCATAAAAATTAATTGATGAGAGCCGAAAGGGTATATCCTCATTTTGAAATGAAATGTAAAGTAGTAAAGATATATAATAACAAGCCCCCACATAATAAAATGGAACTGTAAGACATAACATAAAGGAAGTCATTACATAAAAGAGGAGGGTGAAAGGTTCTCTTACCTTGAATAGTAACTTCGAAAGATTGAATTTCGGGACCTTGGGAGGCCTGAGGGAACCTTGGGAGGACTCCTTGGGAGGTAAGGAGACCGGAAAATTGTTGAGGAGGATTTTGGAATGAAATGAATGAGGTAAATGGCTTGGTATTTATAGGAAAAGTTAGGGAATAAATTATTAATTTTCAAAGGACACCTCATTGGTGGTATTTGCAAAAACATGGGCTTTACCATGGTATTTTCCCATGGTATTAGACACTTGGGACACCTCATATAATATCTCACTATTCATAAGTAGACCAGAAATCTTACATCATTAATGATGTCATTAAACACCCGAAACTCAAAACTGTATTTTTACTATTCACTGAAAATTCAACTGTTTAAGAAAAATCCCAAATATTCACCCTAACCTAATATCGATAATATGAATTCAGAAATGAATTCCATTTTATGAAAATAATTTTTTAAATATTTTTATTTTAATTTTTAAATAAAATCATTATTCATTACAAAAATACAACTTTAAAACTATAACTCATTTTTTACCACCATAAAAAAGTAATCAAGGCCCCATAATATTACCGTATAATCATAATACAATAAACTAAAAATTTATGATTCCATTTTATGAAAATATATTTCCATTTTAAATTATTAAATTAATTTTAAAATTGTAAAAAAAAATAATTATGACAAACAAAAATTCCAAAACTTATACTATGGTCGTTTTTTCAAATTTATGATATTTAAATTATATTTATACATTCTTGGGTAAAGTTTCTATTTTTTGGCCAATTTATGATTCATTACTAGTCATTACTATTCATACAGGTATGTTACTATTCATGCATTACTATTCACTAAAAATCAAGTTGATCTTATTAGACTCTAAATTTCTCACTAATCACAACTATAGAAGACCATTTTTTGAAAATCATTTCACATTATTAATTAATTAAAGATTACATAAATATTTTAAAATACTATTTTTCACAAAATTCATCAATAATACACATCTTATATTTATCTGGATATTTTAAATTCACAATCTTTTCCATAATAAGAAATAACAATTTTATTTATATAAAATGATTACACAAAGTAGCTAAGGTCTCGTTACATAGTCCCTAATTACACCAACATAGGACCTAAGTGTAAGGTGTGCTATGGTGATAGAATCTTGGGGCGGCTCAGACAACATTTCCTGATTGGTGATTTATATCATCTTGAACTTATCCCATATGCGATTTCTTTTAATCTTAACATGTTGAAGTTCGGCTTGGGCTTGGTCCAGAGTAAAGCCTAGTGATTCTACCTCTTTACCAAGCTCCGACAGATGGGCTTCATATGGCCCGAGTCTACTGGATGAGGCCAATAAATATTTTTTCTGTATTAATTAACCAGGATAACTATATTTATAAAAACACAACGTCAACATTATGGTTTCCAATAGTCATATTGACCAATGGTTATATAACAGGGGAAACCCAACGGTCTCATTTTTATTATACCCACTTCATTAATTGATGGATATAGTTTTGTTGAGTATAAAAGTAAAATAAAACACAAATTTAGAAAACAAATACAATTAAAAAGTTTGGGTCGTTATATATCCCATGGTTCTCTGATCCATCTCTACTAGCCTATACATCTCACTCACCCTTCAGTAGATAATTGTTGTCCTCTGGTGATATAATGATACCCTATTGTGATAGCAGTCAACAAAGGTGTGATATAGAACCAACCAATCCATCCTGAGAATGAAATTGAATCTCATCATCTCAAGAACATAGAGGACTCATAAGAAAGTGTAGCCACCTACCTCGAGGGGAAAGTCCCTACACTGGTGTATACCCTATGACCGTACTCCCATTGGTAGACTTAGGGTCATTACACCATAGTAATACTATATTTCTAACCCAAGGATTTATACGATAGATAAAGAGATGAATGAGTGTGAAGAACCTATATCAAATAAAGAAGATACAATAGCTAAGTCTACTATAATAGTAACTCATACGATAGATGGTCATATAGCTGGATCCTCATGTATCAGTTGTAATGCATGCAACTGACCTGATCCAAGGCCATGTACAGTAGCTTCACTACCATGACTAAAACTTCTCTACTAAAACTATTGGTGATCAAGAGTCTTGCTACCGAAACCATGACCTCCTCCTTGACCAGTCCTTTAGGTGCTACTCAAAATACCCACCTAATGTGGTGTAAAAGAACCTACCCCTGAAGGTGGAACTATTGTAGAACCCTTTACACTAGATGCTGATAGGAAGCTCTGATAGAATCAATGTATATTCCCCATATCGAGGCAATCTCGGCACTCCATAGGGTATCTATCATGCTTTGGCTTCAGGTGACCCTATCTTCCAAATTGGTGACACATCATAGAGCTACAATTATGGGTACTATTGCTACCACTTCTCTAACAAGAAACCATGAGAGATTATTTCTATTACCAAAGGAACTACTAGCTTTCCATGTCCCAGGTTCTCTATTCTAGGTACTATCACTAAACATTACGATGCACTCAGTGATAAGATCTTGATTGACTATTTTATAAAAGTAGGTAGGTGAAATACATTCACCTGGTTCTGAATGGCTTACTGAAGCCCATCCTCGAGGCGTCTAGATCATGTATAATCATCACCATCTAGAAGTGGTGAAAATTGTTTTAACTTAGTGAAGCACAATGAATACTCTATAACTGACATAGAACACTATTATATATGTATTAACTCTCTATATCTATTAGATGTCAGTTTCTAAGGAAATAATTAATCCTAGAAAGAAGTATGGAAATCAGAAAATACCATGCCCTGCTGGAAACCAGCCTAGGTAACTCCATCCCACCAGTGCTTAGCAATGTCACACAACATGTATTTACTAATATTGACCCTATCATCTTGAAGAATCTCTCGATTCTCAAAGATAGACATGGTTTCCTCTATACAATATTCAAATGATTTTGGACTATCATCCCCCAGGAAGGTAGGATGATGTTGCTACTGGTAATCACGTTTCAGATCAACTATCGTAGGTGCAACTCATGGAGAACCATGCATGGACTTCACTAGTTATAAGAAACTTTCATGTACTTGTGTTCCAGTGCCCAAATAAGGTATATAAGGTGGTGCCTCAAGTGTCACTCTTGGAGTTAACACTGAAAGCTCAGGGAACCCATGCCTGAAGCATGGTCATCACCACCCTCCTGTCACACAACATGAGGATGTAATGGTGGAATTATGAGAGGACTAGTTTGGAATATTCATAACACTGAGAGGGGGTTGAATCAGTGTTGGGGACTTTTTAAACTAATTGTAACTTTTTATTCTTGTACTTATTAGACCTGTTAGGATCTTGATTCTCTTATTCTCTTCTCTATGTTATAGAAAAGTATATGAAAGTAGTCAAAATATCACACTATATTTTTACAAGTTTCACTACTCAATAAGAGAATCTATATCCTTGGCATGGTCAAAAATAATCATGACCACAAAACCACTAGAAAATAATACTTCTGTGTGGTTACAGTGAGAAGGATATACCCTTACACTCATAAATCACTTTTAAAAAAATACAATAGTGTGGGTTTTATAGCTCTTATGTGGATCTTTATACTACCTCCTAAGATATCCACATCCTTATTGATAAGGGTTTTCTACAATAAGGAATTAATCCACCTGTTGAGACATGTTTGATGTCACAGTTATTCATTTTTCTTCCCCAACCTTCTTCTTCACTTTGTTATTTGTGCAACATCATACAAGCAACTCTTCTTACTTTTTTTTTAGCATAAAACTTGATAGTTTCACCTAATTATACTATCAGTCACAATAATATGAATGTGTTGTATATTGATTAATACTGAATTCTTTATTAATCAAATTGTAATCAATGGATATCAATTTAATCTGTCACTTCCTCATCCCCCGTTGATCTATGACACAAAATGGTATGAAATAGTTTATAGGAGTGTCTCAATCTCAATTTAATCTTCAGTGCAAAACCATCTTCCCTGAATCACCTTCTTCTAGTAGTGCTATAATCACAAAACTCCTTTGTGATTATTAAAAAAAATGAAGATCAACTCGACATAGCATCATCTCAATTGATATGGCCTGAATAACTGAATATAGATTGTTCACTCTCTTATTCTTCTTTACCACACAATAATCTGGAATAGTGAAGTAGTTTCTTATTCTCTTCCTTCATTACTCAATACCAACACATGAGTATATCAGTATACTTTCCTCTTCCTTGATGCAAATATATGTTTAGTGGCATGTTTGGTTATTCTTCATTCAAATTATGTGTCTTTGATCTTCTCTTTCCGCTGTGTATCAACTGGGTACACACACAGTTTCAACTGTTATTGTTTTCACAAACATTGAGTTCCTTGCACACAACTTTTTCACTTTGCACGCAACAAATGACTTTTTCATGGAAAAACAACCTTTGTTCCACTTTCTACTTGCGTGTAACTCATAACTTATGTGCCAATTCCACCTTGCATGGAACTTACATCTTTTTCACCAATATCTACATGCATGAAACTATCTTATTTCATCCCACTATCTTCTTATTCACTACTCTTGTGAACAAATCACAACTTGTGCACCTATTCTGACTAATATGAAATACACTACTTGAATAAAACTCCTTGCTTGTGTGAAACTCAAAACTTATGCATCACTCCCTACTACTTTCATGATCTAAATATCATATTTTATTATAAGTGTTCAGCATTAAAAATGAGTTGGGGAGCTAATTATTTATAGGCATCTCACCCTATATGAAAATTCCTTCTTACAAGAAACTTACAACTTGCGCGCCACTTCCTACTAGTGTGCCACTACCATAACTTGTGCACACTTATTTCCTTTGTCATATTTTTATGTAATGATCTTGAAATATGAAATGAATACAAATTTATAAACCTCCTTAACATTTGAGCAGAACCTTCTTCTCCAAAAACACTTCTTTCCATTCTCCATTTTTTTGATCCAAAAATTTAGCAATCACTAGAAAACGGTTCCCCCTTAAAATATTCTTTGGATACACCACTCAAACGGATATTCATTAATATTATTAAACCCATCTCTCGTGATATTTTTCCTTTGATAAATCGCCTTTATCATCATCATATTTTCAAATGGAAGTATTGTAACTTCCCTATCATCCAACAACATCATTCTTTCCGATCAAACTTCATTACAATTGGCACCACATATACTACCCCATTCCTTTATAAGGATTACATCATAAGTTCTCCAAACAACTTACGATATTTTTGAAATAAAAATAAGAAAGTCATCTTCATATCCTATAGGATAATTAATCAACCACGACAACCAATTTCATCAAATTAATTTATTACAATTCTTGAGGAATCATCATGAAACTCAAAGTCTTCAAAAAAAAGTCACTTGTTTTCTTGGAATATCAAGACTTTAGGACTTCATTCAATCTCAATTAACTTTGGAACTACTTCATCATATTGAATGTAATGAGATATTCACATCTCATTGAAAATGATTTACAACCAATGATAACCAGTTAACAATAAATATAATCCATACACAAAGTGGACACAAAAAATTGGTCTAAAATGATAAGAACATGCCTCAAAACATGATTTAAAAAGATAGATAGAAACACTAGTAGAAGTTAAACCTTAGAAAGGGTTAAATACCCAGGGTATACTACCCTGAATACCCTCTTAGAAGGCCAGATTTTGGTATGTTTTCAAGTAAAATGTATTGGAGTTCCATTAGATGAAGGTTCAATTATACCTTGCCTCATAGTTTACTAGAAACCATTTCATTAATTTCATAATTAATTGATTTGGTTCTCTCTTTTTTCCTTTAATAAACATGAAAAGGAAGGATAAGGATGTGAATCCATTAAATTTTAGAATCCATGATTCAATTTTTCATTTGCATATGCTTGTATCTTATTTCAATGTTCATTTAAAATTGATCACCATTCCCAATTAATCAGATCCCATAAACCTTATCAATGAAAATGAAACCCATTTGATTTTAATATAATTTCTTTACTTGGTAAATTACTCATTCCAACCCACGAGAGCACGTAACACCTCGT
Organism: Viscum album; assembly: GCA_963277665.1. Taxonomy (NCBI): domain Eukaryota; kingdom Viridiplantae; phylum Streptophyta; class Magnoliopsida; order Santalales; family Viscaceae; genus Viscum; species Viscum album. The sequence continues at coordinate 399,056,631 of OY728158.1, forward strand.
TAATTGAAATAGAAAATCACTCAATCATATCCAAAAATCAACATAGTAACATATATATAACAAGTATTGGTCAACAATCATAGGAATATCAAGAAATACAAGCAGTGAAATCCACTTATATGGAATGGAAATATTCATGACATGAAAATTCTAGGTGCTGATAATGATGCATGTAACAATGCTCATTTCCCTCATATCATCAGGTAAAGGATTAATGAAATTATCAATCACAATAATAAAAAACAACACCACATAACATGTGCATCAAAAAACAATAACATCGGTTCATGACTCTCAAGAATGACTTTTAACCATGTTCCAACTGTTTATAATGTACAATCTATTATCTTAAAATAATAAATAAATAAAGGAAACCCCTATTATAACACATTGCGAAATCCTAGACCTTGATTCCACATAAGTTTCCTCAAGCCCAATTGACCCCATGGCCTCCAGTGCATCTCCCCGAATGCCAGAGGCTACCAAATAGCAGTGAAGGCCTAGCATGTGCCGATGGGGAGATTATTACCTCACTACATGATTGTGGAAAATAGATGAATATAATATAAAAATATGTAATAAAATAAATTATATAGGTCAACAGTAACTAGATTCATAGAATAAGAAAAAAAGTAATAAAAAAAGTACAACTGGCATAAAAGGAGATGATGGTATCTCATGTCTCTAAAAAGTTGGAAAACATGGATATAGGGTAGCAGAAAAATACATTCCATAAAAAAAGTATAAAAAAGGAATTAAATAACTATCTCAAGCATCCAAATCTCCATCTCAGACATCTGCTACTAGCTTCATCCTAATATAGAAGGAAATCATGTTTTTAAAGAGAGACACTTCCCTTTATCAACAGTTGTATATATGTAATCTGCCTAGGTACCAATGGCACATGGATAGGGTGTGAGATAAATCTCATTAGGCCATCACCAATGGGGTCTATAACATCCTTTCTGTGTAATATAAATTAAAAAATTTTGTAATCAGTCATATATAAAATTAAATAAGTAAATTAATGTAAACACCCAAGTGCCGGCTTTAGCCCTTAGATGGTGTTTAAACATGTAACCAATTCATTAATTAATTAAGTCTAGTTTAGATAATTAAGACATGTGAGGCATACCCATCATTGACATTGCCTCATGATAGTAATAGTATAGGTTCCAAGATGTAACAAGGAAACCTGTTTGATATTAATTATAAAGCAGTTCCAAGGTAATAACCCAGGCAACCTGGAACTCAAGGGTTTCCAGCTCAGTAGTAATTTCAGCATGGATAAATGGTAAGATTGTAATATAAGGAGCATTTTCCAAGTCATTCAACGATAGTGTGATCTAACCGAGTCCAAGGAATAAATCCAAGGTAAAACGAGATAAGCTATGGCTAGGCCCAGGTATATAACCATGGCACCTCATGTTCGAAGAAACCATGTTGGATCTAAAGAGTGTATCCAAGGAAACATATAATAGTAAATAAGGTATCCTAAAGTGTCATACTAGGCATCCACCGATGGATGAGGATCGATTTCCAAGGTGGGTCTCATCCAAGGAAACCAACATCCTTGAATCGGAATGGTGTCCATGAGTTCTCAATGTAACACCCCAAGATTTTATGAAAAATATTCTTTTAATTTTATTAATGTCTTGTGTTGTATTCTACACCAAGATTACCTTGCGCTATACACAACACCGTATTAGCTTGCAGTTTACGCAACACTATTCTTGGATCGTGTTACACACAATTTTGATAATAGTTATTCTACGCAAAATTGAGTATATATATATATATTCAATGTATAAATGAAATATGGTTGGATTATGTTATATGAAACAACGAAGGATTCTTTCACAACATGCAACCCTGACTTGGCTTGCATTACACGCAATCGTGACCTTCCTCGATAGCTTGTATTGTACGCAATATCAGGTTTTAATAAACAACGATATATTATTATAATATTGTCATGAACTAGCCGTTATGAATAGTATTAACTAAATTTTGAATTTTATAACATTATTATTCATCTTACACATTTTTTAGAACATGGTATAAGAACAAAGTAAATTTTTCGGGTAAAATAAGTATTTTTCAAAAAATGTAGTTTTGCCGCCTTTTGATGGCGCACCCACTTTAAATCTAGTTTTTGACATGTTTATATGTTCAATTTGAAAAAATAAAATTCTTATTTTGAATCAGGATATAAAAATTTACATTAGATAAAGTTTTGATATTTTTCCGATAACTTTCATATTTTAATGAATAGTAAAAACACGCTATATTTTAATTAAAAACAACTTTTTTCATCGTAATATCTTATGTGGTTAAATTATAATATTTAATGGTTTTAAAGTATAAATAGAATATATTTTTACCATTTAATATAATGTATGTCATTAGCATTGATTTTACCTTGAATTCATAGGTTAAATCAATTCAATCTTTTGCAATGTTTTAAAGAAAAAACATGTTTTCTTTCGACAACGGGATTAATTTTAATTTAATTTCTGCATTTTTTTTGTATTGAATTTGGAAAAATGGATTCCATATTTGGAATCAGTGGGTCCAAATTATGTTAATAGGCTACTTTTTTTTGGCATTGTGAATAGTAACTACGGTAAATTTTATTTACTATAGTTAAAGGTAAATCGGGTAATTAAGGGTAAATATAAGATTATAAAATTACCCTAAAACTTGGAAAAATCCTATTGGATGGCTAAAAGTAGACCCATATAACCTAAGGGTCAGATTATATTCCTTTTATGGACTTTTTTCCATGAATATAATTTAATTATTATTAAAACCAAAGAATGTGACAACATGTCACTTTCTTAAATCTTATAAGTATAATAATTTTAATTTAGTGATAAACTTCATGAAACTTAGAAAATAAATAGTCTCATGAAATATAATACAATTATCTACATCATAGAAATTTATTTAGAATTTTTAGGGATTAAATAATTATCATTTATTATGACACAAAGATGATGCAGTAATTGTCTTATTAATGAAATATTGACATAATTGATGTTATAAATGCCCAAATAAATGTAATTTGAGACTTTTTATGAATTAAACTAATTTTCTAGGTTCATATGACATGTGATTGTTGATTTAAGTAACTTGGTTCGAACTTATAATTCTGTTATGAATTTCATAAAAATCATGTACCAAATAGTGTCAAAATTGACATAAATTAGTTTTTAAAACAAATATTATATTATTAATTGTTATTTTATTCCTAAAATTATAAGGATCGGACAAATGACTTAGATACGGTTATATATATTAATAATAAACAACTTGGGGTTCGTTTGGCTTGATATAGTATGTTTATTAACCATATAGTGTAGGAAAACAAAAAGACACTGTAAAAGTTAAATTATTTAACTTAGAGTTAAATCTAATTGATAAGGTTAAAATAATAACCAAAACATGTCTAAATACTATTGGATGAGAGTATTGCGACCCATACCCACTTTATCTTAGAAATAAGACCCTTTTGAACCATTATAAACCGAATTTTACCTTAATATAAAATAATATTTTGAGATTTTCCTAAGGTGCCCCTCTCCTCCCTTATAAAAGGGCACCTCCTCCCTCTCCTCCTCACACCAATTTGAGCATTCAATCTCGGAAAACCCCTGCCTAAATCTCTTCTCCACTAACCTAGTATCATCCTAGAGGTACTGGTCTTCTTCAAAGACCATCCTTAGTTCTTTAAGTGGAGGTTAAGTGAAGGCGCGTCAAAAATAGGTAATATCCATTACCGATCTTTTTCAATTTCTTTCTTCTTCAACTTATTTATCTTTAGTTGTTTCATGATAAAGTAATAACATAAGTATTTATTATATATTGATATGTTATTATAAATATGAAACAACTCTAATTAACCTTCTATCCATCCTACGGAAAAAGGAAATCACCGCGCGTGCGTACGTACGGAATACCGTCTCCACGCCGTGGTGTAATCTATTTTCCGCCACCACCTTAATTGGATGGGTATAATGGTGTAATGAGTAACTATATATGATTATTATAAAGTGATATTGATACTGAAATAGTATACGTACACTTCAACATAATTCCACGACCATGGGAATGATATCATCGCTCGTGCGTACGTACGGACTACCGTCTCCACGACGCGATGAGATTCATTCTCCACATTAACCATTCATGAATGATTATAAAGTATATATAATAAGTAATAATGAAATATATGAAATAATAATGATTCTGTATTTATGTGTATATATATGTATTTCATCTACTTAATTCCATTCAACTCAATAAGGAAAAGAAAACAGCGTTCATGCGTACGTACGGTCTACCGTCTCCATGACCGGTGTATTTATTTCCATTTACTGATCTATTATATATATATATATTATGAATATGTATTATATATAAATAATGTTTTATATTCTGAAATTAAGTAATCATGATCTAAGTAATCATATGAATAATTACATGTCAAAACATGGACGACAAATAAAACAATTTTACCCAAAACGCTCTTTAACATTGAATTTACAAAAGAACGGGTAATATAAAGTCATAAGTGAACCATATATGATATCATAACAATTCGTATGATTCTGTAATAAGTTAATGACATTATTTAAATCATTATACAGGTGGTTCGGATACATACAAAGCATATCGGACATAAGGTAAGGGAAACATCACAATCTCATTTTTATCTGAGATTGTTTATACTTTGGCATTTACTAGGGTGTATTTTATCATCCAAATCCATGTTTCCTAAATATGTAATATTATTTCCATTCATCTACAATTTTTTAAATCCAATTTTACCCTTCGGTGAGTTTTTAGTAAAATATAATAAAGGAATCTTTTGTCGTTTTTCGTACGAAGTACTTTTTTGACTTTTCCGACAAAAGTACGAGAAGAATGTTTTTTTAACTTATACGGCATGAATGGATTTTTAAAACATTATTTCCAAGAAGATTCCTTTACAGGTTTTCAAGTTTATTTTTAATAAACTTCTTTTAGTTTAAAAATTGTAAGACATGTTGAGAAAGAAAAATGTTTTTGAAGTAGAAAGGATATTTTCCTCAAGAATGGAGATCAAGTGTTTTATCAAAATTATTTTCCATCTAAGATAATAAAGGGTTATATTTCTATACCTATTATTGCTGGATTTTATTATGTTGTGATGGAAATATTTTTATGAATTCCTTTATCTTATATGAATTGTTTTATGATGTCATGTTGTTTAAGAATCCCATTTTTATTACATGGGTTATGCTACGATGTATGATTTACGATTTTGTGGCACACATAAGAATGGTTTCATTATGAGATGGGTGGGACCTATATCTCCCTCCAATACATTGGGTAAAGATTTTATATCTCATGAGATATACATGGCTGGAACGGTAGGTTATACCGGTTCAGTGAAACAGGACTGAAACGAGGAATGAACTCGGTTCAGAAATGGACTTTGTCCACTAAGATAGTCTTGGAAATGAGTCTTGACTAATAAGAAATGATTCTCTATTATTATGTGTGTATGCCACAAAGTTTCATGTTTTAAGTTATGATTATTGGGATTTCATTTCACTACTATGATTTATCCCATGTTATGAAATTATGCTCTCTTTTGCAGGTTAAGATATCTAAAATGTTATGTTCTTATGAATATGATGTGAATGATTTTTCTTTTTTTTACCCTTACTGAGCATTTGAGCTCACCCTTTTTATGTTTTCTTTTCCCCAGGATATAAAGAAAGGTTTTAGGTAAGAAAAAAAGGGAATATCATTATGGGAGATGTTGAAGATCTTTCACCATGATTAGAAGATTACGTTCCGAGTTTCCAAAGACACTAAACTATTATGGTCTTTGTGTGTGCGTTTTTGTTATGTAATAAGTATTCCGCAAAAGTAATGTAATGTCCTTGTACGTCATGCTTTGGGTCTCTACAGTTGGTATCATAGGGAAGGTTTAGTCAACCTTTGGAAACTAGGATGCGAAAACGTTAGTGAGATCCCTAGAGATATTACTAAGGTATGTCTAGGGATGTCCCTCAGGATAAGTATACGTATAGGAAATAGTCCTAGAACTATGGTAACGATATTAGAATTTAACCTAAGATGTTAGATATTAAGGGTACTCCCCCCTTTACTATGTTGTTTACCCTAGCATTATTTTTTCCTCTCACACTATTATTTTTAGGTTTTAGACGATGGCTGGAACCCGAAGGAACCGTGTTGATCACTGTAATGGACAATGCAATGATTGTCCTCCTGAAAAAACAAGTGTTATGGTAGATGGAGTGAAAAATCTTATTGATATACTTACACAATCTATGAATCATTCTGGACTTCCAAATGAGCAGAGAAGGTTACAATATTCTATTGAGTCCTTCATGAGGCAACGTCCACCTTCTTTCAGTGGGTATTCTGATCCTATTGTTGCTGAACAATGGATCAGTACCACTGAAAAGATATTTTCAGTTCATCAATTTCTGAACATGATAAAGTCATCTTAGCATTATATCGTTTGGAAGGTGAAGCTGATCAATGGTGGAATCTTATCAAGAATACGAGGCCAAGAGATGAAATTGAGTCCATGGAATGGGACGAGTTCAAGAACTTGTTTTTCAGTAAGTACTTCCCTCGTATTCTTCGAACAAAGATGGAAAAGGAGTTTCTTGAGCTGAAGCAGATGGATGATGAATCTGTTGGTATATACGAAGCGAATTTTACAAGACTTGCATGGTATGCATCTGGCATTATCATCCAACCTGAAAGTAAAGTTGATCGATTTTTCAGTGGCTTAAAACCAAGTCTTCGAAGGGAATTAGCTATAAGAGACTTCAGTAGCTATGAAGAAATTGTGTGTTGTGCTGTCAAGTTAGAAATGGAAGTTGGTGTTACATATCCATCTCATGGTTTTGACAAGAAACGAAAGATGGAGTTCAAGGAGTAATCTCAGAATAATGGTGAAAAGAAGATGAATGTTTCCTTATGCACAAAGTGTGGAAAGAATCATGGTGGAGATTGTCTTAAAGGGACTAGAAAATGTTTTAAGTGTGGAAAAGAAGGTCATCGAGCTGCTGAGTGTCGAAGTAATGGAAAAAAGGGTTTCTAATTATGTGAATAAAGCAAACACTGCATAGAACGCACCCCCAACACTTCAATGCTTCAAGTGCAAGGAAATGGGGCATTATGCTAATAAATTCCCTAATCCAAGGGTTAGTGATGATCAACATGAGCAACCGCTTAAGTAAAAGGACAAAGGGAAGTCACATGCAATCACTATTGGCGATGTTGAATATGACAACGATGTGGTGGAATGATTATGTGTTTATGTAATGGGATTCCAAAATAATGTTGTATCATGGAGTATTGGAATATTTATGTATTTGTATAATGTGGTATTCAAAGTGATTGAGATATTTTTGGAAATAAGATGATATGCGCATAATGAAGGGAAAATGAGAAAATGAAATGTTTAATAGTATTCATGAGATCATGATTGATATAAGGACTAAGTGATATCATGGTTTGAGTATATAGAATTTTTAGGATTTTGGTATGTGGAAAGTGTTAACTTTTAACTGCATTCAAGTTTTCACTATGGTTCAGTGGGTATTCATTTTTTCAAGAGAATACATGATTAAGGTATTCACATGATTGGAATGTGACCAACAATATATATATATGGGGGATAAATGATGGTATTCACATGCTTGGTTGATAACATTTCAAGTAATCGTTTTCTTTATACTATGAGCTTGGACCGAAGTATTTTAGATAAGCCTAAATATTGGAATGGATTATGTGGGACATATGCTAAGTATTGTTTAAGGATAGAACTTTTTTCAATATTACTGATGGGATTTTATAGTAATGTAGTTTTAGAAAAAGGACAACCTACAGGACGGGCGACAGCCCATCGCGTCGGACAAGGTCGTAGGAATCGAACCCACAACCAAAGTGCGACTGGCCTTTATCGCCTACCATTGGCCTACAGGAAGTCCCTGGTTAGTAGAAACTAGTTTTATTTTATTAAGCGGTATGATATATGAAGTATAAGTTCATTTTAGGAACCATATATGATTAATATCACTATAGATGGACTTATTTATTTTTTGATAACTTTTCTAACCTTTTATTTGAGACAGATGGAATGACCCATCATTCTATCACATGATCTGCTAACACATCATGAATGACAAATTCAACTTCATTTCTTTAAGAGATGAAGTGGAAATTGTCCAAAGAATGACAAACGGTGAGACTTTACCAAAATCATGAAAGTATTTCTTCTAATTACAATTTCATCAACTTTAGGGAAATGATCTTGAAAAACCAAAAATGTTGTCCTACTGCCCTTATATCCGATTAATCAGATGGTACCTTAGATAATCACAAATCTATGGCTTTCTGATTGTTGGCTTTTTCATAGCCATGTTCTCTACCACTCTCCATCAGAATATGATGGTTAGATTTCTCTTCCATATCCATATTTTCACCTATGTGGAAACCCAGTGATTAGTTTATTTGGGTAACCGTTAAGTTTCAAACTTTTGTTTTTAAAGATTGGTTTTGGTATTCCTTTTTATGATGTGGGTTTCTATTAAAGAAACTTTTGAATAGTAAACCATTTATAACCCCGACGAATTTCGAGGGCAAAATTCATTTTAAGGGGGGTAGAATGTAACACCTCGAGATTTTATTAAAAATATTATTTTAATTTCATTAATGTCTTGTGTTGTATTCTACACCAAGATTACCTTGCGCTATATGCAACACCGTATTAGCTTGTAGTATACGCAACACTATTCTTGGATCGTGTTACACACAATTTTGATAATAGTTATTCTACGCAACATTGAGTATATATATATATATATTCAATGTATAAATGAAATATGGTTGGATTCTATTATACGAAACAACGAAGGATTCTTTCACAACACGCAACCCTGACTTGTCTTGCATTACATGCAATCGCGACCTTCCTCGATAGCGTGTGTTGTACGCAATACCGGGTTTTAATAAACAATGATATATTATTATAATATTGTCATGAACTAGCTGTTATGAACAGTATTAACTAAATTTTAAATTTTATTACATTATTATTCATCTTACACATTTTCTAGAACATGGTATAAGAACAAAATAAATTTTTCGGGTAAAATAAGTATTTTTCAAAAAATGCAGTTTTGCCGCCTTTTGATGGCGCACCAACATTAAATCTAGTTTTTGACATGTTTATATGTTCAATTTGAAAAAATAAAATTCTTCTTTTGAATCATGATATAAAAATTTACATTAGATAAAGTTTTGATATTTTTCCGATAACTTTCATATTTTAAGGAATAGTAAAAACACACTATATTTTAATTAAAAACAACTTTTTTCATCATAATATATTATGTGGTTAAATTATAATATTGAATGGTTTTAAAGTATAAATAGAATATATTTTTACCATTTAATATAATGTATGTCATTATCATTGATTTTACCTTGAATTCGTAGGTTAAATCAATTCAATCTTTTGCAATGTTTTAAAGAAAAACCCGTTTTCTTTCAACAACGGGATTAATTTTAATTTAATTTCTGCATATTTTGTGTATTGAATTTGGAAAAATGGATTCCATATTTGGAATCAGTGGGTCCAAATTATTTTAATAAGCTACTTTTTATTTTTGGGCATTGTGAATAGTAACTACGGTAAATTTTATTTACTATAGTTAAAGGTAAATCGGGTAATTAAGGGTAAATATAAGATTATCAAATTACCCTAACACTTGGAAAAATCCTATTGGATGGCTAAAAGTATACCCATATAACCTAAGGGTCGTATTAGATTCATTTTATGGACTTTGTTCCATGAAAATAATTTAATTATTATTAAAACCAAAGAATGTGACAACATGTCACTTTCTTAAATCTTATAAGTATAATAATTTTAATTTAGTGATACACTTCATGAAACTTAGAAAATGAATAGTCTCCAGAAATCTAATACAATTATCTACATCATAGGAATTTACTTAGAATTTTTAGGGATTAAATAATTATCATTTATTTTGACACAAAGATGATGCAGTAATTGTCTTATTAATGAAATAATGACATTATTGATGTTATAAATGCCCAAATAAATGTAATGTGAGCCTTTTTATGACTTAAACTAATTTTCTAGGTTTATATGACATGTTATTGTTGATTTAAGTAACTTTGTTCGAACTTATCATTCTGTTATGAATTTAATAAAAATCATGTACTAAATAGTGTCAAAATTGACATAAATTAGTTTTTAAAACAAATATTATATTATTAATTGTTATTTTATTCCTAAAAATCTAAGGTTTGGCCAAATGACTTAGATACGGTTATATATATTAATAATAAACAATTTGGGGTTCGTTTGGCTTGATATAGTAAGTTTATTAACCATATAGTGTAAGAAAACAAAAGACACTGTAAAAGTTAAATTATTTAACTTTGAGTTAAATCTAATTGATAAGGTTAAAATAATAACCAAAACTAGTATAAATCCTATTGGATGAGTGTATTTAGACCCATACCCACTTTAGCTTAGAAATAAGACCCTTTATAACCATTATAAACCTAATTTGACCTTAATATAAAATACTATTTTGAGATTTTCTTAAGGTGCCCCTCTCCTCCCTTATAAAAGGGCACCTCCTCCCTCTCCTCCTCACACCAATTTGAGCATTCAAGCTCGGCCAACCCCTGAAAAAATCTCTTCTCCACTTCCCTAGTATCATCATATAGGTCCTGGTCTTCTTCAAAGAACATCCTTAGTTCTTTAAGTGGAGGTTAAGTGAAGGCGCGTCAAAAAGAGGTAATATCCATTACCAATCTTTTTCAATTTCTTTCTTCTTCAACTTCTTCTTCTTTAGTTGTTTCATGATAAAGTAATAACATCAGTATTTATTGTATACTGATATTTTATTATAAATATTAAACAACTCTAATTAACCTTCTATCCATCCTACGGAAAAAAAATCACCACGCGTGCGTATGTACGGAATACCGTCTCCACGCCGTGGTGTAATCTATTTTCCACCACCACATTAATTGGAAGGGTATAATGGTGTAATGAGTAACTATATATGATTATTATAAAGTGATATTGATACAGAAATAGTATACATACACTTAAACACAATTCCACGACCATGGGAATGTTATCATCGCTCGTGCGTACGTACGGACTACCGTCTCCCCGACGCGATGAGATTCATTCTCCACATTAACCATTCATGAATGATTATAAAGTATATATAATAAGTAATAATGAAATATATGACATAATAATGATTCTTTATTTATGTGTGTATATATATATATTTCATCTACTTAATTCTATTCAACTCAATAAGGAAAAAAAACAGCGTTCATGCGTACGTACGGTCTACCATCTCCATGAACGGTGTATTTCTTTCCATTTACTGATCTATTATATATATATATATATGAATATGTATTATATATAAATAATTTTTTATATTCTGAAATTAAGTAATCATGATATAAGTAATCATATGAATAATTACATGTCAAAACACGGACGACAAATAAAACAATTTTACCCAAAACGCTCTTTAACATTGAATTTACAAAAGAACGGGTAATATAAAGTCATAAGTGAACCATATATGATATGATAACAATGAGTATGATTCTGTAATAAGTTAATGACATTATTTAAATCACTATACAGGAGGTTCGGATACGTACAAAGCATATCGGACATACGGTAAGGGAAATATCACAATCTCATTTTTATCTGAGATTGTTTATACTTTGGCATTTACTGGGGTGTATTTTATCATCCAAATCCATGTTTCCTAAATATGTAATATTATTTCCATCCACCTACAATTTTTTAAATCCAATTTTACCCTTCGGTGAGTTTTTAGTAAAAGATATGAAAGGAATCTTTTGTCATTTTTCGTACGAAGTACTTTTTTGACTTTTCCGACAAAAGTACGAGAAGAATGTTTTTTTAACTTATACGACATGAATGGATTTTTAAAACATTATTTCCAAGAAGATTACTTAACAAGTTTTCAATTTTATTTTTAATAAACTTCTTTTAGTTTAAAAATTGTAAGACATGTTATGAAAGGAAAATGTTTTTGAAGTAGCAAGGATATTTTCCTCAAGAATGGAGTTCAAGTGTTTTATCAAAATTATTTTCCATATAAGATGATAAAGGGTTCTATTTATATACCTATTATTATTGGATTTGATTATGTTGTGATGGAAATATTTTTATGAATTCCTTTATCTTAGATGAATTGTTTTATGATGTCATGTTGCTTAAGAATCCCATTTTTATTACATGGGTTATGCTACGATGTATGATTTACGATTTTGTGGCACACATAAGAATGGTTTCATTATGAGATGGGTGGGACCTATATAACCCTCCAATGCATTGGGTAAAGATTTTATATCTCATGAGTTAGACATGCCTGGAACGGTAGGTTATACCGGTTCAGTGAAATAGGACTGAAACGATGAATGAACTCGGTTCAGAAATGGACTTTGTCCACTAAGATAGTCTTGGCAATGAGTCTTGACTAATAAGAAATGATTCTCTATGATTATGTGTGTATGCCACAATGTTTCATGTTTTATGTTTTGATTATTGGGATTTCATTTCACTACTATGATTTATCCCATGTTATGAAATTATGCTCTCTTTTGCAGGTTAAGATCTCTAAAATGTTATGTTCTTATGAATATGATGCGAATGATTTTTCTTTTGTTTACCCTTACTGAGCATTTGAGCTCACCCTTTTTATGTTTTCTTTTCCCCAGGATATAAAGAATGGTTTTAGGTAAGAAAAAAAGGGAATATCTTTATGGGAGATGTTGAAGATCTTTCAACATGATTAGAAGATTACGTTCTGAGTTTCCAAAGACACTAAACTATTACAGTCCTTATGTGTGCGTTTTTGTTGAGTAATAAGTATTCCGCAAAAGTACTATAATGTCCTTGTACGTCAAGCTTCGGGTCTCTACACTCAAGGTATTCCCTCAGGAATGTAATAACTAACTCTAGTCTAGTCATCCTTATAATGATGTCATGGTCTATAAGTAATTAGGAACATTAAATATAATTTATTTAATCAGTTATGACATATTATTATTATTTTCAGTTAATATTTTATTAGGTTTAATCCATTTCCTTTCATTAGTTTGACAAGCCCAATTGATCCTAAAACCATTTATGTATTTCACTTAATCCATAATCATTTAACTTGGTTCAATCCTCTACCATCCACTATTAGTTTAATGTGGTGTTATATCATGCAACCAACATTCATTTAATTTAATATGGAAAATTCATTTATATACAACATACTTTAGATCTCATTTTACAATAATTTATCATGATTTAAGCACTTATTTTAGGCATGCCAGGTGTGGATCAACCTGGTACTAGCCCATCAACAATTCAATAACCATTTAAAATAAGTAGGTTTACCATTATATTGGTTGAGCTCAAGCACACCCAAATGGTGGATCAAAGGTTTCAAAACACTAAAAACCCAAATATGGTACATCACCCTACATGAGATGATTGAATTTGTGAGAATAACCACCAAAATAGAATGACATATATAGTATGGGTCTTATAATATGGTCCTAATGACTATAATCATGACATATAAAATCAACATATGACACCTAATGAAATCGTCATGACGATACAGAAATTTATAAAATGACAGAAATTGAGGGATAATTTATAGACCATCTACCTTAGGTTCGTACGAATCTCCTCATCTGATATCAGTCTCCAATTCAGCATGGATTAGACTAGATCTGAATAATGTATCAATACCTTGAAATTGGAGAATATTATCCTATATTTAAATAGTGCCATAGATAGGAATAAGAATGACATAATATTAAAAAGGAAGTAAGAACGTACCAGTGGAGATCCAACGAGACAAATAGAGACCGATTTAGACTCCAGATATAATATTGAGCTCAAATACTAGAATATAAGTCAAATAGTCTTAAAAAGGGAGGAGTAAAGGTGTTTTATCCATTGGAAATGTAAATAGATGAGAGGGATTCTTAAAATAGATCATTAATGAAAAACCATCTTTTTACCCAAAAATTGTCCTTCAAATAGTTCGGGAACACGGTTAGCCAAACTGTACATGGTCTACTAAAGGAAATGGGAAGCCACATGGTTAGAGGAACCATATTCCAACCACGATAAAATCAACTATTAAAATTTCACACATTCTCACATGGCTGTGTGGCATAGGTTGAACAGTTAAGGAAAACTGTGTGCCCTATTCCAACCCATTATCCAGCCTCACACGGTCTAAACAAATTGTACATCCTTCCCCGCATGGTTTACTCTAACCATGTGACCAGATTTTTTCTCCCAAAAATATAGCTTTCAAGTTCTGAACAATCCCCAAACACTCCAAATACCATCATTAACTAATTAAGCATCCATTCAATGTTCATAAAATAAAATTAGACCAAAATTTAAAGGATCCATACCTGAGTGAAAAATCGAGTTCTATAGTTTTTAAATGTTATATATATATATATATTAATTTTCAAAATTCATATTTCATTACTAACATTATGCTTCATTTATATTGTTTTTTCATGAGTTTGATTATTCTATGGGATCAAGAAGATCTAAATTTACCGATTATTATTATCTTATTTTATATTTTTCTCCCATTGTAATAATTTCAATTCTTGTGGCCATTTTTAATCTCTAAAATTAATTTGAATATTATTATAATACAATGTAGTTGGTTTTATCATGTGGTTATTCTACATTATATAATATTATAATAAAAAATATAATATAATTCTATATTAATAAGGAAAATTCCATTAATAAATTTTGTATCATCAAAATCTTCCCCCATTAAGAAATTTCTCCACTAATTTTCTTTTTACATACTAAGGTGAAAAAGGTTGAGTGTACTTTGGTTTCATAGATTCTCCTAGTTCCCATGTCACCTCCTGATACTTATGGTTTTTTAATAATACTTTTAATAGGTAAGTTGTCATATTTCATATTAATTTAACTCTATCATCCAAGATCATAATTGGTTTCTCCTTATAATAGATATCATTTTCCAACTATTCCATATCTGAATTTAGTACATTTGAGGGATTTGGTAAGAACTTACTCAAGAGGAATAGATGGAATACAACATGTACTTGAGAAAGGGTTAGTGGTAATCTTAGTCAATAGGTCACAGTGTTGGTGAGATAAAGAATCTCAAAGAGGTTTATGTACCTCAGTAATAGCTTTCCTTCTTCCCAAATCTCTTGACTCTCTTCATTGGATATATGTGGAGGAATAATTTATCTTTAACCTCAAACATTATCTATCATTGGTGATTCTAATCATATCACTTCTTTTGGCTTTGAGCATCCCTACTATGATATTTAACAGTATTGACCTTTTCTATCATTTTCTAAACCATTTTAGGTCCTGACAACTTGTGTTACCCAACTTCCTCTCAGAACAAGGATGTTCTACAAATCTTCCCATAGAAGGATTTATATGTAACCATTTGTATTATTTATTGAAAACAATTATTTTATAATAACCCAACCAAAGTAATATGTTGAGCTCATCCAACTTTTAATTCCATTGATAATTTTCTCAATATGTCTTCTGGTGTTAGGATAGTCAGCTCTGATTGACCATCAATTTGGGGGTGATAAGTTTTAATGAAGTTCATATCAGTGTTTATAGAATGTTGGATACTCTTTTAGAACTTAGGGGAAAATATTAGATCTCAATCAGATATAATCTATAGGGGTGTTCCATGTAGTCTCACCACTTCTCTTATGTATATCCTCGAATTTTGATCAAGTTGGAAATCATCTCAAATATCAATGGAATGAGCAGTCTTTATAAGATGATCCACCACAACCTATATAGAATTCTTTATTTTGGATGTCTTCGCAAGACCAGTCACAAAGTCTATGGTGATTTTTCCCATTCCCAAATAGGTATGGGAAATAGTTAAATCATCACCTTATACTTTTACCTTTAGGCCTTGACTTACTGACATACCGAGCACTTTGATGTATATTTCAAGATCTCTTTATTTATTTTGTCCCACTAATAGTTATATCAAAAAATTTGATATATATTTGTGCTTCCTAGGTGGATGGAGATTGTAAAAGTAAGTTAATTATTCAACATCTCTTTCTTTATATCGGGATTTGATGCAACCATAGGCGTGACCCAAATATTATGACTCTTTATTCATCAATTTTCAGCCCCAAGGATTTCACCTTTATTATAGATTCTATCTTATTCTATATTTCCACATCAACTCTTTGAGAATCATTTATTTCTCCAGAAAGGATAATTTATCAATCATTTGATAAATGAATAATGATTTACATTTCTTTATGATCCTCGTGTATATCCATTACAAGTCTAAGAAGATTGGATCCTTTTAAATTATCTTAATTGATAAGCTTGATGGATCCTTTCTACTTATACCATCTTCCACTTTATTTTCCTTCCTAGGAAGGTAGTGGATTTGAAAATCATAGTCCTTGATTAGCTCTAACCATCTTTATAGGAACATATTAAGCTCTTTTTTTGTAAATATATGTTTGAGGTTCTTATGATCTGTATATATTTTACATTTTTTCCCATTGAGGTAATGACACCATATTTTCAATGTTGATATTACTATAACAAAATATAGATCATACATTGGGTAGTTATTCTCATGAAATTTCAACTTCTGTGAGGCATAGGATATCACTTTATCACTTTGCATTAGTACATATCCCAAGATCATCTTTAATGATTCATTGTATACCACAAAAGTTTCCCAATTGAGGGATTCATGAGGATGAGTGCAGTGAAAAACCTATTTTTTAATTACTTAAAGATAGCATTGCATTCATAAGTCAAGGAAACCATTACTCCCTTCTGATTTAGTTAGATTATCATGTTTGAAAATCATAAAAAGATTCTCACAAATTGTTGGTAATACCTGGTTAATCCAATGAAATCACGTATCTCTCTTAAAAATATTGGTCTGAGACACTCGTCAATCACCTTTATCTTAAAATAGTCTATATATAACCCTTTGATGGTGATAATATTCCCCAATAATGATACTTCCTCTATCTAAAACTCACATTTACTATAATTTTCATATAGCTTCTCCTTTAAACAAGTATTTATCATAGTATTAAAAAGCACCTTATGATCCCCATTACCTTTATAGTATATCATAATATCATCTGTAAAGACTAAAAAAAATTTGAAGTTATCTCTAAAGACTCTATTCATTAAGTCTATAATTATTCATGGAGAATTAGTGAGTTCAAAGGGAGTCATTATAAACTCACAGTGTCTATAGGACATTTGAAAAACAGCCTTGGGAATATCTTCCTTCTGCACTGTTAATTGGTGATATCCCAACAAAAGGTATGCCTTATAGAAATACTAGGACCCACATAGTAGATCAAATAATTCAAATTTCCATAGTAGAGGATACTTTTTATTTATCATTATTATTTTGAGTACGTTATAATCAATACCGAGGCACGTTGACCCATCTTTCATTTTGATGAATATGATCGACTCACCCCATGGTGAAGCAATCAGGTGTATAAAACCCTTTTCTAGATTCTATTGTAATTTGTTCTTCAGTTCCTCCAACTCAATTGTGACTATTATATATGGATTCTTTTATATGTGTAGATATCCAGGTATAAGATCAATTGAGAACTCAATATCTTAGTTAGGAGGAATAGTAGGAAACTCTTTAGGGAATACATCAGTTTAATCCCTCACAATGGTCATGTCTTTAATCATGGTTCTCTCCTTTGTCTCAATTATTTGAGCTAGATATTCTGGATCACATGGTAACAATATCCCCAAATGAGATGAGTATATTAAAGTAGATTCATCCTACTCCTTACACTTGTACAAAATCATACGATGAATCGGGTTATAAAGAGTGATAAACCATTCCTAATAGTTGATATTGGATTTGTTGGAAAAAAACCCTCAAGGTGTTGTCTTGGTGTTTTTGGGGTGATTTTGTTTATTAAAAATTCCATATGACTACATTTTATTATGGTTGGTGTTTCCAAGTAATATGTTTAATGTGGCACAGTTTCCCAGTGTTTTCCAAATTTTTGGGCCTCAAAATTGATTGTTTGTTTTATTGAAAAGGAAGGTTTTTAGAAAAGGAGTTCACAGACTATATTTCATGGACTGGGAAGCATAGAGTTTGCAGATCGCATAGTATCATAGTAGCACTATGTGGACCGCAAAGTAAGTATGAGGAATGGAGAAGGAAAATCAGAAAAGGAAGAGTTTATTCATGGTAGTTTTATGTAGAATGTGAAGCACACTATGTGAACCACGTAGAAAAATCAGTTTGTGGGAGCTTTGTCATTCATAGGTGGCTCATCATTTTTCGAATTGAGGTGGTGATTAAAGAATCCAAAAAGGGTTTTTATTTGTGGATGACATCGTCTGCTACAAAGTATTAGGGTACTTTACAGACCACATTGCAGTTCACAATGAAGGTTTTACCACATCATAGTTTTATGTATTTGTGATTATCAGGTTTTGTGGGATTTATTTTTCTATATAAAGGACTCCAATCACATCATTAATGAGAAATAATTTCATTAGAATGTAATTTCTGAAAGAATTTGGGTAATCCCAAAGTAATTCATGAGGGATAATTCTATGAAGGAGAAGTAGTTCATGAAGGAGGATTCCTTGAAGGAGAAGAGTTTTGTGAGAAATAAATTTCATATGGTGGTAGTTCATAATGATAATTCCTAAAAGGGTTTTTTTAGAGATCAGTAGTTCACAAAGGAAAAAATTACCACAAAGAAAATGTGTTCTGTGAAGTATCAGTTGTTCATAGGGAGTTAGCCATCTACGAAGTAGAGGCAGTCCATGAAGGGAAGGTTTTACATGAATCACTCGCACCACATGGTTCATGGTAGTTCACAGAGGATACAATAAAATTTTCAAAGGGTGTAACGAAGTCCTCAAAGGAACCAAAATAGTGAAAGAAATTAATTTTGTAAAGTAATAGTATGTAGAAAAATGGATTTCATCGACTAGGTGAAAACATGACTTCAATAAAGAATTTACCTACAGTTTATGATTCATTAATTAGTGATAATTAAGATACCTACATTTCCATAAACTCTAGGTGTATCCTTTATAAAGTAGCGAGTAAAGGAAGAGGAATAAGGTGATCCATTCCACTAGTAGTGATCCATTGAAAGATAGTTAGGGAGTGACCTTGGGAAAGCAGTGAATTGACTCTAAACATTCTAAAGGATGTTATCCAAGGAATATAAGTGATCTATCCCAAACCATAATTTTCATAGTGATCCTTAGTGGATTTGGAACATCATAAAATTTCTATTGTATGCTCCATGGATGTATCCCAATGAGTGTGAACCAAGTAAAAATTAGTGTTTCCTTATGTTTTCTTTACTTATTTACTTTATATGAGAATCAACAGATAAATTTGGAAAATATAAGAGAAATATAAACAATAAATATTAAAAAAAGTGACCCTTACAATAAAATGATCATGGTCTAGTGGGGTAGAATGAATTTCAAAAAGAATATCCATACCCTGAATAACACCCCTCCCCCCTCTTAGGGGATTAAAGTGCCTTTTTAGACCTAATAGGATTTATATAATGATAGCCAATCCATTCCAAATATAGAATCAAATTCTATTAAAGGATGTATGATAATAATTTCTAGGAGGCTTAGTCCACAAAAATTGACTTGAGAGGAGTTATATACTTGGGACTCAATAATTGCTCCATTTTCAATTCTCATGGATTAACCAACTGCTATGTTTTTAGGTCATGTTTGAATAGTTCTATTAAAATGAAGGATATGAAATAATTAATAAAACTATAGTCATATAGAATATTTGAAGCTAATAAATGAATAATGAGTTCACCTATCATTATTTATCCAAAACACTCTTAGGTATGAGAATACTTCAAATAAAAAACCAATAAATAGGGAAATTATGAAATCAAAGGAATAAATTATAAATGACACATAAATATTATCATATGAGTCTTTAGGTTTCAATAAATTTTATCCATTTTAATGATTCCTATTAGTATTTCTAGCCTAACAATCTATTAAAGTCCTTTATAATGGTTTGCAAAGAGTTTGTGAATTTGTCGAAGCATAGCCTCTAGGAGTGTTGAACCATGTTTTCAGCAATGCCTCTTTATTGCGAACCAGGTGAAGATCAATTTAATTCCAAATATTCCCTTTTTAGGGTAATTACCCCTAGGTAAAAATTTTCTAAATCCACGTCCACTTGTAGTATATAGACATGGATTTAATTTCTTGAAAACCACTAACTCTATACTTTACAAAAATTTTAGTATACTTTCCTATACTTATACTTATACCTAGGGTTATCTCTAAAGTATTATACTCCTAATACCCCAAAACAACTATACCTTACTTTGATACCAACTATAGTTACCCAATCCATTTATATATATTATTATATTGTTTTAAAGAGAAACATCCAACAAAAACAACACAAAGATCATGAGTCCTAATTTCTTTGGAATACTAAGTTCATAATATATAAAAAGAAACCAAAACAAAAAAATCTTTACATTTTTCTCCATAATGAACTCCCAAATCACTATACTCTTCTGAAATTTCATATGATAACCTCGAGAATATATAAAAGAAATGGTTGTGCTATAAATCCCAATAAGTTATTAAACATGGTAATGAAGCATAACATACGAGTTAAAAGGTATAACATTATATCATAAAATATAAATCTCATGAATAATCATATAGAGTAATAACATAAAAAACAAGGAATCATAAGATCATTGAAAAATAAGAATATGGAAATAACAAAAAGCATGAAAAAAACAAATGTTAAGGCTAAACGCTTAGAAAACATCACATGGTTGGAAGAGTCTCATCATGGATTAGGTTCAATCCCTAATCCCATACATACCATCTCAAGAAGAAAACACATTAACCAATTCATTGGAACATTATCTGGGTCCACCCATCATAACATTTACATGAATATATTTGCCAAAAAAGTAAGTCAATCATAATGAGTAAACATAAGAAATACAAAAGGAAAGAAAGGGGTTGCATAATATTGCCTCATATCATAATTGAAGGATACTTCCTAAAGATCATAGGATCCCATATTTTCTTAAGGTGTGTTTTTGTTTATGTTTTGGTTTGGAATGTTTTGGCTAGATATGTGTTCCTCATGTTCATGTAAAGGCTCGGGGGTGTTCCTAGGGTCTGATAAATGAAAAGAGAAAGAAAAAGGGAGTTCCTAGGCATGTTTCACTATTCGCGCATGGTTAGTGCAAACCGTACAATAATCCTAGTTAACTGTGCAGTCTTGGGAAGAGGCTTATGCATAGTTGGCACATGATTATGCAAACCGTGTAGCTAAAAAATGTGAAGGGTTTCTTTCATATAGTGTCTCACGCAAGTTTTACGCATGATTTGGCAAACATTGTGGGTAAACCATGAATCCCAGAAACATTAAGAAAATTACAAAAATTCCATCCTAGGATTTTAAACCCCAACTTCGGTTTCTCCTCTGTTTCACCCCCTAAAACCCTAGTGACAGACTTGGATGACCCAAGCTTCCTATAGGATATTCTCCTTCAATTCTAGTCCATTTTGTGCAATGTTAGTTGTAGATCGAAACCTCGGGTAAGTCTAACACTCCTCTTGCTTCTCTTTTTCGGATTAGGGTTTGTAGTTTCTTTAATCTCCATACAAAGACCTAAAACCCTCGTTTTATGGTGATATCTAGTTTGGGGCTTCAAGGTATGCTTGAATCTGGATCTAAGTCGATTATAAAGAGTGTGTTCATCAATGGATTCAAGCTAGGTGGTCTACAAGTATTTCCCATAGTTCTATTCTATATTTGTGCATGGAAGGTTGTGTTCTTCTTTTCCCTAATTTTGTTCTTGGTTCCATTGTAGAGTTTGATAAAAGGGGGTATCAGAGTGACCAATTGAAACCCTCAAAATCCTAGGGGCATGTGTAAAGTAGTACTTGGCCATTTTAGGGAAACCTATGGGGTACGCCAGAAATCCTGAACCCAGAGAGTGGCAGTGTTAAATAAAGGATTGTCGAGTAATAATGTGATGCCCATGTAGAACATGTTAATCTGTTGATTAATTTTTATATAGTTTGATAATAGATATTCCTAGGATGATTTTCCTAAGGGGTTGTTTGTAATGACATAAAAATGGGTGAATTGGATCGAATGGGATTATGTCACTTGTCAATTGAATTTCAGTTAGAAATTCATAAGAGGATTAGTGCATATTAAATGGAGAACTTGAATTTAAATAGGTTTAATAGATTAATGAATGGAAATTGTGGTACACCTAATGGGGATGTAATAATGTGGTTGTGTTATTAGATATGAGATATGTAATTGAAATGATAAATGGAATAAATGGGTTAATGTATGGTCATTGATGAATATTTACTAAGGCATAAGGGTGGTTGAATATACTCAAAGGTTTAAGGAGCAAGAATGAGAATTTGTCTAAATGAATATAAATTGAAATGGATAAATGAGTTAATGGGTTATCGAATAGTATTAATTACCATGTTGTTGTTATTCATTGTGATGTCTAATGGCATTGGTTATGTTGTGTTGTGTTATGTCATGGTTGTGGTGACTCGATAAATAAGCATGTGCACATGGCTTGGTAGAGTGGGGTACTGATTTGAGGTTTTATTCCCATGGGTCGAGTTAGAGCGAGGATCTAAACTCCACCCCATAAATACATGGGTTTGGGAAGGGATCGAAGACTTTATTCCCCTAATAGTTTCATTCCACCTGGACCTATGCTTTGATGTTAGGATATGTGTTCATGTGATATGTGTATCCCTAGTGAGATAGGTACTTGAGTTATTTTTCCTATAAATTGTGATTGATTGCCTTAGACCCTTGTGTAGATGATATTTATTCTGAACCCATGTAACATGAGATCAAAATGAATTAAGAAATGAAGTTGGTATAAGAATTTGAATTGGGAGAAATGCTAGCCGTGAATGAAATAAACTTTTTTAACTTATGGAACCCAAACTATTCCTTGTTTACTTACCATTTATATTGTACTTTCATTAACTATCTATTAGACTGGATATTTTTTAGACACCGTTGGTGGTGGCCTATTGAGTTTTGTACTCACAGCTTGCTCAGGCTACCATTGGGTACCCGAGCAGATTTCTTGGTTGTAGGTTAGGACAAGGGAAAAGTCCCTACATTAGGATGTTGAGTTGGGCTTAGGATGTACATGGATAAGGATATATACTTAGATTCAAGACCCTTTTGTGGATTTGGATATTGGTCTTATTTTGGGTTTTTTTCACCTTTTCCTACTAGTATTTCATGACATTGTTGATGTTGAATTATGGTTTGTACCTAGTTAGGAGATGTTTGACTTGTATGTTATTAGTTATTCATATTATTATGATATTTATATTGTGTTATATTGTGGCAAACATTAGTAAAGAGGGTATAGTATCCCCACATGACTCATTAGACCCTCGCCACTAGTCGGAAACCTCTAGTGTATGGGGAGGTGTGCTTGAGGTCATGTGACGACTCGGCTCGGGGCACCAGTTTAATGGCTCCCAGGTCAGGGACATTAAAAAGTTGTATAAGTGGAGTTATTTTCTCTTTCTTACTATTTGGGGATGGTAGATAGGAGATTAGGATGTGTGGTGGCTTGGTAATGAGCTCATGGTTGGGAGTATCTAACCCATGTATGATGGAAACCCAAGTCACCCTGGGTGGAAATTGTTGTTCTTGATTCCTGTTGTTAGAGTTGACTGATATTTCCTCATTGGGTATTGCACATATTGTGTGATTTGACTGATTTATGATATTTTGTTCATTGTCAGAATGACGTGAGGTGGTGTATTCATACATCATTTTGGGCACCTGAGGATATAGGTGGCATGTGTCATTATAGGCACACACACCAGATGGGTATGTGGGACATTAAGAGTAGAATGAATTTTACTTCCTTGATACATCTGAAGAAAATGATGCCTAATAATGATAATATAAGTCAGTTAAATAAAAGAATTAAAATGAATAGTTAAGTAATATCTTGTATAAGGAAATTTTATGATTGGGTTAACATTTTGGGTTGTGATAAATTGTAGTGGATGATTCAGTGTCTAAAAGAAAAAGATTGCATAATGATGGTAAAATTGTTAATTAATTTTTTCCTTCCTAATGAAAGGTTTTCATGAGTTAAAATGATGATTGTAATAAGGTTTGAAGTGGGAAATGGGCCTAAGAGGAAAGGATCATGTTTGAAAATAATAATTAGTTTGAATATGTGTTGACGAAAGACTCATGATTAAATAAATTGGTTACCCCATATTGACCATGACCCATGGTAGGTATGGTAGAGTGGAGTGTTATATGTGTGATAATGACTATTGGGAAAGAGTATGAAGAATGGTTTGTTTAAGTTAGATAGTGTGATATCTTTTCCATCTATGGTTAAATCCAGTTCGTCATTCTTCGAAGCATCGGGTGAATGATAAGTTTAAAATGAGAATGATTGATTTGAAAAGTGGGTATCCCTTATGTCGTCGGTTTGACCCTTGTATGTGTGGTTTGGAGAAATGATAGTGCCCTAGTTTGAGACTTTGGATTGTGAGGCCTTTCCAGTTATAATATGGCCTAAGTGTTGTGTTTAGGGAACCCTGGGTAGGGTTGTGGCCTTTGGGTTGTGAGGCATTGTTCGGTAATGTGAGTGAGGAAAATCTCGTGGTTCGTGACCGTAGAGAGTATATTCTAGACCCTAATCATGGTGCTTAGGTCTTAGTGACCTTACGAGTAGAGAACTTGCGAGTTTCATTTTTAATCCTAGAGAGGATGTTTTTCTCATAGTGATGATTAATGTATACACCTTTGGTGTGGAACTTAGATTAAATTGTTATTTGGTGCGCTAGGCACAGAGTGCACTCGAATGGTGGTGAGAGTGCCCTTCACGAGAATTGCTTTGTTCGTGTCATGATACGTATTGGTTGGAGAGAGGACCAATGGATTTTCTAGGCTCTGACTTTATTATAGGGATTTGGTATCATTCAACCTCTGAGGTGACATAAGAGAGAGTTCAGACATGGTTTTATTTCTTTATGGTGTGTATCGTACATGTAGATGTTTGGACCATGTTAGTGGAACTCAGAGTTCTTCATGGTGCAGGTTTTTCCTTGAGGGACAAGTGGGAATTTTGATGGTTAGTGGTGTTCTCTGAGTTTTAGTTACGCGATGATAGTTTCATAAAATCAAGGGTACCTCATGGAAGGTTAGACCAGTGATGAAAGTTCCTTGGAATATAAAGCATGAGAGATGCTTTGGAGGTGGTGTTAAATCTTACTAAGTACCACCAAGTTTTAGTAAATGGTATAGTTGCTCCTGGTTATTTCGTAAGGGCACCCCAGTGGTTCTGATAAGAGGTAAGGATTGTTTCTATTGGTTGTATCGCATGGATTCCTGACTCACCTGTTTGGATGATGATTAATGGAGGTGTTGAAGTTGTTTCATGTAGAAGAGACAAGGGTGGTTAAAGTGTGGTTATATGTTTCTTCTTGATGGTGACACCCATGGAAAGGATGTTCATGTGGCTAAACTTGTTTGTATGAATGGTTTGGTTGTTGGGAGAGGTACAGAGGCTTCCTCAAGGGCTGATTAGGTGGACTAACCAAGATACATGGTTAGGTATATAATTGGGTTATGGACTACATGTAGATAAAGGTTGATTTGTGAGAGACTGTTGGTTTGATTGGTGTGCTAGAACATTGTGCTTTGGTTGTTAGCTATCAGGGATGCATTGAAAAAACTCGAGCAGTGTGGTGGAATTAGTGACACATGAAATGTTGGTTAACAGCTTCTTAGTAATGTGTTCGTGGATCAATGGATAAACTTTTTTGGCAATCACACATGATCAGTGGTGGTTGAGTGATGATGATATGTGTTCATCAGGGGAGCCTGAGATATTTGGTAGGTTATGGTGTCCCTATAGTTAGACTTCATAAATGGATAAGTGGTGGTAGATTAATTTGACAACTTCTTAGCATTCCTCAACTAGTGACGATCTAGCCCTATATCTTGATATCATCCCGAGTACATTGAGAAGCTCTGGATTTTTTCTAAGAGACATGAAGGTGTTTGGTTGGATGAGGTACTTCACAGAGTTTATACTCATAGAAATGGTATGTGTAGATCCTGATGATGGTATGTAAACCCTATATAGATTTGGTTGAGGTCCTCTGGATGGACCAAATGTAGAAAAAAAATCCATGGGTGTGGTTCACAAAAGCCAGGAATGGGCATTGGGTGAAATTTGTTTTCTTATTTAAGGAAAAATCTAGATGTCCATGTATGAGTTTTGGGGTTCTTCTTGTGATTGATTGTAAGATGTGGTGGTTGGAATCCCTCATGGAAAGAGATTATAACGACACTCCTAAGTTGTGGAGTGATAAGTCAGTTCAGGATATAGAGAATAGAACATAGAGTCGATGTAGTGGCACCGGGATGATAATGAGGAACCTGTAAGGTGCATGTTAGGTCCCTCAAAGAGGCAATGTGTGACTTGGGTGTGGTGATTGATGATCCAAGTGTTGGATTCGAGCTTAGGGTGGTCACATGTGAAGATTTTGATATATGTGCTGAAGTCGTATAAGGGTGTGGTTGGATATGAAAATAGGTTTTGGCAAGATAGGCTGGGTTCTATAACTCCAATGAAGATCAGGGTTAGACTTAGGTGATTTCCCCTTGGGTGGTTTTGGAATGTCTTGAAGTTCAAGGCACCTCATTCGTCTTATGTGGTGTAATGCCAGGGGTGGAGCATTATGACAGTCTGGAGGGAAGTAAATATGTTATGATGAAATTCTACTAGAATTTAGGGCGTGAACTAAGTGGATGTGTGGGATGATAATGGTAGGAAACAAGTCAGTAATCACCTTAAGAAGGTATGAAGGGGGTTTTGTACCGTTAGTGGAAGGTGAGTGTTCTGGGACAAGCTAGTCAGGGTGGTCTTACAAGATATGGTAAACTTGAATGGGTGTGGTGAGACTGACCCACCTTTGGGTTCATGTTGTGGTAGAAAGTTCCTCTTTGAAATGAAGTTTTACCTGATTGAGATCATGTTGATCTTATTCCTTAAATAGATAGTGTAGCGATGTTTTCCCGAATGGTTTTGATGGTACAGATGGATGCCAAAGTAGGGAATTCTCTTATGGACATTGGGGCATAGTTACTTGGAATATGTCAGGTGATGTGAAAGTAGAGTTGATATTTTTGTGGTCTTTCATCCTTGGTAAAGATAATTATAGATGTAACGTCCCGGTTATGGGTTCTGCCAAGAGGTGCCCCGTACCCGGTTGGTCACATGGCCTCAAGCGCATTTCCTAGAATGCCAAAGGCTACTGACCAGCAACAAGGGCCTTGGGTGTGATATTGGGAAAATTATTCCCTCATGGGCTGAGTAACATAGTGGAAATAAACAGATAACATTATCGAAAGTAGTAATAATAACATGAAACAAGAAACAGTGGAAGACCCAAATAAGATAAACAATTGGAGCACATATATAAATGATTCATGTCACACATGTATACGAAAGCATCCAAACAAGTCACAATGTTGGAATACAGTAATAAACCAAAGTACAAAGGAAAAAAAGTAAATAACTCCATCAGAATCGCAAGCCTTAGCTTGGTCACATGCTCCCCAGATCCACATCAATCAAGTACCTCAAGTAGAAAGGCGCTTTCCCTTATCTATACTTACAACAATATAATCTGTTTGGGCCCAAAATCATGACCCAAATAGTGTGTGAGACGAATCCTAGTAGGAAACCACCCAAAGATATGTGCCTCATTATTAGTGAATATATATATATAGCAAGTAAATATGAAAAAAAAATAAAGTAATAAACACAGAAGTACTCAAAAGTAAACTATCCTACAGTGTCAACTACATTCATTTAACTTCATAAATTATTCAACCAAGAATTCACTAGAAACCCTTTAGGAAAGTTCTCATAGCCTATCCCCTCTAGTTCAACCAATCAATCTCGAGTAACCCTCTGGGTAAGTTCTCACAACCTAACCCCTCTAGTTCAACTTATACAAGGACATAATGACCTCCTGGCTAGCTCACACAGGCTAACCCCTTTGGTCTCATCCAAACAAATACCCTATGAGGAATCACTCACCGTCAAATCCCCTTATAACCTTTTAACAATAAACTATAGACACTCATAGGAAACACTCAATGTCAATTCCCCTTGTGGTCTCGTAATGGTAACTATAGACACTATAAGGTAGCACTCGATGTCAATCCCCCCTATGGTCTCGTAGCATGATAAATATAATAGACTCTCTGGGGAAGCCCTCAACGTCAATTCCCCCTATGGTCTCACTACACCAGGTTCCCACAACTCTATGTAAAGAAATCATGCACAAATGATGTTTATTAGTCAATGTAAACCACAAATTACTACTTGGATAACAGCTAAAATCAAAACACAAGCATGTCAGATAATATCACTCTATCCGGACAACACTAGGTATAGAAAACAAAGCATCCTAACTGAAAATTCTAGACCTAATGGCCAATATCAAATCAGACATGTAAAAACACATCCATGTCATGGAAAATAACCCTATTCGCAAACAAGATCCCTAACTCATGCAATCAAAGCATAGAGGGCATTAATAGGGTTAAATTAACTAAACACGCAATACCCTAAACTAGGGTATTGGGAAATTTTGCGTCTATAACTCAAATACAATCTATGGAAAGGCACAAACCACCTACCTCGGTGTTGTAAGATCGATATACTCTAGAGTCGGTCCTCGAATCGACCAACAACACGGTGGATCTTTAAAAACGTCAAAAATTATTAACCAAGGATATCTCACGAAAGAGGAGAAATCAAGGAAAGAGGATCTAGAAGAAGGAAGAACTCCCCATGGGGATTCCAACGCAATTGAAGGTGGTTGATTTGGAGAACAGATAGTGGGGCGAGTGCTCAGAGAAGATTCGTCGGCTTCGGTCGCTCTTGGACGAGATGAGCTAAGATGTGATTTTTGTGAATGAGATGCGACCCCGATCTGATATAACAAATAAACAACAATATACACTAAATGTCTTTTAAAAGTACATGGCGTGTATATTTCTTTACTAGTCCCCGCTTTAGGTGGTCTCCATGGCACCCCACACGGCCATGTACTCGTCCGTTACACGGCTAATACACGGTCACCCGTGGCAACCAGGTACATGGCGTGTACTCCAAAGTACACGACGTGTACTCCTTAAATTTCAAAATTCTCCTATTTTTCTAAAAAAAATAGAAGAAAAACTCATACCTGAAAAAAGGTCCTAGTTCTTAAAAACATCCCCCCTTAAAGAAATTCATCCCTGAATTTTCCTAGCTGGGCGGCATAGAAGAAGAAACCTGGAACAGCTCCGGCCACTACGATCGTACATTAGCCTCCCTCTCCCAAGTCTCATCTTCTACTCGCTCGTGCTTCTATAGCAATCATACCAGAGGAACTGATCAACGATAGAGAACCTTTTCACTATGATTAATAATCTGGATAGGATGCTCCTTGAATGATGTGTCCACCTCTAGCTCAACCTCCTCAAGTTGACAAACATGAGACGGGTCTGAGAAGTAACGTCATAGCTAAGAAACGTGGAATATGTCGTAGCCTAGTACCTCAGAGATAACTCCAATGGATGGACAACCAGTCAGAATCTCTCCAAAACCTCAAATGGCCCAACGTATCTCGGTGAAAGCTTTTCCTATTTCGTAATCCACTACGGAAAAAAGGCATTTAGCGGCGTTTTTTTTCGTTTCGCGGTGGTTTAAATTACCGCTAAATCGATTGGAGGCGGTTTTGAAAAACTGTCGCGAAATTGTGCATCGGGAAACTATTTGCGGCGGTTTTTTATCGGCGGTTTTTTTATTTTTTTTAATTTTTTTTAAATTTTTTTATTTTTAATTTTATATATTTATTTTGATATTTATTTATTTATTTATTTATTTATTTATTTTTCGTATTTATTTATATATTTATTTTGTATTTATTTTATTTATTTATTTTTCGTATTTATTTATCTATTTATTTATTTATTTATTTATTTATTTATTTATTTATTTATTTCTTTGATCTATTTTTTTATGTATTTATTTTATTTACTTATTTATTTTATTTATTTATTTATTTTATTTATTTATTTTATTTATTTATATTACTTATTTTATTTATTTAATTAATTTATTTATTTTATTTGTTTATTTTTCATCTTTATTTATTTATTTATTTATTTTTCATATTTATTTATTTTATTTCGTATTTATTTATTTTATTTCGTATTTATTTTATTTATTTATTTTATTTATTTATTTATTTTATTTATTTATTTCGTATTTATTATTTATTTATTTTATTTCGTATTTATTTTTTATTTATTTTCTTTCATATTTATTTGATTTATTTATTTTATTTCGTATTTATTTTATTTATTTATTTATTTCGTATTATTTTATTTACTTTATTTATAAATGCATGCACATCCCATGCACATGCACATGCACAAGCACATGCATGCCTATGCAATATAAAGAAATTCTGCGTTTGGTGAGATTTGAACCCCTAACCTCTTGCATATTTTCAAAAGACTTTACCACTCCAGCAAGCTCGACATGTGGTTAATAAACAGAATTTAATATACTTATATATATTAATTGAAAAAACAAATAATACATAAATAATAGATATAAACTCGATAATAATAAATAATAAATAATAAATAATAAATAATAAATAATAAATAATAAATAATAAATAAATATAAATAACAAATAATAATTAAATATAAATTATAAATAAATAATAAATACTAAATAATAAATAAATATAAATAATAAATAATAAATAAATATAAATAATAAATAATAAATAAAGATAAATAATCAATAATCAATAATCAATAATCAATAATAAATAATAAATAATAAATAATAAATAATAAATAAATAATTAATAAATATAAATAATAAATAATAAATAAATATAAATAATAAATAATAAATAAATGAAAAAAATAAACAAATAAATAAAATACATAATAGATATAAATAATAAATAATAAATAATAGATATAAATAATCAATAATCAATAATCAATAATCAATAATCAATAATCAATAATGAATAATAAATATTAAATAATAAATATTAAATATTAAATATTAAATATTAAATAAATAAAAATAAATAAAAAAATTATAAATAATAAATAATAAATAAATATAAATAATAAATAATAAATAATAAATAATAAATAATAAATAAATATAAATATAAAAAATAAAAAATAAATAAATATAAATATTAAATATTAAATAAATATTAATAATAATTAATAATTAAATATAAATAATAAATAAATATAAATAATAAATAAATAAAAATAATAAATAAATATAAATAATAAATAATAAATAATAAATAATAACTAATAAATAATAACTAATAAATAACTATAAATAATAAATAATAAATAATAAATAATAAATAATAAATAAATAAAAATAATAAATAACAAATAATAAATAATAAATACATAGTAGATATAAATAATAAATAATAAATAATAAATAATAAATAATAGATATAAATAATCAATAATCAATAATCAATAATCAATAATCAATAATCAATAATGAATAATAAATAATAAATAATAAATATTAAATATTAAATATTAAATATTAAATATTAAATAAATAAATATAAATATAAATAATAAATAATAAATAATAAATAATAAATAAATATATATAATAAATAATAAATAAATATATATAATAAATAATAAATAAATATAAATAATAAATAATAAATAATAAATAAATATAAATAATAAATAATAAATAATAAATAATAA
Source organism: Viscum album (assembly GCA_963277665.1). NCBI lineage: Eukaryota > Viridiplantae > Streptophyta > Magnoliopsida > Santalales > Viscaceae > Viscum > Viscum album. Next base: position 399,088,733 of record OY728158.1, read on the forward strand.
ATAATAAATAATAAATAATAAATAAATATAAATAATAAGTAATAAATAAATATAAATATAAATAATAAATAAATATAAATAATAAATAAATATAAATCATAAATCATAAATCATAAATAATAAATAATAACTAATAAATAATAACTAATAAATAAATATTAATAATAAATAATTAATAATAAATAAACATAAATAATTAATAAATATAAATAATAAATAATAAATAATATATAATAAATAATAAATAACCAGTTGCAAATAAAAGATAATAAATAAATTAAAGTATATTATAAATAATAAATAATAAATAATAAAGGAAACACATGAAAAAGTATGAAAAGACGTGATAAGGGATGAAAAATCATGAAAACACATGAAAAAGGATGGAGAAGCATTTGAAGAATGAGGCTTTAGAAAGAATGAGAATGCATGAAAACTCTTGAAAACTCTGGAAAACTCCTTAATAATTAAACATAATCATCATAATAACCCATAAAAAACCATTGATAAAGATAACAAGTCATGAAAACCCAAATAAACAGTAATATATGGAGCTACCATTAAAACCCGTCAAAACGATCATAAAGAGAAAAAAACATTGGACTCACATTAACGAAGATAACTTATGATCCGAGAGTTTGTTTTAGATCCACGACCTGTCAAATCAAAGATCCTAAAACGATCTTCGACCTGAAAGGTGAAAGAGTCCGAATGAACAGGAAGATCGGATGTTATGACCATTTAAAAAAAAGCTGACGGGGAACGGGTGCTAGAAACGAGGCATTGAAAAACATAACAAACCCAATACCCACTAAAATGGCCATAACATATGATCTAGGAGTGCATGTGGGCACCGCAACCAGTCAAACTGAAGCTCATGGAACGAGCTATGATCTGGCAGGTGGAGGAGGCTGAACTGACACGCGGATCAAATGTTAGGCATGTTTGAAGACAAGTTCGACGGACACCGGTGAAAGAAATGGGGTTTTGGAGGCCTTCGGAGAGGGTTTTGGGTCGAAAAACACAACAAAAGATTTCTTTTGTGAACCTAGTGTGTAACTCTCTTCGCTGGCTTCAATTTGATATGTGGTAGAGGCCAAACGGACACCCGGAGTGAGAGTTATGGCTGTTTGAAGTTGGAGAACTTTTTTCAACATTTTTATAACTCTAATATCTTTCACACCTTAGACCATCTCATGGTTTTGATTATATGTGCCTCTAGATCTCTTCATGAGCTTCGATTTGACTGGTCGTGGCGCTTCAACGGACGTTCAGATCAAAAGTTTTGGTCGTTTTAGTGATTTTGGGGTTTCTCGTGTTTTTTTATTTTTTCATTTCATTTCGTGGCGGTTTTACTGAAACCGCCGCTAATCCTCGAATAAAATTTAAAAAAATAAATAAAAATAAATAAAAAATAATTTGTTTTGCCGTTTAGCGGCGGTTTTTTAGCGGTGGTTTTTAAAACCGCTGTGAAATGGCGGCCCGAAACGCGTTTCGCGTTGGTTTTAAAAACCGCCACGAAAAAACTGCTACTAAATGTCGGTTTTCTTGTAGTGATCCTCTTGTGTCCCAACCTCAGTGTGACACATAGTAAAATAGGATCACCGACCTCAAACTCCAGAGGTATTTTCTGTCTATCAGCATAAGACTTCTATCATGATTGTGTAGTATCCATCCTCTTATGAATCAATTCCACTTGCTTTGTGGTCTCCTAAACAAGACGAGGTCCTAGCATAGCAGCCTCTTTTACCTCCAGCCAACATAGGGGTGATTGGCATGGCCTACTGTACAAACCCTCATAAGGTGCCATCTAAATAGTTTCTTGAAAAATATTATTGTTGTAAAACTCCACCAGAGGTATGTGCTTCTCCCAAGAATGTAACACCCCAAGATTTTATGAAAAATATTCTTTGTAATTTCATTAATGTCTTGTGTTGTACGCTACACAAAAAAGAGCTTGCACAACATGCATCCTTGACTTGTCTTGCATTACACGCAATCGCGACCTTCCTCAAGAGCATTTGTTGTACGCAATACCGGGTTTTACCAAACAATGATATATTATTATAATATTATTATGAACTAGCCGTTATGAATAGTATTAACTAAATTTTGAAATTTATAACATTATTATTCATCTTACACATTTTCTAGAACATGGTATAAGAACAAAAAAAATTCGGGTAAAATAAGTATTTTTCAAAAAATGCAGTTTTGCCGCCTTTTGATGGCGCACCCACATTAAATCTAGTTTTTGACATGTTTATAAGTTCAATTTGATAAAATAAAATTCTTCTTTGTAATCAAGAAATAAAAATTTACTTTGGATAAATTTTTCATATTATTCGGGTAACTTTCATATTTTGATGAATAGTAAAAATACGCTATATTTTAATTAAAAACAACTTTTTTCATCGCAAAAATTTATATGGTTAAATTATAATATTGAATGGTTTTAAAGTATAAATATAATATATTTTTACCATTTAATATAATTTATGTCATTAGAATTGATTTTACATTAAATTCGTAGGTTAAATCAATTCAATCTTTTGCAATGTTTTAAAGAAAAACCTATTTTCTTTCAACAACGGGATTACTTTTAATTTAATTTCTGAAACTTTTGTGTATCGAATTTGGAAAAATTAAATCCATATTTTGAATCAGTGGGTCCAAATTATGTTAATAAGATACTTTTTATTTTTTGGAATTATGAATAGTATCTACGGTAAATTTTATTTACCATAGTTAAAGGTAATCGGGTAATTAAGGGTAAATATAATATTATAAAATTATCCTAACACATTCCAAAATTCTATTGGATGGATACAATTAGACCCATATAACCTAAGGGTCGGATTAGATTCATTTTATGTACTTTTTACCATGAAAATAATTTAATTATTATTAAAACCAATGAAAGTGACAACATGTCACTCTCTTAAATCTTATAAGTATAATAATTTTGATTTAGTGATAACCATCATAAAACTTATAACATGAATAGTATCCAGAAAGCTAATAAAATTATCTACATCATGATAATTTATTTAGAATTTTTAGGGATTAAATAATTGTCATTAATGGTGATACATTAATGATATAGAAATTATTTATAAAGTGGAAAATAAGTAATATAGTTTTTATTGAAATACTAATACCCATTAAAAGGCCCACAAACCTGACCAAAACTTATTGGTAGTGTATATATACACCTTAATCATCCAATGACCTAATATATAACCGTTTTGAGCCTTATAAAAGTGATTATGACGCTTATATTATTTTATTGTAAATGATGCCAAAGTGGTCACCTTCGTAATTTAATAAATATAACAATTTAAATATTGTGATTTTAAGATGATAAATTCGAGTAAAAGTATTATTGTTAAAGGTAATAGATTTATATTCATCATAGGATTTTATTTTTAATTTTTATGCAACAAATCAGTATATTAAAAAATTATACAAAAATGTTGTAGTAATTATTTTATTAAGAGATATACCAAATAAATGGTTTTAAAAATAATAAAATAAATATTATATGAACTATTTAATGTTATCCACTAATTTTATAGATACATATGACCTTTTATGAATCTATTAATGCTTTTAGTTCAAACATATATTTTGTATATATTTTATTTAAATTCAAATAAATGAATAGTGTCAAAATCCACACTATTGTTATTTTATAAAAATAACATATTATAAAATTGTTTAAAAATCACAAAAAATATTTAAAAATTATAAATTTAAATTTATATGGTATATAATGTCATAAAGTAAACAAATATGGAAAATTCACAACAAATAAGTAATTATTTGTTGTAATTTAATATTTAGAATTTTATTACCACAAATAAACTTAAATAGATTGAATAAGGATAAATCAAAATTATAAGGTTTACAATAAGATCCAAACATGTATAAATTTGATTTTTTGATGATATTACAACCCTATATCATCTAATATTCTAATATGAGTCATTTTTGAAGGTTTTTAAGTGGGGTTAGATTTATTATAAATTAATATTTTTTAGAATTCCAAAGGTGCCCCGCTCCTCCATTATAAAAGGGCACCTCCTCCCTCTCTTCCTCACACCACATTGAGTTTTCAAGCTCGGACAAACCCTGACAAAGTATCTTCTCCACTTCCCTAGAAACATCCTAGATGTTCTGGTATTCCTCAAAGACCAATTTTAGTGTCCTAAAAGAAGATCTCAAAGAGGCGCTTCAAAGAAGAGGTAATGTCTGATTACCAATTCTTTCAACTTTATTTCTACTTCCACTTATTCTTATTTAGTTGTTTCATTATGAAGTAATAACATCAGTATCACTCATATACTGATATGTTATTATAAGTATGAAAAAACCCTATTTCACCATCTATCCATCCTACGGAAAAAAATCACCACGCGTGTGTACGTACGGAATACCGTCTCCACGCCGTGGTGTAATCTATTTTCCACCACCACCTTATTTGGATGGGTATAATGGTGTAAATAATGACTATATATGACTATTATAAAGTTATATTGATTCTTAAATATTATACATACACTCCAATACAATTCCATGATCATGAGAACGATATCATCGCTCGTGCGTACGTACGAACTACCGTCTCCACGACGCGGTGAGATTCATTCTCCACGTTAACCATTCATGAATGATTATAAATTATATATAATAAGTAATCATGAAATATATGACATAATAATGATAATGGATTTATGTATATATATATATATATATGTATGTCATCTACTTAATTCCATTCAATTCAATAAGGAAACGAAAACAGCGTTCATGCATATGTACGACCTACCGTCTCCATGAACGGTGTATTTCTTTCCATTTATCGATATATTATATATATGTATATTATGAATATATATTATATATAAATCATGTTTTATATTCTGGAATTAATTAATCATGATCTAAGTAATCATATGATTAATTACAAGTCAAAACACGGACGACAAATGAAACGATTTTACCCAAAACACTCTTTAACATGGAATTTACAAAAGAAGGGGTAATATAAAGTAATAAGTGAACCATATATGATATCATAAGAATTAATATGATTCTATAATAAGTCAATGACATTATTTAAATCATTATACATTAGTTTTGGATATGTACAAAGCATATCGGACCTAAGGTAAGGGATAATTTGGCAAATCTCATTTTTTATCCGAGATTGCTTATTCGTAAGTATTTACTGGGGATATTTCTATCATGTCCATGTTTTATAAAAGTGTTTTAATTTATGTTTAAAGTCCTTTTTACCCATTTTTTAACTTTTACTACATGGTATGTATGTAATCTTTCTTTTATTTACATTACGAGATATTTTTTTGACTTTCCGACAAAAGTACGGGGAGAATGTTATTTTTAACTTATACTGTGTGAACGGATTTTTATGGTTTTATAAAGCCTTATTTTCATGAAGCTTCCTCCAAAAGATTTCATGACTATTTTAGAAAAAATCTTTTTCTTTTAATATTTCTTGACGTTTTTTGAAAAGAAATTGATTTTGAAGAAGAAATGATATTTTCCTCAAGAATTCATTGCAAGTGTTTTATCAAAACCATTTTCCATCTAAGATGACATTATTTCATATGTGTATGTTTCAAGTATAATGTCTCTATGATTTACATGGTTTCACTTTTCTTATTATTAAATGATATCTATTTCTTTTATATGGATTATGTGATGATGGGATAATGTTTATGAAACCCATTTTATTTATTGGGTTTTTTATGAATGATGTATGTTTATTTTGTTGCACAAGTAAGAATGATTTCATTATGAGATGGGTGGGACCTATATCTCCCTCAAATGCATTGGGTAAATATTTTATATCTCATGAGATAGACATGGCTGGAATGGTAAGTTAATCCGGTTCAGTGTTACAGGACTGAAATGAGGAGTGAACTCGATTCAGAATGGGACTTTGTCCACTAAGATGGTCTTGGTAGCAATGCCTTGGCTACTATGGAAATCATTACATGTGCTTAATGGATGCCACAATTACATGTTTTATTCCCATGATATTTTATCGTGATTGATTTTCCTTTATGATATATGCCTTACGTACTTCCAAGATTTATATCTTTGCTCAAGGTTTTAATGTTTAGATTTCATGTTCAAGTTTTTTCTTTCAAATGTTTATGGATTGTTTTATATTCTCTATGTTTGCACTTACTGAGAAATTGAGCGCACCCTTTTTTTATGTTTTATTTTCCCCAGGAAATAAAGAAAGGTTTTAGGTAAGGAAAGAAAAAGGGGAAGATCGTTATGGGAGATGTTGAAGATCTTTGAACATGATTAGTTGTTTATATTCCGAGTTTCCAAAGACACCAAACTATTACGGTCATTGTGTGTCTGTTTTTTCTATGTATTAAGTATTCCGCAAAAGTAATGTAATGTCCATGTACATCAAGCTTAGGGTCTCTACAGTTGGTATCAGAGGAAAGGTTTAGTCAACCTTTAGAAACTAGGATGTGAAAACGTTAGTGAGATCCCTAGATATATTTCTAAGGTATGTCTAGGGATGTCCCTAAGGATAAGTATACGTATAGGATATAGTCCTGGAACTACGGTAACGATATTATAATTTAACCTAAGTTGTTAGATATTGAGGGTACTTCCCCTTTACTACTTTTTTTCCCTAGAATGATTTTTTCCTCTCACACTATTCTTTTTGGGTTTTATAAAATGGCTGGAAACAGGAAGATTCATGATAATGGAGGATATGAAGGACAATGGAATGATATTCTTCATGAGAAACCAAATGAAATGGGATTTGGAAGTCCAAACATCGTTATTATGCCTAATAAGCAATCTCATAATATGATCAATAATATCAACATTGGTATGTTTCCCAACTTATATAATAAGATAAATATGGAGTATCATGATGATCATAGAGGAAAGAAAGTTCAATTTCCATCATGTAAATCATGTCGGAAGAGGCATCGAGGAGATTGTTTAAAGGGAACTGGAAGATGCTTTGGGTGTGGAATAGAAGGACACAAAGACAGTATGTGCAAAGGAAGATGTTTAGTTAACATCATGGATGAGGATCATGGTATTGCTACGACATCAACAATGGTTAAATGTTTTAAATGTAGAATGTACGGGCATTATGCAAACCAATGCCCTAAGGGAGAGTCTCATGAAGAGAATCAGTACGACCGTATGGGTAGTATTTATGTTGATGATGATGAAGAGACCACAAATGATATGTGAGATGAAAGAATTGTTGAATCTCGGTCAATGGTTTAAGAAGGCAGTGGAATGATTACATGTTTATCAAGTGTAATGTTGTATAAGTAATCTCACGGTACTATGGAATAAAGAGACATCTAAGGATTGTTACACTGTTGTCTTTCCTTGAGTTTTGAAAGTGTATGATTAATGGTACCAATATCCATTAAAGGTTATTCAGATATTTTTAGAATATAGATGATATACGCATAATGAAGGGATAAGGAGAAAAATAAATGCTTGATAGTATTCATGAGCTCATGACTAATATAAGGAGAAGGTTATATCATGGTTTGAGTATATAGAATTTTTGGATTTTGGTACGTGGAAGGAGTTAAATTTTGACATCATTCATGTTTTCACTAAGGTTTAATGGGTATTCATTTTTCAAGAAAATACATGATTAAGGTATTCACATGACTGGTATGTGACCAACAAGATATATTGGGGATAAATGATGGTATTCACATGCTTGGTTGATGACATTTTAAGTAATCGTTTTCTTTATACTATGAGGTTGGACCGAAGTATTTTAGATAAGCCTAAAGATTGGAATGGATTATGTTAGACATAAGTTAGTACTGTTTAAGGATAGAACTTTTTTTTGATATTATTTATGTGATGTTATAGTAATGTAGTTTTAGAAAAAGGACAACCTGCAGGACGGGCAACAGCCCATCGCGTCGGACAAGGCTGTGGGAATCGAACCCACAACCGAAGTGCGACTGGCCTTTATCACCTACCACTAGCTTATATGAAGTCCCTAGTTAGTAGAAACTAGTTTTATTTTATTAAGTGGTATGATATATGAAGTATAAGTTCATTTTTGGAACCATATATGATTAATATAACCATAAGATGGACTTATAACTTTTGCTAAACTTTTGTTTGAAAGAGATGGAATGAACCATCATTCGACCACATGATCTGCTAACACATCATGAATAACAAATTCAAATTTATTTTTTTAAGGGATGAAGTGGAAATTGTTCAATTCACGAACAACAGTGAGATTGTACCAAAATCATGCAAGTATTTATTTTAATTCATCAACTTTAGGGAAATGATCTTGAAAACCAAAAATGTTGTCCTAGATCCCTTATATCCGATGAATCAGATGTTACCTTAGATCATCAAAAATCAATATATTTGTGATTGCTGGATTTTACATAGCCATGTTCTCTACCACTCTCCATCGGAACATGATGATTAGATTTCTCTTCCATATCCATATTTTCACCTATGTGGAAACCCAGTGATTAGTTTATTTGGGTAACCGTTACGTTTCATACTTTTGTTTTAAAAGATTGGTTTTGGTATTCCTTTTTACGATGTGGGTTTCTATTAATCAAACTTTCGAGCAGTAAACCATTTATAACCCCGACGGATTTCAAAGGCGAAATTCATTTTAAGGGGGGTAGAATGTAACACCCCAAGATTTTATGAAAAATATTCTTTTTAATTTCAATAATGTCTTGTGTTGTACGCTACACCAAAAGGATCTTGCACAATACACATCCTTGACTTGGCTTGCATTACACGCAATCGCGACCTTCCTCGATAGCATGTGTTGTACGCAATACCGGGTTTTACTAAACAAGGATATATTATTATAATATTATTATGAACTAGCCGTTATGAATAGTATTAAATAAATTTTGAAATTTATAACATTATTATTCATCTTACACATTTTCTAGAACATGGTATAAGAACAAAAAAAATTCAGGTAAAATAAGTATTTTTCAAAAAATGCAGTTTTGCCGCCTTTTGATGGCGCACCCACTTTAAATCTAGTTTTTGAAATGTTTATAAGTTCAATTTGACAAAATAAAATTCTTCTTTGGAATAAAGAAATAAATATTTACTTTGGATAAATTTTTCATATTATTCTGGTAACTTTCATACTTTGATGAATAGTAAAAACACGCTATATTTTAATTAAAAACAACTTTTTTCATCACAATAATTTATATGGATAAATTATAATATTGAATGGTTTTAAAGTATAAATAGAATATATTTTTACCATTTAATATAATTTATGTCATTAGAATTGATTTTACATTAAATTCGTAGGTTAAATCAATTCAATCTTTTGCAATGTTTTAAAGAAAAACTCGTTTTCTTTCGACAATGAGATTAATTTTAATTTAATTTCTGAAACTTTTGTGTATTGACTTTTGAAAAATGGATTCCATATTTGGAATCATTGGGTCCAAATTATGTTAATAAGCTACTTTTTATTTTTAGGAATTATGAATAGTAACTACGGTAAATTTTATTTATCATAGTTAAAGGTAATCGGGTAATTAAGGGTAAATATAATATTATAAAATTACCCTAACACATGCCAAAATTATATTGGATGGATAACATTAGACCCATATAACCTAAGGGTTAGATTAGATTCATTTTATGGGCTTTTGACCATAAAAATATTTTAATTATTATTACAACCAATGAAAGTGACAACATGTCACTCTCTTAAATCTTATAAGTTTAATAATGTTAATTTAGTGATAACCATCATAAAACTTAGAACATGAATAGTCTCCAGAAATATAATAAAATTATCTACATCATTATAATTTATTTACAATTTTTAGGGATTAAATAATTGTCATTAATGGTGATACATTAATGATATAGAAATTATTTATTAAGTGGAAAATAAGTAATATAGTTTTTATTGAAATAATATTACACATTAAAAGGACCTAAAACCTGACCAAAACTTATTGGTAGTGTATATATACACCTAAAACATCCAATGACCTAATATATAACCGTTTTGAGCCTTATAAAAGTGATTATGATGCTTATATTATTTTATTTTAAATGATGCCAAAGTTGTCACCTTCATAATTTAATAAATATAACAATTTAAATATTGTGATTTTAAGATGATAAATTCTAGTAAAAGTATTATTGTGAAAGGTAATATATTTATCTTCATCATAGGATTTTATTTTTAATTTTTATGCAACAAATAAGTATATTAAAAAATTATACAAAAATGTTGTAGTAATTATTTTATTAAGAGATAAACCAAATAAAAGGTTTTAAAAATAATAAAATAAATATTATATGAACTATTTAATGTGATACAATAATTTTATAGATACATATGACCTTTTATGAATCTATTAATGCTTTTAGTTTGAACATATCTTCTGTATATAGTTTATTTAAATTCAAATAAATGAATAGTGTCAAAATTGACACTGTTGTTATTTTATAAAACTAACATATTATAAAATTGTTTAAAAATCACAAAAATATTTAAAAATTATAAATTTAAATTTATATGTTCCATAGTGTTATAAAGTAAACAAATATGGAAAATTCACAACAAATAAGTAATTATTTGTTATAATTTAATATTTAGAATTTTATTACCACAAATAAACTTAAATAGATTGAATAAGGATAAATCAAAATGATAAGGTTTACAATATGATCCAAACATGTCTAAATTTGGTTTTTTGATGATATTACAACCCTATCTCATCTAATATTCTAATATGAGTCGTTTTTGGAGGTTTTTAAGTGGGGTTAGATTTATTATAAATTAATATTTTTTAGAATTCCAAAGGTGCCCCTCTCCTCCCTTATAAAAGGGCACCTCCTCCCTCTCTTCCTCACACCACTTTGAGTTTTCAAGCTCGGCCAACCCCTGAAAAATTCTCTTCTCCACTTCCCTAGAAACATCCTAGAGGTTATGGTCTTCCTCAAAGACCAATTATAGTGTCCTAAAAGGAGATCTCAAAGAGGCGCTTCAAAGAAGAGGTAATGTTCGATTACCAATTCTTTCAACATTATTTCTTCTTCCACTTTTTCTTATTTAGTTGTTTCATTATTAAGTAATAACATCAGTATCACTCATATAATGATATGTTATTATAAGTATGAAACAACCCTATTTCACCATCTATCCATCCTACGGAAAACGAAATCCCCACGCGTGCGTACGTACGGAATATCATCTCCACGCCGTGGTGTAATATATTTTCCACCACCATATTACTTGGATGGGTATAATGGTGTAAATAATGACTATATATGACTATTATAAAGTGATATTGATTCTGAAATAGTATACAAACACTCCAATACAATTCCATGATCATGAGAACGATATCATCGCTCGTGCGTACGTACGAACTACCGTCTCCACGATGCGATGAGATTCATTCTCCACGTTAAACATTCATGAATGATTATAAAGTATATATAATAAGTAATCACTAAATATATGACATAATAATGATACTGGATTTATGTATATATATATGTTTTCCATCTACTTAATTCCATTCAATTCAATAAGGAAACGAAAACAGCGTTCATGCGTACGTACGGCCTACCGTCTCCATGAATGGTGTATTTCATTCCATTTATCGATATATTATATATATGTATATTATGAATATATATTATATATAAATCATGTTTTATATTCTGGAATTAATTAATCATGATCTAAGTAATCATATGATTAATTACAAGTCAAAACACGGATGACAAATGAAACGATTTTACCCAAAACACTCTTTAACATGGAATTTACAAAAGAACGGGTAATATAAAGTCATAAGTGAACCATATATGATATCATAATAATGAATATGATTATGTAATAAGTCAATGGCATTATTTAAATCATTATAGAGGAGGTTTGGATACGTACGAAGCATATCAGACCTAAGGTAAGGGATAATTTTGCAAATCTCATTTTTTATCTGAGATTTCTTATTCGTAAGTATTTATTGGGGATATTTCTATCATGTCCATGTTTTATAAAAGTGTTTTCATGTAAGTTTAAAGTCCTTTTTACCCGTTTTTTAACTTTTACTACATGGTATGTATGGAATCTTTCTTTTATTTACGTTACGAGGTATTGTTTTGACTTTCCGAAAAAAGTACGAGGAGAATGTTATTTTTAACTTATACTGCGTGAATGAATTTTTATGGTTTTATAAAGCCTTATTTTAATGAAGATTCCTCCAAAATATTTCATGAATATTTTAAACAAAATATTTTTCTTTTAAAATTTCATGACGTTTTGTGAAAAGAAATTCATTTTGAAGAAGAAATGATATTTTCCTCAAGAATTCATTTCAAGTGTTTTATCAAAACCATTTTCCATCTAAGAAGACATTATTTTATATGTGTATGTTTCAATTATAATGTCTCTATGATTTACATGGCTTCACTTTTCTTATTATGAAATGATATCCATTTCTTTTATATGGATTATGTGATGATGGGATGATGTTTATGAAACCCATTTTATTTATTGGGTTTTTTATGAATGATGTATGTTTATTTCATGGAACATGTATGAATGATTTCATTATGAGATGGGTGGGACCTTTATCTCCCTCCAATGCATTGGGTAAAGATTTTATATCTCATTATATAGACATGGTTGGAATGGTAAGTTAATCCGGTTCAGTGTTACAGGACTGAAACGAGGAGTGAACTCGATTCAGAATGGGACTTTGTCCACTACGATGGTCTTGGCAGCAATGTCTTGGCTCCTATGGAAATCATTACATGTGCTTAATGGATTCCACAATTACATGTTTTATACCCATGCTATTTTATCGTGATTGATGTTCCTTTATGATATATGCCTTACGTACTTCCAAGATTTATATCTTTGCTCAAGGTTTTAATGTTTAGATTTCATGTTCAATTTTTTGCTTTCAAATGTTTATGGATTGTTTTATGTTCTCTATCTTTTCCCTTATTGAGTAATTGAGATCACCCTTTTTTTATGTTTTATTTTCCCCAGGAAATAAATAAAGGTTTTAGGTAAAGAAACAAAAAGGGGAAGATAGTTATGGGAGATGTTGAAGATCTTTCAACATGATTAGTTGTTTATATTCCGAGTTTCTAAAGACACTAAACTATTACGGTACTTGTGTGTCTGTTTTTGCTATGTATTAAGTATTCTGCAAAAGTAATGTAATGTCCATGTACGTCAAGCTTAGGGTCTCTACAAAGAACCTCCAAAATCTAGGACACATGCTCAGAGCATGTCCTCTAGTACCTGAATCATACGCTCAGATTGGCCATCTATTTGAGGATGGTAAGCTGTACTCAGAAGTACATGTTTACCCAATGCCCTATGTAGTCCATACCAAACAGGAGGTGTAAAATGGGAATCCCTTTCCGAAATGATGGAGTCTGGAACCCCATGTAAGTGCACAACCTCTTGAATGTACAACTTTCCCAGCTCATCACCACTAAAAGTCTCCTTGATCAGATATAAGTGAGAAAACTTCGTAATTCTGTCAATGACAACCCAAACTACATCATTCCCTCAATGTGACCTTGGAAAACCTGTCATGAAGTCTATCGTGACATCATTACACTTCCACTCGGGAATGGGTAACTGCTTAAAAATCCATACTGGTCGTTGATGCTCCACGTTCACCTGTTGACAAGTGGAACACCTCATCACAAAACCAGAAAAATCTCTCTTCATACCTGGCCACCAATACTAACAGTGTAGATCACAATAAATATTGGTGAGACCAAGATGAACTGTCCAAACTGAGGATTGAAAATCATGTATCATCTCTTCACGTATGTCTATTGAAACCCACATGCATCCATGAAAGCGCAAGATTTCATCCTTTCATATGGTCCATCTAGGAATAGGGTCCTCTCCTGAAACACTCTACCATAAGACTAGGCCTTCAGCATTTGACAACTACCTCATTCGCATTCACTCAAGCAGAGTAGAGGTTACAACTATACAAGAAAGAAATGTATGTCCCTGTCTTTAGTGCACCACAAAATTCATCTCAGAGAATATATGCATAAACTATCACTCACTTCTAGACTCTAGAACTTCCTATATCTGAGTCCTCAACGCATTAGCCACTGCGTTTCCTTTCCCAGGCATATACGAAAACTCAAAATAAAAGTACTGAAGGTATTCAACCCACCTTTGTTGTCTCAAATTTAGATCACTCTTAGTGAAGATATACTTTATACTTTTGTGGTTAGTGAAAACCACAAAATTATCTCCCAATAGAAAATGTCTCCAACAACGTAAGGCATGAACAATTACATCAAACTCAAGACCATGCATTGGGTAATTCTTCTAATGTGGCCTCAACTACTGAGAATCGTACGGAATGAATCCTTCTCCCTGCATAATCACTACTCCCAGCCCGATAACTGATGCATCACAGTAAACTATATAACTCTTGCATGGCTCTGGAAAAACTAGTATCAGTGTTGAAGTCAACCTTCCTTCCAGCTCTTGAAAGGTTGACTCACAAGAATCGGACCACAGGTACTCCAAGACCTTTTTAGTGAGGCCCTTCAGTGGAACTTCTAAGTGTGAAAAGTCCTATATGAATCATTTTTAGTAACCTTTCATCCCTAGAAAACTCGGTACCTCAAAGGCATTCTTCGGATGCTCCAAGGATACTACTTCTCTCACTTTCTCTAGGTCTACTAACATTAAAGTTTTTGAGATAACATGACCCAATAAATGAATATGGTCCATCCAAAAGTGGAATTTTGATATCATATCATATAACTAATGCTCTCTCAGTGTACTCAGAACGATTTCAAGATGTGTGGCAAGGTCGTGTCAAATGTACGAGTACACTAAGATATTGTCCATGAAGACTACCACGAAAGAATCCAAGTATGGATGGAACACTCAGTTCATCAATTCCATAAAACTACAGGCGTGTTCATGGGACCAAATGACAAAATCACATACTTGTATAGACCATACCTGCTCTAGAAGGATGTAATAAGTATATCATATAGTCTAACATGAAACTAATGATAACCAGATCTCAAGTGAATCTTTGAGAACACCTAGGTACCTCAAAACTGATCAAAGAGATCATAAATCCTCGGTAAGGTATATCAATTCTTGATCATTAACTGGTTCAGCTTCTGATAATTCTCATAGAGTATAAGGTTACCATATGCCTTCTTCGCAAATAGGACAGGAGAACCCAAAGGAGAAGTACTTGATCGGATGAAACCCTTTGCATGTAACTCCTCTAAATGCTTCTTGAGATTCTGTAACTCGGGTGTAGACGTCCTATAAGGAGGAATAGACACTGGTGCCTCTCCTTGCACAAGATCAATTGAAAATTCTACCTCTCACTCTGGAGGAAAACCTAAAAAGTTCTTTGGAATGACATCTCTAAAACAATAGACCACTAGAGGAAAGTCCATCTATGAAGTCCCCTAGTCGTCCATATACAAACAAGAAATCTTTTCTTTAAATCCTCCATACCCGTGATGCTAAAGTACTTCTCTACTCGCCTAGACATCCCATTCTCCCTTGTGTAGAAACAAACCACCCTCTATTGATTCGAAACTCACCCAACGACGATAACAATCAACAACTGCCTGAAAGGGAACTAACCAGTCCATCCTGAGAATGACATCATATCCTTTCATCTCTTGGACATAGAGGTACCATAATAAGTGACACCCACCAACCTCAAGAGGTAACTCCTTGCACTGATGTACTCCAGTCTTTCTAGTCCCCAATGGTGTGTCCAACAACAAGATATTAGTAGAGGTAAAGATACAAAGCCTAAGCATCTCCACAATAGTGAAAGATATGAAATTGTGGGAAGACCCTATATCGAAAAGTGAAAAAGCTAAAACTGAGGCAACTAAAATCTTACCTTCAACTGTAGAGGGTCTGAGATCCTACTCCTACTGGGTCTACTCCACTACAAAAGTCTGGCATGTACCACAGCCATGTGACCCTGCCTAACCACCCTTGGATAATCCACCCTATTGTCACTGAATGTCTACTAACTGGATACCACAACCCTGACCTCAACCTTAGCTTGAATGGCTGGAAGAAATCTAGTTCCAAGACTGATGAGAAATTGGTGGTGTTTCTCCTAAATGAGGAGTCATAGAGAAACCCCTGTCACTAGCTACTAATGAGAAAAACTGATAGAAGAGCTGAAGATGACTCATCTTACCACAAGATCAGCACTCCACTAGGTCTCTCAAGTACTGTGGCCTCACATTCTCACCCTTCCCACACTTGTATCATACCACCTAGCTACCTGAAGGTGTATATCGCCCACTCGGATCCCCACGTGTAGACTCCCTATGGGGCTTCCTACAATCAGCAAGAGAAGAACTATCTCTAGATGTTGAACCACTCTGGCCTAAAGCTCCAGAATCCCACAAGTTGTGCTCTGTGATCAGTTCCTAGTTGACTATTGTAGATATAGTAGTTAACCTGATGATTTTAATCTTATATTAGATGTCATTCTTAATACCATCCTCCAACTTCCTCGCCATAAATATCTCATCACCACCTGGAATGGGTGTGAAGCATTGCAGCTCTGTGAAGAGAGAAGAATACTCCACGACTGAGAGAGTGTCCTACTCCAAAATCGTGAACTATTGGGATTGATCAGCCCTCAAGGTCTCCAGGTATAAGTAATCATAGAAGGAACACGGAAAATCATCCCAAGCCATAACCTGATGGCATCCAACCTGTGAGATCACATCCTACCATCTCTTAGTGAAATCTCAAAGCATATAAGTAGAAAGATTCTCCCTCCTATCTGAAGGAATCTCCATATGTTCAAAGATCAACAACATAGATTCTAACCATGACTATGTAGCCTAAGGTCCTACATCCTCTAATAATGTTGGAGGATGTTACTGCTGGAAGACCCGTGTCTATTCTTCCATAGATGGGGCAGGATGTGGTGCTCCCTGGAAGGTCTGTATAAACCTCATAAAGCCTTCTCAGAACTATGCATGGGAAACTATATCCAGGATAAAATATGGTTCCATGATAGGCATGATGGGAGGATCTACTAGTAGTCCCTAATCTACCATGTATGGTGTCTGTTCACTGCCCTGTATCTGGTGTACAATTGGAGGATGTCGCGCTGGCATTACTCTACAAGGTCAAGCACACACCTTAGTTCATGAATCTTAAGGATAGAAAAATAGAACTGCAAGAAATGAATAGGAGAAATAAATCATTAATGTTCTTCAAAACATGGATACACAGTGTGTATAACCCCTAAATGGAATGTTATTTTAAGTCTTTACAGGGGTGTGTACTTCTTCCAAAACAAGTCGTGTAACATCCCATACCCACGACATGTTCTTCATTTACATGACATGTACTTGAATCCTTCACCACTTATCGAGTTCCTCTACATGCATAAACCACATGGTTATCTCTTAGAAAAAAAACTACACGGCATGTTCGTGCTAGACACGGCGTGTACTGCTTAGGATTCAACCGCTCGTGTTGTTGGTAACGTGGTCAGAGACAGGGCTGACTCTACACGGCGTGTTTATGCTAGACACAACATGCACTAGAATGATTTCATCCACCCGTATTGTTAGTCAAACGGCCGAATATATGGTCTCTACAACACAGTGTGTGCGTCTGCTACACAGCGTGTCCCTCCAAGGATTTCTCAAACCGGTGTCCCTGCCCACATAGTTAGTCACACGGTTAAGGACTACAAGGCGTGTACTTAGGAAAAATAGTTCCTTCCTAAATTGAAGGATACATGGAATGTATTCATCAATAAAAAACATGTATTATGGGTTTTTCCAGACAGTAAGCCTCATAAACGACTCCATAATCCATAAAAAACACTAAAACAAACATTTAAGGGACAAATTCTGATCTGTGGGGGCCCATACTCCCTGCGAATCAAATCCTGGAATCATATTCATGTCATATATAAGTATAATAGGGAAGTGATCCACCAAATTACAATCCATGAGGTCCCATAACACCTCCGGGACAAAAGTTTAGCATTCATTCAAAGGAAATATTTCACAATTCAATACCCTATCAAATAGTAGGTATTCTATCAATGCATCTATTACAACAACATATATATCTAGCAAAACATCTATCACAAAAACATGCAATTGGTAATTTAGCCTAAATGGCATGACAAGAGTGAATGACATGTGATTTATAGCAAGTGTATATGATGAAGGAGGTGGAATACCCTTATCTCATCAGGTTGCAATAGAAATAGAACCTCAATAATATGAAATGTAATGGAAAAAAACATGTGAATAACCTAATGGTGAAATCAAATCAACTATAATAATTGAAAAACTAGAAAATTTGTAATATTCGAGGTAAATTAGCTTTTCCCTATACATGGGTTAGCTACTCCCGGGAACAGCTTATTAGTAACAACCTATTCCTTCAAATCCCTATCCAAAGGCTCTAAACAATAAGTCAAGAAGAAAATAATTCCCTCTTATACAACTTTGTAACTTCCCGGTTCTAGGTGCCACCTAGAGGTGCCTCGTACCTAGTTGGTCACATGACCTCAAGCGCATTTCTCCGAACTCCAGAGCCTGTCGACTAGCAGTGAGGTCCTTGGGTGTGATAGTGGGGAAATTATTCCCTCATTGGCAAAGTAACACAGTAGAAATAAATAGATAACAGTAGAGGAAGTAATAATAATAACATGAAATAGGAAACAGTAGAAGAATGCAAGTAGATAAACAACTAAAGTACATATAAAAATGATGCATCTCACACATGTCTAGGAAAGAATACAAACAAGGCACAATGCTGGAATACAGTACTAAACCATAGTACAAAGTAAAAAAAAGTAAATAACACCAGAATCATTGCAAGCCTCAGCTTGGTTCCTTGCTCCCTAGATCTACAACAATCATGTACCTGAAGTAGAAGGGTTCTTACCCTTATCCATACCTACAACAATATAATCTATTTGGGCCTAAAAGCATGACCAAAACAGGGTGTGAGACGAATCCCCATAGGCAACCACCCAATGAACTGTACCTAACTATCAGTGAATATATATATATAGCTGGTAAATATGAAAACAATGAAGTAATAAACAAGGAAGTACTAAAAAGTAAACAATACTACAGTTTCAACTACATTCATTTACCTGCATCAATTATTCAACCAAGCATTCACAAGCAACCCTCAAGGAATGTTCTCACAGCCTATGCCCTTTGGTTCATCTAATCAATCTCAAGTAACCCTCTGGGTATGTTCTCACAGCCTAACCCCTCTAGTTCAATTTATACAAGGACCTAATGACCTCTTGGGTAGCTCACATGGTCTAACCCCTTTGGTCTCATCCAAAAAAATACTCTCTAAGGAATAACTCACCATCAATTCCCCTTGTAGACTTTTACCGATAAACTATAGACACTCTGAGGAAGTACTCAATGTTACTTCCCCATGTGGTATCATAATGTTAAATATAGACACTCTGAGGGAGCACTCAATTTCAATCCCACCTATGGTCTCGCAGCGTGATAAATATACCAGACACTCTGGGGAAGCCATCAAAGTCAATTCCCACTGTGGTCTCACTACACCAGGTTCCCATAGTCATGTGTAATGAAATTGTGCACAAATTATGTTCAACAGCCAAATTAAACCACAAATTACTATTTGGATAATAGCTAAAAAGCATAACACAATCATTTTAGATAATATCACTCCAACCTAACAACACTTGGTATAGAAAAAAAAGCATCCTAATAAGAAATTATAGACCCAACCACCAATATCCAATCAAACATGGGAAAACACATCCAGAGCATGGAAAAAAACCCTATTCACAAACAAGATCCCTAACTCAAGCAATCAAATCCTAGCAGAAATTAACAGGGTTAAATTCCATAAACACGCAATACCCTAAACTAGGGTATTGGATAGTTTTGCATATATAACTCAAAGAAAATCTATGGAAAGGAAAAAACCACCTACCTCAGGGTTGTACGATCGATATACTCCTGTGTGAGCCCTTGAATCGACCTAGAACATGGTAGATCTAAAAAAATTCAAAAACTCTCAACCAAGGATATATCATGAAAGAGGATAAATCAAGTGATGACGCTCTAGAAGAAGGAAGAACTCACCGTGCTGATTCTAATGCAATCAAACGAGGTTGATTCGAAGAATGGATAGCGGGTTGGGGGCTTAGAGAAGAATCATCAGTTTCGGTCGCTCCTGGACGAGATGAGCTGTGAAGTGATTTTTGTGAACGAGACGCAACCCCGGTCCAATATAACAAATAAAAAGAAATATACATGGTGTGTATTTTAAAAGTACATGGCATGTATGTTCAATTAATGGGCCCAACGTTAGGCAGTCTCCATGTCACTCCACATGACCATGTACTCAGCCATTACACTGCCAGTTCAAGGTCACCTACGAAAACCAGGTACACAGCATGTACTCGTAAGTATATGGCATATACTCATTAAATTTCTAGATTCTCCTTTTTTTATCAAAAACACCAAAAACAAAAAACACATAACTGAAAAGAAGGTTCGAGTTCTTACAATAGCTGATAATTTTTTTTTTTGACAACGTGAATAGGGTTCAGATTATAGGGTCTCAAGTGGACAATGTTCGGGTGAGTTGGACCTGGAAACAAGTTTTGGAAAGGGTTAAATTGTTTAAGAACCAAAGTGTTTGGGTTCCATTGGATGTACGGTTGTGGAATGGGATTATCAGGATAGGATAGGTGGATCAACAGAAGTCTGTAAATTTGGTTTCAAGGGTCATGTGTTTTTTCTTCAGGTGATATTGTGTTTGGTCACCATTGGAGTTTGGAAAAGAGAGGAAAATGATGCCATGTGATTTGGGTCATGAGTTTTGCAGATGATCAGTCCGATGAGGTAGCGATTGGTTCTTCCATGATGATGTGATGTTGGTTTTGAAGTTTCCATGTGTAGTGAGTTAGGAACTCGTATCTAAGTTTCCTCTGTGAAATTATAGTGGTTGGGTATGGTTGAAGTTGATGTATCCTTAAAGTGTTTTCAATTCGTGTCGTGGTTATGGTGAGGAAGACTTGTGGGATAAGTTTTTTCCCTTGATACATGTTTGGTGGGATTTTTAATGTGCAAACAGAAACTTGAAAGATTGTAATTGATAGATAGTCCTAGTGGAATGACCACTAGTTACAAAATATTAGTGATACTTGGAAGAGCGGCTCACGGATGAGCTGTTATAAGGTGGGGGAGGTAGTAAGATCACAGATTTTCTTAAGGTATTTTTTTTATGTTTTGGTTTGGCCACTTATTTTTGTCTAGATAAGTGTTTCCCATGTTCATGTAAAGGCTCGGGGGTGTTCCCAGGATCCGAGACATGAAAAGAGGAAGAAAAATGGAGTTCCTGGGCATGTTGTATGGTTTATGCGCGGTTAGAGATAACCGTGTGGGAATCTGAAGTAACTGTGCAGCCTTAGACAGAGGCTTACACACAGTCGGTTCATGGTTACACAAGCCATGTGGGTAAACCATACAAATGGGTGTTTTTTGGATAGTGCCTCACACACAGTTTACACATGGATTGGTAAACCATGTGGGGAAATCGTGCGGCCCTGAAACATTAAGAAAATTACAAAAATTCCATCTAGGGATTTTAAACCCCAACTTGGGTTTATTCTCCTTTACACCCCCTACAACCCTAGTGACAAACTTGGATGACCCATGATTCCAAGATGTGGCTCTCTATCGATTCTAGGCCGTATGGAATGTCATTCATTGTGGATCGAATCCTCGGGTAAGTCTAATGCTCCACATGCTTCTGTTTTTCAGATTATGGTTTTTAATTTCATCCAACTTCTTCCAAAGACCTAAAAACCTATTTTCTGGTCATATCTAGTTTAGTGATTCAAGGTATGCTTGAATCTGGATCTAATTATATTATTAAGAGTGTGTTCATCAAAAGATTCGATGTAGGTGGTCTACATGTATTTCCCATAGTTTTATTCTAGATTTTTTCATGGAATGTTTTATTCTTCATTTTCCCTAACTATGTTCTTGGTTCTGTTGGAGTGTTTGATAAAATGGGGTGTCTAAGGGACCAATTGAAACTATCAAGATCCCCATGGTATGTGTAGAAGAGTACTTGACTATTTTAGGCCCACCCATGGGGTGTGCATCCAATCCCAACCCGAGAGAGTGGTAGGGTTAAGTGAACTATTACCAAGTAATAATGTAAAGCCCATGTAGAACATTTTAAATAGTTTATTAATATGAAAATGTTTTGATAATAGATATTCCTAGGGTGATAGGAATAAGGGGGTTGTTTGGAATGGCATGAAAACGGATGAATTGGGTCGAATGGGATTATTTCACTTATCAATTGAATTTTGGTTAGAAATGCCTAAGTGTATTAGTTCATATTAAATGGATAGATTGTAATTCAATAGGTTGAATAGGTTAATGCATGGGAATTGTGGTACACCTAATGGTTTGAATGTAATATAGTTTTGTGTTATGAGATATGAGAAATGTACTTGGAATGATAAATGGGCTAAATTTGTTAATGTATGGTCATTGATGAATATTGGCTAAGGCATAGGGGTTGTTTAATATAAGGGTTAAGGCAAGAGAATGGGAATTTTTCTAAATGACTATGAATTGTAATAGGTAAATGTGTTAATGGGTTATGGAATAGTATTAATTCTCATGTTGTTGTTGAATTGTGATGTCCAATGGCATTGGTTATATTATGTTGTGTTATGGTATGGTTGCGGTGACTTGATAAATATGAAAGTGCATATGGATTGGTAGAGTGGGGTATTGAATTTAGGTTCTATGCCCACAGGTTTAGTTAGACTAAGGCTCTAAACTCCACTCCATAAATGAACGAGTTAGGGATTGTGAGAGAGGCTATATTTCCCTAATAGTTTCATTCCACACAGACCAAGGATTCGAGGTGAGGAAATATGTTGACATGATATGTGTATCCTTAGTTAGATAGGGACATGACTTATTTCCCCTATGAATTGTGATTTATTTCCTTAGACCCTTTTGTAGATGATATTTATGCCTAACCCATGGAACATGTGATCAAAATGATTTATGTAATAAAGTTGGTACAAGAATTAGAATTAGGATAAATTCTAGTCATGAATAAAATGAACTTTGTTAACTTATAGAACCTAAGATGTTCCTTGTTTACATACAATTTATTTTTTTTTGTTTCATTCACTATCAATTAGACTAGATATTTTTAAGACAACATTTGTGGTGGCCTACTGAGTTTTGTACTCGCACCCTGCTTGGGTTTCCATTGGGTATGTGAGTATACTTATTGGGTATAGGTCGGGACATGGGGAAAGGTCATACACTAGGAAGTTGAGTTGTGCTCAGGATGTACATGGAGAAGGATCCAGACTTATAGTTAGGACCCGTTTGTGGATTTTCCATTTGTCTTATTTTTTGGTTTTGTTCACCTTACACTACTTGTATGTCATGACAATGTTGATGTTGAATTATGCTTTGTACCTAGTTGGGAGATGTTTGACGTGTATATTATTAGTTTTTCATATTATTTTATTATTTATATTGGTTTCTATTGTAGAATACTCTAGTAAAGAGGGTATAGTTTCCCCACATGACTCATTAGACCCTTTCTGCTATTTGGAAACCTATGAAGTATGGGGAGGTGCACTTGAGGTCATGTTTCGACTCAGCTCGGGGCACCAGTTTAGTGGTTCTTTGGTTAGGTATGTTACAAAGTGGTATCAAAGGAGTTTTTTCTCTTTATTTGTATTTGGGGATGGTATATATGATATTAGGATGTGTCGGGCCATGGTAATGTGCTCGTGCTTGGTAGTAGCTGACCCATGTGTGAGGGAAATCCTAAGTCACCCTGGGTGGTAATTGTTGTTCTTGATGCATGTTGTTACAGTTGAATGATATTTCTCCATTGGTTTATTCACATTTTGTGTGATTTGACTAATTTTTGATATGTTGTTCATTGTCATAATGGCGTGAGATTTTGTATTCATGCATAATTTTAAGCACCTAAGGATATAGGTGGCGTGCATCTTTATAGTCACACACATGGGATGGGTGTGTGGGACATAGAGAGTAGAATGAATTTTACTACATTGATAAATTTGAAGAAAATGATGCCTAATAATAATAATGTAAGTTGGTGAATGAAAATAATGAAAATAAATAGTTAAGTAATATCGTGTATAACGAAGTGTTAAGGCTAGTTTAACATTTTGGGTTTTTATAAATTGTAAAGGTTGATTCGGTGTCTAAAAGAAAAAGATTTCATAATGACGGTAAAATTGTTAATGAATTTTTTCTTCCCTAATGAAATTTGGAAATGAGTTAAAATTATGATTGTAACAAGTTATAAAATTGGAAATGTGCCTAAGAGGAAAGGATCATGTTTTAAAAGAATAATTGGTTTGAATATGTTTTGATGAATGACTTGTGATTAAATAAATTTCTTACCCCATGTCGACCATGACCCACGGTTGGTATGGTATTTGGTAGTGTTATAAGTGTGATGATGACCATTGAGATAGAGTATAAAGAATGGTTTGTTTAATGTTGGTAGTGTGAGATCTTTTCCATCTATGGCTAAATCTTTTTGGTCATTCTTTGAAGTGTTGGGTGAATGATAAGTTTAAAATGAGAATTATTGAGTTCAAACGTGGGTATCCCTTGTGTAGTTGGTTTGACCCTTGTATGTGTGGTTTGGGGAAATGAGAGTAACCTATTTTGAGACTTTGGATTGTGAGGCCTTTCCGGTTATGATATGGCCTAAGTGGTGTTTTTAGGGAACCCTTGGTATGATTGTGGAATTTGGATTGTGAGGTATTATTTGGTAATGTGAGTGAGGAAACTCTCGTGGTTCGTGACCGTATAGAGTGCATGCTAGAATCTAAGGATAGTGCCTGGGTCTTAGTGACCTTGCAAGTAGAGACCTTGCAAGTTGTGTTTTGAATCCTGAGAGGATTTTTTACTTGTAGGGATGATGAATTTGTGCACATTTGGTGGGGAACCAAGAGTAAATGGTCTTTTGGTGCACTAGGCACAGTGTGCACTAGAACGGGGGCGAGAGTTCCATTCATGAACATTTCTTTTTTTTCTGTCATGATATGTATGGGTTGGAGAGAGGACCAATGGCCTTTCCTGGTAGAGAGTGGTATTGGCTTGTGGTTCTATGCCTAAGGGCCAAGTTAGAATGACACTCTAAACTCCATCCCATAAATGCATGAGTTAGGGAAGAGGATAGAGGCTCTATTCCCTTAACGGTTGCATTCCACCCGGACCGAGGCTTCGAGGTGAGGAAATGTGTTGATGTGATATGTATATACCTAGTGATAGAGGGAATTGACTTATTTCCCCTATTAATTGTGATTGATTTCCTTATACCAATGTGTAGATGATATTTATGCCTAACCCATGGAACATGTGATAAAAATGAATTATGTTATGAAGTTGGTATAAGAATTGGAATTGGGATTAATTCTAGTCATGAATGAAATGAAATTTGTTAACTTATGGCACCTGAACTGCTCCTTGTTTACTTATCATTTATTTTTTAGTTTCATTCACTATATATTAGACTAGATATTTTGTAGACACCATTGGTGGTGTCCTACTGAGTTTTGTACTCACACCCTACTCGGGCCATCCTTGGGTACCCAAGTAGATTTATTGGTTGTAGGTCAGGGCAAGGGAAAAGTCCCTACACTAGGATATTGAGTTGTGCTCAGAATGTACATAGAGAAGGATCTGGACTTAGAGTCAAGACCTGTTTGGGGATTTGGTCATTTTTCTTATTTTTTGTTTTGTTCACCTTTCACTACTAGTATTTCATGACACTGTTGATGTTGAATTATGGTTTATACCTGGTTAGAAGATGTTTTAATTGTATGTTATTAGTTGTTCATATTATTCCTCTATTTATATTGTTTTCTATTATGGACTACTATGGTAAAGATGGTGTAGTCTCCTCACATGACTCATTAGACCCTCGATGCTAGTCGGAAAACTTTGGCGAATGGGGGGCGTGCTTGAGATCATCTGACGTCTCAGCTCGAGGCACCGGTTTAGTGGCACCCAGGCCAGGGACATTACAAAGTGGTATAATAGGAGTCATTTTCACTTTATTAATATTTGGGGTGGTAAATAGGATATTTGGATGTGTTGGGGCTTGGTAATGAGATCATTATTAGGAGTAGCTAACCCATGTATGAGGGAAAACCCAAGTCACCCTGGGTGGGTATTGCTTTTCATGATGCATGTTGTTATAGATGAATGATATTTCACCATTGGGTGATTCACATGTTGTGTAATTTGACTAATTTATAGTATTTTGTTCATTTTCGGAATGGTGTGAGGTTTTGTATTCATTCATCATTTTATGAACCTAAGGATATAGGTGGCATGCGTCATTATAGGCACACACATCGGATGGGTGTGCAGGACATAGAGAGTAGAATTCTTTTTACTTCCTTGATAAATCTAAAGAAAATGATTCCTAATAATGATAATGTATGTGGGTGAATGAAATGAATGAAAATTATTAGTTAATTAAAATCGTCTAGAAAGAAATATTAATAAAGGGTTAACATTTTGGGTTGTAATAAATTGTAAAGGTTGATTTGGTGTCTAAAAGAAAAGGATTGTGTACTGATGGTAAATTTGTTAATGAATTCTTTATTTCCTAATGAAATATGTAAATGAGTTAAAATGATGATTGTAACAAGTTGTGAAATGGTAATTGTGCCTAAGAGGAAAGGATCATCTTGTAAAAGAATACTTGGTTTGAATATGTGTTGATGAAAGACTTATGATTAAATAAATTGGTTACCTCATGTTGACCATGACCTGTAGTAGGTATGGTAAAGGGAAGTGTTATAAGTGTTATGATGAATGTTGGGATAGAGTATGATGAATGGTTTCTTTAAGGTTGATAGCATGATATAAATCCTATTGGTCATTCTTAAAATCCTTGGGTGAATGATAAGTTTAAAATGGGAATGATTGTGTTCAAAAGTGGGTATCCTTTGTTTCATCAGTTTTACCTTATTGTGTGTGGTTTGGGGCAATGAGAGTACCGTAGTTTGAGACTTCGGATTTTGAGGCCTTACCAGTTATCATATGTCCTAAGTGGTGTGTTTAGGTAACCCTTGGTAGGGTTTTGGCATTTGGGTTTTGAGTCATTGTTCATTAATGTGAGTGAATAAAATATTGTGGTTCATGACCATACAGAGTGCATGGTGGACCCTAAGTATGGTTCCTGGATCTTAGTGACCTTGCGAGTAGCAACCTTGAGAGTTGTGTTTTGAATGATAGAGATGATGTTTTTCTTTTAGTGTGGATGAATGTGTACAACTTTGGTGTGGAACCTATAGTAAATGGTTTTTTAGTGAGCTATGAATAGTGTGCATCAGAAAGAGGGTGAGAGTTCCACTCATGAGCATTTCTTTGTTTGTGTCATGATATGTATGGGTTAGAGAGAGGACCAATGGCCATTCATGGTTGTGACTTAGTCTAGGGATTTGGTATCATTCAACCTTTGAGGTGACCTAATAGATAGGTCATATGGGGTTCAAGTTCTTTTGGGTGTGTGTCATACATGTAGATGTTTGGACATTGTTAGCGGAACTCAGAGTGTTGCATGGTGCAAGTTTTGCATTGAGGGCCAAGTGGGAAGGTTGATGGTTGGAGGTTCTACTTGAGTTGTAGTTACGCAATGATAGTTTTTGAAAATCAAGGTTACCTTGTGGGAGGTTAGGATAGCAGTGCAAGTTCCATGGAAGATGAAACATGAGTGATGCTTCAGAGGTGTTGTCAAATCTTACTAAGTTCCACAAAGTTTTAATAAATGGTATAGTTTTTCCTTTTTTTCATAAGGGAACCCTAGTGGTTGTGATAAGAGGTACGATTTGTTTCTAGGGGTTGTATTTCATGGATTATTGACTCACCAATTTGGATGATGATTAATGGAGGCCTTGAACTTGTTTTGAGCAGAAGAGACAAGGGTGGCTGAAGTGTGGTTATATTGTTTCGCTCAATGGTGACACCCAAGGTAAGGGTGGTCACGTGGATGAACATGTTTGTATGAATGGTTTGGTATTTGGGAGAGATTTATAGTCCACCGTAAGACTGATGATGATGAATAACCAAGATATATGGTTTGGTAAGTAAGTGGGTGATGGGATACACATAGATAAAGGTTAATTTGAGAGAGACCGTTGGTTTTTTTGGTGTGGAAGATCTTTGTGGTTCAGTTGTTAGCTGTCAAGGATGAATCAAAAGAACACGAGTGGTGTGATGGATTTAGTGCCACATGAAACATTGGTTCATTACTTATTAGTAATTTGGTTGTAGAGTGATGGTTATACTTTGTTGGAAATCACACCATAGCATTGGAGGGTGAGTGATGATGATTTGTGTTCATGAATGGATCTTGAGATCCATGGTTGGTCATGGTGTCCCATAGTTCGGCTTCATAAATGGATAAGTGGGTGTTTTAGTTCTTCTACAACTTCCTAAAGTACCTCATCTAGTAATGATCCTACCCTATATCATGATATCTTCTTGGGTACGTTGAGAAGCTCTGGATTTACACAAAGAGACATGAAGGTGTTTGGTTGGAGGAGTAAATTCATGGTTTTTACACACATAGACAACGTATGTGTGGACCATGATGATGGTATGTAAACCCTCTACGGATTTGTGTGGGGTCCTTAGGATGGACCGAATGTCGACAAATTCAACGGGTGCAGTTCATGGAAGCTAGGAACGAGCACTGGGTGACGTTTGTTTTCATTTTTTTAGAAGAAGCTAAATAGACATGTCTATGTTTTGGGGTTAATATTATGATCTATTGTAAGATGTGGTGGTTGGAATCCCTCATGGATAGCAAGGGTAACAACAATCTTAAGGTGGAGAGTGATAAGTTAGTCCTGGATGTGGATAGGAGAACATCGAGTTGACGCAGTGGCATCAGGATGCCAATGAGGAACTTGTAAGGTGCGTGTTAGGTCCCTCAGAGAGAAGATGTGGGACTTGGATGTGGTGACTAAGGATCCAAGTGTTGTATTCGAGCTTAGGGTGGTTCCATGTGAAGCTTGTGATGTCTGTGCTAAAGTCATAGAAGGGTGTGGTTGTATATGACAACAAGATGTGGAACGAGAGGATGGGTTCTATAAATCCAATTAATATCAGGGTTAGACTCAAGAAATTTCCCCTTGGGTTGTTTTGGAACATCTTGAAGTTAAGGGCACCTCGGCAATGTTATGTGGTGTCATGCTGAGGGTGAAGCTAGATGATGTTCTAGAGGGAAGTAATTTCGTGATGATGGAATTCTATTGGAATTCAGTGAATGACCTCGGTGAGAGTGTTGGATGATAATGGTAGGCCTCAAGTTAGTAATCACATTAGGTAAGTAAGAAAGGGTTAGTGTACCATTAGAGTAAGGTGGGTGTTCTAGGATAATCCAGTTGGGGTGGTCTGACCTGATATGGTAAACTTAAATGGGTGTAGTGAGACTGACCCACCTCGGGGTTCATGTTGTAGTAGCAAGTGCCTTTTTTAAATGATGTTTTACCTAAGTGAGGAAAATTTAATCTTATTTCTATAATGGATAGTGTTGGGATGTTCTCTCAAATGGTTTTAACGATGTGGTTGGATGCCAAAGTAGGGAATGCTCATATGGACGTTGGGGTGCCGTTATTTGAAACATGTCAGGTGATGTGAAAGTCGAGTGGAGATTTTTGTGGTACTTCATCAACGATAAAGATAACCATAGAGGATAAATGGTTCATTAAAAATGTGAATAGAGTTCTTGTTAAAGGGGATTGAGTGGACATCGTTCGTGTGAGATGGATCTGGTAGCAATTTTTCGAATGGGTTAAATCTATCCATAATTTGAGTGTTTTGGATGTATTGGGCGTACGGTTGTGGAATGGGATCATCAGGACCTGAGTGGTGGATCTACAGAAGTTAGGAAATGTGGTTGCAAGGATCTTGTGTTTTTTTTCTGGTGATATCAGGTTTGTCACCATTGGATTTTGGAAAATATAGTAAAATGATGCCAAGTGATTTGGGTCATGAGTTATATAGAGGATCGGGCCGATGAGGTACTGATTGGTTCCTCTATGACGATGTGATTCTAGGTGTGAAGTTTCCATTTTTAGTGAGTTAGGAACTATTTTCTAGGTTTTCTCAATGAAATTCTAGTGGTTGGGTATGGTTGAAGTTGATGCATCCTTGAAGTGTTTTCAGTTCATGTTCTGGTTGTGGTGAGTAAGATTGTGGGACAAGTCTGTGCCCTTTATACATGTTCGATGGTGTTTATGACATGGAACCAGAAACTTGAATGATGGGAATGGATATATAGGCCTAGTTTAATGACCACTAGTTATGGAATCTTATGGATGCTTGGAAGAGTGACTCGTGGACGATCCACTATAAGGTTTAGAGGTTGTAAGATCCCATATTTTCTTAAGGTATGTTTTTGTTTATGTTTTGGTTTGACCTCTAATGTTTTGCTAGATAAGGGTTTCCCATGATCATTTAAATGCTTGGGGGGTGTTCCTAGTGTTTGAGACATGAAAATAGGAAGAAAAAGAGATTTACTAGGCATGTTACATGGTTTGTTCATGGTTCATGAAAACCATACAGGAATCCCAAATAACCATGTAGCCTTGGACAGAGGCTTACACATGGTTGGAGGATGGTTATGAAAACCATGCAAGTTAATCGTGCGAAGTGGTGTTTTCCAAAATAGTGGATCACACACGGTTTGCACATGGTTTGGAAAACCTTGCGGGAAAATCATGCGTCCCATAAACTTTGAGAAAATTACCAAAATGTCATCCCAGTATTTTAAACCCTAAATCAGGTTTCTCCCCCATTTCACCCCTTGTAACCCTAGTGGCGAACTTGGATGACCCAAGCTTCTTAGGGGTTATTCTCCTTTAATTCTAGGCCATTTGTAATGCTTTTGGTTGAAGATCGAATCCCTTGGTAATACTAACACTGCTCTTCCTTCTCTTTTTTAGATTAGGGTTTGTAGTTTCTTCATCTCCTTCTGAAGACCTAAAACCCACTTTTTCTAGTGAGATATAGGTTAGGGATTCAATGGATTCTTGAATCCGGATATAATACCATGATTAAGAGTTCATTCATCAACGGATTTGAGGTAAGTGGTCTACAAGTATTTCCCATAGTTTTATTCTAGATTTGTGCGTGGAAGCTTGAGTTATTCCTTTTCCCTAATTGTTTTCTTGGTTAAATTGGAGTGTTTGATAAAAGTTGGTGTATAAGTGACCAATTGAAACCCTCATGATACCCATGCAATATGTAGAGGTGGACTTGACAATTTTAGGGCCACTCATGGGGTGAGCTGGCAATCTCGAACCTAGAGAGTGGTAGGCTTAATTGAAGGGTTTTTGAGTAACAATGTGAAGCCCATGTAGAACATGTAAGATAGTTTATTAGTTTTTAAATGGTTTGATAATAGAAATTACTAGGGTGATATGAATAAAGGGGTTGTTTGGAATGACAGGAAAATGGGTGAATTGGGTCGAATGGGATTAGATCACTTGTCAATTGAATTTTGGTTAAAAATTCCTAAGTGGATTAATGAATATTAAATGAATAACTTGTAATTTAATAGGTTGAGTAGGATAATTCATTGGAATTGTGGTACACCTAATGGGTTGAATGTAAGAAATTTTTTGTGTTATGAGATATGAGAAATGTACTTGAAATGATAAATGGTCTAAATGGGTTAGTGTATGGTCATTGATGAATATTGACTAAGGCATAGGGGTTATTGAATATACTTAAATGGTTAAATCATGAGAATGGGAATTTGGATAAATTAATTTGAATTATAATTGGTAAATGTGTTGATGGGTTATGACATAGTATCAACTCCCATGTTTTTGTTATGAATTGTGATGTCTAATGGCATTGGTTATGTTATGTGGTGTTATGTCTTGGTTGTGGTGACTCGATAAATAAGCATGTTCACACGGATTGGTCGAGAGTGGTATTTGCTTGAGTTTTTACACCCATGGGTCGAGTTAGATGAGGCTCTAAACTCCATCCCATAATTTCATGAGTTAGGGAATATGATGGAGTCTCTATTCCCTTAATGGTTGCATTCCACCCGGACTGAGGCTTCGAGGTGAGGAAATGTGTTGATGTGATATATAAATACCTAGTGATATAGGGACTAGAATTATTTCCCCTATGCATTGTGATTGACTGGCTTAGACCCTTGTGTAGATGATATTTATGCCTAACCCATGGAACATGTTATCCAAATGAACTATGTAATGAAGTTGGTATAAGAATTGGAATTGGGATAAGTGATAGTAATGAATGAAATGAAATTTTTTAACTTATGGAACTTAAACTATTCCCTGTTTACATACCTTTAATTTTTTACTTGCATGAACTATATATTAGACTGGATATTTTGTGGGCACCATCGGTGGTGGCCTACTGAGTTGTGTACTCAAACCCTACTTGGGCCGCCGTTGGGTACCCGAGAAGATTTCTTGGTTGTAGAACAGGACAAGGGAAAATCCATACGCTAGGATATTGAGTTAGGATTGGGATATACATATAGAGGTATTCAGACTTGGATTCTGGACCTATTTGTGTGATTTTAAATTTTTCTTATTTTGTGTTTTGTTCACCTTGCATTACTATTTTGTCATGACATTATTGATGTTGGATTATGGTTTTTACCCAGTTGGGAAATTTTTTACTTGTATGTTATTAGTTATTCATGTTATTCCACTATTTATATTGTGTTCTATTGTGGCCTACTCTAGTAGAGAGGGTATTGTCTCCCCAGGTGACTCATTAGACCCTCTCCGCTAGTCGGCAACCTCTAGAATACAAGGAGGTGTGCATGAGGTCATGTGACGACTCAGCTCGGGGCACCGGTTTAGTGGCTCTTAGGTCAAGGATGTTACAAAGATACCAAATAGAAGAAGAAATTAAATATTTTTTACTCTCATATCTAATTAAATAAACATAGGTATCAAAATATATTGTTCATTGGGAAAAAGGCATTATAAAGGGTAGATAATTGGGTATATAAATGAACTTTCAAAAATATGTTTTAAGGAATCTCTTAAAGACTTTTGGAGAAATAATAAGCATGAAATATTCTGTGAAAACCAGAGGTAAACCATAATGGTTATAC
Organism: Viscum album; assembly: GCA_963277665.1. Classification (NCBI taxonomy): domain Eukaryota; kingdom Viridiplantae; phylum Streptophyta; class Magnoliopsida; order Santalales; family Viscaceae; genus Viscum; species Viscum album. The sequence continues at coordinate 399,122,034 of OY728158.1, forward strand.
CTAAAATATTAATTTATTTAATGAAATCATGAATGTGAATAAATACTTTAAGTTAGTGTTACATAAAAGGATTAAGGGACACGAAATTTCACCTTAACCATGTTTGATTTTAAATAAGTCATTTTAGAAATAAACTAAAGTCATGTATTACCCCATCAAAGGAAGAGAGAATAAGATATTTATATTGTGTGTGTGTGTTTTTTTTTCAGCGTGTTTAAGAGACATATATACATAATTTAGAATACTTTTATAACATAAAATAGAGAGAGAAAGTGAGTTAAATAGGGAAATTTCATAACCTAAAGAAAATGGGTGGTTCAGATAGATCCATTACCATACGTTCCAAAATCATTATGCACTTTCACTAAACATCCTGGATAAAAAAATTAGATTAATCATTAAATTAATTAAAAAATTATATTTATATATATATATATTGTTTAGTATAATTTTATTATGTTCATTTATAACCATTTCAATGAGATATAATTTTAATTTTGTAATTTCAAGAGTGTTTGTTTCATGGCTCCAAGGTTGGATAACTTATGGGTAATTATTGATGTTTTTGTTAAATGGTACTAAAACTCTAGAAGTGAAATGAAATAATATTCACTTCCTTCTATAAATTTAAAATTTTCCAAATACCCATGTGTGCTACAATATATGGAAAATTATTTTAGTAAACATGTTAATGTTATATGGCTAGTTCATTTGAGTCGTTTTACCAACCTTCACAAACTAGATTCATTTTATTTAATTAAATTATTATTAAAATATTAAAAATTAAATAAGTCATAAAATACTTATTATAATCTAATTTAACCATAATAATATTTTTATAACTATCCTTGAAGGCAGTGGTGAAAACTGAGGTATGTTGTTCATGGAGGTGGTGAACAAACCATATTGTAAACAACATTTTTTGTATAATGAATTGAGGGAAAGAGAATATTTTTTTGGTAGATATTACATTAACAAAATAAAATTAAAATATTTATATGATACTAGAGTTATTATTCCATGTTTTATGGAATTTGTATTGGAGGATGAGGAGGAAGAAAAAATAAATGAATTGATTGGGGAATTACTTTCACCTTTGGATGTCTCCTCTTGTGATTCCACTTAAGTAACCTTGGATTGGTCTTTTGATAATACTATAAGATATAGGACATATGAGAGAGGATTATGAAGGTAATTGAGAATAAATTTGGTAATACTCAAGGCTTATTAGTTTTAAGGAGAAGGGGTTGTATTTATAAGGGGAGGAGATGAGTTTTTTTTGAATATTAGAATCATTAGTTTGATATTTTGGATAAAGACTATCAATACAATTTATTCTTGTGACTATATATATTATATGGTGCATATGATTTTGAACTAATGGGTTCTTACATCATCTATGACTCAAAAATTCATGTATTTTTCTTATAATGTTGTTGACACTACTTTTTTTAATAAAGGAAGGAAAACGATTATGAAGAATCATTTTGGAAATTATAAAGTGTCAAAGAAATTTAATGGAAGTAAATAAATATAGTTCTAGGGTTCTATTCATCATACCTACACATCAAGCGGCCATCATAGGTCCTGTCCATGCAGCCCAATGTGCAACCCCCTATTCTGAGGACTTATGTCGTAGGCCTATACAGAAGTATACTTTTTCACACCCCTACGTGAAAGAGCTATGTTGTGGAGCTATTATTAAGAACTATTTGAAACAAAAATCCATTTGACATGGTCACTTTCTTTCCTATAAATAGGACCCTTGGGATCCTCATTTTTTCAAATGAAAAATTTGGAAGGCCTCCTGAAGCTCCCATTGCGTTGCTCCTTTTCCCATTTTCCCCAAATTTTTTCAGGTAGATCTATAAAACATGATAGAAGATATAATTGGGTGGGATAAGTAATATTAAGGTCATTTAATATTTTTAAATACAAAAAATCTGATTATGGACCCTCCTTTCATAAGAAGAAGTAATCTACACAAGGACCTTTCCTTAAACAAGGACCTATGTGGGATTCTTCCAAGGATATCAAGGGACACCTAGGGTGCTTAAGTTAAAACCCCACCAAAGTGTTATTATCCCTATAGTCTATTTCCCAAAAAATATCAAGCTTTCATAGTCTTATCCTTCCTGTTTTAATCATTTTACATTTCTTCCAATGACCTTCACAGAACACCTATGCCACATACCTATGCTGCATACATCTGTGGACCACTTATGTGATCCATCCTTGAAGGAATCTTCATAGACGCCCATGGAAGGGCATCTACTTACTTGGATTCCATGCCTTAAAGGATCCAAGTTGAAACCTCCACCAAAAACTCATGACTTACCAAACCTTTGGGAAACACACATCAGCATGTCTCTTATTTTGGTTTTTATTTTTACAGTTAGAGGTTTCCCATATTTGTATTATAAGGGAGTCAAGATACTTGGGGTGTTTGAAGGTTTTTATATCTATATTCACAGGGAACCTTACCCCAAAGATAGTGTTTAGAAGTTTCCAGTTTGGATGATTAGGTTTTGGGCCATGTCCCCCCCCCCCCCACCTCATCTCTAAGACCCAAAACAGCTGGTCCCTGGTAGGGAAGGTATGATTCACAAATTCATTTCCTTTTGACATAAGGAATGATATACTCCTTCCACTACATGACCTATTTTATCTAATCTCTCCTAAAATAATCCCCTAGCCTTTCGGGCCAGACCTAATGACCTTTACTTTCATTCCACATTAAAATGTTCATTTCTCTATGCCCTCATCCGCCGTCTCCCTGGATTATTTCTATGTAGGATCGACCTCTTCCATCAGCAGAAGAGAAAGTGTGTGGTTTGTTGAATCTTTCACATCCTATTGTTTCTCACACCGAGCATGAATCACATGGGATTAAAAATAATTAAGATCACAAAATCCTCACAATAACCCTCATATATTTAACTATGTCAACTCTGATTCCCATAATAATTGGGATACATATGAAGCCTTCACTTAGTGCCCAAGCTCAATGGACATCCTCCGTAGGATTACAACCCTAATACCCTTAGTTCGGGTGTACTCCTTAGGAGTAAACCCCAAATTAAGTCCAACATGAATCTCCATTAGTTAAAATATCTCTCATGGACCCTTTTACAAGGTCATCATCTTTAGGAGTAAGCCCCTTCCTATTTCTCTCAAAGAGCCATACTCCCCTATGAGACTTACCGAACTACGTGGGATTTGATTCCCATCAAATTGGGATATGTAGGAAGCCACTTAGAGGTTAAAACACAAAACTCTTAATAAACACTCTTCTTTCTAGGCCACCATCCCAGTAGGGTATAATCCAACATAGAAACTCATATCCTTTCCATGATCCTTGGGCTAATTAGGAATAAGTCTGACACTATGCTTTTACTAGGAACCTTCCGCTGAGATGTCCTTACCACATGACATTAAACTGTATGGGTAGTTCCTTATCACATGACCTTAAAAGGTATGATGTGTCCCATGAAGTAGAACTAAACTATTAGGGTTCTTATTTCTTTCAGGAGGATACATAGGTTTCTCATTTATGGGTATGATCCCAACATCAAAACAACTTTTTTCTACCTGGATGACCATAAATTCTAGAGTGCCCCACTAAGTGGATTAAAAACTAGAATCATCATAATAATGGTTAAAGAATATATAAGTAGTATATGAGAGGATACCGTTAATAGAGAACCTCAAATACATGCAGATATTTCCATTAATGATGAACCATGAATACATACTGATGATTTTGAATTCCACACATTCTAAATAATTGATTGAAAATTTCAAGGGAGCCCTACATTATTCTTGGTAAATTAATAAGGATTCATGAACATATCTTAAATCTATAAGAGAGTCTTAGAGTATGATATAATTTCTCCCAAAAGGGTGCGATGATCCCAACCTCCCATCCTCTTGTGCAATGTGAGTTCTTAGGTATCACAGGTCAAAAAACCTAACATATGTCTACCTTTGGAAATCATGTCCATGTGGATAAAAAATAATTGGGTGTTTCCAATTCCATAAAAAATCAAAAGGAAACCATCCAGATATAGTGATTCCTAAGAAGAACACCTGTTCTGGGGGAAATAAAAAATATTGAACCTGACGTGAATCCTTAACCAAGATGATAGTGTTACCCATATGTTAGGCCCCTATCAATTGATAAAAGAGGTCCAATCAAGGGAATCAATCACGAATGTGTTCATATAAAATATGTTTATTTTATGGAGTTCATTGTTTGTATTTATCATATATATAGGTAATTTATTTCTAGGAAATCCTTTCATTCCAAATGTCTTCCTTCAAGTTTTCACCCGTGAATGCCCCTGCTGCGGCTGAAGCTGGATCCTCTTCCACTAGAAGGACGTCATCGCCAACTCAGCATCTTCAATATTAGGTATCTAATACATTGGTATGAGAGTACCATCAACATGGTACTATCCCGACCTTAGAGGCTACCTGACAGACCCTCCAAATCAAGAATAACCCCTGGTCGTCCGGTCAATGATGACTGATGGTCCAAAATCAGACGGTACAAAACACCATCTACAATAGTTTTAAGAGTTTATCTTCATAATGCAATCACAAATCCCTCCCATAATCTAGGGTGGTTGACCAAGAGTCCTCCCATGGACTCATCCCGAATACATAGTGGTACTTCCTGAAGGATCCTTCCAACTATCACCACCACCAATTATGTATGGCAGCAAACCCTCAACATGATGAGGGTGTTATTTTGGGTTTTCCATACCAGGTTCCTTAGACCCGGGCACACAAGACAAACCACCATGGACAATAGATGGACACCAGTGAGTAGGTTATTTCCTTTCCCCCCTTCAGATAAGCCCATCAACCAAGATTGGTGGAAAATAGTGAACGGGCACATACACTCGTCCGCCTTAACTCCACCGGCCAACAAACTCATCTGGCGGCACCCAACCAATCTCACCATTCAAATCAAGTGGAGTACCATGATTAGGCATGTACACCTACGTACAATATATCAGCCACCCAGAAGAATTATCTTTCTTCATTCAAGGAATCCCACCAACCAAATATGGCAGGAATTAGCCAGAAGGTAGATACACCTACCAGCATTCATCAAGCCTTCCAACAGTCTCATTTGGAAGCACCCAAAGAAGTCATTCGAAAAGATCTGATGAAAAACATGGGGAAAACTCACCTTTTCCCCCATGCATGAGTACTGTCTTTATCCACTAACATGAATGGAAGGATAGGATAAGGTACATACACCTACAATATATACGAAATGGACATATATTCTTGTTCTAGCAGTTAAAGTCCCCAATCAAATTTTGGCTATGGTGAAAGGGTAAAAGAAAATCATTTCCCATATTCTTGATACCTTCAAGAATATCATAACAGAAACTTCAAAAATACCAGAGGGGTGGACACATAATTTTGTCTCCATACCTAGGATAACTCAGCAGCATGTCATCCTAGAGCAGATACATGGCATTTTTCTAGTCTGGGAGGGTTATAGGGCACACTCTCCCATATCATACGGACGACCAGATTGGGAACATACACCAATTCCAATTAGAGACAATCCACATATTATAATGGACACTACATGGAAGTCACATACAAGAGCTCATTATGACCATTTTTTCCCGAAAGTGGCCCCAACTATGTGTAAGAGAGTGTCTAAGAAAAAATCTCACCCAACACAATTGGAGAATCAAAAGTTGATCTGTGATATGTATCCTCTTAATTTTGGAGTTCTGGAATCCCTTATCATTTATCTATTGACGCTCAAGATCATACCCTCACATTACCAAATTATAGGATGAGTAGTAGTTGTAGTAATTCTAAATTTCATCATAGGACACTTAATCATGAAGGCTTGCTTCATGACAATTCGGTCAACCTTAAGAACCTATCTCTGAATGAGATCCACAGAAACCCTCCATGTGTCCAGAAGACCAAAGAGAAATAATATTTATACCTTAATTTAATCCACCATGGTGATCCTCCCCATTATGGAATTCACTGAGAATGTTCTCTCCAAAGTACTGTTTTGAATTGTCAAGAAAATTCTCTAACTGGAAATGTAGTGATGAGAAAGTGCTCTTATCTTGAGGCACTTCCAAACATAAGTCCATACCTATCCAAGATATCCTAATATAATCTTCAAAAATACCAGTGGGATGGACACATAATTGTGTCTCCATGCCTGGGATAACTCATCATCATGTCATCCTGGAGCATATACACACCATTGTTCTTGTCTATGAGGGTTATAGGGCACACTCCCCCATATCATAAGAAAAACCAGATTGGGAACATACACCAATTCCAATTGGAGATATTCATCCTATTCTTATGGCCACTCCAAGGTAGGCACATACACCTTCTCATGATAAACATTTTTCCTGGAAAGTGGCTCCAACTATGAGTAAGAAAGTGTCTAAGAAGAAATCTCACCCAGTACAGTTGGAGAATCAAGAATTGATTTGTGATCTGGAACCTCTTAATGTTGGATTTCTTGAATCCCTTATACATTTATCTATTTAATCTCATGATTATATCCTCCCATTACCAAATTATGGTAGTAGGAGTAGTAGTAATTATGAAGTTCCTCATAGGACACTTAATCATTAAGGCTTGCTTCATGACAATTTGGTCAACCTTCAAAACCTATCTCTGGATGAGATCCATAGAAACCCTCCATGTGGCTAGAAGACCAATGAGAAATATGATTTATCCCTTAATGTAATCCACCATGGTGGTCCTATGCATAATGGAATTAACTGTGATAGATCTCTCTAAATTAGTGTTTCACATTGTCAAGAAAATTCTCTAATTGAAAATGCAGTGATGAGAATGTGTTCTTATCTTGAGGAACATTCAAACATAAGTCCAGTCATGTTTTATGCCTTGTTACTAGAAGGTAAAATACTTTCTAAAACATAATATAGCTTGAGGAGATGGCCATTTTCCAAACCCCCTTGGGTTATTTTCCTTTTAATTTAGCAGAGGAAACACCAAATCATTCCATTTCTTGTGATAAAGCAATCAGGAAGCATCCACTCTAGTTAGACCAAGTTGAGACACCTCTAGAAAAAGATAAAGAGTATATGTTGAATATGGGAAAATTGTTGGCTAAGTCTGAAATACCGGTCATGTTCCGGCCTCTGGAAAACCTCTCAATATAACATTACAGAGATGTGGGTAGAAGATTGTTTTCATGATATACTCCTCAACATATGGAATACTCTTCATCATCTGAATGATAAATTATTTCCATACCATGAATATCAAAATCATTTTAAGGTAGTAGAAGGTTTGAAACACCAAATTGACTTGTCATCTCTCCAACTTTCCTGACATCTAATGATCGATAAGCAATATGAGGCCCTTAAATGTTTAGGACTCAATGCATTAAAGAGGTTTTGACAATTGATCGTAGAAACCCCATCTAGAGTTCTTATCATAGTATGGGGTGCACATTGAGAATTACATTATACTGAACCTGGTATAACACTGTCAGGGGTTATGCAATGGATAATTGTCATAGTCTTTATAAACCAAAATATAATATTTATATGGTCCTTTATAATGTAACTGTTAGTTTGGCCTCCTACTATTGCAAATACAATTTCATAAACTCTTTTTAAATTCATAATCTTGATAATTAAATTTTAAATACAACTTTTTATAAATCACTTATTGTGGGTACTTTTGGAAAATTGTGAATCGCTAATTATTCCTTATATGTGTTGAGTAAATTCACCGAAATATTCTTATTAATTATTTCACTGAGAAAATCTATTAATGACCAATATAATCTATTATTCCATATGGGAAGATCATGTGAGATATATTCCATTGGAAAAATGTTTCTTGTATTTCTATGTTGCCCATCTTGAAAATTATGCCATGTATACCCTATAATCATTTGGTATTTGATAGAATTCATTGGTCATTTATGTGATGGGTGGGTCCTATATATATCCCTTCGATGCACTAGTAGGTCTTATGGGGAAACTAAGATAATGTAATAGAATAATCCTTACCCTTTATGTATAATTTCTAGGCATAAGGCCTCGATGATATGATTATGATGACCATCATTATGTAGTTATATATTTCAAACTATTATTTGATCCATGTTATTATGTATTTCTATTTCTTCAATGGATTATAATTATTTATTCATTATCATAACAACAATTATAATCATGATGTTTTATATTCCATATTTATCCTTTATTATATTTTTTTCTACTCTTTACCATACTGAGCATTTATTCTCACTACCATTACTATTTTTTCCATTTTCCCCATTTAATTAAGTGGAATACTTTGAATGAATAGCTCTAAGGATAGAATTTTGGAATAAATATTTATACATTTATATTGTAAAATATAAAGTTAAAATGTATTTATTATGTATATAGCCTCTTGAGTTATATTAAGCCATGATCTATGAAATGTAATATCATGCACTCTGTTCTCCATGTAATAAATAGCCCACTAACCCTAGGAAACCAAGGTTGAGGGAATTACATCCAAGATAGTGGTCCCCTTTATGGCCCTTAACAAAAAGGGAAAACATTCTTTTTAGTCTGAATGATGTTGGAGATCTTTTGAGACTCTAAATAAATGTTTGATGAGTGCTCATTTTCTAATGTTGTCAAAGGATGGGGGTTTAGTATGTGGTTCTATATGATCATTCTATTGTAAGGATTATATGTTTTCTAGTCAAGAGTCGAGCAGTGATTGTATATGGGTCTAGGTAGTTGAATCCTCAATAGAAAAACTATGTGGCCCATGATTTAGAGATAGAAGTTGTAGTTTATACCCTTTAGTGTTAGTGGAACTATATTCTAGGAAAGGGTTTAATAATATATATGTATCACTTGATCCTTAGTTCTATCTTTTCTTAGAGGGATCTTAATCTGAGGTAGAGGTATTGGTTAGAGTTATTACATAAATATGACTTTGAAATAGTTCATACTATAGGAAAGGGAAACATAATAGTTGATTAACTTATCATGACACTATCAGTTGTCAGAGGATCCATCATAGTAGTTGACCTTGTTATAGCTATCCTTAAGGGATGAGGGAGTGGTTTCTTATCACTAAATGATGATAGGGTCTCCTCTTCTTCTTCATCACATGAGAGAGTATTAGTTGGGGGGGGAATTGATTACATGATTTTAAATGAATTAATATTCTTAGGGGATGCACTCAATGTATTTTCCAAATGTGGGGAGTACATCATATACTTTCAAGGGAAGATAGTGATATTGTTCACGCTACATGAAGGCATGATAAGGGAGTTTCGTAATTCACCCTTATCAGTACATCCTTGAGTGATGAAGATGATTTGGGACCCTATGAGATTGTTTTGGAGGGATGGTATGAAGATGATTACTACTGAGTTCATATGCTAATGCCTCACCTATCCTCAGGTGAAGGTAGAGAAAATAGTTTCATTAGGTTTATCCAAACACCTTATGGTTCTAGAGTGGAAGTGAGATGAAAAAATTATGAATTTCAAAATAGGAATTTTATGTTTAGGGAGAGTTCATGATTTCATCTGTGTGTTCATTAATCATTTCAACAAGTTTTCCCATATCCTTTACATTTATGAGAAGTGTTAGGTGGAGAGTTTTGGATTCCTTTACATAGAGAAGATCAATTTATTTCATGGGTTACCTTCGATGATAATGTTTTAAAAATAAGATCGTCTCACATAACATATGTGTAGAAGATTCCAACAGGCATTCTTGACCCTATTGTGGATGAGTACAACATTCTACCCCTAGAATAATGGATAGAGTGAGTATATAATTTATTTCCTTAATGATATGTTGGGGGATTGTGTGCCAGATTTTGGCGTTAGTTGGGAGGATCACTTTCCCTTGACATGGTTCACTGACATCAATATTTAGAACTCCACCATTGGTATGCAACCCTTCGTGTCTCTGTATGGGAGACATTGGATATCACCTCTATGTTTTAAAGAGATAGGATAGTCATCTTTTATGGGGGCGGAGTTGTTGTGTGTGATGATAGAGAAGGTTTAGGTGATATGTGATCATGTGGGTATTAATTAGATCCATCAAAAGTCATATGAGGTTCAATAATGAAAAAATGTGGGGTTTGAGGTGTAATACCACGTTTTACTGAAAGTTATTATATGATACGGGTTATATATATTTATTCATGGGGGAATGTTATCCCTAAGATTCATCAATCTATTCTAGACCCTGTGTAGGGTGGTCGAGGATTCCTATCACATGTTTTTACCATGTAGTTATACATGGTGCAATATGTATAACACATGTATTAGTTAATGAGATACATGCATGATATACTACATATTATCAATTTGGGTTATCTGAAAATCAAGGATGAGGCCTCCTTCTTAGAGTACTCAGTGATGATCATGGGCTTGTGGGATAAGACTCCTCATAGGAAAGTTATTCCACTCGTATGTATCCTTTGGTAGTATAATAACCTTCAGGAGAGCTAGTGAGAGTGTGAGACAAGATTGTAATTCTAGTTACCTCACCTTTTTAGCGGTTGATATTTTCAATGAGAAAATACTTGAAGGTGGGGAGGATTCAATGATTATTGTTTTTTTGTAATATATATGGGAAATTTTAAATATATATATATATATATATTGTAATTATATCCCAGAGTAAAACAATAAATTTACCCTAGTATAATACCATATAAATATTATCTAATGGTTCTTTTGATTCAGTAACATGGTGTTTACCCTCAAACCAAGCCAAGGCGGAAGGGATATTGTGACAATGCCTTGATAAAAATATCTAATGAATTGAAATTATATTTTTTATCTCATGTGTGATCATTTAAAGAAAATATTTTACCATAATAACAGAGTCTATGATGAAAAATATGGGGTTGTAGTTGAGTATGGAATGGGGGTTCACCCTAGGAGAGGTATAATTTTTATTTCGGGATGTGCCATCACAGATGGTGACTGGATAAAATTAGGTAATTAATTTTAAGATAAAAAACCCAATACCTTCCCCTTATAGAAGAATCTATAATCCCACTAATTATGTTTGGAGATAATCCCTAATTAGAGTAAGAGTAAGGATATAGAGGAGTTTCATGGGTGTTTATAGTTGTGGGTGAAATCTATGAGGAGGGATTGTCAATGAAAATTAGTGTGGGTGAATTATTCACCATTACATAATCCTAATTTGAGTTAGGATTAATTATTTCATTTTAAATCCATTTTTTTGGAAAATTAATTGTAAAATTAGTTTTTAGGTATTTATTATTGTTGGTTTCCCTTCCGTATCATGAATTTAGTATTATAATTTTATCCTCAACTTTTATTTTTATGATTTATTGTGGAGTTATGATTTTCTAGTTTCCAAACATGGTTTCCCCTTTACCCTTACCATGTCATGAAACTCCTTAGTTTGATTTGGACCCGCTTTCAATATTTGGTGGTTTGATGATGAAGGTAGCAATGTAGATGGCATAGGATCTACGCATAGGCAATGTAGACAAGGATGTCCTAGCGGTAGATGGCATCAAGAATGGGATTCTGACCACCTGAGGTGGTCAGAAACTACAACAGTTGTCCGACACAGTGTGGCTGCCAACTAGAGGAGAGAGGTGGGCTGGACCACCATGTGAAATGGTCAACCATGATGATAAAACATGTGCAATGTCCAACCCCAGGGGTCGGCCGTGCATAATATCTACTCTAGTATCCAATGGGTTGTAGGGGTAGAGGCCCTCAGGGTTTTACATTAGGTCAAAAAATGGAACAAAGAAAATATATATATATATACATATATTGTTGGAGATTATTTATTTGGTTATATATTTTTACGGTGGTTTCAGATTGATGGTTTTTCTATTCCATTATGATCAAGAAACTGTGATGGATGATTCAAGACCAATATGTGGCACTTAAATCTGACTCATGGTTTGGGCCCCAAGTCCCATAACATATCATCTTTCATGTTTAATGTAATGAAATGAATAATTTTTATATAATAACCATTTCAATAAGTAAATATCATATCCTATGTTTTTTTTATATCACAATGGCATAGTCTATTTATCCATTTGAGTTCACTTGTGAGGAGAGATAGGTAGTTTTATGTTTTAGATATATTGTTATGGTGATGGGGTTTAGTTATGAAATTTGGAGTGTTCTCAAGATTGGTACTCTTCTAGACATTAATTTTATGTTAGTTCATGGGGTCCCCATATCTCAAATAGGGTTTGGTACTCCCATGCACACTCGAGGCATGGGTCCTCTATCTTCAAAGTAGATTCTCCCCTGTCTAAGAGCTCAGGTGGGAAATGAGTCCTCGACTAGGGTTGGTACTATACTCTTAAATGAGGTGTGGGTCCCCTACTTGTATTTTAGTGAGTTTTAATGGTTTTTTATTTTCTATTTATGGATTTCCAAGTAGTGTTCTTTTCACAGTTGTATCTAGTATTGAGAAGTGACCCTTCCTTCTGAGTCCTGGATTCACCCATTAAGAATTTCTAAGTTTATTTGGATGGGTTATATTTTCACCTCACATATATGTTTGAGATGATAGGTTTTAGTATTGTCCCTTTTTGGTTTTTGGGGAATCCTACTAGGTAGGTTTATACTCACCCCTAAATTGATGTCTTAACCTGCATGTGTCATGTCTTATGCATACATCATACAGTTCAAATGTGGTATCGGTGGACATGGTATTGGTTGATCTCAATGGTGTTTCGAGGTACTCATAGATAGAAGTGTTCATTTAGAGGTTCTTGGAATTGTAGGGACTCATACACGTCCACATATTAGGTTTTTTTTCTTTTGGTTATTATTGTCAATGTATCGTAGCCCTTTGTAATTTTTTGTTTACACTGGACATGTTCTTATGATTTGTAGAGGTTTTTCATGAATTATATATATTTTCATATTTTTATTTTACATATTAGGAATTTAATATTACATCATGTGTAGGGATGTGTATTGTGTAAAAGTTCATTAGGTTTAGGCCTCCCATCATGTGAGATTTTACCACTCAATGCAAGTCACCAACTCTTGTCCTTTTGAAGGCTAAATTTAGGTGAAACACTCTGCTTACTACCACCCATGCGGGGTCCCAGTGGTTCAGGTCATGTCACTAACAATCTTATTGTATAAAGATGATTTGGGTGGTTAAGGGGATTATTTATAAGAGGATGATAGGGGTGATTTAGAATAAAATATTAGAATAAAATATTATATCTTCAAATAGTGATCAAACTTATGATTCAATAGTAAGGGCTTGTTATTTAAAAATAAATATGTAATTAAAATATTTATTTAAAATATAAAAAATAAAAATATTATATTATATTATATTATAAAATACAAAACTTATATGATACCCATTTGGCATGTAACACCCCAGGCTTCCACGTTAGGTTTCTCTTTGAATAATACAATACTGTGTGATTTACACAACACCGAGTTCAAGCGCACCACGACCTATCAAAATAGCCATTTAAAAAGAATTTATTAATATTAATAACCACATTTTTAATTTTATATATATATCGTATAATTTTAACATCCATAATTTTTGTTTATAAGACATTATATGAGGAAAAATTCAGTTTTTCAATAAAAGAAGTATTTTTCAAAACAAATGCAGTTTTTATGCCTGTTAATGGAGAACCCTTTTTAAATAATATATTTGAAACTAATATATATTAAATTTGATGAAATCAAATTCTTCTTTAGAAGTGGGACAAAAAATTTAGTTTGTATAAATTTTTGGTGTTTTTCTGATAGCTTTCATATTCTGATGAGTAGTGAAAGATACAAAATTTTAATTGAAAACAACTTCTTTAATCAAAATAATTTATAGTATTAAATTATAAAAATGAATGGTTTTTAAGTATAATTAGATTATATTTTTATCAATTAATATAATTTATGCCATTTTATGTAATTTCACTTTTAAATTGTACATAAACATATGTCAATCTTTTGATAGTGTTTACTTCTTAAAACCCCGTTTTTTTTGTTTCCACAACGGAAATTAATTTTAAATTAATTTCTGCAACTTCTGTGTTTTGAATTTGGAAAAATGGATTTCATATTTGGAATTATGATTTCCAAATTTTGTAAATTGGTAACTTTTATTTTTAGACATTATGAATAATTACTTTGGTAATTATTTTATTTACCATGGTTCAAGGGTAAATCCGGTAAATAAGGATAACAAATAATATTATAATAATAATAAATTACCCTAACCCATTTCCTAACCCTATTTTCTAATACATGTTCGGCCATGGGCATCCTTGTGTCTATTTTGGGACCCCATGTAGCCACTTGTGAGTGATAATGACATTTTATATTAAATAATCTAAAGTATAGACAAAAATAACAGAAGCATGTTTCTTTTAGTAAAAAAACTTTTTATGAGTTTAGATGATTGATCTATTAGACTATAAATATTCATTTGAAAGTTAAAATTATTTCTTACATAATTATATTTTATTTATAATTTTTATACATAAAATAAATATATTTATTTATGACACAATAATGATGTTGTAGTTTCTTTATTAATGAAAGTATCAAATAAATGATATTATAAATATTAAAATATATATAATTTTAAATTTTTGATTCCATACACTAATTTTATAGGTGAATATTAAATTTTATGGTTTATTCATTAATTTTTTTCGAAGTGATAATGTTTTTATGACATTCACAATAACCAAATACCAAATAGTGTCAAAATTGACATAAATGAGTTTTTAAAACAAATACTTTATTATTAAATGATATAATATTCATAAGAATATAAGGTTTACCAAAAGAACATAGATAAGGTTATATATGTCAATAATTAACAACTAGGAGTTCTCTTTTCATTTTATTGTAACTTTATTAACCATGTAATATTAAAATACAAGAAGACATTGTAAAAGCTAAACTATTTAACTAAGAGTTAAATCTAAAATATAAGGTTAAAATGGTGACCTAAACTTGTCTAAAACAAATTGTTTGAGAGGATTTAGACCCATACCCACCTTATCCTCGAAATAAATCCTTTTTAATCCATTATATACCGAATATGATTGTATAATAAATTAATATTTCAAGTTTTTCCTAAAAGTGACCCTCACCTATCTTATAAAAGGGCACTTCCCCTTGACTCAGAATCACACCTCCAAAGTCATTTGGCTCATCCAACCCATACTCAAATATCTTCCCAACTACCCTAAATTAAACATGGAGGACTTATTGTTATTAGAAATCCAGCCTAAGGATCCATTTTGATCAAATCAAATGGAATCACCCGAATAAGAAGTAATTATTTTGTCACCTCTTTCAAAGTTTTTTTCTTCTTCCACTTACTCTTTATATGTTGTCTCCATACAAAAAAAATTAATCCAGTGCCTTCTATATATTTTGATTTTATTATAAATATGTTACAACTATATTCATTATTCTATCAATCCTATAAATGACAAAGCCACCATACGTGCGTACGTACGGCTTATTGTCTCCACGTCGTGGTGTAGTTTTACATTCAACACTTCATTATTTTACTGGGTATAATAATGATTATAATTGATGTAAATAATAAATATAATATGTTAATTATTCTTTATATATGATATACCATCCAATTACATATGATTTCACCATCAATAAAATGATATTGTCGCTCGTGCGTACGTACAGATTACCGTCTCCCCAAACGCGATGAGATTCATTTTCCATTGTAGACATTCATGAATAAATTTCATTTTATGATTAAAAAATAATGTTTAAGAACTTAATATCATTATGGATATGAATCAATTTCATTCTATCCATAACGAATAAGACTTACATAACAAAACATATACAGGAAAATGAATCAGTTAGCATCTGAAACGGTGATACTACTAAAATATAATTAACAAAACAATATTAGAAGATCATATATGATATCATATTTATGTACATGGTTCTTGTATAATTTAATAAAAACAATTTCAGAATTATATAAAAATTTAACATACCCTCGACCAAGGAAAAGCACAATGTAAGGGTTCATTTTACAATCTCATTATTATCTGAGTTTGTTTATACGTGAGTATCTATAGAGACCTCTTTATCATCAACATCTATGTTTCTTAAAAATATATTTCAAAAAAAATTACTATTTCCTATAATATGGGTTAAAGTAATTTATACCCTTGTTTGACTTGATATAAAATATTTTGAAAGGAATATTTCCGTCATTTTCCAAACAAGGTACTTTATGACCTTTTCGACAAATTAAGGTAAGAATGTTTTTTTAACTTATATGGTGGGTGAAGATATTTTCTGTTATTATAACACCTTTGAATCTTCCCATACAAGATTATAAGAATATTTCCAAAATAAATGTTTTATTTTATAATTATGTTACTTTTAAATGATTTCAAAATAGAAAGAGATATTTATCTCAAATGGTTTTGATTTCATCTATGTCAACATACTTTGATGGATTTTACACTTGTTTGAAGTTGATTTATTATGATACAATCTTCCATATTGTATTGAAGGTTTTGTGATATGTTTTACTATGGATGTGTTATTTTTATACCATTCATGGTTTATGGTTAATGTATTGACATTTCATATGCTAGTTTTAATACAAATGTTTATATTATGTTTCAACCTTTTTATATTAGGAATGTGTTGGACTTAGTAAATGACGGGTGGAGCCCGCTATAGCTCCTCGATGCATTGGTAGGTCTCATGAGATGAAATAGTGTCTAGGAATAAGGCCTTAACAAAATCTTATTTGTAGTCCTAGCACGAGGCCTTGACTATGTGGTTATGATGTTCGAAATTATGCATTCCATAATTATGAAATTGGATATGGATATTACATGTGATTATTTGACTAGTATAAAATTCATGTGAATAAGTAACTAACATTATTTGATTTATATTTTCCATATTATTCTGATGATTATGTTTAAATGGATTGTGTTTTATTCTTATACATTACCTTAAATGTTTATGCTTATTTATGATAGTTTCTTCTATATCGTTATCCTTACCGAGAATCTAAGCTCACCTCTTTTATGTTTTGTTTTTTCCAGGATATGAAGAAGTATATTACGATTAACCTGCAAGGATTGTCTAAGGGATATGAGTGTGTTCAAAGGGGACACATTTTTGTTTTTTATTTCATTATGTAATGTAAAACTTATCTATGTATCTAGTACTTATAAGGCTACTAAACTAACCGGTCTTTCGAGACTTGATATCTTGTGATCATGAAAATGTTATGTAATAATTCACCAACTCTGGGTAACTAGGTTCGGGGCATTATAGTTGGTGTTAGAGAAAGTTTAGTTCAAACCTTGGATGCTAGATTCAGAAAAACTATGATTAGAGAACATTACCTGATGATAGATTTTGAGGATTAGTATAGAAGAACTTCCTAGAATTTTGGTATTGTAGATATTTTGTGTATTTTACAAGAAATACATCCCTGTCTAGATACGAGAAAGTAGAGGCTGCTCGGGCAAATATGTACATAGGAGTGAAAACTCTAACAAGGAGTTTTGAGCTTGACCTGAGGTATCCTGGTACATGACAATGGGAATTGCTGCACTCTTGGTTATGACACTCCTAGGGGATATGCTTAGGATAATTCATATTTTCTTTACAAACCATTATGAAGTATTTACTTGTAAATAACACCTCAAAGAAAACATTTTTTTATGATTATGGATTATATGCATAAACTATTCAATTTATGTTAGGTATTTTACTAGTTTGGAATTATTTATTGTTATTTATAAAATAATATAGTGTATTCCATTATTTATAAATGGAACCTAGTTGAAGGAATGAAAACTGTATCAACACACGTAATCCATGTAGGGATTTCCCTCCTACTCAATATAATAATAATGGAGCTAGTGATGCAACTGGTGTTGAACAACTTATTACCATACTGGGATAACTCACTCAGGTTATGAATAATAACCTTACCCGTATGGATCACCCTAAACTACAACGCGGAGGATCAATATTAAATTGTTTCATGGGGAAAAACCCACCATCATTCAATGGGACTACAAATAAATTTGTAGCTGAGCAATGGATAAGTTCCTTAGAGAAAATATTTCATGCTTTATGGAGTAGCGAAAGGGAAAAAGTTGTCATAGCAGTTTACCACCTCACTGGAGATGCAGATCAATGATGGTAATTAGTTCAAAACTTAAGGGAGGATGAAGAAGTATCAAATATGGAATGGAGGGAGTTTAAAGATATTTTCATAGAAAAATACTTTCCTCGTGAAAATCGAGCGAATATGGAAAGGCCATTTCTGAGTCTGAGGAAAAAGGAGGATGAGAATGTTGCAAAGTATGAGGTTAAATTTACATGGTTAGTAACGCTTGCCATAGATTATATACATAACCCAAGACATAATATTGATCTATTCTTTGATGGGTTAAAACCATTTATTTGTCAATCATTAGTCTCACAATCCTTCTAATTATATAAAGATATAGTTTCGTGTGCTATCAAGATAGAAAAGGAATTCTTAATGTCTTATGACATTAAAGTAATGGAAGATAAGAAGAGAACGGTTGAGAAAGAGACATATAAAGGGAAAAAGGGAAAGAAGTTTTTTTCCTTATGTGATAATTATGGGAAGAAAACCCCAGTACTTACCTAAAAGGAATATGATTTTGCTACAAATGTGGAAAAAAAGGTCACTAGGATCGTGATTGCAAGGAAAAGAATGAGGTTGTCAATGTTGAATGCCACAATTTTAGAGAAGTGGGGCATTATTCAAATGAATTTCCTAAGATCCAAGGAATCATACCTCAGAAAAGTGAAAGGGAGAAATCCCAAGATTATGTTGTTACTATAGTTGAAGTGGAATAATTAATGTATTTGTGTTTTTGGATTCAACAATTATATTCCAGTTATAAGAATAAAGTGATTTATATAAGGATTGTAATTAAACACTTTTTGTTTTCATTAAGGTTTTAATATGATTAAGGTAATCATATTTTCAGTATGTGACAATAAGAGAAACTTTATGTTTTTTGGGGAATCTGATGTTAGAATTGATTTTAGAATTTAGAGACCTTTAGAGAGAGTTTGGATAGAAGTATTTTGGATAACTATAAAGTTTTTAATGGATTAATTTGAACTTTGGATAGTATTGTTTTTTGTTAAAAAATTAAGATTATTTTTGTAATATTATAATAATATATTTTTAGAAAAAGGACAATCTATCGGTCGGGTGATAACCCATCGCGTCGGAAAAAGCTGCAGAAATCGAACCCACAACCAAAGTGTGACAAGGCTTTATCACCTACCACTAGATTAGATGATGTCCTAGTTTTTATATTGTAGTTTTTTTAAATGGTATGATAGATGAATTATAATTTCTTTTTTTTTGAAACCCTATACGATTAGGATAAATATAATATTTTTGAGTTCTATTATCTTTTGGAGTGAAAGATGAATTTGTGGTAGAAATTAGTTAAAGATGGAACTATACTTTTCAAGTATTATCTTTTTTATTATTATATGAAGAAATTAATTATTAATATTTAGGGAAAGGATCTTAAAACCAAAAAATGTGTTAGCCAAATATCTTATGTTTGGTTGAACTGACGATATTTTGAGTCATCATAGAATTATGGTTTTAGGTCCTCAATTTTCCATTCACTTGTTTGTGATTGATGGCCTCAATTACACTCTATAAATAATTACGTTTTTTCTCATATTGTAATTTTCACAAATGTTCTCCTATTCAAAATCCTAATTTTGTGGTGAATTTTTCATTTCCCTTTCCCTCTTATTAAGACTAAATTTTATTAACCTTATTTCTGATGTGGGTTTCCATAAAGGTATTTTTTTAACCTTTTATTTTAGAAGAACAATTTAAAATTCTGAGGAAAAAATTTATTGAAGGAGATAAGAATTTTACACCCCAATCTTCCATGGTATGTTTCTCTTTTAATAATACAATAGCGTGGGATGTACACAACATCGAGTTCAAGCGCACCACGACCTATCAAACTAGTCCTTTAAAAAGCAGTTATGAATATTAATAACCACATTTTGAAGTTTATATATATCCCATATAATTTTAACATCCATATTTGTTTTCTAAGACATAATATAAGGACAAATTATGTTTTTCAATAAAAGAAGTACTTTTCTAAAAAAATGTAGTGTTCCACCTTTTAATGGTGAACCGTTTTTAAATCCAATATTGGACACTTTTATATATTCAATTTGATGAAATTAAATTATTATTTAGAATAGTTACATAAAAATTTATTTTGGATAATTTTTTGGTGTTTTCTGAAAACTTTCATATTTTGATGAATAGTGAATGAAACTAAATTTTAATTGAAAGAAACTTTTTTAATCAAAATAATTTATAGTGATAAATTATACATTTTATTAGTTTATAAGTAAAATTAGATTATATTTTTATCACGTAATATAATGTATTCCATTTGATATAATTTTATAGTTAAATTTTACATAAACACATGTCAATCTTTTGATAGTTTTTACTTCTTAAAAACTCACTTTTTGGTTTCGACAATGGTAATTAATTTTAAATGAATTTCTGCAACTTCTGTGTTTTTAATTTGAAAAAATTAATTTCATATTTTGAATCAGGAGCTTCAAATTGTTTAAATAGGTAACTTTTTTTTTAGAATTTATGAATAATTATTTCAGTAAATATTTTATTTACCATGGTTAAAAGGTAAATCTGATAAATAAGGGTAAGAAATAATATTATAATAATATTAAATTACCCTAACACCTCTCCTAACCATATTTTCTTATACATGTATGACCATGATCATACATGGGTTGATTTTGTAACCCCATGGAGCCACGGTGGAATGATAATGACATTTTATATTAAATAATCTATAGTAAAGACAAATATAACAAAATCATATATCTTTTAGTAAAACAATTTTTATATGGGGTAATATAATTGATCTGTTAGACTATAAAAAATAATTTAAACTACAAATATATTTCCTAAATCATGATATTTTATTTATAATTTTTAGACATAAAATAAATATATTTACTTATGACACAATAATGATGCAATATTTTCCTTATTAATGAAAGAATCAATTAAATGATATTATAGATATTAAAATAAATATGTTTTAAAAGTTTTGATGTCATACACAAATTTTCTTGGTTAATATGACATGTTATGGTTGATTAAATAATTTTTTTCTAAGTGATTCACTTTTTATGACATTCACAAAAACAAAATACCAAATAGTGTCAAAATTGACATACATGAGTTTTTAAAACAAATACTATATTATTAAATGATATAATATTCCTAAAAATCTATGTTTCTGCCAAAGTACTTAGATAATGTTATATATGTCAATAATGAACCACTAGGGGTTCTCTTTTAATTTTATATTAAGTTTATTACCCATGTAATATAAAAATACAAGAAGGCATTGTAAAAGTTAAACTATTTAACTAAGAGTTAAATCTAAAAGATAAAGTTAAAATGGTGACCTAAACTTGTCTAAAACCTATTTTTGAGAGGATTTCCACCCATCCCCACATTATTCTTTAAATAAATCCTTTCTTATCCATTATAAACCGAATATTATTGTATATTAAATTAATCTCTTAATCTTTTCCTAAAGTGACCCTCACCTATCTTATAAAAGGGTATTTCCCCTTGTCTCAAAATCACACCTCCAAATCCATTTGGTTCGTCCAAACCTTGATCAAATATTCTCTCAAATACCCTCATATAATCTGAGAGGCCTTAATTTTATCATAAAGACAATCTACGGTTCCATTTTTATCAAATCAAAAGAAAGCACCAGAAGAATAGGTAATTATTTCATCACCTCTTTCAATGTTCGTTTCTTCTTCCACATCATATTTATTTGTTGTTTCCATAAGAAAATAATGATTCCAGTACTTTCTACATACTATAATGTTATTAAAAATATGGTACATAAATATTCATTATTCTATCCATCCTATAAATGACAATGTCACCATACGTGAATGTGTACGACTTACCGTCTCCACGTTGTGGTGTAGTTTGTCATTCAACACTTCATTACTTGGATGGGTATAATAATGAGTATAATTGATGTAAATAATAAATATAATATTTTAATTATTCCTTATATATGATATACCATCTAATTACATATGATTTCACCATCAGTATAATGATATTGTCGCTCGTGCATACGTACAGATTACCGTCTCCACGAACGCGATGAGATTCGTCCCCCATTGTAACCATTCAAGAAGAAATTTCATTTTATGATTAAAAAATAATGTTTAAGAACTTAATATCATTCTGGATATGATTCAAATTCATCACATCCATGAAAAATAGGACTTACATAACAAAACATATGAATAAAAATGAATCAGTTAACACCTGAAACGACGATACTACTGAAATATCATTACCAAAACAATATTAGAAGACCATATATGATATCATATTTTAGTATTTTTTCTTTATATAATTTAATAAAAATTACCTCACCATTATAAAGGAGGTTATCATACCCTTGACCAAGTAAAATTACAAGGTAATGGTTAATTTTACAATCTCTTTAATATCCAAGATTGTGTATACGTGAGTATCTACGAGGACCTCTCTATCATCCACATCTGTGTTTCTTAAAAATGTATTTCAATTTTTTTTAATATTTCCTATAATATGGGTTAAATTCATTTATACCTCTTTTCAACTTTATATATTTTTTTTTGAAAGGAATCTTTCAGTTGTTTTCCAAACAAGGAACTTTATGACCTTTTTGACAAATTAATGTAAGAATGTTTTTTTACTTATATGGTAGGTGTATATATTTTCCACCATTATAATACCTTAAAAACATACCTTACAGGCTTATAAGAATATTTTCAAAATAAAGTTTTTCTTTTATAATTTTTTTACTTTTAAATTATTTCAAAATTTAAAGAGATGTTTCTCTCAAATAGTTTTGATTTAATCTATGTCAACATCCTTTGATGGATTTTACACTTTCTTGAAGTTGATTTATTATGATAAAATATTCTATATTTTATTGAAGGTTTTTTTATATGTATTCTAATGGATGTTTTATTTTTATACCATTCATGGTTTATGGTTAATTTATTGACATTTCATATGCTAGTTTTAATACTAATGTTTATATTATTTTTCAACCTTTTTATATGAGAAATGAATTGGACTTAGTAAGTGACGGGTGGAGCCCGCTATCACACATTAATGCATTGGTAGGTCTCATGAGACAAACTAGTGTCTTGGCACAAGGCCTTGATGAAATCTTATTTGTAGTCATGGCACAAGGCCTTGACTATGTGGTTATGACGTCCGACATTATGCATTCCATCATTATGAAATTGGATATTGATATTACATGTGATTATAAAACTAGTAGAATATCCATGTGAATAAGTAAATAACATTATTTGATAAATATTTCCCACATTTTTATTATGTTTAAGTTTAAAAGGATTGTGTTTTATTCTTATACATTGCCTTAAATGTTTATGATTATTTTTGATAGTTTATGCTATATTGTTATCCTTACTGATCATCTGAGCTCACTCATTTCTATGTTTTATTTTTTATAGGATACGAAGAATTATATTATGATTAACCTACAGGGATAGGCTAAGGGATATGATTGTGTTCCAATGGGATACATTGTTGTTTTTTATTTCATTATGTAATGTAAAACTTATGTCTGTATCTAGTACTTCTAAGGCTACTAAACTAACCGGTCTTTCAAGACTTGGTCTCTTGTGATCATGCCAATTTTATGTAATAATGCTCTAACTCTGGGTAAC
This sequence comes from Viscum album, assembly GCA_963277665.1. Classification (NCBI taxonomy): domain Eukaryota; kingdom Viridiplantae; phylum Streptophyta; class Magnoliopsida; order Santalales; family Viscaceae; genus Viscum; species Viscum album. The sequence continues at coordinate 399,145,933 of OY728158.1, forward strand.
TCGGGTCGGGGCCTTATAGGAAATTTATCTATTTACTGCCATATTTTACTACTAATGAAAAAAAAATTCACCCGTACCAAATTTTAACTTGATGATTCCAAAAATGACTTCCATTTTTTAAAATAATTTTTTGTTTTTTATAACTCTATTTTTTAAATGAAATAAATTTTTATTGAAAAATAAAATTTTTTAGGACATGGTCAAATTTTTGAACCTTAGAATAATTACTTATAATTTCATAAAATAAAATTAATATTTACAAAAAAAATTGTGTTCAATGAAACCATTTTATGAAAATTAAATTTTGTTATAAAATTGTAAATTTATCAAAACAATGTGTTTTAATTAAGATAAAACATATATGTTTTAAAAAAATAAAATTATTATTTAATTCAAATATTTATTTTATCATATTTAACACTTTTATTTAATTTTGTTATTATATAAATTCATTAAATTTTTATTTCACATAAAACCTAAATGTTATTTTACTATTTAAATGGCCAGATAACTGTCGGTTTTACTATTCGAACAATCATATGGTTTTATAATTCTTATAAATACCTCATATTTTCTTCATTCATCATTAAATTCAATTCCCCTCAAGGTTTTATGTTCATAATTTCTATAATTTTGATCACATTACTAATATTTTGTTGCTTTTTTATTATATTGTTCATGAATGTGATTGTTCTAGGAGATCCAAATTATCCAAAAAAATTATTCCATTTCATTGTGGTTATCATTTTATTCCACTATTTTCAATTTTATAGTGTATATTTATTCTCTACATGTATGGTTTTGAATTAATATAATAATTTATTATTGGTTTTTTTTGTTTTGTACATTTGTTTTATACTTTTTTCATAACTATGAGATGCATATTTATTCAGAAAGAAAATTTCAAATATAAAGGTATGGGTCATTACATTCTTCCTCCTTTAGAACTTTCATCCACAAAATTTCAATTCATATCCTTGGTTGATAATATATGAGGGCAATTTTTTTCATCACATCATAGCGTTCTCATTATCCATATTCATACTTATGGTTTCTCTAAAGTACTTTGATAAGGTGAGTTATCTTATGTCATAAAATCTTATCTCTATGGTTCAAGATCTTTTCTGGATACTCCTCATAAGAGAGATCATGTTCCAACTATACCACCTATAGATTTTGTAAATGTGAGGTATTTTTTATATACTTCCATAAGAGGGATACATGGAACACATAATGAACCCAAGATAATTTTTGTGTGTGTGATATTTGATATTCCATAGCTCCTAGGTTATAAATAATCTCAAAGGGGTCAATGTATTTGGGACTTTTCTCTCCCTTATTTTCAATCCTCATTAATCTATTCCAAATAGATATGTTAAGGAAAACTTTATATCCAAATTTAAACTTCCTGTCACATTGATGATTTTAAAAAAAACTCTTATATTGACTCTATGCCAGTCTGATGTGTTGTTGAATGTATTTTAAATTATTTGTTATTTATTCATCAAGTTCAGGTACCGATAGATTATGTTATTTAACTTCACCAAAAAATGTTTTATTTTTGGATTTCTAATAAAATAGTGCTTCAAAAGGATCCATCTTAATGTGTGAGTGTAATATATTGTTGTATGATTACTTAACCAGTGGAATATGTTCATAAATTATCCATTGAAGCCCATATAGATAGATCATAGCACATCCTTGAGTGTTTGTGAAGTCATTTTAGATTTATCATCATTATAGGGGTGATAGGTCATATTGAAGTTCAAATCTATGTTCAAGACATGTTGAAGAATTTTCCATAACTTTAAAGTGAACGTTGGATCTTGATCAAGTACAATTGATAGTGGTATCCCATGCAACGTCACCACTATGATAATGTATATCTTCTTAATTAGATAACGTGAGAAGAACACTATATGATGATAAAGTAATCAGGATTTATATGATGATCCACTAAAATATATATTCAATTATTTCCTCAGAATACCTTTGAAGGAAGACAGAAAAATTAATGGTGATGTTCTCCCATTTCTATATAGTTATAGGTAATGGTTTCATCATCCCCTTGGACTTTTTCCTTTCTACCTTCAATTCATGGAATACCAAGAAATTATACATATATTCTATAATATATTTCTTTATATTTTACCATTAGATGTTCCCTCAGAAATCTCTATAATTCTTGTACTCCCTAAGTGGATAGAGAATGAGAAGAAATGAGCATCATCCAATCACTCCTTCTTTATCTCATACTCTAATTGTATGTATAATCGTGTACCAAATGTCATAAATCCTTTATCAATGTTGAATTCTGAGGCTTTCCACTTTATTATAGCATTAAGTTTATTTTTTATCTTCATATCCTCCCTTTTATATTTCTTAATCTTCTCTAATATGAATGGTGGATTAATAATTTTTGTAAAGTGGGATGTTGTTCCTTACATTATGATTCTCGTGTTCATCCATTGTGTTTCTAAAAATATTTCATCCTTCTCAATACTCATCATGGATAAGGATACAAGATATTTTATACTTAGAGAACCTTAAACATTATTCACCTTCTCATGATGGTATTGGATTGAAAAGTCATAGTCCATGATCAGCTCTAACCATCTCTATTGTCAAATGTTGAGTTCAATATGTGTTAATATATAATTCAAGATCTTTTCATATATATATATCAAAAATATCTCCAAAAATATAATGCCTTTAAATATTCAATGTGTATATTACTATATCCAACTCCAGATCACATGTCTAATAATTTTTCTTATAAATCTTCAACTGTCTTGATGAATATACTATCACTTTATCATTTTTCATGATTAAACAACCTAATAATTTCTTTTAAGCATTAATTTATATTATAAATACTTTCCCACTTATGGAATGTGTGAATACAATTGAAATGATTATCCACTTATTAAACTCCTTGAATCTCTTTTTATATTCATTAGTCTATCAAAATATCACCTTTTAAGTTTTCTTGGTTTGGGGGTTTGACAGTCATGAGAATTTTCTCACAAATAATCAATAATACCCAACTAATATGAAGAATCTATGGATATTTTTTACATATAATGGTTTGGGCCATTCCTTAATTTTTTTCTATGAATGATTAGAATATATCCCATTTTTTTATGATAACAAGCACTAATAATGTTACTTTCTCCACAAAAAACATATTTATTATATTGTTTATATAAATTCTCCTTCATAAAAGGACTTGGTTATATACTCAAATGTACCACATGTTCCTCCTTAATTTTGGAGTACATTATAATATAATCTATAAATACAAAAAAAACAATTGTGATAATATTTAAATACATTATTCATTGAGTCCGTGAAATTTTCTAGATAATTTGTGAGTCCAAAATAAATCACTATAATCTCACAGTGTTTTTATCTTATAAAAATGATAGACTTGAGAATATCCTCCCAATTTAAATTAAATTAATGATATACCAATCAAATATCCACATCTGATAAGTATTTATGTAACAACCCAGAATTTTATCAATGGAATTTCTCTTCAGATTATATAAATGTATCATATTTAGTAAGGTAGTATTATTTAAATCAAATTCACCAGGTGATAAAACAAGAAAAATGTTATTATATTTTTTTAAACATTAAATTTGGATTATAATATACTCATTAATATTCATAATATTATAATGGGTCAAAAAGAGAAAATAAAATAACTATAATATGATGATTTGGATCTACTCGATCCCCTAGAATGATCACACTCATGAACAACACTGTAGAAATGTAACAGAGTATTCGTAATGAAATTTCCATTTTGAAAATGAAAATATATATAAACTTATAATAAAATAGAATTGAATGAGGAATTAATGAAGTATGATGTATTTATAGAATATTTAGAAACCATATAACCATTACAAATCTGACCATATGAATAGTAATATAACCATAATAATAGTAATCTGACCGTTGGAAATAGTAACATGACAATTAGAAAATTATCATCACCTATGTAAGTGTAAAATAATATTTATCTCTATTATAAAATGATAATATAGACGATTTATATCAACATGCAGAAATATAAATGTATTAAAATGATAAGATATGTGTCTGTATTTTAATAAAACATGTATGTTTTATTTTAATTTTTATCATAAATATAAAAATTAGAAAGGATATATATTTTTATAAAATTATTTTATAATAAAGTTTTATTATAATGGTAATATAATTTTATGATATCATATGTAATTTTTCAAAGGATCGTAAATTTTATCACAATATTAAAATTGGTATTTTTTCAAATGAATAAGGATTTTATTTAGAAATTGAATTATAATATTTTAGAAAATTATTTTCATGAAATGGATTTGATTTTTTAGAAATACATGTCAAAATATGGTTAGGATGAATTTTTAATCTTTTCCAAAAATTGTTTCTTTTTTAGTGAATGATGAAATATAAAAAAATATTTGATTTAACATTATATGTTAAATAAATTAATAACTGATTCATGGATGATATAAGCATCCATTATCTCAAAAAAATATGTAAAAAAAATTACATAGCCATAAGATTATTCACTATTGATAGTGTTGAGTATACATTATAAACTAGTGAATATTCTATTAAAAAACACCCATCTCCACCCCTTATAAATATCACCCCTCACCACTATTTCTACTCACACATTATAATCATAAAAAAATTTATAAACTATTCCCATTTGTATTTTCAAACCTCTCATTAATGAACTCCAAGTTCTTTTGTTACTAAAAGACCATTCCAAGGAGCCTTAAAGGGTATCCTAAGAGGAGACACCCAAAGGAAGAGATAAATTATAAACTAGACCACTTTGAATTTGGTATTTCTTTTACCACCCCATATGTTTTATATCCTCCTTGACATAGTAACATCGTTGTCCTAAATATAATCATATTAGATTAAGTGATTGGGGGTACAATTACATTTAAAAACACACACAGTGAATATAAACTCGCTATCTTAATTAAATGAATCTAAAATAATATAATATTTCAACAATAAATCAAATATTGTTGAATTATGATCTTAATAATTTTTTTAATAAAACTAATTTGATCATTCTAAATGATAAGTGAAATTGAAGAACAAACCCAGTCCTGAGGTAAGGGAACTCTCCGAACCACCCTCTTTTCTTTGGGTTATGAATTTTTCTCTCTACCTTCATTTATCTCTCTATTTTACATTATTAATTGATTATAAATTATATATATATATATATATCTTAAATATATTTATTTCTTATTCTAGATTTCTCTATGTGGATTATAAATGTCATAGGTTCATTTTTCAATACCTTCTTTAAAATAAAATCTGATGAAGGGGATCTTTTCTATCCCTTAATCCTTTCATGTAACAGACTTTTAAAGTATTTTACCCATTCATTATTTCATAAAAGAAGATCAATTACTGGTTCAACCTTTTTTCCTTTGGTTTCAAAAAAATTTATATATTCTTTCCTTATTTTAAATTCTTTTACCAATAATTAAAACAATATTTTGAAGGTTCAATTCTATACCCAATTCTATAATATCTCTCATGAATTTTTTCAAATGAACTCCATATTTGAGAGATATTATTATTGATTAAAATATAAGTGTATAAAATATTTAATTCATTATTCTCTTTGGAATCTCTATGAAATATACTTTTATTATTCTTTGATGAAATGTTATGTAACCTATCACTTTATATGTGTATTTATTGTGCGTATGCCTTATGTTTTGATTCCCTTATATGGAAAACATATGAAAATATATCTTATGATCAGTGCAACTGGTTAGCACTCTATTGTATTGGGTAATATTTATATCTCATGAGATGATATGTATTGTGTTAAGGAGTAAATCTAATCCATTATAGTAATTTTCAACCCTGTTATGATGCCTTGGTAGTGAGCCTTGACTTATAATTATATTGTTATGTATTATGATGTTTCCATGTTCCTAGGATTTCATGATATTATGATTTTATATTATTTATTTCATGTATCCATGTGATTATTTATGTGCATTATATTTTATCATATCATATTAATTTATTTGACTCATATATTATGCTTCGTTGTCATGATTATTCCCTTCTTTCTCTTTATATGGCACTCATTTTCATTATGTATTCCCTAGGTCATTTGTTCATTTTTTGAAGATCAAAGGGATTTGGGATCTCATTATTGATATTAAAATATATTTTTTATTTTAATTAAATTTTGTTTTATTATGTACCTAGACTCCCAAAGATATTATACCTCTATAATTTTGGGGTTATGTTTATGGATTTGTTACATTAAAAATCATGTAATAATATTTGTAAGAGACTGAAGTTGTTATAAATTAGCCCAATGTGTTTGATCAAACAATTTTTTAATATGTTGTAGGGGATAATTGTATTATCATTATTTGGTTGAGTTCATGGTAATCACAGAAAATACTTTTTGACATGTCCTTGTTATTAACAAAGAAGGTCAGTGCACACCACAGTGAAGAACATAGATGTTTGAAACCCTTATCTATATTTTATTGTGGTTTATTATTAATTTAAACCTTTTCAAGGGGATCATTCTATATGGACTCTGGGATATGGGTAGATATCTGTGAATAACTTTAATTGAGAACTCAACCTATCAATTAGGATGAAGACCATACAACTCTTCGGGTTATACATCATCATATTCTCTTATAGTGGGAAAGTCTTAAAAGGTGATCTTATACTTTGTCTCAATAATTTGAGATAGAAATTCTTGCTTGTAAGGTAACACTATACATGCTTGAGAATAATTTTCCAAATAAGATTCATTATTCTCCATGCACTAGCATAGAATTAGAGCACGACTTGGGATATGGATAGTGATTTACCTCTCTCAGTAATATATATTGAATATATATATATATAACCAATCCATTACAAGTATAGAATAAAATTTTACAAAATTAAAAATAATATGTTTTTATAGGATATTCTTCCTTAAAATGTTAATTGGGGAATATTTATATACTTGAGATGTAGAAATTCTCCACTTGGTGATTTCACAGATAACTCAACCTCCATGTCTTGAGGTGTTGTTTGAATATTTTTATTAAACTTACATGATTTTAAATAATTATAAGAACATGAATCAAATATTACATTCAATATTCTTGAATGAATAACAAGTGTACTTGTTACAACATAATTTTCATGATCTTCCTCATTATTATTGATCCCGGGACTTAGTATATTGACTTGTATATATCCATATTCTTTGTAGTTGAAACATTACACCCTAGGTATAGGATTGATTGGAAAATTATTTTCTTCCATCATATTTGTTGGATTATCCAACTCAATTTTATATTCATTAGATTTTTTCCCTCCTTTACACGCTTGAAACATATCCTTGTACCCTTAAGGTAGTTTGGTAGATGATTCTTCCCACACTTATGACTTGTGGGCAATTAGAGTATCTTCCCTCTGTTGTATTTATCTATTGGTGCACTAAAATTAAACATTATTCTTCATTTTTATCTCTAGACGCATGAGACCATAATGAATCACTAATATCCATCTCAATTTTAAGGGTGTATCAGACTATTTATTTATATTTTTCAATGTATTTAATTTCTAATGATTTTTGAAGACTCAACCTTAATCCACTAAAAACGTGGTAAACCTTGATTTCAGGGTTAATGAAAAAGTCATAAGTATACATTTAAATCATTGTGAATATTTACTCATGAGAATTGATTGATTTATCCTCCCTTTTCTTAAATTCAAGGAACTCTCACTCCATTTTAAGATGGAGAGTATGGGGAAAATTATTAGAAAATATTTTCTCGAATTCATCTCTATCCATTGACTCAATACCTTCCATTAGTTTTGTATTTTTGACCACTATCCAACATTTCCTAGTTTCTACCTATAAGTGATAAATGGATAATAATACTTTCTCTTTCATGAAGCATTGAAGGACATATAATATCTTCCCAATGGCATTAATCCATTGTTCTGTGATTAGGGGATCAAAAGATCCACTATAATTATGACGCCTTTTATTCATAAACATCTCAACTTTAAATTGTACCATCTTGAGAGAAGTAGGATGTTTTCCATGATTCAAATTATTATTCATAACTTGTTCAAGTTGTGTAAGTTCCACCATTAAGTTCTCAACACCCGCTCCTATCATATTAGGCATCTAGTTTAGATAATCATTATATTTCTCCTTTCATTGGTAATTGGAACAATTCCTCATATTTCTAGCCATTTACTAAAGTAAAATTAGGCATGAAAATACTTAAATTAATAACAATATAAAATAAAAAATAGTTAACTTATAATGAATAAACTATAAATGAAATATATATTCTAACATATGAATCTCTAGGTTTTATTTATAGGTTATTCGTTGCCTATTTTATATCAGTTTTTCTAAAATATTCCATAAAAATAACTAGAATTTTTTTTGATACCAACAATAGAAACCTAAGTCTCATACACATATTATTACATGATTTTTAACATAAAAATATATGGAAAAATCTATAAATTTAGAGTTTTGGTTTCTTTGGGAGATTTGATACCTAATACATCAACTTAAAAAATAAAATGCATCATCTTTTTTTATATCCATGATGTACTCTTAAATATCTTGGTTATTTTATTATTTAAAGGGATATCCTAATGACATAAATAGAATTTAAGGGTGAGATTATAAATCCTGTTAAGGTAAGATACAAGAAAGTGAAGTATAACATATGAGTAATGAGCCATAACATAATTCTATAATAGAGGAGGATCATATATAATCTTATGGAAGCAAGGTATATGAAGATGGTATCATAATATATTACCATCATAAGATATTGGAAAAAACATAAAACATTACATTATAATTTTAAGTCAAAACTCATGACCAAGACAACATAACATAGTGTGCTAGGTTAAATACCCATTTACCATTAATGGTCTTTCATGAGATGAAAGAATTACCTAATGCATTTAAAGGATATATATATTTTTACCAACCATTATATTATAATATATACATGAATATTTATACCTCATATAGAAAATAAATCATACATAAATCATAAGAATGATAGAACTCATGAGAAGGAAATGAGTTGCATAATCTTGTCTCAAAGAAAACTAAAATGATATATCATAATATTCCCAAGAAAATTGGGAATTAAATATTTTTGGACATCAAAAATTTAATAAATATTCATAGGTTAATAATATATAGTTAAAGTGAATAAAATTTCATAATAAGGGAGTGGAGAAATAGGTATTGAAATGATCCTTTTAAATGAAATTGAATAAATGAGTAAAAAACATTTAGTGATGAAATATGCATAATGTTTTCATTAACTCTAGAAATGAACCAGAATAGTTTTCAATCAAATAGTTATTATTTTTATAAATCATAGAAGGGAAATAATTTAAAAGTGTGGCCTATAAAATAAATAAGTCACAGTAATTCTCCCTTTAATTAGGGTTTCTTTAAAGAAAATATTGTGAAGGGAACTTGAAAAACATGACTATCCCCAAAAAAGAAAAGGAAAAATAAACTATGTATATATGTAAGTAACATATATACATAATATAGAAAAAAAATTAATAATATAGATATAGAGAGAAATAAATATAGATAGTTAATGTGAGAAATAGAATAGTTCAAATGAAAAAGTTTGTGTTTTGAGAGTTCCCTTACCTCAAGTCCCAACTCATTTGGTTCATTTATAATCATTTTTAAGCATTATATTCACGTTCACCATCGTAAGGATGTTTTTTCACGATTATAAGAACACATTTATTTACTGATAATGATGGAAGTTCTTGTAAAATGAATCCATGACTCTAGAATTGTTGTAATATTATTTTCATGTCATTACATAAGTTGAAATGGTTTAAAATATCTAGATGTTTTCCAAAATAGGGATGGTTTATTGAGTAAAAATGTTCTCATTTAATGGATTGTTCATTTAGTTAGTTTTACTAGATATTAGTAACTTAATTCATCTTATACAGTTTTATGGTTATTTATTCATTCCATAATATGAATCAAATTTTTATATCTTTATTAATTTCATATTTAACCATAAGATGGTTTATTATAACCAACCATGATGATGGTAATACTTATTTAAAAATAAATTCTTTATTTTCATGAACAATCACAATTACCTGGGTACCCTAATACTCAGTCTGGCTCTGACATGGACCATAGGGTGTTCCCAACCCCCAAAAGTTGGCTACTACCACCTGTCATCATACAAGAATCTATAGGGGATTAATTTTCCATAAGATAGTGGAAGGAAAAAGATACAAGTCAGTATTCTCAACACTCCAAAGGAAGAAAGTACCATATACAAATAAGTAAAATAATACTCGGAAAAAAATATAAACATTCCAAATGAAACAACATCATCATCCTGAAAAAACTCTCAAAATATTCTTTGTAACAATGGATAATATATCCACTTGACCAACTATCTCTCCAAGTTTCCAACAATCAATAATATCCACCACCACCAAGTATCACTTTAACTTTTCCTGGACCTAGAATAAGAAATCTACATGCTTCTGAAGTCCAAGGTAGGTTGTGAGCTATAAATCCTAGTAGAGTCTCACTAAGTGTTCCATAATATTTGACATAATAATTAAACCAGTTATACTCAATTTTAAATAAACATGGCATGTTATATCGTTCACATATTTTAAACCAAAACATGATTTCAAATTAAAAGAGATTAGAGACATATCAAAAATGTATTAAATGAAACTTTTATATAAAACTCTTATTAAATGTAGTTGGCATTAATTAAAGAGTTCAATAACTAATGACTTGCTTAATCAAGTCAAAAAATCATAGTACCATGTACAAAAATTCTCATGGAACGTTAGTTTAGGTAATAGGATCCTCACACATCCCAATAATTATATCAAATCAAGATAGGTGCTCCTACTCAAAACAATCTATCCCCAAATGGGGAACCCTCTTCGGGCATTCATTCCATAATTTTTTAGTTAGAGTTTTCATTTTCAGTCCATTTATAGGGAGTTCAGGTCCAAGAAAGCTTTTCCTAGTTACCACTAACTACCCAAGATAACATGTTCTTAAAATAATTAATAAATAAAACCTAGTAAAATAAGACATTTTAAATCAATTCAAATTACAATTTCCAATATTCTTTTTCAACATTCCATACTCATTTCAAAACCATAGAGGGGTTTTCATCAATTTATGTCATTAAAAATAATATATCACTTTAATACATTTTTCTCAAGATTAAATATCAAATAAATTTCAAAATAAAGACATCATTTTCCTGTAATAATCCCCACATTTCTATTTCATTAAAATTGGGGTTTTTTTAACAATTTCAATTCCATTTCAAATCACCTTTCAAATAAGTGTTTTTAAATCAATTAAAACTCATTTAAATTCAATCAAGTAATTTAAGGTCTCAGTCATAGGGGAAATCATTATGGAGGCACCTACCTTTAAATAAATATATCAGGACACACAATTCCAGCATCCGGAAACACCAATGGATAACATGGGCGAGAGGAATCAAGAAATTCAACCTAGAATCAAGATCCATCAAAACAGCGATCAAATATCTTAATAACCTGATGATTTATCCCTATATAAAAAGGAGATAAAGAGGTATAGGAAGAAACCAAACTAGATGTGGTCCACTTACCTAGAGGAGATTGAACACAATCATTAGGGCTTTAATATGCTAAGAAAATGGTTTGGAGGAGTTAAAATCACCTCCTGGGATCCTTTGAGGGCCAAGGATTTCAGTTAGGATTGAAATAGGGTGATAAGGGGTTAAACCAGAGGTTTTGTTTATTGTAATAATATTTTCAATGGAATTAAAACCCACAAGCAAGGTTTCCTGGATAGGGTCACAAGGTTAGTAGTTACCATACACTTTAACTGTGTACCCCTACTGGTTTTTTGTTCAGGATGCATGATTTGGATGCATGGTTAAACTAACTATGCACAAACTGTAAATTCCCCACCATCCATGGGTTTCATGGTTTTGAGGGGTGTTCACATGTTTTTGACAAACCATTTTCCCCCTTCCAAAGGCTTTCAACAGGGTTAATGGTTTACTAGTACAAAAATCATTACTTTCCCTAATCATATTCCAACCACAAATAGCCCATGAGCTTTCAAAATTTTTTAACTTATCCTAGAATAACCCCAAAAAAAGACATAACTCAAAGTAGATCAAAACAAGGTCTAAGGAAAACCTGAAAGAAAGTAACATTATGTTATAATCTACCCACCATAAAAACATTATATCCCCAAAAAATCTACCAAGAAATATTTATATCAAATATGTGAAGCCACTTATCACTTATCAGTGCCTCCTACCGCCAATTCTCATATGAATTAGAGCCATGCTTCCATATATATCATCACAAAGGTATCCTCCTCCCACTAAGAACCTTTTTCTTTGAATCAATTATCCTAACTGGATGGCCAATCACAAATAAATCAAGCTCAACATCAAGGTCATCCCAACTCAGGATATGATAAGGGTCATCAAGATACTTATTGAGCTACGATAGATGGAACACATTATGTATCAACGTCATCTATGATGGAAGTGATAAATACTAAGACACTTTACCCATATACTAAAAAAAATCAAAAGGTCCTACAAACCACAATGCAATATTTCTCTATTCCCCAAGATTTCAATGAACCAAACAAGGTGAAACTCTCAAAAACACTCAATTACCAATTGAAACCTCTAAAGATCATATAAAATGGTCAGTATAAGATTTGTACCAATCACATTTCATCAAAATTATTTGAAAAATCAACTTAATATTTGACATTATCTCTATGACCAAACTTGGTCCAACCAAATAAATTTCATCAATATTCGACCAACACATTGGAGATTTACAAGGTCAGACATAAAAAGCCTCAAAACAAGTCATTGTAAAAGTGGATTGGTAAGTTTTTTTGTAAGAAAACCCAACTATTCCCAAATGAAAATTCCAAGATCCAAAAAATTTGAGATCAAAACACATAACAAGTCCCCAAGAATTTTTATAGACTGTTCTATCTAGTCATCCATATATAAATGATATATTATGCAAAAACATACCTGATACCCTAGTCTCTCACAAAGGCCTATACAAAAGTCATAAATAAAGTAGGGATCCCTATAAGATATTATTATAGGAGGATATTTGTGAAATCTAACATTATCCTACACATAAAGACATACCAAATCCTCAAATTTGGTTGTATCAGGGATGAGTAAGAAGTGAGCCAGTATGGTTTTCCGATTGACCATAGCCCATATCTCATTCTTCTTTCAAGGCGTTTTGACAACCCAACCACAAAGTCCATAAAGATATAATCCCACTTTCTAGTTGGAATTGGAAGTGGATGATGTAAAACCAAAGGTTTCTAGTTCTCATATTTGATGTTTCTTCATGTATGAAAACATAAAAAAATTAGCAATGCATCATCTCATTCATGGAAACAAGAATCATTGTTTCACATCATAAAATATTTTTGTGGTTCCAAGATGTACTGCTCACTGGAAACGATGGAATTCACCCATCATAGCCTTTATTATAATATAATACATAAATAAATAGTCCCAAAATCCTAGAATAACCTCTAAAAAGAAATTTCATTCACTGATGGTCACCCCACTATAAAGAGAGTCCATGTTTCAATAGAATTTATCATCAAGTGGATGCTCATGAAGATTCATCTCAATAAGAGAGGAGTTCAACTGCACACGTTCCAAAACAACCTCAGACTCATCCTCCTAGATTCACAAAAACAACTAAGAAAAAACAAACATAATATTCCTCTATTGTAATGATTCTTTCATGTCTTGGTTGGAAGTTTCTTACTCAACCCATCAACAATGACATTAACCTTACTAAGGGTGTAGGAAATGTCAAAAATGAAATGACTATAGGTACTCCACCCAAAATTAATGCATTAAACAATACCATATATCCCTTCCCAGACTCTGGAAGAGTCAACATTAGTGCAAAAGTCAAAATATTCTTCAACTAATTAAAAGAACACTGACATTTTTCATTCCACATGAACTTTACTCAATTCTGAGTTAAGGCAGTCATTAGAGAATCTATATTTGAGAAATATTTAACAAACCTATGGTAATACCATGAAAACCCAAAGAATATATATATCTCAAAAATATTACATGGTTTCTCCCATTTCATAACATCCTTCTCCTTCTCAGGAATGATAGAGATGCCCTTTTTGTGACCATGTGCCCCAAGAACTTCACTTCCCATATCCAGAAATTACACTTTGAATGATTCACATAAATCCTATTATCTCTCAAGATTTCTATTACTACTCTCATATGACACACATTATCCGCATAAGTTTTGGAATAAACCAAAATGTCATCAAAAAATAACACCAATAATGAATCAAGGTACTCATAGAATATTATGTTCATTAAATCCATAAATACCATAGGTGCAATGGTTAATCCAAAATATATAATAGGATACTCAATGTGATGATACCAACTCCTAAAGGTAGTATTTGGAATTTATGATTCTTTAATTATAAACTGGTGATAACCAAACCATAGGTCAATCTTCGAGAACCACTTATCCCCTTTCAAATGATAAAATATGTCATCTATCTGAGGCAATGAATAATTTCTATTAATCATAACATTGTTGAACTTTTGGAAATCAACATAGAGGTGAAGCATACCATTATATTTCTTTGAAAAGAGAATATGTTCTTCCCAATGTGACATGCTTATGTATATAGATCCTTTCTCAAGAAAATAATCCAACTGAGTCTTTAACTATTTCAAAATTTTCAGTTCCATATGGTTGGAAGGAATATATACATATTGAGTACTAGATACCAAATAAATAGAGAACTTTACCTCTCTTAACAGTGGTGGGAAAGATAAATCAGAAGAAAAAATGATAGGAAACTCGATGAAAAATGGAGGGATATAATCACTAAAAGACTCTCACTCCAAGTCCAAAGTAAACATCAATATTACACTACCCAAATCTGAAAAATATTGTCTATCAAGACTCGACCTCAAGTCCCATTCTTCTTAAATGACACAACACACCCAATTGGGTTAGGAAAAAGATACATGTCAAAGATAAAAGTCAATCCAGGAATTATTTGTAATAATCCAATCCATCCCAAGGATTATGTCAAGAGGATTCAAATTGGGAACCAGAAAATTCTAGGTAAGATCAATCTCAGATAAAGAGAAAACACAACCAGGAAAATGAAGGCCCTACTCTCTTTTTTTCTGAGGGTAATTGAAATATTCATTACATAATACAAAATCTCTATATGATGATTTAGCATGTTCATAATATGAGTCGATATAAATGATTGATATTTACTAGTGTCAAATAAAGTAGTCACTAAAGATGAAGCTATAGTGATGTTACCTCTCATAGTTGCGGGACCTATATCAGTTTTATCTAGAGACTCATCCACTATGTAAAGAATCTTTATTCTGTATTCCTATGTCTAGAAACCCTTAGATATTGATTTATCTAATTTCACTATTGTAATTTTGGATATAATGATCCCATTCCACTTCATACAGAGAAAAATAAGTGGAAGAACATCTTTAGATGTCCTAAAAAACCATAAGAGTTATATATCTTTGTCACCTTAGTAAAAACACATCTTGAATGCCCGACCTTACTGCACTGAAAACAAGTTACTGAGCCTCTTCCAAGAACTACATGAGGTCTATAACATTCATCCTATATAGAACCACCCCAAGGCTCATCAATATTCCTATTTACTTTAAATAAACTTACATAAATTCCACTGAGAGAAAAATGAGGTTTCATTAACACTACCTTACCATCTAGGTTAAGATGAACCATCAATGCCCTATCCAACACATCAACATAAGAATCCATCTTCAGTAAGAAAAGTTGAGATTGGATTTAAAATTGATGAACCATCTCTACAATTAATTCCATAAACTTCTCATTAGTCACCACCTCAAAAGAGAACTGAAAAATGTTAGAAAATCTATTTTCATACTGAGTTATGTTGTTTTCACCCTATCATTGAATGATAAATTACATGGATTTGACCAAGACCATAGATTCTTGATAGAACTAGTATGTGAAAATAACTTTAAAATCTTTCCATTCCAAGCCCTCATGCTTCTTCATTATTACCATCAAATCCCATCATATCCTACCAGTACCTTATAGTATAATGGTAGCACATTTTACCTTAATAGCTTTAGAAATTCTCAATAAATCAAACAATAACTCTGTATTTTTCAAACAATTACCCACCTCTTGAGAATCATTTAAACTTTGGAATGATGATGGATTATTGGGAAAGAATTTTTGAGCACAATCATGATATTCATCCTGTTGAGTTTAGATTATCAGATCCAAAATGAGAATGAGTGTATTTACTTATCACCGAGCTTGGACATCCCACACAACTATCTCAACAAGATTTCGGTCCACTAGAGGATTTGTTTCACTGTGGTTCACCAACAACTTCATCCTCTGGCATATTAACATGTCATCTCAATGGAATGATGATACAAAACATCAAAAAACAAAATTTAATACATCAGAAAGGATACATAGATCAATAACTCAAACCAGAGATACATGAATATCAATTCCATTGAGAAGAAATTTAATAATTGGATTACAAAATACTCAGGTGAAAGATAGGTAAAAGACTATAATTAGTTCAAAAAATTCCTCAAAATACACTTTTACCAACAACCATTGTAACTTAAGTCTTGTTACATTGATAGATATCCAAACACATGCTCACAACTACCTCCTATGTCCCATCAAGACATCCCAAGCCATATACTAGCATTATGGAATGATTCTTAACTTGGACCTTTGATACCACTTTTTCATGAACCAGTCTAGATACCCTGGTACCCTGATACCTTAGCTAGCTCTGACAAGGCCTGAAGGGAATTCCTAATCACAATGGATTGGGGACTATCATGGTTTGGATAAATAGTGTTCCCCCTTATAATGGATGATGAATGGTCTCAAAGTTTTCTTGTCCAAATCGTACAGTTTTCCCTAACCATGCACTAACCTTTTAAAGCCCCATTATAGTGGCCCAAAATTTTTTTACATTACTATTACATCATTTTAAAGATTAAAAACATAATATTATTACACATAGAGGATCCAAAGGTTTAGTGTCTTGGGAAAACTAGGACCACACATAACAATTACAACATCAAGCACAAACATTTATTTAATTTATTCTTCTGTTGCTTATTATTGGAACTTTTCCTCTCATTAGTACATGTAGCCACCTGATGATATACACCAAAAGGGGTGAGATAGAATCCTAGTAAGAGGATAGATAATGGGGTGAGCATAATCATGACATAGGCAAAATATCATGAACATGAGAGGAGCATAATAAAAGATTTGAAATGTGGCAATGCGTAAAAATGAAACATCATGTCTTAGTGGTTAAATACCACACATACTTGTGAAACAAGATATAATATTGTTCACACATAATTTCAAATTTACTCATGAGATTCATCACTTTAACCAATGCATTGGAGAGCTGTATAATTCTGGGAACACCCATGACATTCAATCATTCATATTACGCTATATAATTCTGGGCGCACCTGCCACATCATAACATTATCACCATCATGCTTTCCACATGGAACATATATCAAAAGTGAACATAACTAAACCATGGAAAGGAATGGGTTACATCTCATAATAACACATTCATAAACATTGGGTTCCCAAAACAAAGAGGGAATAACATACTTGATACAAGAACCATCAACCTTGAATGAGAAGTAAAAGGTGAGTTCTTAAAAGAAGAGTTCTTTTGGAAAACATTTTGTTTGACATAAAGAGTAGTGGTAAACATGTATATCCCATTAAATAAGAGACAATGGTGAACAAATGATATTTAAGAAGTAACCATATCAAAAATGGAGTGAAAGAGGGAGAACCTGAAGGACAAAAGTTGGGTTCGAGAATTTCCCCTTACCTTGTATCTGAATGCTTACTTCTCTTTAATGTCTTGTATAATGACATTATATTTACTAATTAGAAATCCATAACCTTGTGTACATTAATATGGTTCATTATGGTTTCATTAAGTGATTTTATGTGCCTTTGGATGAGTTATAGAGTTTAAAAACATTGTTCTGGGATGTTTGTTTTTATGGTTTTCTTGAGTGGTTGACTTGTATTCTTAAATTGAAGTTCGGGTAGAACATGTGTAAACATGATATTACATGTTATTAATTATATTACAGGATTTTTAATGATCTTATATTGAATTATATTATATCCATGTGGGTGAATCATTAGATAAGAATTAAATGATGATTGTTTGGGTTAATTTGAGTGATTTTTCGATCATAATGAACTTGTTTTATTTTATCACAAGAAATGTGGTCATAAGTTAGTTACAGAACTTGAAATAGGAGATAATAAATATAAAATATTCTGTTTCAACCATAAAAATGGTTTCATGACTGGATATGAATGTAGAAATGGAAGAAGAAAACATGTCATTTTTTAAGGTGATAAATTAACACCTCACGAACAACGTTCCCTTTAATAAAATAAAAGGAAGAGGGAAAGGGGGTTGGATGATATAATATCCCATTAGCATCATACAATTACAGTACATGTATAATAATAGAGTTACAATACCATTTGCATGAATATAGGTGGTGAGGGATCAAGAAATGAACTTGAACTTAAAAGGAAATTAAAGGAGAAGAGGGAGAGAAATTACCTCTTAAATCCTTCTCTTGAGATTCTCCTTAAAAAAGATAGGATTGGTCTTTTGATGAGAACAGTAGCTCTTGGACATGGTATAGGGTCTAGGAGTATTTTTGAGCAGAGTTTAGAGAATTATTGGAGCTTGAGAGGTGTGAGGAAATGAGGGTGTGAAGGGCGGTTTTTATAGTAGAGCAGAGAGGGGTTTTCTTAATATAAAATTCATTAATTTATTAATTTTCCCTAAGAAAAGTAATAATGAGTCTTGAATGAACATGAATAGTAATTTTATCATGTGATCCCGAAACAAGTGGGCTTAAATGAGCATAACATCACACATGAATCTATAATTAGCTTATTTAGCTTATTTTTGTAAATTACAGTATTTAACTATTCATCAAAAATTCAAGTATTTCAGAAAAATCCCAAAAGATTTCTCCAACCATTTTTCGGCATGTAGAATACAAAAATTAATTCCATATTTCAAAAATAATTTAATAAATATTATTAATTTAATATTTAATTAAAATCATAATTTACTTAAAAACAGTTTTAAAAAATTAAAACTGCTTTCATAGTGCTTTCAAAAATTACGTAGGGTCTTATAAAATTATCTAAAAACTTTAAGAAATTGATTTTATAATTAATGAATATATTTTAAGAAAATACATTTTCTTTTAAATTAATTAATTGTAACTAATTATTTATGACTTACAAAATACCAAAACTTTTACTGAGGTCAAATTGTCACTTTCTAAGATGTCAAAATTTTATTTAATTATTAATGGTTAAGGTTACTCTTATGTTGGATGATTTAAAATTCATAAGGGTCATATTACTATTTATAAGGGTAGGTTACTATTCACAAGGGTACGTTACTATTCACCAAAAATTATTTTTTTTCATTAGACACCAAAAATCATCTTGGACACAACCGTGTATGTCGGATTTTCAAAATTCTCAATACAGAAGTGACAAAATTATGGTTAAAGGTCACTTATCACTTAGTAATTCATTATTTTTTGTTTTCATGTTATTTTATGATCTAATTATAAGAAGGTAATTTCCATTGAAAAAATTTGGGTTGTTACACCCATGGGACTCAAAAATTTCCAAATTCCCCTAGAATGGCCCCAAAAAAACACCTGAATCAAATGAGATCAAAACAAGGTTCAATGAATACCTAGAAGAAGGTAATGGGATGGTACACTTATAGGCCACTATACCGGGCATGGGTGGATGTTTATTTATGAAAAATACTATTGCATCATTATATGGTTTTAATATTGATATTATAATAGGGTAATATAATAAATTTAATTAAATATAACTTCAAAATAAGATTTATGTTCTATAAGAAGGATATTTAAAAGGAATATAAATGAAAATTATTAATTAAGAGTTTTTATTTTATACCCTGGGATGACTTTTTTTCTAATTCAATTATGCCTTCGAAGGGTGGTCTTTTGATGAGATCAAAACCTCTAGAATATGGATACTATATTTTGGTAGGGGTTATTAGAAAGATTTTATATAATATAGAAATATTATTTTGTGAATAGTGAGGTGGTGAAGGGTGATATTTATAATGGGTGTGAGAACTATTTAGAATAAAATATTAGAACTTCAAATAGTGATCAAACATGTAATTCAATAGTAAGAGGGTTGTGATTTAATAGTAAACGGGACATTAAAAATTCATTTATCTTTTATAAACCATAAATATTTATTTGTACACACTACTATAGAATACGATATTTATACAGTAATCATACAATATTTTATTATTCAACACATCATTTTACTATTCAGAAAAAATAAAAAAACCTCACCCTAACCAAATTTCAATATGATATTTCCAAAAAATAAATCCATTATATCAAAATTATTTTCTAAATATGATAATATTTTTAATAAAATCCTTATTTAACAAAAAATACTATGTTTTATGACATGATCAAATTCCCTTCCCTTAAAAATTACATCTGGTTTCATAAAATTATATTATTATTTATATACAAGTAACTAGTATTTTATGAAATCATTTTTGGAAAAAAATATTTTATTTAAAAATCTAAATTCATCTTAATAATTTATTATATGAAAAAAAAATATGTGTGTTTTATAAAAATACAATAATTCTTTCTTTATGTACAGTATTTATTTTATCATATTTAACACTTTGATTTAATTTTATCATGATATAAATTCATTAAATTTTACTTTTATAAGATACTCAAATATTATTTTACTATTCCAATGGTCTAGTTACTATTTTTAATGATCATTTTTACTATTTCATTTATCATATTGTTTTATACTTATTATAAATACCTTCCATTGCCTCTATTCATCATTCACTTAAATTTATCTTAGGGTTTTGCATTATACATTTTCAGTATGTTGATTATATTACTGATTTTTGTTTCTTTTTTATAGTATTTTTCATGAGTATAATTATTCTAGAATACTAAAATTATCTAAATATTATTATTCAAGTTTTTTTATATTTTCTAGTTTTTTTCCAATTTTAAAATTTTTAATTTTATAGAGTATATTTATTCTTTATATTTAATGTTTTCAATTAATATATAAAATTATTTTTGATTTTTATTATGTGGTACACATGTTTTATTTTATATTCCTAACTATGGAGCCCATATTTATCAAGAATTATAATTCCATATATAATATTAATGTTCATTATAAATAATGGTTTCATATATATTTATTTTAATTTATTTTCTTTATCACTTTAAATTCAATTTTTTATTATATTTAATATTCCTAATATTGGAATTTTAGGGTTAATAGTGAGTCACAAAACTACTCTTAATCTTTACTTCACTATTCTCATGATAAAGATCTTAGAATTACTCTATTATACACCATAATAGTTTAGTTAAGGATCAATCATAAACAATTTTTAAAATTATAAAATTCCTAATATTTATTGACACTGGTGGGTCAGTCATGTTTTTGACATCGTTACTGAGAACAAAAGTGAAATTAAAAATATATAACACTCATTGATTGACTCTGGCTGATCCTTGCCTTATATCCACTTTTATTTTTTTATTGTTTATAGGATCATATTTTTTTATTTGAAGACTTTTTTGGTGCATGATTAGGATACCGATCACACAATCAAGGATCATTATGCCTTGAGATCCATTTTAGTGTCATTTTAAGATCAATATTCTTTTTCTACCATAGATGATAAAACATAGTAAGACAAAAAAAATCTGTGAAGTCAATGAGTTGATTGAAAAATTCCTCCTTAAGGAATGTTAAGACGGAGCCCAATAATTTCCAAAGGCTATAACCATCATGGACTATGGTGTATCATCCATTAATGGGGTTTCCCCTAGAATTGTTTAACCTCAGATTTAGGAAAATAACTTTATGATCTGGCCTATGATTCTATAAATGATTCAAAACAAGAGATAATTTGAAAAATTAAATCACAAATATTCTTTGGACCACTTGTATAATTTCTTGGATATATGAAATACATTCAAGAATAATGGAGTTTCCATATATGTTATAAAGTTGATCACCCTCATGTTTTTTTTCAAGGACAGGGTGAATAATTTTCGAAAAATTTTATCAATCAGTTCTATCAGTGCTTTGAAAATGTTGAAAAATAATTTCATAGATAAATACTTTCCAATAGTGTTGATGATAAATTTACATAACAGAATTCAAAAAAATACATTAAGATATAGAATTCATGTTCAAATCATGAAACATATCCAAGGTTCTATTGAGGAATTTTCCACACCACTAACATGGAATTAGACTTCAAATGAAAAACATTACTATGGTTTATTGTCGATGTATCAAGTAATGATTGATTCTACAATATATGAATGATGTATGCTAAAACATTATGATGTTTTACAAGAATTCATTGATTAAATCCTTTGCAATGTTATCCTCTGAAAAAGTGATATAGGATAATCAAGGATAGGTACATCAATTTCAAGAGATGAACCAATTGGTTTTCTAAGTGAACTATTTTTATAAAAAGTGATATAACATTCAATTGGTGGAAATTACTCAACATAAAACACTAACATCCACTTCCCTTTCATAATCTGGTGAGATGTGTGGAGAGACAGATTCCTACCAAGAGTGAAGAGTTTGACAAAAAGATCAACCTTTATTGGATTTTAATTATGTGGGTTACAACTGGTATCAAAAATAATTTCAGAATACATACAACCAAGGTAGGTTGGAAAATCAAAACCCAAACCCAATTTTTTCATTAATCAGTGGAAAGATGGATAAAATTTATATAGAAACCAAGTTCCACTTAGATACAAACCTCAACCTCAAATATATAGACTATTCCAATAAATATTATCGCCCCCTAAAACCCAATTCAATCAGCCTCCACAATAGTTCCAACCACAACCTAGACCCGAAAACCCATATCTGGAGGACTCGTTCACTACCAACATTCAAAATTCAGATCAACATATAAAAAACCAAATGTATTACTTGATAAATTCACAAACTCCTCTTTGAAACCTTGACACTTTGGTTGGATAAAATTCCCAAACATTGTTGGATCTACTACCTAGGACATTATCAGTAACACGGGGAAAATATAATTGAATATGTTAAGGATATAACGCTTTGCAATGAGAGAGAGATAGATTAAAGGAAGTAAAAAGATGATGAAAAGTATGAGTGAAAATAAAAAAAAATAAAGAATATTTTTATGAGAATAAAGAAGATAAAAATAAGGATGAAAAACATAATAAATTTAGAAAATATATTCAAGGGGAAGGACTAAAATAGTATGAGAAACTGGACACATATAGGTTAAGGCGCCTCAAACCCACACTCTTGGGATTTATTCTAAAAATATATTCTTTACACGTAGTCTTTGATACCATGTGATATGAATCTATCCAAACTTAAATATATTTCCGTAATGTAAGAATTAAATCTCAAAATCCCATAACTAAAAGGTTTAGTGGCTTTGGATATTAGCTATATAAAAATATTATTTTACTTATGTTTGAACATTTCTCTATAATTTCACAATACTATACCTTCTTCAAAACATCTCATATGTTTTAATCAACTTCATAATTTATGAGATGAAAAACATAAAAAGAGATGAGCTTAAATACCCAATAAAGGAAAACATATCAACATTTCATCAAGGGTAGAATCATAATAATTTGGGTAAAAATGAGCATGGGAGAAATATTTCATAAAAATAAAATGGAATAATAAAAATTTACATGAGGTACAAAATAAGGAAAAATAACATCGAATGATCAAACATAAACCATGGAATGGGAATATAGAATATGAGATAATAATCATGATACATTGAGATTAACATAGGAATATATCATAAAAATGTGTCATAAACATATGTATAGGATATCATAGCATTTAAATGTAAAATAATTTCATTTATCTCTACACACAATCTGTTGAGAATAACTTTACTATAATTACCTACACATATAATCTCTGTTCATATATTAAATGAAATTACACTCATGCACAATATTATTAGTATAACTTAACTTTAATTATACCCATGAGAAATATTGTAAGAATAAATTAATCACATTTACACCCATACAAAATCTTGTGAGAATAGATTAACAGCAATTACATGCATGAACAATCTTATGAAAATCGCTTAGCCACAATTACACCCATACACAATATCATTATCTCATTGAATATAAAATATTACCCAATGAAATGGAGGGTGATATGGGAACCCATCCATCACATAATAATCATAAATTCATATTTATTCCAAGGTTACATGAAAAAATTTATATTTAACACTATTATAAAAAATATATTTCTATTTGGGAATTTGATAATATTTATTTATATAATAAGTGTTAAAACTCATGTTTTTTACATTGGATTTTTCAAAATTGACATTAAAACTATTCTCATGGGGTTTTTTTAAAGATGCTACAAAAATTTTCCTAGGGTTTTTTAATGTCATTTATGTTAATAAATGATATTAAAGTTAAAATCTAAAGTCATTAAAAAGTGATATTTAAATTTTTTTCATAACAAGACTTCCATTTTCTAAATTTCTACCTAAATTTTATTACGTCGAATTACATTTTTTCAAGTAATGTATATAAGTTTTCACTATCCACATTTATTCACTTTGTATCTACTCCTTCGATCACCATCTTTGTTCCATCATTTCATCATTTAATATTTTTGGTATGGTATTTATAATTATTCTCCCAATATTTAATTTATTTAGGGTTAGTTTTCTTAATCAATATTTCTATTAATGATTCATTTTTTTATAAAGAAAACTTTTTTAGTACAAATTAAAAATATATATATTCCACATGATACTTCTAGGCCAGATTATAAAATAATTAACAAGTTGAAGCTTTGGATGCATTATGTGTTCTTTCCTAAAAAGAAAATTAATTCGATGGACATATTAACAAGATTGTAAATTAATTTGAATATTTATGTTTCTTTTTACTGTTTTTATTTGGTTTCTATAATTTTCTACTTTATCAATCTTGTATTTTGTTCAAATGGAGTAATTCACATTGAAATATTTTTAAAACAAATAGCTGCTTTTAACTTCAGTTATAAAAATAATAGATATTAAGTCTTTATTTTTTATAAAAAAATTATTTTAACATTACGTTTAATAATTGATGTGAAAAATATATTGACAATGTTACTTGCCTTTATGTATCTAAAAAATTACATTAAAACATTAAAAAGATTTTTAAAATACATATTTTTATACTAGTGTTTAAATTATAACTTAATTAACTCATGTTAAAAAGTAAAGGTTTCAAGAAAACTTCCTTAGAATATTTCATATGACATATAAAGAAATGAGGTGGATGAAAGCATAAGGACATATCTCTAACGAATATTAAAAACTTTAAAGGATCTTGACATGGATAAAAATCAACTTTATAAGAAGAACACTTAAAATGATATCATATAATACGGGATAAAGAGTTTTATCATTTGATACCATTAGTTTAATTCCCAAAATGAAAAATAGTATTAGGGAATTTATACGGTAATTCATGAAAAGTAATTTCCATGGAAATAAATACTTTTGAGATAAAGAGGAAAATAAAATTGAAATAATAAAATATTTTTAAGAAAACAATTTTAACATTATCATAAAATATGAAGATATGGGTCACATTCAAAATTCATTTTCAGAAAGGTGATGTAAAAACTTTTGAAGACTTTTACTTTTAAAAATAATATTCAATAATGAATCCATGTATATGAAATAAAGGTTTTCCAAATGAAATGTGGTTTCCTGAACCAATCCACCAGATCCCCACCTAAATGGGTGTTACACTGATCACGACACCCAAAGATTGTCATCAACGGGATAGAGATTGGTGACTAGCATCACGAAGGAATAACAAACAAATGAGAGACCTTAGACTAAACATCCTATAGTAAATAACAAACACCTATACACCAATAACAACAAAAACCATGTAGGATATACAAGTACAGTTGGGAAGTAAAAAAATATTCTTTCGTACCTCTTCAGATATTGGGAGAAGAGGTCCATTACATCCTATCTCTCAAATCTAAACTACGACAGCTCCTAAATCTCATCAATTCTACTATGATCTAGCTCTATAGTAATATGTATGTATTTACACCAACCTATATTCCATTTACATATACACAACATGTGTGGGTCCAGGGTTTGTGTAGGGGTTAGTATAAAAATTCCTAGTAAGAGGCCCCAAAAATAAAATGTCAACAGGGAAAAAGATCTACCTTGAAGTAAGGTTGAACTATATTATTACCCAATAAAACCCAAGGAATAACCAAATTGAAGATAATCCATCAATCTATCCTCACATATGATTACCACACTATTTGATAGGGGAAACATGGGAAACCCAACTGATCACTCATCCACACCATGGGAATACCCCAAACAGGTCCAACACCTCAAGGGAACACACATCCCTGCTTAATCATCCACTATAGAATAATAACTCAAAATTGATCGGGAAAGGGGATATAGAGAACCAAGACTTTTTATGCTATAAAAGTGGGTGACCTATAACCTACAGGAATACTATTTTTAGATTACCATATCATGCATACAATGATTTATACCCAATGCATTGTTACTATAATAGTGATGATATTTATGCATCCACTGTTTAAATGGTAATTTCCATAGATCAATTTTCATATCAAGTGGTTATAGAAGTTTTCATACTATAATGAAAACCTTGAGATATTATGACATTAATCTTAAATATATGTCCCATGGTTTAGATACATCATATTCACTGGACACAATTGATGTCTGGATATCAAGTGTTGGGGATTATTAAGTATCGAGTCTTCTTCATATAAAATTCAAACTTGGTGATATCTAGTAGGTGAGATCATAAGGAAAAACCCACCAATAGAAACACTACATATTTTAGGTGTCATTGGTTGTTTCTATCTATGAACATGTGTGTTGGTCACCATACTTGATATCATTATAAATTTGTTCCATTTGATCATTTAATTTGCTGGACGAAAAAAACAATGACATTGAATTCATGGATAGGAAGCTTGTGTTGGGCTTGTCATTGGTGGAATGGCATTCGTTGAATGATAAATATATATTTTTTTTTACTTTTGACTTGAGGAAGTGATATCTCTGGACTAGTTTATCGTGATGTTATTACCATAAAAAATATATATCCATGGTAGAAGAAGGTGTGTTTGTCTAGTAAGGTCAAGAAATAAAAAATAAACCAAAGGAAGATGACACAATTGTGAGTCCTACTTTATGAGATATCTTTAAAAAAGGATATTATATTATACTATGTGTGCTCGTAGGTTATTTGTTGTTTCTATGACTATTCCTTATCTATTTATGGCCCTTGATGAGTTTCTAGAATCCACTCTTGGAATGTGAATAGTATTCACTAGTATCAAAATAAGGTCTTAGAGGGTCACACATAATACACTATTGAAGAGACATCCATATTATTATGAATAGGTGTATAGGATATGATATGCCCCACCACAGGGTCTGAAAGTAGTCCAAGTATTATTGATCATCGATGAATAAATAAATTCATTATTATTTTAGTATAGAATAATTGGGTTTAATTTTTTTATTAAAAGTATTCATAAGGTATTAAGTGAATATGAGTAAAAATATTATATGAATGAATATTATTTTAATATTCATGTTTTATTTAATATTAGCAGAAATTAAGATTCTAGTTAATGACTTGGGTTTATTTAATATATTTACTATATATTAAAAGTATGTTATAAACATATAAATTGAATAATGATGCAGTTAGTTCATCATGACATGTAATTTACTGCTTATTTAGTGGGAATTTTATTTATAGGGGATGGGGAACCCTTTCTATGTTTTTGAGCCTCTAACTATACAAGAAGAAGAGAGATAATCAAACAATTATTATTAATTCTAGTATATTAAGAGCTTCTCTCCCCTCCCACTTACTTCATAGAGAAAATTGTTTTTAGAGAATTTGATCCAATAATACCTTCAAAGATTCAAGGGATGGGATTGGGTTGAACATCACGGCATTAATGAAATCTTAAAATATTCCATCTAGAACCTACAATTTGATTATGAATGTATGTGTGTAAATTCTTGAAGCATTTGTGTATAATCTAGAGGGGTTATTCCTCCAATACGTTAAGAAATTTTCACTTGTGATGAGTTTCTATTCAGTGTGATTTGATTTAAATGAGTTAACCACTCTGTTTAATTTTTTATTCTTTGATAATTCACATGATATCCTCAAAACTTATCGAGGCTCGTATTACCAAAGATGATGATATTCTATCACTCCAGTGAGGAAAAATTTTAAATCCCCTTTCCTTCTTCTTTTGTTGAGAACCCTAATACCAACAATTGGTATCAAAGGGATCGTGTGAATATTATGATCCAAAAATAATTTTCATTAGATTAAGTGGAGGGATTTAATTCATTCCCAACAGAACATACCACACATCAATCTTATTCTGCATGGGTACTTTTTATAAATCCTTAATTTCTAATCATGATAGAAAATAGATTATTTTTATGGGTATATTTTTTGAAGAACAAAATTTTACTATCCCAAGATAAAATTCTTGTGTGAAATGGGTATTATAATTACTTGATGAGGTAGCTAGAGACAAATTTGGTCATATCTATTTTTCTAAGCCAGATCTAGCTGGATTCCAGTGGAATAAATTATTCCAATTGGTGATATTAATTCATAAGGTTTGTCAAATAAAAATACTTTTTTTCTCAAAAATTTGGGCATTGTCTTTTCCATTAGGTCAAGAATTCCTAAACCAAACCAATCAAATATCTTAAAAACTAGGATTTTGGAAATTTAGAATTAAAAAAAATCTGAATACATTTTAGGGATGTTATTTTCCCAGTTAGCTTATAGAAAAAGCTAAAATCTAGAAGGTAATAAAAAATCAAAATAATAAGCCTTGTAGATCCCCCCCCCACCTGTCCCTACTTCCAGTGTCCATATCCACCTAGACAGTCGGTCTACACCATGAATATCTTGATAATTGGTTACCTCTACCTCATATATGCTTCATTTAGCCAGCCCCCCCCCCACGGCCACATCCTACCATTCAGCCCAAACTGATGCCTGATTCGTTTCCCCACAGTCACGAATCGTCACCACCATCTCCACACTGGTCAAGATCTAGGATGTCATTGATTCAGTTAGATCCCATCCCACTCATCGTCATGTCACCACACTACAGTTGGCCGAAATCCCCAATGTGATGTTTCCTACCAGTATCAAACACCCAATATGAAAATATCTAAGTAGTGGCATAGCCATAGATTGTAGACTATAATGAGAGGTTTTAAGGATCATTTACACTAGACTAATCAATTGATAGAGTATTCTGAGTTTGGTAATGAGGGCTAATGGATTTCGATAAGATAGTGGAATACATTTAATGATTTAATTATTTGGTAATGTATAATTAGTTTTCAAGATAAAATTACTAATATACTAGATTTTTTATATAAAAATGACATGAAATACAAAATGTGCCTTGTGATAACTATTGGACAAAGAATATGTCCAAATTGGCATGAGTTTCTAAGAATAGTAGTAGTGCTTGTGCAAAGTAATATGATGTAAGAAATTCAACGTACTAGAGTTCCCAATATGTGATGATCCACCTCTAGAAATGAGGTTGAGAAAAGGAATTATAGGAGACTCATGTATGAATCATATTATGGTTATTTTATAATTTTATCATTAATTTTCGATGTGATTTGTGGATACTACACCAAGGCATGGATGATTTCACATGTTGTAACATCTCTAAGAATAATGCGAGGAGAAAGTGAAGCAAGATATTTATGGGTGATGATTGTACTAGATATGTGTAAATATTAAATATGGATTGTAATCTTTCAATACATACCATTATCATATATTTATCAACCATTTACACCAATTTTGTTAAAGATTACAAAATGTGTAGTATGGAGAAAAATTCTTTATTACTATTTAAGAAAATATTAACCAAATAAATAAGAACATAAAGAAAGTATAATATTTAGTTCTTATAGTGAATAAGTAGGAATACAAGGTGAAAAGGATGATATAAAGAATAATGAAAAAGACACATTCAGAACTTCCATAAAATAATATATATTTATATTCAAGCAAGAGGATATTTTCTTTACATGTCATGAGTTAATTCTTTAGAAGATAAAATTTAATGAAATGAATTAAAGAATTAATTAATTGATTCTCTTTCAGGTATATTCATCATTGTGTGTGATGTTTTTGTCATAATTTTTGGATATTGAATATAATATTCCTATAACATATGTGAATTTCAATATAGGAACAAAGTATGTATAGAAACATTACAATAAGTAAGGTTCATTTTTTTCCCGATGCTTTTACTAGGGAACATGCATCCATTTGTTTGAGGATGCGCTGACTATTGCCTTGTATTCTCACTTTCCAAAGGTGGGAAGTATCCATCACTTATTCAAGAAAGTTTTCTCCTTGATCGAAACGGGATGATGGGATGTCGGTTCCTCCTTCCGTGGATTCCTCCTCAAAACTGGTTACCTAGTCCGGGTCTCTCTTATAGGTTAAGACATTGTTCGTGAGGCTCTTCCCAGTGCCTTATCTTCATGGATTCTAGTTAATTACACTGATTCTTTCCGAACATTCCAAATGGTCCAGTTAGGGAAGCAACCTTTGAACAAGGGAGTAGTCACATTGGACATAAATGGTGTGTCTGGATGCTGAAACAAATGTGCACCTGGGTTTCATCCCCTTATAAAAGGTCTTCTTGAGGGCGTGGAAGCCCGAAGCATCCCATTTCGAATGTGGGGAATTTTATACCATAGGCGTGTCTCTGAGGTTTTCCTCATCTTCCCATGTTTAACACACGGTATGCCGTGAGTTTAACGTCTAGTGCAGATGGATCAGACTGATAAGAACACTGGCGAGAGTGAATCAGAGGGGTGCAACCTCAAGAGAGAGCACTAATATTGGGATTGATGCATGGTTAGTGACCTGATTGCTACTAAATAGAATGAAAAATTAGGTGGCATGATTCCACTGGGACGTGGCGGCCTAGGTGAGAATTCGGATGGGTGATGGAGGGTTGACAGTGGATGAAGAATGAGATGGAAATGAAGTGAGGACATCAGTGATATTGGGCTTGATCCTTGAAGAGACTTCCTAAGTATCCCCATGGCTGGGAATCAAATTCCACATAGTTTGGTGGGGGATGGGATGCCTAAGGATGCGACCCGTATGAATGGGACCAGGAGGAAGTAGAACCTTAGGGTTATGGGATGGAATCAGGGCGTGTAGAGGATAGCTACCTGATGACATGCTGGGGCTTACACATGATTAGCAGCCCAGGGTGGTCTGATGCTTGAGGGGAAGACCAGAGATGTGGGTCCCAATAGGGGGGACACCAGAGTTTACCAGTATTTGGGGTTGGACCTCAGGGAGGCTTCCTACATACCATGCTTGGGAGACAGGGATCAAACCTACGTAGTTCATCTGATGATGGCTAACCATCGATTGGGGACTTCAACAACTTACCATCGAATGGGGTCACAATGGCTTGTCGTTGGATAGGGTTATAACGTCTTACCGGTAGACGAGGTTGCAATTTAGTGTCATGTGGGACAAAAGGGGCATACAATTTAACATCATGCAGGACAAGGGTGGATCGATGTGAAGTAGTCAGAACCAATGGTTGTTGGGCTTGAATCTCAAGGAGGCTTCCTACATACCGTGCCTTATAAAGGATCAAATTCCACATAGTTCAGAATGATTTTGGTGAACCGATGTGAATGGGGTCGAGAAGAATGGTTTTTGGGCTTGAACCTTAGGGAGGATTCATATATACCTTTCCTTAGAAAGGATCAAATTCCTCATAGTTAGGGATGGTTTTGGTGAACCGACGTGAAGGGCGTCAAGACCAATGGTTGTTGATAATTAATCTCAGGGAGGCTTCCTATGTACCTGGCCTTAGCAAGGATCAAATTCCACATAGTTCAGAATGGTTTTGGTGAACCAACATGAAGGGGGTCGGGACCAATGGTTATTGGGATTGAACCTCAGGGATCTTCCTATGTACCTTTCCTTAGCAAGGATCAAAGTCCATGTAGTTTGGGATAGTTTTGGTGAGTTGAGGTGAAGGGGGTTGAGACCAATGGTTGATGGGCTTGAACCTCAGGGAGGCTTCCTCCGTACCATGCCTTATCAAGGATCAAAGTCCATGTAGTTCGGGATGGTTTTGGTGAACCGACGTGAAGGGGGTCGGAATCAATGGTTGTTGGGATTGAACCTAAGATAGGCTTCCTACGTACCTTGCCATAGTAAGGATCAAAGTACATGTAGTTCTGGATGGTTTTGGTGAACCGACATGAAGGGGGTCGGGACCAATGGTAGTTGGTGTTGAACCTCACGGAGGCTTCCAATGTACCTTGCCTTAGCAAGGATCAAAGTCGACATAGTTTGGGATGGTTTTGGTGATCCTATGTGAAGGGGGTCGGGACCAATTTTTGTTGGGCTTGAACCTCAAGGTGCCTTCCTACGTACCTTTCCTTGGAAAGGATCAATGTCTATGTAGTTTGGGATGATTTTGGTGAACTGATGTGAAGGGGGTCGGGACTAATGGTTGTTGGGCTTGAACCATAGGGAGGCTTCCTTCGTACCTTGCCTTAGTAAGTATCAAAGTCCGCGTAGTTCGGGATGGTTTTGGTGAACTAAAGCGAAGGGGTTTAGGACCAATGGTTGTTGGTCTTGAACCTCAGAAAGGCTTCCTACATACTTTTCCTTAGCAAGGATCAAAGTCCATGTAGTTCGGGATGGTTTTGGTGAACCGAAATGAAGGGGGTCAGGACCAATAGTTTTTTATATTGAACCTTAAGGAGGCTTCCTACGTGCCTCGACTTAGTAAGGATCAAAGTCCACGTAGTTAAATATGGTTTTGGTGAACCGAAGTGAAGGGGTTCGGGACCAATTGTTGTTGGTCTTGAACCTTGGGGAGGCTCCCTACGTACCATGCCTTAGAAAGGATCAAAGTCCACGTAGTTGGGGATGATTTTGGTGAACCGACATGAAGGGGGTTGGGACCAATGGTTATTGGGCTTGAACCTCATGGAGGCTTCCTATGTACCTTACCTTAGCAAGGATCAAAGTCCACATAGTTCGGGATAGTTATGGTGAACCGACATGAAGGGGGTCAGGACCAATGGTTGTTGGACTTGAACCTCAGGGAGGCCTCCTACATACCTTGACTTAGCAAGGATCAAAGTCCACATAGTTCAGGATGGTTTTGGTGAACCGATGTGAAGGGTTTTGGGACCAATGGTTGTGGGGATTGAACCTCATGGAGGATTCCTACGTACCTTCCCTTAGTAGGGAGAAAAATCCACGTAGTTCAGGACGGCTTTGGTGAATCGACATGAAGGGGGTTGGGACCAATGGTTGTTGGGATTGAACCTTAGGGAGGCTTTCTATGTACCTTTCCTTAGCAAGGATCAAGGTCCATGTAGTTCAGGATGGTTTTGGTGAACCGACGTGAAGGGGGTCTGTAGAGACCCGTATCTTGACGTAC
Source organism: Viscum album (assembly GCA_963277665.1). Classification (NCBI taxonomy): domain Eukaryota; kingdom Viridiplantae; phylum Streptophyta; class Magnoliopsida; order Santalales; family Viscaceae; genus Viscum; species Viscum album. The sequence goes on from OY728158.1 coordinate 399,179,905, forward strand.
ATGGACATTACATTACTTTTGCGGAATACTTAATACATAGCAAAAATATACAAACAAGGATCGTAATAGTTTAGTGTCTTTGGAAACTCGGATCGTAATCTTCTAAACGTGGTGAAAGATCTTCAATATATCCCACAAAGATCTTCCCTTTTTTTTACCTAAAACCTTTCTTTATATCCTAGGGAAAAGAAAACATAAAAGGGTGAGCTCAAATGCTCAGTAAGGGTAAACAAAAGAAATATCAATCACATCATATACATAAGAACATAGCTTTTGGAAATCTTAACCTGCAAAAGAGCTCATAATATCATAACGTGGGATAAATCATAGAAGTGAAAATGAAATCATAACTTAAAACATTACTCATTGTGGCATACACACATAATCATAGAGAATCATTTCTTGTTAGTCAAGACTCATTGCCAAGACTATCTTAGTGGACAAAGTCCCTTTCTGAATCGAGTAATCCTCGTTTCAGTCCTGTTTCACTGAACCGGTATAACCTACCATTCCAGCCATGTCTATCTCATGAGATATAAAATCTTTACCCAATGCATTGGAGGGAGATATAGGTCCCACCCATCTCTTAATGAATCCTTTCTTATGTGTGCCACAAAATCATAAATCATACATCATTTCATAACCCATGTAATAAAAATGGGATTCTTAAACAACATGACATCATAAAACCATTCATATAAGATAAAGGAATTCATAAACATAATTCCATCACAACATAGTCAAATCAATGTAAAAATATGGATAGAAACAGAACCCTTTATTATCTTAGATGGAAAATAATTTTGATAAAACACTTGAATTGAATTCTTGAGGAAAATATCCTTTCTTCTTAAAAATCAATTTCTTTTCACAAAACATCATGCAATTTTAAAAGAAAGAAATTTTATTGAAAATAGTAATGAAATATTTTAGAGTAATCTTCATGAAAATAAGGCTTCATAAAACAGTAGAAATCCGTTCGTGCCGTATAAGTTAAAAAAAACATTCTTTTTTACTTTTGTCGGAAAAGTCAAAAAGTACCTCGTACGGAAAAACGACAAAAGAATCCTTTCATATTCTTTACTAAAAACTCACCTAAGGGTAAAATTGGATTTAAACTACTACAAGTGGATGGAAACAATATTTCATATTGAGGGAACATGGATGTGGATGATAAAATACACCCCAGTAAATACTTACGAATAAACAATCTCGGATAAAAATGAGATTGTGATATTTCCCTTACCTTAGGTCCAATTTGCTTTGTTCATGTCCGAAGCTCCTGTATAATGGTTTAAATAATGTTATTCACTTATTCCAGAATCATACATATTGATATGAGATCATATATGGTCATATTATTAACTTCTTGTTAGTAATATTTCATTGTTACTTGTTACTCGGGTCTTTATAACTTTTTGTTCTTATGCGTGTTTTGTTGAATAAATTCTTATTCTTATCTTTAGGTTATAGATAATTCATTTCCAGAATGGTATTAGTGTAGTATATACCATATTCATTCATTCAATTCATTTATATAATCATTATGAAATGAAGATCATGTAGAACGAATCGCATCACATCGTGGAGACGGTATTCCGTACGTACGCACGAGTGATGATATCGTTCCTATGATCGTGGAATTGTATTGGAGTATATATATATATATTATTTCAGTATCAATATTACTTAATAATAATCATATATAGTTACTCATTACACCATTATACCCATCCTTTTAAGGTGATGGTGGAAAATAGATTACACCACGGCGTGGAGACGGTATTCCGTTCGTACGCACGCGCGATGATTTCATTTTTCCGTAGGATGGATAGAAGGTGAATTAGGGTTGTTTCATATTTATAATAACATATCAGTATGTAAGTAATACTGATGTTATTACTTTATCATGAAACAACTAAATAAGAAGAAGTTGAAGAAGAAAGAAATTGAAAAGATCGGTAATGGATATTACCTCTTCTTTGGAACGCCTCTTTGAATCCTCCACTTAAGGAACTAAGAGTGGTCTTTGGAGAAGACCGGGACCTCTAGGACTATTCTAGGGAAGTGGAGAGGAGGAAATGGCAGGGGTTGGCCGAGCTTGAGTGCTCAATTTGGTGTGAGGAGGAGGGGGAGGAGGTGCCCTTTTATAAGGGAGGAGAGGGGCACCTTAGGAATTCTTAAAAATATTAATTTATAATAAATCTAACCCCACTTAAAAACCTCCAAAAATGACTCATATTCGAAGACTAGATGAGATAGGGTTGTAATCTCATCAACCAATCAAATTTAGACATGTTTGGATCTTATTTTAAACCTTATCAATTAGATTTAACTCTAAGTTAAATAATTTGACTTTACCGTGTCTTTTTGTTTTCTTTCACTATATGTTTAATACACTTACTATAACATGCCAAACCAACCCCAAATTGTTTATTATTAATATATATATCCTTATATAAGTCATTTGGCCGAACCTTAGATTTTTAGGAATAAAATAACAATTAATAATATAATATTTGATTTAAAAACTATTTTGTGTCAATTTTGACACTATTTGATATATGATTTTTGTGAAAGTCATAACAGAATTAAATGTTCGAACCAAGTTGATTAAATCAACATTAATATATCATAGTAACCTATAAAATTAGTGGAATTCATAACAATTCTCAAATTACATTTATTTTGGTGTTTATAACATCAATTATGTCAATATTTCATAAATAAGATAATTACTGCATCATCTTTGTGTCATAAATTAATTAAATTATTTGATGTCTAAAATTTACAAATAAAATACCATTATGTAGGAAATCTTTTTAGCTTTCTAATGAATATTTATAGTCGAATTTATCTTATGCATAACCCCATATTAAAAATGATTTACTTATTAAACTTTGATTTTAACTATTTTAACCTTTCTTTAAATAAATTAATAATAAATGTCCTAATCTAATCCAAGTGGGCCTAAATGGTCATATTTTATTCCTAAGTTTGTTTTTGGTCGAATTACACTTGTCCAATAGAATTAGGACATGTGTTAGGGTAATAGTAATATCATATTTACCCTTAGTTACCCTATTTACTATTAACCGCGGTAAAAATAGTAAAAAGTTACTATTCACCAAAAAATTATTTTTATCTCATTGAACCACATTTTAGTCCTTGATATTAACCGTGTCTCTCGGATTTTCGAAATTCCATTCACAGAAGCGGTAAAATTAAGTTTTATGTAAAATTCAGTTTTTAACCTACCACTTAGTAGTTTCACTATTCATCAAAAATTGATGTTTTTCAGAACAATGCCAAAAATTCATCCCAAGCTATATTTCATATTCCGAATTCAAAAATGAAGTCTATTTTACCAAATTCATAACATAAAAGTTGCATTAATTAATTTTATAATTAAATCTCGCTGTTAAAACAAATAGCGTGTTTTTAAGAAACAATATCTATCAAAAGATTGACACTTGTTTATGTCTAGTTTAAATGTGAAACTACATCCAATGACCAACATTGTATTAAATTGTAAAAATATATTCTAAATATACTTTAAAACCACTCAAATTGATAATTTATTACTATTAATTATTTCGATTAAAAAAAGTTGTTTTTAATTATAATTTAGTAATTTTCACTATTCATCAGAATATGAAAGTTATCCGAAAAGTACCAAAATTTCACCTTAGGCTAAGTTCGATACTCCGAATCAAAAAAATAAAGTTCATTTTGAAAAATAAGATTTACTGGATTTCAAAAAGTGGTTATTACTATTCATAACGGCTAGTTTTAATAATATTTTTATAGCATATCGTTGTTTAGTGAAACTCGGTATTGCGTACTACACACGCTATCGAGGAAGGTCGCGATTGCGTGTAATGCAAGTCAAGTCAAGGATGTGTGTTGTGCAAGCTCCTTTTGGTGTAGCGTACAACACAAGACATTAATAAAATTAAAAAGAATATTTTTTTTTATAAAATCTTGGGCTGTTACATTCTACCCTCCTTAAAATGAATTTCGCCCTCGAAATTCGTCGGGGTTATAAATGGTTTACTATTTGAAAGTTTCTTTAATAGAAACCCACATCGTAAAAGGGAATACCAAAACATGGCTTTAAAAACTAAAGTATGAAATGTAATGATTACCCAAATAAACTAATCACTGGGTTTCCACATAGGTGAAAATATGGATATGGAAGAGAAATCTAACCATCATGTTCTGATGGAGAGTGGTAGAGAACATGGCTATGGAAAATCCAGTAATCACAAATCCATAAATTTGTGACGATCTAAGGTACCATCTGATTCATCAGGTATAAGATCACTAGGACAACATTTTTGGTTTTCAAGATCATTTCCCTAAAGTTGAAAATTTGAATTAGAATAAATACTTACTTTATTTTGGTACAATCTCACTGTTGTTCGTGCCTTTAACAATTTCCACTTCATCTCTTAAATAAATGAAGTTGAATTTGTTATTCGTGAAGTGTTAGCAGATCATGTGATAGAATGACGGGTCATTCCATCTGTCTCAAAAGGTTAGCAAAATTTATATACATAAGTCGATCTATAGTGGGATTAATCATATATGGTTCCTAAAATGGACTTATACTTCATATATCATACTGATTAATATAATAAAACTAGTTTCTACTAAACAGGGACTTCCTGTAGGTCAGTGGTAGGCGATAAAGGCCAGTCGCACTTCGGTTGTGGGTTCGATTCCTACAGCCTTGTCCGAAGCGATGGGCTGTCGCTCGTCCTGCAGGTTGTCCCTTTTTCAAAAACTACGTTACTATAACATCCCATCAATAATATCGAAAATCTTCTATCCTTAAACAATACTAACTTATGTCCAACATAATTCAGTCTAATCTTTAGGCTTATACATAATACTGCAGTCCACTCTCATAATATAGTGACAACGATTACCAGAGATTTAATACTGTCGTTGATCCCCACATATCATAAGATATGTCTTGTTGGTCACATTCCAAACATTCAAAGTCCTTAATCGTGTATTCTCTTGAATACCTTAGTGAAAACATGAGTGCAGTTAAAAGTTAACACTTTCCACATACCAAAATCCTCAAAATTCTATATACTCAAACCATGATATCACTTAGTCCTTATATCAATCATGAGCTCATGAATACTATCAAACATTTAATTTTCTCCTTATCCCTTCATTATGCGCATATCATCTACATTCCAAAAATATCTGAATAACCTTTCATGGATACTGGTAACATTAATCATACACTTTCAAAACACAAGGAAAGACAACAGTGTAACAATCCATAGATGTCTCTTTATTCCAAAATTACACATGATAAACATGTAATCATTCCACTACATTCTCAAACCATTGACCGAGCTTCAAAAATTCTTTCATCTCACATATCATTTGTAGTCTCTTCATCATCATCCACATAAATACTACCCATATGACCATACTGATTCTCTTCATGAGTCTTTCCCTTAGGGCATTTGTTTGCATAATTCCCATACATTCCACATTTAAAACACTTAACCATTTTTGATGTCGTAGCAATACCATTATCCTCATCCATGGTGTTAACCGACCCTTTTCCTTTGCACTTACTTGCTTTGTGTCCTTCTTTTCCACACCCAAAGCATCTTCCAGTTCCCTTGAAACATTCTCCTTTATGCCTCTTCCCACATGATTTACATAGGGGAAATTGAACTTTCTTTCCTCTATGATCATCATGAAACTCCATCTTTCTCTTATTAGCCGAGTCAGGAAACTTACCAAATTTTACTTTATTGATCATATTATGAGATTGCTGATTCGGCATAATAATTATGTTTGGACTTCCAAATCCCATTTCATTATGAAGAATATCATTCCATTGTCCATCATATCCTCCATTATCGTGAATCATCTTGTTTCCAACGATTTTCTAAAACCCCAACAAAAAATAGTGTTAGAGGGAAAAAAATTCATAATAAAGGGGGAGTAACTTCAATATCTAACATCTTAGGTTTAATCTAATATCATTACCATAGTTCTAGGACTATATCCTATACGTATACTTATCCTTAGGGACATCCCTAGACATACCTTAGAAATATCTCTAGGGATCTCACTAACGTTTTCGCGTCCTAGTTTCCAAAGGTTGACTAAACCTTTCCACTGATACCAACTGTAGAGACCCGTATCTTGACGTACATGGACATTACATTACTTTTGCGGAATACTTAATACATAGCAAAAATATACAAACAAGGATCGTAATAGTTTAGTGTCTTTGGAAACTCGGATCGTAATCTTCTAAACGTGGTGAAAGATCTTCAATATATCCCACAAAGATCTTCCCTTTTTTTTACCTAAAACCTTTCTTTATATCCTGGGGAAAAGAAAACATAAAAGGGTGAGCTCAAATGCTCAGTAAGGGTAAACAAAAGAAATATCAATCACATCATATACATAAGAACATAGCTTTTGGAAATCTTAACCTGCAAAAGAGCTCATAATATCATAACGTGGGATAAATCATAGAAGTGAAAATGAAATAATAACTTAAAACATTACTCATTGTGGCATACACACATAATCATAGAGAATCATTTCTTGTTAGTCAAGACTCATTGCCAAGACTATCTTAGTGGACAAAGTCCCTTTCTGAATCGAGTAATCCTCGTTTCAGTCCTGTTTCACTGAACCGGTATAACCTTCCATTCCAGCCATGTCTATCTCATGAGATATAAAATCTTTACCCAATGCATTGGAGGGAGATATAGGTCCCACCCATCTCTTAATGAATCCTTTCTTATGTGTGCCACAAAATCATAAATCATACATCATTTCATAACCCATGTAATAAAAATGGGATTCTTAAACAACATGACATCATAAAACCATTCATATAAGATAAAGGAATTCATAAACATAATTCCATCACAACATAGTCAAATCAATGTAAAAATATGGATAGAAACAGAACCCTTTATTATCTTAGATGGAAAATAATTTTGATAAAACACTTGAATTGAATTCTTGAGGAAAATATCCTTTCTTCTTAAAAATCAATTTCTTTTCACAAAACATCATGCAATTTTAAAAGAAAGAAATTTTATTGAAAATAGTCATGAAATCTTTTAGAGTAATCTTCATGAAAATAAGGCTTCATAAAACAGTAGAAATCCGTTCGTGCCGTATAAGTTAAAAAAAACATTCTTTTTTACTTTTGTCGGAAAAGTCAAAAAGTACCTCGTACGGAAAAACGACAAAAGATTCCTTTCATATTCTTTACTAAAAACTCACCTAAGGGTAAAATTGGATTTAAACTACTGCAAGTGGATGGAAACAATATTTCATATTGAGGGAACATGGATGTGGATGATAAAATACACCCCAGTAAATACTTACGAATAAACAATCTCGGATAAAAATGAGATTGTGATATTTCCCTTACCTTAGGTCCAATTTGCTTTGTTCGTGTCCGAAGCTCCTGTATAATGGTTTAAATAATGTTATTCACTTATTCCAGAATCATACATATTGATATGAGATCATATATGGTCATATTATTAACTTCTTGTTAGTAATATTTCATTGTTACTTGTTACTCGGGTCTTTATAACTTTTTGTTCTTATGCGTGTTTTGTTGAATAAATTCTTATTCTTATCTTTAGGTTATAGATAATTCATTTCCAGAATGGTATTAGTGTAGTATATACCATATTCATTCATTCAATTCATTTATATAATCATTATGAAATGAAGATCATGTAGAACGAATCGCATCACATCGTGGAGACGGTATTCCGTACGTACGCACGAGTGATGATATCGTTCCTATGATCGTGGAATTGTATTGGAGTATATATATATATTATTTCAGTATCAATATTACTTAATAATAATCATATATAGTTACTCATTACACCATTATACCCATCCTTTTAAGGTGATGGTGGAAAATAGATTACACCACGGCGTGGAGACGGTATTCCGTTCGTACGCACGCGCGATGATTTCATTTTTCCGTAGGATGGATAGAAGGTGAATTAGGGTTGTTTCATATTTATAATAACATATCAGTATTTAAGTAATACTGATGTTATTACTTTATCATGAAACAACTAAAGAAGAAGAAGTTGAAGAAGAAAGAAATTGAAAAGATCGGTAATGGATATTACCTCTTCTTTGGAACGCCTCTTTGAATCCTCCACTTAAGGAACTAAGAGTGGTCTTTGGAGAAGACCAGGACCTCTAGGACTATTCTATGGAAGTGGAGAGGAGGAAATGGCAGGGGTTGGCCGAGCTTGAGTGCTCAATTTGGTGTGAGGAGGAGGGGGAGGAGGTGCCCTTTTATAAGGGAGGAGAGGGGCACCTTAGGAATTCTTAAAAATATTAATTTATAATAAATCTAACCCCACTTAAAAACCTCCAAAAATGACTCATATTCGAAGATTAGATGAGATAGGGTTGTAATCTCATCAAACAATCAAATTTAGACATGTTTGGATCTTATTTTAAACCTTATCAATTAGATTTAACTCTAAGTTAAATAATTTGACTTTTACCGTGTCTTTTTGTTTGCTTTCACTATATGGTTAATACACGTACTATAACATGCCAAACGAACCCCAAATTGTTTATTATTAATATATATATCCTTATTTAAGTCATTTGGCCGAACCTTAGATTTTTAGGAATAAAATAAGAATTAATAATATAATATTTGATTTAAAAACTATTTTGTGTCAATTTTGACACTATTTGATATATGATTTTTGTGAAAGTCATAACAGAATTAAATGTTCGAACCAAGTTGATTAAATCAACATTAATATATCATAGTAACCTATAAAATTAGTGGAATTCATAAAAATTCTCAAATTACATTTATTTTGGTGTTTATAACATCAATTATGTCAATATTTCATAAATAAGATAATTACTGCATCATCTTTGTGTCATAAATTAATTAACTTATTTGATGTCTAAAATTTACAAATAAAATACCATTATGTAGGAAATCTTTTTAGATTTCTAATGAATATTTATAGTCGAATTTATCTTATGCATAACCCCATATTAAAAATGATTTACTTATTAAACTTTGATTTTAACTATTTTAACCTTTCTTTAAATAAATTAATAATAAATGTCCTAATCTAATCCAAGTGGGCCTAAATGGTCATATTTTATTCCTAAGTTTGTTTTTGGTCGAATTACACTTGTCCAATAGAATTAGGACATGTGTTAGGGTAATAGTAATATCATATTTACCCTTAGTTACCCTATTTACTATTAACTGCGGTAAAAATAGTAAAAAGTTACTATTCACCAAAAAATTATTTTTATCTCATTGAACCACATTTTAGTCCTTGATATTAACCGTGTCTCTCGGATTTTCGAAATTCCATTCACAGAAGCGGTAAAATTAAGTTTTATGTAAAATTCAGTTTTTAACCTACCACTTAGTAGTTTCACTATTCATCAAAAATTGATGTTTTTCAGAACAATGCCAAAAATTCATCCCAAGCTATATTTCATATTCCGAATTCAAAAATGAAGTCTATTTTACCAAATTCATAACATAAAAGTTGCATTAATTAATTTTATAATTAAATCCCGCTGTTAAAACAAATAGCGTGTTTTTAAGAAACAATATCTATCAAAAGATTGACACTTGTTTATGTCTAGTTTAAATGTGAAACTACATCCAATGACCAACATTGTATTAAATTGTAAAAATATATTCTAAATATACTTTAAAACCACTCAAATTAATAATTTATTACTATTAATTATTTCGATTAAAAAAAGTTGTTTTTAATTATAATTTAGTAATTTTCACTATTCATCAGAATATGAAAGTTATCCGAAAAGTACCAAAATTTCACCTTAGGCTAAGTTCGATACTCCGAATCAAAAAAATAAAGTTCATTTTGAAAAATAAGATTTACTGGATTTCAAAAAGTGGTTATTACTATTCATAACGGCTAGTTTTAATAATATTTTTATAGCATATCGTTGTTTAGTGAAACTCGGTATTGCGTACTACACACGCTATCGAGGAAGGTCGCGATTGCGTGTAATGCAAGTCAAGTCAAGGATGTGTGTTGTGCAAGCTCCTTTTGGTGTAGCGTACAACACAAGACATTAATAAAATTAAAAAGAATATTTTTTTTTATAAAATCTTGGGCTGTTACAGGGTCGGGACCAATGGTTGTTGGGATTGAATCTCAGGGAGGCTTCCTACGTACCTTGCCTTTTCAAGGATCAAAGTCCACATAGTTCGGGATGGTTTTTGTGAACCGACGTGAAGTGCATTGGGAAAAATGGTTGTTGTTCTGGAACCCCGGGGAGGCTTCCTACGTACCTTTCTTTAGAAAGGATCAAAGTCCACATAGTTTGGGATGGTTTTGGTGAACCAACATGAAGGGGTCGGGACCAATGGTTGTTGGGATTGAACCTAAGAGAGGCCTCCTATGTACCTTTCAATAGAAAGGATCAATGTCCACGTAGTTTGGGATAGTTTTGTGTGGGTCTTTCACTATAGGCTACCGAGAGGTGATGTCATGGTCGATGCTTACTCTAAGCCCGCATGAGTCATGCTCGATATGAGAAACAAGAGGTAGTAGAGACCTAGAGACCACATCATGAAAGGTGTGTCTATGGGAAGTGGGATGGGGATTTCACGTGATTAGCAGCCCAAAGAGGAAACTGGGGCTTACACGTGGCTAGCAACCCAGGGATATGGAGATTGGGACTTACTCCAGGATGGAAGCCTGGGCAACGACAAAGCCCAATGGGAAAGGGACAAGGTAACGAAGGTTCTTGTACCCCCCTCACCTCTAGTCTCTGGCACGAATGAAGAAAGGAGGTATAGGGGCACTACCTACCACATGAAAGGCTAGGGGATTACACCACGATTGTTGCCCTTTCCCTGCAAAAAGATGATGTTCCTGCAAAGAGGATCTAATTCGATGTTAGGATGATTTCACTCCCATGGAGACGAACAGGAATAGGGAATGTCTAAGGTGGGGCACCCCACGTGCGAGACACAGGGCAAGACCACAGTCTAACGTCATGTGCTGGGGATGATGGAACTTGGTATTTTAACGTCATGCAGCTCGGACGAGGCGAGTTCACTTAGAATCCCCTAGGACATACATGACTGATACCTGCCTGTCCTTGGGTGAGGGAAGTCATCAGAAATACCATTGTGTTGGGGTGTCATGGAGTGATCCACTGAGGGGTCCATGTTATCCTAGATATTCGAAGAAGCAACAATCGTTAGCATGTCAATGCGAAGAAGCATAAGGCGATGTAACGCAACGGGAAGCGCCACCCAAGGGACTTTGAAGTTACTTCGTACAAGCCTAGATTTTCATACGAGAGAAGTGTGTGTAATGTAGATGTTTTGAGCATAAGAAGACCCAAAGATGATTCTCTAAATAGGACATTGAACACATGGTAAAGAGCACGTCCAAGGAGGGCGTGTTGCACGAAAATAGTGCAGTGCACAGAAAAGGTCATGTGAGCGGAAAGGATGTTTTGCGCACAATTAAGGAGGTTTGAGCGCAACTGGAGCAGTTGCAGGCAAAAGGCTGAGTGAGTGGAAATGAACGTTTGGGCGCAATATAGGAGGTTTGCACCCAATGGGGGTTGAGGTTTTGCATACAGATGGAGGAGTTTGTGCGAAATAGGCCCATTGGGTGATGACTTGGGTGAGGGTCAAACCCAAGTGGTCCCGCATGAAGGCAGACCCCTGAGAGTCCTGTTGCGAAAAGTCGTGTTCCTATAAGTCATCTATTTCATGAAGAAGAGGTAAATTTGGCACAGAAGAGATGGTATAAATTCTTCATCCATCGGTAGAGGAAGGGGCACCCTTTTAATTATAAGCACTTGGGGTCATTGGGTCCGTACGAAAGTTGACCGGCACGGAAACCCTGGTCCTAGTGTTAGTGGCGCAGAAGCTTTCGTGTCCACATGGAAAAATCCTCCGGTGTTGGCAGCATAGAAGATTCCTCATCTGTGTGGAAAACTCTTTCCGGTCAAGCAGTTTTTTTTTGTGCGGAAAAGTTATTTTGTGCGCACGCCAGGGATTTTTTGTGTAGCCCTTTGGTTCCTCCTGGAATTGTCCGCCGAGTTGAAATATTCCTTCACTTTATCCAAGGATGTATTCATTATTCCTTAAGAAGATTTTAGCTTCTGCAAATGCCCCCCCGCCCTCGAAATTGGATCTGTGAGGGGAAGTAAAGGTCATATTCTGAGGGAAACGCTGAGACGTCCAATCTCTTGAAATAAGTGTGTGTAAAACTATTTTAGTTTCACATAAACCGTTTTTCACTCATGTAAAAACCACGCATCACGCCTATAAAAACCCATGGGGTCCCATATACGGTAAATATTTTCTTGTGTGACAATCTCAAAGCTCTCATGTGTGGAAAATATCCTTTTATTTTGTGCGGATTCTAACATCCGTTGAATGTAATCTCCCATATTTGGTCATTCTTTTACGTGCAGGGTTGGCTTTTTCGTGCTGCTTCTTCCATTTTTCGCACCAGCTTATGGTATTTCGCACCAATTGCTGGTTTTTTTGCGCACCATACCAACCTTTTTGTGTGGGATACTTTGGAATTTCTAAAATAATACAGCTTCTAATCATGGTGATACTGAGAGAGAAGCAACATATGCTTCTCAAAGGGCTAAGATGGTTGTGAACCTTGATGTTTATAGTGCCTAGAAAGTTGTGTCCAATAACCAAACTCTCTTGAACATGTTGAACCCATCCCAGAAAGAGTATGTGTTGCCTGACAACCTACCAATATGGGACTTCGGTGTTTTAGAGAAGGTACATGTGCCAGGGTTTGAAGTCGATACGCTGTAGTCATGGGTGACTCGTGAGGATGATCTCCCCCGATATATCATTACTAACTGTGGTCATCCTACTAGAGAAACCAAGCACATGGATGTTTATATCCTGAACCCCAAGACCAGAACCATTTTGGGAAGTGAGTCGGTCGTGGAGGATTCTCCATCCCATTATGCAAGTACCTTTCAATAGAGTATCCCCGATAAGACTAAAGGCTATCTGGAGGACTGGGACTTAATGTTTGGAGGTAATTTTATAATTTAGTGGGCCTAGTCATATTGGGTATGCCAATCGTGTGATCAGTTTGGAGGAGAACTGTGATACATTGGGATATTCGAGGCAGTGTGGACGTCGCAGTTCCATTTCTACCTCCAGCAAGAACTCAAGATTGAGTTTTTTACCCGGTGGTCCCCTGATACCAACACCTTCCATCTCCACCATGGGAAGGTTGGTATCAGTCTTTGGGAAATTAATTTCATTGGGGGCTTCCCTTTGGACAGGCATCAGTACGATGAATTTCTTCTAACGGGGAACATCTGGGGAGACAGGTCGTGGAATCTCATCCTAATATGGAACCAATTGGAGCTGGCCAAGGAGAGGATGGGGGTCAAGGACTTTCTAAAAGACATTTCTTACTCAAATTGGTTCCACCTATTTCTTAAGAAAGACCTGAATATCAATATGTCGGGGCGGGGAAGACGGTGTCTGGTCGCAGCATAGAGGAGAAAAAGAGGATCATACTGGAGGATCCTGGAGGCGGGGGAATATCAATCCTGGGACTTTAGTGTGAATGAGATCTAGGACTCAAATGTCTGGTACATCATATTTCTTGCAACCTTCTTATGTGGGAGGATATTTCTAGTAAGGGACACAAGGATGGGAGTTCGTCCTGCAACATTAGAGATGGCTGACATTATGGCATCCAACCAGAGGTTTTATTTGGGAATCCCTATGCTGGCCCATCTGTACGCCATCCTAGGGTGTATTTCGAGAGGGGATTCACTGAGAAGTATTTGTGGTCATTTCCAAATCCTTCATAGCTAGATCGCATCTCACTGTACTGGATACACCTTCCCTAACTCTATTCGTCCCCCAGGAAATGGTCTGTGGCCTTTCTTATTGAACATTGTCGGGGTCATGTCATTGATGCTCAATGAAGAGCAGGTAAGGATTAGGATCAGAAATCACACAAATTTTACATTTAGACTATTCCCCACCCCGGCTGGCCAGAGGATAGACAGTTGTCAAGGATCACTAAAGTAAAGGGAATACTTACAGAGCATTATAGGTGGGGTACTTGTGGCCTGGGTCGATGGGAAGATTCTTTGTGAGCCTTACGTGCCATCATGATTTTCTAGGTAGTTTGGATGCCTCCAGCAGATGCCAAAGAAAGTGTATATATAGGTCCATGAGGAGAGGCATCCCTACGTTCTTCGCCAAATGTGGTTGATTTTTATAACTTACGGCTCTGGAAAATCCATTAAATTTCCCCCCACCATAGTTAATGTTGTCATTTTGATAAAATATGCCAAACATTGGGTTGTGGAACACCCTTAAGGGATTCTGTTAAAGAGAGTCTGACGGCTCGAGGTGTCCTGTGTAGATCCTGGGCAGTGAGAGAGAAGACAAGGCACCATCGGGGAGGAAAGGTCGGGAGAAAGTTAGTCAACTGGGCCAGGGAACGTCGGGACTATAGCAGCAGAAACGTCACATGGTGTGGTTATGCCTTCATCATATGGGGGGAGAGGGGCTCCTGAAAAACCTTGAAAAGAAGTCAGGGAGCTTCCTAGGAAGCATATAAGGTACCTACTTCAACCTTATGATGATACAATCTTCCCTTCACCGTGGTCATCCTGGTTGACCCTGCGATAGTAGATGAGCACCGAAGCCCTTTGGAAAAATATAGGACATGACGGAATCCAGCTCCCAGAGGTCTGACTCATTAGGATTGATGACAAGGTGAACTTCCATCATCGTCACACATATTTGACGGCCATGGAAAACTATGCATGATAGTGGGGTTAGTGTGAAGAAACACCTCTCCTGGTGAAGGTAATTCTTTGATAGGATCATTATCCAGAAAGAATGTCATTTGAGGAAGATGACATCAATGAGGAGCTAGAGGGAAGTGAGTTAGGAGAAGAAGAAGAGGGAGAAAAAAGGTAAGAAGTAATAGAGGAAGCCGGAGAGGAACTTGGAGGTGAGGGTATCATGAGACAGCCCATCCAGTGAGTCCCCGAGAGAGTGGAGAAATTTTTGGCTCCAACATGGAAATAGTTGAGTTACTCGAGGTATGCATCAATCCTCATCATAGCCTTTCCTATTTTCATCATTCTCAATTATCAAATGGTTTTTTTATCTTTCTCAGACATATATGGGAGCTCGTCAAGGAGCTCCATCCGGAGGGGGTAGGATGCACCAATGGAGCAAGGTGAAGAGCCAACACCCATCATTGAACTGACAAGTGCTGAAGGACCTCCTACAGTGATGGATCATGTAGCAATTGAATCACTGGAGGCTGATGCTTTGAACTCTTGTATGTTTAGACGACTGAATTTTTCATCGGAGAGCTCAAATGATCAGGGTGTTCATTTTTTGTGATGTAATCATATCATTGGAGGATTGATAGGCCTCTGAATCTAGAAAATTCGTAGATTCCTCAATGGAAAATGCACCGACCCACTCAAGACCCACTTCTCAAACCGAGTCGGCCCAGACACTTGGTGAGCAAAGGGCAGTAGAAACCGGTGATATCAATGTCGAAACAGGGTCTGAAGCTGGTGGGGGTAAAGTTTTTGGGACTGAGGGAAGAGAGTAAGGCCTCACACATGTTCAAGAGCCTAATCCCTTGGTAGGACTACCAAAATAAGACCCTATAGGTGATCTCTTGACTGCTTTCCCTGACTATCGGCCTGCAAACCCTGAGGAGATGGATGAGTCTGATTTGGAAGCAACTGATGAGAGCCAGATGAAGCGACATAAGGGGTGGAAGTGTATCAAATTCTTCCTAGGTCAGCCACAGGTAGAATGGATAAAACATATGGTATCACTCCGCACCTAGTTGCACTTTATCTACACTACAGGGGTTGATTCTCACCATCTTCATCTAAGAGTTTGTGACTACATGGCTGAGAATATATTGGGGAATAGAAAATGCTCCGACATTGCCCGGTGCCAAAAATAGTTATCAAATACCTAGTAATTTCTGAAGGATGAGGTGGAGGTCTCACACCTTGAGGAGAAAATGAAATAAAGGGAGGTATTCATTACAAACTACTCTGAGCTCATTGGGAAACTGAGAGCCCAGCTGGCGGATTCCTAGGAGCAGATAGTGGAGGCGAGTCACCAAATGATTGAGCTTCAAATTAAACTGGTGCATGTATAGGCTAGGGATAATGATCTGCGCTCTATGGACACTAATGAAGAGAAGGGTCATAGTGGGTAGGAAGAAATGTTCTAGGATATAAACCAAAGGGTGGAAACACTGGAGCAATTCATCTAAAACGTTGATCCTTAAAGGCCCTGTTTTGGCCGAACCTATAATCTTAGTATTGTTTTACTGCCTCTTGTTCTGAACTGCATGCAAGGATAGAATATTCACTTGTTTTTTCAGTTTATGGTTTTCCAACCATAATTTTGAAATAACTAGAAATTCATCCCTAAGCTCACGTGGGTCATGCCTGATTTGAGAAACTAGGGATGGTTGCATCGTCACTTCGTTTGATTGTGGTAACACCAACCAAATTTCGAGCATCTTGGGTATAAATGACCCATCAGGGCTCCTGAGAAGAAAGGGGGTGGCCTAACTGGAGAATGAAGCTCTCGAAATAGTCTAACTATCACCTTCACAATGTACTCTAGTGTACTAGAAGGTTAATGCCAGTGGAGTTGGAATTGGTCCAAACATAGGGCAGTGGAAAGTGTGAATCACGATACCCAAGATTAAGAACATTGTAGGGATGGCGTGATAATGAAGGATAACTATTGACCATGTTCAAAACACATTACCCTTATTGTGTTAGCCAGAAACGGAGATAACAAATGAGGGTCGACCACTGACCAGGTTCAAAACATGGGGCCTGACTCAAAATTTCATCCATTAGTCTTCTGAAAAGTTATCCCAGGATATTAGGTGATCCATTGGTTGAGCATATATACTATTAGGGGGATTCATTAGACATGAAAGAGGACATGGGTACAAATAAAGGGCACACAAAACATGGAGGGAGGAGTGATAGGTTGTTTGAATGGATTTCAACACTCCTGAAATTACACCACCATGGTGAAGACATGTTAGGTGGGAGCATTGGTCTGATCTGGGATCAATCCTACTTCCAAACAGGATCTCTCTAGTAAGGACCTGGAATGCCTTGTAGTTCTATGTCCTACCAATAAAGATAAACATGTAGTTTAAATGTCATACAGTGAAAATGGTGTACACTGTTTAAAGGTCATACTATCTGGACCAAGGTCGGGGCTGAGGGGCCAGAAGGTTTAATCAACCTCAGGCTGGGCCCAAGGAAAAATGCATGGGCATCACTACGTATCTCATAAGGATGAGAATCAAACCAAACATAGTTCTTTATAACATTGTGGTCAGAGACCAATGCTGATAGGGGGAATCCTCTCTGGTGACGAAACTGATGCACCCCATAATTATTACAGGGCATCCTGAACTTATTCAATGTAGAACTTCAGTTTAGTGTCATGCGTTGAGGACATGGCTACCTAGAAAAGAAATTTATACCGATGTACCTACCCCAACATGAATGAGGACCATAAAAGTCCAAGACACACCACACGCACTCAGAAAACTCCTTCGGTCAAGGGGTTAAAGGTGAAAACTGGGCTGGGCCCGAGACAGGTTGTCTTGGCATTCCTACATATCCCATGAGAATGGGAATCAAGCCATACGTAGTTCTGAGAGTGAAATTTAACATCATGTGGGACCATGAAAAGAACGTGTGGCATGGTTGCACTAGTACACGTCCTACCAAAACCCACGTGATTCATGGTTTATGTGGGAACAAGGAGTAGTGATAGGACTTTCCTAGCATAGGGAGGCACAGGTTTGGGGCAATGGGACATTGGGTGAATGATGTGACAATAATTCTGAGTGACCTACTTAACACACCTAGATGTGTGAAGGGGTAAAGCCGAATTTGTTGGAATTCTACTTGAATGTAAGGAAGTGGAAAAATGTGAATCATGACACTCAGGATGTGGGACAACAATGATGGTGGTGTGATGATAGGGGATAACTATTGATCATGTTTAAAACATAGAATCCATATTGCATTGGCTTGGAATGGGGACAGATAAATGGGGTTCAACCGCTGACCATGTTCGAAACACGGGACCTATCGTGAGTGTCGTCTGAGGTCCTCAGGGACGTTGGGCCAGGATAGTAGGTAAGCCAATGTGGCATGAGACCAGGCCATAAAGGGGGTCCCTTCAGATGTGGAAGAGGATTGAGGATTCAAATAATGGGATCGCGAGGCTTAGACATGGAATGAGGGAATGTACCTTTGAAAATTCCACACTTCGGTCACTTGTCATAATGTATTTGATTACGACAATAAGATGTATTAGATAGGGAGAGATGAGTCACTTTCCAAGGACAAGGGTCCTGGGGTTACACGCTTCCAGCTTAAGGTCGAAGGATGGGCCATTAAGGGGGGTTTGATTTAACGGACTGTGGGCAGGGTGGCGATGTAGCTGAACCTGACGTGTAGTTCACATCGGGAGATCTTAGTTTAGGGTCATAGAACTCGGACCAGATTGGGAAAATACAAGGGAGGAACATGGTGGGGTTTTTGAAAAACCCAACATGAATGAGAACACAAGAGGTACCCACCACACCACTTGTTCCCAAAAGAGTTCGGGCCAAGGGGATGGAAAGAGGGGGCAGGATTTTAGATTCCTAGGGTTGGACCCAAAGACAAGATGTCCGGGTGTTCCTATATATCCCATGAGGATGGTAATCAAGCCATACGTAGTTCTAGAAGATGTTGTGTAGTTTAAAGTCTTGCAGCAAGGACGTGGAGTGGTCTTATTTTATTGTCATAAATCTCAGACCATAGATGGAATTGAATGAGGGAGACATGTAGTGAAGTAATTACTAAACCTGACGTGAATGAGGACCAAAAGAGTTCAAGCCACAATATGCTCCTAGGAAACTTTCTAGGTCGTGGGACCAAAAGTGAAGGTTAGGCTGGGTCCGAGGAAAAGTTCTTAGGCGTTCTTACATACCCCATGATAATGGGAATCAATCCATACATAGTTATAAAAGATGGCATGGTAAGGTGTCCGTGTCAGGGATAGGTCGTGCAGGTCCGGCCATCGTACCAAAAGAAGTAGTATTTGATAGATCTTGTTTGTCTTTTAGGATGACTGTGTTTTTTTGTGAAGTGATGGACCTAGGATGGTGAGTCTAGGTGTCTCCATAAGAAGAAAGTTGTATACAGGTGTTGACAAATGGTATTGTGGGTGACTGACACCAAACATGATTCCCCTTCAAGTGAGGACATCACAATGTGGTGCTGTTTTTTATTTGTGGCCAGGATGATAATGTTACAGATTAGGGCCATGCGATAGGACCAACCCCTATAGTTTAACATCTCGCAGTACATATGCAACAGTTTAAAGTCACATGGGACTAGGCATATACAAGAGAAACGAGGATCAAGAGGGGATGTGCATGGCATGATATAACATACCTGATGTGAATGAGGATGAGGTCCACATCACACCGTGTGCGATTCCAGGAAAGTAACCTCCAGCCAAGGGGCCCAATTTTTTTTTAAGAATATAAGAAATGAGATACTTGCTCCCTGAAGGGGAGTGCGTGGCGCAGCTCTAGAAAACCTAACATGAATGAAGTCAGGAGTCTATACCACACCACACACTCCTAGATGAGAAATTCGGCTAGGGGGAGTGAAAAGGGTTGTGGGACCTCGAACAAGGGTGTCCCGGATGAATATAGACACATGACCCTTTATGCACGTAATGTCATACCAAAGCTCCTAATCCCAGGTGAGTAATGATCGATGTGGGAAACAAGGCATAAGATCAGGCTCTCCATAACATATAAGAGTATGGAAATGAAGGAAAAAGATTAGTCATGGTATGTCCCGACCAGATCAATACTCCCATCCAAGGTGGATAGGAGTTTCAAGAGGTAGTAGGACAAAACTCAACCACTGCACCCAAAATTTGGGATTTGTGGGGGTGGAGAAAATGATGGAGGATAGATTTTGACTGTATTCAAAACACATCATCCATATCGTGTGACCTGAAATGGGAATGACAAATAAATGTCGACCATTGACCATATTCGTAACATGGGACTTATATTGATTTCTTGTCTAAAATTCTTGAGGGCATTGTCCTGAAATAGTTGGAGAGCCTTTGGCCCAAAAATCCATGCCATTTGGAGGTCCTTTTGGATGTTAAGGGTGATGGATACCCAAAAATGGAGAGGATGAGTAGATCATGAATATGCCTATGAAGTTTAACGTCATGAAGGACAAGACTCAAGAGGAGACCTTAGAGTTTGGGGCTGGGCCTATGGACAAAATTTTTGAGCAGTCATATATTTACCATAAGGATGGGAATCAAGCCATATGTAGTTCCTGAATGTCATGCAGTTTAGCATCGTGTGGTGAGGATGTGGGAGGATAGAAGAATGAGGGAGGGTACATGGTGCGATCATCATAATCCTAAAATGAGTGGGGCCAAAGGGGCCCACACAAAACCATGAGGGAGCTTCCAAGAGAACTATACCCAGGGGGATAGTCAAAGGGGAATTTGGGAGATGGACTCGAGATAAGGTGTCCAAGCATTCCTACATATCCCACGAGTGTGGGAATCATGACATACGTAGTTCTTGAAATGATGTTTAACGTCTTGCAGGATGAGACAATTTAAGGTTGTGTAAGACCCTTACAGTTTAAGGTCATGCAGGACCAGATAGTTTAGGGTTATGCCAGACCATAATGTAGTTTAGGGTTGTACTGGACTATACAGTTTAACATCATGTGAGATCGTAAAACTCTGGAAAAGTATTTCTTGACAAACTTGGCATTGGTGGGAGGAGATATACGCTCACCATCCATAGTAACCAGGGAGTATGTGCCATTAGAGTAAACCTTGTGAATGATGTAAGGTCATTCCCATTTGGGCTCCAACTTGGGTGGTTTCCTTCTAGGTATCATTGGTGTTCTTAGGTCCAAAACCATGTCTCCTTGGAAGAAAGAGCAGAGGAAAACCTTCTTGTTGAAAACTCTAGATATCTTGTTCTGATGCCTTTCCAGATTGTGCAGGGCATAAATCCTGTTCTCTTCGAGCAATTCCAACTCATCCAGACATATTTCAGCTACCTTATCTGGCACTAGCTGATCATATAAAACTATGCACAATGAGGGAAATTGAATCTTGGTGGGAAGGATGGCCTCTATTCCGTACACCAGAGAATATGGGGTCACCTGGGTGGAATTACGAGCCGTCGTCCGATAGGACCAGAGGGAATTGGGGAGCCTCTCCAGCCATCTCCTCTTGTTCTGACCAACCATTTTCTAAAGAATGCTAGAGAGTTTTTTGTTGAATGCCTCGATCTATCCATTTTCTTGCACATGATAACAGGAGGTATGGTTAGAACAAATGTTTTACTTAGCATACAATTTATTTATCACAGCTACCTGAAAGTTCGTGCCATTATCGGTGAGGACCGTGTGAGGGACTCCAAATCGGTAGATGATGTTGGAGCTCACAAAGTCAATGATGGAAGGAGACTTGACCTCCTTGATAGGGACAACCTCTTCCCACTTGGATAATAAATATGTAGTGGTTATTATGAACCTACACTAACAAGGTGTTGCCAGCAGATACGGTCCCATGACATCGAGTCCCCAAAACGCAAAGGTCCAAGATTACTTGGTAGTGTGGAGAGGTTCTGGTGCACGATGCATAAATTTTTCATTAATTTGGAATGCATGGAAACTTTTGGAGAACTTTATGTAGTCATGGATCATGGAGGGCCAAAAATATCCCATTCTCCAGATCTGGTGAGATAGTTTTGGATAGGTATGATGAGCCCCGCAGGAGTCTGCATGAACCTTCTATATAACTAGAGAAAACTCAACTCCTTGAATGAAATGGAGGATGACCACATCAAACCCACACTTTTAGAGGATCTTCTCAAAACCAGGACAACTCTAGATGGTAAACTCTAGCACGTGACAACGAATTCGCTCGTGCTCTACCCAATCTTCCGAGAGATTACCATTTTGGAGGTACTTAAAAAAGGAGGCCCTTAAGTCTTGAGTCAACTCAATCACTGCATCTGGGGGACCTGGAGGTCCTCACGTGGAAGTATTGGTGGTGAGGTGGCTTACTTGTGGGTTTTCATTGTCATCTGGAGTAACGGGAGCGATGACTCTCTGGTGTGACACATGGATAATTAAATCATCTTGTTCAGGGTCTATAAGTGATGCAGCTAGACTAGCCAAAGAATCAGCTCAACTATTCTGAGATTGAGAGACATGAGTGAATTTTGTCCAAGATAGGAAATAAGCCATCAGCTGGAGGGTGCATTCCAATAGTGGTATGATTTCTGGCTTTCTGAAAACATAGCCATCATTGATTTGGTTATTGACTAGTTTGGAGTCCCCTTTCACATGAAAATAGGGAACATCAATCTCAAGGGTCAGCTTGAATCTAGTAATGAGAGCCTATTACTCTACCTCATTATTGGTGTAGCCTTTTAACAACATGAATGAATACGACAGAATGGCTTGAGCTGGGGTAATGAAGGCAATACCTAGGACTACTTTGTTGAGCCTGGGGCCATCAATCCTTTTGTTGGTGGGGCTCCGGGAAGCACCATCAAAGTGTATTTTCCAGAATGGCATGGCTTGGTCTACCGAGATAATTTCCTCATCAAGAAAATCATGGTCCAGAGACTAGTTTTTCAGAGCTGGATGGGCGGTAAGGAAATCTGCCAATGTTTTCCCCTTAATAGATTTCTACATGATAAAAAAGATGTCAAACTGCAGGAGGATCACTTCTCATCGAGCCAGATGTCCTATCAACATGGGGTGGTTCACGATGCACTTTATCAGATCTACTTGGGATACTAGCTATACCTCATAGTGCTACATGTAATGTTACAATTTTTGGACTGCAAATACCAGTGCAAAGTAGCTCTTCTCGATAGAGGAGAATCTGGTCTCCATATCAAGGAGAATATGACTAAGATAGTAGAGACTATTATTTGTCCCCTCATTGTTCTTCTTGGTGAGAAGGGTGCTAAGATATCATTCTAGGGAAGTCACATAAAAGACCAGTGGCCTTCTAGAGATGGGTGGAATTAATACTAGTGGCTGTAGAAGTTACTGCTTGATTTCCTCAAAATCATTCAGATACTCTTCATCCCACTCGTAGATGGTTGCTTTTTTCATGAGATGTGAAAAGGGCTTACACTTGCCAGCCAAATTCATGATGAATTGACATATGTAGTCCATGTATCCTTGGAAACCTCTAATCATAAAGAGGTTTCTCTGAGGAGACATCTGATTGATGGCCTTGATCTTCTCCAGGTCGATCTTGATGCCCCTGTATTTGACAATGAAACAGAGGAACTTTCCAGAGGTGACCCCGAAGGCGCAATTAAATGGATTCATCTTCAGGTGATGGTAATGGTGAATCCAAACACTTTCTCAAGGTCTTTGAGATGGTCCTGATGCTTCCGAGATTCTACCACCAGATCATCCATGTAGCATTCCACTAGTGTTCCGAGAATCATCATAAATATGCGATGCATATCCCGCTGTTAGGTGGAACCCTCATTCTTTAAACTGAAGGTCGTGACTTGGTAACATAAAGTACCTAGTGGTGACCTGAAGGCTATAGACTCATCATCCTCATGGTCCATTCATATCTAGTTGTACTCTGAATACCCATCCATGAAGGAGAGGGCATGGAACCCAGCTGTAGCATCAATCAACAAATCTGTCACGGGAAGGTGAAAATCATCCTTTGGACACTGATGGTTGAGATCTCGGAATTCAATGCGGACTATGACTTGTTCATTATTCTTCCTGACTAGAACAATGTTTTCTATCCATTTTGCGTACTGTACCTCCTTAACGAAGTTAGTTCTGATGGTCATATCAACTTATGCCTAGACCATGGAACCATGAGAAGGGTGCATCTTTCTGGGAGGCTGCTTAAACCCGCGATGATTTACCGGGAGACTGAGGTGGTGGATGGCTACCTAAGAATATAGTAAAGGAATCTTATTATAACACCATGAAAATACATCACTATGTTGTTTAAGGAATTCCACATACTACTGTTTCTCCTCGAGGGATATGGCGGCACTGATCAATGTGGGTTTTGGGTCTGCCTCCCTATCGATGTTCACTTGTACCAATTCATCAACTGTGGTAGAAACACCCTCTTCAAAGGTAGGAGGAGCATCCTCTAAATCCCCTTCTTCACTTATAGAGTAGGGATCCCCAGCAGGAGGAGTTTCTTATGAGTCGGTAAATTCCGATGGGAGATTGGTGTTATCCTGAGCAGTGGGGGACACTATATCGGGGGAGTCCTACACTGTTGAAACCATAGTGATGAAAGTTGTTGATCTGATCCCATCTGGTCTTCAGACCAAGGTTCCACGCTTTATGATATCAAATAAATAGTGGCGCATTGACTTGAGCCGATTTATCCCAACCCAATGGAACAAGCAAGTATGGCGTATTGTTGTTGCCATGGGGTGGACATCCCGATACCTTATGGGAGTAGGGGGCTCTGGGATCACCAGAGCCGGATTCATGTAGGAGTAAGAGGTGATCTAATGGAGTCGCATAGACTTGGGAATGTGATCCCCCTTGTTCCAGAAATGATTAATCATTATCCCATGTCTGGGTTTGTAGCCTCAAATCGGTGTATTGGAAAGATGTAGGCATCATCTACATATGTCCACTGGTCGGTCACAGTCGTAGCATGCTCAGCCTCGTTAGACTAATCATCTTGTCTTTTCTCATGTAATAGTCAGAATCCAGATAGCGAGCTTCAAAAGAAGAAATGGGAGACGTGTCACCTTGGAGTATTCTCACTTGACTATTATGGGAGTATTTAAGTAACTTATGATATGATGAAGGGACCGTTGCATGCATGTGGAGCCATGGATTTCACATCAATGCATTGTATGTAGTGGCTTGGGATACAACCATGAACTCGGTGCTGGCTATCAGACTGCCGAACTAGGTTTTTAGGTGGATCTTACCAACCAGTGTATGTTCTGTCCTATCATAACCTTGAAATTTTAGGTCAGAAGGACTTAAATCATCCTTAGAAAACCCCAGTTTTCACAGTGTCTGAGCTGGAATTAGGGTGATCCTCAGAGCCTGTGTCGAAAAGACAACGACGAACCTCCACACCATTAAAATGTCCAGTGATGTATAGTGGGTGGACGCGCCCCAATATGTGAGAGCCTTAATCTTCTACAGAAAACTAGATAATAGATGGAATTCAGAATGGCCGACTACCTCGGCATGGAAGGCTTCTGCGGCTGCTACCTCTGTCTCAAACTAAAGGGGGATTCTTAAAGCCACGGCGAGGGCCTTACGCATATCTGATAACATGAAAAGGGCCTCAAGGATGGAGATATTTTCTGGGATGATGGAAATATGTTTGAGAACATCATACTTCTATTCCAAATGTGAGATTCTACTTATATGAAGTCACTCTATGACAGGAGGTATGGTGGGACCTGCCGACCGGACCAGCGGCAGGCTGGTGCTGGAAATATCCTACTGCTCACTTGTCGAAGCCTGTGAGGTGAATAACTGATGAGGTCTAGATAACTGAGACTGGTCTATAGTAGGGCATGGCTGATCATGGTGCGGTAGAGGTGGCTCCCCTAATCAAGCAATAGAAACGGTGACGAAGGTAGATCTGATGACACCATATGAGAAGTTGTGTGTGCTGAGCTCGGAGTTGGGCCTACTTTTTGGTTTTGGTAGCATGAACAACCAAGCTAGAAATACTGTCTGAGACACTCCAATGAACCATATTTTTGTGGCTCCATCGACGCTGATGATGGCTGGGGACATTGGGAGGATCCGCCCAGTGCTTCTCATCACCAGGAATCATGTAGGGGTTTACCAGCTCTACGGTATTAACCGAGGAGTACCCTTGACTATCAATTGAAGAATAATCCACTATAGGATGCATCCTAGGGGGAACCACCATCTCTGGGGGCATAAAGTTTCGGAGGGTACGTGATGAAGACCACATTGGTAGGGACTTTGTTTTTCCATGCATTGTTGGTATTTTCTCTTCTGGGAAGAGAATGACTGAGCCACTGACACAGAAGTACTGGTGGTGGATGGAATGGTGTCTTCTGAAGGTTCAGATTGATTTAGGCACACACAGATAATGCCTTAGGAACGAGAGACTATCTTACGAGCCATCCAATCGTCATACTTCTGGGGACCATGGTTAGAAACCTGATGCCAGTCTCTTTCACTCTCAATACTGTTGTCTGTCTTCATAAATACACATGCCACCTGTGGTGGATCTGGGCCTAACTAGAATATGTTTTTATCCACCAAGTCCTGAATCTTTTCTTCAAACATATAGCATTGTTTGAGGGTGTTCCCTAGGATCCGGTGATATGGGGCATTAATTAGGGAGATCAGTAAGGTTCACCTCTTTCGGCCTTTTGTATTCAAGAAAACCTGTAATCCCCTACTCCAAGGCACTTCAGAAATAATTGGGGACTTGAGCCCTATTGAATGAGTAGGTACGGTTCCTCCTGTCCAGGAAGGGGGACCTGGGAGCCTAGCCCTAACGAGGGGCTGGAGGATCCTATCAAGGAGGTGGGACCTGATTACCTCTCCTGGGTGGTGGCAGAGCGTTTCGTGGTGGCACCTACCGATTATGGGGTGGGCACTATTAGGCTAGAGGATGCGCCTGAGGTGGAGGGCCTCTATGAGGTTGTGGAGGTAGCTCCACTGGTAACAACTCTAGTTTCCTGGGGGCCTCTATTTGAGCTAGTACAACAGGCTCAGCCCTGGCAGCCCTCCTCACGGGGATTGCAGGAGGCAAAACACCTGTCTGGATGGCCTGTTGCAAGGATTCTTATAAGAACCGGGCTTTATCAGAGAAGTATCAGAATCCTCCAAGGTAGTTCTGGGTAATTAGAGAGGGGACCAGTTCTGTCTTTAAATTCCCCACACACATCGTCAACAGTTTCTCCTGTGTCAGTGGCATGTCAAGGGAATATGTGATCCCTTTCCACTTGGTGAAAAATTCTGTGACGCGCTCGTCAGGCCTCTGTTTTTACTTGAATAGGTCTTCAATACTCATCTTCTAAGTGGTGGAACTAAACCATTAATGAAATTTCCTATGAAGATATTCCCAACAGGATACTGATCCGATGGGTAGACGGTTGTACCAGACGAACGAAGACCCTTCCAATGTCTGTAAGAAGCATCAGAGTTTAGCAGCCTTCTGCTGAACTAGAGCTCCCAACATAGGCCCACACCTTGAAATGAAGTGGGTCAGATTCTGTAGTAGATCACCCGTCCCGTTAAAGGGGGAAAAGGTGGGATTTTTGATACCCAGGGGTGATAGCATTTTATCTACCCTTACTAGATATGTCTTAACATCAGGCAGTATTTCTAGCTATCAAGTTTCTAATGTCTTGAGGTGGCCAATGAGTGCCGCCATTGGATCATCTGGCTGGGGATTCCTGTCTTGATGGGGATCCCTGAAAACCAGCGCATTGGGAGGTTATTCAACATGATAAGCAGGCCCAACGCCTCATGTAGTAGCTGGTGGAACGACCTGTGGAGCAGCTGGGGGAACCTGAGCTGGGTCCCAATGATTTT
Organism: Viscum album; assembly: GCA_963277665.1. Lineage (NCBI taxonomy): Eukaryota > Viridiplantae > Streptophyta > Magnoliopsida > Santalales > Viscaceae > Viscum > Viscum album. Next base: position 399,207,664 of record OY728158.1, read on the forward strand.
CACGTCGTTCAGAAAGATTTGGTGAAATGTAATGTGATTTCTTTCCATATACTCTGTCTTTAGTTTTGTCTATAGGGGTGGAACAATCAGGGTCACTTGGAGGAAATTCTTTGAGGGGAAGTTGTGTATTCCCCTACTACCCTAGTCAAGGATCACTGTAATCCAGTCGCTTCTCTATAGTGCATTCTACAAAGAGGTCATTGACCATATTCTTGTGTTATTCATGTTTCTAACGTAATGGTAATTTTTTGGGATCTTATTCTACCTTCTGAACTGAACTAGGTGGGTCTGAGGGTTTGGTGGCTCTGAGGTGCTCTTTTCCTATATTCTGATTATGATGGTGGGTTAATGACTCAGTAGGTATAGGAAGACATAGAAAATTACTTTTTTGGAAAGCGGTCCTTCCCAACATGTCTAGTAGGTGTGATACTCCATCAGGAGGGTAGATCCTCTCCAATAGTCTCTAGTTCATTCTCTCCCCCCAATAGGTTGACCATGTTAACCATGACCATACCTAGAGGCTTATCCTCTATGTCGCCCGAAAAAATGGGTTGACATCAGATAGAACTAAAATAGAGGGCCGCATACTACCCCCAACCATGGATTTTCACTTGGGGAGAATCCTTCTTGATTATTCTGTGGAGCACTTTAAAGCTCTGGATGCATCGTTGTTGGAGGGTCCTATGTCAGCCTGGTGACTCAGGGCACTAGGCCATGGGGAGTGCGGCCAAATCAACCAAACGGCATTGTTGACCGATGTCTTTGAAGTGTGCCTGACTCTTGGGGTATGCCACTTGTCAATGTCAAAGGCGGAAATAAGTCGCCCAGAGGGTTTGGGGGAAAGCATACAACCTTCTCCTAGGGGAGTGATTCTGGCGTACTGAAATTCGGTGCTACAACTAGCCAAAACATCTCCTGGAAGTGGTTTGCTGTAAGAATGTCCCACAAGCTCCTGGTTCTAGACTCGGGGTCTGGGTCTTCATTTCCCCACTCATAAACTGGAGGTGGATGGGGAACCGGTATCGGTACTGAAGCAGACCGTTGAGACAGTAGGCTGGCTAGGGGAGAATACGACGAGTGGGATGACAAGCTGCTGTATCTCGGGCTATCCTCTGAAGAATTTAGTGACATAGCCACCACATCATGGTAAGACAGTCAAGAAACCATAGTTTTTGGCATAGAGACTATAGATATTAGCGATGGACCACGCTGTTGCTCGTCCTCCACTGGTCCCCATAATATCCCTCTGTGATCTCTGGTTGAGGTAGAGAGTGCTTCTGGTGATGATGGTGGGGATTTCATGGTTAGAACCTAGGAAGATTCCAAATCTTCATCCTTCTGAATGTATCTACAGAGGGAGGTGGGGATCCTATGGACCTCGCATTTTAAAATTATGAGGCTAATTCACCTCGTTCTCGCCCCGACCTTAGATGCTAAGGATTGAGGTGAGGCTTCCATCATTGAGTCATACTCTGCCTCAGAATCTAAGAAGCAGATGGGTTTAATCTCAGTTTGAATCTTCCCGGTATTATTTTCGTGGAGGTGACGGCCTACCTTCCTACACTGATATGGATCTTCGGTACAGGGAATATTTCTAGCATGAGGTGGTCCTTCGACCGAGTTGGTGTTGGGGCAGAGTGGACTTCCACCTGAGTGAGTAAGGGTGCGAGGATAATCTAGTCAAATGTCAAAAGGAACACAGGGAGGACCTTCGTATCCATTAGATGACATGTAAAGAGGATCTCCGTGGGAAGAATTGGAGTAGGTAGGATCATGGGTAGGACCTCCAAGATTATTTCTCTTAGTAGCATCAATGCGAGGAGTGTCCTTGTACTGGTCAAGAAGAACACGGGTGGGACCTCCATTCAGGGTGCCGATGAAGAAAAGCTGGCCTTCACCCCTCTGATTTCTAAGGCGAGGAGGTCCTTCTCCGACCACTATAAGAACATGGGGGAGGACCCCACACTGGAGATTGATTAGATGTATAAAGTCTCCATATCGTCTCTCTGTGGTAGGTGGAATGACTCCATACTCGATGTCATGAGCATGGAAGAGGCTTCCATACTGAGTGTCCATGCCATGTGGAGGTCCCTCATTTGGGTTGAATGTGGCATGGGGTGGGCATCCACACTGGGCATTAGAGTGGGGAGTACCTGTGTTCTCAATAGTGGTGGTACGGGGAGGACCTCCATAGTGAGTGTCATTGCCTCGGGTCGGCCTGTGGCAGGCACTACCAGCACTGACAGCCAGGAGAGTCAAGCCAACCTGCCCATGGGGCAGTTGAGGCCTAATTCTTGGATGGGTGGATGTGTGACCCTGCTCAGGATAAGAAGTGGACTGATGGTATACATCGATAGTGGCACGGGCTATGGTGGTCGTTGATGTTGACGCCCCTCAGCAGGTGTCCTCCTCAGCTTGTGCTCGACACTGGTGTCAGGTTAACCGGACTGGGGCTGGTGGTGCATGCACATAGTTTACTTGATCCTCGAACCATGGGTCTATGTGGTTCCACTGGTTCAGCCTAGTGGGGGCCCTCCTTGGGAGCCTCTGGAACGAGATCCCAGCAGGGCTGGCCTGGACATCCCCCACCTCATTGGTGCAGGGGAGGGAGTTATCAAAGCACTCCAGGGAGAGGCTCCTAAAACGATTGTGCATTAGAGTGGGGAGAAGTGGATCCTTTCATGGCCCTTAGGGGTAGCGGTGGTGATGAGGCACAGACGCCTCTAAATCCTGGTGGTCCGTATCCCAAGTCGGGATAAACCCCTCCTCCTCATATTGGTGTATGAGGTCGTTTATCACCCTTCACTGAACGAATTCAGACGGTGAGATGGGGCGTGGCTACCTAGATATTATGGGCATGGAAGCTTTCTTGTAAGTGGTAGATCCACATGGTATTTCGATGTTGATATGGCCCATGCCCCTGCGTCGGTGGATTGGTGGTAATCGGTTTCCTGTTGCGGCAGTTTGGGTCCTGGAAAGCAGGGGGATTGAACCATTAGTGCTAAAACAAGGAGAATGACATCCAGTTCCCCAGTTCCATTCTGTCTTCCATGGATGGTAATAAGGATCCATGCTAACAATGTAGTAGACCGGGATGTCCAATGTTCAACTGCCCAAAATTCTGGTGAGTTTCACTCCTGGCCCACTATTTTTTTGGCGAGACCTGGCATCAGATAACTGGATCTGGTGACATGCTAATCCATTGATGTCTCGAACGCTACTAATATCCAAATTGAGGAAAAGAACTTCACATCTGTTTCACGATTTCTATTTTTGACGCTTTCATATGGACGCACACAACCATCTAGGTACGCAATAACTATTTCCCCTCATTCCGGCTTTCAAAAGGTGGGCGGCATCCATCACTTATTCAGGGACATTTTCTCCTTGATCGAAATGGGATGATGGGATGTCAGTTCCTCATTTCGTTGATTCCTCCTAGAAACTTGTTACCTAGTCCAGGTCTCGCTTATATATTAAGACATTGTTTGTGAAGCTCTTCCCAGTGCCTTATCTTCATGAATGTTGGTTAATTACACTGCTTTTGTTAGGAGATTCCAAAGGGTCCAGTCAGGGAACCAACCTTTGGTCATGGGAGTAGTCATATTGGACTTTACTGGTATGTCTGGATGCTAGAACAATGGTGTGTCTATGTTTATTCCCCTTATGATTGGTCTTCTCAAGGGTGAGTAAGCCCCAGGCATCCAATGTCGAATACGGGGAATTTTATGCCATAGGCATGTCCCTGTGGTTTTCCTCAGCTTCCCATGTTTAATACAGGGTATGACGTGAGTTTAACATCTAGAGGAGATAGATCATACTGATTAGAACACTAGATAGAGTGGATCAGAGGGGTGAAACCTCAATATAGATCACAGATATTGGGTCTTATGCATGTTCCGTTACCTGATTATAGCTAAAGGGAATGGGAAATGTGGTGGTATGATCCCACCGAGATGTGGCTGCATGGGTAAGAATCTGGTTGGGTGATGGAGGGTTGAGAGTGGATGAAAATTGAGATGGAACCATTGTGAGGATGTCGTTGATGTTGGTCTTGAGCCTCGAAAAGACATCCTACGTATCCCTGTGGTAGGGAATCAAATTCCACTTAGTTCGGTGGGGCGAAGGGATGCATAAGGAGGCGACCCGTATGAATGGGACCTGGAGGAAGTAGAAACTTCGGGTTGGGGGATGGAATCAAGATATGAAGAGGAAAACTACCTGATGACATGCTGGGGATTACACGTGATTAGTAGCCCGGGGTGGTCTGACGCTTGAGGGGAGGACTAGATATGTGGGTCCCAATAGGGGGACCCCAGCGTTTCTAGTATTTGGGGTTGGACCTCAGGGATGATTCCTACGTACCCTGCCTAGGAGACAGGGATCAAACCTACGTAGTTCATATGACAATGGATTACTGTCGATTGGGGAATTAAACAACTTACCATCGAAAGGGGGAACAATGGCTTTCCGATGGATAGGGTTATAATGGATTACCACTGGATGAGGTTGTAATTTAGTTTTATACGGGACAAAAGGGGCATATAGTTTAATGTCATGAAGGACGTGGTTGGATCGATGTGAAGTAGTCAGAACCAATGGTTATTGGGCTTCAATCTTAGGGAGGCTTCCTACGTACCTTGACTTAGCAAGGATCAAAGTCCACGTAGTTCAGAATGGTTTTGGTGAACCGACGTAAAGGGGGTTGGGACCAATGGTTGTTGGGATTGAACCTCAGAGAGGCTTCCAACGTACCTTTCCTTAGCAAGGATCAAAGTCCACGTAGTTAGGGATGGTTCTGGTGAACCGGCTTTAAGGGGGTCAGGACCAATGGTAGTTAGGCATGAACCTTAGGGAGGCTTCCTACGTACCTTGCCTTAGCAAAGATCAATGTCCATGTAGTTTAGGATGGTTTTGGTGAACCGACATGAAGTGGATCGGGACCAATGGTTGTTGGGATTGAACCTCAGGGAGGCTTCCTACATACCTTTCCTTACCAAGGATCAAAGTCCATGTATTTTAGGATGGTTTTTTTGAATCAACATGAAGGGGGTTGAGACCAATGGTTGATGGGCTTGAACCTTAGGGGGGGATTCCTACTTACCTTACTATAGCAAGGATCAAAGTCCACATAGTTCAGGATGGTTTTGGTGAACCAATGTGAAGGGGTTCAGGACTAATGGTTGTTGGGATTGAACCTCATGGAGGCTTCCTACGTACCTTGCCTTATCAAGGATCAAAGTCCATGTAGTTTGGGATGGTTTTGGTGAACCAACGTGAATGGGGTTGGGACAAATGGTTGTTGGTCTTAAACCTTAGGGAGGCTTCCTATGTACCTTGACTTAGCAAGGATCAAAGTCCATATAGTTCGGGATGGTTTCGGTGAACTGACGTGAAGGGGGCCAGGACCAATAGTTGTTGGGCTTGAACCTCAGGGAGGCTTTCAACGTACCTTGCCTATGCAAGGATCAATGTCAATGTAGTTCAAGATTGTTTTGGTGAACCGACGTGAAGGGTGTTGGGACCAATGGTTTTTGGGTTTGAACCACGGGGAGGCTTCCTAAGTACCTTGCCTTAGCAAGGATAATAGTCCACATAGTTTGGGATGGTTTTGGTGAACCGACGTGAAGGGGGTCGGGATCAATGGTTGTTGGGATTGAACCTCAAGGAGGATTCTTGCGTACCTTTCCTTAGAAAGGATCAAATTCCATGTAGTTTCGGATGGTTTTATTGAACCGATGTGAAGGGGTTTGGGACCAATTTTTTTTGGTCTTGAAACTTAGGGAGGCTTCCTGTGTACCTTGCCTTAGTAAGGATCAAAGTCCACATAGTTTGGGATGGTTTTGGTGAACTGACGTGAAGGGGGTCAGGACCAATGGTTATTGGGCTTGAACCTCAGGGAGTCTTCCTACATACCTTGCCTTAGCAAGTATCAAAGTCCACGTAGTTAAGGATGTTTTTGGGGAACCAATGTGAAGGGGGTCAGGACCAATGGTTGTTGGGATTGAACCTCAGGAAGGCTTCATATGTACCTTTCTTTAGTAAGGATAAAATTCCACATAGTTTGGGATGGTTTTGGTGAACCGACATGAAGGGGGTTGGGACCAGGGTTTGTTGGGATTGAACCAGAGGGAGGATTCTTACATACCTTTCCTTAGCAAGGATCAAAGTCCACATATTTTGGGATGGTTTTGGTGAACTGATGTGAAGGGGGTCGGTACCAATGGTTGTTGGGATTGAACCTCAGGGAGGATTCCTACGTACCATGCCCTATCAAGGATGAAAGTCCACATAGTTTGGGATGGTTTTGGTGAACTGATGTGAAGGGGTTCAAGACCAATGGTTGTTGGGATTGAACCTCATGGAGGATTCTTTAAAACCTTTCCTTAGCAAGGATCAAAGTCCACGTCGTTCAGGATGGTTTTGGTGAACCGACGTGAAGGGGGTTGGGACCAATGGTTGTTGGGATTGAACCTTTGAGAGGCTTCCTAACGACCTTATTTTAGAAAGGATAAAATACCATGTAGTTTGGGATGGTTTTTGGTGGGGATTACACTCTGAACTTCCCAGAGGGGATTTCATGGTCGATGTTTACTCTAAGACCACGTGAGTCATGCCCGGTCTGAGAAACAACAGGCAGCAAAGACCTGATGACCACATCGCAAAAGGTGCATCTCTGGGAAGTGGGATAGGGCTTACATGTGATTAGAATCCCAAAGAGGAAACGAGGGCTTATGTGTAGCTAGAAACCTAGGGAGATGGAGATTGGGACTTACTCTAGGATGGAGGCTCGGGTGGCCACAAATCCCAATGGGAGAGGGAAGGGGTAATGAAGGTCCCTATTCCCCTCTCACCTTTTATCTTTGGCATGGAATAATCAAGGAGGATTAGGGGCACTACCTTCTGCAAGAAGGGCTAGGGGCTTACGCCAAGATGGTTGCCCTTTCCTCACAGATAGGCGCCACTCTGGAAAAGAGGATCTCATTTCATGTGAGAAATAGTTCACTCTCATGGAGATGAGAGGGCATGAAGAATGTCTGATGTGGGTCACCCCATGTGCGATGCATAGGGTGAGACCACAGTTTAATGTCATGTGCTGAGGATTATGGTGCTTGGCAGTTTAATGTCCTGCAGCTCGTACGAGGTGAGTTCACTCGTAACCCCCTTGGACTTATATGACTGATACCCACACTCCCCTGGGTGAGGGAAGGAATCCGCAATGTCATTGAGTTGGGGTATCGTAGAGTGGTCCAATGAGGGTTCCATATTAGCGTGGCTATGCGAATAATAAATAGCTATTCATGTGCCTATGTGAAGAAGCATAAGGTGAAGTTACACAATGGGAAGCACCACCCAAGGGACTTTGAAGTTACTTCGTATGATCCTAGAGGGTTGTACAAGAGAAGGGTTTGTAACATAGATGTTTTGGGTGTAAGAATAACCTGAAGACGATGCCTGAAAGAGGGACATAGAACATGTGAAAAAGATAACACATAAGGAGGGCGTGTTTCTCGCAAATAGAGAAGCTACGTGGAAAAGGTTGTGTGATAAGAAAGGATTTTTTGCACACAATTAAGGAGGTTTTCATGTAATAGGCATGCAACTGGAGTAGTTGAGCACAAAAATCCAGTTGAGCAGAAATTAATATTTGCGTGCAATAGAGGAGGTTTGTGTGAAATGGAGGGTTGAAATTTTGTGCGCAGGTGGAGGAGTTTGTGCGCAATAGGCCCAGTGGGTGAGGACTTGAGAGAGAGTTGAACCCTAGTGTCTCGCTCGAAGGCAAACCCCCAGGAGACCTATTGCAAAAATTCATGTACCAGGAAGTCATCTTTTTCACATGGATGAGATGAATTCTGCACAGAGGAGACGGTTTGGATTCTTCAAACATCAAAAAAGGAAGGGGAACCCTTTTATCTATAGGGGCTCAGGGTCATCAGGTCCACGTAAAAGTCAACCGGAGCGGAAACCCCAGTCCCGGTGTCAGTGGCGTGGAAGTTTCCGTCTCTGCATAGAAAACTCCTTTCAGTTTCAGTGGCACAGAAGTTTACACATCCACATGAAAAACTCCTTCCGATCCCGCTATTTTTTTCACATGAAAAGAGATTTTTCATGCATGCCTTGGATTTTTCATGCAGCCCTTCAGTTCCTCCCAGAATTGGTCACCGAGTTGAAATATTCCTTCGCTTTATCCAAGGATTCCCTCTTTATGAATTAAGTGGATTTTGGCATCTACAATTCTCCAAGATGATGAAAAAGGGTGGTTCCTATGTTATGGGTGGGAATTACACAATTTCTATATTTCCATGTTTAATAATTCCAGTTGAACATTTTTAGTATCACCAAAACATTTATCCCGCATATCCTTTAGACACTATGATAAATTATTCTAATTGAGGAATGAATGTTTTTTATGGTGTCTTATACTCGATGATAGGTTCAATAATGATTAAATAATTGGATATAGGAACACCACATGTGTTTTATTGTGTCAAACATAAACTATGTCTAGTTACGTTATACTGACTTGACATAGTTGATGTCTGACTATCAGGTGTTCGGGTCTCATAATCATTGAGACTTATTCTCATGATGTTCAGACTTGGTGATCTACAGTAGGTGAGATCATAAGGATAGACCTGAAAATAGAAACACCGCATGTTTCTAGTATCATTAGTTATTCCTATCTATGAACATGTATATTGTTATCCTAACTTGAGATCACTATCAATGTGTTCTTTTTGATCAAGTACATTTATGTAAGAAAAAAACCATGACATTGAATTTGTGGTGAGTTAGATTGTTTTGGGTGCATCATTGGTGGTAAGGAATTGGTTGAATGATCAAGATATAATTTTTCAATTCTATGTTGAGGAAGTGATATCTTAGACCTAGTTGATCAAGATAGTAGTACCTTCACTAAATCCATGTCCATATCAGAAGAAGGTAAGTATATCATGTAAGGTCAGAAAATATTAAAGCAAGCCAAGGATGTTGACACAAGTGTGTGTCCAACATTATGAGATATAGAAAGACAAATAGATTATATTACACAATGTGTGTTCATAGGATAGTTATCATTACTATGGTTATTCCATATGTTTTAGGGGACTTAATGGGTTTTCTTACTCCACTATTGGTCTGTGAATAGTATTCACTACTATCAAGATAAGGTCTTAGAGGGTCACACACAATTAAGTATTCAAGAGTCTTCCTTATTTTTATGAATAGGTGTATAGGACATGATGGGCCCCAATAGAGAATCCAAGAGTTTTCCAAGTATTGTTCATCACTAAAGAATAAATTAATTAATTATTATTTGAGTACAGAATAATTGAGTTTGATTTATTTAAAATTATTTACAAGGTATTAAGTGAATACGTGGAAAATATTATACAAAAAAATATTATTTTAATATTCAAGGTTCATTTAATCTTAGCGTAAATTAAAATTTGAGTTAATGGATCATATTTATCATGAAATAAATTTATTATATAATAAAATTATGTGATAAAAATATAAATGAAATTATTACACATTTAGTTTGTTATAACATGTCATTTACTTCTTATATAGTGGGTATTTTAATTCTGGGGTTCGAGGAACCCTTTCAAGGATTTTGAGCCTCCCACTATATAAGTAGAAGAGATAGACTCAATATATTATTATTCATCCCAATGAATTGATATCCTCTCTCTCCTACCACATCCAAGAAATATAAATTCATCGTATGAGCATTAAATCTAAGAACACCTTCACAGATCGAAGGGATATGATTGTGGTGATCGTAGCGATATTGGATGAATCATTGGAGCTCTGTGATAACACCAAGAATTTGATGATCAGTATATGTGAAGAATCTAGAAGCATATATGGATGATATATAGGGGTTTGGCTTTAGATCCTTTGAGCTACAATCATCTGTGATGAGCTGTTGTTGAGTGAACTTTTATTTGAATAAGGTAACTGCTGGGTTTAAATTTTTGTTCTTTAATAATTCACATGAGATCCTTATACCTTACCGAGGCTTGGATATCAAAATACGACAATGTTTATTTACTTTTGTGATGAAAATTTTTAACACTCTATCACACCATATTTAATTGTTCACCAAAGTACCAACATTTTGACACATATTATTACATAATTTTTTACAAAACCATACAATAAACAAAACTCAAAGAGTGTGTGGCCTAGTGTCTTTGGAATACTAGGTTCATAATATATAAAAAGAAACCCAAAAAACATCTATATTTTATTATCCATAATGAGCTCATAAATCACTTTGAGATCCTAAAATGACATAGGATAACCTCTGGAATATAAAAAAGAAAGGAGTGATATATGAAGCTTGGTAAGGGAATAAATATGATAATGAAGAATAGAATACAAGTCAAAAGGTAGAACATGATATCATAAAAGAAAAGGCTCATTAATAATCAAATAGAGGAATAATATAAATAACATATAATGATAATATCATGGAAACATTATAATGTGGATGAAAAATAAAACATGACATGAGTATAAGTCAAGGATAACCACCAAGATAACATCAAAATGTGGATAGAGTCCCATTGTATATTAGGTTCACTCCCTAATCACATATATACCATATCATGAGACAAAAGCATTACCCAATGAATTGAAGAGCTATTATTTTGTATCCATCATAACATTTACTTGATTATGTGTGTCACAAAAACAAAATCAATCATAAGTATTAAACATAAAAATTACCTAGGGAATGAAATGGGTAGTGTAATCTTTCCCCATATCATAATTAAATAAGATTTCATAAATATTCCAACAAGAAAAAAAGAATTAAATATTTTTTATGATCATATCTAAGTATTTGTCTCAAAATATGGTGTTAATTTGGAAAAAAATTATGAGAAAGGGTATATAATTAAGTGTAGAAATGAAAATTCAAAATAGTGTTTTATGGAATCAGTTAAACAATTTTGGAGAAATAATAGGTATAGAATTTTATTTTAAAACCATAGGTAAACCAGAGAGGTTATACCTAAAATATTCATTTATTAAATTAAATCATGAATGGGAATAAATACTTTAAATGATAATTACATAATAGGATTAAGGAATAGAAAAGTTCCCCCTAATTGAGTTTGATTTTAAAGAAGGCATTTGAGAAATGAATATAGGGCTTGTATTACCCCATAAAAGAGAGAATAAGCTATGTATATATTTAAGATACATATATATAGAATTTATAATCATTTAATAGCATCAATTATAGGTATAAAGTGAGTTATAGATGGAAATTTCATAACCCAAAGAAAATGGTTGGTTCGGAGAGATCACTTACATTATGTTCTAGAATTATTCTGCACATGCACATAACTTCTTGGATAAAAAAATTAGATTCATTAAACAGCTACCTCAGATACTTTTATATCAATATTTAATTTAATATTATTTTATTATGTTCATTTATAACCATTTTAATTAGATATATGGTTTTTTTCTAAGAGCATTCATTTCGTGGTTCCTAGGATGGATCAATTGTGAGTAATTATTGAAACTCTTGTCAAATGGGACTACAACTTGAGAAGTGAAAAAATATTAATTTCATTCTAGAATTATAAAATTTCCCAAATAGCCATGTTTTTTCTAACATGGTGATTATTATTTTAATTAAAATTTTAACATTATATGGTTAGTTCATTTAGGTTGTTTTACCAACCATCATAAACAATATCCATTTTATTTTATTTAATGATTATTAAAAAAATTTATAACACTAAATAATTTATAAAATAATTTTAAAGTCATATTTAACCATAATAATATTTTTACAACCATCCTTGAAGGTAGTGGTGAAAAACAAAGTGCATTGTTCAGGAGGCATTGAAAACCAACCATATTACAAACAACATTTTCATTTTAGAATAAATTAAGGGAAATATAAGAGGATGTATGGTATATATTACATTAAAATAAAAAAATTATATTATATATATTCTACTAGAGTTATTATTCCATGTTGGATGAAATTTGTTTGAAGGATGATGAGGAAGAAAAATTAAAATAATTGGTTATTGGAATTTACTTCTCCTTTGGATGTATCCCCTTGGGATTCCACTTAAGGAACCATAGATTGGTATTTTAGAAATAATTTAAGAACTAGGAAGTGGGGGAGAGTATCATGAAGTTAATTGGGTATAAAGTTGTGAATATTCAAGGCTTATAAGTTGTAATGAGAGGATGTGGTATTTATAAGGGGATTAGAGGGGTCTTTTTGAATATTATAATCATTAGTTAATATTTTGGTTCAATCCTATCAATGGTATTGATTCTTGTGACTATACATATTATATAGTGCATGGTATTTCGGACTAATGGTTTCTTACATCATCCATGAATAAAAAATCATGTATTTATCTTATAATGTTACATACCGTATTTTACCATATTTCACTATTCACCAAAAAATCAACTATTTTATAAAAATACCAAAAGTTCAGCAAAAAAATCTCTAATGTGTGGATTCAAAAAAATGAAATCCATTTTATTAAAATAATTTTATAAATTTGATATATTTATTTTTTTAAATACAATCCTTACTTATTTGAAAAATACCAATTTTAATATTATGATCAATTTTCTTATCGTTTGAAAAATTACATAAGCTCTCATAAAATTATACTATCATTATAATACAAAATAATGTCAATTTAAAAAAAAATTATCCAAATATGATTTATTTTAATTCTTTATATTTTTTAGAAAAATCAAATAAAACATATATGTTTTACAAAAATACAAAAAAAATATAATTTTTTAAAACATTTATTTACTTGTATAATTATATAAATATATCATATTTTCATTTTATAATAGACGTAAATATTATTTTACACATACATAGGTGAGGATACTATTTTAATGGTTGGGTTACTATTCTTAACGATCATATTACTATTCCAATAGCATGGTTATTATTCAAAGAACCAGGTTACTATTCCAATGGTCAGATTTGTAGTTGTATTATGATTTCATGCATCCAATAAATACCTAATATTTAATTCCTACTTAATTTAAATTTATTCTCACTATGAAATCCCAAATTCGGATTCCATTTAAGCTTCCCCAAGCCCGGTTGGCCACATGTCATCAATCACATCTCTCTAAATGTCAGAGGCTACAGACTAGTAGTGAGAGCCTAGGGTGTTTCTACGGGGAGATTATGACCTCATTACCATAGTGTAGCATAATAGATGAATATAATATGACAAAATATAAATAGTGGAAGCAATATAGTTAAAAGGATCCAATGTCACAGAAGAATACAACATGTAATAATAAAAGGTACAACTCATATAATTATGTAAACAAGTTGATGGTGGTATGTCATGTATCTAGAAGGATGGAAACATGGATACAAATTAGATGACAAATTCATGTTACACAAAAGTATAAAAAATAAATTCAAAAAACTATCCCAAGAATCCCGAGCTCTGGCTTAGTCATCTTTTACCAGCTCCATCCTAATACAGCAAGTAATCCAGTGTCTAAATCGATACGCTTCCCTTTATCAACACCTACATATATGTAATCTTCCTGGGTACTAATGGAACCTAGATAGGTTGTGATATAAATAGTAGTAGGAAACCACCAACATTTTCTAAAATATCTTATCTGTGTAATATAAACTGAAATAGTGTGCAAGCATGTATATATACAAGTAAAGTAGTGCATTAATGTAAATATCCAAGTACTTACATCATCCCTCAGCTAGTGTATGAACATGTAACCAATTCATTAATTAATTAAGTCCAGTTTGGATAATTAATTCACATGATGCATAGCCATCACTGACATCACATCATGATAGGAATAGTATAGGTTCTGATATGTAACATGGAAACCTATTTGATATTAATTATAAAGGGGTTGCAAGTTAATAACAAAGAAAACCTAGACTACAAGGGTCACCAAATCAGTACTAACTAATTTTTGGTTAAAGGGTAAGAGTGTAATCTAAGAAGCATCATCCAAGGTATTCTATAATAGTGTGATCTAACTGAGTCCAAGGAAGAAATAAAAGGTAAAATGGGAAAAGATATGGCTAGGACCAAGGATATAACTAAGGAACCACATGTACATAAAAACGATGCTAGATCTATAGAGTGTATCCAAGAAATCTTGCAATAGTAAATATGGGATCTTGCGGTGTCAAACTAGAATCCACTAATAGATGATGATTGGGATCTAAGGTGGGTCTCAACCAAGGAAACTAAAATACTTGAATCAAAATAGAATCCATGAGTTCTCAAGTAATTACCTTAGGAATCTAAGAACTAACTTGAGTCTAATCATTCCTATAATCATGTCGAGATCCATATGTAATTTGGAACCTTACATTCAATTCATTTAATCAATTAGGCCATATTATATTGATGTATTATAACATTTCATAAGGTTTAATCCATTTCCTTTCATTAGTGTGACAAGTAAAATTGAGCATGCAACCATTTCAGTATTTCTCTTAATCCATGATCATTTAACATTGTTCAATCTGCTACCTTCCACCAAGAGTGGCAAGGGGTGGTACAACATGTAACCAACATTTATTTCATTTTATAAGGCCAATTAATTTATATAAAACATACTTTCCATCACATTTAACAATGATTTATTGATATTTAAGCACTTACCCTAGGCAAGTCAAGTGTGGAACAACATAGTACTATCCATTCAACAATTCAATATACATTTAAAATAAGGAGGCTTTCTATTAGACTGGTCTAGATCAAGCACACCAGAATGGTGGATCAAAGGTGTCAAAACACTAAAAATTCAAATATGGAAAATATCCTTAAATGGTGTTATTGAATTTGTGGATGCAACCACCAATATTGAATGACATATATAGCATGGGTATTAGAACATGGTACTAACAACTTCAAGAATGGAATATAAATTCAAAATATGATTCCTGAGGAAATTAGCATGATGATATGAAAATTTATAAAATGATGGAAATTGGTGGATGAGTTATAGACTACCTACCTTTGGCTTGTATGACTATCCCCATCCAATATCATCCTCTAATTCCGTCTGGATTGGAGAAGATCAAAATAATTGATCAATTTCATAAAATTGGGGCATATGATCTTATATCTAAATAGATTCGTAAATAGGAAGAAGAATGATGTAAGATTAAAAAAGAATTAATAACATACCAGTTCAGATCCAATGAGATGAATTGCGATCAATTCAAACTCAAAATGGAATCTTGAAATCAAATCCTAAAATAGAATTTAAAATGATTCAAAAGGAAGGAAGGGTGTTCTATCTTCTATAAATATAATGAGAGTAGAGGGATTATTAAAATATATTATTAAGGGGAAAACCATCCTTTTACCCAAAAATTACACTTTTCATGGTTGGTCCACATGGTTATCCAAACCGTTCACAAACCATGCACGATCTACTATAGGAAGGGGGCACCCTCAAGGGTAGGCCACACAGTTAGTGAATGCACCAATTATTTGAAACTCCACTTTCAAAACTATAGAAATTATTTCATGTTTCTGTGACCCAAGATCTATGGTTAAGGAAAATTGTGCACTATATTTTAGCTCATAGTCTAGCCTCGCATAGTTTAAAAAAAATTGTGTGGCCTACATTGCACGGTTTACTCTAACCGTGTGATATTATTTTTTCCCACAAAAAATGGTTTTTGGGATTTGAACAATCCTTAAACACCCCAGATACCTTCACGAACACATTAGGCATCCATTATAGGTCTATAAAAACAAATTAAAACAAAATTTAAAGGATCTATGCATGAGTAAAAAATTTGGTTCTTACAGTATTCCACATTAAAGTAACTCATTCTCGAGTTCACCTTACAAGTTTGGTGAAACACTATATAAGAATGAATCTAGACACCGGACACATATGTCAATACCTCACTCCAAGTCTCATCCTATACATAACTATTCTTCCATAGTAACCGCACTATAGGGATAGAATAGACTCGGAGAGAATTAATGATCTGGTCAATGATGCATATAAGATAATCCTTAAATGAAGCAACAACATCTAGATCAACCTTATCATGATATAAAGTTTGAGACAGGTCGGTATGATACCAGTGAAGCTGTAAAACATGGAAGACGTCTTGTAGAATGGTACCTCTAAGGTAGTAGAAACTGATAGGCCAACAGCCAAAATCTCTCTTGAATATCAAACATCATGACAAAGTGCATTGATAGGTTCCCTTGACTCTGTATCTATATATACCCTTTTCGGGGTGATTTTTTTAGGAAAAAAATCCCCAACCTCAAACTCCAGAGGTCGGCAGCAGTAATCAGTATATTGTTTCTATCTAGGCTTAGAAATAGACAAATTCTTTATGATCAACTGAACCTACCTTGAAGCCTCTTTCATGATATGATTACCTAACATGGATGTCTCACCTTCCTATATCCATCATAGGGGTGAATGACATAACCTACCATACAAGGCCTCAAAAATGATCAACTAGAATTTTCACATTAAATATGTTATTGTAGGTGAACTCTTTGAGAAGGATTTTCTTCTCCCAAGAGCTACTAAAATCAGAGAGGCATTCTTGGATAATTCCCTCTAGAACCTATATCATCCACTCCAACTGTCCATTGGTTTAAGGGTGAATGGTTTTGCTCAGAAGAACCTTTGTAACCATATCCTTCTACAATCCCTACTAGAATTGTGAGGTGAAACAAGAATAACTATCTGAAATGATATTATGAGAGACCCCATGTAGTCAAATGATCTCACATAAATAAAATCTTCTCAAATCATCAACTAATAATGTTTCTCATATAGAAATGAAGTGCGCTACTTTCATACGTCGGTCAATGACTACCCATACAACATCACTACCCCTACGAGACTTTTGTAAGCTAACAACAAAGTCCATGGAAATATCTTCTCATTTATATTCTGATACTGGAAGTGGATGTAACAATCTTGAAGGTCTCTGGTGATCCACCTTCACCTAAGTATAGGTGGAACAACTAGTGATAAATCCTTATATCTGACTTTTCATCTGACACCACCAATACTGGTGTCTCATATCTCAATAAATTATGGAGATGCCTAGATGAACAACCCACTAAGAGGCACTCACACATCAACTCCTCTCTCATATATTTAGGAACCTAGACACACCCATGAATAAACAAGATTTATTCTCTATCCACAAACTAATCTGGAGGCAGGTCATCTCCTGAAATACTCTCATATAGAATCAAGCCCTTGGGATATGAAAATTTTCTTCTCTTCACCTTCTCAAAAAGTGAAGAGGTAACTATCAAGGATTACAGGTAGGACTACTTTTGACAATCATGAAACTCTATACATATCTTATAAAATAATTTCATAAGTTTCCATTCATCAGAGGTTTCCCATATGGATTATGTCGGAGTTTTCTGACTTAGTGCATCAACTACAACATTGCCCTTTCCAAGCATATAGGCAAGATCAAAATCAAAGGACTGAAGATATTTGAATAATATTTACTATATAATATTCAAGTCACACTATTTTAAGGTATATTTGATTATCTTTTGGTCTTTATACGCCACAAAGTGCTCACCCAAAAGATAGTGTATCCAACAACATACAACATGGAAAACTACTGCTAGATCAAGATAGTGTGTTGGGTAATTTCTCTCATGAGGCCTCAACTACAAAGATCAATCTGCAACGAATCTGTCCTTTTTCATCATAAATTCACCTAATTTAAATACTATTGCATTGTAGAATACATTATAAACTCTTTATGTCTCTAGCATAATCGGAATAAGTTTCGAGGCAAGCCTCCCTTTAAAATTCTGAAAGGTTTTCTTACACGCTTATGACTACAGTAACATAACACCCTTATTTTTAAGACCAGTAAGAAGTGAATTAAGGAATGATATTTCCTATGTAAAACACTTTTAATATTCATCTATCCCCAAGAAACATTTTATATTTAACACATTATTAGTCTACTCCCGAGAAACCACAACACTAACCTTCTTTAGGTTAATAGAGACTCCTGATTCTAAGAAAATATAACCCACGAAGATAACTGTATCGACCTATAAGTAACACATAGAAAGCTTGTCATAAATATGATATAGTCTTAGTATACTCATAATGATCTCAAGGTGCTTATCATGGTCACCAAGAGTGTGATAATAAACCTAGATGTTTTCAAAAAATACAACGAAAAAAAATCCAGATAGGGGTGGAACACCCTATTCATTAGAACTACGAAAATGGTGGGTGCGTTTATAAGACTGAACGGAAAATCAATATACTCATACAGACCATACCTTCTATGGAAGGTTATACAAGGTATGTCTGATGGCCTGACTCACACCTGATAATAGTATGATCTCAATTCGATCTTAGAAAACACACAATCTCCTCAGACCTGATCAAATAGATCATCTATTCTAGGCATTGGATACTATTTGTTAATTATAATCTCATTAAACCATCTATAATCCATACATATACAAAGGGTCCCATCCTCCTTGGAAAAATCATTAGCGAACCCTGAGAGAAAGTGTTGGGATGTATAAAACATTTGGCCACCAAGTACTCTAATTGCCACTTGAGCTCATAGAGCTCTATAGGTGCCATCCTATATAGAGGAATGGACACTGAAGCTACTCCTAAAATGATCTCAATCATAAAATATACCTATCTTTCATGAGGTAATACAGAAAAATTGGTAAGAAATATATCCCTAAAATAATCTACTAATAAAGGGAATTCTTCCTGATATGAACCCTAATCCACCACAAATAGATTGGAAATTTGTTCGGTCACTCCACCTAACTCATGGTTCTCTGCTCCAACTCTACTAAACTGTACATCTCACTCACCCTTGAGTAGATAATTGTTTTCCTATGGTGATATAATGATACCATATTGTGATAACAGTCTAAAAAGGTGTGATATAGAACCAACCAATCCATTCCAATAATGAAATCGAAGCCCATCATCTCAAGAACAAAGAGGGCCCATAAGAAAGGGTAGCCACCTACCTCAATATGAAAGTCCCTACACTAGTGTATACCCTACGACCATACTCCCATTGGTGTATCTAGGGTCATTAAACCGTAGTAATACTATATTTCCAGCCCAAGGATTTCTACGATAGATAAATAGATGAAAGAGTGTGAAGAACCTATATCAAATAAAGGAGATACTAAAGTTAAGGCTACAATAATAGTACCTCATACGATAGATGGTCCTATATCCTGGTCCTCAAGTATCAGTTGTAATGCTTGAAACTGACCTGATCCAAGGCCATATGCAGTAGCTCGACTACCATCACCAAAACTTCTCTACTAGAACTATTGGTGATCAAGAGTCTGGATACCACAACCATGACCTCCTCCTCGACTAGTCCTTTCGGTGCTACTCCAACTCCCCACCTAATGCGGTGTAAAAGAACATGCACTTGAAGGTGGAGCTGTTATAGACCCCCTTCCACTAGAAGCTGGTAGGAAGGTCTAACAGAATATATGTATATTCCCCATATGGCGGCAATACGCGCACTCTAGAGGGTCTCTATCACACTTAGGCTTCAGGTGCCCCTATCTTCCAAACTGGTGACACACCACAGAGCTACTAGTATGGGTACTCTGGCTACCACTTTCCTGACATGAAACCTTGAGAGATCATTTTTACTACCAAAGGAACTACTAGCTTTCCATGGACCAAGTCCTCTATTCTTGGTACTATCACCAAACATTAGGATGCTCTCAGTGATAAGATATTTATTGACTATTTCATAAAAGTAGGTAGGTTAAATACATTCAACTAAGTCTGAATGGAATAGTAAAGCCCATCCTCAAAGCATCTAGATCATGTAATGTTATCACCATCTAGAAGTGGTGAAATGTGTTTTAACTCAGTGAAGCACACTGAATATTATATAACTGACATAGAACCCTATTATAGATGTATGAACTCTTTGGCTCTATTATCTCTCAATTATTAAGGAATTAATTGATCCTAGAAAGAAGTATGGAAATCAGCACATACCATGCCCTGTTGGAAACCAGCCTATGTAACTGCATCCCACCAGTACTTAGCTATGTTACACAACATGTAGCTACCAAGATTGACCCTCTCATCTTGAGTCATAACCAGATTCTCAAAGATAGACATGGTGGCCTCTATACAAGATTCAAATTCTTTTGGATTGTCATCCCCTATGAAGGTAGGAGGATGTTGCTACAAGTAATCACATGTCAGATCAATTATCATTGGTGCATCTCATGGAGCACCATGCATGGACTTCATTATATATAAGAAACTATCATTGACTTGTGTTCCAGTACACAAATAAGGTATAGAATGTGGTGCCTCATGTGGCACTCTCGAAGGTAACACTGACAGTTCAGGGCCCACCATGCCTGAAGCATGGTCGTCGCCACCCTCCTAGCACACAATATGATGATTTCATGGTGGAATTATGAGAGGACTGGTTTGGGATATTCCTAACATTGAGAGGGTGTTGAATCAATGTTGGGGACTTTTTAAACCAATTTCAACTTTTTATTCTTGTACCAATTAGACCTATTAGGATTTGTATTCTCTTATTCTCTTTTCTGTGTCACATGAATGTATTTGAAAGTAGTAAAAATATCACTCTATATTTTTAAAAGGTTCACTACTCAATAAGTGTAGTTATATCCTTGGCATGGTCAAAAATAATCATGACCACACAAACAATAGAAAATAATCCTTTTGTGTGGTTACAACGAGAAGGATATACCCTTACACTCGTGAAGCACTTTGAAAACAATCCAATAGTGTGGGTTTTATAGCTCTTGTCTAGATCTTTATACTGCCTCCTAAGATATTCATCTCCTTGTTGATAAGGGTTTGAAACACTAAGGAAGTAATCCACCTATTGAGTCATGTTTTATGTCACAATTCTTCATTGTTCTTTCCAAACCTTCTTCTTCACTTTGTTACTTGAAAAATAGAATGCAAGAACCTCTTATTACTTATTTTTAGCATAAAACCCGATAGTTTCACCTTATTCTACAATCAGTCACAATAATATGAATGTGTTGAATATTGATGAACACTAAATTATTTATGACTCAAATTATAATCAATGGATATCAATTTAGTCAGTCACTTCCTCTTCCCCCTATGATATGTGACACAAAATGATATGAAACAGTTTATATGAGTGTCTTGATCTCTATTTATTCTTCAGTGAAAAACCATCTTCATAAAAACAACTTCTTATAATAGTTCTAGAATCACAAAACTCCACTATGATTATTAAAACAATGTTGATCGGCTCAATATAGCATCATCGCAATTGATATGGCCCAAATAACTGAATATAGATTGTTCACTCTCTTATTATTCTTTGACACACAATAATATATAATAGTGAAGTAGTTTCTTATTCTCTTCCTTCATTACTCAATACCAACACATGAGTATATCAGTATACTTTCTTCTTCCTTGATGCAGATATAAGTTTAATTACATGTCTGGTTCTTCTTCATTCAAACTATGTGTCTTTGATCTTCTATTTTTTTTGTTTATCAATCAAGTACACACATGGTATCAACTGTTGTATTTTTCACAAACTTTGAGTTCCTTGCACACAACGTTTTAACTTTTCATGCAACATA
Source organism: Viscum album (assembly GCA_963277665.1). Classification (NCBI taxonomy): domain Eukaryota; kingdom Viridiplantae; phylum Streptophyta; class Magnoliopsida; order Santalales; family Viscaceae; genus Viscum; species Viscum album. The sequence goes on from OY728158.1 coordinate 399,229,344, forward strand.
TTACTTTTTCATGTAAAAACAACTTTTGTGAAACTTTCTACTTGCGCGTAACTCACAACTTTTGTGCCACTTTAACCTTGCACGGAACTTACTTCTTGTGCGCTAATCTCTAATTGTGTGACACTATCTTCTTTCATGCCAATGTCTTTTTATTTTCCAATCTTGTGCACAAATCACAACTTGTGCTCCATTTCTGACTTACAGGCAACACACTACTTGCATGCAACTCCTTGCTTGCATGCAACTCAGAACTTACGCATCACTCCCTACTACTTGAGTGATCCAAATATCGTATTTTATTTTATGTGTTGAGAATTAAAAATGATTAGGGTAGATTCGTATTTATAGGCATCTCACCCTATATGAAAATTCCTTCTTGCACGAAACTTACTACATGTGTGTCACTTCCTACTTGCATGCCACTACCTTAACTTGTGTGAACTTATTTCCTTTGTCATATTATGATGTGATGATCTTGAAATATTACTTGAATGAAACTTTCCAAACCTCCTTAACACTTGAGCACAAATTCCTTCACCAAAAACACTTCTTTCCATTCTCCAATTTTTTTGATCCAAAATTTTAGCAAACACTAGAAAATGGTTCCCCCTTAAAATATGATTTGGAAACACCACTCAAACTTATATTAATTCGTATCACAAAACCCATTTCTTGTGATATTTATCCTTTAATAAATCACCTTTATCATTGTCATGTTTTCAATGGGAATTATTGTAACTTCCCTGTCATCCAACAACATCATTCTTTCTGATCAAACTTCAATACGATTGGTACCACCTGTACTGCCCCATTCCTTCATAAGGCTTACATCACAAGTTCTTCAAACAACTTATGATGTTTTTTAAATAAAAATCATAAATTCATATTCATATCCTATAGGATAATTATTCAACCATGATAACCAATTTCATCAAATTAATTCATAACAATTCTCCAGGCATTATCATGAAACTCAATATCTTCAAAAAAATCAAATGTTTTCTTGGAATATAAAGACTTTAGGACTTAATTCAATATACATTAACTTTGAAACTACTTCGTCATATTGATATCAATTAGATCTTTATATCTCATTGAACACGATTTACAATCATTGATAATCATATAACAATAAATATAATCCATAAACAAAGTGGGGACAAAAAATTGGTCTAAAATGATAAGAACATGCCTAAAAACATGATTTAAGAAGATAGATAGCTACACTAGTAGAAGATAAAACTATGAAATGGTTAAATACCCATGTTATACTACCCCAACTACCCTCTTAGAAGGCCAGGTTTCGATATGTTCTCAAGTATAATTTATAGGGGTTCTAGTAGATGAAGGGTCAATTATACCTTGCCTCATAATTTACAAGAAACCATTTCATTAATTTCATAATTAATTGATATGGTTCACTCCTTTACCTTTCATAAACATGAAAAGGTAGGATAAGTATGTGAGACCATTAAATTTTAGAATCTGTGATTCAATTTTGTGTTTGCATCTGCTTGTATCTTATTTCAAAGTTCATTTAAAATGGACCACCCTTTCCAATGAATCAGATCCCATAAACCTTATCACTAAAAATGACACCCATTTGATTTTAATATAATTGCTTGATTTGGTAGATTACTCATTCCAACCCACGACCACCCATAATACCTCATGAATTGAAATAGAAAATTACTCAATCATAGCCCAAAAGCGACATAGTAATATATATATAACAAGGATTAGTCAACAATCACACTAATATCAAGAAATACAATTAGTGAAATCCACTTATATTGCACGGAAATATTCATGACATGAAAATTTTAGGTTCCTATAATGATGCTTGTAACAATTCTCATTACCCTCATATCATCAGGTAAAGTATGTAATTAAATTATCAATCAGAATAATAACCAACAACACGACATGTCATGTGAATCAAAAAATAGTGAAATTATATCAAATTTAATAGGAAAAATAGAACAACAATCATAATTTAGGAAACTCATCATTTACCCTGAACAAGGGTTCCTGACGCCCAAGCACGACTTATGACCATGTTCCAAGTGTTTCTAATGTATAATCTATTGTCTCAAAATTGTAAATAATCAAAGAAAACCCCTATAATACCACTTTTTGAAATCCCAGACTTATATTCCACTGAAGGTTCCCCAATCCCAGTTGACCTCGTGGCCTCCATCACATCTCTCTGAATGCTAGAGGCTGTCGACTAGTAGTGAAGGCCTAACATTTGTCTATCGGGAGATTATTCCCTCATTACAAGATTGTGACACGATAGATGAATATAATATAAAAATATATAATAGAATAAATAATATAGGAAAACAGTAACCAGATTCATAGAAGAAGCATAAAAGTAATAAACAAAAGGTACAACTGACATAAAAGAAGATGATGGTATGTCAAGTCTCTAAAAAGCTGGAAAACATGGATATAGAATACCATAGAAATACATGCTATAAAAAAGTATAACAAAGGAATTAAAAATCTATCCCAAGAATCCCAATCTCCATCTTAGTCATCTGTTACCAGCTCCATCCTAATACAGTAGGTAATCAAGTGTTTAATGTGATACGCTTCCCATTATCAACACTTGTATACATGTAATCTGCCCGAGTACCAATGGCGCTCAGATAGGGTGTGTGATAAATCTCAGTAGGCCATAACCAATGGTGTTTATAACATCAAGTATATGTAATGTAAACTAAAACATTGTTCAATCAGTCATATATAAAATTAAATAATTAAATTAATGTAAATACCCAAGTACCTCCTTTACCCCTTAGTTGGTGTCAAAACAAGTAACCAATTCATTAATTAATTAAGTCTAGTTTATATAATTAAGACATGTAAGGCATATCCCTCATCGACATTGCCTCATGATCGTAATAGTAGAGGTTCCCATATATAACTAGGAAACCTATTTGATATTAATTATAAAGGGGTTTCAAGGTATTAACCAAGGTAACCTCGAACTCAAGGGTTGCCAGCTCAGTAATAATTTTATCATGGCTAAATGGTAAGAGTGTAATATAAGGATCATTGTCCAAGTCATTCCACGATAGTGTGATATAATCAAGTCCAAGGAATACATCCAAGGTAAACTAAGATAAGCTATGGTTAGGCCCAAGTATATGACCATGGCACCTCATGTTTAAAAAAACCATGTTGGATCTAAGGAGTGTATCCAAGGAAACCTATAATAGTAAATAGGGTATCCAGAATTGTCATACTGAGCATCCACAGATGGATGAGGATCGATTTCCAAGGTGGGTCTCAACTAAGGAAACCAGCATTCTTGAATCAGAATGGCTTCCAGGACTGCTCAAGGAATTCCCTCAGGAATCTAATAACTAACTTCAGTCTGGTCATCCTTATAATGATGTCAAGGTCTATATGTAATTAGGCACATTACATTCAATTCATTTAATCAGTTAGGCCATATTATTATTATTTTCATTTAGTATTTCATAAGGTTTAATCCATTGCCTTTTATTAGTGCGACAAAACAATTGAGCCTATATTAATTTAAGTATTTCACTTAATCCATAATCATTTAAATTATTTCAATCTGCTACCATTCACTGTTAGTGTAAAGGGGTGTTTCGACATGCAACCAACATTCATTTCATTTCATAAGGAAAATTCATTTATATACAAAAAACATGATATCTCATTTAACAATGATTTTTCCAGATTTAACCACTTACCTTAGGCATGACAAGTGTGGATCAACATGGTACTATACATTCAAAAATTCAATAGCCATTTAAAATATAGAGGTATACTATTATATTGGTTGAGCTCAGGCACACCCAAATGGTGTCTCAAAGGTTTCAAAACACTAAAAACCCAAATATGGTACATCACCCTTCATAAGGTTATTGAATTTGTCGGCATAACCACAAAAATTGAATGACATACATAGTATGGATATGAAAATATGGTTCTAATGACTATAATCATGACATATAAATTCAACAGATTACACCTAATGAAATCGGCATGATGATACAGAAATTTATAAAATGACAGAAATTGAGGGATGATTTATAGACCACCTACCTTAGGCTCATACGACTCTCTTTATCCAGTATCAGTCTTCAATTCATCGTGGATTGGAGTATATTTGAAGAATGTATCAATACCATGAAATTGGTGCATGTGAGCCTACATTTAAATAGTGTTGTAGATAGGAAGAAGAATGAAATAATATTAAATGGAATTAAGAACGTACCAGTGTGGATCCAATGAGACAAAAATAAATCTATCCAAACTATAGATATAATATTGAGCTCAAATACTAGAATATAAGTCAAAGATTCTTCAAATGGGAGGAGAAAAGGTGTTCTATCCATTGGAAATGGAAAGAGATGGGAGGGATTCAAAAAATAGATCATTAACTAAAAACCATCTTTTTACCCAAAAATTATCCTTCACATGGTTTGGGCATAGAATTAGCCAAATTGTGCATGGTTTACTAAAGGAAGGGGTCAGCCACACGGTTAGGGGAACCATGTGCCAATTATGTGAAAATACACTATTAAAATTTCACACATTCTCACATGACTATGGGGTGTAGGTTGCACAGTTAACGAAAATTGTGTTCCCTATTCCAGCCCATTGTCCAGCCTCGCACGGTCTAAAAAAACTGTGCAGCCATCCCCACATGGTTTAATATAACCATGTGACCAGCCTTTTTCTCCCAAAAATCTAGGTTCCATGCACTAAACAAGCCCCAAACACCCCCAAGACTTTCATTAACTCATTCGAATCCATTCTAGGTTCATAAAAGAAAATTAGACCAAGTCTTAAAGGATCTATACCCGAGCAAAAAAACCAAGTTCTACACTTTATATATATATATATATATATAACATTTATCTTCTCTAGAAATGATAATTTATCAAATGATAAATGAATAATTATTTCTTTGAGAATCATTTATCTTCTCCAGAAAGGATAATTTATCAATCATTTATCTTCTCCAGAAAAAACCGAGTTCTTTGAGAATGAATAATGAAAAAACCGAGTTCTTTGAGAATCATTTATCTTCTCCAGAAAGGATAATTGATCAATCATTTGATAAATGAATAATTATTTCCATTTCTTTATGATCCTCATGTATATCCATTTCAATTATAAGATGATTGGATCCTTTTAAATTCTCCTAATTGATAAGCTTGATGGATCCTTTCAACTTAGATCATCTTCCACTTTATTTTCTTTCCTAGGAAGGTAGTGGATTTGGAAATCATAATCCTTGATTAGCTCTAACCATCTTCATTGGAATATATTAAGATATTTTTTTGTAAATATATGTTTGAGGTTCTTATGATCTGTATATATTTTACACTTTTCCCCATTGAGATAATGACACCATATTTTCAACATGAATATTACTATAAGAAAATATAGATCATACATTGGGTAGTTTTTCTCATGAAATTTCAACTTTCATGAGGCATATGATATCACTTTATCACTTGGCATTAGTACATAGCCCAAGCCCATCTTTAAAGCTCCCTTTTATACCACAAAACGTTTCCCACTTGAGGGAATCATGAGGATGGGTACAATGACAAGCATATTTTTCAATTACATAAAGATCACATTGTATTCATAAGTCAAGGAAAAAAGTAATCCCTTTTGAGTCAGTTTGATTATTAGGTTTTCAAATAATAATAACTTTCTCACAAATTGTTGGTAATACCTGGTTAATCCAAGGAAATCACATATCACTATTAAAAATATTGGTCTGGGAAACTCTTAAATCACCTTTATCTTAAAAGAGTCCATATATATCCCTTTTATGGGGATAATATTCCCCAATAATGATACTTCCTAAATCTAGAACTAACATTTACTATACTTTTCATATAGATTCTCCTTTTACCAAGTATTTATCATAGTATTCAAATGATCCTTGTGATACTCCTTACCTTTAGAGTATATCGGAATATCATCCATAAAGACTAAAATAATATTTAAGTTATCTCTAAATACACTATTCATTATGTCTATAAATATTTATGGAGAATTAGTGAGTTCAAAGGTTGTCATTATAAACTCATAGCATCTATATGACATTTGAAAAGTAGCCTTGGAAATATCTTCCTTCTTCACCTTTAATTAGTGATATCCCAACCAAAGGTCCACCTTATAGAAATACTATGACCCACATAATATATCAAATAATTCAACTATTCATAGTAGAGGATACTTTTTCTTTTATCATGATTATTTTGAGTTTGTGATAATCAATACCAAGGTAGATTGTCCCATTTTCGTTTTGATGAATATGATTGACTCACCCCACAGTGAAGCAATCAGGTGTATAAAACCCTTTTATAGATTCTATTGTAATTTCTTTATCAGTTCCTCCAACTCAATGGATTCCATTATATAGGGATTCTTTTCTATGGGTAGATATCCAGGTATAAGATCAATTGAGAACTCAACATCTCAATTAGGAGGAAGGGTGTGAAACTCTTCAGGGAATACATCAGTATAATCCCTCACAATGGGCAGACCTTTAATCATGGTTCTCTACTTTGTCTCAATTATTTGATCTAGATATTCTAGATCACAAGGTAATAATATTCACAGAAGATATGAGTATTCTAAAGTATATTCATCATACTCCTTACACTTGTAAAAAATCATACGATGACTCAGGTTATAAAGAGTGATATACCTTTCCTAATAGTTGATATTGGATTTGTTGGGAAGAATCCCTCAAGGTTTCATCTCGTTGTTTTTGGGGTGATTTTGTTTGTTAAAAAATCCAGATTATTGCATTTTATTTTGTTTGGTGTTTCCAAATAAGATGTTTAATGTGGCACAATTTCCCAATATTTTCCAAAAAAAATTGGCCTCAAAATTGATTGTTTGTTTTATTGAAAAGGAATGTTTTTAGAAAAAGAGTTCACAGATTATAGTTCTTGTATTGGGAAGCATAGAGTTTTCATAACGCATTGTATCATAATAGTGCTATGTGGATTTCAAAGTAGGTAAGAGGAATTAAGAAGGAAAATCAGAAATGGAAGAGATTATTCATGGTAGTGTTATATAGAACGCAAAGCACAGTACGTGAACCATGTTGCAAAATCAGTTTTTAGGAGCCTCGTCATTCATGGGAGGATTTTCATTCATGGGTGGATCAACACTTTTCAAATTGAGGTGCTAATTTAAGAGGATGAAAATGGTTTTTATTTTTGGATGACATCGTCCACTGCAAAGGATTAAGGTGCTTTGTAGACCACATTGTAGTTCACAGTGAAGGTTGTACCGCATCATATTTTTGGGTATTTATGATTATTAGGTTTTTTGGGATTTATTTTTCTATATCTAGGACTCTAATCACATCATTAGTGAGAAATAATTTCATTAGAATATCATCGTTGAAAGAATTTGGGTAATTCCCAAGTAGTTCATGAGGGAGAAATCTATGAAGGAGAAGTAGTTCGCGAAGGAGGATTCTTTGAAGGAGAAGAGTTTCATGAGAAATAAATGTCATATTGGGATAGTTCACGAAGATAATTCATGAATGGGGTTTTTTTAGAGCTCATTGGTTTGAAAATGGAAAAACGTACCACGAATAATATGTGTTTTGGGAAGTATCAGTTGTTCACAGGGAGTCAACCATCTGCAAAGCAGAGGCAGTTTGTGAAGGGAAGGTCATACATGAATCACTTGCACCACATGGTTCAAGGTAGTTCATAGAAGATACAATACATTTTGCAGTGTAACGAAGTCCTCAAAGGGACCAAAACAGTCCAAGAAAGTAATTTTTCGAACTAATAGTATGTAGAAAAGTGGATTTCATCTACCAGGTGAAAATATGACTTCAATATAGCATGTACCTATAGTTTATGAGTCATTAATTATTCATAAATAAGGTACTTACTTGTCCATAAACTGTGTGTGTATCCTTTCTAGTGTAGTGAGCAAAGGAAGAGGAAGTAGGTGATCCTTTCCACTAGTAGTGATCTATCAAAAGAGAGTTAGGGAGTGAACGTTGGGAAAGAAGTGAATTGACCATAAACTTTCTAAATAAATTGATCCTTGGAATATAAGTGATCTATCTCAAACCATCATTTTTTTAGTGATCCTTAGTGTATTTGGAACATCATAAAATTTCTATTGTATGCTCCTTGGATATTTCCCAATGAGGGTGAACCAAGTAAAAAGTCGGGTTTACTTGTGTTTTCTTTACTGATTTACTTTATAGGAATCATCATCAGATAAATTTGGAAAATATAAGAGAAATATAAACAATAAATATAAAACAAAGTGACCCTTACAATAAAGAGGTTATGATCTAGTGGGGTGGAATGAATTTCAAAAGGAATATACATACCCTCATTCACACCCCCCCTATCAGGGGATTAAAGGCCCCTTTTAGATCTAATAGAATTTATATAATTATATCCAATCAATTCACAATATAGAATCAAATTATATTAAAGGAAGTATGATAATATTTTCTAGGAGGTTTAGTCCAAAAAAATTGACTGGAGAGCAGTTATATACTTGGGATGCAATAATTACTCTATTTTCTATTCTCATGGATTAATCAACCCCTGTGTTTCTAGGTGGTGTTTGAATAGTTCTATTAAACTTGAAAGATATGAAATAATGCATAAAACCATAATCATATAGGATATTTGAAGCTCATAAATGAATAATGAGTTCACCTTTCATTATTTATCCAAAACATACTTAGGTATGAGAATACTTCAAATAAAAAACCTATAAAAAGGGAAAATATAAAATCAAAGGAAAAAATTAGAAATGAAACATAAATATTATCATATGAGTATTTAGGATTCAATAAAGTTTCTCCATAGTAATGTTTCTTATTAGGTTTTCTAGCCTAACAATCTATTCAAGTCCTTTATAATGGTTTGCAGAGAGTTTGTGAATTTACCAAAGCATATCCCCTAGGAGTGTCAAACCATGTTTTCAGTAATGCCTCTTTATTTTGAACCAAGAAAAGATTAATTAAATGCAAAATATTCCCTTTTTAGGGTTATTACCCCTTGGTACAATTTTTCCAAATCCACACCCACTTTTAGTATCCAGACATTGATTTAATTTCCTGAAATGCACTAACTCTATACTTCACAAAAATTTCATGATATTTTCCTATAATTATACTTATACCTAGGGTTATCTCTAAATTATTATACTCAAAATACCCAAAAATAACTATACCTTACTCTGATACCAACTATAGTGACCCAATCCATTTATATATATTATTATATAGTTTTAAACAGAAACATCCAACAAAAACATCCCAGAGATCATGAGTCCTAGTTTCTTTGAAATACTAAGTTCATAATATATAAAAAGAAACCAAAATAAAAAAATCTTTATTATATTCTCCATAATGAACTCCTAAATCACTTTAATCTCCAAAAATTTCATAGGATAACCTCAGGAATATATAAAAGAAATGGGTCAGCTACAAATCCCAGTAAGGGAATAAACATGGTAACAAAGCATAGTATACAAGTTAAAAGGTATAAAGTTATATAATAAAATATAAATCTCACAAATAATAATATGGAGTAATAAAATAAAAAAAAGAATCATAAGATCATGGAAACATAGGAATGAGGAAATAAAAAAAAACATAACAAAAACACAAGTTAAGGCTTTCCACCAAGACAACATCACATGGTGGGAAGAGTCTTATCATGGATTAGGTTCACTACCTAATCCCATACATACCATCTAATGAAGAAAACACATTAACCAATTCATTGGTGCTCAATTTGGGTCCACCCATCATAACATGTGCATGAATATGTGTTCCAAAAAAGTAAATCAATCATAATGAATAATCATAAGAACTACAAATGGAAAGAAATGTGTTGCATAATCTTACCTCATATTATAATCGAAGGATACTTCATAAAGATCAAAAGATCCAAGATTTTTTTAGGTATGTTTTTTTAAGTTTTTTTTTTGACTTTTTTTTTGCTAGAAAACTGTTTCTCATGTTCATTTAAAGGCTCGGGGGTGTTCCCAGGGTCCGAGACATGAAAATAAAAAAAAGGGAGTTCCTGGGCTTGTTGTACTATTTGCGCATGGTTAGTGCTAACAGTGCAGTAAACCCAGTTAATTGTACATCCTTGGACAGAGGCTTATGCATGGTTGGAACAATATTACGCAAACCATTCAGGTAAACCATGTGAAGTGTTTTTTTTTTCAGACAGTGTCTCATGCATGTTTTGCGCACGGTTTGGGAAACCGTGTAGGTATACCATGCATCCCAGAAATGTTGAAAAAATTACAAAAATCTCATCCTAGGATTTTAAACCCCAACATGGTATTCGCCTCCATTTCACCCCCTACAACCCTAGTGAATAACTTTGATGACCCAAGCTTCCAAGAGGTTATTCTCCTTCGATTCTAGGTCATTTGGAGCATTGTTGGTTGCAGATCGAAGCCCCAAGTAAGTCTAACGATCCTCTTACTTCTCTTTTTCAGATTAGGGTTTGTAGTTTCTTCCATATTCATACGAAGACCTAAATCCATCTTTTTTAGATGAGATCTAGGTTGGGGCTTCAAGTGATGTTTGAATCCGGATCTAAGTCCATGATTAAGAGTGTTTTCATCAATGGATTCAATCTAGGTGGTCTATAAGTATTTCCCATACTTTTATTCTATATTTGTGCATGGAATATTGTGTTCTTCTTTTTCCCTAATTGTGTTCTTGGTTCCATTGTAGAGTTTGATAAAAGTGGGTGTCTAAGTGACCAATTGAAGCACTCACAATCCTAGGGGGATGCGTAAAGTAGTACTTGAACATTTTAGGAAAACCTATTTGGTACGCCATCAATCCCGAACCTAGAGAGTGGTCGGGTTAAATGAAGGATTGTCGAGTAATAATGTGATTACCATTTAAAACATTTTAAACCATTGATTAAGTTGTAAATAGTTTGATAATAGATATGCCTAGGGTGATTGGAATAATGGGGTTGTTTGTAATGACATGAAAATGGGAGAATTGGGTTGAATGGGATTATGTCACTTGTCAATTGAATTTCAGTTAGAAATTCCTAAGTGTATTAGTGCATATTAAATGGAGAACTTGAAATTGAATAGGTTTAATAGGTTAATGCATGGGAATTGTGGTACACCTAATGGGTTGAATTTAATAAATTGGTTGTGTTAGGAGATATGAGAAATGTACTTGAAATTATAAATGGGATAAATGGGTTAATGTATGGTCATTGATAAATATTGACTAAGGCATAGGGGTGGTTGAATATTCTTAAAGGGTTAAGACACGAGAATGGGAATTTGTATAAATGAATATGAATTGTAATTGGTAAATGTGTTAATGGGTTATGAAATAGTATTAATTCCCATGTTTTTGTTATGCATTATGATGTCCAATGGCATTGGTTTTGTTGTGTTGTGTTATGGCATGGTTGTGGTGACTCAATAAATAATAATGTGCACATGTCATGGTAGAGTGGGGTAATAACTTGAGGGTCTATGCCCACGGGTCGAGTTAGGCTGAGGCTCTAAACTCCACCCCATAAATACATGGGTTTGGGAAGGGGGCAGAGGCTCTATTCCCCTAATAGTTGCATTCCACCTGGACCGAGGCTTTGATGTTAGGAAATGTGTTGATGTGATATGTATATCCCTAGTGAGATACGTACTTGACTTATTTTTTCTATACATTGTGATTGATTTCCTTAGACCTTGTGTAGATGATATTTATGGCTACCCCATGTAACATGTGATCAAAATGAATTATGTAACAAAGTTGGCGTAAGAATTGGAATTGGTATAAATTATAGTCATGAATGAAATAAACTTCCAAACTATTCCTTGTTTACTTACCATTTATTTTGTACCAACATTCACTATCTATTAGACTGGATATTTTGTAGGCATCGTTGGTGGTGGCCTATTGAGTTTTGTACTCACACCCTTCTCGGGCTGCCATTGGGTACCCGAGCAGATTTCTTCGTTGTAGGTTAGGACATGGGAAAAGTCCATACATTATGATGTTGAGTTGGGCTCAATATGTACATGAATAAGGATCTGGACTTAGAGTCAGGACCCTTTGGGGGATTTAGCTATTTGTCTTATTTTGGGTTTTGTTCATCTTACCCTACAAGTATGTCATGACATTGTTGATGTTGAATTATTGTTTGTACCTAGTTGGGAGATGTTTCAATTGTATGTTATTAGTTTTTTCATATTATTATGATATTTATATTGTGTTCTATTATTTCATACTTTGGTAAAGAGGGTATAGTCTCCCTATATGACTCATTAGACCCTCACCGCTAGTCGGAAACCTCTGGTGTACAAGGAGGTGTGCTTGAGGTCATGTGAAGACTCATCTCGGGGCACCAGTTTAGTGTCCCCCACATTGGGGACATTATAAAGTGGTATCAGTGGAGCTATTTTATCTTTCTTACTATTTGGGGATGGTATATAGGAGGTAAGGATGTGTTGAGACTTGTTAATGATCTCATGGTTGGGAGTATCTAACCCATGTATGAGGAAAACCCAAGTTACCCTGGGTGGGAATTGTTGTTCTTGATGCGTGTTGTTAGAGTTTAATGATATTTCACGATTGGGTGATCCACATATTGTGTGATTTTACTGATTTATGATATTTTTTTCATTTCCATAATGGATTCAGGTTATGTATTCATGCATCATTTTAGGCACCAAAGGATATAGGTGGCATGCATCCTGATAGGCACACACACTAGATGGGTGTGCAGGACATAGAGAGTAGAATGAATTTTACTTCCTTGATAAATATAAAGAAAATGATGCTTAATAATGATAATGTAAGTGGGTTAATGAAAATAATTAAAATGAATAGTTAAGGAATATTGTGCATAAAGAAATGTTGATACTGTGTTAACATTTTGGGTTGTGATTTATTGTAATGGCTGATTTGGTGTCTAAAAGAGAAAGATTTCATAATGATAGTAAAATTGTTAATGAATTTTTTCTTTCCTAATGAAAGGTGTTCATGAGTTAAAATGATGATTGTAACAAGTTGTGAAATTGGAAATGTTCCTAATAGGAAAGGATTGTGTTGGAAAATAAGAATTGATTTGAATATGTGTTGATGAAAGACTCATGATTAAATAAATTTTTTACCACATGTCGACCATGACCCATGGTTGGTATGGTAGAGGGTAGTGTTATAAGTGTGATGATGACTATTGGGATAGAGTATGAAGAATTGTTTTTTTAAGGTTGATAGCATAAGATCTTTTCCATCTGTGGTTAAATCCCATTGGTCATTCTTTGAAGGATCGGGTGAATGATAAGTTTAAAATGAGAATGATTGAGTTCAAAAGTGGGTATCCCTTGTGTCATCAGTTTGAACCTTGTATGTGTGCTTTGGGGAAATGATAGTACCCTAGTTTGAGACTTTGGATTGTGAGGCCTTTCCAGTTATGATATGGCCTAAGTTGTGTGTTTAAGGAACCCATGGTAGGGTTGTGGCCTTTGGGTTGCGAGGCATTTTTCAGTAATGTGAATGATGAAACTCTCGTGGTTCGTGACTGTATGGAGTGAATTATAGACCCTAAGGATGGTGCATGGGTCTTAGTGAACTTGAAATTAGAGACCTTGTGAGTTTCATTTTTAATCCCGGAGACTATGTTTTATTCATAGTGATGATTAATGCATACACCATTGGGGTGGAACCTAGCGTAAATTTTTGTTTGGTGTGCTAGGCATAGTGTGCACTGGAATGGGGGTGAGAGTTCCCTTCATGAGCATTGATTTTTCTGTGTCATGATATGTATCAGTTGGAGAGAGGACCAATGGATTTTCTAGGTTGTGACTTTAGTCTAGTGATTTTGTATCATTCAACCTTTGAGGTGACCTAAGAGATAGTTCATACAGGGTTTTAGTTCTTTTGGGTGTGTGTCGTACATGTAGATGTATGACCTTATTAGTGGAACTCAGAGTGTTTCATGGTGCAGGTTTGGCCTTGAGGGCCAAGTGGGAATGTTTATAGTTGGTGGTGTTTTCTGAGTTGTATTTATGAGATGATAGTTTTGGAAAATCAAGGGTACCTCATGGAAGGTTAGGCCAGTGATGCAAGTGCCTTGGAATATGAAGCATGATAGATTCTTTAGAGTTGGTGTAAAAGCATACTAAGTACCACCAAGTTTTAGTAAATGGTATAGTTGTTCCTGGTTCATTCATAAGGGTTCCATAGTGGTTTTGATAAGAGTTAAGGTTTATTTTGAGTGGTTGTATCGCATGTATTCTTGACTCACCTATTTGGATGATGATTAATGGAGGCCTTGAAGTTGTTTCGAGTAGAAGAGACAAGGGTGGATGAAGTGTGGTTATGTATTTTCGCTCAATGGTGACACATAAGGTAAGGGTGTTCACGTGGCTGAACATGTTTGTATGAATGGTTTGGTTGTTGGGAGAGATGCAGAGGCCAGCTCAGGGGAAGAATAGTTTGACTAACTAGGATACATGGTTAGGTAAGTAAGTGGGTGATGTACTACACGTAGATAAAGGTTGATTTGTTAGGGACTGTTGGCCGGATTGGTGTGCTAGAACATTATGCTTCAGTTGTTTTCTACCAGGGATTCATTGAAAAAACTCGATTTGTGTAGTGTAATTACTGAAACATGAAACGTTGTTTCACATATTCTTAGTAATTTGGTCATGGAGCAATGGTTAAACTTTTTTGGCAATCACACCTGAGTAGTGGTGGTTGAGTGATGGTTAGATGTGTTTAGTAGGGGAGCCTGAGATATTCGGTAGTTCATGGTTTCCCATAGTTCCACTTAATAAATGGATAAGTGGTGGGGGATTTCTTAGACAACTTCTTATCATTCCTCATCTAGTGATGACATGGCCCTATATCTTGATATAATCCTGAGTACATTGAGAAGCTTTGGCTTTATACCAAGAGATATGAAGGTGTTTGGTTGGATTAGGGAATTCACGGAGTTTACATGCATATAAATGGTATGTGTAGAGCTTGATGATGGTATGTAAACCCCATATAGATTTGTTTGAGGTCCTCAGGATGGACCAAATGTCGAAAAATGCCATGGGTGCGGTTCACGAAATCCATGAATGGAAACTGGGTGACGTTTGTTTTCTTGTTTTGGGAAAAAGCTAGATGTCCATGTCTATGATTTGGAGTTTGTCTTGTGATCGAGTGTAAGATTCAGTGGTTGGAATCCATCAAAGTAGAGAAATTATAATGACACACCTATGTTAGGGAGTGATAACTTAGTCTTGGATGTGGACAAGAGAACATAGAGTCGATGTAGTGGCACCAGGATGCCAATGAAGAACCTGTAAGGTTCATGTTAGGTCCCTCAGAGAGGCAATGTGGGACTTGGATGTGGTAACTGATGATCCAAGTGTTGGCTTCGAGCTGAGGGTGGTTCCATGTGAAGCTTTTTATGTCTGTGCTAAAGTCGTAGAAGGGTGTGGTTGGATATGAAAACAGGTTGTGGCAAGATAGGTTGGGTTCCATAACTCCAATGAAGATCAGGGTTAGACTCAAGAGATTTCCCCTTTGGTAGTTTTTGGAATGTCTTGAAGATTAGGTTACCTCTTCCATGTTATATGGTGTAATGTCAAGAGTGCAGCATGATGACAGTCTAAAGGGAAGTAAAGATGTTATGATGGAATTCTACTAGAATTTAGGGAATGACCTCAGTGAGTGTGTGGGGTGATAATGATTGGCTTCAAGTCAGTAATAACCTTAGGAAGGAATGAATGGGGTTGTGCACCATTAGTGTAAGGTGGGTGTTCTGGGACAAGCCAGTCAGGGTGGTCTTACCTAATATGGTAAACTGGAATGGGTGTGGTGAGACTGACCCACCTTTGGGTTCATGTTTTGGCAACAAGTACCTTTTTGAAATGAAGTTGTACCTGAGTGAGGTCATGTTAACCTTAGTCCTTAAATAGCTAGTGTAGGGATGTTCTCCCGAATGGTTTTGATGGTGCAGATGGATGCCAAAGTAGGGAATGATCCTATGGACATTGGAGCGCAGTTAGATGGAACATGTTAGGTGATGTGAAATCTGAGTTGAGATTTTTTTGGTCCTTCATCCTTGGTAAAGATAATCGTAGATGTAACGTCCCAGTTCCGGGTGCCACCCAGAGGTGCCCCATACCCAGTTGGTCAAATGGCCTCAAGAGAATTTCCCATAATGCCAGAGGCTACCGACTAGCAGTGAGTGCCTTGGGTATGATAGTGGGGAAACTATTCCCTCATTGGTAGAGTAACATAGTGGAAATAAACAGATAACAGTATCAGAAGAAGTAATAATAGCATGCAACATGAAACAGTGGAAGACTGCAAGTAAATAAACAACTGGATCACATATATAAATGATGTAGGTCACACATGTCTAGGAAAGCATCCAAACAATTCACAATACTGGAATACAATACTAAACCAAAGTAAAAAGGCAAACAAGTAAATAACTCAAGCATCATCACAAGCCTTAGCTTGGCCCCATGCTCCCTATCTCTACAACAATCAAGTACCTCAATTAGAAGGGTACTTTCCCTTATCTATACCTACAACAATATAATCATTTTGGTCCCAAAAGCATGACCCAAACAGGGTGTGACCTAAATCCAAGTAAGAAACCACTCAAATGTCTATTCCTAAATATCAGTGAATATATATATAGTAGGTAAATATGAAAAAAATGAAGTAATAAACAAGGAAGTACTTAAAAGTAAACAATACTATAGTTTCAACTAAATTCATTTACCTTCATCAATTATTCAACCAAGCATTCACAAGAAACCCTCCGGGAAATTTCTCATTGACTATCCCCTCTAGTTCAACCAATCAATCTCAAGTAACACTCTGGGTAAGTTCTCGTAGCCTAACCCCTCTGGTTCAACTTGTACAAGGACATAACGACCCCCTGGGTAGCTCACACGGTCTAACCCCTTTGGTCACATGAAAACAAAGACTCTCTAAGGAAGAAATCACCGTCAATTCTCCCTATATCTTTTTAACGATAAACTATAGACACTCTGAGGAAGAACTCCACGTCAATTCCCACTATAGTATCGTAACAATAACTACAGACACTCTAAGGGAGCACTCAACATCAATCCCCCTATGGTCTTGTAGCATGATAAATATAATAGACACTCTGGGGAAGCCCTCAATGTCAATTCCTCTTATGGTCTCACTACACCAGGTTCCCAAATCCATGTGTAAAGAAATTGTGCACTAAAAATGTTCAACATCCAAAGTAAACCACAAAGTACTACTTGGATAATAGCTACAAAGCATAACACAACCATGTCAGATAATATCACTCCATACTAACATCAATCGGTATAGAAAACAAAGAATCCTAACAAGAAATTCTAGACCCAAAGGCCAATATAAAATCATACATGGGAAAACACGTCTATATCATGGAAAATAACCTTATTCGCAAACAAGATCCCTAACTCAAGAAATCAAATCATATCAGGCATTAACATGGTTAAATTCCCTAAACACGTAATACCCTAAACTAGTGTATTGGGAACTTTTTCATATATAACTCAAAGAAAATCTATGGAAAGGCCCAAACACCCTACCTCAGCATTTTATGATCAATATACTCTTGAGTCGGCCCTTGAATTGACCTAGAACATGCTAGATCTAAAAAACGTCAAAAATAATCAACCAAGGATATCTTAAAAAAGAGAAGAAATGAAAGAATAAGGCTCTAGAAAAAGGAAGAAATCATTGTGGTGATTCCAAGTCAATTAACGACAGTTGATTCAAAGAATGGATGGTGGGTTGGGGGCTCAGAGAAGAATCGTCATCTTCGGTCGCTCTTGGATGAGATGTGGTGAGAAGAAGTGATTTTTGTAAATGATATGTGACCTTAGTCTTATATAACCAAAAATATATATAAACTACATGTCTTATGAAAGTACACAGCATGTATATTCCTTTACTGGTCCCCACTTTAGGAGGTCTCTAGGTCACCGCACACATCCATGAACTCGGTCGTTACATGGCTAGTAGACGGTCACCTGTAGAAACTGGGAACACAACGTGTACTCCGAAGTACATGACATGTAGTCCTTAAATTTCCATATTCTCTTATTTTTCTAAAAAACATCAAAAAAGAAAAAACCATACCTCAATAGAAGGCTCGGGATCTTACAAACTTCCCCCCTTAAAGAAATTTTCCCCCAAATTCCCCTAGAAAGGATGTGTAGAAGAAGAAACCTCGAAGAGCACCGACCACTGGGATTGTACATTGGCCACCCTCTCCCAAGTCCTTTCTTGTACTCACCCGTGCTGCCATAGCACTCGTACCAGAGGAACAAACCAACCACGGAGAACCTTTTCACTGCGATAAACAATTTGAATAGGATGCTCCTTGAATGATGTATCCAACTCCAGCTCAACCTCCTCTCGTTGAAAAACATGAGACGGGACTGAGTCGCGGGCCAGGCCGCCCTTGCGCGGGCCGGGCCGCCTGCCGCTTGGTCAGGTCGCACCCCACCTAGTTGGACCGTGCCCCGCTGGGTCGGGCCGCACCCCACCGGGCCGGTCCACACTTCACCAGGCCGAGCTGACATCCCAGCCTAGTCAGACTCGCCAAACCTGGTCAGGCTGACCCCCAGCCCACTTGGCTTGATGGGCCAGGCCCGTTTCGCTTAAACGCGAATATCTTCAAGACCGCGCATCCGAACGATGCACCGTCTGCGGAACTGGGATCCTCGTGATGATGCGGTCCTTTTTCGATGCTCTAAGTGAGTTTTGGATGACTTTGGAAAATGTCCAGGTTTGGAATGAGCGTAATTCCATCCAGGCCCATGAAATGAAAAAACCAATAACTCTTAGATCGGGCGTCCGATTGATGCATCATCTATCACGTTGGGTTTCTTTTGATGAGGTGGAACTTATGGATACATCAACTAAGGACTTTGTGAAAGTTGATGTATCGACCCCCCTTTTTCTCGAGGAGCGGACCCTCCCAGAATCGAGCATGTTGTGTGTGAGAACCCTAGAGCTAGCTGCGACTGCGACGATGACTGTACTGGTATCCTCTGTGGGTTCGGCAACGACGACTACTGTAATAGAATCCTCTGTGGGTTTGGCAGTGATGACTATTTTTCTTGTATCCTATGTGGGTCTGGTAGTATTGACCTCTGTACTTGTATCCTATGTGGGTCTGACAGAGTAGCTGGTCTTGTATCCTGTGTGGGTTTGACAACTTAGCTGGTCTTGTATCCTGTGTGGGTCCGACAGATTAGATGAATCAGTGACTACATCTGATCATATCTATCGCTATAAGAAATATGTATACCTGTGTGAGATGAGTCTTGACTTTCAATCATTATCATCAATGAGATTGAATTACTTTCCTGTGTGGATTGGGTTGTGCTTGGGCTCGAGAGTTGGAGCTAAACTGAGATTTATAACATTGTTATATGTATAGGAATATACCTAAGTAGAGTTGGTTCATACTTCCTGATCGTGTCTTTCTCATGTGGTTTATCCTTTGTGGATTATGGGAGACCTTCAGGGGTCTCGGGGTCCCTATTTAGTATCGTATACTCACCCCTGCATGGGCTATGCCCATACTATGTTGTGTTGGATGCAGACGATAGACAGCACTGATTGAGGTAGAGACTTATAGAGCTGGATAGTACCTGAATGTGGACCACTTGGTGAGACGTACATGGAGCATAGATACGTAACCGAGGTACGGAGGAGGCCATCTGTACCCACCCTTCAGGAGGGATTCCTGGAGGACAACTCAGTGGTTGATGTTTTACTTTACTGCAGTTGTACTAGCTTTTTAGTTGTACTGTAATTTACAGTTGGGTTTGTATACTGGCTCATTTTCCTTTCAGCACTTATTTTTGTATTCGGTTTTACTTAGTTATTACTTCAGTTTCATACTCTGTTGTGTTTGTTTAGTTTTTATAAAGGCAATGCCTTCCCAGTTTAGGGATTTACACCTTTGGTGCAAGTCGCCAGCCCCTGGCCTATGGAATGTAGGCTTGGGGTAGTCACATCACAGGCCCCGAGGACGGAACTATCCAACTCTCTCCAAAACCTCAAACGGCCTGAAGTATCTCAGTGAAATCTTTCCCTATCTCCAAATCCTCCTGTGTCCCAACCTCGATGTGACACGTATGAAAACTGGATCTCCAACCTCAAACTCCATAGGTTGTCTCTACCTATTATCACAAGACTTCTATCATGGTTGTGCAGTATCCATCCTCTTCTGAATCAATTCCACTTGATTCCTGGTCTCCTGAACAAGACGAGGTCCTAGTATAGCTTCCTCTCCTACCTCTATCCAACATAGGGGTGATCGGCATGGCCTACCATACAAATTCTCATAAGGTGTCATCTAAATAGATTCTTGAAAACTATTATTGTACGCAAACTCCACCAGAGGTATATTCTTCTCCCAAGAACCTGCAAAATATAGGACGCATGCTCGGAGCATTTCATCCATTACCTGAATTGTATGATCAAATAGGCCATATGTCTGGGGATTGTAAGTTATACTCAGAAGTACCTGTATACCCAATGCCCTTTATAGTCCCTTCCATACCCGAGACATAAAATGGGCATCCCTTTCCAAAATGATGGAGTGTGGAACCCCATGTATGTGAAAAATATTCCGAATGTACAACTTTCCCATCTCACCAACACAGAAAGTCTCCTTGATCGGCAATAAGTGAGAAACCTTCATGAGTATTTTAACGAAAACCCAAATGGAATCATTCCCTCGCTGCAACCTCAAAAAACATATCACGAAGTCTATCACAACAACGTTCCACTTTCACTCAAGAATGGGTAACTAATGTAAAATCCCAACTTGTTGCTGATGCTCCGCCTTCACTTGCTGACAGGTGGAACACCTAATCACGAAACCAACAAAATCTCTCTTCATACCTGGCCACCAATACTGACAGTGAAGATCACAATACATCTTGGTGAAACCAGGATGAACTACCCAATTTGAGGAATGAAAGTCCCAAATCAGTTCCTCATGTATGTCTGCTGACACTCACACGCATCCATGAAATCTCATGATTGCATCCCCATCTAGGAATATTGGCCTATCCTAAAACATTCTATCATAGGACTGGGCCTTCAGCGTCAGACAGATTCCTCATTCGCACTCACTCAAAAAAAGTAGAGTTAATAGCTATAGAAGAAATAAATAGTTGTCCCTATCTATCATGAACCTCTAAATGCTTCTCAGAGAATAGATCCATAAGCTGCCACTCACTAATGTCCTCCTGAACTACCTGTATCTGAGTCATCTTCAACGCATCAACCACTGCATTTCCTTTCCCATGCATGTAGGCAAGCTCAAAATCAAAGTACTGAAGGTATTCAACCCACCTTCGCTATCTCAAATTCAGATTACACTAAGTGAATATATACTTGAGACTTTTGTGTTCAGTGAAAACCACAAAATGCTCTCCCAATAGATAATGTCTCTAACAGTTTAAGGCATGAACAACTACAACCAACTCTAGATCATGTGTCTGGAAATTATTCAAATGTGGCATCAACTTTTGAGACCTGTACGCAACTAATCCTACTCCCTGTATAAGCATTGCTCCAAGCCTGATACCTGATGCATCACAATAAACTGTATAAGTCTTGTGTGGCTGTGCATAAACTAGTATCGGTGTGGAATTCAACCTTCCTTTCAGCTCCTGAAAGGCTAACTCACAAGAATCAGACCACAGGTACTTCATTCCCTTCTTAGTCATGCCCTTCAGTGGCGCTTCTGAGCATTAAAAGTTTTATATGAAACATCTATAGTATCCATCCAGCCCTATAAAACTTTGTAACTCAAAGACGTTCTTTGGATACTCACAGGATACTACCACTCTCACTTTCTTTGGGTCTATTGACACTCCTGTCTTTGAGATAACATGACCCAAGAAGTGAATATGGTCCATCAAAAAGTGGAATTTTGGGATCATAGCATATAACTTATACTCTCTCAGTATACTCAGAATGATTTCAATATGTGCGACATGGTCATGTTGAGTGTGAGAGTACACCAAGATACCTTCCATGAAGACTACCATGAAAGAATCCAAGTCTGTATGGAACACTTGGTTCATCAATTCTATAAAACTGCAGGCACGTTTGTGAGACTGTACAACAAAACCATATACTTTTTTAGACCATACTTTCTCCGAAAGGATATTAGAAGTATATCAGATAGTCTAACACACAACTAATGATAACCAGATATCAAGTCAATCTTTAAGAACACCCGGGCTCTTCGAATATGATCAGAGAGATCATCAATCCTTAGTAAGGGATATCGGTTTTTGACTATTAACTGGTTCAACTTCCGATAATCTACACAGATTCTGAGGGTACCATCTGCCTTCTTCGCAAATAGGATAGGAGAACCCCAAGGAGAAGTACTGGGTAGGATGAAACCCTTTGCCTATAGCTCCTCTAACTACATCTTTAGCTCTTGTAACTCTATTGTATCCATCCTATAAGGATGAATGGACATCGGTGCCGCTCTTCGCATGAGATCAATAGAAAATTCTACCTCTCTCTCTAAGGGAAAACCTAAAAATTCCTCTGTAAATACATCCCTAAAACAATTGACCACTGGAAGAAAGTCCATATTTGAAGTTCCCTAATCATCTAGATATAAAATAAAATTCTAGTTAGTAACTCCTCCCAACCCATGATGCTCGGGTCCTTCTCTACATGCTTGGACATCCCATTCGCCCTTGTGTAGAAACAAACCACACCATGGTGATGTGAAACTCACCCTACAATGATAATAGTAAACAAATGCCTAGAAAGGAACTAACCATTCCATACTGAGAATGACATCATTGTCTGTCATATCTATGACATAGAGGTCCCATAAGAAGTCACATCCACCAACCTCAAGAGGTAACTCCTTTCATTGACGTACTCTAGCCGTTCTAGTCCCCAGTGGTGTGTCCAACATCAAGATATCTATAGAAGTAAAGATATAGACACCAAGGCTCTCCACAACAGCAACATATATGAAACTGTGGGAATCCCTTGTATCGAAAAGTGAAAAATCTAAAATAGAGGTAACTAGAATCATACCTTGAAATGTAGAGGGTCTGAGATCCTTCTCTTATTGGGTCTGCTTCACTGCCAAATTCTGGCTTGTACCACGTCCTTGTGACCTTGCCTAACCACCCTGATCTGATCCGCTCTATTGTCACTAAAAGTCTACTAACTGGATACCACAACCGCGACCTCCACCTCATCCTAAACGTCCAGAAGAACTCTCGTTCCCTGAATGATGAGAAACTAGTGGTGCTTCTCCTGAAAGAGGAGTCATAGAAGAACCCTTGTCACCAACTGTTGGTGAAAAAAAACTGATAGAAGCACTGCAGATGACCCATTTTGCCGCAAGATTGGCACTCCACTGGGTTTATTAGGAACCATGTCCTCATATGCTCACCCTTCACGCACTTGTAGTATACCACAAGGATACCTGAAGGTGTATCTCACGTACTCAGATCCTTATATGTAGACTCCATGCAGTGCTTCCTACTATCAGTCGGTGAAGCACTAAATCTGGATGTTGAACCACCCTAGCGTATAGCTCCAGAATCCCTCAATCTACGATCTATGATTAGCGTTTGGTTGACTATTGTAGATATAGTATTCAACCTGAAGATGTTCACCTAAGATCGGATGTCATGCCTGAGACCATCCTCTAACTTCCTCGCTAGAAATAACTCATCACCCCCAAGAATGGGTGTGAAGCACTGCAGCTATGTGAAGCGAGAAGAATACTCCATGACTGAGAGAGTACCCTGCTCCAAAATCATGAACTATCAGGCTCGATCGACAGTCAATGTCTCTAGGTAGAAGTAATTGTAGATGGTACGCTAGAACTCATCCCAAGCCATAACCTACTAGCTTCCCGCCTGGATATCACATCCTACCATCTCTTGGAAGAATCTCAAAGCATATAAGTAGTTATATTCACCCTCCTCTATGGAGGTGTCTCTAGATGCTCGAAGATCGACATCATGGCTTATAACCATCACTCTATAGCCTAAGGTCCCCCATCCCCTGAGAATGTAGGAGGAGGATACTGCTGAAAGACCTGCATCAGTTCTTCCATAGATGGGGTAGGATACAACACTCCCTGGAAGGTCTGCATAAACCTCATGAAGCCTTCTCGGAACTGTGCATGGGCACCTATATCCGGGAAAATGGTTGGTTCCGAGATAGGCATGATGGGAGGATCTAATGGTAGTCCATAATATTTCATGTCTAGTGTCTATTCACTGCCCTGTATATGGTGTACAACCGAAGGATGTCACGGTGTCATGACTCTTCAAGTTCAAGTGCACACCTTAGTTCAAGAATTTGAAGGACTAGAAATGATAATTTCAAGAAAGGTATAGGATAAATAAATCATTAAATTTATTCAAAACATGGATACAAAACGTGTATAACCCCTACATGGCATGTTCGCTTAAGTATTTATAGGAAAGTGTACTTCTTCCAAAACTGGTGGTGTAACATCAAATACCCACGGTGTGTTCTCCATTTACACAGCATGTAATTGAATCCTTTCTCCCTTACAAAGCTCCTCTACATGGATAAACAACATGATTCTCTTTTAGAAAAAAACTAAACAACATGTTTGTTCCAGATATGGTGTGTACTGCTTAGGTTTCAATAACCCGTGTCGTTAGTCACACAGTCAGAGACATGGAAAACTCTACACGGCATGTTTATGATAGAAACAACATGTACTAGAAGGATTTCATCAACTCTTTTGTCAGTCACATGACTAGATATAAGGTCTCTATAACACAACTTGTATGTCTGGTACACGACATGTCCCACCAAGGATTTCTCAACCCGATGTCTCTTCCCACACAGTCAGTCACATGGTTAAGGACTACATGGCGTGTACTTAAGAAAAATAGTTCCTTCCCAAACAAAAGGATACATGGAATGTATTCATCAATACACACTGTGTATTCTGGGTTTTATCGGTTAGTAAACCTCAAAAACTACTCTAGAACCCATAAAAATGCTAAAACAGGAATTTAAGTTCCAAATTCTGATATATGGGGGCCCATACTCTCCATGAATCAATGATTGTCATCAAATTCATGTCATATATAAGTATAAAAGTGCTGTGATCCAAAAAATTATGATCCATGAGGGGTCATAACACCTCAGGGACCAAAGTTTGGCATTCATTCAAAGGAAACCTTTCACAATTCAATACCCTATCAAACAACAGGTATTCTATCAGTGTATCTATCAAAACAGCATGCATATATATCACAACATCTATCACAACAACATGCAATCGGTAATTCACCCTAAATGGAACGACAAGAGTGCATGCCATGTGATTTCTATCAAGTGCATATATGATGCATGAGATGGAATACCCTCACCTCATCGGGTTGAAAAAGAAATATAACCTCAATAATATGAAATGTAACAATAGAAAACATGTGAATCACCCAACGGTGAAATCAAATCAACTGTAATAATTGAAAAATCAGAAAAATCACAATATTCGAGGTAAATTAGCTTTTCCTTATACACGGGTTAGCTACTCCTGGACACAACGTATTACTAACTACTTATTCCTTCCTATCCCAATCTATAGTCTCTAAACATTATGTCAAGAAGAATATAATTCCCTCTAATACCACTTTGTAACGGCTCGGTTCCGGGTGCCGCCTAGAGGTGCCCCTTACTTTGTTGGTCACATGGCCTCAAGTGCATTTCCCCAAACTCCAGAGGATGCCGACTAGCAGTGAGGTCCTTGTGTGTGATAGTGGGGAAACAATTCCCTCATTGGAAGAGTAACACAGTGGAAATTAATAGATAACATTATTGGAAGAAATAATAATAAAATGCAACAAAAAACAGTAGAAGATTGCAAGTAGACAAAAAAATGGAGCACATATATAAATGATTCATGTCACACATGTCTAGGAAAGTAGCCAAACAAGTCACAATGATGGAATACAGTACTAAACCAAAGTACAAAGGAAAACAAGTAAATAACTCCAGCAGAATCACAATCCTCACCTTGGTCTCATTCTCCCTAGCTCCACAGCAATAAAGTACATAAAGTTGAAGGGTGTTTACCCTTATCTATACCTACAACAATATAATATGTTTGGGCCCAAAATCATGACCCAAACAGGGTGTGAGACAAATTCCATTAGGCAACCACCCAATGATATGTTCCATACTATCAGTGAATATATATATAGTAGGTAAATATGAAAAAAATGAAGTAATAAACAAGGAAGTACTCAAAAGTATACAATCCTAATGTTTCAACTACATTAATTTACCTTCATCAATTATTCAACCAAGCATTCACAATCAACCCTCTGGGAAAGTTCTCACAGCCTATCCCCTTTAATTCAACCAATCAATATCAAGTAACCCTTTGGGTAAGTTCTCACAGCCTAACCCTTCTGATTCAACTTATACAAAGACAAAACGACCTCTTGGGTAGCTCACACGGTCTAACCCCTTTGGTCTCATGAAAAAAAATACTCTTTGAGGAAGAACTCACCATCAATTAACCTTATATACTTTTAATGATAAAATACAGACACTCTGAGGAATCACTCAATGTCAATTCCCCCTGTGGTCTCATAACGGTAAATATAGACACTCTGAGGGATCACTCAACGCCAATCCCCCCTATGGTCTCGCAGTGTGATAAATATAACAGACACTCTAGGGAATCCCTCAAAGTCAACTCACCTTATGGTCTCACTACACTAGGTTCTCACATCCCTGTGTAAAGCAATCATGCACAAATGATGTTTAAAAACCAA
The DNA here is from genome assembly GCA_963277665.1 of Viscum album. Lineage (NCBI taxonomy): Eukaryota > Viridiplantae > Streptophyta > Magnoliopsida > Santalales > Viscaceae > Viscum > Viscum album. The sequence continues at coordinate 399,256,239 of OY728158.1, forward strand.
ATTAAACCAAAAAGTACTACTTGACTAATAGCTAAAAAGCATAACACAAGCATGTCAGATAATATCACTCCATCCTAACAACACTAGGTATAGAAAACAAAGCATCCTAATAGGAAATTCCAGACCCAACATCTAATATCAAATCAAACATGGGAAAACACATCAATTGCATGGAAAATAACCCTATTAGAAAACAAGATCTCAAGCAATCACATCATAGTAGGCATTAACAGGGTTAAATTCCCTAAACATGAAATACCCTAAACTAGGGTATTGGATAGTTTTGCATATATAACTCGAAGAAAATCTACGGAAAGAAAAAAACACATACCTCAGTGTTGTATGATCGATATACTCTGATGTCATCCCTTGAATCGGCCTAGATCATGGTAGATCTACAAAAATGTCAATAATTATCAACCAATGATATCTAAAGAAATATGATAAATAAAGTAATGAGGCTCTATAAGAAGGAAGAACTTACCGTGGTGATTCCAACGCAATTAACAGAGGTTGATTCGGAGAACAGACGACAGGTCAGGTGCTCAGAGAATAATTGTCAGCTTCAGTCTCTCCTAGATGAGAAGAGCTAAGAAGAATTGGTTTTTGTGAACAAGACGTGACCCCGGTCTGATATAACAAATAAAAATAATTATACATGAAGTTTCTTTTAAAATTACATGGCTTGTATATTCTTTTACTGGGCCCCTATTTGGGCGGTCTTCCGGTCACCCCACACAACCATGTACTCAGCTGTTACACGGCTAGTACATGGTCACCTACGGCAACCGAGTACACAGTGTGTACTCCTATGTACACGGCGTGTACTCCTTAAATTTTCAAATTCTCCTCTTTTTCTCAAAAATACCAAAAAATAAAAATACATACCTAGAAATAAGGTATGGGTTCTTACAATAGAAGATAAATGGTTCGTTGACAACGTGAATAGGGTTCAGATTATAGGGGCTTGAGTAGACACTGTTCGGGTGAGTTGGCCCAAGTAGTGAGTTTTGGAATGGGTTAAATTATTCAAGAATCGAATTGTTTGGGTTGCATTGGATGTACGATTGTGGAATGGGATTGTTGGGACATGATTGGTGGATCAACAGAAGTCCAGAAATTTGGTTACAAGGATCATGTGTTTTTCCTTCGGGTGATATTGGTTTTGGTCACCATTGGAGTTTGGAAAATAGAGGAAAATAATTCCAAGTGATTTGGGTCATGAGTTGTACAGAGGATCTGACTGATGAGGTAGCAATTGGTTCCTCCATGACGATGTGATGTTGGGTGTGAATTTTCATTGTGTATTGAGTCAGGAACTCTTGTCTAAGATTCCTCTGTAAAATTCTAGTGGTTGGGTATGGTTGGAGTTGATGTATCCTTGAAGAGTTTTCAGTTCATGTTGTGGTCATGGTGAGGAATACTTGTGTAATAAGTTTTCCCCTTGATACGTGTTCAAGGGGATTTTTAATTTCCAACCAAAAACTTGAAAGAATTGAATGGATAGATAGTCCTAGTGGGATGACCACTAGTTATGAAAGCTCAGTGATTCCTTTAAGAGTGGCTCAAGGACAAGCTGTTATAAGGTGGGGAGGTAGTAAGATCCTGGATTTTCTTATGGTATGTTTTTGTATAAGTTTTGGTTTGGAAACATCTTTTTGGCTAGATAAGTGTTTCCCATGTTCGTGTAAAGGCTTAGGGGTGTTACCGAGGTCTGAGACATGAAAATAGGAAGACAAAAGGCGTTCCTGGGCATGTTGTATGGTTTGTGAACTATTAGACCAAACCGTGTGGGAATCCCAGGTAATCGTGCAGCCTTGGACAGAATCCTATGCACAGTTGGTGCATGGTTACACAAACCATGTGGGTAAACCATGAAAATGTGTGTTTCTTGGACAGTGCCTCACACACAGTTAGCACGCAGTTTGGAAAATAGTTTGGGTAAATAGTGCGGCCCTAGAACATTGAGAAAATTACAGAAATGCCATCTAGGGATTTTAAACTCCAACTCAGGTTTCTCCTCCATTTCACCCCTACAACCCTAGTGATGAAATTGGATGACCCAAGCTTCCAATAGGTGACTCTCCTTCAATTCTAGGCCATTTGGAACATCATTGGTTGCAGATCAAAGCATTGGGTCAATCTAACGCTCCACTTGCTTCTGTTTTTTGGATTATGGTTTGTTGTTTCTTCCATCTTCTTCCAAAGACCTAAAACCCTATTTTCCGGTGATATCTAGGTTGGGGATTCAAGGGATGCTTGAATCTAGATCTAAATCCATCATTAAGAGTCTGTTAATCAACGAATTCAATGTAGGTGTTTTTTTATTCTTTTATCGGGGCGCATGCATCCGTCACGCAGAGGACGCACTATTGTTACCCCGCATTCCTGCTTTCCATAGGCGGGTGACATCTGCTTCTTATTCAGGTATGTCTGCTCCCTGATCGAAACGGGATGATGGGATGTCGTTTCTTCCTTCCATGGATTCCTCCTCGGAGCTCATCACCTAGTCCGGGTCTCCCTCATAGATTTAATACGTAATTCGTGAAGCTCTTCTCGGCTCCATATCTCCATGGACACCAGTTAATTACACTGCTTATGTTAGGACCTTCCAAAGGGTTCGGTCAGGGCAGCAACCTTTGGTTAGGAGATTAGTCACGTTTGGGCATCACTAGCGTGTCTTGATGCTGGGGAATTAGCATGTCTATCTTCTATCCCTTATTATAGGGCTTCTCGAGGGCATGGAAGCCCGACGAATCCCACATAGAATGCGGGAAATTTTATTCCATAGGCATGTATATGAGGTTTTCCTCATCTTCCCATGTTTAACACAGGTAATTCCACAAGTTTAACATCCAGTAGAGAAGGATCGGACTAATCGGAACACTAGCTAGAGTGGATCAGATTGAAGAACCCCCTGGAGGGAACACCAATGTTGGGGACAGCACATGGGCAGCTTCCTGAATGCTATGAAGGGGAATGAGGAGTGGCATGATCTCACCGGGACGTGGTAGCCCCGGTAAGAATCCGGATGGACGATGGCTTTGGGCTTGGGTCTCGAAGAGACTTCCTACGTATCCCCGTGGCAGGGAATCAAAGTCTGTGTAGTTCGATGATACGGTGGGACACCTAAAGAGGCTACCCATGAGAATGAACATGTGGATGAGACCCAGAGGAAGTTGAAACTCCAGGTTAAGGAATGAGCTTCCCGAGACACATGGGCTTGAGGGAGAGATCAGGATGAGACATGGGTGTTCAGCTTAAACCTCATGAAGGTTTCCTATGTATCCCCGTGGTGGGGAATCCATGTCTTCATAGTTCATGTGACCGATATAGTTTAACTTCATGCAGGATGAGAATGGGGCTTACACCTTGAGGTGGCCCATGGTGGCAGTAAACCGATGTGGATGGGGACCTAGGGTCCAGATGGATTGGGGTTTACACTCTAAGGTGGCCCATGGTGGAAATGGGGGGGGGGGGGTTGGCACAGCATCACAGAGATGGTTGGGGCTGATGGTTTGTCAGGCTTGAACCTCGTGGAGGATTCCTATGTAACATGCCTTATCATGGATCAAATTCCACGTAGTTCGGGATGGATGGGGCTTATGCTCTGAGACGGCCCATGGTGGTGGGGCTTGAACCTCATGGAGGCTTCCTATGTACCATGCCTTAGAACGGATCAAAGTCCCCGTTGTTTGGGAAGGATGAGGCTTATGCTCTATGACAGCCCAAGGTGGTGGGGCTTGAACCTCGTGGAGGCTTCCTACATACCATGCCTTAGCACAGATCAAAGTCTATGTAGTTCGGGTGGATGGGGCTTATGCTCTGAGAAGGACTAAGGTAGTGGTGCTTGAACCTCATGGAGGCTTCCTACGTACCATGCCTTATCACGGATCAAAGTTCCCATAGTTCGGGTTGGATGGGGCTTACACTCTGAGACGTCCCATGGTGGTGGGGCTTGAACCTCATGGAGGCTTCCTACGTAACATGCCTTAGCACAGATCAAAGTCCCAGTAGTTCGGGTGGATGGGGCTTATGCTCTGAGACGGCCCAAGGTGGTGGGGCTTGAACCTCGTGGAGGCTTTCTACGTACCATGCCTTAGTACAGATCAAAGTCCCCATAGTTCAGGATGGATGGGGCTTACACTCTGATACGGCCCAAGGTGGTGGGGCTTGAACCTCATGGAGGCTTCTTATGTACCATGCCTTAGCATGGATCAAAGTCCCCGTATTTTGGGTATACAGTTTAATGTCATGCGGGATGGGGACATTTGGGGATTACGCTCTGAGGCGGCCCATGGTGTGTCATGGTTAGTGCTCACTCTAAGCTCATGGGAGCCATGCTCAGTGTGAGAAACTTGAGGTTGAAGGGACCTTAAAATCACGTCGCAATGGGTGCATCCGTGGGAAGCGAAGAGGGGCTTACAGGTTGAGCGGCCCATGGTGCTAGGACTTACTCTAGGACGGAGGCCCGGGAGCGACAAAGACCAGCGGGAGAGGGATTTGGCACCCGAGAAGAGATGAGGGGCCCCTTTCCATATCACGTCCTCCACTGGCCTTGGGGACTGAAGATGAAAGGTGGGAGCACCATTCCCCACCACGCCCTTGGATGGCCTTGGTGCCGAGGGAGTGTGGAGGAACAGGGGTGCTGACTCCTCGAAGGAAGGCTAGGGGCTTACACCAAGGTGGCTACCCTTCCCCACGGACAAATGCCACTCCAATAAATCACCCCTTGTGAGGGATGACCCCACCATCCCCATGGAGACAAGCGAGTATGGAGAATGTCTGAGGCGAGGGGACCCTATGTGCGAGGCACGGGGCCAGGTCATAGTTTAACGTCATGTGTTGAGGACGAGGTGCTTGGCAGTTTAATGTCCTGCAGCTTGGATGAGGTGGGTTGGCTCCGCACACCTAGGACTTACATAACTGGTTCCCTCTTCCCCTTGTGGATGGGAAGGGATCGGCAAGGCCATACTGAGGGGGTTTCGTGGGGCGAACCATCGATGGGTCCATGTTAGTGTGGCTATGAGAAGAAGTAATAGCCATTAGTGTGCCTATGAGAAGAAGCATGAAGTGGAGCAATGCAACAGGAAGGATTGTCCAAGGAACTTTGAAGTTACTTTTTACAAGTTGAGAAGGCCGTACAGGAAAACCATGTATGATACGAATGCTCAGGGTGTACAGAAGACCTGTGAAAGGCACCCAGAAGGAGGGAATTAGACGCTCGCGCAAAGGGGGAGCCCAGGGAGCACCGAGATGAAGGGCGCTGAAGGATTTCATGCAGCCCTTGGGGCTATGTGAAATGAAGGGAGCCTGGGGCAGAAATCCGGGGTTGGCGCAAAATTTGTTGCTTGCTTGAAATAGGGGGGGTGAGGATTTGCGCGCCACTCTAATGGATTGTGCGCAAGGGGCAAAATTATGCGCAGGCGGCAAGGGCCACGTGTAAGGACAGGGGGGCGCAAAAATTTAGGGATTGCGCACCACTGATGGGCCTATGCGCAATGGAAGGGATTTCATGCAAGGGTATGACCCCGAAGGGGTTGGGATTTAGTCTAAGATAGGGGGATCTCATATAAAGGTGGATCCCAGGGCGACTTGGTGTGAAAAAGAACCTTACTTGAAGGCCATATTGCGCGCACGCAGAATTCCATTTACGTGCACGAGAGGCAGTTCGAATTTTTTCAGCCCTGAAAAGGAAGGGGGTCACCTTCTATTTATAGGCATCTGGCGGCACAAAACTCAGGGTTGCACGCAGTATTTGCGTGCTGGAGGTCGTGACGCAAAATATCAACCGCGCAGGGCATAGGCGTGAAATTATTTCTCACCGATGCTGGGGATTTTCACAAATACTGGTGCCTTCAGCGCGGGACAACTTTTTCCTCTCACTTCACCCTTTTTTCGCTCACTACTTTCGGGCCCTCTGGACCGGGCCTCCAGGTCCGAATATGACTTCTCTTTTTCATTTCGGAACTTTCTCCGGCACTTACGCTCTTTTTGGCGTCTACAAATTCCCCCCCCCCTCAGAATTGGATCAGAAAGGGGTTGTAATGATCAGATTCTGTGGGAAACGCCGAAATGTAGGGCTTCATGGGCCCCGTGCGTGCAAAATTTTCAAGCGGCGTGCAAAACCCGGCCACGCACGGAAGCAGCTTTTCGCACAGTACGGAACCCTGGATTTTCCTATAAAAGCCATCGCAGGTCCCAAGCTCCGTATGACATTTCTCATGCGATAAGCTTAGAGCTCTCATGCATGAAATTGCTTCCTCTCTTGCGCGAAAACCGCTTGGTTGCGCGTAATTCTGCTGAGATTTAGCGGCGTTTTACGTGCAAACCTGAGATTTTTCATCAATGCTCTAAAATTTCGCTCAACCTAGTGATTTTATGCGCCGAACTCCCAAATTCCATGCCAGACTTCCAGATTCTGCATCCAACTCTCGAAACACTTAGTTGGAAGAAGATGGTCACCCACCGCGCTGATGAGGGGGAAGCTGTTTCTCGCGGGGCTGAGATGGCTGCAAACTTGGAGGTTTATGTCACGAAGTGGGTTGTCTCTGATAATCACACCCTCTTCAACATGCTAACTCCTTCCCAGAAAGAGTACGCCTTATCTGACAATCTGCTGCTGTGGGACTTCAGTTTTCTGGAGGAGGTTCCCCTGCCGGTCTTCGAGGTTGATACACCGCGGTCAGGGGTGACCCGCGAAGATGACCTTCCTCGATACAACATCACCATCAACAGTATTCCTGCCAGAGAGACCAGGCATATGGACGTCTATGTGCTGAACCCTAGGTGTAACACCCGAGACTTTTATGTTATATAAATCATCAAAGGAATCTTTTTCTACACAACACTTGCTTGGCTTACTTTGCACACAATCGCGACCTTGCTCGATAGCTTGCGTTGTACGCAATACCGAGTTTCACTAAACAACAATATGCTATTAAAATATTATTAAAACTAGCCGTTATGAATAGTAATAACCACTTTTTGAAATTTTATAAATTTTATTTTTCAAAATGGACTTCATTTTTGGATTCGGAATATCGAAATTATCCTAGGGTGAAATTTTGGTATTTTTCTGAAAACTTTCAATTTTTTGATGAATAGTGAAACCACTAAGTGGTAGGTTAAAAACTGAATTTTGCATAAAACTTAATTTTACCGCTTCTGTGAATGGAATTTCGAAAATCCGACAGACACGGTTGATATCAGTAAGTAAAATGTGGTTCAATGAGATAAAAATAATTTTTTGGTGAATAGTAACTTTTTACTTTTTTTACCGCGGTTAATAGTAAATAGGGTAACTAAGGGTAAATATGATATTACGATTACCTTAACACATGTCCTAATTCTATTGGATAAGTGTAATTAGACCAAAAACAACCTTATGAATATAATATGACCATTTAGATCCACTTGGATTGGATTATGACATTTAATATTATTTTATTTAATGAATAGTTAAAATAGTTAAAATCAAAGTTTAATAACTAAAACATTTTTAATATGGGTTTATACATAAGATAAATTCGATTATAAATATTCATTAGAAAGATAAAAATAATTCCTACATAATGATATTTTATTTATAATTTTTAGACTTCAAATAAATTAATTTATTTATGACACAACGATGATGCAGTAATTACCCTTTTAAGGAAATGCTAACATAATTGATGTTATAAATGCTCAAATAAATGTAATTTGAGACTTTTTATGAATTCCACTAATTTTTTAGGTTACTATGATATATTAGTGTTGATTTAATCAACTTGGTTCGAACATATAATTATGTTATGACTTTCACAAAAATCATATATCAAATAGTTTCAAAATTGACACAAAATAGTTTTTAAATCAAATAATATATTATTAATTGTTATTTTCTTCCTAAAAATCTAAGGTTCGGCCAAATGACTTAGATAAAGATATATATATTAATAATAAACAACTTGGGGTTCTTTTGGCATGTTATAGTAAGTGTATTAACCATATCGTGTAAGAAAACAAAAAGACACGGTAAAAGTTAAATTATTTATCTTAGAGTTAAATCTAATTGATAAGGTTAAAATAATAACCTAAACTTGTCTAAATCATATTGGCTGATAGGATTTCGACCCATCCCCACTTTACCTTCGAAATAAGACCCTTTGGAACCATTATAAACCGATTTTGACTTTAATATAAAATAATATTTTGAGATATTCCTAAGGTGCCCCTCTCCTCCCTTATAAAAGGGAACCTCCTCCCCCTCCTCCTCACACCAATTTGAGCACTCAAGCTCGGCCAACCCCTGCCAAAATCCCTTCTCCACTTCCCTAGAATAATCCTAGAGGTCCTGGTATTCTTCAAAGACCAATCTTAGTTCCCTAAGTGGAGGATTCAAAGAGGCGTTTAAAAGAAGAGGTAATATCCATTACTGATCTTTTCAATTTCTTTCTTCTTCAACTTATTCTTCTTTAGTTGTTTCAGGATAAAGTAATAACATCAGTATTACTTACATAATGATATGTTATTATAAATATGAAACAACCCTAATTCAACTTCTATCCATCCTACGGAAAAATGAAATCACCGCCCGTGCGTACGTACGGAATACCGTCTCCACGCTGTGGTGTAATCTATTTTCCACCACCACCTTACTTGGATTGGTATAATGGTGTAAATAATGACTATATATGACTATTAAAAAGTGATATTGATTCTGAAATAGTATACATACACTCCAATACAATTCCACGATCATAGGAACAATATCATCACTCGTGAGTACGTATGGAATACCGTCTCCACGATGTGATGCGACTCGTTCTACATGATCATCATTATATAGTAATTATATAAATGAATTGAATGAATAAATATTATATATGTTACACTAATACCATTCTGTATATAAGGTATCTATAACCTTAAAAGAAGAATAAGAATTTATTCGGCAAAACAGGCATAAGAACAAAAGGCAATAAAGACCCGAGTAACAAGTAAAAATGAAATATTACTAATAAGAAGCTAAGAATATGATAATATATGATATCATATCAATATGTATGATTCTGGAATAAGTCAATAACATTATTTAAACCATTATACTGGAGCTTCAGACACGTACAAAGCAAATCGGACCTAAGGTAAGGGAAATATCACAATCTCATTTTTATCCGAGATTGTTTATACTTTGAAATTTACTGGGGTGTATTTTATCATCCACATCCATGTTTCCTCAATATTTAATATTATTTCCATCCACCTACAATTTTTTAAATACAATTTTTCCCTTTGCTGAGTTTTTAGTAAAAGATAAGAAATGAATCTTTTGTCGTTTTTCATACGAAGTACTTTTTTGACTTTTTCGAAAAAAGTACGAGAAGAATGTTTTTTTTAACTTATATGGAATGAATTGATTTTTAAAAAATTATTTCCAAGAAGCTTCCTTTACAAGTTTTCACGTTTATTTTTAATCAACTTCTTTTATTTTATAATTGTACGACATGTTAAGAAAGGAAACATGTTTTTGAAGCCGAAAGGATATTTTCCTCAAGAATGGAGTTCAAGTTTTTTTTATCAAAATTATTTTCCATCTAATATATTAAAGGGTTCTGTTTTTATCCCTATTATTACATTGATTTGATTATGTTGTGATGGAATTATATTTATGAATTCCTTTATCTTATATGAATTTTTTTATGATGTCACGATGTTTAAGAATCCCATTTTTATTACATGGGTTATGCTATGATGTATGATTTATGATTTTGTGGCACACATAAGAATGGTATCATTATGAGATGGGTGGGACCTATATATCCCTCCAATGCATTGGGTAAAGATTTATATCTCATGAGATAGACATGTCTGGAACGGAAGGTTATTTCGGTTCAGTGATACAGGAATAAAACGAGGAGTGAACTCGGTTCTGAAATGGACTTTGTCCGCTAAGATAGTCTTGGCAATGAGTCATGACTAACAAGAAATGTTTTTCCATGATTATGTGTGCAGGCCACAAAGTTTCAAGTTTTATGTTATGATTATGGGGATCTCATTTTCACTTCTATGATTTATTCCATGTTAAGATATTATGATCTCTTTTGCAGGTTATGATTTTCAAAAAGATATGATATGATTTTTATTTCCTTTATTTGCCCTTGCTGAGCATTTGAACTCACCCTTTTTGTATGTTTTCTTTTCCCCAGGTCAGGAAGATGGATATTAAGTAGAATATGCTAAAAGGTACCCTAGATATGATGAAATAAATGGGAGACACTGTAGAAGATTTATGAACAAGTTGTTTATGTTTCCCAGTTTCTAAAGACACTATACCTATACGGTCCTTTGTGGTTTTGTCATATGTTGTAATAAGTGTGCTTCAATTTTTAAGTATTAACAATGTATGTAAAGTATAGTTCGTTATAGTTGGTATCAGAGGAAAGGTATAGTCAACCTTTGGAAACTAGGATGTGAAAGCCTTAGTAAGAACCCTAAGGATAAGTCTAAGCATAGAACACAATCTTAGTGTTTTAGAAATGGCCATGAATAACCTAGGATAAGACCTTAAGTGTGAAAATTTTATTCTTGAATTATGTGGTTTTCCAATTATTATTAGTGTTGCTCACACTATTCTTCTTGGTTTTTGTCAATGGCTGGAACCCGAAGGAACCGTGTTAATGCGGAATGCGATGGGAAATGCAATGATTGTCCCCCTGAGCAACCAAACGATATGGGAGCTGGAATGAAAAATCTTGTAGCCATGCTCACACAACTTTCTCAAGCTATAAATCATGCAGGACTTACAAACGAGCAAAGGAATGAGCAACATTCTGTTGAATCCTTTATGAGGCAGTGTCCACCTTCTTTCAGCGGGTCTACTGATCCATTAGTTATTGAACAATGGATTAGTACTACTGAAAATATATTTTTAGTTTTTCAATGTTCTGAACATGATAAAGTCATCCTAGCAGTGTATCGTTTGGAAGGAGATGCTGATCAATGGTGGAATCTTATTAAGAATACGAGGCAAAGGGATGAAATTGAGTCCATGGAATTGGACGAGTTCAAGAACTTATTTTTCAATAAGTACTTCCCTCGTATTCTCCGAACAAAGATGGAGAAAACGTTTCTTGAACTGAAGCAAAGGGATGATGAATCTGTTGGTACCTATGAAGAAAATTTTACAAGACTTTCAAGGTACGCTTCTGGTATTATTATCCAACCTGAGAGTAAGATCGATCGATTCTTTAGTGGATTAAAACCAAGTCTTCGAAGGGCGTTAGCCATAAGGGACTTCAATAGCTATGAGGAAATTGTTCGATGTGCTCTCAAAGTCGAGATGGAGATTGGAGTAACCCATCAGTCATATGGGTTTGATAAGAAGAGGAAAATGGAATTCAAAGGAAAATATAAAGAGCACACTGAAAAGAAGATGAACTTTCCCTTATGCTCAAAGTGTGGAAAGAAACATGGAGGGAGTTGTCTTAAAGGGACAAGTAAATGTTTGAAATGTGGAAAGGAAGGTCATCAGGCATTTGAATGATGCGATGATGGGAAGAAGATGTCTAATGATGCAAACAAAGGAAGGGATACACAGAATGAACCTACTACACTTCAATGTTTCAAGTTCAAGAAGATGGGGCATTATGCCAATCAATCCCAAATCCAAGGGTTGATGATGATGGTCGACGTCAACAAACTCTTAAAGCTAAATACAAAGGAAAGTCACATGCAATTTCTATCAGTGATGTGGAGTACGATAACGAAGTGGTGAAAGGTACACTTACCATCCACTCTAAAGTAGAAAATGTTTTATTTGATTCTGGATCCACCCACTCTTTTATTTCTGAAGAATTTTCTAAGGGTATCACCGTATTACCTCAACAATTAGATGTTGAGTTAGCTGTGACAACACCTAATGGCACATCAATCGCATCAAAAGTTTATAATTATTCTCCAATTGACGTTTGTGGGAAAGTGATTCCTGCAAATCTTGTGATCCTTCCTTTAGTGGAATTCGATGTGATTCTTGGAATGGATTGGCTTTCTTTATACGGAGCTCATATCAATTGCCAAATAAGGGAAGTCACATTTCATATTCCTGGTCAATCTATGATCGTCTATCAATGCAAGGATGAACATGACCTTCCAGTGGAAATTTCTTCCATTTTATGGGTATTGATTCCACTAAATGAAGGTTATTTATCTCAAATAGTTGGTGAGAAACTCGTGATTAATAATATGCCCATTGTACGGGAGTTTGATGATGTCTTTCCGGAGGAATTTCCAGGTCTTCCACCAAATCGTGAAGTTGAGTTTTCAATAGAACTCGTACCGGGTGCTTTGCCAATTTCAAAGACACCTTATAGAATGGCCCCAATTGAGTTGCAGGAATTGAAGAAGAAACTCCAAGAGAATCTTGATAAGGGATTCATACGCCCTAGTGCGTCACCTTGGGGAGCACCTATTCTATTTGTTAAGAAGAAAGATGGATCAATGAGACTCTACATTGATTATCGAGAACTTAACAAGATCACTATCAAGAACAAATATCCTCTCCCACACATTGATGACTTATTTGACCAACTATGCGGAGCTGAATACTTTTCCAAGATTGATCTTCGTTCAGGGTATCATCAATTAAGGGTCAAAAGGGAGGATATACAAAATACAGCTTTCCGTACAAGGTAGGGACCCTATGAATTTATAGTGATGCCATTTGGTCTTACTAATGCCCCTGCTATCTTCATGGATCTAATGAATAGAGTCTTTAGAGACTATCTTGATCAATTTGTGGTAGTCTTTATAGACGATATTCTTGTCTATTCAAAGAGAAAGGAAGAGCATGAAGATCACTTGAGAATTATATTGAAGACCTTGAAAAAGGAGAAGCTTTATGCCAAATTTACCAAGTGTGAATTTTGGCTTCAAAAAGTTGCATTTTTGGGTCACATAATCTCAAAAGAGGGGATATTTGTGGATCCAGCAAAAACAGAGGTTATCGAAAGATGGTCGAGACCAACAACAGTAACTGAGATCCGAAGTTTTCTTGGTTTGGCTGGATATTATCGACGTTTTGTGAAATCTTTTTCACGATTATCTAACCCACTCACAAAGTTGACTCAGAAAGGAGTTAAGTTTGTTTGGACAGAGGAATGTGAAGAGAATTTCAAGGAGTTGAAAAGAAGGTTATCCAGTGAACCTATGCGCACACTGCCTTGTAGTGGATAAAGGTTTGTGATCTACAGTGATGCATCCAAGAAGGGATTGGGGTGTGTTCTTATGCAAAATGATATGGTGATAGCTTATGCCTCATGACAGTTGAAAATCCATGAACAAAATTACCCAACTCATGATTTGGAGTTAGCTGCAGTAATCGTTGCATTAAAGATTTGGAGGCATTACCTTTATGGTGAAAGGTGTGATATTTATACTGATCATAAAAGTTTAAAGTATATTTTCACACAAAAGGAGCTGAATATGCACCAAAGAAGATGGTTGGAGCTGATTAAGGATTATGACTGCTCAATCCATTACCACCCTGGGAAAGAAAACAAGGTGGCAGATGCATTAAGTCGACAAGACCATGCTAGTTTATCCATGATGAGGATCACAAAAGATCCAATATTTATGGATTTACAAAGGATGGATCTTGGAATTATAATGGAAGGGGAAAAATCTTATCTTTCTCAAATGAATGTTCAACCATCTATACATGTGAAGATTAAAGAGGCACAGAAAGAAGATGTAGAGTTAAAAAAGAAGGTGAGAAATGTTCCTGAGTTCAACCTTGATTGTGTTGGGATAATAAAGTTCAGGAATCAGGTTTGTGTTCCTCCCATCCCCGAATTAAAGAAGGAGCTGCTGGATGAGGCTCATAGTTCTTCATTCTATATTCATCCTGGAAGCACGAAGATGTATAGGGACCTGAAAGAGTACATCTGGTGGGATGGAATTAAAAGATATGTTGCTGAATATGTCTCTCGATGCTTGGTTTGTCAACAAGTTAAAGCTGAGAGACAGAAGTCTAAGGGGATTTTACAACCATTACCCATACCCGAATGGAAATGGGAAAACATTACTATGGACTTTGTCACAGGACTTCCTAAAACATCCAAAGGCAATAATGTTATCTGGGTCATAGTTTATCATCTTACAAAGTCTGCACACTTCATTGCTATTAGAGAGGATTTCTCTCTAGATCAGCTTGCCAGGATATATGTAAAAAAAGTGGTAATATTGCATGGAGTACCACTTTATATTATATCTGATCGGGATCCGAGATTTACCTCGAAGTTCTGACGAAGTCTTCAGCATACTCTGGATACAGAGTTGAGTTTTAGCACTGCTTATCATCCTCAGGCAGACGGTCAATCTGAGAGAACAATTCAAACCCTAGAAGATATATTGAGAGCTTTCTCTATGGATTTCAAAGGAGGTTGGGATCAACACCTACCTTTGGTGAAATTTTCATATAATAATAGCTTTCACTCCAGTATTCAGATGGCTCCTTATGAAGCTCTCTATGGAAAGAAATGCAGGACTCCAACTTGCTGGGATGAAGTTGGGGAAAGAAAGCTATTAGGACCTGATCTCGTTGATGAAATGGCAGAAAAGGTCAGATCTATTCAACAACACATAAGAGCAGCTCAGAGTCGACAGAAAAGTTATGCCGACAACCGAAGAAAGGACCTAGAGTTTGAAGTGGGCGATAAAGTGTTCTTACGGATATATCCCTGGAAGAGAGTCATGAGATTTGGAAAGAAGGGGATGTTGAGACCTAGATATATCGGTCCTTTCGAAATACTGGGTCATGTTGGAAAGGTATCTTACCGATTGGCGCTTCCACTGAATCTCTCTCAAGTTCACGATGTTTTCCATGTATCTCTCCTGAGAAAGTACATACCTGATCCTTCACATGTACTCAGCTCAGAAGTTGTACCGCTGGAGCAAGATCTTTCTTATGAAGAACAATCGATAGAGATTCTGGATCGTAGTGAAAAAGTCCTACAAAACAAGACCACTCGATTGGTGAAAGTTTTATGGAGGAACCACCAACTTGAAGAAGCTACATGGGAGCTTGAGGATATGATGGGAGAGAAGTATCCTCATCTGTTTGTTACAAAGTGATGAATTTCGAGGGAGAAATTCTTTTTAAGGGGGGTAGAATGTAACACCTGAGACTTTTATGTTATATAAATCATCAAAGGAATCTTTTTCTACACAACACTTGCTTGGCTTACTTTACACACAATCACGACCTTCCTCGATAGCTTGCGTTGTACGCAATACCGAGTTTCACTAAACAACGATATGCTATTAAAATATTATTAAAACTAGTCGTTATGAATAGTAATAACCACTTTTTGAAATTTTATAAATTTTATTTTTCAAAATGGACTTCATTTTTGGATTCTGAATATCGAAATTAGCCTAGGGTGAAATTTTGGTATTTTTCTGAAAACTTTCAATTTTTTGATGAATAGTGAAACCACTAAGTGGTAGGTTAAAAACTGAATTTTGCATAAAACTTAATTTTACCGCTTCTGTGAATGGAATTTCGAAAATCCGGCAGACACGGTTGATATCAGTAAGTAAAATGTGGTTCAATGAGATAAAAATAATTTTTTGGTGAATAGTAACTTTTTACTTTTTTTTACCGCGATTAATAGTAAATAGGGTAACTAAGGGTAAATATGATATTACTATTACCTTAACACATGTCCTAATTCTATTGGATAAGTGTAATTAGACCAAAAACAACCTTATGAATATAATATGACCATTTAGGTCCACTTGGATTAGATTATGACATTTAATATTATTTTATTTAATGAATAGTTAAAATAGTTAAAATCAAAGTTTAATAACTAAAACATTTTTAATATGGGTTTATACATAAGATAAATTCGATTATAAATATTCATTAGAAATCTAAAAATATTTCCTACATAATGATATTTTATTTATAATTTTTAGACTTCAAATAAATTAATTTATTTATGACACAACGATGATGTAGTAATTACCCTTTTAAGGAAATGCTAACATAATTGATGTTATAAATGCTAAAATAAATTTAATTTGAGACTTTTTATGAATTCCACTAATTTTATAGGTTACTATGATATATTAGTGTTGATGTAATAAACTTGGTTCGAACATATAATTCTGTTATGACTTTCACAAAAATCATATATCAAATAGTGTCAAAA
Organism: Viscum album; assembly: GCA_963277665.1. Taxonomy (NCBI): domain Eukaryota; kingdom Viridiplantae; phylum Streptophyta; class Magnoliopsida; order Santalales; family Viscaceae; genus Viscum; species Viscum album. The sequence goes on from OY728158.1 coordinate 399,272,441, forward strand.
TTGACACAAAATAGTTTTTAAATCAAATATTATATTATTAATTGTTATTTTATTCATAAAAATATAAGGTTTGGCCAAATGTCTTAGATAAGGATATATATATTAATAATAAACAACTTGGGGTTCGTTTGGCATGTTATAGTAAGTGTATTAACCATATAGTGTAAGAAAACAAAAAGACACGGTAAAAGTTAAATTATTTAACTTAGAGTTAAATCTATTTGATAAGGTTAAAATAATAACCTAAACTTGTCTAAATCCTATTTTTTGATAGTATTTAGACCCATCCCAACTTTACCTTCGAAATAAGACACTTTGGAACCATTATAAACCGATTTTTACTTTAGTATAAAATAATATTTTGAGATATTCCTAAGGTGCCCCTCTCCTCCCTTATAAAAGGGCACCTCCTCCCCCTCCTCCTCACACCAATTTGAGCACTCAAGCTCGGCCAAAACCTGCCAAAATCCCTTCTCCACTTCCCTATAATAATACTAGAGGGCCTGGTCTTCTTCAAAGACCAATCTTAGTTCCCTAAGTGGAGGATTCAAAGAGGCGTTTAAAAGAAGAGGTAATATCCATTACCGATCTTTTCAATTTATTTCTTCTTCAACTTATTCTTCTTTAGTTGTTTCATGATAAAGTAATAACATCAGTATTACTTACATACTGATATGTTATTATAAATATGAAACAACCCTAATTCAACTTCTATCCATCCTACGGAAAAATGAAATCACCGCGCGTGCGTACGTACGGAATACCGTCTCCACGCTGTGGTGTAATCTATTTTCCACCACCACCTTACTTGGATGGGTATAATGGTGTAAATAATGACTATATATGACTATTAAAAAGTGATATTGATTCTAAAATAGTATAAATACACTCCAATACAATTCCACGATCATAGGAACGATATCATCACTCGTGCGTACGTACGGAATACCGTCTCCACGATGTGATGCGACTCATTCTACATGATCATCATTATATAGTAATTATATAAATGAATTGAATGAATAAATATGATATATGTTACACTAATACCATTCTGGATATAAGGTATCTATAACCTTAAAAGAATAATAAGAATTTATTCGGCAAAACACGCATAAGAACAAAAGGCAATAAAGACCCGAGTAACAAGTAACAATGAAATATTACTAATAAGAAGCAAAGAATATGACCATATATGATATCATATCAATATGTATGATTCTGGAATAAGTCAATAACATTATTTAAACCATTATACCGGAGCTTTGAACACGTACAAAGCAAATCGGACCTAAGGTAAGGGAAATATCACAATCTCATTTTTATCCGAGATTGTTTATACTTTGAAATTTACTGGGGTGTATTTTATCATCCACATCCATGTTTCCTAAATATTTAATATTATTTCCATACAACTACAATTGTTTAAATACAATTTTACCCTTTGGTTAGTTTTTAGTAAAAGATAAGAAAGGAATCTTTTTTCGTTTTTCGTACGAAGTACTTTTTTGACTTTTTCGACAAAAGTACGAGAAGAATGTTTTTTTTTAACTTATATGGCATGAATGGATTTTTAAAACATTATTTCCAAGAAGCTTCCTTTACAAGTTTTCACGTTTATTTTTAATCAAATTCTTTTAGTTTATAATTGTACGACATGTTATGAAAGGAAACGTGTTTTTGAAGCAGAAATGATATTTTCCTCAAGAATGGAGTTCAAGTTTTTTTATCAAAATTATTTTCCATCTAAGATATTAAAGGGTTTTGTTTTTATCCCTATTATTACATTTATTTGATTATGTTGTGATGTAATTATATTTATGAATTCCTTTATCTTATATGAATTGTTTTATGATGTCACGATGTTTAAGAATCCCATTTTTATTACATGGGTTATGCTATGATGTATGGTTTATGATTTTGTGGCACACATAAGAATGGTATCATTATGAGATGGGTGGGACCTATATCTCCCTCCAATTAATTGGGCAAAGATTTATATCTCATGAGATAGACATGTCTGGAACAGAAGGTTATTTCGGTTCAGTGATACAGGACTGAAACGAGTAGTGAACTCGGTTCAGAAATGGAATTTTTCCGCTAAGATAGTCTTGGCAATGAGTCATGACTAACAAGAAATGATTTTCCATGATTATGTGTGCATGCCACAAAGTTTCAAGTTTTATGTTACGATTATGGGGATCTCATTTTCACTTCTATTATTTATTCCATGTTAAGATATTATGATCTCTTTTGTAGGTTATGATTTTCAAAAAGATATGATATGATTTTTATTTCCTTTATTTTCCCTTGCTGAGCATTTGAGCTCACCCTTTTTTGTATGTTTTCTTTTCCCCAGGTCAGGAAGATGGATATTAAGTAGAATATGCTAAAAGGGACCCTAGATATGATGAAATAAATGGGGGACACTGTAGAAGATTTATGAACCAGTTGTTTATCTTTCCCAGTTTCTAAAGACACTATACCTATATGGTCCTTTGTGGTTTTGTCATATGTTGTAATAAGTGTGATTCAATTTTGAAGTATTAACAATGTATGTAAAGTATGGGTCGTTATACTAGGACCAGGACCATTGATGGGGGTGATCCTGTTGCGGAGAGTTCATCGGCCCTCTACATAAGCACTTTCCATCAGAGCATCACTAACGAGACCAAAGGTTGGCTGCAGGACTGGGATCTGTGGTCTGGAGGCAAATTTACCAGCGAGTGGGCCTGGATGTACTGGCTTCGCCACACATGCGATCAATTCAGGGTCGATCTATAGCACATTTTTCTGTTCGAGGTGGTGTGGACATTGTAGTTCTACTTCGACCAGCAACCTGATCTTGGACCGGAGCTGTTCACTCAGTGGTCCCCTCACACCAACACATTCCATCTTCACCATGGGGAAGTCAGCATCAGTATTTGGGACATCCACTGCATTGCAGGAATCCCTTTGGAGGGCCATCAATACGACAAGTTCCTCCCACCGATGAATATCTGGGGTGACAGGTCTCAAACCCCCATACTGATGTGGCACATGCTGGAGTTGGCCAAGTAGAGGTTGAAGGTCAAGGACTTCCTGAAGGAAATCGCCTACAAGGATTGGTTCAGCCTGTTCTTGGAGAAGGACTCGGAGTCCAAGATTCTAGGGTGGGGAAAGCGGTGCCCAACCATGGTTTAGAGGAGCAAGAGCGGATACTACTGGAGGATCCTGGAGGCGGTTCAATACCAATCATGGGGCTACAACATTAACAAAGCTCGGGACCCAAATGTCTTGTACGCCAGATTCATCACCACATTCCTAAGTGGGTGACTCTTGCCGGTACGAGACACAAGGATGGGCGTCCGCCTAGCGACTCTGGTGATGGTGGGCATCATGGATACTAACAGGAGGTTCAACATAGGGGTCCCCATGCTTGCCTAGCTGTACGCCATCTTAGGGCACATCTCGAGAGGGGGATCGCCTAGGATAGTATGCGGCCCTTTCCAGATCTTCCACGGCTAGGTAGTGGCTCATTGTGGTGGCTACACCTTCTTAAATTCCATTCTCCCCCTGGGCAACAGCCTGCGACCCTCTCTACTGAATATTTTCGGGGTCACGCCAATGATGCTCAATGAGGAGGGGGTACAGATCAAGATTGGAAACCATGCCAACTTTGCCTTCAGCCCATTCCCTAACCCAACTGGTCAACTGGTAGACGACATTCAAGGATCACTGGGGCAGAAGGAGTACTTCCAAAGCATCAGAGGCATGGTGCTCGTGGCCTAGATTGATGGGAAGATTTTCTGCGATCCTTATGTGTCGTACCAGTTCGCTAGATAGTTTAGATTCCTCCAACGAATGCCAAATAGAGTATAAACAGATTTCCAAGAGGAGAGGCATCCATGTGTTCTTCGCCAGCTGTGGCTGATGTTCATAACCTATGGCTCCGGTTACATCATCACATTTCTTCCCACCAGAGTCGATGCGGGCCTCTCAACTGAGTATGCTGAACATTGGACCATATCATACCATGAGGGGCTTCTAAGGAAGCGATTCCAGCAGCTCATGGTTGTCAGTGCGGAACCTCAACAGTGAGAGAGTAGGCGGGGTGCCACTAGGAGAGGAGGAACAAAAGCACCTCATGAAATGGGGCCTGTGCAGGCCGGGACCTCAGTGGCAGGGGCATCGAATGGAGCAACCATTCCCTCATTGCCTGAAGGAGGAGGGGCCCACGAAGCGGCCAAAGAACTTCCTGGTAAGTAAATAAAATACTTGCTTCAACCTTCCAAGGATGTCGTCTTCCCTGCGCTGTGGTCAGCTTGGATAACCCTGCGGCAGTCAATGAGTATTGAATCCCTCTGGAAGAAGGTAGTGTGGGACGGGATCTAGCTGCTGGAAGTCGGTCTTGTCCGAGTCACTAATAGAGTGGACTTACACTGAGAGCATGCATACCTGATGGCCATGGACACATATGCATGTCAACATGGTCGCCGTGTGGAGCCACCTCTCTTGGCGAAGGTGTTGCCCAGCCAAAAGCATGATCCAGAAAGGATGTCTCCGGGGGAAGATGACAGCAATGAGGAGTCGGAGGGTGAGGAAACAGGAGAATGGGTGGAAGGAGAAGGGGAAGGTGAAGGTTAAGGAGAAGGGGAGCCCGAAGGTGAAGGGTCGCAAGGGTCATCCCACCAAGGGAGTCTCCGGGAGAGCGGAGAGATCATAAGCTCCGATATGCATGTGACCAAACTACTGTAGGTATTCTTCAACCCTTATCTTCTCTTGTGCTCTCCTTCCTTTGCAATCCCATAATCCACTTTCTCTCTCTTGCGTAGGAGCATATCGACACTGATCAAGAATCTCTGGCCGAAGGAGTGGAGGAAGCGTCAATGGGGCAAGGCAGGGCACCGACCCTCATTATTGAGCAGACAAGTGTTGAGGGGTCCCCCGCCACGATAGCTCCTGTAGCGGCCATATCACTAGAGGCTAATGCCATGGGTTCCTGTAAGTTCATTGCTTAGATACTGGTACTCACTATCGGAGGACTCAACTGATCAGGGTGCTCCTTGTCTATATAGTGATCACAGTGCTGGAGGCTCATCGAGCTACTGAGCCCGGGTCATCTATTATCATGCCAATGGAAAACATTCCGCCGTATCCAGGACATGCCTCCCAAACTGAGTTGGCTCCGGCAATTGGTGAGTAGGGAGCGGCGGACATCGGTGCTGCTGCCGTCGGGGCAAGGCCGGAAGTTGATGCGGGTGCCACCAGAATCGAGGGGAGATAGAAAGGTCACCCAGATGCTGAAGAACCTATTCCCCTGGGAGGAATCTCTAAGGAAGACCCGGCTTCTGCCTTATTGGATGTCTTCCCGATCTACCATCTCGCTGATCTCGAAGAATTTGATGATTCAGATTTGGAAGCGGCCGAGGAGAGTCGGATGACGCGACGCAAGGGATGGAAGTGCATCCGACGTTTCCTCAATCATCCCCAAGAGGAATGGCTGAAGCGGATGGGGTCACTCCACACCTGGCTGCGCTTCCCGTGTGCCAGAGGGGCGGATGCTCAACGTCTTCATCTGATGGTCCATGATTCTATGGATGAGAAAATGCGGGAGAGAAGCCGTCGTGCCGACGTCATTCGGTGCCAGGAGGAGTTGGGGAGTACCCAGTCATTTTTGATGGCAGAGCAAGAGGTTTGACGCCTCAAGGGACAGGTGAAAGAGTATGAGGTGTTCATTGCAACCTGCTCTGATCTTGTGGAGTAGTTGAGGGCCCAGCTGGAGGATGCCCAAGATCAACTCATAGAAGTGAGTCTCCAGGTAACCGAGCTTCAAGATGAATAGGCACAGGCACAGGCCAGAGTCAGCAAACTGCGCTTCACAGCTGCTAACAAAGAAAGAGTTCCCAGGGGATGGGAGGTGATCCTGGAGGCCACCATCCAAAAGGTGGCGGCATTGGAGAAGTTTATCCTAGAATCCGACCCTTATGGCCCTATTTTGCCTACACCCATACACTTGTCCCACCTTACTGATTTTTTTTCTTTTAAACTGTATTCCTGGACAAATTTACTTTCCCTTTAGCTTAACATACTCATCCCTTTGATTTAACATGCTCTACCATAATACTGAAATAAATATTAATCCATCCCTAAGCTCACGTGGGCCATGAGAAATAATGGAGGCTCATACTATCACTTCGTTCAATTGGGGGAGTGTCAACCAGGCTTCGGGCATTCGAAATTTGGACCCAAATTCCCGAGGAGACGAGGGAGCCCCAACCAAAGGCAGAGGACCTCGGACCAATCAACGTATCGTCTTCCCAACGTGCTCTAGTGCACAGGCGAGGAAATTCTAGAGGCATTGGAATCAATCTAAACATAGGGATATGAAAAAGGTGAATCACGTTACCCAAATTCGAAACACTATGGGAGGGGCATGACAATGGAGGATAGCTGTTGACCATGGCAGAAATGCAACATCCATATCACAATAGCCTGAAATGGGGACAACAAATGAGGGCTGACTGCTGACCATGTTTGCAACATGAGGCCTAACTCAAATATCGTCGATTAGTCTTCCGGAACGTTGTCCTAGGACAGCAGGCGTACCATAGGTCAAGCATCCATACTGTTAGGGGGTCCCTCCAAACGTGATCAGTCTTCCAGAACGTTGGACCAAGATAGTAGGCAGACCATAGGTCAGGCATCCACACTATTAGGGTGTCCCTTCAAGCGTTAAAGGGGACGAAGATCCAAATAAAGGGGCACGTGAAGCGTGTAAATCAAAGTGATGGTTTGTTCACATGGAATCCAACACTTTGAAGATTACGCCACCGTGGTTAAATCACATTAGGCAGGCATTTTAATCTGGTCATGGATCATCCCTACTTTTAGACAGCGCCTCTCTGGTGAGGGAATTTTCACTTCCCAATGTCATTATAGGGCATCCCAAAATTATTTGGGGCAAATTTTGCAGTTACACAACTCACCGAGATGTCAGGCCAAAGGGATGATAGTGAGAGGGGGATAGACTTGTGATTCCCATGGCTGGACCCGAGACGAAATGTCCAGGAATTCCTACGTATCCCATAAGTATGGGAATCAAGCCGCACGTAGTTATGGAAAGGATCTCAATTTAAGGTCTTATAAATCAGACCAAGGATGGGTAATGAGAGTGGAATACACACGATAATGTGGTTACAAAACCCGACGTGAATGATGACATAAGCCAAACTTACAATGTGTTCCCTGGGGAAGTGTTTCGGTCAAGGTACCGAACTCGAAAGTTAGGCTGCGCCCGTGGGGAAGTTCCCGGGTGCTCCAACGTATCTCATGAGAATGAGAATCAATCCATACCTAGTTCTTGGAGGGTGGCATGGCATGGTATGGTACCTATGCAAAGGATGAAAGGGGTGTGTGGGTCTAGCCCTCACACAAAAAGAAGCGGCATTTGATGTATCTTGTTTGTCCTCTAAGGTGAATGGTTTTTCTTTTATGGAGTGACCGGTCTGGGGTAGAAATTCCTGCCATCCCCACAATAATCAAGACATATACGGGCGTTGAAAAATGGTATTGTAAATGACCGATACCCAACATGATTTCCTCTATGGATAGGTCATCACAATGCAGTGTCGTTTTCTGTCATGTGGCCGGGATGATATCATCACAGTTTAGATTCATGTGGTGGGACCAACCAGCACAGTTTAAGGTCATATGGCTTGGACCTGGGGGAATGTTCATGACACGATAAATCAAACTCGATGTGAATGAGGACATAATCTCACACCATCACTGTGCATGATTCCAGGAGAGGAGCCTTGGGCCAAGGGGCCGGTGAGGGTCAAAGGATAAGGGGCAGAAGACACTAGCCTCCAGCTGCGCTGGACCTGAAATTCAATGTCCGGGTGACCCCACATATCCCATGGGGATGATTTTCAAGCTTTGCATGGCTCTTAGAGAAGATCCCAGCCTATAGTCTTAGCGTTCGGATCGTAGGAGCCCCGAGAGACGTTGTATCGCAGCTTTGTCTGCCTGACGTGTGGAGGTGCACTGAGGGTTAGTGAAAAGAGTTTTGAGATTCCACCTGGACACAATGGGGTGGAACATAACCTGAATCATACAACCAACATTTAGGTCCTGAAGGGGATGGCGTGACGATGGAGGATTACTACTGACCATGTTCGCAACACAACATCCTGTCGTGTTAGCCTGAAATGGGGACAAACAAATGAGCATCAACCGCTGACCATGTTCGCAACGCAGTATTTGAATCAATTTATTTTCTGAAACCATCAGGGGGCATTGGCCCGTAATAGTGGGAGATCCCTTAGTCATTGTTTCCAGGCCGTTTTTTGGGGTTCCCTCCGGGTGTGAAAAATAACGGGGGGCCGAATGAAGGGGAACACGAAGCTTGAAAAGTGGATGGAACTTTCTTAAGTTGAATCTGACACTCCAGGTCCTAGACCAGAGTACTCTGAACACATTGATAGAAAACTGAAAACGGTCGAGGGGCTCAATTTGAGAGTGGCCAAAAGATGGTAGATTCCTAGGAGAAGGGGGGAATGGAGCCAAAAACCCTAGACCACACCTATATATCCCCCTCGTGGAGAGGGATAGGACAAGAGGCCGAGGTTACCGAGAGATCGTGGGATCTCTTAAGAGATGGTGTTGGACCTAAAATCTAGGTGTTCAGGTGGTCCTACATATCCCAAAAGGATTGGAATCAAGCCACAGGTAGTTCTAGAAGAACAGTTTAACGTCTTGTAGGACGATGAGAGGCATCTCATCCGAGGATGTGTATGGCATGGTGAGCAATCCAACATGAATGAGGACATAATCTCACACCACACCATATAATCCCACAAGAGAGAACCTAGCCCAAGGGCCTGAGAAGGCCAAGGGGCTTGAGGTTGGGCCTCGGTCAGGAGGGCCTGACCAACTTGCAGTTTAACATCTTGCAGTGAAGAAGAAGGCCAAGGAAAGTCTCACCTGGGGATGTGTACAGCATGGTGATAACCCCCACGTGAATGAGGACATAATCCCACACCATAACATACAATCCGGAGAGGACTGGGTCTAGAGCCCACGAAGGCCAAAGGGCCTGAGGCTAGGCCTCAGTCAGGAAGGCCTGACTAGCTTGCAGTTTAACTTCATGCGGGACGAGCGTGCAGTTTAAGGTCATGTGGGACAATAGGGGCCCGAATGTAGGACCAAACGCAGTTTAAGGTCATGCAGGACCAAATTCAGTTTAAAGTCATGCATGACCTGATGCATTTTTGGGTCATGCGGGACCAAATTCTCAGGAAAAGTACTACTTGAGGAACTTGGCATTGGTGGGAGGAGTTATACGCTCACCATCCATGGTCACCAGGGAGTATGCTCCATTGGGATAAACCATATGAACAATGAAAGGCCCTTCCCATTTGGGCTCCAACTTGGGTGGTTTCCTACCAAGGATCATTGGCTCTCTGAGGGTCAATACCAAGTCACCTTTCAGAAAAAAGATTAGGTTAACCTTCTTGTTGAAAGCTTGATCCATCCTACTCTGATTCCTCTCTAGGTTGTGCAAGGCACAAAGCCTATTCACGTCCAGTGCATCCAATTCTGCTAGATGGATTTCACCCACCCTATCTGGTGCTTTCTAGTCATATACCACTGTGCACAATGAGGGCAATTGAATCTCAATGGGTAGGACGGCCTCCGTTCCATACACCAAGGAATATGGGGTCACCTGGGTGGAATTACGGTTCGTCATCCGATAAGCCCAGAGGGTGTTGGGTAGCTTATCCGACCAAATTTTCTTGTTTTGACCAACCATTTTCGGAAGAATGTTAGAGAGGGTTTTATTGAATGCCTCAATCTAGCCATTTTCTTGCGCGCGATAGCGGGAGGTATGGTTAGAGAGAATGTTGTACATGGCGTACAATTTCTTCATCTTTGATGCTCGGAAGTTGGTACCGTTATCGGTGAGGATAGCGTGAGGTACCCAAAATCGATAGATGATATTGTTACTCACGAAGTCGATGATATAACGGGCATTGACTTCCTTGAGTAGAATTTCCTCCACCCACTTGGAAAATAAATCTGTAGCGGTCAGGATAAACCATCATTGGCGAGTTGTTGCCGGTGTGTATGACCCCACGAAATCTAACCCCCAGACTGCAAAGGGACAAGATTTCTTAGTATTATGGAGAGGCTCCAGTGTTTGATGCACAATGTTAGCATGAACTTGGAATGCATGGAACCTCTTGGTGAACTCGATGCAGTCGTGGATCATGGAGGGCCAAAAATACCCTAGTCTCCAAATCTGGTGATACAGTTTTGGCCTAGTTTGATGGGCACCACAGGAACTGGCATGAACCTCTTGTATGACCTGTGGAATTTTGACTCCTTGGAGGCAATAGAGGATAACACCATCAAATCCGTGTTTATAGAGGATCTGCTCAAGGCTGTGACCACTCTAAAGGGTAATCAGCAATGCGCAACATCAGAATCGCTCGCGCTCCCCCAGTCTAACGGGAGATTACCGTTTTGGAGATATTCAACCAAGGGTGTCCTCCAATATGAAACTACTTCTATCACCACATCTGAATAACCTGGGGTTCGTGACATAGAGGCACCGGTGGTAAGACGGTTTACCCGTGGTCCGTCGTCATCCTCTGGGGTAATAGGAGTGATGACTCTTCGGTGTGCCACGTGGATAATCAGATCATCCTGTTCAGGCTCTGCAAGCGACGCGTCCAGGCTGTCCAAAGCATCTTCTTGACCGTTCTATGACCGAGGGACATGGATAACCTATGGCCGCGAAGGGAACTAGACCATTATCCGGAGAGTGCGCTCTAACAATGGTACGAGATCTGGCTTCCTGATAACATAGTCACCATTGACCTGCTTGATGACAATCTCGGAATTCCCTTTCACATGCAAATGGGGCACGTTGATCTCAAGGGCCAACTCAAGACCAATAATGAGAGCCTGATACTCTGCCTCGTTGTTGGTGCAATCTTTTGACAATAGGAATGAGTACGGTAGAATGGCTTTCTCCAGGGTGATGAAGACAACACCCATGCCCACTCTGTTAAACCTAGGATCGTTGAGCCTCCTACCGGTGGGGCTCTAGGAGGCACCCTCAATGTGAATATGCCAACATGGGATGACTTGATCGACTGAGAGGACTGCCTCATCAGGAAAATCCAGATCCAATGATTGGTTCGCAGAGGTTGGATGGGCACCTAGAAAGTCTTCCAATGCTTGCCCTTTGATATCATTCTGGGACACGAACCTGATGTCAAACTTCTATAGGATCACCGCCCACTGTGCTAGTAATCCAGTCAACATGGGGGGATTCAGAATATACTTCAGCATATCTACTCAAGAGACCAACTGTACCTCATGGTGTTGTAGGTAATGACATAGCTTCTGCACAGCAAATACGAGCGTAGGTTAGCTTTTCTCAATGGGGGAGTATCTGGTCTCTGTATCGAGGAGCATGCGGTTGAGGTAGTATAGTCTATTCTTCATCCCCTCATTGTTCTTCTAGGTGAGAAGGGCACCAAGGGATCATTCTAGGGAGGTGACATAGAGAATCAGTGGCTTCCCAGAGACGGGTGGCATCAAGACCGGAGGTTGGAGCAAATATTTCTTTATTTCGTCAAAGTAAGTCTAGCACTCCTCTTCCAACTCATAAGTGGTGCCCTTCTTCATGAGCCGGGAAAAAGGCTTACACTTGCCAGCCAGATTCGCAATGAATCGGCGTATGTAGGCTAAGTGGCCTTGAAGACCTCGAAGCTCCCGAATATTCCACAGGGGAGGCATATGGCTAATTGCCTTGATCTTCTCTGGGTCGATATCGATGCCCCGGTCTCAGACAACAAAGTTTAGAAACTTCCTGGAGGTGACCCTGAAGGCACACTTCAACGGGTTCATCTTCTGGTACTGGGAACGAAGTAAACCGAATACTTTCTCAAGGTCCATGAGATGGTCCTGGAGCTGGTGTGATGTGACCACTAGGTCATCCACATAGCATTCCACCAACATCTTGAGGATTGGCTTAAACATGCAATGCATGGCCCGCTGATAGGTGGCACCTGCATTCTTCATGCCGAATGGCATGACCTGGTAACAGAAAGTACCTTGGGGCACCCTAAAAGTGGTAGATTACTCATCCTCGGGGGCCATCTGGATCTGATTATATCCAGAGTAACCATCCGTGAAGGAGAGGGCTTGGAATCCAGCTGTAGTTTCGATCAACAATTCTATCACTGGAAGGAGAAAATCATCCTTCAGACAGTGGCGGTTGAGATCGCAGAAGTTGATACAGACTTTGATCAACCCATTCTTCTTCCTGACTGGTACAATGTTAGAAAACCACTTAGGGTACTGAACATCCTTGACGAAGTTGGATTTGATAAGCTTGTCAACTTTGGCCTCGACCATGGCACCGTGGGACAGATGAATCTTTCTGGGAGGCTGCTTGAACTCCGGATGGTTTGTAGGGAGACCAAGGCGGTGGACGGCTACCTGAGGATTTAGTCATGGCATCTCATTGTAACTCCAGGAAAACACATCACCGTGCTATTTGAGTAATTCAATGTACCGCTACTGCTCCTCGAGGGGCATAGTAGCACTAATCAATGTGGGTCTCAGATCGGCCTCGCTTCCGAGGTTTGCCTATACCAACTCATCGATCGGGGCTAAGACTCCTTCCTCAAAGGCAGGGGGAGCGTCCTCTATATCTTATTCTCCACTTATGGAGGGATCATCCTTAAGGGGAGCTTCTTCTAAGCTATCAATCCCTGATGGGTGGATGCTACCCACTTTTTCGGCCGTGGTCATTGCATCGGGGCACTCTGGCGCCGCTGAGACCATGGCTAGGAAGGTTGTCAACCCAATCCCAACTGGTATTCGGCCCAAGGGGCCATGATCGATAATATCAAAGCAGTAGTGGTGCGTCGACCGGAGTCTACTTATCCCTGCTCAGTGAAACAGACAAGTATGATGGACTACCATTGCCATGAGCTGGACGTCTTGATACCTGACGAGAGTGGGAGGCTTCGGGATCACTGGAGCCTGGTTCGTATAAGAATACGAAGTGATCCTCTAATGCCGCCTAGATTTGGGAGCATGATTACCACTTTTCCAGGAAATGACAAAACACTGCCCCATATCAGGGGTTGTGGCCTCCAACTAATGGATTAGGAAGACATAGGCGTCATTCAGGCTTGTCCAAGGGTCAGTCATAGCGGCAACGAGGTCAACCTCACTTTCCTGGACTTACTTATCCTTGCTCTTGTAATAATCAGCATCCAAGTAGAGGGATTCAAAAGAGGTGATAGGAGATGAATCACCTTGGAGTACACCTACTTGACCATTAAGGGAGTACTTGAGGCATTGGTGATATGATGAGGGGATGACCACGTGAAGATGGAGCCATGGACTATCCATCAATGCATTGTACGCGGTGTCCTGGGAGAAAACTATGAATTCGGTGCAGGAAACTAGACCACCGAACTGGGTCTTCAGGCGGATCTTGCCAACCTGGGTCTGTTCTGTCTTTTCATATCCCTATATCCTTAAATTAGAGGGATTCAGATCATCCTTGGATAAACCTATCTTCTACACTGTCCGTGTCGGGATAAGGTTGATTCCGGAGCCAGTGTCATCGAGACAATGACGAACCTCCACACCATTGAATTGGACAGTGATATACAGCATGAAGATGTGCCCCTATATGGGAGGGTATTTGTCTTCACCAGAGAACGAGATTACGGCCTGACATTCGGCATTCTCAACTGCTTCAGCATGGAATTCTTCTACAGCTGCTACCTACATCTCAAACTGGAGGGGGTTCTTAAAGCCTTAGTGAGTGCTTCGCGCATATTTGGAGATAGGCGAAGGGCTTCGAGGATGGAGAGCCTTGTTGGGATGATGGCGAGGTGCTTCAGAACATCATAATTTCGTGCCAGGAGTGAACTTATGCTTACAGGAGGCCGCTCTGCGACTGGAGGCATCGCGGACCCTGCCGGTTGGACCGGAAGTTGACTGGTACTGGGGACATCATGCTGCTCACTAGTCGGAGCTCGGAGGGTAGCTACTGGATGAGGATCGGGTGATTGAGATCAACCCGTAACGGGGCAAAGCTGGTCGTGGTACGGCCAAAGTGGCTCTGCCTGATCCAGTAGCACGAATAGTGGAGGAGGAGGATCTGTCTATACCGGATGATGAGGCTGCACGTTCTGAGTTCTATGCTGGACCTGTTGTCTAGTCTCAGTGGCGTGCACAGCCTGGATGTAGGTGCCAACTGACATTCCCCGGAGACCCATATGGTAGCAGTTCTACCGACATTGACTTAGTCTGGGGACACTGGGGAGGTTTTTCTGGCACTCCCCCTCATCGGGAGTCATATAGGGATTTACCAACTCGACAGTGTTAACCGAAGCGTACCCCTGACTATCACTCGATAAGTCATCCACCACTGGGAGGATTCTGGGAGGGACGCCCATCTCCGGTGGGAATTAATTCTCCGAGAGTGCGGGATGACGACGACATTTTCGGGGTGTGCTGCTTCTTCTTACACCGCCGATGTTAGTTCTTTTGGGAAGAGGTCGGCTGAGATGATGACGCTGAAGTGGTGGCAGTATCTTCTGAAGGCTCTGGCTGATTCAGGCATGCACAAATAATTCCATGGGCATGAGAGGCCGTCTTACGATCCAACTAGTCATTATACTTCTGGGACCCACGGCCAGGAACCTACTACTACATGCCTCCGTCGTCGCTAGTGCTATCTGATCTCACAAAGACACCTGCCACTTGTGTTGGGGACGGACCCAACCTGGCTATGTTATTGTTAATCTGGTCTTGGAGCCATTCTTTAAACACATAGCATTGCATGATGGTGTGCCCCAGGATCCGGTGATAAGGGTAGTAGTTGGGGTGATCAGTGAGATGCGCCTCTTCCGGCTTCTGACACTCAGGCAGTCATACGATTCACTGCTCTATAGTGCTACAGAAGTTTCCAGGGACCTGAGACTTGTCGAATGAGTAGGTTTGATTCCTTCTATTCGTAAAGGGGACTCTAGGAGACTGACCCTAATGGGTGGCCGGAAGAGCCTTCCAAGGGGGCAGAACTTGATTATCTCGCCTAGACGGTGGTGGCGCGTTACGCGGTGGCGCCTGCTGATTCCGGGGTGGGCGCTGCTGGGCTGGAAACTGTGCTCGTAGTGGAGGGTCTCTGCAATGCTGTAAATATGGATCCACCGGTATCCATTCTAGCTTCCTGGGGGCCTCTATATGGGCCACGGTGGTGGGCTCGGCTCTGGCATCTCTCCCCGCTGGAATTACAGGGGAGAGTAGGTGTGCCTGGCTAGCCTGTTGTAGGGCTTCTTTGAGGAAGAGGGCCTTATCTGAGAAGTCTCAGAACCCTCCATGATAATTCTGAGTAATCAGGGAGGGAACTAGTTCCGTATTGATATTCCCCACGCACATCATCAATAATTTCTCCTGAGTTAGTGGCATGACAAAGGAGTATGTGAGCCCCTTCCACCGGGTGATAAAGTCGGTGACTCGCACATCAGGCCTTTTCTTGCACCTGAAGAGGTCTGTGATGTTCGTCTTCTAGGTAGTAGAGTTGAACTGGTAAAGTAACTGCCTATAAAGGTCCTCCCAGCTTGTCATGGATCCCACGGGGAGCTGGCTGTACCAAACAAAAGCTGGCTCCTCCAGCGTCTGAACAAAGCAACAGAGCTTGGAAACCTCATGCTGTGCTAGAGTCCCTAACATACGCCCACACCTCGATTTGAAGTGGGAAAGGTGCTACGACAGATCCCCCATCTCTTTAAAGGGGGAGAAAGTGGAATTTTTGAATCTTGGGGGTGTCGGCATGTCATCCACCCATGCCGGGTATGGCTTGCCATCGGGTGGGACGACCACCTGCCGCGTTTCCAAAGCTTCCAGGTGGGTAATGAGCGCCACCATCGGATCTTCTAGGCATGGGTCCCTATCCTGATGAGGATCCCTAACCACGAGCGCATTATCGGGCTCTTCAATGCGGTAGACGAGCTCAGCGGCTCGGGGAGAAGCTAGTGGGGCGACCCTTGGGGAAGCTGGAGGATCACGGACGGGGTTCCCTGGGTGGTCGCGCTGTTCAGGAGGGTTCAAAAAAGCATTCCGCACCCTCTTTCCAGGGGCTCCGGTTTCTACCCTGTCAGCGAATACGGCATGATTTGGGTTTCCTAGGAGAACCTCGCCGAGGGGTAGTTGTCTTGCCCCTGCTGCCCCAGCCTAGGATCACCATAGTTGGGTCGCCTCTCTGCAATACATTTAGTCAGAAGTTCATCGACTAACTTCTTCTTCTCGGAAATCTGCTGACACAGCATGGCCTTCTCAGGGTCCTCTTCCATCTTCTACAATAAGGTCGATGGGTCGGAGTGCTTGACAGATCCAACATGCCCTTTTCCTTTACTGAAATTTCACCTCTGTACCAATGATTCGGTGGGTGGAGGGAGACCTAGGAGGTTCCTCTACTGGATATTAATCCTTCCTGATGGGTCCAGTGGCAGCACGTCCTCAGGGGGGGATGCCACCATCGACAAGTCCCAACTCGTTTGACTCTCCTGTCAGATCGGTCTTGTTGACCGCCACTATTCCTGGAGGCATGCCCCCACTACCGCCAAGTGAGTCAGGCTGCCGGTGAATTGCACTAAAGAGGAGGGAAGCATACTGCCCCAAGCCACGGACTTGCATGTGGGGGTAGCCTCCTCAATAACTTTGCGATGTACTTGGAAACTCTGAATGCATTGTCGTTGGAGGTCTCTATGGTGGCCAGGTGACTCAGAGTGTCAGACTGTAGGCAGTGTGGCTAGGTCAACCAGGTGGAATTGTTCGCCGATACCTTTGAGGTTCTCTTGGCTCTCGGGATAATTCACCTGCCGGTGGCGAAGATGGAGGTGAGTCACCCAGAGGGTCTGGCAGAAACATTCAAACTTCTCCAGGGTGAGAGATTCTGGCATACCAAAATTCGATCCTGTGACTGGCCAAAACTTCTTAGGGAAGTGGCCCACTGCGAGGATGGTCTAGAAGTTCCTCAGCTCAGATCAAGGGTCTGACCATTGACTACCCCACTCATCAACTAAGGGTGGCTGAGGAACTGGCAGCAGTGCTGAGGTGGGCCACTGGGATAGTAGGCTGGCCGGTGGAGAATACCGCGAGCGAGATGATTGGATGCCGAATCCTGGGTCATCCCCTGTGGATTGTAGTGACCTAGGCTCCATGTCATGATAAGATGGACCGGCAACCAGAACCCCTAACATAGCAGCGGTGTCTTCCAGGGGTAGGTTACGTCCTAGCTCTTCTGTCATTGACCCCCAAAATAGCTCTGAGGTAGAGGGTGCTTCTGGAGATGATGGTGGTGACTGCGTGGTCGGCCCCTAGAAGCATGCCAAGGTCTCGTCCTCCATTATATACCTTCGGAGGCAAGTAGGGATCCTACAGGCTTCACATTCCGGGAGCACGAGGATAATGTGCCTCCTTCCTGCACCATCCCTTGACTCTGAGGACTGAGGGGAGGGCTCCTGCGCTGAATCATACTCTGCCTTATAGTATGAGAAGTGGACTGGCATGATTCCCATTCGGCCTTCCCCAGGATTCCTCTTGCAGTGATGGTGAACTGCTCTCCTACCTTTGGATGGCTCTTTAGGGCAGGGCTGATTTCCGACATAGGGTCCTCCGACTGTACCAACGCCTGGGCAGAGAAAGTTCCCACCTGAGGAGGCCGGGGTGTGAGGGGAACCGGGAAAAATGTCAAAAGGGACATGGGAAGGACCTCCGTGCTGGCAAGTGACCGGACATTCATTCCTCCATGCTCACTATTCGCGGTAGGAGGAGTGACCTCATACCCAGTGTAGTGGGTGTGGGAGAGACCCCTATAAAGAGTGTTGTTGTCATAGGGAAGACCCTTTCCTGGGTTTCAGATGACATGGGGCAGACCTCCAAGCCAAGATTGGAAGCAGGGATGGCTCGCACCTTCTGTAGTGGTGGTGCAGAGTGAGCCTCCGCGCTGGGCGGCACTACTGCGGATTGGTCTGGGGCGGCCATCACCTATGTCGGCAACTGGGAGAGTCAACCAAACCTGCCAGCGGGATGGTTGGTGCCTCGATCCGTATCAGGCGTATAGCTTATCCTGCTCAACATATGCAAGAATTTAGGGATATGAATCAGTGGTGGCTCGTTCCATAGTAGTCGCTGATGTTGACGCCCCATGACGAGCATCTTTTTATGCTCGTACCTGACGCTGGCTTCGGGTCAGGTGGACTGAAGCCAGTGGTGCAGGTGCGTGGACTACCTGCTCCATGGCTCGAGGAACCGGGTGGCGGCACTGACGCGGCCTGGTGGGGGATCTCGCCGGGAGTCCTTGAAGCGAGACACCGATTGGGCCGGCCCGGATACCTCCTACCTCATCGGCGTAGGGGAGGGAGTTGTCAAGGAGCTCTAGGGACAAGCTATCGAAGCGATTGAATGTTGGGGTGGGGAGCAACACCTCCCTATGTGGCCCTCGGGGGCGGCATGGACAGTGAGGCGTAGCTGCCTCCAGATCTAGGTGGGCCATATCCCTGGTCGGGATGACCCCATCCTCCTCGTACCTGCGTAAAAGTTCATTGATTACCCTTCTCTGGATGATCTATGATGGGGAGAGGGGGCATGGGAACCCAGTAGGTGTGGAGGTCGCGGCCGTCGTGGAAGAGGTAGAACCGCGCGAGGTGGCTGCGTCGATATTTCCCCTACCCTGCGCCGGTGGGCAGGTGATCGAGCTCCGGATGCAAAGAATTGATTACTGAAGCAGGGAGAGGAACTCATTAATACTTCTAGGAAAAGTAATCGGCAACCAGTGCCATAGCGTAGTTTCATCTTCCATGGTTGGAAAGTGGGATCCACGCTGACAACGTCGCAGAACGGAATGTTCAACGTCCTGACAGTCCCAACTTCTGGCGAGTTTCAGGTCAAGCCTGCTCGGTGGGACCTAGTACCAGATGATGAGTTCAGACAACATTCTTATTCACTGATGTCCCAAATTATATTAGCCTCTATGTTGAGGAGAGTAGTTTCACATCAGTTTCACCATTTTTCTATTTCCGACGCTTTCTCTAGGGCGCACACATCTGTCACGTAGAGGATGTGCTTCTGTTACCCCACATTCCTGGTTTCCAAAGGCGGGTGGCATCCGCTCCTTATTCAGGGAAGTCTTCTCCTT
The DNA here is from genome assembly GCA_963277665.1 of Viscum album. Lineage (NCBI taxonomy): Eukaryota > Viridiplantae > Streptophyta > Magnoliopsida > Santalales > Viscaceae > Viscum > Viscum album. The sequence continues at coordinate 399,291,663 of OY728158.1, forward strand.
GATCGAAATGGGATGATGGGATGTCTGTAATTCCTTCTGTGGATTCCTCCTCAGAGCTCATCACCGAGTCTGGGTCCCCCTCATAGATTTAAAATGTAATTAGTGAAGCTCTTATAGACACCATATCTTCATGGACACCAGTTAATTATGCTGCTTCTGTCAGAACCTTCCAAGGGGTCCGGTCAGGGGAGCAACCTTTGGTTAGGAGAGTAGTTACGTTGCGTCATCACTGGCATGTCTTGACGCTGGGGAATTGGCATGTCTGTCTTCTTTCCCTTATTATAAGGATTCTTGAGGGCGTGGAAGCCCGAGGAATCCCACATCGAACATGGGGAATTGTATGCCATTGGAATGTATATGAGGTTTTCCTAAGATTCCCATGTTTAACATTGGGAATGCCACAAGTTTAGCATCCTGTGGAGAAGGATCAGACTGATCGGAACACTAGCTAGAGTGGATCATATTGAAGAACCCCCTGGAGGGAACACCGATGTTGGGGCCAGCGCATGGGAGGCTTCCCGAATGCTGTGAAGGGGAATGAGGAGTGACATGATATCACCGGGACGTGGCGGCCTGGGTAAGAGTCATGATGGATGATGGATTTGGGCTTGGGTCTCAATGAGACTTCCTACATATCCTTGTGGTAGGGAATCAAAGTCCACATAGTTCGATGATATGGTGGGACACTTGAAGAGGCGACCCACGAGAATGAATGCATGTATGGGACCTAGAAGAAGTAGAACCTCTAGGATAGGGGATGAGATTCCTAAGACAAGTGGGGTCGAGGGAGAGATCTGGATGAGACATGGGTGTTGGGCTTGAATCTCATAGAGGTTTCCTACGTATCCCTGTGGTGGGGAATAAAAGTCTTCGTAGTTCAGGTGGCCGATACAGTTTAACGTCATGCGGGACGAGAATGGGGCTTACACCCTGAGGCATCCCATGGTGGTGGTGAACTGACATGTATGGGGACCTAGGGTCCAGATGGATTGGGGCTTACACTCTGAGGCGGCCCAAGGTGGAAATGGGGGGGGGGGTTGCACACCATCATGAAGATGGTTGGGTCCAATGGTTTGTCAGGCTTGATCCTCGTGGAGGCTTCCTATGTACCATGCCTTAACATGGATCAAATTCCACATAGTTTGAGATGGATGGGGCTTACGCTCTATGACGGCCCATGGTGGTGGGGCTTGAACCTCGTGGAGGCTTCCTACGTACCATGCCTTAGCACGGATCAAAGTCCCTGTAGTTTGGGATGGATGGGGATTACGCTCTGAGATAACCCAATGTGGTGGGGCTTGAACCTCGTGGAGGATTCCTACATACCATGACTTAGCATGGATCAAAGTCCCCGTAGTTCGGGTGGATGGGGCTTATTCTCTGAGATGTCCCAAGGTGGTGGGGCTTGAACCTCATAAAGGATTCCTATGTACCATGCCTTAGCATGGATCAAAGTCCCCATAGTTCGGGTTTGATGGGGATTATTCTCTGAGACGGCCCATGGTGGTGGGGCTTGGACCTCGTGGAGGCTTCCTACGTAACATGCCTTAGAACGGATCAAAGTCCCCGTAGTTCGGGTGGATGGGGCATATGCTCTGAGATGGACCAAGGTGGTGGGGCTTGAACCTCATGGATTCTTCCTATGTATCATGCCTTAGAATGGATCAAATTCCTCGTAGTTTGGGATGGATGGGGATTACGGTCTGAGACGGCCCAAGGTGCTGGGGCTTAAACCTTGTGGAGGCTTCCTACGTACCATGCCTTAGAATGGATCAAAGTCACCATAGTTTGGGTGTACAGTTTAACGTCATACAGGACGGGGGCATTTGAGGCTTACGCTCTGAGGTGGCCCATGGTGTGTCATGGTCAGTTCTCACTCTATGCTCATGTGAGTCATGTTCAGTGTGAGAAACAAGAGGCTGAAGGGACTTGATGATCACGTCACGAAGGGTGCATCCATGGGAAGCGAAGATGGGATTACGCATTGAGTAGCCCATGGTGTCAGGACTTACACCAGGATGGAGGCTAGAGGTGACAAATCATAGTGGGAGAAAGATTTGTCACCCAGGAAGAGAGGAGGGGTCCCGTTCCCTATCACGTCCTCCGCTGGCCTTGGGGACTGAAGATGAAAGGAGAGAGCACCGTTCCCCACCACACCCTTGGCTGGCCTTAGCGCTGAGGGAGTGAGGAGGAACATGAGTGCTGACTCCTGGAAGGAAGGCTAGGGGCTTAAACCGAGGTGCATGCCCTTCCCCGCGAAAACATTCCACTCCAATAAATCACCCCCTGTGAGGGATGACCCCACCATCCCCATGGAGATGAGCGGGCGTGGAGAATATTCGAAGCAGGGGGACCCTACGTGCGAGGCACGGGTCTAGGGAATAGTTTAACGTCATGTGTTGATGATGAGGTGCTTGTCAGTTTAACAGAATGCAGATCAGACGAGGTGGGTTGGCTCCGCACCCCTAGGACTTACAAAACCAGTGCCCTCTGTCGCTTTTGGAAGGGAAGGCATCGGCAAGGCCGTACTGAGGGGGTGTCACTAGACGAACCATCGAGGGTTCCACGTTAGTAGGGATATGTGAAGAAGAATTAACCATTAGCGTGCCTATGCGAAGAAGCATTAGGTGGAGCAACGCAATGAGAAGGATTTTCCAAGGGGCTTTGAAGTTACTTAGTACAAACCGATAAGGCCATACGGGAAAACCATGTATGATACGAATGCCCGGGGTGCACATGACTCCTGCAACTGACACCCAGAAGGAGTGCATCAGATGCTCATGAAAATTGGGTTCCCAGGGAGCACCGAGGTGAAGGGAACTAAAGGATTGTGTGCAGCCCTTGGGGCTGTGTAAAATGAATGGAGCCTGGCACGAAAAGCCACGGGTTGGTGAGAAATGTGTTGCTTGTGCGAAACAGGGGGGTTGAGTCTTTGTACGCAACTCTAATGGATTGCGTGCAAGGTGCATAATTACGCGTAGGTAGAAAGGGCCTCATGTAAGGACAGGGGGTGTGAAAATATAGGGATTTCACGCCCCTGAAAGACTTGCACGCAATAGAAGGGATTGCGCGCAAGGGGCCAACCCCGAAAGGGTTGGGGTTTAGTATATTCCAGGGGGATCTCACGCAAAGGCGGATACCGGGGCGACTTGGCGTGAAAAAGAACCTTACCTGAAGGCCATATTGCGTGGGCACAGAATGCCAATTACGCACATGAGAGGCGGTTCGAATTTTTCCATCCCTAAAAAGGAAGGGGGTCACCTTTTATTTATAGGCAACTGGTGGCATAGAATTCAGGGTTGCGAGCAATATTTGTGCGCCGGAGGCGGCACCACGAAATATCAACTGTGTGGGGTGGGGGTGTGAAATTATTTTGCGTCGGCACCGAGACTTTTTGAGAATCCCCGTGCCTTCTGCATGAGACAACTTTTTTCACGCAGTTCACCATTTTTTTGTGCACCACTTTCCGGGCCCTCCGGACTGGGCCTCCGGGTCCGAATATGACTTCACTTTTTCGTTTCGGAACTTTCTTCAACACTTACGCACTTTTCAGTGTCTACAGGTGTTCTACATGTATTTCCCATAGTTTTATTCATGATTTTTCATAGAAGCTTATGTTATTTTTTTCCCGAACTGAGTTCTTGGTTCTATTGGGGTATTTGATAAAATGGGGTGTCTAAGTGACCAATTGAAACCCTCAAGATCCTTGTGGGATGTGTAGAGGAGTACTTGACTATTTTAGGCCCACCCATGGGGTTTGCAGCCAATCCCAAATTGATAGAGTGGTAGGGTTAAGTGAGGGATTACTGAGTAATAATGTGAAGCCCATGTAGAACATGTTAAATAGTTTACTAAGTTGAAAATGGTTTGATAATAGATATGCCTAGGGTGATAGGAATAAGGGGGTTATTTGGAATGACATGAAAATGGGTGAATTGGGTCGAATGGAATTATGTCACCTGTCAATTAAATTTCGGTTAGAAATTCCTAAGTGGATTAGTTCATATTAAATAGAAAAATTGCAATTTAATAGGTTGAAATGGTTAATTCATGGTAATTGTGGTAGACCTAATGGGTTGAATGTAATAAAGTGGTTGTGTTATGAGATAAGAGAAATGTACTCGAAATGATAAATGGGCTAAATTGGTTAATGTATGGCCATTGATGAATATTGACTAAGGCATAGGGGTTGTTGAATATAATTAAAGGGTTAAGGCCTGATAATGGGAATTTTTCTAAATGACTATGAATTTTAATTGGTAAATGTGTTAATGGGTTATGGAATAGTATTGATTCCCATGTTGTTGTTATGAATTGTGATGTCTAATGGCATTGGTTATGTTATGTTGTGTTATGGTATGGTTGTGGTGACTTGATAAATTAGCATCTGCATATTTCTTGGTAGAGTGGGGTATTGAATTGAGGTTTTATGCCCACAAGATGAGTTAGACTGAGGCTCTAAACTCCACCCCATAAATGAATGGGTTAGGGAATAGGAAAAAGGCTTTATTACCCTAATGGTTTCATTCCACTTGGACCAAGGATTTGATGTGATGAAATGTGTTGATGTGATATATGTATCCTTAGTTATATAAGGACTTGACTTATTTCCCTTATGCATTGTGATTGATTGCCTTAAACCCTTTTGTAGATGATATTTATTCCTAACACATGGAACATGTGATCAAAATGAATTAAGTAATGAAGTTGGTATAAGAATTGTTATTAGGATAAACTCTAGTCATGAATGAAATGAACATTGTTAACTTATGGAACCTGAACTGTTCCTTGTTTACATACCATTTATTTTTTAGTTTCATTCACTATCTATTAGACTGGATATTTTTTAGACACCTTTGGTGGTGGCCTACTAAGTTTTGTACTCACACCATGCTCGGGCTGCCATTGGGTACACGAGTAGATTTTTTGGGTGTAGGTCAGGACATGGGAAAAGTTCCTACACTAGGATGTTGAGTTATGCTTAGGATATACATAGAGAAGGATCCAGACTTAGAGTTAGGACCTGTTTGGGGATTTTTCCATTTTTCTTATTTTGGATTTTGTTCACCTTACATTACTAGTATGTCATGACAATGTTGACATTGAATTATGCTTTGTAGCCAGCTGGGAGATGTTTAACTTGTATGTTATTAGTTTTTCATATTATTCCATTATTTATATTGTTTTATATTGTATATTACTCTTGTAAAGAGGGTATAGTCTCCCCACAGAACTCCTTATACCCTCTCCGTTATTTGGAAACCTATGGAGTATGAGGAGGCCTGCTTGAGGTCATGTGTCGACTCAGCTCGGGCACCAGTTTAGTGGCTCCTGGGTTGGGGACGTGAAAAGGTGGTATCAAATGAGTTATTTTCTCTTTATTTCTATTTGGGGATGGTATATAAGAGATTAGTATGTGTCAGGACTTGTTAATGAGCTCGTTATTGGGAGTAGCTAACCCATGTACGCGGGAAAACCTAAGTCACCCTGGGTGGGAATTGTTGTTCTTGATGCATGTTGTTTACAATTGAATGATATTTCATCATTGGGTGATGCACATGTTGTGTGATTTTACTGATTTGTGATATTTTTTTCTTTTTCATAATGGCGCGAGGTTGTGTATTCATGCATAGTTTTAAGAACCTAAGGATATATGTGGCATGCATAATTATAGCCACACACACAGGATGGGTGTGTGAGACATAGAGAGTAGAATTCATTTTACTACCGTGATAAATCTGAAGAAAATGATGCCTAATAATGATAATGTAAGTGTGTGAATGAAAATAATGCAAATGAGTAGTTAAGGAATATCATGTATAAATAAATGTTAATACAGGGTTAACATTTTGGGTTGTGATAAATTGTAAAGTTTGATTCGGTGTCTAAAAGAAAAATATTTCATAATGACAGTAAAATTGGTAATGAATTTTTTCTTTCCTAATGAAAGGTGTAAATGAGTTAAAATGATGATTGTAACAAGTTGTAAAATTGGAAATGTGCCTAAGAGGAAAGGATCATGTTGTAAAAGAATAATTGGTTTGAATAAGTTTTGACTAAAGGCTTGTGATTAAATAAATTGGTTACCTCATGTCTACCATGACCCACAGTTGGTATGGTATATGGTAGTGTTATATGTGTGATGATGACCGTTGGGATAGAGTATGAAGAATGGTTTGTGTAAGGTTGGTTGTGTGAGATCTTTTCCATCTATGGTTAAATCCCGTTGGTCATTCTTTGAAGCATCAGGTGAATGATATGTTTAAAATGATATTTATTGAGTTCAAAAGTGGGTATCACTTGTGTCGTCATTTTCACCCTTGTATGTGTTGTTTGGGGCAATGACATTAACCTCGTTTGAGAATTTGGATTGTGAGGTCTTTTTAGTTATGATATAGCCTAAGTGGTGTTTTTAGGGAACCGTTGGTAGGGTTTTAGCCTTTGGGTTGCGAGGGAATGTTTGGTAATGTGAGGAAACTCTTGTGGTTCGTGACCATACAGAGTGCATGCTAGAATCTAAGGATAGTGCCCGGGTATTAGTGACCTTGCAAGTAGAGACCTTGCGAGTTGTGTTTTAAATCCTGGTGATGATTTTTTTTCTCGTAGTGTTAATGAATGTGTACACATTTGGTGTGGAACCTAGACTAGATGGTTGTTTGGTGAGCTAGGCACAGTGTGCACTGGAACGGGGGTGAGAGTGCCATTCATGATCATTTCTTTATTTGTGTCGTGATATCTATGGTTTGGAGAGAGGAACAATATCCTTTCCTAGTTCTAACTTCGGTCTTGGGATTTGGTATCATTCAACCTTCTAGGTGACATAAGAGAGAGGTTAGATAGGGCTATAGTGCTTTTGGGTGTGTGTCGTACATGTAGATTTTTGGACCTTGTTAGTGGAACTCAGGGTGTTTCATGGTGTAGTTTTGGCCATGAGGGCCAAGTGGGAAGGTTGATGGTTGGTGGTGCTGCCTGATTTGTAGTTACACATTGATAGTTTTATAAAATCAAGGGTACCTCATGGGAGGTCAGGCCCGGAGTGCAAGTTCCTTGGAATATGAAGCATGATAGATGCTTTGGAGGTGGTGTCAAAGCATACTAAGTACCACCAAGTTTTTTTAAATGGTATAGTTGTTCCTGGTTCTTTCATCAGGGCACTCTAATGGTGGTGATAAGAGGTAAGGTTTGTTTCAAGGGGTTGTATATCATGGATTCTTGACTCACCTATTTGGATGATGATTAATGGAGGCCTTGAAGTTGTTTCAAATGAAATAGAAAAGGGTGGATAAAGTATGGCTATATGTTTTCACTCGATGGTGACACCCAAGGTAAGGGTGGTCACATTGCTAAACTTGTTTGTATTAATGGTTTGGTTATTGGGTGAGATCCATAGGCCGCCTCAGGGCTTATGAGGCTGACTAACCAAGATACATGGTTTGGTAAGTAGGTGGGCGATGGGCTACACATAGACAAAGGTTGATTTGTGAGATACCGTTGGTTTGATTGGTGTGGTAAAATGTTGAGATTTAGTTGTTAGCTGTCAGGGATGCATTTTAAGAACTCAAGTAGTGTGGTGGAACTAGATCCACATGACACATTGGTTCATGGATACTTGGTAATATGGTCATGGAGTGATGGTTCAACTTGGTTATCAATCACACATGAGCAGTGGTGGTTGAGTGAAGATGAGATGTGTTCGGTAGGGGAGCCTGAGATCCTTTTAAGGTCATTGTGTCCCATAATTTGACTTTATAAATTGATAATTGGGTGGTGGAGTTCTTCAAAAACTTCTTAGCGTACCTCATCTAGTGACGATCCGACCCGATATCTTGATATCGCCCCAGGTACGTTGAGAAGCTCTAGCTTTACACCAAGAGACATAAAGGTGTTTGGTTGGATGAGGGACTTCATGGAGTTCATGCACATAGAAACGGTATGTTTGGAGCTTGATGATGGTATGTACACCCTCTATGGATTTGGGTGAGGTCCTCGGGATGGAATGAATCTCAACAAACACCATGGGTGCGGTTCACTAAAGCTGGGAATGGGCACTAGATGATGTTCGTTTTCATGTTTTGGGAAGAATCCATATGGAAATGTCTGAGTTTTGTGGTTTGTCTTATGATCTAGTGTAAGACGCAGTGTTTTGAATCCCTCATGCAGAGCAATAGTAATGACACTTATAAGGTGGGGAGTGATAATTCAGTCCTGGATGTGGAGAGGAGAACATCGAGTTGATGTAGTGGCACCAGGATGCCAATGAGAAACCTAAGGGTGCATGTTAGATCCCTTAGAGAGTCAATGTGGTACTTGGATGTGGTAACTGATGAGACAAGTATAGGATTCAAGATCAGGGCGGTTTTATGTGAAGCTTTTCATGTATGTGCTGAAGTCATAGAAGGGTGTGGTTGGATATGGCAATAGGTTGTGGCGAGATAGGTTGGGTTATATAACTCCAATTAAGATCAGGGTTAGACTCAGAAAATTTACCCTTTGGTGGTTTTGGAACATCTTGAATTTGAGGGAACCTCTACCATATTATGTGGTGTTGTGCCGAGGGTGAAGTCTGATGATGGTCTGGAGGGAAGTAATGTCGTTATGATGGAATTATACTGGAATTTAGGGAATGAACTCAGTGAGTGCATGGGATCATAATGGTCAGCTTCAATTCAGTAATCACATTGGGAAGTTGAGAAAGGGTTAGTGTACCATTAGTGGAAGGTGGGTGTTCTGGGACAATCTAGTCAGGACAGTCCGACCTGATATGGTAAACTTGAATGGGTGTGTTGAGACTGACCAACCTTTGGGTTCATGTTGTGGGGGAAAGTGACTTTTTGAAATGAAACTATATCTGAGTGAGATCAATTTGATCTTAGTCATTGAATGGATAGTGTAGGGATATCCTCTTGAATAGTTTTGATGGTGCGGTTGGATGCCAAAGTAGGGAATGCTCTTATGGACTTTGAGGCATAGTTAGTTGGAACATGTCAAGTGATGTGAAAGTCGAGTTGAGATTTTGGTGGTCCTTCATCCATGGTAAAGAGAACCGTAGAGGACAAATGTTTCATTGACAACATGAATAGGGTTTGGGTTATAGGGCCACTAGTGGACACCGTTTGGGTGAGTTGGCCCTAGTAATGAGTTTTGGAATGGGTTAAATCGGTCAAGAACTGAAGTGTTTGGGTTACATTGGACGTACGGTTGTAGAATGGGATCATTGGAACATGATTGGTGGATAAACGGATGTCAAGAAATGTGTTTTTAAGGATCATGTGTTTTTCATTCATGTGATATTGGGTTTAGTCACTGTTGGAGTTTTCAAAATAGAGGAAAATGACACTAAGTGATTTGGGTCATCAGTTGTATAGAGGATCGAGTCGATGAGGTACTGATTGGTTCCTCCATGGAGATGTTATGTTGGGTGTGAAGTTTCCATGTGTAGTGAGTCAAGAACTATAGTCTATGTTTTTTCTGTGAAATTCTAGTGGTTGGGTATGGTTGAAGTTGATGCATCCTTGATGAGTTTTTGGTTCATGTTGTGGTTGTGGTGAGGAAGACTTGTGGGAACTGTATGTTCCCTTGATATGTGTTCAGTGAGTTTTGTGATGTGCAACCAGAAACTTGAAATGTGGGAGGTGATAGATAGGCATAGTGGAATGACCACTAGTTACAGAAGATTAGTGATGCTTGGAAGAGCAGCTCGAGGATTAGCCTTTATAAGGTGGAGGGGTTTTAAGATCCGGGATTTTCATAAGGTATTGTTTTGTTTATGTTTTGGTTTGGCCTCATCTTTTTTTGATAGATATGTGTTTGCAGAGTTTATGTAATGGATCAGGGGTTTTCCCGAGGTCTGATACATGAAAAGAGAAAGAAAAATGGAGTTCTTGGGCATGTTGCATGGTTTGAGCATAGTTAGTGTAAACCATGCAGGAATCACAGGTAGCCGTGTTTCCTTGGATAGAGGCTAACGAAGAAATGAAACATGGCAATGAAAAACAGGTGGGTAAACCATGAAAAAGGGGTGTTTTTAGGATAGTGTCTCATGCACAGTTTGGGCACAGTTTGGAAAACTTTGCGGGTAAACCGTGTGGCCAAAAAACATTTAGGAAATTACAAAAATGTCATCCCATAATTTTAAACCCCAACTTGGGTTTCTCCTCAATTTCACCCCCTGCAACCCTAGTGACGAACTTGGATGACCCAAGATTCCAATAGGTGATTATCCATCGCTTATAAGCTATTTGGAGTGCCATTAGTTGTGGATTGAAGCCCTGGGTAAGCCTAATGCTCCTCTTGCTTCTCTTTTTCGTATTAAGGTTTGTAGTTTCATCCATCTATTTGTGAATACCTAAAACCCTCTTTTTCAAGTGATATCTAGGTTGGGGATTCAAGGGATACTTGAATCCAGATCTAATTTCATTATTAAGAGTGTGTTCATCAACGGATTCGAGTTAGGTTGTCTATAAGTATTTCCCATAGTTTTATTCTTGATTTGTGCATGGAAGCTTATGTTCTTATTTTTCCCTAATTTTGGTCTGGGTTCCCTTGGAGTGTTTGATAAAGGGGTCTATCTAAGTGACCAATTGAAACCATTAAAATTCTCATGGGATGTGTAGAGGAGGACTTGACCATTTTAGGACCACCCCTGGGGTGCACTGGAAATCCCAAACCTAGATAGTGTTAGGGTTAAGTGAAAGATTGTTGAGTAATGATGTGAAGCCCGTGTATAACAAGTTAACAAATTGATTAAATTGTAAATGTTTTGATAGTAGATATTCCTTGGGTGATATACATAATGGGGTTGTTTGGAATGACATGAAACCATGTGAATTGGGTCTAATGGGATTATATTGCTTGTCAATTGAATTTCGATTAAAATGCCTAAGTGGATTAGTGCATATTAAATAGAGAACTTGTAATTGAATAGGTTGAATAGGTTAATTCATGGGAATTGTGGTACAAATAATGGGTTGAATGTAATAAAGTGGTTGTGTTATGAGATATGAAAAATGTACTTTAAATGATAAATGGGTTAAATTGGTAAATGTATGGTCATTGATGAATATTGACTAAGGCATAGGGGTTGTTGAATATACTTAAAGGGTTAAGGCATAAGAATGGTAATTAGGATAAATGAATATGAATTTTAATTGGTAAATGTGTTAATGGGTTATGGAATAGTATTAATTCCCATGTTGTTGTTATGAATTGTGATTTCCAAAGACATTGGTTATGTTACGTAGTGTTATGGTATGGTTGTGGTGACTCAATAAATAAGAATGTGCACATGGATTGGTAGAGAGTGGTATTGACTTGAGCTTCTATTTCCATGGGTCGAGCTAGAATGAGGCTCTAAACTCCACCCCATAAATGCATGAGTTAGGGAAGAGGATAGAGGGTCTATTCCCCTAATGGTTTTATTCTACCCAGACCGAGGCTTCGAGGTGAGGAAATGTGTTGATGTGATATGTGTATCCCTAGTGATATAGGGACTTGAATTATTTCCCCTATGCATTGTGATTGATTTACTTAGACCCTTGTGTAGATGATATTCATTTCCTAACCCATGGAACATGTGATCAAAATGAATTAAGTTATGAAGTTCATATAAGAATTGGACTTGGGATTAATTCTAGTCATGAATGAAATGAACTTTGTTAACGTATGGAACATGAACTGTTCCTTGTTTACTTATCATTTATTTTTTAGTTGCATGCACTAACTGTTAGAATGGATATTTTGTAGACACCATTGGTGGTGGCATACTGAGTTTTGTACTCACACCCTGCTCAGGCCACTATTGGTTACCCGAGCAGTTTTCTTGGTTGTAGGTCAGGACAAGGGAAAAGGCCCTACACTAGGATGTTGAGTTGTGCTCAGGATGTACATGGAGAAGGATCTGGACTTAGACTTAGGACCCGTTTGGGGATTTGGTTATTTTTCTTATTTTAGGTTTTGTTCACCTTTCACTACTAGTATGTCATGACATTGTTGATGTTTAATTATGGTTTGTACCCAGTTGGGAGATGTTTGAATTGTATGTTATTAGTTGTTCATATTATTCCTCTATTTATATTGTTTTCGGTTATGGCCTACTCTGGTAATGAGGGTATAGTATGCTAACATTTCTCATTAGACCCTCATTTCTAGTCAGAAACCTTTGGCATATGGGGAGGCGTGCTTGAGATCATGTGACGACTCGGCTTGGGGCACCAGTTTAGTGGCACCCAGGTTAGGGATGATACAAAGTGGTATCATAGGAGTTATTTTCTCTTTATTACTATTTGGGGGGTGATAAATAGGAGATTAGGATGCATTGGGACTTGGTAATGAGATCATTCTTAGGAGTAGCTAACCCATGTATGAGGGAAAACCCAAGTCACCCTGGGTGGGAATTGTTGTTCTTGATGTGTGTTGTTATAGTTGAATAATATTTCACCGTTGGGTGATGCACATGTTGTGTGATTTGACTTATTTATGACTTGTTGTTCATTTTTAGAATGGTGTGAGGTTTTGTATTCATGCATCATTTTAGGCACCTAAGGATATAGGTGACATGCATCATTATAGGGACACACATGGGATGGGTGTGCGGGACATAGAGTAGAATGCATTTTACTTCCTTAATAAATCTGAAGAAACTAATTCCTAATGATGATAATGTAAGTGGGTGAATGAAAAGAATGAAAATTAACAGTTAAGGAATTTCGTATAGAGAGAAATATTAAGAATGGGTAAACATTTTGGGTTCTGATAAATTGTAAAGGTTGATTCGGTATCTAAAAGAAAAGGATTACATAATGATGGTAAAATTGTTAATGAATATTTTATTTCCTAATGAAAGGTGTAAATGAGTTAAAATGATGATTGTAACAAGTTGTGAAATGGGAAATGTACCTTAGAGGAAAGGATCATGTTGTAAAAGAATAATTGGTTTGAATATGTGTTTATGAAAGACTTGTGATTACATAAATTGATTACCCCATGTCGACCATGACCCGTGGTAGGTATGGTAGAAGGTATTTTTATAAGTGTTATGATGACTGTTGGGATAGAGTATAAAGAATTCTTTGTTTAAGGTTGATAGTGTGATATATTTTCCATCTTTGGTTAAACCATATTGGCCATTCTTCAAAGCGTCGGGTGAATGATATGTTTAAAAAGAGAATGATTGAGTTCAAAATTGGGTATCCCTTATGTCATCGGTTTGACCCCTGTATGTGTGGTTTAGCGTAATGAGAGTACCCTAGTTTGAGACTTTGGATTGTGAGGCCTTACCAGTTATGATATGGCCTAAGTGATGTGTTTAGGGAACCCTTGGTAGGGGTGTGGCCTTTGAGTTGTGAGGCATTGTTCATTAATGTGAGTGAGTAAACTCTTATGGTTCGTGACCATACAGAGTGCATGATGGACCCTAAGTGTGGTGTCAGGGTCTTAGTGACCTTGTGAGTAGCGACCTTGTGAGTTGTGTTTTGAATCATGGAGATTATTTTTTTCTCGTAGTGCGGATGAATGTGTACACCTTTGGTGTGGAACCTATAGTATTAGGTTGTTTGGTGAGCTAGGAATAGTGTGCACCGGAACGAGGGTGAGAGTTCCACTCATGAACTTTTCTTTGTTCGTGTCATTATATGTATGGGTTGGAGAGAGGACCAATGGCCATTCATGGTTGTGACATCAGTCTATGTAGTTGGTATCATTCAACATTTGAGGATACCTAATAGAGAGTTCAGACAGGGTTCTAGTGCTTTTGGGTGTGTGTCATACACGTAGATGTTTGGACATTGTTAGTGGAACTCAGATTATTTCATGGTGCAAGTTTGGCCTTGAGAGCCAAGTGGGAAGGTTGATGGTTGGTGGTTCTGCCTGAGTTGTTGTTACACAATGATAGTTTTGGAAAATCAAGGGTACCTTGTGGGAGGTTAGGCCAGCAGTTCAAGTTCCATGGAATATGAAGCATGAGTGATGCTTCAGAGGTGGTGTCAAAGATTACTAAGTGCCGCTATGTTTTATTAAATGGTATATTTGTTCCTGGTTCTTTCATAAGAAAACCCTAGTGGTTGTGATAATATTTAAGGTTTGTTTCTAGGGTTCGAATCGCATAGATTCTTGACTCACCTGTATGGATGATGATTAATGGAGGCCTTGAAGTTGTTTCGAGTGGAAGAGACAAGTGTGGATGAAGTGTGGTTATATGGATTTGCTCTATGGTGACACCCCAGGTAAGGGTGGTCATGTGGATAAACATGTTTGTATGAATGGTTTGGGTGTTGGGCGAGATGCATAGGCCACCTCAGGACTGATGAGGATGAATAACTAAGATATATGGTTTGGTAAGTAAGTGGGTAATGGGATACACATAGATAAAGGTTGATTTGTGAGACACCGTTGGTTTGGTTGGTGTGGTAGATCATTGTGATTCAGTTGTTAGTTGTCAGGGATGCATCAAAAGAACTCGAGTGGTGTGGTGGAAGTAGTGCCACATGAAACATTGGTTCATGGATTCTTGGTAATGTGGTTCTGGAGCGATGGTTAAACTTGGTTGGCAATCACACCTGAGAAGTGGTGGTTGAGTGATGATGATATGCATTAATAAGGGGAACGTGAGGTCCTTCGTAGGTCATGGTGTCCGATATTTTGACCTCATAAATGGATAAGTGGGTGTCAGAGTTATTCGACAACTTTTTAGCATACCTCAGCTAGTAATGATCCTACCCTATATCGTGATATCGTCCAAGGTACGTTGAGAATCTCTGGATTTACGCCAAGAAACATGAAGGTGTTTGGTTGGATGAGGGACTTCTTAGAGTTTATGCACATAGAAATGATATGTGTGGAGCCTTATAATGGGATGTAAACCCTCTATATATTTGGTTGAGGTCCTCAGGATGGAAAGAATGTTGACAAATTCCATGGTTGTGGTTCATAGAAGCCAGGAACGAGCATTGGGTGATGTTAGTTTTCATGTTTTAGGAAGAAGCTAGATGGCCATGTCTGAGTTTTGGGGTACGTATTACGATCGATTGTAAGATTTGGTGGTTGGAATCCCTCATGGAGAGAAATGGTAACGACACTCATAAGGTGGGGAGTGATAAGTTAGTCCTAGATGTGGATAAGAGAACATCGAGTTGATGTAGTGGAATCAGGATTCCAATGAGGAACCTGTAAGGTGCCTATTAGGTCCCTCAGAGAGGCGATGTGGGATTGTATGTGGTGAATGATGAGCCAAGTGTTGGCTTTGAGATTAGGGTGGTTTCCTGTGAAGCTTGTGATGTCTATGCTAAAGTCGTAGAAGGGTGTGGTTGTATATGACAACAGGATGTGAAAAAGAGAGGTTGGGTTCTATATATCCAATTAATATCAGGGTTAGACTCAGGAAATTTCCACTTGGGTGGTTTTGGAACATCTCGAAGTTAAGGGAACCTCAACCATGTTATGTGGTGTCAGGACGAAGGTGAAGCCTGATGACGGTTTGGAGGAATGTAATGTCGCGATGATGGAATTCTATTGGAATTCAGTGAATGAGCTCAGTGAGAGTGTGGGATGATAATGGTAGGCTTCAAGTTAGTAAGAACCCTGGGAAGGTGAGAAAGGGTTAGTGTACCATTAGTGTAAGGTGGGTGTTCTGGGACAATCCAGTTGGGGTGGTCCGACCTGATATGGTAAACTTGAATGGGTGTAGTGAGACTGACCCACCTCTAGATTCATGTTGTGGTGGAAAGTAACTTTTTTAAATGAATTTTTACCTAATTGAGGAAAAGTTGATCTTATTCCTTGAATGGATTGTGTAGGGATGTCCTCCCGAATGGTTTTGACGGTGTGACTAGATGTCAAAGCAGGGAATTATCCTACTGACATTGGGGTGCAGTTAATTGGAACATGTCAGGTAATGTGAAAGTCTATTTGAGATTTTGGTGTTCCTTAAACCATGGTAAAGATTACCATAGAGGATAAATGGTTTGTTGACAACGTGATCGGGGTTCAGGTTAAAGGGGCGTGAGTGGACACTGTTCGGGTGACTTGGCCCTGGTAGCATGTTTTGGAATGGGTTAAATCTGTCAAGAATTGGATTTTTCTGGTTGCATTGGACGTATGGTTGTGGAATGGGATCATTGGGACATGATTGGTGGATCTACGAAAGTTAGTAAATGTGATTGAAAGGATCATGTGTTTTTCCTTCTGGTGATATCAGGTTTGGACATCATTGGAGTTTGGAAAATTGAGTAAAATGATGCCAAGTTATTTGGGTCATGAGTTATATAGAGGATCAGTCTGATGAGGTACTGATTAGTTCCTCTATGACTATATGATACTAGGAGTAAAGTTTTCATTTTTAGTGAGTCAGGAATTTTTTTCTAAGTTTTCTCTATGAAATTCTAGTGTTTGGGTATGGTTGAAGTTGATGCATCCTTGAAGAGTTTTTGGTTCGTGTTCTGGTTATGGTGAGTAAGACTTGTTGGACACGTTTGTTCCCTTTATACATGTTCAGTGGGATTTGTGATGTGGAACCATAAACTTGAAAGATGGGAATGGATATATAGGCCTAGTGGAATGACCACTAGTTATGGAAGCTCAGTGATGCTTGGAAGAGCGACTCACAGACGAGTCATTATAATGCGGTGAGGTTGTAAGATCCCAGATTTTCTTAAGGTATTTTTTTTTTAAGTTTTGGTTTGGCCTCTTCTTTTTAGATAGATAAGTGTTTCCTATGTTCATGTAAAGGATCGGGGGTGTTCCCAGTGTTTGAGACATGAAAAGAGGAATACAAATGGATTTACTAGGCATGTTATATGGTTTGCGCATAGTTCATAAAACCGTATGGGAATCCCAGGTAACCATGTATCATTGGATAGAGGCTTACGCATAGTTGGAGCATAGTTATGAAAACCATGCAGGTAAACCGTGAAAAGGGGTGTTTTTCATATAGTGGCTCACACATGGTTTGTGCTTGGTTTGGAAAACCATGCGGGAAAACTGTGCGGCCCAAAAACTTTGAAAAAATTACCAAAATGTCATCCTGAGATTTTAAACCCCAACTTAGGTTTCTCCTCCATTTCACCCCCTACAACCCTAGTGACGAACTTGGATGAAACAAGCTTCCAAGAGTTGATTCTCCTTTGATTCTAGGCCATTTGTAATGTTTTTGGTTGCGGATCGAAGCCATTTGTAAATCTAACACTCCTCTTCCTTCCCTTTTTCAGATGAGGGTTTGTAGTTTCTTCATCTCGGTCTAAATACCTAAAACCCTCTTTTTATGGTGAGATCTAGGTGGGGGATTCAAGGGATGCTTGAATCTGGATCTAAGACCATGATAAAGAGTTCCTTCATCAATGTATTTGAGGTAGGTGGTCTACAAGTATATCCCATAGTTTTATTCTATGTTTTTTCAGGAAATATTGTGTTCTTCTTTTTCCCTAATTGTGTTATTGGTTCCATTGGAGTGTTTGATAAAAGGGGGTGTCTAAGTGACCAATTGAAACCCTTATGATCCCCATGCAATATGTAGAGGTGGAATTGACCATTTTAGGTCTACCCATGGGTTGTGCTGGCAATCTCGGACCTAGAGAGTGGTAGGGTTAAGTGAAGGATTGTTGGATAATAATGTTAATCCAATGTAGAACATGTTAAATAGTTGATTAATTTTTAAATGGTTTGATAATAGATATGACTAGGGTGATAGGAATAAGGGGTATGTTTGGAATGAAATGAAAACAGGTGAATTGGTTTGAATGGGGTTAGGTCACTTTTCAATTGAATTTTGGTTAGAAATGCCTAAGTGGATTAGTGAATATTAAATGCAGAACTTGTAATTGAATACGCTGAATAGGTTAATGCATGGGAATTGTGGTAAACCTAATGGGTTGAATTTAATAAAGTGGTTTTGTTATGAGATATGAGAAATATACTTGAAATGATAAATGGTCTAAATGGGTTTGTGTATGGTCATTGATGAATATTGACTAAGGAATAGGGGTTGTTGAATATACATAAAGGGTTAAGGCACGAGAATGAAAATTTGGATAAATAACTATGAATTTTAATTGGTAAATGTGTTAATGGTTTATGGAATAGTATTAATTCCCATATTTTTGTTATGAATCGTGATTTCCAATGGCATTGGTTATGTTAGGTTGTGTTATGGGATGGTTGTGGTGACTCGATAAATAAGAATGTGCACATGGCTTGGTAGAGTGGGGTATTGACTTGAGGTTATATGCCCACAGGTCATGTTATACTGAGGCTCTATACTCTAGCACATAAATGCTTGGTTTAAGAAAGGAGATGAAGGATCTATTCCCCAAACGGTTTCATTCCACCAAGATTGAGGCTTTAAGGTGAGTAAATGTGTTGATGTGATATGTGTATCCCTAGTGAGATAGGGACTTAATAAATTTCCCTTATACATTGTGATTGATTGTCTTAGACCCTTTTATATATGATATTTATGCCTAACCCATGGAATATGTGATCTAAATGAATTATGTAATGAAGTTGGTATAAGAATTGGAATTGGTATAAGTGCTAGTCATGAATGAAATGGACTTTGTTAACTTATGGAACATAAATTGTTTTTGGTTTACATACCATTTATTTTGTACTTTCAAGTAATATCTATTAGACTGGATATTTTTTAGACACCATTGGGGGTGTCCAACTGAGTTGTGTACTCACACACTGCTCAGGTCGTCGTTGGGTACCTGAGTAGATTTCTTGGATGCGGGTCAGGACAATGGAAAAGACCCTACACTAGGATGTTGAGATGGGCTTGGGATCTACATGGAGAGGGATCCAGACATAGAGTCTGGACCTATTTGGGGAATTTTTTGTTTGTCTTATTTTGGGTTTTTTTCACCTTGCACTACTAGTATGTCATGACATTGTTGATGTTGAATTATGGTTTGTACCAAATTGGTAGATGTTTGACTTGTATGTTATTAGTTATTCATATTATTTGGATATTTATATTGTGTTCTATTGTGGACTACTCTGGTAAAGAGGGTATAGTCTCCCCACATGACCCATTAGACCCTCATCGCTAGTCGGAAACCTTTGGCATACAGGGAGACACGCTTGAGGTCATGTGGCGACTCAGATCGGGGCTCCGATTTAGTGTTTCTCAGGTCAGGGACGTTACAAAGATACCAAATAGAAGAAGTAATTAAATATTTTTTACTCTCATATCTGATTAAATAATCATAGGTCTCAAAATATGGTGTTCATTTGAAAAAATATTCATGAGAAAGGGTACATTATTGTGTATATAAATGATCTTTCAAAAATGTGTTTTAAGGAATCTATTAAAGACTTTTGGAGAAAGAATAAGCATGAAATTTTCTTTGAAAACTAGAGGTAAACTGTAATGGTTATACCTAAAATATTAATTTATTTAATGAAATCATGAACGGGAATAAACACTTTAAATGATTGTTACATAAAAGGATTAAGGGATACAAAATTTCATCTTAACCAGTTTTTATTTTAAATAAGTCATTTTAGAAATAAACTAAAGTCATGTATTACCCCATAAAAGGAATAGAGAATAAGATATATATATTTTTTGTGTGTGTGTTTGTGTGTTTATGTGTGTGTAAGAGACAAATATACATAATTTATAATAATTTTATAACATAAAATTGAGAGAGAAAGTGAGTTAAATAGAGAAATGTCATAACCCAAAGAAAAATGGTGGTTCAGATTGATCCATTATACCATGCGTTCCAGAATCATTTTGCACTTGCACTAAACATACTAGATAAAAAAATGATTAATTAATTATTTAATTAATTAATTCAAAAATTATATATATATATATATATATATATTATTTAATATAATTTTATTATGTTCATTTATAACCATTTCAATGTGATATAATTTTAATATTGTAATTTCGAGAGTGTTTGTTTCATGGATCCGAGGTTGGATAAATTATGGGTAATTATAGAAGTTCCTATCATATGGTACTAAAACTCTATAAGTGAAATGAAATAATATTCAATTACTTCTATAAATTGAAATTTTTCCAAATACCCATGTGTACTACAATATATGGCTGATTATTTTAGTAAACATGTTAATGTTATATGGCTAGTTCATTTAAGTCGTTTTACCAACCGTCACAAACTAGATTCATTTTATTTAATTAAATGATTATTAAAAGATTAAAAACATTAAATAAGTTATAAAATACTTATTATAGTCATATTTAATCATAATAATATTTTTATAACTATCCATGAAGGTAGTGGTAAAAACTGAGGTATTTTGTTCATGGAGGCGGTGAACAGACCATATTATAAACAAATTTTTTTTTGTATAATGAATTTAGGGAAAGAGGAGATTATTTTTTATAGATATACCATTAACATAATAAAATTCCAATATTTATATGATACTAGTGTTATTATTCCATGTTTTATGGAATTTGGTTTGGAGGATGAGGATGAATAAAAAATAAAACAATCGATTGAGGGAATTACTTTCTCCTTTTGATGTCTCCTCTTGTGATTCCACTTAAGGCACCTTGGATTGGTATTTTTATAATAATAGAAGAGATAGAACATATTATAGAGTATTAATAAGGTAATTGAGAATAAATTTGCTAACATTTGAGGCTTATAAGTTTTAAGAAGAAGGGGTGGTATTTATAAGGGGAGGAGAGGGTTTTTTTTGAATAATTGAATCATAAGTTTGTTATTTTGGATCAAGACTATCAATATAATGTATTATTATGACAATATATATTATAAGGTGCATATTATTTTGAACTAATGGGTTATTAAATCATCTATGACTCAAAAATTCATGTATTTTTCTTATAATGTTAGTGACACTGCTTTTTTTAATAAAGGAAGGAAAAATGATTATAAAGAAGCATTTTGTATATCTTAAAGTATCTAAGAAATTTAAAGGAAGTAAAGAAATACTATTCAAGGGATATACATATCATACCTACACATCAAGAGGCCATCATAGGTCCTGTCTGTGCAACCCAATGCACATCCCCCTACGCTAAGGAACTATGCTGAGGACTTATGTCATAGGCCTATGCAGAAGTATACTTTTTTGCACCCCTATGTAAAAGAGCTACATTGTGGAACTATAATGAAGACCTATGTGAAAAAACTCCAAATGGAATGGTCACCATAGTTCCTATAAATAGGACCCTCGGGCTCCCCATTTTAACAAATGAAAAATTTGGAAGAACTCCTGAAGCTCCCATTATGTAGCTCATTTTCCTAGGTCCCCAAAATTTTCTTAGGTAGCACTATAAAATATGAGAGAATAGCTAATTGTGTGGGATAAGTAAGATCAAGGTCCTTTAAGAGTGTTAAATACAAAAAAAATCTGATTATGGACTCTCCTTCCATAAGAAGAAGTCATATGTGCAAGGACCTTTCCTTAAACAAGGACCTATGAGGAATGCTTCCAAGGATATCAAGGGACACCTAGGGTGCTTAAGTTAAAACCCCACCCAAGTTTTATTGTCCCTATATTCCATTTCCCAAGGAATATCAATCTTTCATAGGCTTATCCTTCCACTTTTAATCATTTTCCATTTCCTCCTATGACCTTCGCGGTACACCTATATGGCATACCTATGTGGCATACCTATGCGGACCACTTATGTGATCCATCCTTGAAGGACTCTTCTAAGAAACCCATGGAAGTGCCTCTCATTAATTATATTCCATGTCTGAAAGGATCCAATTTGAAACCTCCACCAAACCCTCTGACTTACCAAACCTTCATGAAACACACATCAGCGTGTCTCCTATTGGTGTTTGTATTTCTATGGTTAGAGGTTTACCATATTTTTCTTATAAGGGAGTTAGGATCCTTAGGGTGTTTTGGGTCTTTATATATATATTCACATGGAACCTTACCCATGAGATAGTGTTGGTAGGTTACCAGTTTAGTGGATTAGAGTTCGGTCCATGTCGCCGCCCCTCACCTCGTCTCTAAGACCCGAAACCTCCAGTCCCTGGTAGGGAAGGTACGATTCACACTTTCATTTCCTTTTGACATAGGGAATGATATACTTCTTCCATTATATGACCAATTTTATATAATACCTCCTGAAATAAGCCTCTAACCTTTCAGGCCGAACCTAATAACCTTTACTTTCATTCCACAATGAATGGTTCATTGCTATGTGCCCTCATCTGCCATCTCCACAATTTCTTTCACTGTAGGCCTGACCTCTTCCGTCAACGGAGGTGAAAGTGTGTGGTTTATTGAATCTTTCACATCCTCTTGTTTCTCACACCGAGCATGACTCGCATGGGATTAGAAATTTTTGGAAGATCAAAAAATCTACACAATCAACCTCATATGTTGAACTATGAGAACTATGATTTCCACCATAATTGGGATATGTATGAAGCCTTCACCCAGGGCCCAAGATCAACAGACATCCTCCTCAGGATTCCAACCCTAATTCCCTTAGTTCGGGCATCCTCCTTAGGAATAAAACCCAAATTAAGTCCATCTTGAATCTTCATGAGTTAAAATATCTCTCATGGACCATGTTACAGGGTCATCCTCTTCAAGAGTAATCCCCATCCTATTTCTCTCAAAGGGTCATACTCCCCTGCTAGACTTACAGAACTATGTGGGATTTGATTCCCATCAAATTGGGATATGTAGGAAGCCTCTTAGTGGCTCAAACCCAACACTCATAATCAACATTGTTCTTTGTGGGCCACCTTCCCAATAGGGTCTAATCAAAATTAGAAACTCTTATCCTTTCCAAGATCCTTGGGCTACTTAGGAATAAGTTACACACTAATATTTGACTAGATAACTTCCTCCTAGATGTCCTTACCACATGAAATTAAATTGTACGGTTACTTTCTTATCACATGATCATAAAAGGTATGATGTGTCCCATGGAGGGGAACTGAACTGTGAGGGTTATGATTCCTTTCATGAGGATACATAGGTAGCCTATTTATGGGTATGATCCCAACATAAAAACAACTTTTGTCTACCTAGATAACCATAAATTCCAGAGTGCCCCACTGAGTGGATTAAAAACCAACATCATCATAACAATGGATAAAGTATCTATAAGTAGTATATGATAAGATACCATTAATGGAGAACCTCAAATACATGTGGATATCTCCATTGATGAAGAACCTTGAATACATATAGATGATTTTGAATTCAACACATGAAAAATAATAGATTGAAAATTTCAAGGGAGACCTACATTATGCTTGGTAAATTAATAAGGATTCATGAACATATCTTAAATCAATAAGATATTATTATAGTAGATAATAATTACCCCCAAAATGGTGTGATGATCATGACCTCCCATCCTCTCGACCAATGTGAGTTCTTAAGTATCATAGGTCAACAAACCTAACAAATACCTACCTTTCAAAAGCATGTCCCTTTGGAAAAAAATTGTTGGGTGTTTCCAGTTCCATAAACAAGTCAAAAGGAAACCATATAGATATAGTGATTCCTAATAAGAACACATGTTCTGAAGGAAATAAAAAAATACTGAACCAAACATAAATCCTTAACCAAGATGATAGTGTTACCCATCTGTTAGGACCCTATCAACTAATAAAAGAGGTCCAAACAAGGGAATCAATCACGCATGTGTTCATCAAAAATATTTTTATTTTATAGAGTTAATTTTTTTTATTTATCATATATATAGGTAATTTATTTCTATGAACTCCTATCATTCCAAATGTCTTCCTTCAAGTTTGAACCTGTGAATTCCCCAGCTGCAGCTCAAGCTGGATCCTCTTCCAATTGAAGGACATCATCACCAACTCAGCATTTTCAATGTTGGGTATCAAATGCATTGGTCTAAGAGTACCATCAACATGGTACTATCCCGAACTTGGAGGCTACTTGATAGGCCCTCCTAATCATTAATAACCCCCAGTCATCCAGTCAATGATGACTGGTGATCCAAAATCAGACGGTACCAACCACCATCTTCAAACATTTCAGGAGTTTTTCTCCAGAACGTAATCACAAATACCTCCCCTAATATTGGGAAGTTGACCAAGAGACCACCCATGGACTCATCCTGAATACACATTGGTACTTCCTGGAGGATCCTTTCCATAATCACCTCCCCCAATGATGTATGGCATCAAACCCCCAACATGATGAGGGTGTTATTTTTGGTTGTCCATGCCAGGTTCCTTAGACCCGGGAACGCAAGACGAACCACCATGGACAATATCTAGCCACCAGGGATCAGGTTCCAATATTTTCCCCCTTAATAGAATCCCATCAACCCAGATTGGTGGAAAATAGTGAATGATAACATACACATGTCTTCCTTAACTCCACCAACCATTAAACTCATCCGGAGGCACACAACCAATATCACCATTCAAATATAGTGGAGTATCATGAGTAGGCATTTACACCTACTTACAATCTATCAGCCATACAGAAGACTCATCTTTCTTCATTCAAGGAAGCCCACCACCCAAATGTGGTGGCAATTAGACAACAGGTAGATACACCCACCAGTATCCATCAATCCTTCCAGTAGTCTCATTTGGTAGCACCCAAATATGTCATTTGAAAATATCTGATAAAAAACATGGGGCAAACTCAACTCTTTTAACCCATGAATGAGTACTTTCAGTATCCACTAGCATGAAAGGGAGGATAGGATAAGGTACATACACCTACTCTAGATACCGAATGGACATATATTCTTGTTCTAGCAGTTGAAGTCACCAATCACATTTTAGAAATGGTGAAAGGGTAGAAGAAAATAATTTCCCATATTCTTGATAACTTCAAGAATACCCTAACAGAAACTTAAAAAATTCCAAAGGGATGGACACATAATTTTGTCTCCATACCTAGGATAACTCATTAGTATGTCATCCCAGAGCAGATACACACCATTGTTCCTGTCCATGAGGGTTATTGGGAACACTACCCCATATCATAGGGATGTCCGGATTGGGAACATACACCAATTACAATTGGAGATAATCATCTTATTATGATGACCACTCCAAGTAAGTCACATACACCTTCTCATGATAACCATTTTTTTCATAAAGTGGCCCTAAATATGGGTAAGAGAGTGTCTAAGAAGAAATCTCACCTGACACAATTGGAGAATCAAGAGTTGATCTGTGATCTAGACCCTCTTAATGCTGGAGCTCGTTAATCCCTTAGAATTTATCTATTGAAGCTCAAGGTCCTAACCTCTCATTACCATGAGTAGGAACTTATCAATTCCCATGTTTTTGTTATGAATTGTGATTTCCAATGGCATTGGTTATGTTAGGTTGTGTTATGGTCTAGTTGTGGTGACTTGATAAATAAGAATATGAACATAGCTTGGTAGAGTGGGTTATTGACTTGAGGTTCTATGCCCACTGGTCATGTTAGACTGAGGATTTAAAATCTAGCCCATAAATGCATGGTTTAGGAAAGGGGATTAAGGCTCTATTCCCCTAACGGTATCATTCCACCCAAACCGAGGCTTTAAGGTGAGTAAATGTGTTGATGCGATATGTGTATCCCTAGTGAGATAGGGACTTGAAAAATTTCCCATATACATTGTGATTGATTGGATTAGACCCTTGTTTATATGATATTTATGCCTAACCCATGGAACATGTGATCTAAATGAATTATGTAATGAAGTTGGTATAAGAATTGGAATTCGGATAAGTGCTAGTAATGAATGAAATAAAATTTGTTAACTTATGGAACTTGAACTATTCCTTGTTTACATACATTTTATTTTGTACCTGCATGAAATATATATTAGACTGTATATTTTTTAGACACCATTGGTGGTGGCCTACTTATTTTTGTACTCACACCCTGCTTGGGCCACCGTTGGGTACCCAAGCAGATTTCTTGGTTGCGGGTCAGAACAAGGGAAAAGACATACACTAGGATCTTGAGTTGGCCTTGGGATATACATGGAGAGGGATTCATACTTAGAGTCTGGACCTATTTGTGTAATTTTTCGTTTGTCTTATTTTGGGTTTTGTTCACCTTGCACTACTATTATTTCATGACATCATTGATGTTGAATTATGGTTTGTACCCAGTTGGGCGATGTTTGACTTGTATGTTATTAGTTATTCATATTATTCTGTTATTTATACTGTGTTATATTGTGGCATACTCTAGTAAATAGGGTATAGTCTCCCCACATGACTCATTATACCCTCTCCTCTAGTTGGAAACCTCTACCATACAGGGAGATTTGCTTGAGGTCATGTGACGACTCAGCTCGGGGCACCGATTTAGTGTCTCTCAGGTCGGGGATGTTACAAAGATACCAAATAGAAAAAGGAATTAAATATTTGTTACTATCATATCTAATTAAATAATCATAGGTATCAAAATATGTTGTTCATTAGAAAAAAAATAATTATAAAGGGTAGATAATTTGGTATATAAATGAACTTTCAAAAATGTGTTTTAAGGAATCTCTTAAAGACTTTTGGGGAAAGAATAAGAAGGAATTTTTTTTGAAAAAAAAAGGTAAACCATAATGGTTATACCTAAAATATTAATTTATTTAATGAAATCACAAATGGGAATAAATACTATAAATGAGTTTTACATAAAGTATTAAGGGATACAAAATTTCACCTTAACCAGTTTTGATTTTAAATAAGTCATTTTAGAAATAAACTAAATTCATGTATTACCCCATCAAAGGAAGAGAGAATATAATATTTATATTGTGTGTGTGTGTTTTTTTTTGTCTGTGTGTAAGAGACATATATACATAATTTAGAATAATTTTACAACATAAAATAGAGAGATAAAGTGATTAAAATAGGTAAATTTCATAACCTAAAGAAAAAGGGTCATTCAGATATATCCATTACCATACGTTCCAAAATCGTTCTGCACCTGCACTAAATATCCAAGATAAAAAAAATTAGATTAATCAATAAATTAATTAAAAAAATTATATATATATATATATATATATATTATAATATAATTTTATTATGTTCATTTATAACCATTTCAATGAGATATAATTTTAATTTGGTAATTTCATGAGTGTTTGTTTCATGGATACAAGGTTGAATAACTTATGGGTAATTATTAATGTTTTTTTCAAATGGTACTACAACTCTAGAAGTGAAATGAAATAATATTCAATTCATTTTATAAATTTAAATGTTTCCAAATACCCATCCATGCTACAAAATATGGACAATTGTTTTAGTAAACATGTTAATGTTAAATGGCTAGTTCATTTGAGTCGTTTTACCAACCGTCGCAAACTAGATTCAATTTATTTAATTAAATGATTATTAAAATATTAAAAAAAAATTAAATAAGTTATAAAATACTTATTTTTATCATATTTAACCATTATAATATTTTTATAACTATCCTTGAAGGTAGTGGTGAAAAATGGGGTATGTTGTTCATGGAGGCGGTGAACAGGCCACATAGTAAACAACATTTTTTGTATAATGAATTGAGGGAAAGTGAAGAAGATTTTTGGTAGATATTCCATTAACATAAAAAAATTCCAATATCTATATGATACTAGATTTATTATTCCATGTTTTATGGAATTTGGTATGGAGGATGAGGAGGAAGAAAAAATAAAATAATCGATTGAGGGAATTACTTTCACCTTTGGAAGTCTCCTCTTGTGATTCCACTTAAGGAACCTTGGATTGGTCTTTTGATAATACTATAAGAGATAGGATGTATGATAGATAATTATTAAGGTAATTGAGAATAAATTTGGTAATATTCTAGGCTTATATGTTTTAAGGAGAAGGGGTGGTATTTATAAGGGGAGGAGATGGGTTTTTTGAATATTAGAATCATTAGTTTGTTATTTTGGCTCAATACTATCAATAGAATTTATTCTTGTGACTATATATATTATATGGTGCATATGATTTTTAACTAATGGGTTCTTACATCATCTATGACTCAAAAATTCATATATTTTTCTTATAATGTTGTTGACTCTACTTTTTTCAATAAAGGAAGGAAAAATGATTATGAAGAACATTTTGGATATTTTAAAGAATATAAGAAATTTAATGGAAGTAAATAAATATATTTTGAGGGATCTATGCATCATACCTACACATCAAGAAGCCATCGTGGGTCTTTTTCGGGCAGCCCAATGTGTAACCCCCTACGCCGAGGAACTATGCTAAGGACTTATGTCGTAGTTCTATGTAGAAGTATACTTTTTCACACCCCTACATGAAAGAGATATGTTTTGGAGTTGTGATGAAGACCTATTTGGAAAAAATACATTTGACATGCTCACTTTATTGCCTATAAATAGGACCCTTGGGCTCCCCATTTTAACAAATGAAAAATTTGGAAGACCTCCTGAAGCTCCCATTGCATAACTCCTTTGCCCAGTTTCCCCAAATTTTCTCAGGTAGCTCTATAAAATATGAGAGAATATATAATTGGGTGGGATAAGTAAAATGAAGGTCCTTTAAGAGTTAAAAAAATACAAAAAATCTGATTATGTAACCTCCTTCCATAAGAAGAAGTCATCTGTATAAGGACCTTTCCTTAAACAAGGACCTATGAGGGATGCTTCCAAGGATATAACTGGAAACCAAGGGTGCTTAAGTTAAAACCCTGTTCATGTTTTATTATCCCTATTGTCTATTTTCCAAGGCATTTCAAGCCTTTATAGGATTATCCTTCCTCTTTTAATCATTTTTCAGTTCCTCCAATGACCTTCGCGGTACACCTATGTGGCATACCTATACAATATACATCTGCAGACAACTTATGTTATCCATACTTGAAGGAATATTCTAAGCCACCCATGGAAGGGCCTCTCCCTACTTGGATTCCATGTCTTAAAGGATCCAAGTTGAAACCTCCACCAAAACCTCCTGACTTACCATACCTTTGGGAAACACACATCAGCGTGTCTCCTATTTTGGTTTGTATTTCTACAGTCAGAGGTTTCTCATATTTGTCTTATAAAGGATTCAAGATACTTGGGGTGTTTTTAGGTCTTTATATCTATATTCACATGGAAACTTACCCCATAGATAGTGTTGAGAAGTTTCCAGTTTGGAGGATTAGGGTTTGGGCCATGTCCCCCCACCTCATCTCTATGACCCGAAACATCTGGTCCCTAGTAGGGAAGGAACAGTTCACACATTCATTTCATTTTGACATAAAGAATGATATAATCCTTCCATTATATGACCAATTTTATGGAATATCTCCTGAAATAATCCCCTAGCCTTTCGGGCTGGACCTAATGACTTTTACTTTCATTCCCCATTGAAAGGTTCATTTCTCCATGCCCTCATCCACCATCTCCACAGCTTCTTTCACAGTAGGCTCAACCTCTTCCATTAGCAGAAGAGAAAGTGTGTGGTTTTTTGAATCTTTCAAATCATATTGTTTCTCACACCAAGCATGACTCACATGGGATTAGAAATTTTTTAAGATCAAAAAATCCACACAATCAACCTCATATGTTGAACTATGAGAACTCTGATTCCAATCATAATTGGGATATGTATGAAGCCTTCACTCAGGGCCCAAGCTCAACGGGAATCCTCCTTAGGATTCCAAACCTAATTCCCTTAGTTCGGGTGTCCTCCTTAGGAATAAACCCCAAATTAAGTCCAACATGAATCTCCATGAGTTAAAATATCTCTTATGGATCCTTTTGCAAGGTCATCCTTTTTTGGAGTAAGCCCCATCCTATTTCTCTCAAAGGGCCATACTACCCTATGAGACTTACTGAACTACGTGGGATTTGACTCCCATCAAATTGGGATATGTAGGAAGCCACTCAGAGGTTCAAACCCAACACTCTTAATCAACACTCTTCTTTCTAGTCCACCTTCACAGTAGGGTCTAATCCAACATAGAAACTCATATCCTTTCCAGGATCCTTGTGCTAATTAGGAATAAGTCCCACACTAAGCTTTGACTAGGAACCTTCCGCCTAGATGTCCTTACCACATGACATTAAACTGTATGGGTAGTTCCTTATCACACTACCATAGAAGGTATGATGTGTCCCATGAAGCGGAACTAAACTATTAGGGTTCTGATTCCTTTCATGAGGATGCATAGGTAACCCATTTATGGGTATGATCCCAACATCAAAACAACTTTTGTCTACCTAGATGACCATAAATTCCAGAGTTCCCCACTGAGTAGATTAAAAACCAACATTATCATAATAATGGATAAAAAACTATAAGTAGTATATGAGAGGATACCATTAATGGAGAACCTAAAATACATATGGATATTTCCATTGATGATGAAAATTGAATACATACGGATGATTTTGAATTCCACACATGCTAAATAATTGATTGAAAATTTCAAAGTAGACCTACATTATGCTTGGTAACTTAATAAGGATTCATGAACATATCTTAAATCTATAAGAGAGTCTTATAGTAGGAAATAATTCCCCCCAAAAGGGTGTGATGATCCCAAACTCCCATCCTCTCGACCAATGTGAGTTCTTAAGTATCGTAGGTCAAAAAACCTAACAAATTCCTACCTTTGGAAATAATGTCCCTATGGATAAAAAATAATTGGGTGTTTCCAATTCCATAAACAAATAAAAATTAAACCATCTAGATATTGTGATTCCTAAGAAGAACACTTTTTCTTTGGGAAATAAAAAAATAGTGAACCTGACGTGAATCCTTAACCAAGATGATAGTGCTATCCATCTGTTAGGCCCCTTTCAATTAATAAAAGAGGGTCAAACAAGGGAATCAATCATGAATGTGTTCATCTAAAATATGTTTCTTTTATGGAGTTCATTGTTTTTATTTATCATATATATATAGGTAATTTATTTCTAGGAACTCTTTTCATTCCAAATGTCTTCCTTCAAGTTTTCACTCGTGAATGCCCCTACTGCTGCTCAAGCTGGATCCTCTTCTACTCGAAGGACGTCGTCACCAACTCAGAATCTTCAATTCTAGGTATCCAATGCATTGGTCTAAGAGTACCATCAACATGGTACTATCCCAACCTTGGAGTTTTCTCGACAGACCCTCCAAATCAAGAATAACCCCTGGTCATCTGGTCAATGATGACTGGTGGTCTAAAATTAGATGATACCAACCACTGTCTACAACTATTTCAGGAGTTTATCTCCAGAATGAAATCACAAATCCCTCCCATAATCTAGGGTGGTTGACCAAGATTCCACCCATGGCCTCAACCCAAATACACACTGGTACTTCCTGAAGGATCCTTCCAACAATCACCACTACCAATGATTTGTGGAAGAAAACCCTCAACATGATGAGGGTGTTATTTTTGGTTGTCCATACCAGGTTCCTTAGACCTGGGAACACAAGACAACCCACTATGGACAATAGATGGCCACCAATGAGTAGGTTCCTTCTTTTTTTCCCATCAGAGAAGCCCATCAACCCAGATTGGTGGCAAATAGTGAATGGTCACATACACTCGTCCACCTTAACTCTACTATCCAGCAAAATTTTCTGGCAGCACCCAACCAATCTCCCCATTCAAATCTAGTAGAGTACCATGAGTAGGAATGTACACCTACATACAATCTATCAGCCACCCAGAAGAATCATCTTTCTTCATTCAAGGAATCCCACCAACCAAATGTGGCGGAAGTTAGTCAGAAGGTAGATACACCTACCAACATCCATCAAGCCTTCCAACAGTCTCATTTGGAAGGTCCCAAAGAAGTCATTCGAAAAGCTCTGATGAAAAAAATGTGGAAAACTCACCTCTTTTCCCCCATGCATGATTACTATCAGTATCCACTAACATGAAATGGAGTATAGGATAAGGTACATACACCTACTCTAGGTATGAAATGGACATATATTCTTGTTCTAGCAACTGAAGTCACCAATCACATTTTGGAAATGGTGAAAGGGTAGAAGAAAATCATTTCACATATACTTGATACCTTCAAGAATATCATAATAGAAACTTCAAAAATACCCGAGGGATAGACACATAATTTTTTCTCCATACCTGGGATAACTCATCAGTATGTCATCCTGGAGCAGATACATGCCATTGTTCCAATCTAGGAGGGTTATAGGGCACACTCCCCCATATCATACAGACAATCGGATTTGGAACAAACACCAATTCCAATTAGAGATAATCAGCCTATTCTAATGGCCACTCCATGGAAGGCACATACAAAAGCTCATAATAACCATTTTTTCAAGAAAGTGGCCCCAAATATGTTTAAGAGAGTGTCTAAGAAGAAATATCACCCAACACAGTTGGATAATCAAGAGTTGATCTGTGATATGGCTCCTCTTAATTTTGGACTTCTTTAATTCCTTATCATTTATTTATTGAAGCTCAAGATCCTACCCTCCCATTACCAAATTATAGGATTATTAGTGTAGTAGTAGTAATTATGAAGTTCCTCAAAGGATGCTTAATCATAAAGGCTTGCTTCTTAACAATTCGGTCAACCTCGAGAACCTATCTCTGAATGAGATCCAAAGAAACCCTCCATGTGGCCAGAAGATGAAGGATAAATATGATTTATCCTTTAATGTAATCCACCATGTTGGTCCTCCCAATGATGGAATCCACTGCGAAATTTCTCTCCAAATTAGTGTTTCACATTGTCAAGAAAATTCTCCAACTAAAAATGTAGGGATGAAAAAGTTCTCTTATCTTGAGGCACTTGCAAACATAAGTCCAGTCATGTTTGATTCCTTGTCCCTATAAGGTTAAATAATTTCTAAAACATAAGATATCACGAGGATAAGGTCATTGTACAAACCTCCCTTGGGTCATTTTCATTTTAATTTAGACGAGGAAATACCAACTGATTCCATTGGTTGTGATAAAGAAATCAGGAAGAATCAACTCTGGTTAGACAAAGATGAGAAAACTCTAGAAAAAGATGAAGTGTATATATTAAATTTGAGAAAATAGATGGCTAAGTCCAAAATACCAGTCATGTTCTGGCCTTTGGAAACCTCTCAATACAACATTCCAGAGATGTTGGTAGAGGATTTTTTTTATGATATCCACCTCAACATATGGAATACTATTCATCATCTTAAAGACAAATTATTACCATATTATAAATATTAAAATCATTTCAAGGTAATAAAAGTGTTCAAGCACCAAAATGACTTGGCATCTCTCTAGGTTTCCTGAAATCCAAGGATCATGAAGCAATATGAGGCCCTTCAACATTCATTCCTCAATTAATTAAAGAGGTTGTGACAATTGATCATAGAAACCCCATATATAATTCATATCATATGATGGGGTGCACATGGAGAATTACATTTTACTACACTCCAAAATCAGAAAATTTCATTGAATGTGGTCCCATGAAGTGTTATTTCCCCAGGCTGACTACAACAAAACAATTATGTTCATGACTGAAGAGATTCTCAACAAGAATAGATCTCAATTTGTTTTCACAAAATTCATGAAAAAAGAGAGAAAGTTGTTAATATGATTCTGCATTGAGCATCTGAAAACATCACGCACGCTTCCCACTTAAAGAATTTTAGAAATCAGATCGCACAAATGACTAAAATAACACAATGATCTTTTGAAAAAGATGATTTAAGTGAGTGTCAGATAATGCACCCAGCCAATTTTCAAACCAAAATTCATAATATTAGAAGATAAAGAGCACTAATATATACAATAGAAGTTCAAGAGACACCCCATCACATAGTGTTGGGGGATTTTTTAACCCAACCTTCAGAGTTCAAAAACAGATCCCAAATGGTTGAGGAAGAAGAACATGAAAATCCCTAGCCTATAAGGCTGGATGATTTTTCACATCCACAATCCCCTATTTAATGGAAGTCGGTTTTCTCCCGATTAGGGAAGAAGCCACAAAGTAAATGCACAACTGATCAATCTGAGGATTCCCTTTAGATTACTATCTATAAAATAGTTCATGGGGAACCAACAAATAGGAGAACAAAGTCTCATGGAGGATGAAGAGGAAGGGGATCTCAAAAATATACTGATAGAATGAAATCAATGCATTATGTGTTAGTGAATGTCATTAATACCATCATGGAAGATCCTATAGAAAATGATTCCAGTTTAGGGGAATCAAAAATGAAGTTCTTATTATTGATACGGTCCACACCAAAGCAAATAAAAGAGGTGTGTATACTAGAAATTAGAGGATTTATCAGAATCAAGTCATCCCCTCAAATAATCCTCTTCCACCTTTTCGTAAGGATCCTAATAGGGAGAAAGGAAAATAAAAAACCATGTATCACCTTCCCCTAGAGAAGGAAAATCTATTTTTCTTGAAGAAATATTTTCCTCGCAAGAGGAGGAGATGAAGCAGTTGAGAATACTCAATACAGAGTTACTCCAAAGTAGTATTCCTTCCAAACATGCTCCACAAGAAGATCCTCAACATGCGCTTCTAGTATGAGTCCTCAACAAAGAGGGTTTGTTTCAACTACTAATGTGGATAATTAATTCCCTCTATTGGGTGCATGGATAGAATAGGGTCAAGTGAATCCTAATAGGCCTATCTCCATGGTTTATCCAAGACAAATACTAGAATCACCACAAATGGTGGTCCTACAAGTTGCCTCACGAGTACAAGATCCAACTGTTGTAAATATATAGGTCCCATATCATCTATATATTCCTCAAATGCTTATCAATATCATTGATTCATTGAAAAAATTATTGGAATATATGGAAGGTTGGTGTGCACCAATACAAATGGAAGGCTTACCTTGAATGGGTAGATTTGATTCCTCCCCACCAAACTTTATGAGTAACACATTCCCAATATTTAACATTTCGGGAGATCCAGAGTAGCACTTGAAACATTTTGTTTCTCATTGTGATCCCATGGTGGGAACCCCTCAACAACAAGAATCAGTAAAACTCTGATGTTTTGTGAAATCATTGTAGGGGTTGGCCTTTGTTTGGTATACATGTTTGTAGACTCGATCGATTACTGGATGGGAAGAACTCCATCAAAAATTCCTTTTCCAATTTAGTTCAATGTTTCAGAAGACAACAGTATTAGAACTTATGAACTAAAAACAATGATAGAATGAAAGAGTTTCAGATTTCATTACTTGGTGGAAAGGATTAACATAACCCTTGAATATACCACTCTTACAAGAATAATTTTTTCCAATTTGTGTTTTAAATATCTGTGATAAGCAGAGCACACCATTAATCCATATGAAATACATAGAAGCATTTAGAGATCTTGCTTCAATTTCTCAACTGGTAGAAAAATTCATACTAGATACTAGATCCAAATCCTGAGTAATCCCATCATCTCCGGAAAGGAGAATATGAAAAGTAGAGGCTATTATAGTTATACTCAATCAAGAGATTGTACCTACTTATACTTCAAATCCCTCATCATACTATAGAGATCCAACTTCTGAGCGTTATCATTAATGAAAACTTCATCTAGATGATCAAAAATATCAAATGCAGAGAAAGTTTGGGGAGCTGAAAAAAAAGGTTTCTTCTTTTCAAAATGACCAAGCCCCCTACTACTTCATCTCAACTTTGGAAAAAAATATAGTTTAGTTTCCAAGGCTGAAGAAACCTAATAAAGAATGATATTAAGCCCCACCCCCCCAAATTATTTTCCCTTCCATAAAATATTGGGGCACCCCATCTTTGAGTGTTTTTTTAAATGATCTCCTACAAAAGATAGTAGAATCTGGGCAAGTGATACTAAAAATTTCATTAGTCTAGAAAGCATGTGTTACTGTTACCAATAAAAGGAAGAAGGAAAATGGAAAAAATCAAAATAAAGAACATTCATCAGTTTGATGATTGGATAGTTAGGAAAAAGATCAATCAAACGCATTCTATTCTATGAAAACAGTTGAAGGAATTGATTGTTCCTACTACCAATTCTGCTACAACCAAGTTATCTTCATCAAAAGACCAGTCCTCTAAAGCTCAATCCTCAAGGAAGTGACATGGTCATAAATATAAAGAGTAGTCATAAGAAGATGAGATTTTTTTAGGCCCAATGTTTTCATTGACTTTGGGAGATTTCATGCCATCTATCTCAAAAGCATGGGCACTGTCCCACCAAATAACACAACAATAGTCGACCTATCAGGAAGAATATTCATCAGACGATGATTTGATTTTTAGTTCCTTTAACAATATCCACAAAATGGAACCCTATGAAAATGATGATTCTAAATATTAACCTAAATTCAATGTAAATGATTGGATAAATAGGGGAATAAGTCGTCAAGGTTGAGGATACAGGGAAGACATGGGTGTGTTAGAATCAACTATTGTAATTACACCTGTTCTTGAACTGTTTATATAGCAAAAACTCATGGGAGAGACCTTCAGTGGGCTCAGCAAGAATTAGGTAATTCTCCCACACATGAAAAGATCATCCCTGACATGATCATCATGGAAGACCGATTACAGACTATATCACCAATTTCTCAGTAGGTGGACATACCTAGTCATCCTAATTCACTAAGAGTTGAAGTATTTATAGCTTCTTCCATAACACATGGTCCATCTACATCAGGAGCTTCAACTTCAAAGAAACTTGCAAAACCACATCTTCATGCTGAAAAAATGCAGACCTTTGGAACAAAAGTATGACATTTTGAAGAAATTAACCCATGTACCATCCATGTTATAAATCCAGGATGCTCTAAATCTATCAAAAGTTCTTTCAGTAATAACTTATTGAGGCTTTGTCAAGTCCTCAATAGTTTGAAATTGAGGTTTCTGGTACTAAGATCTACTATATAAATAATGATTCTACAGAATGTCATGTAGTTATATATTTCACGGACCAAGATGAGGATGATGTTATACATGGAAACATCAAGCCCTTGTATTTATCTAGAAAGTTCAATTATACATACATTCGATGAGCCTTCATTGATAATGGATCTAGAGTCAAACTCATTCTCATCCATCCACTTTATCGACTAGGTCTCACTAAATCCAACTTATCTCCCTCCACTCTGATGTTGTAAGGTTATGACAAGAATGAACAAGAACCTCTATGAGAGATTGCACTTAGAACTCAGTTTGGGGATCCTGTATCTAATTTAGATTTCATGGTTTTCTAGTAGGACACTACTTTCAACATTCTACTTAGAAGTCCTTGGCTATATCAATATGTGGCCATTCCTTCATCATATCACCAATGTCTCAAGTATTGCTTCAATGGTAATGTTGGTACATTTCATGGTGATAAGGCCACGTTCAAGACTTGTTAATCTCAGTATATTGAGGAAGAGTTCTATCACACAAAGTGAACATGGTCTGTGCTAAAAGGTATAACAAGAATCAATGACCAGAATGGTTTTGAAAAGATCCCATAAAACCCATTCAGGAATCTCGGTGCAGATTTTGTGCTTCATAACAATAAAATTGGAAGGGTAGACCCAAATCCATGAACTCGTTTAGTGGATTCTATAATGTCAGTTGTGTGAATTGATCCTGACAGCATATGAGAAATTATTTATTTACCTAGAAGTGATGAAATCCTTAATGGATATGTCTTTATTCCATCTATATAACTTTATCAAGTCTTTACTTTATCATCTAGACTAGAATAAGTTGTTTCATTAATATATAATGAAAAGTATTCTGATTACCAACCCATAATTTTACCTTTAATTCTCTTGAAATACCCTTCATTATTAGTAGGTTCATAAATGGTTGCCTCTACTTAAGGATTTCCGAATACTGACTCCTCCCCTAGCTTTGAAAGTATTTATTTATTTCCCACCCTTCAAGTAGAGATAGAAGAAGAAATTCATGAGAAAGAGGAAGAAGAGAAAGACCTCAGGTCCACCACTCTATCATTTTAGGAAGGTGTCTCCACCCTTGTGGATGAGATCAGAGAAATAAATGTGGGTACAGAAGAAGATCCACTCCCCACTCTAATTAGTGCATCCATGAATTTTGAAGAAAAAAAATATAAACATCATTTCTAAAGTGACACTGAGATGTATTTTCTTAAAGATATATAGAAATTATAGACCTTGACCCCAACTTGTTCACCCATCATTTGGGTTTTCCGGAAGAGCATCGTGGATTTAAATAGGGAGTAAGACGAACGCACTGAACTAATTCCTCCAAAATTGAGGATAAAGTAGAAAAGCTTGTCAAAGATGACTTTATCAGGGATGTTCAATATCCCAAATGCCTATCCAATGTTTTCCCAGTGGAAACGAAGAATGGGAAAATCATAGTTTGGATTGATTTTAGTGATCTCAATTGGAATTTTCCCAAATATAACTTTCTGATTCCAATCACAAAAATTTTTATTGATGCAACAGCTAGCTACAATGCTCTCTCCTTCATGGATGGATAATCTAGGTATAAAAAAATGTAAATGGTCTTAGAAGATAAGAAATCTATAGCTTTCAAATCCTCTCAAGGAATATTTTTCTATCGAGCAATTCCCTTTGTCTTGAAGAATATTGGTGACACATATCAACATGAAATGCACCAAATTTTCAAACATTTCTTAGGGAAATTCATTGAATACATTTTGGATGGTCTAGTGGTTAAGTCCAAATAATTTTTTGATCACATGGAAGATCTTGAAACAATATTTATCAAGCTTTAGAAACATAATTTGATGATGGACCCCTTGAAATGTGATTTTGGGGTAACCTCGGTAAAATTAATTGGTTTTTTTGTATGCCAACATAGCATTGAAGTCAATCTTAAAAAAGGATAAGGATATCATTGGGATGTAAATTCCTTGAAACTTGAAAGAGTTAAGAGTAATTCAAGGACACTTGGACTATATTTGGGGCTTCATAGCCAATTTGACAGGCAATTGTTTTCCCTTCACCAAATTGATAAAGAAGTGGGTCACATATCAATGGAATAATGACTACCAAAAATCAATGGATACCCTCAAGAAATATCTCTTTAGACCACCGGTATTGATGCCTCTAGTTGAAGGAAAGCCACTAATTCTTTATGTGACATCCTTGGAGAGATCACCAGGAACCTTCCTTGTACAAAATAATGGTACTAGGAATTAAAAAAGCCTTTAATATTTCATTCAAACCATACTCTATGTAGAGAATCGAAGTTCAGATATTGAGAAAAGATTCCTATAATTAATCTTTATAGTTCAGAAATTTAGACATTATTTGCACTATTATGAGATCTACTTGGTATCTCACAATAACCCACTCAAATTTATCTTTAGTCATTCTATGATTATAAGACATCTGACATGTTGGTCGGTCATTCTACAGTAGTTTGATAAACAGTTTGTGCCTCAAAAATTAGTAAAAGGAAAATCTTTAGTAGACTTCCTTTTTGAGCACCTGTCTATGAAAGAGAAATCAATTAATAGTGAATTTTCTGATGAAGAAATATTCTCTATTCAAGAAATTTTCCGATTATGGGAAATGTACTTTTATGGTGCTTCTAGAAGCCCAGCGGGGAAGAGAATTAATGTCCCTAAACTTAGAAAAGTTGGGATAGGAATTGTGATTATCTCCCAGGAGAAGGAATTGTTTCCATATTCCTTTTTTTATCAGAAGGTGGTACCAACAATGAGGTAGAATATCAATATCTTATTGTAGACCTTGAATTAGCACTCTGAGTACCAGTGGATTACTTGGGGGTAAAGGGGATTCATAATTGGTAATCCAACAAATCAACAGGGATCATGAAATTAGAAAAGAATAACTAACTCCCCTGTGTAATTATGTTTGAGGTTTAGTGGTATCATTTCCCTCTAATATAACATTTTCTTATGTATCGCGGTCACAAAATACCCAAGCTGGTGCATTGGAAAATACAGCCACAGTCTTAGAATATCCTAATCAGGATCAAATAATCATTATCACTTCTCATCGTTGAGTGGTTTCACCTTTTTTCCAAATCAGAACAAATTAAATCAATGAAATCATCCCCATTTTTGAGTCATATGGTCATACCATGGGATGGATGATACCCATCATGAAATATCTCAAAAATAGTGTACTTCCACTAGATAGAATTAAAAGAGAATAGATCTGGTGGTGAGCAGTTAATTTCACTCTTTATGATGGACTAGATCCCCATAAGATCCTTTATAGATGAGGCTTAAATGGAATTCCTCTCATATGTATTGATGGGGATGAAAATATTATTTTCATGAAAGAAGTACGTGCGTGAGACTATGGTGCTCACCAATCTGGTCATAGGATTTTTTATTAAATATGGAGTCTTGGGTACTTTTGGCCTTCAATGACGTAAGATTACACAGATTTCACTAAGAAGTTTCATCCCTACCAGATGTATGCCAACTTCATTCATCAACCCCTGGAGTTTATACATACATTTAAACACTCCTGGCCATTTTCTACATGGGTAGTGGATGTAGTAGGACCATGTCCTCCAGCTACATCTAATAAGTTCAAGTATATTATTACAGCTGCTAATTTATTCTCCAAATGGGATGAGGCGATACCTCTTAATTATATTTGGGCCCAAATAATTGTTAGATTTTTCAAACTAATATCATTAATAGATTTGGTGTCTCTTATACTATATTGATGAACAATGGCACCAATTTCTATTCTACTAAGTTAAATAATCTATATCAAGAGCAAAATATCAAATCCAACCATTCATCTCACTACCATGTTGTGGCCAATGGATAGATAGAGGTTTTCAACAAGACCTTATCAAATATAATCAAAATGTTGGTGGATAAAGATAAAAATTCTTGGCATGATAAGCTCTTGCACACTTTGTGGTATTATCGGACAACTACTTGTACTGAAACATGGTCAACCTCATATTCATTAGTGTATGGGATAGAAGCAGTTCTGCTTATTGAAATTCAATTTCCTTCACTCTGAGTTTCCATCTATGATCAATTATATATAGATGAATCGTTTTAGAAGTGATTTTATGAGATATAATGATTAGATGAAAAGAGATTTCATACCTTACATCACTTAGAAGTCTATCAGAATAGGATACCATGAGCTTGTAATAAGAAATTTCTCCTCTACTCATTTCTTCACTGAGAATTAGTATTAGTATTCAGGACCCATATGATACCAGTAAAGAAGCATACAAAGCTTGAGCCAAAGTGGGAAGGACCCTATTCCATATATAAGGTCCACTCTAATAGAACTTTTTCCCTAATCAAAATTGATGGAGAACTTATAAAAACTCTAACCAATGAACGATTCTTGAAGAATTACTTTGTGTAATCACACAAAGTTATGCCTAGTTGCAAGACATTGAACCACATAGCAACCATATATGTCCATCCTTCACGACGTTAAAATTTATAACATCTTTGTATTTATCGCATGACGTTAGACTGAAAGACATCACTTTTACTTACTACATGAAATTAAATTGTATGGTTAATGTCTCCTTCATTTTATGTTAAGAAATCTTCCACGATACCAAAAATTGGAATTCTTTATGGTTATTAAAAAAATGAGTAGCTTCCATGCGAAAGAATTACTTACATATTTACTACTCCCTAACAGAACATGAGACCCATTTCTCCATATGTTTGAATCATATATACATATGGACCCCTTTTTAAGAGCTACATGTAGCTTGATTCTTTCCCCTAGAAAGATACGTAGTGACACCTGGGACTTATCCCCTGGTCCAACCGCAATGTTTATTTCATTTCAGGTGACTAACATCCTCACTATATGATGTTAAACTGCATGGTTCTTCTAGAACTACATATGGATTAATTCTCATTCCAATGGGATATGTTGAGATTCCCAGATCTCCATGTTTGGGTCCATCCATGGAAAAAATCTCCTTCATTTCCTATGTGTATGAATCAAACCTACATAGGGAATTTTTCAAGAACTACGTGTGGCATGATTATTGCTCCAACAAGATATGTTGTGACACACAGATCTCTAATATTGGGCCAAGAAACTATTTCATAAAATAAAAACCGTTTTATTTTACCCATGAAAAAATCTAATTTTCATAGGTACCCCTTCCAAGACTTGTAAGTTTATTCTCATTTCAATTGGTACATGGTGATTCCTAGACTTCCTGCTTTAAGTCCAACCATCATCCTAGAAATTATAAAAATCTATCTTCCCCGTATCAAAACTTGATGATATATGGAACAATTGGAGAACTAATTGTGGAATAATTATTTCCTCTGAAAAGATACATAGTGATGCTCGGACCCCATATCATGGCTTGGCCACAATTTAATCATTATACCC
This sequence comes from Viscum album, assembly GCA_963277665.1. NCBI lineage: Eukaryota > Viridiplantae > Streptophyta > Magnoliopsida > Santalales > Viscaceae > Viscum > Viscum album. The sequence continues at coordinate 399,333,863 of OY728158.1, forward strand.
TTATCTTTTAATTGTTGTACCTTAGTGTTTCAAAAGATTATTTTACTACCCCTTGTTTCTCACACAAAGAATAACTCATGTGGGCTTAGGAATTGAGTAAAGAGCTTCTCTACATAAATAAGGTATATCAATTCTTATTTGGGGTTATCAGGGGTCCTGGCTATAAGAACATAAAATATACAACAGATGTCTTCATCGCAAGATGATAAACTGCACAATATCCTAAATAAACAATGTGTGATTCAATTCTTGTTTTCATGAGATATGTAGTCATTCCACATCAGTTCACCTTCATCCTATCCGCGTGATGTTAAACTGCATGGAAGTGCAAGAACTACGTGTGTCTTGATTCTCATTTTTTTGAGATATGTAGTGACACTCAGATCTCTTATCTTGTGTTCATCTGTAATGTTAAAATTCCCCACTTCCTATGTATGGATCAGGCCTGTATGGGAAACTCTATCCAAAACTACATGTGACTTGATTCTCATCCATATGAGATACATAGTGATGTCCAGAATTTCAATCTTAGACTCACTGCAACATCATGAAATTAATGCTACATCTCCCATGTATGAGTCAGATCTAAATGAGGAGATCAATACGAGTTCTTATCTTATGCATACAAATGTATTTAGGAAACCCCTATTATCCCCCACCTATGAATACAATTAGGGTGAGGGAACCATTATTTAAGAACTATGTGTGGCTTGATTATTTCCCCAGAAATATACATAGTGACACATTGGTCTTATCCTCTAGTCTAGCCGCAATATTCCTTTTCACATCAGAATCACTTCACATCCTCACCACATGATTATAAACTTCATGGAACTACAAGAACTATGTGTGCATTGATTCTTATCCCATTGTGATATGTAATTAAAATAAGGACTTAAATCTTAATCTCGACCATGGGATAAAAGAAAATTTCCCATATCCTTCATACTATTAAAAATCTATGTTAGACAGACCACTAAGGAAACAAATACACCCCCATTATACATATGAGTCAAATTTATGTAAAGGGCTCCGAACTCATGGCCAATATTGATCCAAATATTTCTATTGTGCATTGAAAATTACCCCTTTCACATTTCTTACCCCAAATCTTGAATACTTTCAAATCTTCATAATCTTTCTTTGGTTTCTGGGGATAAAATGTCTTATACCTGAGAGGTCTTTTTCTTGACTATGTAGTATGTGCCCCTAGGTGGCCTTTCATAATTCACCCATATAACGGTCTTATCAAAAAAAATATTTTATTATTTGTTTATTGAGAATATTCCCAAGTTGGACTAGCATAATATATCCCCTATAATAAGTTTTTCAAAAAATTGTAACTTCATTCTTGGGAGAAGCCTCTTCTATCCCCTTAAAGAATTGATGAGGGTATGCTGAAACCCATATTTTAAAGTGGTCATCCGTTTCATATTTATCCCATATCCTTTCTCTCAACATGAGAGTCTCTATGACAGTGGTTTAATTTTTTTACCTTTACATGTACAAAGCTTATTGAAATAACCTTGGATTATTTTACCACATACCATCCAGGTTTCCATAATATTTTGGTCCTAGTCATTTGACCTAAAAAACTACAGACATCGTATCTCCTACATTCAGATCATACCTTTATAGAAATTTTATTCCTCCGTTTCTTTAGAAATCATGATTGGAAATACTCATTTTGTATTCAGGTACTTTTCTCCATAAACCAAGCTCTATGCTTTGGAAAAATATGAATCTCTATAAACATTCTTCATTTTTTAGCAATTGAATGCCTGATACTTGAGATATATTTTGTCTGACTATGTAGTATGTTCCCCTAGGGGGGGTTACATAAGTTTCCCACATAATGGGACTATCAGCCAAAAGCTATCACTGTTTGGCTATGCATCGCATGACCCAGTTGGCCCTGCATAATATAGCCCACATAATGGGTTTGTCAAATAGCAGTAACTTTTTTCTTGGAAAATAATTCTTCTAATGCCTTTATCCCTTTCCTATGTCATTCTCCGGATCCAAAAATTCCCAAACCACAATTTATAATTCTTCCTTTCCATACCTGAATATGGTAGCATGTTTCTTGACAAATTACCATGAAATTGGAGATTCATAAACCTTTGGTAAAATCTAAATACCATAAAATAAATATCTCTAATGTCCATACTGCATGAATTGAAACTGTACAACCCACCTAATGACCTTGCTACTTGACTTTAAATTGCACAATATAATATCAGAAAGATCCTTTTTGACCAAATTTTCCCTCTTTCAAATACCAAATTTTTGTAGGAGTGTTTTTCCATTCATGTCCTATGTCAACACAGATATACTCTTTTATTATTAGATATCTTTTCTCAGAAAATCCACCCATTGTGGTCTTAAGACATCCAAATCTTGAATCCCCTTGTTTATTAGAAATAGAATGTCAAAATTCTTGAGATCTTCTTTTACCTAACTAAGTAGTAAATTACCCAATTGTCCCTGCATAAAATCCATCTACATAACGAGCATGTCAGCCTAGGGATACCACTATTTACTATGTAGCACATGCCCTAGTTGGATCTATATAATAAAGTCCCCGTAATGGGGTTTTCAAGTACTGATAACTTCATTCTTGAGAAATACCCCCTCTATTCTTATATTTCATGTTTTATATTTTATGATCATAAAAAAAGCATCATCATGACTCAGGATTCCTCTTGGAAGAATCTAAAAAATTAGGAACTTCCCCAACCATCAAGCCTTGTTTGGGTTAAAATCTCAAAATTCATGGTCAATTATATTCAACCATAAAAATTAACCTTATTAGTCTGACAAGCATGACTTTAAACTTCAAATAAAAAGATACATAGTACTTACTAGATTAAAAAACACAAAGTTCACTCTAGAAAAAAGTTGAATCTCAGCTCGCTAGACCTACACTTTTTACAGTTTAGAAAATATATGAGTGATAAAAAGTTAAAAGACAAACAAAATTCAGCTAATAACCCAAACAGTAATTCCTAAACAAAATAAAAATATCACCCACTAAGTACCCTTCATATTGGGTGATGAAACAAAAGATGAAATGTTTATAGGGTTGTTCATATGACCGTAGTATGGGAAAAATTCACTCACTAAGCTCCTTATCTTAGGTAAAAGTTAGAGTTACCCCATCTCTTTCGGTGTAGTTATGATTATATAACATAAAGATTCTATGTTATGAAAATTATCTTTGATATTTAAATTATAGGAATAAAGAAAGGATCAAGAAATATATATGATTAAAGACAAAATCATTTTCATTTATATAGAAAAATCGGATATATTACAAAAAAATATTTCAGCGTGATACTTTATTTTTTGAATAGCCACTAGGGCTCTATCAACCACTTACTAAAGCTCATCCAATTAAGCAGCTTCATCCTCCTCGGCCTGACGAAGTGAGTCTTTGGCAGTTGGAATGGTATTTACCCCTTATAATTGGATTTCTCCCAATCATTGGTTTAGTTTCATAATCCTATTTTGAGCAACATCTATTTTTTGTTGAAGATATTCCATTTCTTTCATTATCTCTATAATTTACTGATCGAATCTTGTCAAAAAAATTCTATGGTTGGCTTCTTCCTTAGATACTGCATCTTAAAAACCCTCAATGTTGGTGAGTGGTTTAGCTTTTACAAGATCTTATAGTAGTTCATGTTCTTGCTCCCACTGGTGAATGATCTCTTTCACCACATTGTAAACTGGGTGATAATCAAATCCACAAAATCCCATTACACTAAATAATGTTTGAAGTCGGCTAAAATGTGAGGGCATCTCTTCCAAAGGTTTCTCAGAGATTACATCCCAAATGGTTCTCTGTGCCTTTTTATGCATGATACTGAGAAAAAAATATAGATCTGAGTCTGTTCTGAATGACTACCAAGAGGTAGAACATATTCTGGAATCAGATCACTCAAATAGGTGCTTGGTGTAACACCTTGATGTTTTTATGAAATATTTTCTTTAAATAATTATAATTCTTCAGTATCATGATTTGAACGCAATAGATAGTTTAAATGAACTATGAGACATCCTTGTTATAAAATTACCATTATAGCCTATCCATTAGTTTAGCAGTAATAGATATAACAAACTTATAAAAATGTATTGTGAATTTATTGGCTAACAATTATTTATGAAAAATATAAATCAATTAAATATTTTTATTTTTTAGTGAATTACTTTTGGTAATGAAATTAATGGGATATATGTGTGTTATATACTTAATAAAATATTTATCATATTCATCCAATGGATATTTTAGTTGTAGGGTATAAATAAAACCCTATTTGATGTATAAAAACCTATTTTTTAAGGTTAATTTTACACCATTGAATGGTGAACCCCTTTTAACTTAAGATTTTAACACATTAATAATTTTTATATAAAACAATAAAAATTTTCTTTCAAATCAAGATATAAAAATTTACTTTGGATAAATTTGGATATTTATCTAATAACCTTCATGTTTTTATGAATAGTAAAAATATTCTAAATTTTAATTGAGAATAAATTTTTTTCATTGAAATAATTTATATGGTTAAATTATATTATTAAATTGTTTAAAAGTATAAATATAATATATTTTTACCATTTAATATAATTTAGGTCATTGAAATTAATTTTACATTGAATTCATAAGTAAAAACATTTTAATGTTTTGCAATATTTTAATTTTTAAAACCCGTTTTCTCATTTCAACAACGGGATTAATTTTAAATTAATTAATTTAACTTCAATGTTTTGAATTTTGAAAAAATAATTCCATATTTGGAATCAGCATGTCTAAATTATTTAAATATCTTTATTTTATTTTTGTGAAATATGAATAGTAACTTCGGTAAATTTTATTAATACGGTAAAAGGGAAAATCAGGAAATTAATGATAAAAAAATAATAAGATAACCCTAACACTTGCTTTAATATAACTGGATGAAAATAATTTTCCTTAAAACATACTTTTGTCGAAATGGTATCCATTGAAACCATCTTGGATGAGATTAAGACATTTAATTTATTTTATTTAAATAATGGTGAAATATGTCTCACTCAAACTTTAATAATTAAATTATTATTAATATAAGGCTATAAAAGAAGATAAATTCGATTATAAATACTCATTTGAAAGATAAAATATTTTTCTTTATCATGATAATTTATTTGTAATTTTTAGGAAATAAATAATTACCTTAAAGTCTTATACATGGATGATGAAAAAAATTAATTAACTGATGAAAAATCAATAAATGTTTTTTATTAAAATATTAATAACCATCAAAAGGCCCAAAAACTTGACCAAACCTTATTGGTCAAGTATATATCGACCATAATCATTCAATGGTCTACTAATTGATCATTTTGAGTCTTATAGAAGAGATTATGACACTTATATTATTTTATTTATTGTGAAGATAAATTTTCCACATTCATGTTTGAAAAGAGTATAGCATTTTCAATGTTGGGGTTTTTAGAAGATAAACTCGACTAAAATTACTCCTATAAACTCTAATGAATTTTTATTAATCATATTATTTTATTTTTAATTTTTCTTCAAAAATAAGTATATTAAATAATTACACAAAATTATGGTAGTAATTATTCTATTAATGATGTGATCAAATAAATGTTATTAAAAATATTTTAATAAATATAATTTGGTATATTTTTAGGTAAAATTAATTTTCTAGACTCTCCTTACCCCTTATGTGTATAATAAAATATTTTTATTGAGGTTAAATTCTTCTTTTTATATTTTTAAAAATCTATCAAATAAATAGTGTCAAAATTGACACTATTGATATTTTGTCAAAATAAGGATTTTTTAAATTATTTAGAAATCATAAAACATTTCAAAAAATATATAATAATTATAATATAGTCTAAAATTTTCTAAATTATTCCTTTATAGTATAATTTACTTCAAATAAGTAAATATTTTACCCTTTTAATATTGAAATATTTGTTACCAAATTTTAAAATTAAATAGAACAACTATGTTTTAATTAAAATGATAATGCTTAAATTCACCTAAAAACTTGTCTAAAAATTATTGGTTGATGATATTACAATCCTATCTCATCTAATATTAAAAATTGGTACATTTTGGATGTTTTTATGTGGGTTTGTATTTTATTATAAATAAATATATTTGAGGTTTCCAAAAGTGTCACTCACCTGAATTATAAAAGGGAAATTCCTCCCTCTAATATTTACTTAATTTTGAGCCATAATTATCTTACATAACCTACCCATTTTCTTTATAAAAATACCTAGAAACATTCTAGTGGTCCTGGTATTCTTAAAATACCAACTCTAGTGCTCCAGTAGGATATTTAGAGGAGGCATTTCGAAGAAGAGGTAATATCATTTACTGATTCTTTCAAACTTATTTCTTCTTCTACTTCCACCTCATGAGTTGTTTTATTATAAAGTAAAAATTCCAGTACTAATTAAATACATAAGGTTTATTATTATTATGAAACAACCATATTCCACCTTCTACCCATCCTATAAAAAATAAAATTACCATGCGTGCGTAAGTACGGATTACCGTCTCCACATTGTGGTGTAATCCGTTTTTCACCACCACCTTACACGGATGGGTATAATGATAGAATTAATAAATATATATATTATTGTTATAAAATAATATTTATTCTAAAATAATATACACCATCCACTTAAATACTATTCAACAATTATGGGAATGATATTTTCCCTTCGTGCGTACGTGTGGCTTACCGTCTCCACAGTGGGATGTGATTCATTCTACATAATCTTCATTAAAGCATGATTATATAAATATATTTAATTAATAAATATGATATATATTATACTAATACCATTCTGTAAATTATATATCTATTACCTAAAAAATAGTAATAAGAACTTATCCGACAAAACATGCATGCGAACATAAACGTAGTGAATACCCAAATAACGCATAACAATGAAATGTTACTAACAAATAGATGAAAATATGATCCTAAATGATATAAAAAATGATTATGATTCTATAATAAATTAGTAACATTATTTAAATCATTATACAGAAGGTTCAGACACATATGAAGAATATAAGACATATGGTAAGGGATAATTTCACATTCTCAATATTTTCTTATATTGTTTATATGTAAGTATTTATGGGGGTATATTTATCATCCACATCCATGTTTCCTAAATATATAATATTATTTATATTCTTATAATATTTTTTAATGTAATTTTTACCCATTGATGAATTTTTATTAAATGGTATGGGATGAATCTTTCTTTCATTTTCCATATGAGAAGAATGTTTTTTAAATTATAAGGTATGAACAGATTTTAAAATATTCATAATTCCTTATTTTCATGAAGCTTATTCTACACAATTTCAATTTTATTTTCAACTAAATTCTTTTCTTTTAAAATTGAACGACATTTTGAGAATAGAAAATGTTTTTTTGATGATGAAATGATATTTTTTCTCAGGAATTAAGCTTAATTGTTTTATCAAACTTATTTTCAATCTAAGATAACATAAGGTTATGTTTATATCCCAATTATTACTTTGATTTCATTTTTTATGAATGAATTATTTTTATGAAATCCAATTATCTTATATGGATTATGTTAGGATGGAATGATGTTTAAGAAACCCATTTTTTTCATGTGTTATGTTATTATGAATGATTTATGTTTTTTGTGGAACATGTAAGAATGGTTTCATTGTGAGATGGGTGGGACCTATATCTCCATCAAATGTATTGGGTAAAGATTTATATCTCATGAGATAGACATGACTGGAATGATAAGTAAATCAAGTTCAGTAATACATGGCTAGAATGAGGAGTGAACTCAGTTCAATAATGGACTTTGTCTGCTATGATAGTCTTGGAAATGAGACTTGACTAATATGAAATGATTTTCTATACTTATATGTGTATGCAACAAAATTTCATGTCTTATGTTATGAATATTGGGATTACATTTCACTTTTATGATTTATCCCATGACATGATATTATGACTTTTATATGCAGGATAAGATTTTCAAATGTAATGTTCTTATGATTATGATATAATTGATATTTACCTTGTTTAACCTTACTAAGAATTTGAGCTCACTATTTGATATGTTTCTTTTCCCTAGGTCTTGAAGAATAGTATTAAGTAAGATATGTGAAAAATGATTCTAGTTATAAAGAAATAAGCAGGAGACAATGTAGATGTTTTATGAACCAGTTGTTTATGTTTCCCTATTTCTAAAGACAACAAACCTATACGGTCCGGACGTGGTTTTTGTTATGTTATATAATAAATATTCTTCAATTTTGAAGTAAAATCTATATGTAAAGTTTGGGCGGTTATAGTTGGTATCGAAATAAATGTATAGTGAACCTTTAGAAACTAGGATGAGAGAAACTTAGTAAGAATCCTAAGGATATGTCTAAGTAAAGGTTTTAATCCTAGTGTTTTAGATATGTTCATGGATAACCTAGTATAAAACCTAATGTGTTCTGAATTGAATGTTTATTCTTGATTATGTGGTTTTCACATTATATTTATCATTTATCACACTATGATTTTTGGTTTTAGGAAATGTATAGAACCCAAAGGAATCGCATTAATGCTGAATGTGATAGATTATGCAATGATTGTCCTCTAGAGAAACCAAATTTTATGGGATCTGGAATACAAAAATTGCGTAGCCATGCTCACATAACTTTCTCATGCTATGAATCATGTAGGACTTCCAAATAAGCAAAGGAAGGAACAAAATTCTATTGAGTATTTCATGAGGTAGCGTCCACCTTCCTTTAGTGGGTCTTTTTATCCAGCAATGAATGAGAAATGGATCACTACCACTGAAAAGACACTTTCAGTTCTCCAATGTTCAGAACATGATAAAGTCATCTTAGCAGTCTGTCGTATGGAAGGACAAGATGATCAATGGTGGAATCTTATCAAGAATATGAGGTAAGGAAATAAAATTGAATATATGGAATGGGATGAGTTCAAGAACATATTTTTCAATAAGTACTTTCCTCATATTCCTTGAACAAAGATGGTGAAGGATTTCCTTGATCTTACGAAAAAGGATGATGAATTTGTTAGTACCTATGAAGCAAATTTTACAATACTTATAAGGTTTGCTTCTAGAATTATTATCCAACCTAAGAGTAAAATTGATCTATTCTTTATTGTCTTAAAACCAATTCTATAAAGGGAATTCACCATAAGAGACTTCAATGGCTCTGAAGAAATCATTCTATGTGCTCTCAAGGTTGAGATGGAGATTGGAGTAACCCATCAATTCTATGGGTTTGATAAAAATTGAAAAATGGAATTAAGGGGAAAATATAAAGGCCACACTGAAAAGAAGTTGAGTTTTACATTATGATCATAGTGTGGAAAGAAACATGGATGAAATTGTCTTAAAGGGACTATAAAATTTTTTAATTGTATATAAGGAGGTCATTAGGTTTTTTAATGCTAAAGTGACGAGAAAAATATGACAAATGATCTGAATAAAGAAAAGGCTACACAGAATGCACCTATAATACTTCAATGCTACAAATGAAAGGAAATGGGGCATCATGCCAATAAATTCCCTAATCTAAGGGTTATTAATTATGATAAACATCAAAAAACTATTAGAAAAAAAGGCAAGTCGCAAGTGATCACTATCAGTGATGTGGAATATGATAATGAATTGGTGAAAGGTACACTTACCATCCACTCTAAAGTATAAAATTATTTATTTGATTCTTGATCTACCCCCTAATTTATTTCTAAAGAATTTTCTAAGGGTATTGTTGTATTACCTCAACAATTATATGTTGAGTTAGCTGTGATAACTTCTAATGGCACAATGGTCACATCAAAAGTTTATAATTCTTCTCTGATTAAACTTTGTGGGAAAGTGATTCCTGAAAATTTTGTGATCCATCCCATAGTAGAATTTTATGTGAATCTTAGAATGTATTGGCTTTCTCTATATGGATCTCATATCAATTTCCAAGGAAGGAAAGTCACATTTCATAGTCCAGATCTATCTAGGATCATCTATCGATGCAAGGATGAATATAACCTTCCCATATAAATTTCTTCCTTATTATGGGTCTTGTTTCCTATAAATGAAGTTTATTTATCTAAACTGGTTGGGGAGAAACTCATGATTAAGAATACACCAATTTTAAGAGAGTTTTATAATGTCTTTCCAAAGTAATTTCCAGGTATTCCACCAGATCGTAAAGTTGAGATTTCAACAGAACTCATACCAGGTGTTATGCCTATTTCAAAGACACCTTATAGAATGGACCCAATAGAGTTGTAAGAATTGAAGAAGCAACTCCAAGAGAATCTTGATAAGGGATTCATACGCCCTAGTGTGTCATCTTGGGGAGCACATGTTCTGTTTGTTAAGAAAAAATATGGATCAATGAGACACTATATTGATTATCGAGAACATAACAAGATCACTATCAAGAACAAATATCATCTTCCCTGTATTGATGACTTATTTGACCAACTATGTAGAGCTCAATACCTTTTCAATATTTATCTTTGTTCTAGATATCATCAATTAAGGGTCAAAAAGGAGGATATACCAAAGACGACATTCCATATAAGGTATGGACACTATGTATTTATAGTGATTCCTTTTGGGTTTATTAATTCCCTTGCTATCTTCATGGATCTAATGAATAGAGTATTTAGAGGCTATCTTGATCAATTTGTGTAAGTATTTATAGATTATATTATTTTCTATTTGAAAAGTAAGGAAGAACATGAAGACCAATTGAGAATTGTATTGAAGACCCTGAGAAAATACAAGATTTATGAAAGTTTTATCAAGTGTGAATTTTGTCTCCATAAAGTTTTATTTTTGTGTCACCAAATATAAAGAGAAGGGATATCTGTGGATCCATAAAAAAAAGAATTTGTTCAAAGTTAGATGAGACCAAAAATGGTAAATAAGATATGAGGTTTTCTTGGTTTGGCGGGATATTATCGATGTTTTGTGAAATATTTTTCCCAATTATCTAATTCACTCACCAAGTTTACTCAGAAAGGATTTAAGTTCCATAGGATGGAGGAATGTGAAGATAATTTCAAAGAGCTAAAAAGAAGGTTAGTCAATGCACCTTTTCTCACACAGCCTTGTAGTGGATAAAGGTTTTTGATCTATAGTGATACATCCAAGAAGAGGTTGGGATGTGTTCTCATGTAAAATGATATGGTGATAGCTTATGCCACACGACAGTTGAAAATCCATGAGAAAAATTACCCACATCATGATTTGGAGTTAGCTGTGGTAATATTTGATTTAAAGATATGGAGGCATTATATTTATGGTGAAATGTGTGATATTTGAATTGATCATAAAAGTTTAAATTATATTTTCACACAAAAGGATATGAATATTATCCAAAGAAGATGGTTGGAGTTGATTAAAGATTACGACTGCTTAATAAAATACCACCCTAGGAAAGAGGATAAGGTGGAAGATGCTTTGAGTCGATAAGACCATGCTAGACTATCCATGATGAGGATCACAAAAGATCCAATATTTATGGACTTACAAAGGATGGATCTTGAAATTTTAAAGGAAGGATAGAAATTGTATCTTTCTCAAATGAATTCTCAACCATCCATAAAAATGGTGATTAAAGGGGCGCAGAATAAAAATGTAGAGCTACAAAAAAGGTGAGAAATGTTCCTAAATTCAACCTTGATTGTGATGAAATAATATAGTTCATGAACAAATTTTGTATTCCTACCATACCAGAATTAAATAAGGATATATTGGATGAGGCTCATAGTTCTTCATCATCTATTCACCCCTGAAGCAAAAATATGTATAGGGACTAGAAATAGTATTTCTAGTAGGATGGCATGAAAAGAGATGTAGCCGAATATGTCTCTCGATACTTGGTTTGTCAGTAAGTTAAGGATGAGGGATATAAGTCTATGGGGATGTTACAATATTTACCCATACCAGAATTGAAATAAGAAAACATCACGGTGGACTTTATTTTGAGACTACCAAAAACATCTAAAGGACATAATTCTATATGGGTTATAGTTGATCTCCTTATAAAGTTGGCACACTTCATTTCTATTAGATAGTATTTATCTCATGATTAGATTTCTAGGATATATGTAGAGGAAGTATTAAGATTACATGGAGTACCACTTTACATTATATCTGATCGGGATCTAAGGTTTACCTCAATGTTCTAGTAAATTCTTCAGCATGATTTGGATACAAAGTTATGTTTCAGTACTACTTATCATCCTCGGATAGACGGTCAGTCTCAGAGGACAATTCAAACTCTAGAAGACATGTTGAGAGTTTTCTCTTTGGATTTAAAATTTGGTTGGGGTCAACATCTACCTTTTGTGTAATTTTCTTACAACAATAGCTTTCACTCCAGTATTTAGATGGATCGTTATGAATCCCTCTATGGAATGAAGTGCATAACTCCAACTTTCTGGGATTAAGTTGGGGAAGGAAAGCTATTAGGACCTGATCTTGTTGATGAAATGGTAGAAAAGGTTAGATCTATTCAACAACAAATAAGAGAAACTCAGGTTCAACAAAAACATTATGCTAACAACCTAAGAAAAGACCTAGAGTTTGAAGTGGGTGATAAGGTGTTTCTATAAATATATCCCCGGAAGAGAGTGATAAGATTTAGAAAGAAGGGAAAGATAAACCGAAGGTATATCGGACCTTTTGAAATTCTGGATCATGTTGGGAAGGTAGATTATTGATTAACACTTCCATAAAATCTCTCTCAAGTTCCCGATATGTTCTATGTATCTCTCCAAATAAAGTACATACCTGATATTTCACATGTACTAAGCTCATAATTCATACCACTAGATCAAGACCATTCTTATGAAGAATAACCGATAGAGATTTTGGATAATAGCGAAAAAGTTCTATGAAATAAGACCACTTGCTGGAATAAAGTTTTATAGAGGAACCACCAATTTGAAGAAGATATATGGGAATTTAAGGATATGATGAGGGAGAGGTATCCTCATCTTTTTATATCAAAGTGACAAATTTCAAGGGTCAAATTCAGTGTATGGGGAGTAGAATGTAACACCCAAATGTTTTTATGAAATATTTTCTTTAAATAAATTTTATTCTCTAGTAGCTCGATTTTCACACAATCGTGTGTTTATACTAAACATGAGATTCCCTTATTATAAGATGATCATTATAGTCCATCTATTTGGTTAGCGAAAATAATTATAACTAACTTATGAAAATGTATTGTGAATTCATTGGCTATTAATTATTTATGAAAAATATAAATAAATTAAATATTTATATTTTTGAATAAATTACTTTTGGTAATGAAATTAATGAGATATATATGTGTTATATACTTAATAAAATATTTTTTATATTCATCCAATGGATATTTTAGTCCTAGGGTATAAATAAAACCATATTTGATGTATAAAAACCTGTTTTTTTAAAAGGTTAATTTGACACCTTTGAATGGTGAACCCCTTTTAAATTAAGATTTTGAAAAATTAATAATTTTTATATGAATACATAAAAATATTATTTGAAATAGGGATATTAAAATTTACTTTGGATAAATGTGGATATTTTTCTGATAACCTTCATGTTTTGATGAATAGGAAAAATATGCTAAATTTTAGTTGAGAATAATTTTTTCATTGAAATAATTTATATGGTGAAATTATATTATTGAATTGTTTGAAAGTATAAATAGAATAAATTTTTACCATTTAATATACTTTAGGTAATTGAAATTAATTTTATATTTAATTCATATGTAAAAACATTTCAATATTTTGTAATATTTTAACTTTTAAACCCCATTTTCTCATTTCAACAACTGGATTAATTTTAAATTAATTACTCAAAATTCTATGTTTTCAATTTTGAAAAATGGATTCTATATTTTGAATCAGTAGATCCAAATTATTTAAATAGTTTTAATTTATTTTTGGACAATATGAATAGTAATTTTGGTAAATTTTATTAACATGGTAAAAGGGTAAATCAGGTAATTAAGGGTAAAAATAATTTTATAAAATTACCCTAACACTTTTATTAATATAATTAGATGATTATAATTTTCCTTAAAACATACTTGGGTCTAAATGGTATCCATTAGAACCCATTTGGATGAGATTAGGACATTTAAATTATTTTATTTAAAGAAAAGTGAAATATGTCTCATTCAAACTTTAATAATTAAATTATTTTTAATATAAGTTTATAAAGAAGATAAAATAAATCATAAAAACTCATTTTAAAGCTAATTGTTTTTCTTTATAATGAAAATTTATTTTTAATTTTTAGGAAATAAATAATTACCTTATAAACTTATACCGGGATGATGAAAAAAATAATTAATTGATGAGAAATCAATAAAACAATTTTTATTAAAATATTAATAACCATAAAAGGCCCAAACACTTGACAAAACCTTATTGATCGTGTATATATCAACCCAAATCATCCAAATGTCAACTTATTGACCATTTTTATTCTTATATAAGATATTATGACACTTATATTATTTTTTTAAAGTGCAGATAAATTTTTCACAATCATGTTTTAAAAGATTGTAGAATTTTTAATATTAGGTTTTTCAAAAGATAAATTATAATAAATTTATTATTATAAAATATAATGGATTTATCTTCATAATTTTATTTTTTTTTATTTTTTATTCAGAAAATATTTATATTAATAATTACACAAAATTGATGTAGTAATTATTTTATTAATTAAGATATCACATATATGTTATTAAAAATATTTTAATAAATATAATTTGGGATAATTATTGAGTAAAATTAATTTCATATACTATATTGACCCCTTATTGATGTAATAAAATATTTTTGTCTAGGTTTAATTATACTTTTTATATTTTTAAAAAACCATGAAATAAATAGTGTCAAAATTGACACTATTGATATTTTGTCATAATAAGGTTTTCTTAAATTATTTAAAAATAATAAAACATTTCAAAAAATTATAGAATAATTATTATATAGTATAAAATGTTCTAAAGTATTCATTTATGGTATAAATAACTTCAAAGAAGTAAATATTTTACCATTTTAATATTGAAATATTTATTACCCTAGTTAAAAATTAAATAGAATAACTAAGTGTTAATTAAAATGATAATGGTTAAATTGAAATAAACACTTGTCTCAAAATTATTTTTTGATAATTTTACAAACATATATCATATCATATTATTAATTGGGAAATTTTTGAGGTTTTTAAGTGGGTTTTTAGTTTATTATAAATTAATATTTTTGAGGTTGGCAAAAGTGCCCCTCACCTCAATTATAAAAGGGAACTTACTCTCTTAACTCTTATCTTCATTTTGAGCCTTCAAGATAAACCATAATCTTCCCATTTTCCTTATAAACTTCCCTAGAAACATTCTAGAGGTCTCAGTCTTCTTGAAAGGCCATCTCTAGTGCTCTAAGAAGAGATTTAGAGGAGGCACGTCAAAGAAGAGGTAATATCATTTACTGGTTCTTTCAAACTTATTTCTTATTCTACATCCACCTAATTAGTTGTTTAATTATAATTTAATAACTCCTGTATTACTTATATACTTATTGTTTATTATTATTATGAAACAACCATATTCCACCTTATACCCATCCTATGAAAAATGAAATCACCACGCGTGCATACGTACAACTTACCATCTCAACGCAGTGGTGTGATACATTTCTCACCACCACCTTACATGGATGGGTATAATTATGGAATTAATAAATATATATAGGATTATTATGTAATGATATTGATTCTTAAATACTATACGCTATCCACTTAAATACCATTCACTAATAATGGGAACGATATCATCGCTCGTGCATACATACGGCTTACCGTCTCCACGGTGCAAGGCGATTTGTTCTACATAATATTCATTACATAATGATTATATAAATGAATTTAATGAATAAATATGATATATATTATACTAATACCATTATTTAAATATATAACTATAACCTAAAACTTTTAATAAGAACTTATCCGACAAAACATGCATGAAAACATAAAAGCAGTTAATACCTAAATAACTAGTAACAATGAAATGTTACTGACAAATGAAGGAAAATATGATCATAAATGATATAATAAAATTTATTATGATTTTGGAATAAATCAGTAAAATTTTTAAATAATTATACATGAGGTTTGGATACATATGAAGCTAATTGGACCTAAGGTAAGAAATAATATTGCTATCTCATTATTTTCCGAGATTGTTTATGTGTAAGTATTTACTGGAAAATATTTATCATCTGCATCCATGTTTCCTAAATATATAAAATTATTTCTATTATTATACTATTTTTATAGTAAATTATACCCATTGGGATATTTTTATTAAACGTTATGGAAGTAGTCTTTCTTTCGTTTTTCATACAAGGTACTTTTTGACTTTTTTGGAAATAGTGTGAGAAGAATGTTTTTTTAGCTTATACAGCATGGACAGATTTTTACGTCTTCATAATGCATTATTTCCATGAATATTCCTCTACAATATTTCAAGTTTATTTTCAACTAAATTCTTTTCTTTTAAAATTACATGGCATTTTGAGAATAGAAAACATTTTTTTAAGAAGAAAGGAGATTTTCCTCCGGAATTATGCCCAGGTGTTTTATCAAAATCATTTTCCATCTAACATGAAATAGGGTTATGTTTATATCCCTATTATTACATTTATTTTATTGTGTTTATGATCGAATTATTTTTATAAAATCCATTTATCTTATATGGATTATGTTATGATGAAATGTTGTTAAAGAAACCCATTTTATTTCGTGTGTTATGCTATTATGAATGATTTATGTTTTTGTGGAACATGTAAGAATGATTTCATTATGAGATGGGTGGGACCTATATCTCTAGCCAATGCATTTGGTAAAGATTTATATCTCTTGAGATATACATTACTGGAATGGAAAGTAAATATGGTTCTATAATATAGGGTTGGAATGAGGAGTGGACTCGGTTCAGTAATGGACTTTGTCCGCTATGATGGACTTAGAAACGAAACTTGATTAAAATGAAATGATTTTCCATACTTGTGTGTATGCCAATAAATTTTATGTATTATGTTATGAATATTGTGATTACATTGCACTTTTAAGATTTGTCCCATGACATGATATTATGATCTTTTATAAGCGGGATAATATTTTCAAATGTTACGTTCTTATGATTGTAATATAATTGATATTTCTATTGTTTACCCTTACTGAGAATTTCATCTCATCCTTTAATATGTTTCTTTTCCCCATGTCATGAATAAGGGTATTAAGTAATATATATCAAAAAGGATTCTAGTTATGAAGAAATAAGTAGGAGACAATATAGATTTTTTATGAACCAGTTGTTTATGTTTCCCAGTTTCTAAAGACACTAAACCTATACAGTCCTAGTGTGGTTTTTTTGTTATGTAATAAATATTCTTCAATGTTAAAGTAAAATCTATTTGAAAAGTTTGGGCCATTATACTTGGATCTTCTCCTTTCGAATTATTGGATGCTTCATCTTCCATTGTTGGTTGATCCAACATAGGGCCCTCACCTTCGAACCTAATAGTGGGAACAAATATCCCAAAATGATGAATTAGAATGATTGTTAGCACTAAAATGGTACCAAGAACAAATAATGATCAAGATATTCGATGAAATTTACCAATAATAAGTCAGTTGATTGAGTAGATTCATCCCCAATATTCTTAGCTTCAGTAGTTTGAGTCAGTACTTATTGGGGAGGAGAATTCTCATGTGCTTAACCAGTCACCATAACCTTAGGCTCTAGAGCATCTCCCAATGTTGGATTTTTTGGGTATTTCTACAACATCAGTGGAATTAGGATGGAGTGGGATGAATTGTTCTTGAAGGGACTTCATAACATTCTCTATAGAAAAAGATGCATAAATTGAGCTTTGATATGAAATATCATATAAAAGAACAATCTTGTATGTAAAATGAAAGATTGAGAACTTACATACTCTCAGTTCCTCAGGGAATTCCCCAAACTCCTTAATAGAACCTAGAATATCAATGTCTGTATTAAGAGAATCCATCATTTTAGTGTATTTAGATTTGTATTTTATATAATGCACACCATTTAAGGTATCTAACAAACATTGATCAATGCCCAAATTATCTCTACTAAAATTTTCTTATGTCATCTCTTCAATTGGTGCAATGTCATTAGGCCTTTCTAAATTAGGATCAGCACTATTACCTACCTCAAATTTCCCAGGATCCTTGTTTATTCATTCTACAAAAACAAGAATATAATTTTTGATTGTTTTAGGTTCATTTGGCATAGGAAACATATCTGAAATATCATGGAGAAATAAATTTTAGAAACAACATGTGATACACTGAAGAAATGCATCTGATATTACCAAGGCCCCTTTCTCTCTCTGTAGAAATGGGAGCAGATATAGCCACATCCCTTGAAACTTTATCTATTAAGGTAACATTTTCTTGATCAATAATTCGTACTTCTCTTGGAGTTTCCTTCTCAATACTTAAAGGACCAGTTCTTAATCCATTAAGAGAAGAAATGGATGAAGATCCTATGAAAAGATGAGCATGGTCACTAAGGTGTATTAACAAAGTCATAATACTAGAGGAAAATACAAATACTCACTTTTTTTACATACACCTTATATCAGTTTCAATGCTTTCTTGAATTTCTTTTCATAATATAGTGAAGAGATTGTACTACTCTTGGAAATAGAGACCTAAGGTAACAGCTAAAGATTTTTTTTCTCCATTACCTTGATCATGGTTTTCTGTCCTGGAGAAAGTCCTGGAGACCTAGGGGTTTCATCCAATGTGTCAATGGGGGTGCCCTTAGGACTATATATTGGTAACTCGGGCACCTTTCATAATATTTATTCTCTAATTTCAAGATGAAAAATGAAATCCCATAAAGATTAATTATGGGTGACGATGTAACAGAATTGAAACAAAAGAAAAGTGAAATACATTCTTAGTATTGACATAAATGTCACATTCCTCTTCAGGGTGAACTATTACCACTTCACATATCCCTCAATCCATCATGTTAGATACTCATTCTGAGGCTAGTAAATGGTCAATGGTTGCATATATGAGGTTCTCTACCTTCATGATATACTCTTCTACTTCAGCCAGATTACTATCTAGATGAAAATTATAAGGTGCTCTAATATCACCCACATCCAGTATTTGAATGCCACATTGGAGAAACGCCCATGCATCCCTTAGTTCATGTGTCATGATTTCCCATTAATGGATTGATAAAGGTCACACATAATTCATCTTTGATATGGTTGGTTGTGGGGAAAACCCAATACCCACTGATTGGAAGGCCTCTTCAAGCCTCCCTTATTCTTTAGAAGAATTAGTAGATGTGATAATAACCTCTTTTTGATGAAGGTGACTAGATCTCCATAGTTCTTGAGGTGTTGTTTCCTTGGACTTGGTATTCTTGGTGTATTTTTTGTGAGAACATTTTAAAGGTTCTTAAGCCTCTACATCATCTTTGGATTAAGACATTTTACCATGATTTCAATGAACACAAGTTGTTGTGGCCTCTACCCGGTGTATTCCTTTTGTTAAATCCTCCTAAGGGTATGAAGAACCCAAATATTTTGAACATATAACCTCTAATACAATTGATACATCTGATGGAGGTAGCATTATCAAATTTTTGGATGTCCCTAAAGCCATCCGAATCCATAATTGTCGGTCTACCATTGGGTTCTTCTCATGCCTAACGTATGTAGGAGGAAAAGTGCTCGATTGTTGAATACATTTGAAATAGAGAGCAAACCATAAGGTAAATAATCCTCACATATGTTTTCTCCATGAATCCTAGTTGATAGTATTCTATAATTGAATGCCATCATATAAGCCCTCAGCTTGTAATTTTCTTCCTTGCCATCATCAACAAATGTTCCAGTTAGTGGGTTACCAAAAGGAAAGAAGCTGAATTATCCCGATGCATTCATTCCACTCATCACTTTATCATGATTCAGGTTCAAAGGATGAATCTTAGAAACTTCGCATTAAAATGGAGTAAATTGACCATTTGGGACTCTAACTAAATTCAACACCAAATATGAACAAAAATATGCTGCAATGCAGCCCCATAATAGTTCAAATGTTGATGCAAATATAAATAAATCCTTCCCATTATAAAAATGCAAAACTGAGTGATAGATTATTAGTAATAAAGGGGTAGCAAACCAAATATATTTCCCCTCTACCAAATTTTCTACAATAACAAAAGTCCCTAGTCTTACGTCGCTACCAGACTCATGGACTGGAAGCAAACAAATGCTTAGACATATTGCAATAAATCCAGATAATCTTACCTTTGCATCAATCTTATGCTTAACCTTATAACCCCAATGCTTGTAATCACCCCTCTCTGATGTGGGCTAGTACGTGCCTAAAGCACCCCGATTATTCGGAGTTGGGAAAATGGAAGGACATCCACAAGTAGGACCCTTCTCTTTCATTGGTTCTCAAAAAGTGTACATCCACACTCTTGCATGAATATCAACCCTTGTATGAGAATCTTTCTATTCTTTTGGAAATTTCTTTGATATTTTTAATAGATCATGAGCCAATGGTGGAATCCTCTTAGAATCACCCCATGCTGTTATTGGTGGAATAAATTCATCATAAATCTCCCTGAGAATGTGATCCTTATATATTTGGTAGATATCACATAAACTGGATCAAACCTCACCGTGCATCAAGTGGAAATAATTTTTTTTGGACTCCATCGCCTCAGTAATTTAGAAATGAAGTAATTGTTGTAAACATAAGTTTGTTCTATCCATATAACTTTATAAATATAAACATCCATCAGATCTTTCTTCAACTCTTTATAAGTTTGGAGTACCCAAAACACCCACATCCATTTAGTCTAGACTCCTCCTCTACAACGAAGGTCTGAGTCTTCCTTTCACCCATTATATTGATAATTTTTTAAATCACAAAAGGTTAAATCAAAGAAATGTGTCCTTGAATATACAACATGATCCTTCATATCATAAGTATATCCACTATGATGTAGGATGCATCCAATAGGTATTATTCTATCATGAATAGGCATATCCTTTGTAGTAATATTCATACAATAACAGTTGAGTTGTTGAAAAAGCCATGTCTTTGGAAAATATTTCTTGTAAGAAGGAATGTGGGCATCTTGAAAAATCCCATTCCCATACAGAGGAAAATAGTGGATTCATGGATATTCATGTTGGTATGGAATCAAGACTTTCAGCAACTCAGGAAGGGTACTCTCAACAATGTCTTAATACTTTGGTTCAATGGTTTTCATCATTTCATTATGGAAAACTCTAGCTTCCTCAATTGAAGTCATCAAGCAATCCATTTCCTGAAAAATTTCCAAATTTTCCTCATTAAATTTAAATATTGACTTTATAAAGGTCAAATTTTATGTTAAATGAATACAAGAATTTGGTAAAGGAAAATTTGTGCATATCTCCTTCAATGTGGTCACCTGTATATGTCCTTCGACAAGGTACCCAGAACAAGTGCTTCGACAAAGTCCTTTTGCACATATACTTCAATAAAGTAACTCTTCTTAGCTCCATTTCTCAAATGCATATACCTCAAGAAATTTTAAAAATTAATTATGTTAGAGAACAACATGATAAAGTTGGACAAACAAGCTACGCAATAAGAGAAGAAATCTGAGAACTCGGGTGAAGAAAATGAAAAAGGAATGGGGGTATTTATAGGCACTATTGGCCTATGCCACCGACCTATGCCACCAACCTACACAACATAACTCTGTATAAAACCTTCATGGTCTAGAAATAATTCTCCATAATCTTTTCCTCATAATCTTTCCTTGGTACTAGACCCTCTTTCTAGTCAGATCCAATCCTAAGGGGAGGCTTTTGTTGACACTCTTTTTAATAATCGAAAGAAAATGATTATGAAGTTTCATTTTGGATATATTAAAGTGTCTGAGAAATTTAATGTAAGTAAATAAATATAGTTCAAGGGATCTGTGCATTATACCTACATATCAAGCAGCCAACACAAGTCCTACTCGTATAGCCCAATGCACACCCCCCTACACTGAGGACCTACGATGAAGACTTACACTGCAGGACTATGTGGAAGTATTCTTATTCTCACCCCTACAAGAAAGAGATATTATGTGGAGCTACACCAAAGACCTATGTGAACAAAATACATTCAACTAGTTCCTCATCTTGACTATAAATACTACCATTGGGCTCTCCATTTTAACAACTAAAAAAGATAGAAGAACTCCTGAAGCTCCCATTGCGTAGATCCTTTTCCCAGGTCCAACAAATTTTCTCCAGTATCTCTCTAAAATATGAGAGAAGATGAAATTTTATGGGATAAGAAAGATCAAGGTCCTTATAGAGTTTTAAATACAAAACATCTGATTAAGGACCCTCATTCTATAAGAAGAAGCCATTAACACAAGGTCATTTCCTTAAATAAGGACCCATGTGGGATGCTTTCAAGGACATGAAGGTGCACCCAAGGTGCTTAAGTTAAAACCCAAACAAAGTGTTGTTGTTCTTATAGTCCATTTACCAATTCTTATCATGATTTCATGGTCTTATCCTTCATATGACAATCATTTTTCAGTTCCTTCTTGGTCATGTATTGTACACCTACGCAGCATACCTATATGGCATACCTACACAGACTACCTACCTAAGCCATCCTTGAAGGCCTCTTCTATGCCACCCATGTAAGGGCCTCCCCTTCTTGGGATTCCTTGTATGAAAGGGTCCAAGTTTAAACCTCCACCAAAACCTCATGACTTACCAAACCTTTGGTAAAGACACATCATCATGTCTCTTATTTAGGTTTGGATTTCTATAGTAAGAGTATTCCCACATTTTTCTTATAAGTGATTTAGGATCCTTGGGGTATCTTTAGGTATGTATATCTATAGTCATAGGGACACTTAACCCAGATACAGTGTTTTAAAGTTCCTGTTTTGGAGTATTAGGGTCCCCCCCACACGTCTCAAAGACCCAGGAACCTCTAGTCCCTATTAGGGAAGGTACAGTTCACACTTGCATTTCCTTTTGACATAGGGAATGGTATCCTATTTTTAATACAGAACCAATTTTAGGGCATCCCTCCTCAAATAATCCCCAAGACTTTCAGTCCAGACCTAATGACCTTTACTTTAATTCCACATTAAAAGGTTCATTACTCTGTGCCCTTGGCCAACATCGCCCCAGCTTCCTTCATCGTAGGCCTGACCTCTTCCATAAGTGTAGGAGAAAGTGTGTGGTCTATTTAATTATCACATCCTCTTATTTCTCACATTTATCATGACTCATGTGGGCTTAAATATTTTTTAGGATCACAACATGCACACAATCAACCTTATATCTTGAATTATGTGAACTTTGATTCCCACTATAATTGGGATACGTATGAAGCTTTCACCCAGGGCCCAGGTAACAGTCCTAGTTTTTATGGACCATTTTTTCAAATAAATTATGATTTTCATTTCTATATTTCAATTCACTAAGTTAAACATTCTTTTTACACTAAACTGACTTGTCGTAAGTTACACGCAACACTGAGTATAGATTTTGTTCAATGTATAAAAGAAATAAGTTTGTATTATGTTATACATAACACCAAAGGAACATTGAACTACATGAAACAATATCTTGGTTTGCGTTACATGCAAGAGTGACCTTCCTCAATAGCTTGTGTTGTATGCAATACCGAGTTTCACTAAACAATGATATATTATTAAAATATTCTTATTTAATGAGATATAAACTATATATTATGAATAATATTAATCAAATTTTGAATTTTATATAACATTAACATTCATATTATTTTTTATCTTGAAAATATATAAGAAAAAATTCAATTTATTCAGATAAAATAAGTATTTTTCAAAAAATGTAGTTTTTCCACCTTTTGATGGTGCGCCTTTCTTAAATCTTGTTTTTAACACTTTTATATATTATATTTGACAAAATAAACATCTTATTTGAATAGTTACATCAAAATTTAATTTGGTTTAATTTTTGGTATTTTTCTGATAAAATTCATATTTTAATGAATAGTGAAAAATATTGCATTTTAATTCAAAATAGAATTTTTATCTAATTTATCTACATAGTTATATTATATTTTAAATTGGTTTTAAATTTTAATTGGATTATGTTTTTATCATTTAATCCAATTTTGGTAATTGGATGTAATTTCACATTTAAATTGGATATAGACACTTGTCAATCTTTTGATAGTTTTTACTTCTTAAAAACCTGCTTTCTGGTTTTGACAATGAGAATTAATTTTAAATTAAATTCTTCCAATTCTGTGTTTTGAATTTAGAAAAATGGATTCCATATTTGGAATTAGAATTTAAAAATTGTGTAAATTGGAACGTTTTACTTTTGGATATTATGAATAGTAACTTCAGTAATTATTTTTATTTACCATGGTTAACGGGTAAATCAGGTAAATAATGATAACCAATAATATTATAATAATATAAAACTACCCTAAAACATATCCCAATAATATTTAATGAGATAGTTCCAACCTTGATCATCCTTGGGTCAATTTTCGGACCCCATGGAGCCACTTGGGTGTGATAATGACCTTTTATAATTTTTAATTTAAAGAAAAGAGAAATATAACATAAACATGTATCTCCAAATTAAAAAAAATTATTTGGGTTTATATAAATGATCTATTCAACTATAAATGTTTATTATAAATATAAAAAAATTTCATATATCATGGGATTTTATTTATATTTTTTGGAATTTAAATAAATAAATTTATTTATGACATGATGACGACGCGATGATTACCTTATTAATGAAATATTAAAATAAATGATATAATTAATATTAAAATAAAGCTAATTTGAAAATTTTGATGACATAAAAGAATTTCATGGATTCTTAGGAAATAATATCTTTTATTTAACTCTTTTTTAATTAATCAAGTTGTTATAACATTAACAAAAATCAATTACTAAATAGTGTCAAAGTTGACATAAATGAGTTTTTAAAACAAATAATATTTTATTAAAAGATATAATAGTCCTAAAAATATAAGATTTGGCCAACTAACTTATATAATTTTAAAATTTTCATTAATTATCTACCTGTGGTTCTCTTGTCATTTTATAGTAACTATAGTAACCATATATTATGAAAATACAAGAAGACATGGTAAGAGTTAATGTTTTTAACTAAGGGTTAAAGATAAAAGATAAGGTTAATTTTGTGACCTAAAATTGTATAAAACCTATTGGATCGGGGTTTTTCAACCCATAAGCATCTTATCTTCAAAATAAATGAGTTTTTGACCATTAGAAACCAAAAATAAATTTATAATAAATTAATATTTAAAGACTTCCCAAAAGTGCCCCTCACCTCTCCTCTAAAAGGGCACTTCTCATTCTATTTTATTCACACCTCCAAATCCCTTTGGATCAGCCAACACCTACCCAACTATCCTCAAAATTTCCATCAATTATTCTCAAGGGCCACACTTTGGGCATAAATCCATCCTAATGAGACCTTTTGTGCAAAGAAAAACGAGATACTCAAAAAGGAGATAATTGTTTTATCACCTCTTGCAAAATTCTTTTCTTATTCTACTTCCTCTTATTATGTTTTTATCATACTAAATTAATAAATATAGTATCTTATACATGATGAAATTTTATTATAATTATGGTACAATCTTATAACTCCTTTTATACATCCTACGAATTACAATATCTCTTTACATGCATACCTACAGCTTACCGTCTCCACGATGTGGTGTAATTTTTTATTCAACAATACAAAATTTGGAAGGGTATAATGATGAGTATAATAGATTTAAATAGTGAGTAAAACATGATAATTATTATGTATAATTAATATACCACCCAATTCCTTACCATTTAACCATTAAGTAAATGATATTGTCGCTCGTGTGTACATACGACCTACCGTCTCCATGACGAGATGAGATTCATTCTCCACGTTACCATTAAATAATGATTTTAAAGTATATATAATAAATAAGAATGAAATATATTAAATAATAATTCTACTCTATTTATGTGTGTGTATATATATATATATTTCATTTAATTTTTTCTATTCAATTCAACAAGGAAATGGAAACAGTGTTCATGTGTACGTACGGTCTACCGTCTCCATGAATGGTGTATTCCATTTAATTTATCTATATTATATATATATTTACATACTGAATATTTATGATATATAAATCATGTTTTAAATTATAGAAGTTATTAAATCGCAATATAAGTACTAAGATCGAGAATAACAATTCAAAACACATACGATAAATAAAACAATTATTACCCACAACATTGCTTTAACATGGAATTGATAAAAAATGGGTAATATAAAGTCATAAGTGAATCAGATATGATATAATAGATATTATTATGGTTTTTTTACAAGTTAATAATATGTTTAAACCCACTATACAGGAGTTTTGAACACATATGGAATAAATCAGACCTAAGGTAAGGGATAATTTGGCAATCTCATTATTATCCAAGATTATTTTTTTTAAGTATTTACTAGGGTATAATTATCATTCATGTCCATGTTTCATAAATATATAATATTATTTATATTATTTAACTATTTTTTAAAGTCCATTTTACCCATTGTTGAATTTTTTTACATGGCATGGAAGGAATCTTTCTTTTATTTTCCATATGAGGTACTTTTTGACTTTTCCAGCAAGAGTACGAGATAAATGTTTCTTTAATTTATACGGCACAAATGGATTTTTACATCTTCATAATGACTTATTTACATTAATCTTACTATACACATTCTAATGATTATTTTTGACTAAATAATTTTCTTTTAAAATTGTGCGGAATTTTGGGAAAAGAAAATGTTTTTGAAAAAAAAGGATATTTTCTTCAAAAATTAAGTTCAAGTGTTTTATCAAAATTATTTTCCATCTAAGATGACATAGGGTTATCTCTATTATTACTTTTATTTTATTGGGTTTATGATGGAATTATTTTTATGAAATCCATTTATTTTATATCGATTATGGTGGAATGATTTTTAAGAAACCCATTTTATTTCCTAGGTTATGCTATGATGAATGATTTATGTTTTTGTGGAACATGAAAGAATGATTTCACAATGAGATGGGTGGGACCTATATATCCCTCGAATTCATTAGGTAAAGTTTTATATCTCGTGATATAGACTTTACTGGCGTTGAAAGTAAATCGGGTTCAATAATACAGGGTTAGAACAGGAAGTAAATCCAGTTCAATAATGCAGGGATGGAATGACAAGTAAATCTAGTTCAATAATACATGGATGGAACGAAACGTAAACCTAGTTTAGTAATGGAATGTGTCCACTATTATGGTCTTGGAATAAATGCCTTGGCTACTATGGGAATCATATTATGTGTTTTTTTCACAATTCCATGTTTTATGCCAATGCTATTTTATCATGATTAATGTTCCTTTATAATTTATTCCTTACGTACTACTAATATTTAATTTATAACTCGATATTTTGATAATGAAACATTATGCTCATGTTTTTACATTCTTATATTTTTTATTTGTTTTATGCTCTCAATGTTCACCCTTACTGAGCATTTGAGTTCACCCTTTTAATGTTTTATTTTCCCCAGGATATAAAGAAAGGTTTTAGGTAGGAAAACAAAAGGGTAAGATATTTATGGGAAATAATGAAGTTTTTCCACCAAGTTCGAAGATTATGTTCCATGTTTCCAAAGACACTAAACTAATATGGTCTTTGGGAGTCTATTTGTGTAATGTATTAAGTATTCTGAAAAAGAAATGTAATGTCCATGTAATTCAATCTTGGGTCGTTAGAGCCTAATCTCAATGGACATCCCCCTCAGGAGTCTAACCCTAATTCCCTTAGTTCGGGCATCCCCTTCTAGAATAAGCCCTGAATTAAGTACCCCTTGAATCTCCAAGAGTTAAAACATCTCTCAAGGACACTATTACAAGGGAATACTCTTTAGGAGTAAGCCCCAACCTATTTCTCTCAAAGGTCTATACCGCCTGCAAGAGTTACTGATCTACGTGGGATACGTAGGAATCCTCTCTAAGATTCAAACCCAACACTCCAAATCAACCCTATTATTTCTAGTCCACCATCTCAATAGGGTCTAATCCAACTTGGAAACTCATATCCTTTCCAGTTTCCTTGGTATTCTTAGAGATAATTCATATTCCAAGCTTTAACTAGGCACCTTCCGCATAGACGTCCTTACCACATTGCATTAAACTGCACAGTTAGGTCCTTATCCCCGAACTTAAATGGTATGACGTGTCCCATTAAGTGGAACTGAACTACAAGGATTTTGATTCCTTTCATGAGGATACGTAATTAGATCATTTATGGGTATGATCCCAACATCAAAACAAATTCCATCTATCTAGATGACCATAAATTCTAGAGTGCCCCACTGAGTAGTTAAAAAACTAGCATCACCATAACAACGAAAAAAGAATCTCTAAGTAGTATATGAGACGATACCATTGATGGAGAACCTCAAATACATACGGATATGTCCATTTATGAAGAACCTCAAATACAAACGGATGATTCTGAATTGCCCACATGCTAAATAATTGATTAAAAATTTCAAGAGAAACCTACATTATTCTTGGTAAATTAATAAGTATTAATTAAAATTTCTTGAATATATAAGAGAGTCTTAGAGTATGAAATAATTCCCCTAAAAAGGTTTTGATGTGCCTGACCTCCCATCCTCTCAGCTAATGTCAGTTCTTAAGTGTTGTAGGTCAACAAACCTAACAAACACCAACCTTCAGAAAGTATGTCCCTTTGGATAAAGATTTGTTTGGTGTTTCTAATTCCATAAAAAAACTGATGGAAACCATCTGGAATTAGTGATTCCTAATCAGAACACATGTTTTGGGGGAAACAAATGTTAAATACTGTATTCTTCCATATTTCACTATTCACAAAAACTAAACCATTTCATAAAAATACCAAAAATTTACCCTAAACATTTTTTAATGTGTAGATCCCAAAAAATAAAATCTTTTTTATGAAAATAATTTTATAAATATAATATAATTCATATTTTAATAAACTCCTCATTTATTTGAAAAATACTAATTTTAATATAATGATTAGTTTTCAGACCCTTTGAAAAATTACTTCTGGTCTCATAAAAGAAGATTATCATTATAATAAAAAAATATTATTAGTTTATAAGCCCATTTTATGAAAATAAACTTTCTTTTAAATCATAATATTTTTTATAAAAATGAAAATTAAATAGAGATGTTTTACAAGAATACAAACACTTATTTTATATTTTTTTTTAAAATTTATTTACTTGTATCATTATATAAATATGTTATATTATTATTTTATAATATTTCTAAATATTATTTTACACTTACATGGATGAGGATGATATTCTAATGGTTAGGTTACTATTCCTAATGGGTGAATTACTAATCCAACGGTCATGGTAGTATTCCAAGAGTTATATTACTATTCCAAATGTTATATTTGTAACAGTTATATGATTCCCTACCTACTTTAAATACCTCACTTTCAATTCATTTTTCATTTACTTTTATTCTACCCCAGAATTAAATACATATTTTTTATTTTCAAAATGTATATTGTTTTAATAACATTTTTCTTAATTTCTACAATGTTGTTTATGAGTGATATTTTTCTCGGGAATCAAGCATATCCAAAATTTTCTATTAATTATTTCTTATATTATATTTTTTTCCCATTATAATACTTTCAATTCTTATGGCCATTTTTATTTTAATAATTTAAGGTTCAAATTATTATAATAATATATAGTTGGTTTTATCATGTGGAATATGCGCATTATATAATATTATATTACTAAAAAAAATTATTTTTATTGAAAACTAACTTTTTTTAAAGAATGTTTTTCTAAAATAGGTTGAAGTTCTTAAAAGTGCTTCTTGTAGAATTTTTGAAAATCCTATTAAGAATTTTTTTGTTGAACTAGTGGAAAAGAAGAAAGTTGTAAAGTTTGGAAGATAAGAACATTGGGAAGTTGTAAAAATTTATAAATATAGTAAGATTATTATTTACTAATATCAAATTTCTCAGCATCATGGAAAACCATCAGGATAAGATATTTTTAATAAAGGGGGATATTTGATTTTTTTAGATGCAGAGAATCATATGTCTCTCCTAATGTATTTATCAGATGGATCTGCAATGAATATGTTCTTTAAAATGTTTAAGTTTCTAGACTCAAATTTCCAGATAAATTTCTCCAAACTGAGAAACTATCGGAGAACATAAATTTTGAAGTTGGTGAAGTTAAAAGAAGTAAAACAATTCTTCTAATCAAACCCAAATTTTAACTAGAGGTTTGGGATGATGTTTATTTCAAAAAGAAAAAGTTTTTAAAAATCACTAAGTTTATGAAAAAATGTGAGAAAATGAAAATGTTAGTTTTAAATAAAACCGTAAGGAATATATTTTATAATAAGATCTAACATTACTATAATTGTTATAAAACAAAAATGATCGTACTGATGGTTATTGTATAGAATAAAGAAGAATAATACGATGAAATTCCTAGAACTGAGAATCTATAATAATCTCTAAAGTTGTGGATGCTGGGTTTTTGTGGGTTTTTAAAATGCAGAAGAAATGCAAAGTGAGTCAAGGAATCAGATTTGAATATCTGAACAAAGGCAAGGGAGGATATCAAGTTTGTATTCAAACATTGTTCTCCAAAAAAAGATTAGATGCATCATGAATAATTGAACACATGCAATTGAGTGGACAAAGTCTATAGATATTAAAAAAAATTAAAAAGGTTTAAGTTTCTACCGAACAATCATTATAGGCAACTTATGTATTTAGAAGTTACATCAATGTAGTCAACTATCTTTAGTTAGTTTGGAAGAATGTAGAGATTCATGAGATTAGTTTATTAAAAGACATATTATATAATGTTTCAAGATCATAAATCGAGATATATAATTTACAAATAGAGTTTTGGATAGAGATGTTATGAACAATCAATATCTGAATAGAACATTTGTTAGAACTTTGTAAGGTTATTATTTGAGTAAGGTTGAGAATTATGAAATTATATAGAATTCAATAAGATTCAAGAAGACAATATAGGAGTTGAAAATAATTGATACGTACTCAAATAAAGTTCAAATATCTAATAAATTTATATCCATGAATTTGGACGAGTAAAAAACTGTTTGGGTTTCCCACCATTACTATTTGTCAAGTGCCTATAAATACCAATACAAAGTACAAGGGGTATTATCATTATTAAACCATGAATTAAATTTTTAAAACTGCATATTTGGTGTAAAAAATGAGTTTCCAACTAAAGTTTAATTTTTTTTGTTTTCCAAACATAGTTTTTTGTCAGAAGATTAAACAAATCAATGTTCAGAAGACTGGATGGAGGGAAAAAAGACAGTGTATATCGAAAAGAGTTTTGAGAAGGGATTTTTTAGGAATTGAGTTTTTTTTATTAGAAATAATAAAAGTTTGTTTCAAGAACAGTTTACGAAAATGTGCAATGGAAAACATCCACTGTACATTGGCACACCAGATAGAGAAATCAAATAGAGGTAAGATTAGAATGAGACTATGGACATACCTCTTAGGGAGTAAATGTATCAAAGTTTCATTAACTTTTTTTACTCAAATTTTGTAATACAAATTCTTAAATATATTGGATTGTGGGTTGACACAAAAGTTTAATTTACATCTTTATAATAATTAATTTCTATAGACCACAAAAGTAACTATGTAAATGATTTTGGTTCTCACACTGAGGATGAGCCTTGTAAATCTTGTGTGCCTTATTATCTTTCTTATTTTTACATTCAATTGAGTTTACTAAAATTTTATGAATAATAAACTCTAATTTGTTACAGGGGTTAAGTATCTTATAGTTTAAATTTGTAAAAATAAAATCACTGATTCACCACCCCCCCAATGATTTGATGATCCTAATAAACTTCAAGTGGTATCAAAGGAGGTTCCCCTATTATATCCTTATCATGGAAAATCACAACTATATGACAAATATAGGTATTTCAACCTTTATGGAAAAAATATCATGTTTAGAAAAATAGAATGATTTCATATCTTCTATCACTTAGCTTGGAAGTTGATGATGCTACTACAATTGGGTTTCCACCCATTGAGAGAGATGATCCTATGAATTTTGATGACAAGAGAAACATTGAAGTTTATGGAAAAGATTGAAAATTTATTCTTATGAATCTATCATAAAATATTTATATGAAGGTGATGGGTATCAAAACAGCAAAGATTATGTTGGATAATCTCAAAATTATTTTTGAATGAAATACTAAAGTGAAGGAAGAAAAACTAAAAAAAATTCATAGCAAGTTGGAAGAAATAAGAAAGAGAGATAAAAAAACTATTGATGAATACTTGTATATATTGAATGATGTTGTTTTCAACATCAAATGTTTCAGATATGTCTTGGAAGATTCTATAATTGTAAATAAAATCATGATAAACTTTATGAAGAGGTTTGATTCTAAAATCTATGCTTTATAAATAAAGAAGATTTATCACTTGATGAATTTCATAAATTTATTATTTCCTATGAAATGAGAAAATCTAAAACATTCAAAAATAAGTTAAAATATGAAATTTATTTTTAAGTTATGAGAAAAATAAAAATTCAATATACTATGGATTTTGATCCTTCTGATTCTTAAGATAATGAGGATGATTATTTAAACAAAAAAAATCATCTCACTTATAAATTATCAAAGTTTAAGAGGAAAGTATGGAGGATAAGGTACTATAAAATGTTTTGAGTGTGGTGGAATCAAGAACTTTGATAATAATTTCCCTAAAAAGAAAGTGAATTTAAATATCATTTTGAATAAAAAAATAATTGGAATAAGTTTGATAAAACTTCCAAGAAATAAAGTAAGTACACTGGTGGGAAGAATAAGTTCACTTGAAATAAAAGAAGCATGTTGAGTAAGAAAGTAAAATATAAATTTTATGATATTGATTCATCTTAATATGAATGTTAAGAAAAAATAGAACCTTATTTTTAATGTTCATAAAAAATAAAGAATTTTCAAATAGTGATGAAGAAGAAGGAGGTGAATAATCTTACCAAGAGTATTAGCTCAGATCTAAACTTGTTTCACATCTTGAGAAAAAATAGAACTCTCGATAAGGAAAAAAGAATGATGAGGAAAGATAGTGGAAAAGTGGTTGAATGAAGAAAATATGTTTCTAAGTTGGAAGAAGAATACATCCAAGATATCTTATGATAAAAACTAAAAATTTAAAAACATGGAAATATTGTCGAAGACCTCAATAATAAGTTGTAAGCTAAGGAAGATAAAGATAGAAAACACTCAATAAGAACACCTTGATGCTAAATGTACCTTAATAATGTTGAATGAAAATTTCATCAAATATTTAAATTTAAAAGTTGAATCATCTAAAGCTTCTGAAAAATATTATTCTAAGAATTTGGTGAATTCTCCACCATCCAAAAATAAGGTTTCATATGATTTTTATTTATTTTATGATGTTAACAAAAGTTTTGGGAAATTTACAGTTGAGAAAGGAGGTGAAAAATCAATCACATTAACAAAATTTGAAACTTATCCCCCAAAAAAGGTTTCCATAATCCCATAAGAAACTAAATTTGAAAAATTTTATGAACCTCAACAATATTATTATAGGTAAAGATTGTACTTCTTTAAAAAATTAATATTTGATGAATTATTTTAGTTATGTGTAATCTATGGGCATAGGGTGTATAACTATTAGCATAATTTGTCCCTTTGTAGAAGAAGGTGTGAAAAGAGGGGAAGCAATGATGGGAAAAGGATGAGTAACTTTCCTAAAACAAGGAAAGTTTGAAAAGTTTAATCCCAAGATGTTAGGAAACTTCAAATGGAAAAAAAATTGAATTCCTGGAAAAGTATGAGGAAGATGTGACCAGGTCGGCCACTATACTAAGGTATGTATGACAACTATTCCATGGAAACGTTATTATTATATAAAATATAATGAATCCTGAAAGAATAAAGTTGAGGAAATACCATTTTTGTTGAGACATCCTTAAAACAAAATAAAGGAACAAACCATGGATTCATGATATTGTTATTCTTCACACATGATATTAGATTTGAAAATATTGAAAGATGTTGAAATTCAATGTAGAGGATAAGTTACCTTTGGGAATGATAGTTCCCTAAAAATAAGAGGGATTGGAAAATATTAGATTGAAGCACAATAGTCTAAATATAATAAAATTATATTTTTTATAGACTAAAACACAACTTGCTTAGTGTAAGTCAACTTTGTGATGATAGGAAATAAATGACCTTTAGAAAATATTCTTTCATCATAAAAAGTGAAAAAGATGGAAATGTTTTTACTAAAGGATAAAGAAACAATGGAAATCTATTTCAGATAAGATAACATTACAACTCATTTTACTTGAGTATTGAATATGAAAACAAGTCGAGGTATCACAAACTTGGGAATCTTGGATAGAAAATTATGAACAAAATTTCAAAAATTGATGTTGTTAAAAACATAACTACATTTAAAATAAAGTAATATGATATTTTCATAACTTTTGAGAAATTAAATGTGGTTAGTAAAATCCAAAATAAAGTATAAATTAAATCTATTTGACCTCTTTAGCTTATTTTCTCTGATTTATGTGGGCCAATGAGACATAAATCAATAAAAAGAGATTTTTTAATTTATAAATTTTGTTGATGATTTCAACCATATGACCAGAATTATGTTTATAAAGAACAAGTCAGAGGTAGTAGAAATGTTTAGAGTTATCAGAAGGGAATTTGAGAGATAAATTGGTGTTTATATAATGAATTTGATAAGTGATAGTGGAAATGAATACACATTAAATTCCATAAAATTGTATTTGAAGAAACATGGAATCAAACATCAGTACATAGATCCATACACCCTAGAATATAATGGAGTAGTAGAAAACAAAATAGAAGCTTGGTGAAAATGGGAATAATCATGTTTGGAAAATACAAACATTCAAATTTCTACTGGAGAGAAACTATTATTACTGTTATACATGAACAAAAAAATGTTTTATAAGGGTAGAATCAAACTATAAATCCTATGAAATTTGGTGTAAAAAACCTTCATTGAAATCTATCAATGTTTTTGGAAGTCCCTGTTTAATAAAAACAAAAATCCAAATATTAGAAAATTTTATGAGAAATATGAGAAAAGAACTTTCATGGGGTATTCATTCAACTGAAGAAGTTACAAATGTTGGAAAACTCATTTTCAAAATTTGGTGGATTCCTATGATGTGAAAGTTATTGAAAATACAAATTCCAAAAAATAGTATGGTGAAAATGTTGAGGAATAAAAACTAAATATTTCTAATAAAAATTTAAGTGATCCAAAAAAGATATATCAATACATAAAAGAATCATGTGATGAGGAAAGTGAAGCTGGAAGAGAAAATTTGAAATTTCCTACCTAAAAAAAATAGGTTGAAAGTGAAAATATACTTGGAAATAAAACAATCTTTGATTCATAATAGAACAGGGTTGAGATTAGAAAATCATACATTAAACATTTCATATATTGATCCAGAATCATTTTCTAAAGTAGTAAAACACAAAGAATGGGTGAATTCAATGTATGAAGATTTGAATCAAATTGAGAAAAATTAAAGGTGGATATGTTCCATGACTAATTGATAAAAAATTTATTGGAACAAAAATTATGCACATAAACAAGTTGAATACACAGGGAGAAGTTTCAAGAAAGAAATAAAGACTTGTTTGTAAAGGCTATTCATAGGTGGAAGGTGTATATTTTTTAAAAAAACTTTACCCTTATTACAATATTAGAAACAATAATAATATTTCCAGCAGTGTGTACACATTAAAGTGACAAAGTTTATCAGATGGATGTAAAGTCATATTTCCTGAATGATGATATTGAAGATGACGTTTACAATGAGAAACCTTATAGATTTTTACGTGATAGAGATAGAATAAAGGTTTTTAAATTTATAAAACACTAGTATGGGTTGAAACAGGACCAATGTTCATGGGATTAAAAACTTGATAATTTTTTGAGAATGGTGAATTTTTCTAAAGGATGATAGAAACTTATATATCAAAGAAGTTAGCTTCTATACCCTAAGTTTATTTACGTACATAGATGATATAATTTTTTATGGATATGAATAAAATGTTGTAAATAATTTTTTGAGGAAATTAAGATGAATTTTGATATGTTAATGTAAGCAGAATTAACTTTCTTCCTTGGTTTACAAGTTTAAAAAAATGAAAAATACATTTTCCTATCTTAAGAAAAGTATGTTGGGGGAAATATTACAAATGTTTTTAATGGAAGAATATAAAGATGTTTCAACTCATATTTTAGTTGGAATGAAAATTAGAAAAGATGAATATGGGAAAAGTGTGAATCCGAAAGATTTTGAAAAATTGATAGGAATTTTGCTTTACCTTATAGATTCAAGACCTGATATTGTTGATGTAGTGAGTTTTTGTGCCATATATCAGAGTGATCTCAAAGAATCTCATATGATGGTAGTAAAGATAATTTTTATATATGTTAAAGGAAAAAATTCATATGGTTTTATGTAAAAAATAATTTTAAACATGACTTCTCATGGTTATACTAATGTTTATTGGTCAGGAGATTTTAATTATAGAGAATCAACTTCATGAAGAGAATTTTTCTTGGTAGAATGTTGTGATAATTGGAATAGTTAGAAAAAAAGTTCTATAATTTTTAGCATATCAAAGTCAGAATATGTTGCTGATATAGTGTCTTGTACTTGAATGTTCATTTGGATGATTTAAAAGTTAAAGTTTCCCACCATTGAAGATACTTTGTGATAATTAGAGTGCAATTGGACTTTCTAAAAAACTTTTCCAACACTCAATATCAATCCCCATTGATATTAATTTTCATTTAATAAGTGACAAATTTTCTTTTCAAGATGTTTTCTAGAATATATTTCAATGAAATACTAAATTGTTAAGGTTTTCACAAAATTTATGCTAAGGGAGATATTTGAAAACTTGTACCTGTAACTTCCTATTACTCCACCCAAAATTTCCTATATATATTAAGGAAAATCTCCCAATCTTATTTGGATTATATTGAAAAATAAAAAAAATTGCAACTTATTCTTATTATGGGAGATATAAGTAATTTTCTTACTTAAATGAATATGAAGTTTTTGTTATTATAAAATTTGGGAGAGAATGAAATGTGAGATAAAAATAAAAATAAGTGTTTTATCTTAACATGGACACAAATTTTTATCACTAAAAGATGAAATTCCTTCAAAAAAATACTTTATCCAGTGATGTGGTATTAGGACACTCTCTTTTGAGAAAGGATATGTTTTAGTAAAAGTTAAAAATTTGAGTTGTTGTAAAAATGAGTTATAAAAAGTCTGAGCGTTTAAAGATGGTGATTTGAAAGAGTTATTAATGAGAGTTGTCAACAAATACAAATGGGGATATTAATGTTCCTTTGTTACGTTTTTTTAAATAATGGTGTTTTTTTTAAATAACTTTTTATAAATATTTGTTTTTTGTAAAACATGTGAAAATAATTAGAAGATTTTGTTGCAAAGTTGTTGGAAATCATATTAAGAAAATTTTTCTAAACTTTTAGAAAATAAGAAAATTGTAAATTCTGAAATATATGAAGTTGATAAGTAGTATAACATTCCAAACAATGTCATATGATGATTTTTAGATCTCAAAGTTATTAAAATTGTGGAAAAAATCATAATAAAAGATTTTAAATAAAGGAGGATCTTGAAGTTTTTTTGAATTTATAGAATCAGATGAAGCACCTGATGCGGTTACCAGATGGAGTTGTGATGAAGATGTTTTGTAAAATGTTGAAGTTTTTGGATTAAGATTTCTAGACACATTTCTCCATACTTAGAAACTATAAGAGAACTTGAAGATTAAGGTTCTGTAAAGATAGAATAAGTAAAAACCTACTGAAAATTAAACACACTTTCCAAATGTAAGTTTCAAATGATGTTTTTTTAGAAAGTTCAAGTTTGTGAAAATTGATGAGTTTGTGAAATAACATGAGAAGTTTAAGATACTGGTTTTTTAGTCAGACCAATATGGTAGAGGTTTTTAAAATAAGTTTCTAGATAGGAACATTGTTTATCGAATAGACTTGATCAGATTGATAGCTCTTGGTTGGAACAGAGAAGAATCATAGGATGTAGTTTATTAGAAAGAGAGAATATAAGAACATTTGGAGTTGTGGTTATTTAGATTTTGTGGTTTTAAAAATGTGGAAGAATTTAGAAGTGGATCAAGGAATCATATTTGAATATCTGAGAAAAGGAAAATGAGGAGATAAAGTTTATATTTAGACAACATTCTCCATACAAACAAGATCATATGCAGTATGACTAAGTCACTAGATGTAGTTGAATAGACAGTCTCCAAATAGAGAAAAAGTCAGAATGGTTTAAGTTGATATTGGAAAGTCGTTATGGGAAACTGAATTATTTAGTAGTTAAAAAATGCAGTCAACCATCTACATTTAGTTTGGAGGAATGGAGAGAGGTAGGATATGAGTTTTTGGATAGACATCTTGTATAAATTTTGATGTTTAGAAATCTATAAAGAGAAGTTCATGACATAGAACCAAATAGAGAAGTTCTAAAAAATTAATTTCCAGATATAATGTTTGCTGAACATTGTAAGGTTATTATTTGAGTAAGGTTTATAAATCTGAATTTCTATATAATTCAAGAATATTTGAAAAATCGCAATAATAGTTGAGAAGATTTAATAAGCACTTAAAAGAAGTTGTAATATTCGATAAATTAGGATATGTGAATTTGGTTGAGAGGGAAAACTTTTCATGTTTCATGCCTTTATTATTTCTAGATATCCTATTATTATAGATGAAAAGTATAATGGGTTTTATCATTGTTCACCCTTACATGAAAGCTATAACATTATTGATTTAGTGTTAGAAATGATTTTCCAACTGAAGTTTTATTTTGTGTTCAAGTTTTCTGGATAGTGTTTTTTATCAGAATTTGGACAAAGAAATGTTCAAAATAAATGATAGAGGAGAAATAGATAGTGTATATCATAAAGAGTTTCGATAAGAACACTCTGAGGTGAAATTTTTTTTATTCATATAGAATAGAATTTGTTTCAATAAAATTTTGATAAAATGTGTAATGGATGGAAGCCACTAAACACAGGTACCACTACTATATAACTAGCCTTTAACAATGCTAGAAGTGTCCTTTCTCAACACTAGAAAAGTGATAACAATGTGAGAAATGTTAAAATACTGAGACATTTATTAGTGCTAAAAAATCACTTATGAAGGGGACATTTATCATCTCTAACAAAATCATATATAAATGGTACCTTTATTATAGCTTTTAAAAGTGGTGATAAAGGTCTCATTTATCAGCGATTTTATTAAGCACCACTGAAGGAATCCTTTATGAGCACTTTAGAAGTTTTGATAAAGTATACCTTTATCACCTCTTTTAGAAGTGTTGATAAATGTGTCCTTTATCAACACTGATAAATATGTTCTTTATCCATGCTTTTAAATACCTTGATAAAAGTCCATACTACAGTGTGTTGTAACAACACATTACAGCACTAGAAACACACTAGAAACAAACCAGATATCAACAAAAACAAGTCCCAATAAAGAATTTTAATGAAATGAAATTTACAACAAAAATACCAGAAAAACACTATATTATAAACATTTCAAAAAAAAATTATACAACTATATAAATATAAATTATTGCATACATTC
Organism: Viscum album; assembly: GCA_963277665.1. Classification (NCBI taxonomy): domain Eukaryota; kingdom Viridiplantae; phylum Streptophyta; class Magnoliopsida; order Santalales; family Viscaceae; genus Viscum; species Viscum album. The sequence continues at coordinate 399,373,900 of OY728158.1, forward strand.
AAAAAAAATCCTAACTTTCAATGTTACCATGATTTACATTGAATTTTTTGTCGAACTGCCAACACTGCATGAGTAGATTCAAACAAACCACATAAAATCAAAAAAAAGAATCCACATGTATAAGAAAATAATTATTATGATTAATACTAAAGACAACTAAATTAAACATAAATATGAAATAATACATTAATTATATGGATAATGATTTTACTGTGAAAATATCAATATTACCTTTGTAATTGAGTAGAGGAAGTGGTGTTGCTCTTCCTGCAAAAGAAATGAAGAGAACTTGAAAGAAAGTAATAAATGAAACACTGTGATGGTGAAAAGGTTTCGGGGTAGAAGAAGTATGAAATTTGGATAGAGCACCCCAAATTGAACAAAAGAATCCACCTATATAAGAAAACAAGTATTAGCTAAGTAATACTAAAAGGGAAAAAAATTAAAAATAAATATGAAATAATTTATTAATTCTATGGAAAATGAGTTTACTGTGAAAACATCCAGATTAATGATGTGAATGAGTAGAGACAGTTTTGTTGCTCTTCTTGCAAAGGCATGACACAAGGACCAAAATATTTAAAAATAAACAAAATCTGTAAGGAATAATGAAAATTAAATCAATGTTTTATTATATAATTTTTTAGTAAAACATATAAAGTATATCATAACATTACTTTTACATCTTTCCAAAGGGTTTCTTGGGTCCATATATAAGCTAATAACACAACTAAAGATTCTATGTGCACTTCACTGCTATTTGTTAACTAACACTTATCATATAATATGACCTTAACTTCCTACTCGGTTTCCCCATGATTCTCTCATACCACACACGCTCACCACTATATCTATCATATCACCATTCATCATTCAATTTTACTTCTCTTCTTGCACCCATTTATTACTTATAAAGATGCATGATGCATGCAGCTAGATGCATATAGTAAATGGGTGTAGGAAGAGAAGGAAAAGTGAATGTTGAATGGTGATATGATAAAAATGGTGGTGAGTGTGTGTGATATGAGAGAATCATGGGGATGATGGGTAGGACTTTCAGGTTAGATATGTTAGCGGTAGTTATCCAACAGTAGTGAAGTGCACAGAGAACCATTATTTTTGCTATTAAATTTGTGGGTGATGCACATCCAATCTATATTTTGGATTCTCTGATCAATGGATCCAAATAGACGTCAATATTCTTCCAAAACACTGCATGAGTAGAAAAAACATTATAAATGATCAAAATTCAGAATATAAATAAACCCACACACAAGGCATAAAGAGATATTTCCATAAAAATAGACATCTCAAAACAAGAACGATAGAAAGAGGGGAACTAATTCATGAAAGTATAACCATTTAATGGTTCACAATCAAAAAATCAAAACAATTTGATCTACGAAAGGATAATTTCATCATACTTTTATAATGAAAGATAAACTTACAACAACCACAAAACAAAAATGGGGAAACTCGGAACATCTTCACCCTAACATAGGATACAATAACTGAGCCAATGTTTTTATGCTTCTTTCACAACTACTCAGCCAAAAATTATTCCTCCACAAAATTATCTAAATAGAGATCCTTGGAAAAGGAATAGTTCCTTGATCTCTGCATGAAGACCCAAATAAAAATATAATCTTTTAACAGATCATGTGAAACCACCTCCAAACAAAAGGAAACTATCTCTTTGAAGTGTTCAATATAAGTATTCACTATCCATTGACCTTGCTGGAAACTGATTAGCTCTTATCTTTTCATCGTCTTCACCTCCTCGGGTATAAACCTTCAGACAAAGAGGGACAAAAAATTTTCCCACGTCATCCCAACTTGCATCGTTGGTGGGGAAAACAACTCCCATTCTTCCAAAGATGGACCCACAAGAAAACCCAAAACAATATGTACTCTAATAGCTTTGGGAGTTCTAAACACTCTAAAGAAATCCTCAACTTCCTTAAGCCACTTCACTACCTCTAATAAACCTCGATTTCCATAGAAGATGGGAATAAACTGAGGAGAACCAGAAATAGGGTAAGACCCACTAGAAATGTCAGGGACCTTTTTGGGTGGCATATTCTGAATAACAAAAAAATCATAAAATTAGGTTCAGAATCAATCTAAAACACAACTGAAAATAACATATCGGTCCAAAAAAATTATCTCACAAGCCAAATTTCATAACAAAACAAGAATTCTCTCTTCAAAAACCACTATTTAATTTTCAATTTCAAACCACATTCTTCTTAAGACCACTTTTGACAAAATAATAACCCACAATTTTAAAAGAAAAGCCAATTCTGGAAATCATTTTCCCCTTTCCAAAAACAATTTTGGAAAACCATCCCAAGATGATCCACAAAATAAATCATGCACATTGGACACAATGGATGACGAACGAGTCAAATCCCACACTAATACAATACTTCTCATGAAATACTTTGCATAGTGGTCATCAATCATATCTCTTCATGCTTTCGCGATGTTAAACTGTAAAAATTCATCCTATAAGAAAGATGTTAAACTGCATAGTGTCTCTCATCATATTTTCATGATGTTAAATTTCCCAAATTCATCTTGTCAGCAAGGCATTAAACTGCACACTGTATCTCATCCTCGTTATAGGACCTTAAACTACACAGATTTGTTCTAGAAGAAAGATGTTAAACTTCATAGCATCTCTCGTCTTGGTTTCATGACATTAAACTATAAAAATTAGTCTTGGAAGTAGGATGTTAAATTTCATAGCGTCTCTTATCATGGTTTCATGAAGTTAAACTATAAATATTCATCTTTTCAACAAGCCATTAAAATGCACAAAGGAGTCATGCCGGAATCAGTGAGGAGATGAGATGTAGGGTTTTTCAAAGTTAAGAACAGTGAAAAAATGCAAAACATGGAACCCAAAAGATCAAACAATGATATAAAAAAAGTAGAAAATAACATACATTGGATTTTATCCTCGATTCATCTGATGGATCATAGTGGAGTTGCACCAGTAGAAGAGGATTTCTTCAAGAGATTTAGAATCATGATGAGTGGGTACCGGTTAGGGTTCTTTTAAATAGATCCAGAACACTTTTAATAGTTCTTTCAGAAAAGTGATGATAAAGATTACTTTTATCAGCATTAAATTGACAAGCGCTGATAAAAGAGATCTTTATCAACACTCATAAAGCACTGATAAAAATTCTTTTTTAACAGTCCCTTTTAGTGCTGATAAATATGGATCTTTATCAGAGCTAAAATTTTAGCGATGATAAAGGATTTATTGAAATAAATTTATTATAATTTTATATTTATTAAATTTATATATTTATTTATTTATAATTATATAAATACTTATTTAAAAAATAATTATTATTATTTATAATAATTATAAAAATAAAAATATATTAAATATACATTTATAAATATATTTATTTATAAATATTTATTTACAAATAGATTTTTAACATTATTAGTGGATATATAATCTTAAATACATGCATTTTTAAAATGATTGAAATTGAATAATTCAAAATGAGTGCACATTAAAAATGTTGAAAAAATAGATAAGTTTTATTAATTAAATATAAATTATTAAAAAATGTGGATATATATATATTGAAGTAAAGATGAATACATGTTGAAAATACTAAAACATAATAAATAAATATATAAAAATAAATAATAGAAAATGATCAAATTCAAAAGGAAAATTAAAAAATTAAAAATTAATGCCCTAACTCTAATAGTATTAAAAATAAATAAAAAAATTGACCGATTTAAAACATTATATATTAAAGGTATCATGTTAACAACGAAATTCTAAAATATAATTAAATTTGAATAAATTACATAAATATTAGGTGTATGTGTGTTCTATATATTGCGTAAATATATTTGTGTGTGTGTTTGTATATAAGCTGCATTAATTACATATATACATATGTACACGAAATTAATGTAACACATGACGTTTCATATATGTGAAATTGAAAAATCAAAGAACATTAAAAATTAATAAGACATTAATATGTTTTTAATTAACATTTTATTAATTTTATATATATTTATATTTCATATTTATTATTTATTAGTGTTTATTATTAATATATATATATATATATATATTATACTTACTCATTTTTATTAATAATTGTTTCATTAATAAATATTTAAATAATTTTGTAATTTATTCATTTTTAATTTTTTTGATTATATATTCATTTATATATCTACATTTAATATATGTTATTTATCTGTGTTTTTAAAATATATATATATATATATATATATTAAATTTATTCATTTTTATTAATAAGTATTTAATTAATAAAATGCTTAATATTTTTATTAATTTACACATTTTACATTTTTATTTTTTTTATTTATTTCATTTTATTAGTTTTACATATTTATATATTTAATATATACTATTTAATAATTTTTAAAATTTTTATATATATTTTTTCATTTTTAACAATAATTATTTAATTAATGATTTTTTTTAAAAAAATAATTTTATTTTTTGAACCATTATCAGCGCTAATAAAATACTGATAAAGGTTATCATTTATTAGTGCTTTATTATTAGTGCCCATAAAGGGTAACTTTTATCAGTGCTAAAAATAAAGTATCGATTAAGGTACACATTTATCAATGCTAAAAAATGCACTGAAAAAGGGTACCCTTTATCAGTGCTTTTTTTAGTGCTGATAAAAGTCCCCCTTCATCAGCGCTTATTTTATCACTGATAAAGATGGACTTTCTCAGCATATTTTTCTAGAACTGAGAAATTTCATTACTATTAAAGTTCGGTTTTATAGCACTATGCACTGAATAGGGAAATAAGATAGAGGGAAGATTAGATTGAGATTCTAAAAAAACCTACTAGGGAGAAAAAGAATCAATGTTTCATTATCTTTGTTTGTATAAAATTTTATAAGAAAATTTTATAAATTTATGGGATTAGGTATAATCATTTCTATCGAGATATAGAAGTTATCCAACAGGAATTCATATAAAATTTGTATTCACTTCTTCATAATAGTTAATTTTCATAGACCCATGGGTGTGGTTATGGAAAGGATTTTGGTTCACACATTAAGGTTAAACCTTTTAAATCATGTGGTCCTTGTTTAGTTTCCTATTTTTCATGAAATTGAGTTTAATAAAAGTTGATATGGAAGAAACTCTAACAAGTTGCATGGGTTAATTTTCTTAAAGGTGGAATTTGTAAAAATAAAATCACTAATTCAACCCCCCAGCTTTTCAATGATACTCAGGAACTTCAGATACCCCAAATAGGTCCCACACCATAGGGGAAGGCACCTCCCTGCTTAATTATCAGCCACATGATACTAATTCTTATAGGTCCATGAATGGGGAACGCCTCACAACACCATCAACCCACCCAAGATAATCTGATGGGCTCCCCAATCAACAAAAGAACACTAAACCATCAACTACACTAGCCTTACCAGGGATACCTTTGATTCATTGGGTGAACAACTAGAACAACTATCACATCACCATTTCAGTATTGAGGCCTCATTCCACACTAAGTTCACCAGAGCACATAGCCATCTGCACCCAACACTCTCGTCTCATCAAAGGGAGGTCCACACTTCAAACAATCCTAAGGGAAAATCATTCCTCATCTAAACTTTATGCAAGATAAGAACTTAATGTCCTAAATTAATTTAATGTATAAAGATAAATAATTCTTTGAAGAGAACCGACTGTTGGAACTCACTCCTCTCTATAAAGAAAACTGAGAGGGAAAGAACTGATATATTTCATACTCCACAAGCCTCTACACACAAAAAAAACATCCAAAAAATGTAACCATTTCCATCACCAATCCATAAACACCAGGTACATAAATCTGTCTCTACTAAAATATCCACTTACAACACTGAGTCAACACTTCAATCACATCATATGTCCATGGTCGTGCCGATGGTGCGAGAATAACTATGAAGAGGATCTATCATCATTTGAGAAATAAAATCATGCACCTCATGAGAGGTGGATACTATAGATTATATCTTATCATGGAAACTTGACCCACCCATTAGGGGTGATGACTACATCAACCAAAAGAAATGGATCCCTCCTTGACCTAGAACATAAGCTCCAGGAAAGTATCTGAATCCAAAATACACTTATTTTCCACTCTAAAGGAATCAAGCCCAATGATCTTGAGAAAATTAACCATCAAGGATACTTCACAAAATTTATTACATATCCCTTAGTCACAACCTAAGATTTCATGTCAAATAAATAAGACATCTATTATCTAAATAAATATTTCCCTTGAGGTCCATCTCAAGTTAGGAACGAAGGTCCAACTCTCCCATACTATGAATCCAAACTAAATGAACCAATACTAAATTTTTGGTGAATATGGATAAAGTGAGATTTATCTATGATTATTTCACCTATTAAGACCCAATAAACTACTCTACTGAAAGGAGGGTATTACTCACACCTAGATGAACATTGGTGTCTATTAACCTCTATAATCTGAGATACCCAAATCCACCAATAACTCTTGCATGTTACTGACCATTGAAGACATGATAGGGTCCCATACCCAGTGTTCGATTTGTCCGTAGGAATTATATATCCCCTAAACCTACTATGATCCATCATTTTAACCCTAGAATCATTTACAAACAATTAATATATGAAACTAATCCCAAATCGTCTCACAAAATATTTTTTATAGAGAAGAGGACCCCACCATAATTTCATATATAAAAAGTTACTTAGAATGGACTCCTCTTATTTCCAAATCTATCTACAATGTGAGAAAAGGCACAAACCCCGAAGAATAGGGCAGTAAATAGTGTGTGTAAGGAGTAAATGACATGCACTCCCAAATTCCCAACCTTTTGCATATACTCTAGAATAACCCGATATGTACTTCCCTAGTAAACATGGTTTCCATGCCCAACACGACATATGAGGTACATGGGTGACTTTTGTGTATACTCTATCATAGGCCATGTCATGTAACTTGGTATTGTGTATACAATTACATGTTATTTCCCTCAAATAGGTTTGTATCTATGTACATGGAAAAACTCTATGTCATCTACCCAAGGGACCTACACGGTATGTACACCTAACCTACATTACTTGTGGACTTTATCTTTTACATGATATAAAAAAAATATGCTACATGGCATGTTTTATTAAGACCAAATGCTGTGAATTTGAAAATTCTAGATGTATAATTTTTCAAGGTACTCAATCTCTCCTAAAACTCCTTATATTTGATATGTTTCCAAAACAAATAAAAGATATAGGGAATATTAATTCAAGAAAAATTAAAATAAATAAAATTAAAATAATAATTAGGTGAAATAAAAAACAATGAACCCTACCTCATGGCGGGTCATCATAGCTTCCAAATAAAAAACATTTATCCATGTTCCATGATCATTGCATCCAAATTCAGAACCCAATATGCCTTCAGCCTAATAATAAAATCCACATCATAAAATCAATGGATCCATCATAATTTTTTTAAGATCATTATATGGATAAAAATTACAATTTTACTTTTTGAAAGTGTTTAGGGTTTCAAAACTCCAAAACAAGCTAAGTATTCTGTTTAAAAAAATCCCAAATCATTATATGTGGAGTGGAAGATAAAACATATGAGGATGAAATAAAAAACGTTTTTTATATTTTAAAATAAATATTTTGAAACCAACATTATAAAAAGAGTATTGAAGCTTCTTTTTGAAAATAGGTAGAGAAAAATATAAAGATAAAAAAAATAATACATATTTTTATTTCAAAATAAGAAAGGAAAAAATTGATGGGAAGAAATAATATGGATAAGAAAGATAAAGGTCTTATTGGAAAGGATGAGAATTATTCCTTACAATGATCGACTTTTATGAGAAAGAAATTTTTTGTGTATGGGTCTTTGACTTCAAAAATAATTTTCCCCAATAATAAAGATAATTTAACATATAAAAAATCCTAGGGTTGAAGATTCCAAACCTAGATTAAATAAGTTTAATAGAAAACATCTTAGCTCAAAAAAGGACTTTTGAGTCAACAAAATCACTTATGGTTTTCAAAACACTTGAATTGAAAACCCTTGGAAATGATAACATGTGATGGATTTGTAAATACCTTGAATTTAATTAAAGGTATGATGAAATACATACATAGTTTGGTATATATACCACATTAAATAAAACATGTGGTGAATATGGAATATATCTCAAAAATTAAAGTTGAGATGATAAAACCCTTATAAATTTGATAACAAATTAATCAAAAGAATATAAAGGAATGATTCTTGAAAATACTTTTAAATCTAATGAATAAAACATTGATAGTAGTAATAGAATCCAAATGTGGTAGTAAATACATCATATAATAGAATAATGGGTACATGATATGAAAAAGTACCTCAATAAAGGGAAATTAAAATGAAACCCTTATAAAAATCACAATTCATGAAGTAGGAAACATTTGAAAAGGGGTTTATGTGATAGAAATGTAAATCCCCTAAAAATAGGAAATTCAATATAATATAATCATTGGTAATAACTTACCAAACTTATTATTGTCTCAAGGCAAGATGGTGAATAAAATACAAGATGGTTTGAATTATAGTTTAAAAATAAACTAGTAATTTTCATCCACTTAAAGTATTAAATTTTACAATTTTTCATATTACAGATGAAATAAAAGAATGATTGGTTTTTCAAAATATATTTCATGTAAAATATCCAAGTAAAAAAAATATTTACTATATAGAAATAAAACATTCACAGTGTAAACAAATTAATTGGTATTTTTTATTATTAATGAAAAAGGTAGAGCAATGAAACTTTAGACTTACTGAATTATAATAACTGAAGTAAGAATTAACAAAACTATAATTCAGGAATGAATACAACTAATTTTTAAGAAAAAAACATGCAGTTCTAGTTAAATAACAAAATATTCTTTTAAAATAATATTTATTAAAACCTCACTTTTAAACTAAAGTGAAAGGTAGATCTATAGACCTAGACAGAGGTATCCATGAATTCCAACCTATCATAAGGTATCAACAATTTTATACCTATATGAAGGACTTTCTTACTATCCCTAAAATCCATTGATTATGCCTATCATTATCATCTAACTTCACACGCCATAAGTACTTGAGTTATGTCTTCCTAGACAATGAATCCCTCAATCAGATGATCATTATTTCCTTTGTATTCATATTCCTAGAATTACTTAGTCATATGGGATTTTTATAAAACAACTATAATAGAAATAATAATATCTTTTCAAGTAAAACCTTATAAAATGGTATCTCTTAGAAGAAACACTCAAAAAAGAAATATTACACTGATTAGAAGTACTATTGGAAACAAAAAAAATTAAAACCTTCAAAACAAACATCAAATTTCCAAATTATCAATGTTTTTTATGTTCTATATATTTTTTATGCTTGAGGTGTAAATTTATTTATATAAAATGTTGTAACAAACTCTATTGGATGAATTATGTAAAAAATGGGATCATTTGTTACTACATCAGTAATAACTTCTTCATCTACCAATGAACTCATCATATTTTCCCATATACTGATGAGTTAAATCAACACCACTACAATTCTTTTAAATATTATGGAAGTAATCGGACATTGGATCTTTAGATCAGTGTATTTTCATAAATAAATTTAGATCTTTAGTATTTCAGTTTCCATAATTTCATTCCATATAAACATAACAAATTGAAAAGAAACATATGTTATATCATTTTCACATGAAGTATATTGTGATTTAAAAAATAATAAAGTAAGTGGTTTACTGAATTAACAATATCATCAGTAATACCCCCCCCCTTAAATTAAAAAACCCAAGAAAAATTTAATTGAGGGACTAAATTTAAAATAAAATATTCATATAGTCTCCAAGATAGAGAATTTCTCCACCTTTTTTCCCTTTATGACTTTCAAGATAAAAAATATAAATTAAACAATAAATTAACAGGAACCCCCTTAAAATAATTAGGTAATATAATATAAAAAACAAACAATTATATAAAATAAGAAAAAAATTCTTAGATTTCTCCCCATTTGTGATTTTTTAAAAAAATAAGAAATAAGAGAAAAATAGAATTGAAAATTATAAATTTAATTAAATTTGAGAATTTTATGATCATATGTTTTGGATTCTTTTAGAACTTATACATCTCTTTAGGTAATTAATAAATATTCTCTTATCATGGTTTATTTAATCAAAATTTCCTACATCAATTACATTTTAATCATGCTTTCCTATGAAAATATCTTCTTATAAAGTGAGTTAAAGTTAAACTTATCTTTATCCACCATCCTTATGGGTATTATTAGAAATATCCATATAATAAAATATATGATTCTACATTATCATACTTTTGAGTTTACCTTCTTCACTAATAACTAGAGGCATATCTTTGGCTACATCTGATGCTCTTAATATTTTAGCAGGAAAAACTTTAAGCTTTATAAATGGTCTTCTGAGCTTCATCATGTAGACTTTTAGAAAAATAATTCTGATGAAAAACATTTTAGTAGAAAAGAAAATATAGATAAGTTTTATATAAAAACCCCTTTAGATTATAATCCTTATACAGTCATTTATGATTTATATAGTGAAAAATAATATCCTTTGATGTATGAGTGGTTCTCAAATACTTTCTCATAAAATGAAAGGAAAAACATGTCATACATATTATCTAAAAAATTAAATTAATAATTTTTTTGAATAGAAATAAAAAATTTATCTTTTTAATGAGTAGAAAAAACTCCCCCTAAAATATTCAATTATAAAAATTATATTAAAATGAATATCTCCCGCAAAATTAAACAGTGATATCAAGGGAACAATAAAAGATATAGTTGAAAATAGTAGACCTTATTAATGTCATCTTCAAGAAATAATATATTATCTTCCACTTCTAAAGATGGTTAAAGAATAATTTTTGAAAAAATGTAAATATTTTATAGAAAATGATAAAGTTTAAGGAAAATTTTGAAAAACATATAATTTTGAATATAAGATAGATTTTAAAATCAAATAAGTTTGAAAATAAGATAGATATGAAAGTTATATATAATTTAAAACGAGATATTTTTGAAAATATAACAAATTTTAAAATAAAATAAGTTTGAAAATCATATATAATTGAAAATTATATAAGTTTTAAAATCATATAGATTTTAAAATTAGAAAAGTTTTGAAAAAGAAACTCATAATGTTTTTTCAAGAGAAGTTTTAAATGTAAGATGATATATGTAACAAGAAGTATATTAAATACCACTTAAATTTGATCATTCCCAACATCTATTTAATGAATTTGATGTAATAGGTTTTTTGAAAATATCATCAAGATTATTTTCCATTTTGATAAATTTAAGAATAATATATCTTTTTTGTGTGTGATCCCTAAAGAAATAGAGTCATTCATCAATGTGATTTTCCCATGAGTGATGTTCTATGTTTCTAGACAAGGAAATGGAACTAGTGTTATCCCAAAGAATTCAAGTATGGGTAAAACTCAAACTAAAATCTGTGGTTGTGTGTTGCATCCACAAAACATGAGCATAATAAATTCTTGATGCTACATATTCTACTTTAGTGGTAGAAAGTACAAAAAAAAATTGCTTATTACTAGACCAAGAGACTAAAGATTCTCCTAATAAATGAAATTTTCCAAAAGTGTATTTTCTATATAACTTATTGTTTCATCATGTTTTGGATGGGAATATGGAATTTTGTTTCCCTTGATGATTTGATTGAGGGGTATCGTATAGCCTCACTCAATCACACATATTGGGTCCACTATTTTTTTCATCTTCCCTAGAAAATCACAATGGTTCCCTTATCCATAGCTGGGTATAAACCTGATTTACAAAGGTCAATGTTCATCTAGGTTTTAAGGACCAACGACTCTTGGGGACTCACATTGGTTGAGAGGATGGACAGTTAGGATCATCACAACCTTTTGGGGGGAATTATTTCCTTCTTTAGGGCTCTCTTATAGATTTAAGATATGTTTGTGAGTCTCTTCCTAATCCTGATATGAGACCGGTTACCCTAATGAAATGACTATAGGTTATTTCTCTATTATTATGCACAAGGCTAGGATCTCTCATGTTAGTCCATCTATATGTATCTGATGTTATTCATCACTCTCTAGAAACCGGAGGTTGATTATGTTCTGAAGTCGTATAACCAAGTGTTTCAGGATATGCCGCCATATAAGGAGGCAGTTAATATTATGAGAATGGGATTGATCTATTATGATGCGTCCTGTGTATACTAATTATTACAATAATCAAAACCCACATAGTTTCTGTAACCCATTTCATTTTATGTAGTGTAGAAGGACTTATGTTTGGGACCAAATATTCGATCTTAAACATGAAACAAGGGCTTCTTATGTACCTCAAGTTTGGTGAGAATCAAAGTTTCACAGTTCATATATATTAGGTCTTACACATTAAGGTTGTCCTATACCATTTTGGAGGTTTATAGCACAGATTATATGATCATTACAACTCCCTAAGCCCACATGTTCCATGATCGTTGTGAGAAACAAGTGGTGGAGATTAATCAATGTAATTTTTTTGAATGAATGGATTAGATGCTAGGATTACCCTCAATGATAAATATAGAGTTTGAACCTCAAGGGGAGGTAGCCTACATATCCTGAATATGGTAGGAATCAATTTTGTCGTAGTTCCCTTTATGTTGGGGATTATACACTGAAGTTTCCCTAGATAGTTGGGATTTATGATGCACGTGAGGTGTTCATTACATCCCGCCTAAGATCATGTGAGCTATGATTAGGGTGAGAAACAAGAGGGAGTGAATTACTAGCCTCATGTCATATGGATATGGGACTTGTGTATCAGTACATTCCCAGGGATGTTTGGTATAGATATCAGGCTATACTATGGTGTCCTATGTATCCTAGTTATGGTAGGAATAAGAGTTGTCATAGTTCACATGTGTTGGGTCTTACCCACGGAGGATACCCTGGTGACATAGCCTTATTATCTGGATGGTGTTGCATAAACCAGTTGGCATATCCTAGGAGCCATCACATGACCATACTTGACACGTATGGAGGGTGTCGCAAGAGCGTGTGCCGCACAGTCTGAGAGGTTTCACGTGTCTTGGATGACATCCCTGGAAGGCATCCCGAGACCTGGATGGCATGTTTTGAGGGCATCGTGAGTCTCAGCTGACTTGACCAGGGAGTTTCATGGGGACTTGGTTGTCATGTCCAGGTGCTTTTGTGAGACTCAGCTAACATGAGCGGGCACCATTATATGAGTTAGGTAATGTGTATGAGGTACATATAAAGTCCTTGGTGATGGAACCTAGGGGTTTGTAATATCAAATTGGTGTTCATGGGAGAGTCGTGTATCTCATTCTAGCACGTTTAAAGTATTTTTTTTGTCCCAGGTGGCATGCTAAAGGAGTGTCGCGAGATCTGGGTGATGTGTCCTAGTACCTCCATGTGTCTTTGGATGAAACATGCGTATAATATAGGGGGAAATAGGCACTTATTTTTTTTAAGACTTCCACCTTTGATCTTTGTTCTCACCCTTATATTTTGAATACCTCGGTTTTTTTAGTGTCAGTTTTCTTGAGTCTCACATGATCCAATGGGATTGTGGGATATCCTTTGCATAACCCACTAGAGTCCCTTCACGTGATCTATGGATGATCACGTGAAATTATTTATTCCTAGGGCATGAATACTCCAACTTCCCACTAGTATACTACCTGATTAAAAGTTGGCTGGTCACATGGTCTCTCCGAGAAGTCCGTAGAAGTCGAGAGCTGAATCCTACAAAGTATGGGAGTTTGGTCTGTCAAAAATAAACCACTTTATTTGTGTTATAGTGGGTAATTTATAGGCATAACCCCCTCTAATACTCTTCATTTTGTGTGTAATATCTGGCGTGATTCTAGGATGGAGCCAGTGAAGGGTCCTAGTGCTAGGTGGTTTCATGAGTCTCTGCCATGGATTGCTTCGGGCGTATCGCCTTATTTTCAATGATCGTGATTCTACTCCATCAATGCATCCTTTATAGGATTATTTTTCAATTATTTAAGACTTTTTTATCATGCATACATTTTTAAGGACCTACTTGGGGTCACATTGACATTTCCAAGGGTACTAGTGATATCTGAGTGCCTATTGGAAGACACTCATTAGACCTCAGGTGACTTGTCTTGGGGTCTCATGGGATAGTGTTGTGGGTGTGCTAGGTGCGTCACATTCCTTTCAGTGACCAAATTTACCTCTCTCCATCTCACTTTTTACCCCCTTTGTTTTATCTTACAAGGGTTAGGGGTCATGTTAATTTTCATGAGTAATATCTATGATTTTTTACTCGATTTCTCGATGATGTCTCTCCTAACAAATATGGGTCATGTGGAGAGTTTTCAAGCATGTAGTGGACATGTCTATCTTTATTTCCTTAGAGAACTATGGAGTTATCTGGACATTCCCAAGGACTTCCATGTGGTGCTGCTGATAAGCTAGAGGGATTTCATGAGGTGATTTCGAGGTCTCGCGGTGTCTCGTAGATAACTCAGGGTGTATGTCTCATGTCTCTCAGTAATAGTGAACCCCTCTTGCCTCCTCCCCTTTATCTTTTTTTATTTTATGTGATGAAGGATTATATGTCTTATGAGTTGTCTCTAATATCATCAAGGGATTTTATTATTCCAAATGATGATTTGGCACATGATCTATGTGACCACTAAGGGTCTCTCTATTTGAATCTCATCACTCTTTATTTTTGAAGGATTTTGGGTTGTTTTTTAGGAACTTACCAATGAAAAACTATGCGACATGGGGATTCTCATTTGATTATCTGGGGGGGTTCAAGAGCATGCGGGTTTGTTGAAGGGGCCTCCGCAGGACTTGTTGTGGGTTATACGACATGCATGGAGCCTTCACGTGGCCTTAAAATGGTCATGCGATCACAATTCTCTTAGAGACTGATGTGATCCGTGGTTTTTCGACCATCATCGTATTCCTTTGATTTTTTAGGGAAAATAAAACTCATGTTCAATTATTTTTTCCTTTGTGATTTATCGATGCATATTTGGTAGGCATCAACAAATGCACCCCCCCCCCCCCTAGGAGAAACATCCGTAGGGACAAGGACTTGGATCTGAGGAAAAATAATGTCTGTACAAGTATTTGGCTGGATTTATATCATGCTTTAGTTTAGGGTATTTTATCCCAGACCTAATATTGCTTTAGTTTAATGTCCTTTTAGCTCATACCCAATATCTCTTTAGTTCAAGGTCTTTTATCTCAGACCATATATTGCTTTCATTTAAGGAACTTTAGCTCAGACCTTTTGTTGCTTTTGTTTAGGGTATTTTAGCTCAGACCTTCTATTTCTTTAGTTTAGGGTCTTGTAACTCAAACCTAATATTTTTTTATTTTAATGTATTTTATCTTATAACTTCTATATAATCATGAGATATGGTGCAGACATGCTGGGAATGACATAAAAAAATCAAAGGTGTTGGGTTCTACCATGGCATTGTAGAGGATCATAAGGATCAAAATTCTTTTTTTTTCAGAGTGATATGCTAGGTTGATGGCCATAGGTGCATATGCAGAAACCATGGGCATGTATGCATAGTTAAGAAAAGGTTCCTTGAATTCGAGTATCTTTTCCAAGGTCCGTGGAATATTTATGGTGAAAATATTGATGAGGTTTGAATAATAGGGATACCAAGACCGCCTAGATAGTTGGAGTATGGATGATGTAAATCATAACCCAAAAGTTTGAGTCCATGACTATGGGATGGTGTAGATGTACTGAGTATGTCCCTTGAAATTCAAAAATTACAGCTTCCATCATGGTGTTGCAAAGGATCACAGGGATTGAATCTCATTTCAGGAAAAGAGAAGATGTATTTAGATGTCATGTCAGGGCCCTTATGTGTCAGTAACATGACCCAGAAAAGATGATATCCACTTCTTTATGAGGGATATGGAAGACTTTTGAAGAATGATACGAGACAGTCATACAAGGAGTATTTCAAACATAATGTGATGTTGAGTGCTTCCATAATGATTACAATGCTCACGAGAATTAGAATGTCATTTTTCAGAGTGACACATTTGGTTGAAGTCCATAGGCACATATGCATGAGCTATGTGCATGTATGCATAGAAAAGAAAAGGGCCCTTTAATTCAGATATCCTTTCCAAGTGCTATGTAAGGTTATTATGATTTGAGACACACCAATTCATGAAATTTTGTTTGTGGAAGATGTAAAATACAAGGACAGTTTGAGTACCCTAAACCCTTATCTACCACCTAGAGAATATATTCTCATGGTGAGGAGATGTAAAACACATTACCCTAACTTTTTCTTGGACCAGTGGGTCCAGTGATAATAACTTGTCTTGTACTAGGGTTATAGACCATTGTAGATTTATTCCTTTTAGATTTATGTCCTAATATTTTCATAAACTCTGATAATGAGGAGTTTAGTAGGAGAATACTCAACTTTTTATCAGGTCTCCCTTTACAGGTTTTTGGCATGACTAGTTCTGTGTCACTTTTGTTAGTATTTTAAGGTCTTCTAATTTGTACCATTATGGAATAGATTTTAAGTTCATACATCTTTGACAAAATCACATACCTTTTTGAGTCTTGACTTGCATGGACCTAGTATGGATGATGTTACACAAGAGCCTAATTAGGATGCCCAAGGTCAAGATTACTCCAACATCTTTCTAAGAGAGGGGTGGAGATGTCGTAAATCACATATTGAGTTTCTTAGGTGATGGGTAATGATGTGGTAAAGTCATACAAGGAGTGTTTTAGACACACTGATGTGTTGAGTGCTTCCGCAATGATTTCAATGCTCAGGAGAATCAAAATGTCATTTTTCAAAGTGATACATTTGTTTGAAATCCATAGGTGCATATGCATGAGTTTTGGGCATGTATGCATAGTCAACAAAAGGGTCTATGAATCCAAATATCCTTTCCAAGGGAAATGGAAATTTATGGTAACCTAGAAGACTCAAAACATGAAGTGTGGTATATGGGTTTGAAGTGATCTTAATGGATAGTGGAAGCACCATGTACTCTGGTTGACTAAGGTAGGTCTCTTATGGCCCTTTGATAAAGAATGAAAAATCGGAGATGATCTGCACAGTTTATTATCATGTAGTGGGGATGTTTATCTCTATGCAATTTGGCATCATGCGGTAAGGTAATATTTCTATGCAGTTTAACGTCATGTGGTAAAGACTTATTTCTGTGTAGTTTATCATCGTGTGGTGAGGATTTATTTCAATGCAGTTTATTATCATGTGGTAAGAACGTATTTCCATTAAGTTTGTCATTGTGTGATAAGGATGTATTTGAACTGATGTGGATAAATGGGAATGTCATGTTTTGGAACAAGGATGGATAATGTTCATCACTATATATCTCATTGAAATGATAATCAAAACACATGTAGTTCTAGAATGTGAGGCAGTTTAATGTCTTGCGGTGAGGATGATGAAGCACAAATTAATGTCATGTTACAAGGACTTATGAGGACTATTAGGATCATGCAGTTCAGGATGCAAGATAAATGTACTAATATGGATATGTGAAGTGTGTTATCATGAAGAAACCATATGTGAATGAGGACCAAAGAGCTCTCATCCACACCATGTACCCTTCTAGGGAAACTCAGTCTGAGGGGACGAAAAAGGTTATACCCATGGCTGGGCCTGAGGGTGAAACATTTAGGCATCTCTACATATCACATGAGGATGAGAATCAATCCACACATAGTTCTTGGAGTTCCTTTCAATTTAACATCGTGTGGTATGGAAGAAAGTGAACTGCCATGAATTGACAGGGGCATTGTGGTTGGGCCTAAGAGTGGAGGTATGGGCATCACTACATATCTCACAAAGATGATAATCAAACCACACATAGTTCTTGGAGGCCCATGTAGTTTAAGGTCATGTGTTAATGGGCCATGGAATGCCTTTTATGATCTTTAATTTATGATTGTAATTGACCAATTATGCTCACTTATTCCTTTCTTGTGAGGGTAGGTCCTTGCTGTAATTCCTAAGCTAATGTGAGCTATGCTCAGTGTGAGAAACAAGGAATGACGTGGATCTTACTATAGTGTAGAGATAGAAAAGGGATATAACAAAGACATTTCATACCATGTAGTGTCTAGAACAAGACATATTATCAAGGAGTCCCTACGTATCCCATTGGAAGTGGGAATCAGTCCATGTGTATTTTTATAAGGACCATACAGTTTAACATCATGTGGTGAGGAAATGGTTGACTCGACATGAATTGAAAGGGGAATTGTGGATCTATGTTGTTTTATGTCATGTGGTAAGAAAATGGGATTTCCCATTGTTAATGGAAAATAATCCTATGTATGGGACCATATGTAAAGGTTCTAGAATCACTATGTATCTTGTGATGATAGGAACTGAGCCATACGTAGTTCTTGAGAGGTCGTTTAGTTTAAAGTCATGTAGCGCAGAAAGGTCCATGTACAGTTTAATGTCATGTGGTTAGGAATCACTTTCATAGTTTAATTTCATGTACTAAGGATGAGACACATCATGTATTTTAACGTCATGCGATGAGGACATTTGATGGAAATCTCACCGATATGGATTCCCTATTGCTGAAAGCTATGCAAAGTATTTCTTGAGAAATCTTGCATTGGTGGGTGGTGTGATACACTTCTCATCCATGGTGGCCAGTGAATAGGATACACTATGATAGAATTTATGTTTTTCATAAGGTAATTCTCATTTGGGTTCCAACATTGGGGGCTTCTACCCTGGTATCATTGGGGTTCTAAGGGCTAGTACCAGTTCTCCTTGGATAAATGAACGGAGGTGAACCTTTTAATTGAAGGCTCGTGCTATCTAGTTCTGGTGGACCTCAAGGATGTGAAGTGTGTGCAACCATTTCTCATCTAAAAATTCCAACTAATCCATATTCTTTTGTGACTATTCATCATATGGGAGTTGTTTGCAAATGCATATTCAAGGTAAGGGTAGTTTGACCTCTATGGGTAACACTAACTCAGTCTCATACACCTGTGAGTATGGAATTTCTTGCATAAGAGTACATGTGGTGGTATATTAGTCCCATAAAGCATATTTTATTTTGTTCATCTAGGAATTCTTATCCTTTTTCACCATCTTAAGGTGTATGTTTGACAGATTCTTATTGAAGGCCTCTATCTATCTATTTTCTGCTGCATGATAGTGGGATGAGTGATTGGACTCAATGTTATACTCATGGTAAATCTTCATAAACTCTTTGGAATAGAAGTTAGTGTCATTTTACATCAATATTGGGTGAGGGACTCCAAACCTAGGGATGATATGGTATTTCATGAAGTTGATGATATTATTCATCAACACTTCCTTTAGGGGTATCGCCTCAGCCCACTTGGAAAATAAGTCAGAAGCAATAAGGATGTACTTGATCTTCTTAGATGTGGTCAGGGGATATGACCCCACAATATCCATCCCCCAAATAGAAAATGTCTAGAATATTTAACTGTATTCAACAATTTTAGCATATGATTGATAAAATTTGCATGGATATAGCATGTGTGACATTTCCTAGGGAATTACACATAGTATTGTGTGATGGTTCACCAGTAATATTCAAACCTCTTGATTTGGTAGGTGATCATAGTTCCAAATTTATGTGCACTACAAGATTATGTGTGGAATTCCTCTATGACTAAAAAAACTTCTCCTTCTGCTATAAACTTGAGGATAACTCCATCACAACCATGCTTGTAGAGGATTTTCTAATCATTTAGGCCATCCTACAAAGTGAGGTTTGCTGCTTGGAACTGAATTTGTTCCCTTATGGAATGGTCTATTGGGAGGGTCATGTCCCAAAGATAGATAATTATAGGCTCCATCCATCCAAGGGTGGTCATTGGTTCATCTCACTCCAGGGTGGTGCTGACCTAGTTCATCTCTTCCATATCACATATGACAATCGATGACACCATTCATCGATGTGTAATACGGAAGGTGGATTCCTCTTAATCAGGTGTATCCAGGGCAACAACTGCATTAGCCAATGCGTTGGCACGAGCATTCTGTGATCGTGGAATATAATTTAGTGTGGCCTCAAAGGGGGAATTCTTCCCTCAATCCCCTGACATAGCTAGTGAGAGGGGCCAGTTTCTAATTTTTTATATCATATTGACCATTGACCAGCTTTATCACTAGTTTTGAGTCCCATTTTACATTTAGATAGTCTATGTGTGGCTGTAGGGATAGTTCCAATCCAGTGATGAAGGATTGGTACTCAGCCTCATTTTTTCCAGCCTTTGGATAGTAGGAAAGAGTATGAGAGAATTTCTTTTTTCTGGGGAGACAAATACAATCCTTAGAACAACCCAAATGATCTTCAGTTTTTACATTATGGTGATTAAGGGACACTGTGAGGTTCCAAAAAAATATATATCCCATGTTCAAGGAGTTTCATGGGCATAGAAGACCTCTTCATCAGGGTGCTCAGTGTCTTCTAGTGTATTTTCTGGGGCAAGATGTGCTGCAAGGAAATCAGCCAAGGCTTTCCCTTTCATAGACTTATGTGATATTAACTAAATTTTATATTTTTGCAGAATTATCTCCCCTCAATACAAGAATCCAGTCAACATGGGGAAACCAAGGATGTACTCGATAAAATTAATATGAGAGATGAGGTGGACTTTGTGGTGCCGAAAGTAATGCCTCAGCTTTTTCACTGTGAAGATGAGTGTGAGGCAGTTCTTTTCAACATCATAATATCATGTATCAATACCTAGTATGGTCAGGATGAGATAATATATACTATTCATACTTCTCGTATAATTATTTTGTGCAAGGAGGGAACCTAATGAGCATTCCATGGTAGCCACATATAAGATGAGTGGCATCCCTTTCACCAAAGGCATCAAAACCGGTTGGTGTAGAAAGTACCACTTGAGACTTTCCAATGATTTATTACATTCATCATCCCATTGGTAGGTGAATCCCTTCTTAATTAGCCTCATGAAGGGGAGATATTTTCAAGCCAAGTTGGTTATGAATCACCGAATGTAGGTGAGGTTCCCTTAGAGTCCCCTTTGTTCTTTCAGATTTCTAGGGGGCGATATTTCTAGATTAACACTAGTCTTCTATGGGTCTACCTCAATGTCACAGTGGCTTACCATAAAGAAGAGGAACATTCCTGATGTCACCTTAAAATCACTCTTTAGTGGATTCATCTTTAGGCTATATTGTCACAACTTTTAAAATATTTCTCGGAGGTCCGTGAAGTGATCACATTGATGTCAGGATTTAATGACAAGATCGTTGACATAAGACTCATCTATCATTCCTAAGAATGGATTAAAGAAGCAATGAATGGCACACTGATATATGGAACCTTCAATATTTAATCCAAATAGAATGATATGATATTAGAAGATCCCTTGAGGTGCTCTGAAGGTAGTTACTTCTTCATCCCCAGGGGACATCTTGATTTGATTGTACCCTGAGTATCCATCCATGAAGGAAAGGGCCTAGAAGCTAGCAGTTACATCGATCAGATGTTCTATTATATATAATATGAAATCATCCTTCAAGAAATGTTTATTAATGTCTATGAAATCTATTGAGACCCTAATCCACCCATTCTTATTATTGAGGAGGATGATATTGGAAAGCCATCTTGAGTACTTCACTTCCTGGAAAAAAATTGTCTTTGATCAATTTGTCAACTTCTACCTCTGTATTTGTAGCCTAAGAGGGGTGAATCCTCCTAGCTTCCTGATTGAAGCCTCAATGCTCATTGGTTATCTTGAGATAGTTCATAGCCACATGTGGATTCAATTTGGGAATTTTTGTATAATTCAAGGTAAACACATGTGAGTGCTACTTTAGAAATACAATGTAAATCTCTTATTCTTTAGGGAGAATCACATCACTAATTAGAGTAGGTAATGGGTCATCTTTTATCCCCAGGTCTAACTACCTAAACTCATATATGGTGGTAGAACCACCTTCCTCGAATGCTGGAGGAGAGTTCTAAATATCTTCTTCATCTTCTTCGATTTTGCAGTCTGTGGAGAAGTCTTCAGGTGAGGATGGAAACCTGGTAACCACTTCATCACTATTAGGGTGAGGGAGGCCATAAGAAGAAATTTCATCATCCATTTCTATTTGAGTCACTGTAGAGAGAACCTATAATTGATTTTCGCTGAGGATATAAGAGGATTGGACCTATGGAATCGAATCTTCTATTTCGACCATGTTTATAGGGAGGACATAATCATCATTGAGCATGCTCCATGGATTTTTAGGGGCATTCCCTAAGACATTGAGAGTTGTCCCCTATATATCATCATCTATCGTTGGTTGTATAACTCCCTTATTATAGAATTCTACTTTTGTATATATAGACCGGCAAGCCTCGAAGGGGGATCTGTCACTATGTAGTATGTTAACCTTTCCATTGATGGGGTACTTCAGACATTGATGGGGTGTTGATGGTACCACCAGGTGGCTATCAAACCAAGGCCTCCCAAGTAGGACATTAAATGTGGTGTCTTTTTATATAACCATGAAATCGACATCACATGTGAGCTACCTAAATTGAGTCTCAAGCTTGATCTTCCTGAGGGGCCTTTAATCACCCTTATCATACCCCTAGATGGTCAACTTTGTAGTGGATAAGTCCCCTTCACCATACCCCAAATGTTAAAGAGTTCGGGGTGGGATGAGATTGATCTGAAATCTATTTTAGATCAGAACACTTTGGACGTTGATGTTACTGAGTTTTCTCAAGACATACAATGGTCTGATGTTCCCTTGGATGGTCTCCTCTTAGTCTTGATTATTGAACAAGATGGTGACATGACATCCTAAGGACATAGTCTCTACTCGATAGACCTCGGCTGCAGTGAATTCTGTCTCAAATTACTATGGGATACCGAGGGAATAAAAAAGTTCCTCCATGAGTTCTTTTGAAAGACAAAGTGCATACAGAATAGATAACTTGGTTGGTACTGCAACAAGATTTTTTAGAACATCAAACTTTTACCCCATAGGTCAGCACTTCCTGATATGGGGCAGCTATTGGGCATGCGGATCAGGGGATGGAGATTGCGGTTCAGGAGCTGAAGTATCTAAGGATGATGGTACCAGATCTTGTACAGAGGTTGAAGGGGTATCTACTGCCAGTGAAATAGGTCGCATCGGCCTTCCCCTTTTCCTGGGTTGATCAGATTAAACCCATGCTAAGTGTTCATGAAAGATAATCGGAAGCAGGTAACTGCTGGAGGGATCTAAGGAACTTCCTTTCCTCCTTTTAGCCTACTAAATTGAATTACCATGATTCTTGGTTGCATATATATCCTTTATGAGGATATGACTGGGGTATTGAGTTCGAACATGTCTATGATTTCCCTTGTATCCTCAATTCTTATGCATACGGCCCCACGTTCTTTGGTTATATGCAGGAAAACCATATTCAAGGGCATACTCATTGTTATAGAATTGTTTTTTTCAAGTTTATTGTGTTTAAATAACCAAAGATGAATTATTTGTCTGATGAGGATTCCATTTTTAGGGGTAGTTCCCATGTTGCAGATGTTGGAGGGAAGAAATCTGTAAGAGTTGGTCTTTCTTTGGAGTAGAATATGACTCTTCCTACTCTACCTCTTCTTAATTATGATGGTCATTCTCACCCTTAGGAGGAACATTTGATGTCTCCCTCTTGGGTTGTAGAGCTACTGTGAGTTTTTGAAACTGTTATTTTAGAGCTCTATAAAATCTATCAACTATTTTATAATTCATCCATTTATCAAACTTTTGCATTTTCTTGGCCAAAACTTTCTGCCAACCTGTCTCTTCTTCTAACCTAATGACGGTTATGCAAGCCACCTACTCCAATTTTTTTTGAGAATCATCTGTATGGAGTTGAACATGCCTTGAAGGATATCATTGAAAATAAAGAAATTCTGGATATTAGGACCCAACCTTATATGGAAAGGGTAGTAATCGAGAAATTTGATGAGGTTTACTTCATTAGGCCTCTTGGGATATAGAGGAATGAGGAGGTTATTATTCATGGCTAGCATGAAATATCTCGGGACTTGTTCATTTTACAAGGAGTATACTTTGTTCATACATTCCCCAAATATCATGCAACCCTAATTTCATATTACTTCTATTAAAGGGAGATTATGTGTTTTCTTCCCCTCGAAAGGAGATGTTAGGCGGTTCAGATCTTTTTTGGGTGCTTGGATGGGCACCGATGTGTGCTTGAGAGCGACAGTTGTAGCTCTTGCTCCACCTGGCTTTTTCTCCTATGATGAGGGCATGAGTCGAGAGTTAGATCGAGTATACTGAATGGAATTTTTGAGACATTTCTTTGTTTTAGTGAACTCTCAGAACTTTCCTAGATATTTTATGCGTATTAGGGGAGTCCACAACTCATCCTTGATATTTTCAACATAGAGTTCTAGCAGTTGTTCCTGCGAGAGGGGGATGCTGGGAAAATAGGTCAAACTATTCCATTTTGCTATGAAATCAGAAAAACTATCATTCTTGTGCTTATTAAAAAAAATTAGATTGATAATTTTTGTATTCCTCAGTTTTGAACAGAACTGATAGTGGAACTAACGATGAAGTTCTTCCCATACTGTAACAAATCCTGCTGGTAGGCTATTGTACAAAACAAAGGTCAGCCCTATCAGATTCTGTATGAAACACCTCATTTTTTTTTTGCCTCATATTGATCTCAAGGGACCATCATCATCCCACATTAGCATACAAAGTGTGTGTGATAATATTTAGGGTCACCTTCACCATTAAAGGTAGAAGAGGTAGTGGTTTCAAAGTTGGGTGGAGGTGGAGTATCATCCACCCATTTAGGATATGGGTTATTTTTCAGGCTGCACAGGTGCATGTCACCCCTCCAAGGCTTCTATTAGATTATCCTGGGATCCAATGGTAGTAAGTAGATCTAAGGGAAATTTTTTCTGAGTCGCTTCCCATGCACATAGAGCTGGTGGGGGCCGATGAGGTGGTCCCACTTTCATCTCCCACTAATATTTGATTTCTCCTATGACTGAAGGATTATCCAAGTGAGGGAGAGGATTTCACCTCCACGAAGGGAAGTCTCAATCATTTTCAGCTTCCTCATTTATATAGACTAGTTTTCTATATCCAGATCCAATCGATGATTAGATACTGCTCTTGTTAGTGGATCGTCCAATGGAAGGAGAATATTCATCTCTGGGTGGAGACGATACCCAATGGGGATGTTTCCTATAGTTATCTCCTTATTGAGTTGTTGGAGAACTCATATTTCACTCTCATGTCATGAAAACTATTCTTCTATGGGTGGAAAATGAGATGTAGTTGTGTATTAACCTTTATATTTTCCAATATTCCCCCGAGGAGGTGGAAACTCATTATTTGGAGGTTCCAAATTTTGAAGCCTTATTTGGTTTTGGGTGCGCACAACCTCATTTGGTGCATCCATATCACCCTCCTCCTAGGGTATGTTTTCCATGTTGCATCCCTCTGCCTGGATCTTGATCAATTTCATCCATGTTAATAGTGATGACATTCACAAAGGCATATTAGGTAATGGTGGTCATTCCATTGCTTTCCATGCAACAATATAATCCTGCATGGCTTCCATCAAGGTTGTTATTTGAACCTTTGGCCTTATTGGGCCATTTTGGATTGAGACCCTAGCGGGGTCTGATTTCCTTTGTTGTATGATCTTCTCCTCTCAATTTATGAACATTGAACTTAAGGGAGTTTCCAATCGTGATTATCGAGAAATACCTAACCAACATAGGTTTGTATTGTGGTGGGAAGAAATGGAGGGATGCTGATAGTTGATTCCTTCCTCCAAACCTAGAGAATATTTATTCCCTATATGATGTTGATGATGATGAAAATTCCCCCATCCTTGTGGGGTGGGGGTCATTTGGGGCCATCATTGGTATTGATTGGTCCTATGGTCAAGGATCTAAGGACTCCGGTTGGGGAGTTGATAATTCATGGGACAAACATGAAGATATAAATTCCCCCATCTTAGTGGTATGGGGATTCTCTAGAATCACAGTAAATGTCTCTAGGGTCCTTTAAAGGGAAAATAATCTTAGTGATGGTGATTGAGATATAAATTCCTCTAGCCTAGCGGGTTGGGGTTCACCTGCGGCTATCGAAGGTATGTCCTGAATCCTATCGGGAATTGATGACCTGGGGGTGGAGGCAGCGGTAGATATTCTCCTAGACCAGGGGGATGAGTCCTCTCTTGGATGGATACTATGGAAGCTACTATTGTGATCTCTATGATGTGGTTTAGTTGTGCTCATGTGGGAGTTAGGTGAGATGGCATCCCATTACAAGGATCGTTCCTTGCGGGAAGTTTTCCGGGTGATCGCAACTTTGATACCTATGTTTAGAATGTCCTCTTATTATCATGAGGGGCCTAGTTTGAAGTCCTATTGGATATCCTCCATTTATGAATGTGGTGTCTGGGCTTTGTTGGAGTGGGTTCATTATGTTGTAGTGACCAACTAGCCCAAGCATTACCTAGTCCCCTAATTTCTCCAAAGGCTACAACATTGCAAGACACCATATCTGAGGGTCTATTCTATTTCAGGGGAGTGGAAAATTGTAATGATACACACTTTACACATTTTTAAATTATTATACCTGATATGGATTCATAGATTAGCTACTAAAGAGTCTTGATGAAATGGTATTAAGCATGTTGCAGCTTTGCCCTGTGCTTTTCTGATTTTGGATCCCAAACCATGGAGATAGTAGCTAAATTGGGCTAGAAATAGAGCATCTTGATTGTCTGAGGGTGAAACTCATATCCTTGATAAGGGAGATATTGATCCTTCAGTCACTAATGATTATCCCACATATTCTTGCATAGATAAGAAATTCACTCCTTTTATATCTCGTCTGGGATCTCATTGATGGAATTAGCAAGGGGCCATAACATGATGGGGAGGTTGTTTCTGGATAAATCTCTCTATATATTAATGTCGACCTCCTCCTCATCAAAATTACATGAATCCATCTGGTCATAACGTATACTATTTCTCTTATGGTCTTCTACTGATGCGAGTGGAGTGTTTCTATAAATTTATGGGAAACCATATATAGTTGATCCCAGTGTTTCTATAACATCTCTATACAAAGGCGTCAGGGTTTGGTTCACCTCAATATACATAAGTGTCTATACAAAGGGAGGATTTCCTTTCCCGAGGGATATATCTCTATGGGGAGGTTGACCTTAGTGTATTTCTAGAGTAGAGTCCCTACGATCCCTCTCCACACTACCACGAGGAGGACTGTCATGGTAATGAATGTCTTCTTCTCCACATTGGTAAAATAGTTGACAAACCATTATGGTATTGAGAATGTGTCTCTAAAAAAATCAAGGACATTGGAATTGAGTATATTAGGAATATGAGCCATGTTTTTCATCATGGTTGGAATATTCCAACTTGCCTTTTCTGATCATGCAGGGATGTGAGCATGTTGTGTGATTGTTGTCAGAACATTCATATAATTGTTTGGTGTTGTGAGAGTATGATCCCACTACTAAGAAGATGTAGAGATATTTCGATAATCCGTATCCATGATGATAGGGATATAAGTATGTCCCAAGGCATGTTCCATTCTCACTTGGTGAGCCTCAGTCAAGATAGGAGTATGAGCCTAATCTTGATCCATCATAATATGCCGCTAGTCTTTCTTGGTTGGAATATGATCCCACCCCAAGTCATGTGCCGCTCTCACATAGTTGGCCCTTGTAACACCACGATTTTATGAGATATATTCTTTTTAATTTCTTTGATGTATTGTGTTATACTCTCCACTAATATTATCTTGCATTAAAAACAACACCGTATTATCTTGCAGTATACGCAACATAATACTTGGCTTGTGTTACACACAATTTCAAGTTCATTTGATAGAATTTATTTCAAAAAACCCTGAGTATAGATTGTGTTAAATGTATAAAAGAACTATGTTTGGATTATGTTATATGCTGCACCAAAGGAAGCTTGTAATACACGCAACACTTACTTTTCTTGTGTTATATGCAAGAGCGACCTAACTCGATAGCTTATGTTGTACGCAATACAGAGTTTCACTAAATAACAATATATTATTAAAATAGTATTATTTAATGGGATATAAACTACACTTTATGAATATTAGTAACCACATTTTAAATATTATATAAAATTAAAATTTATCTTATGTATTTTCTAGATGTGATATAATAACAAATTAATTTTTTCAAATAAAAGAAGTATTTTTTTTAAAAATGCAGTTTTGCCGCCTTTTGATGGCGTACCCATTTAAAATCTTTTTCTTACACTTTTATATATTATATTTGGAAAAATAAACTTCTTATTTAAAAGCATAACATAAAAATTTACTTTGGTTGAATTTTTGGTATTTTTTTGAAAAAATTTATATTTTAATGAATAGTGAAAAATACTGCATTTTAATTCAAAACTGTCTTTTCGTCTAATTTATTTATATATTTAGATTATATTTTTTTAATTGGTTTTTAATTTTAATTGTGTTGTTTTTTATAATTTAATACAATTTTTTTCATTGGATTTAATTTCACATTTAAATTGGACATAAACACATGTCAATCTTTTGATAGGTTTTACTTCTTAAAAACCCGCTTTCTGGTTTCGACAACAGGAATTAATTTTAAATTAATTACTAAAACTTTTGTGTTTTGAATTTTGAAAAATGGATTCCATATTTGGAATAATGGGTTCCAAATTATGTTAATATGTTACTTTTATTCTTTGGATAATATGAATATTAAATGCAGTAATTTTTATTTACCACGGTTAAAGGTAAATCGAGAAAATTAGGGTACGAAACATTATGATAAAGATACTAAAATTACCCTAAAAATTTTAAAAATCATATTGGATGAATTAAATTCTAAAAATATCACCTAATGGTTGGAATGGATTCATTTAATTGACTTTTTTCCGTGAAAGTGATGAAATTATAATTAAAACAAAAGAAAGTGACAACATGTCACTCTCATATATCTTATAAGTATAATAATTTTAATGTAGTGATAAACTTAATAAAACATAGAAAATAAATATTCTATAGAAAAATAATTAAATTATCTATATCATGTGAATTTATTTATAATTTTTAGAGACTATATAATTACAATTAATGATGAAAAAATTGTGATGTAGAAGTTATTTTATTGATAGAAATATAAAATGGATGGTTTTAAAAATATTAAAATAAATATCATATGAACCAATTAATGTGCTCCAAAAAATTTCTAGACTAATATTATATGTTATGAGTGTATTACATATATGTTTTTGAATTTATCTGTTGTGTGATTGTTTTTTAAAGTCACATAAATGAATAGTGTCAAAATTGATACTATTGATATTTTATAAAAAAACATATTATTAAATTATTTAAAAATCACAAAAATACTTAAAAATTAAAAAGTGAAAATTTTATACTATAAAATTTCATAAAGTATCTAATTATAGATAATTTAAAACACATAATTAAATATTTATAACCATTTAATATTTATAATATTATTACCACAAATAAAATTAAATAGATTAAATAAGGATAAATCAAAATGATAAGGTTTAAAATAAACTCAAAACATGTATATTTTTTTTTTTTTGATATTATTTATGCCCATAATCATGTTATATTCTAAATAAATGAGTTTGGGAGCATTATAAACCTAAAATGAATTTATAATAATTTAATATTTCAAGACATTCCATAGGTGCCCCACTTTATTATAAAAGGGAACCTCTCCTTCTCTTTTAATCGCACATCCAAATTCATTTGGCTCAGCCAATCCCTTCCCAAATCTTCTCAAATTTTAACTCACTTCATAGTATAGGCAACCCTTTGGAAATAAATTCATCTTAAGGAGTCCTTTTGTACATACAAAAGTAGATACCCAAAAAAGATGTAATTGTTTTATCACCTCTTTAAAAATTATTTTATTCTTCTACTTCCTCTTCTTATGTTGTTTCCATATTAAATTAATAAATAAATTATCTTCTACATGATGATATTTTATTATAATTATGGGATAACCTTATACCTACTTTTATCCATCTTATGAATAATAATATCACCACGCGTGCGTACGTACGGTTTACCATCTGTACGTTGTGGTGTAATTGTTGTTCAACAATACTTAATTTGGATGGGTATATTGATGAGTATAATGGATTTAAATAATTATTATAACATAATATTTATTCTTTAAAATTCATATATCATCCAATTACATACTATTTAACCATCAATGGAATGATATTTTCGCTCGTACGTACGTACGACTTACCATCTCCACGACGCGATGAGATTCATTCTCCACGTTAACCATTCAAAAATGATTATAAAGTATATATAATAAATATGCATGAAATATATTAAATAATAATGATACTAAATATATATGTGTGTGTGTGTGTATTTGTATATGTCATTTACTTTCTTCCATTCAATTCAATAAGGAAATGGAAATAGCGTTCATTCATACGTATGACCTACTATCTCAATGAACAGTGTATTCTATTTCATTTATATATCTATTATATATATTTCTATACTAAATATTTATTATATATAAATCATTTTTTATATTATGTAAGTAACTAAATCACTATCTAAGTAATAAGATCAAGAATAACAAGTCAAAACATGTACGATAAATAAAACGATTATTACCCAAAACGTTTCCTTAACCTGGAATTGTTAAATAAACGGGTAATATAAAGCCATAAGTGAATAATATATGATATATGAGATATTATTATGGTTATTTTAAAAGTTAATAATATGTTTAAACCCACTACACAAGAGTTTCAGACACATACGGAAGAAATCAGACCTAAGGTAAGGGATAATTTTTCAATCACATTTTTATCTGAGATTCTTTATACATAAGTATTTACTGGTGGTGTATTTATCATCCATGTCCATGTTTTCTAAAAAAAATTCATAAAATTTTTTCTATTTTTTAAACTATGTTTAAATTAATTTTTATCCATTTTTGAATTTTACTACATGGTTTGGAAGGAATCTTTCTTTTGTTTACCATAGAAGGCACTTTTTGACTTTTTTGACAAGAGTATGAGGAGAATGTTTTTTTAACTTATACGGTATGAATAGATTTTTATGGTTTCATGATGCATTATTTCCATGAATCTTACTTCACAATATTTCAAGTGTATTTTCAATTAAATTATTTTATTTCAAAAAAGTCGTTGCATTTTGAGAAAAGAAAATGTTTTTGAAGAAGAAATTATACTTTTTTCGAGAATTAATTTCAACTATTTTATCAAAATTATTATCCTTATAAGATGATTATATTTAAATAAGGTTATGTTTCTATCCCTATTATTAATATGATTTTATTGTGCTAATTATGGAATGATATTTTAGATGGATTATGTTATGATGGAATGATGTTTAAGAAACCCATTTTATTTCTTAGGTTATGCGATGATGATTGATTTATGTTTTTTTGTCACATGTAAAGATAATTTCATTATGAGATGAGAGGAGAATATATATCCCTCAAATGCATTGGGTAAAGATTTGCATCTCATGAGATAGACATGAATGGAATGGAATGTAAATCTGGATTAGTAATACAGGGTTGGAACTTCAAGTAAATCTAGTTCAATAATACATGGATGGAATAACAATTAAACTCGGTACAGTAATGGGCTTTATATACTATGATGGTATTGGCATCATTTCTTAGGCTACTATTGATATCATATTATGTGCATATTTGTTTTCCACAATTCAATGTTTTATTCCCATGTTATTTTATCATGGTTAATGTTCCTTTATTATCTATGCCTTACGTACTGCCAAGATTTATTTCATAACTCAATATTTTGATATTGAAAAGTTATATTCATGTTTTTAAATTCATATTTTTATATTTTGTATGATTTTTTCCATGCTTACCATTACTGGGAATTTGAGCTCACCCTTTTAATATTTTTTCTTTTCCCCATAATATAAAGAAATGTTTTAGGTAGGAAAAATAATGGGGAAGATCTTTATTGGAGATGTTGATGATCTTTCACCAAAATAAAAGAATGTGTTCTGAGTTTCCAAAGATGCTAAACTAATATGGTATTGGGGAATATATTTTTGTAATGTATTAAGTATTCCACAAAAGAAATGTAATGTCCAGGTACTTTAAGCTTGGGTCATTATAGTTGGAATCAGAGTAAAGGTTTAGTCAACCTTTGGAAACTAAGATGTAAAAAATTTAGTGAGATCCCTGGATATATTTCTAAAGATGTGTCTAGAGATTTCCAAAGGATAATTCAAGTCAAGGTTATAATCCTAGAGTTTTTTTGATAATCATTAATAACCTAGGATTAAACCTAATATATCATAGATTGAAATATTATAAACAATTTACCTTACTTATGTATTTTTAATCTAGAATATGTATTTCTCACACTTTTCTTTATCATCTTAGTCAATAGCCATAACTACATAGAACATGATTAAACATTGAATGTTTTATATGTGAAAAGTATTGGAATTATGAAGATCTATTTCCTAAGTGGAAATATCATGAAGAGAATCATGATTATGGTATGAGTATTGGTCATACTGTTAAAGATAAAGAGATTGTAAACAACATGTGAAAGGTATGTGATGTTTTTTCAGTATTTTTTTACATTTAACCTAAGAATATTGAGTTTGATAAACCTTAAGACATGATTTATATTTTAGGAAATATGAAGATGATGGATCCTGAGTAATGGTTTAAGAATAAAGTTGGATGATTAAGGTGTATCGGTTTTGGAATTAAAAGATTAGGTTGTATAAATCATTAAATATATAAGTGTTTTCAGTATAAGTTTTTCATTTTGTACTGGAAAGGATATGTTGAATAGTTCTAAGGAGCCAAAAAGATAATTTAAGGGTAAGGTGATATTATTGGAGAACACATGATTAAGGGAAAGATAACACTTAATATATCCCATATTTTTAGATAATGATGTTTGGATAAAGATATGTTGGATTTGAATAAGTAAATTAGATGATTCTAGTTTATTGGGAGCTAATAATAGAGTTATTGACAAGTGGGTTATGCTATCATGGATGAAGCATACAACTTTTTGGGACTTAAGAAATATATCCAATAAATTTTGGAATAAAGAAACATGCATGTTTTCAATAAGGATATATGGTAATTTAGGTTATTACCATGTCTCAAGAGAATACATGATGAAGGTGTTCACATTTTTTGAATGTGACTGACCAAAGATATCTTATGATATATGGGGGATAAAATAAGGTATTCACATGATTATTGTATGACCTTTCTTGTAATTGTTTTTTTTTACTGTGAGTTTAGACATAAGTATTTTAGATAAGCCTATAAGTTGTAATGGATTAAGTTGGACATAAGATAGTATTTTTTATGGATAAAATCTTTTTTTCATATTATTTTTGCAATTTTATAATAGTATAGTTTTAGAAAAAGGAAAACCCATAGGATGGGTGACAACACGTCGTGTTGGACAAGGCTGCGGGAATCAAGCCCACAACCAAAGTGCAACATGACTTTATTGCCTACCACTAACCTACAAGAAGTCCCTGGTTAGTATAAATTAGTTTTATTTTATTTAATTGGTATGGTAGATGAAGTATATGTCCATTTTTGGAATCATATATAATTGATCTCACCATAGACGGACTTATGTATATTTGATAAATTATTCTAACCTTTTTTTATAAAGAAAGATAGAATGAACTATAATTATATTTATGGATCTAATGATCTAATAACACATTAGGAATGAAAAATTCAACTTCATTTCTTTGAATAAGAGATGAAGTGGAAATTTTTCAAAGCATGACCAATGATGAGATTGTACTGAAATCAAGTAAGTATTTATTATCATGTTCTTAAACTTTAGGAAAATTATTTTGTAAACCAAAAATTTTATCCTAGTACCTTCTTATTAAATGAATTATATGGTCCCTAAAATCATTGTAGATTTATGGATTTTGGTTGTTAACTTTCTCCAAACCTTGTTCTCTATCACTATCCATCAAAACATGATGGTAATATTTTTTCCTTCCATATCCACTTTTTCACTTCCCACCTATGTTCTCCTTTGTGGAAACCCAATGATGAGTTACTTTGGGTAACTGTTATGTTTCTAACTTTCCTTTTTAAGAGGAAATTTTAGTATTCCCTTTTACAATGTGGGTTTCCATAAAATAAACTTTCAAGTAGTAAACATTTTATCACCCCGATGAATTTTGAAGGGGAAATTCATTTTAAGGGGGTACAATGTAACACTCCAAGATTTAAGGAATATATTCTTTTTAATTTCTTTGATGTCTTGTGTTTCACACTACACCAAGATTATCTTGTACTATATGAAACACCATATTAGCTTGTAGTATACGCAACACTATACTTTTCTTGTGTTACAAACAATTTCAACTTTGTTTGATACAATTCATTTCATGCAACACTAAGTATAGATTTTGTTCAATGTATAAAATAACTATGTTTGTATTATGTTATACGAAACACTAAAGGACACTTTCACTACACATAGCACTAACTCGGCTAGCATTACATGCAAGAACGACCTTCCTCGATAGCTTGCGTTGTACGCAATACCGAGTTTTACTAAACAACGATATATTATTAAAATATTATTATTTAATGGGATATAAACTATTCATTATGAATAGTATTAAGTATTAACCATATTTTTATTTTTATATAATATTAACATTTATCTAATTTGTTTTCTAGATGTGATATAAGAATAAATTCATTTTTTTTGATAAAAGAAGTATTTTTTTTAAATGCAGTTTTGCTGCCTTTTGATGGACCACCCATTTCAAATCTAGTTTTTAACACTTTTATATATTATATTAGACAAAATAAACGTCTTTTTTATAATCAGGACAACAAATTTACTTAGGTTAGATTTTGGTATTTTTCTAATAAAATTCTTATTTTAATGAATAGTAAAAAATAAGGCATTTTAATTCAAAATTTTCTTTTCCCCTAATTTATTTATATAGTTAGATTATATTTTTTTAGTTGGTTTTAAATTGTAATTGTATTATTTTTTATCATTTAATCCAATTTTTGGTTATTGAATGTAATTTTAAATTTAAATTGGATATAAAAACATATCAATCTTTTGATAGGTTTTACTTCTTAGAAACCTCCTTTTTGGTTTTGACAACAGTAATTAATTTTAAATTAATTACTACAACTTTTGAGTTTTAAATTTTAAAAAATGCATCCCATATTTGGAATTAGTGGGTCCAAATTATGTTAATAGGTTAATTTTATTTTTTTGATATTATGAATAGTAACTATATTAATTTTTATTTACCATAATTAAAGATAAATCAGGTAAAATAATGTAAGAAACAATATGATAAAAATTAGAGCAATATCACCTAAGGGTTATAATTGATTAATTTAATTGACTTTTTTCCATGAAAGGGATGTAATTATAATTAAAACAAAATAAAGTGACAACATGTCACTCTCATATATCTTATAAGTATAATAATTTTAATGTAGTGGTAAACATTATAAAACATAGAAAATAAATATTCTATAGAAATATAATTAAAATATCTATATCATTTAAATTTATTTAGAATTTTAGAGACTAGATAATTACCATCAATGATGACACAATAGTTATGTAGAAATTAATTTATTTTTAGAAATATCGAATAAATGGTTTCAAAAATATTAAAATAAATATCATATGAACTAATTAATGTGATCCAAAAACGTTATATGTTAATATGAAATTTTAGGAGTGTATTATTTTTTTTTAATTTATCTTCGGTGTGTATTTTTTTTGAAGTCAAATAAATTCATAGTGTCAAAATTGACACTATTGATATTTTATAAAAATAACATATTATTAAATTATCTAAAAACAAAAAAAAAAAATTTAAAAATTATAAATTTAATATTATATGGTATAAAATTTCATAAAGTATCAAATTATGGAAAATTTACCATCAATAAGTAAATATTTATTACAATTTAATATTTAGAATATTATTACCACATATAAAATTAAATAGATTAAATAAGGATAAATCAAACTGGTAAGGTTTAAAATAAAATAAAAACATGTATACATTTTATTGGATTAGGGTATTTAAAACAATACTCATATTATCTTCAAAATAATTATTTTGAGAGCATTATAAATCAAAATTGAATTTATAATAAATTAATATTTCAATACTTTCCAAAGGTGCCTTGCCTCTTATAAAAGGGAACCACCCCTTCTCTTTTAATCCC
The DNA here is from genome assembly GCA_963277665.1 of Viscum album. Classification (NCBI taxonomy): domain Eukaryota; kingdom Viridiplantae; phylum Streptophyta; class Magnoliopsida; order Santalales; family Viscaceae; genus Viscum; species Viscum album. The sequence goes on from OY728158.1 coordinate 399,410,380, forward strand.
ACCTCCAAAGACCATTGGCTCGTCCAAACCCTACCAAAATCTCCTCCCAACTTACCTCTCTTCATCATAGAGGCCACCCTTTGGGTAGAAATCCATCTTAAGGATTCCTTTTGTGCATACCAAAAGGTGATACCCGAAAAAGAGGTAATTGTTTTATCACCTATTTCAAAATTCTTTTCTTATTCTACTTCCTCTTCTTGCATTTTTTCATACAAAAGTACTAACTATAGTATCTTGTACATGCGTATATGTTATTATAATTTTGTGACAACCTTATACCTCTTTTTATCCATCCTATGAATAACAATATCACCATGTGTGTGTACGTACAGCATGTCGTCTCCACGCCATGGTGTAATTGTTATTCAACAATAATTAATTTGTATGGGTATATTGATGAGTATAATAGATGTAAATAAATAATATAACATAATAATTATTCTGTAAAATTCATATACCATCCAATTCCATACTATTTAACCATCACGAGAATGATATCATCGCTCGTGCGTACGTACGACTTACCATCTCCACAACACAATGAGATTCATTCTACACGTTAACCATTCAAGAATGATTATAAAGTATATAAAATAAATAATCATTAAATGTATGAAATAATAATTCTACTAGATTTATATATTTTTTATTTATTTCTTCCATTCAATTCATTAAGGAAACACAAACAGTGTTCATGCGTACGTACGGCCTACCGTCTCCATGAATAGTGTACTCCATTTCAACTATATATCTATTATATATATTTCTATACTTAATATTTATTATATATAAATCATTTTTTACATTCTGAAAGTAATTAAATCCCGATCTCTGAAACAATATCAAGAATAACATGTCAAAACACGTATGATAAATAAAATGATTATTACCCAAAACATTGCTTTAACATGGAATTGATAAATAAATGGGTAATATAAAGTCATAAGTGAATCATATATTATATCATAGATATTATTATGGTTCTTTTACAAGTTAATAATATTTTTAAACCCACTATATAGGATTTCCAGACACATACAGAAGAAATTGGACCTAAGATAAGGGATAATTTTGCAATCTCATTTTTATCTGAGATTGTTTATACGTAAATATTTACTGGTGTTATATTTATCATCCATTTCCATGTTTTCTAAAAATGTTTTTATAAAGTGTTTGATATTATTCTATATATTTTTAAAGTCTTTTTTACAAATTTTTACTACATGGTTTGGAATGAATCTTTCTTTTGTTTACCATACGAGGCACGTTTTGACTTTTTTGACAAGAGTTTGAGGATAATGTTTTTTTTACTTATACGACATGAATGGAATTTTATGGATTCATGATGCCTTATTTCCATGAAACATCCTTCACAAGATTTCAACTTTATTTTCAATTAAATTCTTTTCTTTTAAAAATTGTGCAGTATTTTGAGAAAAGAAAACATTTTTGAAGAAGAAATGATACTTTCCTCAAGAATTAAACTCAAGTGTTTTATCAAAATTATTTTCCATCTAAGATGATTCTCTTTAAATAGGGTTTTGTTTTTATACCTATTATTACTATGATTTTATTGTGTTAATTATGTAATGATATTTTATATGGATTATGTTATGATGGAATGATGTTTAAGAAACCCATTTTATTTCTTGGGTTATGCTATGATGAATGATTTATGTTTTTGTGGTACATGTAAGAATGATTTTATTATGATATTGGTAGGACCTATATCTCCCTATAATGCATTGGGTAAATTTTTATATATCATTAGATAAACATGACTGGAACAACAAGAAAATTTGGTTCAATAATATAGGTCTTGAACAACAAGTAAATCCAGTTCAGTAATACATGGTTGGAATGACATGTAAACCCAGTTCAGTAATAGACTTTGTCCACTATCATGGTCTTGGAATCATTACCTTGGATCTTATGGAAATCATATTATGTGATTATTTATTTTTCATAATTCTATGTTTTATTCCCATGCTATTTTATTATGGTTAATGTTACTTTATGATCTATGTCTTACGTACTGCCAAGATTTATTTCATAACTCAAGATTTTGATATTCAAAAGTTATGTTCATGTTTTTACATTCATAAGTTTATATTTTGTATGATTTTTTCCATGCTTAACCTTACTAAGAATTGGAGATCACCCTTTTCATATATTATATTTTCCCTACGATGTAAAGAAAATTTTTAGGTGGGAAAACTAATGGGGAATATCTTTATGGCTGATGTTTATGATCTTTCACCAAGCTATAAAAATGTGTTCCGATTTTCCAAAGACACTGAACTAATATAACCTTTGGGTGTATATTTGTGTAATTTATTAATTATTTCGAAAAATAAATTTAATGTCCATGTGAATAAAGCATGGGTATTTACATCCCTGGTAGGATCAGGAATATGGGTTTCGTCCTAATATGCATTCCCCATCTGAATGTGCCAAGGGACCTCCGGAATGGGTGAAGGAATATGAACCTTCCTCTATATTTCCTTGAAATGATATTGGCATAGTCATTTATTAGAATAAGTAGGAATATGTGCCGGACTCCAATGATCCACAAGAATAGGCCGGGTAGATCCATTTATAGGAATATAAGCCTCTCTTAAGGCTTGTGCCACTCTCACCTTGTTAGCCTCGGCTAGGATGGGGATATGTGCTTGATCCTAGGCCTTTAGAGTATGTCACAGGACATTTTTTACATGCATGTGCCCCTATCCCAAGGCATGTGCTTCTCTCACCTGGTGATCCCTAGTTGGAGTAGAAGTATGAGCCTAATCAGATGCCTCACCCTTCATTGGAATATGCTGATAATCCTTCCAGGTGGGAGAAATAATGTGTGCTTGCTCTAGTGCAACCACTTGTTCATAAGGATCCAAGTTTTGAGTTATCCTAGCTGTAGGGATAGGAGTATGTTCCTATCCTTGTATCTGTAATAGTGCTAGAATATTCCAACAGATCTCTTCATCTATTACTAAAAAATATTGGTATTTTAGCATAGTGTGTACTGGTATATAAGCATGCACATTTTCTATCTCCTTTTCCTGTTGACATATATCTTCGATTGAAGTAGGGATATATTCCCACCTCTGTCCTCTTTATGCCATTGGAGTATGGCAATGGTCTTTGTGCATGTGGGTAGAAGTATGAGCCTCCCCTATTCTTGCTATGGGAATATTCCCACAGACTTATTCTTAGAAATTAGGGGTGTGAGCCTACTTGCTAGTCCCTTCCAGAGTATACCAACCAAAATCATCAATAGGAGTAGGGAATGATCCCTCTCCTTGATGGCTATAGTAATATGCATGTAGAGTTATTTTGAGTTAGCATGAATATGAGCCTGTTTACTATATCTTTCTAGAGTATATCAGTAGGCATCATCAACAGGAGTGGGAATATGTTCCCTCTTATGAATTGCAAAAACCTATATTGATGATTCCTCCTTGGATCCTATGTATGGAAATCATAGGAAGTTGTGTTTCAAATATTACCCCCAATAGGAAACTAAATGGTACCAATGATATGATATTGGAAAATATGGTTAGCAGGTTCCCTCCTCGGCAGCACCTAAACCAAAAGGGAGACATTTTGGGATTCCTGGTCTACCTTCATTAGGTATGGAAGGTGTTGGTTATCATTCTCTAGGAATATTCTACCAAAGTGGTTAGTTTTAGCGATGGGGGCTACTAGCTTAGCATCATCCTTTACCGGGTGACTCAGACTGGCCATCTACTATGCTGGAAGGACCTCACAACTAGCTTCCATAGTTGAGATTGTACTGTATTGGTGGTACTCTCGGATCATTGTATTTGCTACCTGCTATTGGATTTGTCTGGTAGGAGAGATCTCTTTATGACCTGTGGGGGTCGCAACAACAGATGAGGTACCAGAATGAACACTGGAAGATAAAGACATTCTCTTGGGTCAGGAGTCTATTGATGAGAGCAGTATCTACAATCACATAGAAAACAAGGAACAAGGATACCAATCAGTGTTATATCGTAGGCATGAAAATTATCAATGAGATATGCATGGTTAACACAATTGTATTGTATTCCCTTTATGTCTATTAAACTCATGTGGACTTGTCAGCGTGAGGATGGACTTACAGGAGTCCCTTTTTATGCTGGTCTTAAAGCTCTATTTGTATATATGGATTCAAAACAAAGTGACCCAAGAGGTTCACGTCGATCCTATTAGTTTGGTTTTCATATAGGTGTCAAGAAACATGGATCGACAGATTATAACCCAATAATTTGTTATTATAGATATTGGCATCGAGTTCACCATTTTTGTTTCGAAAGGTTTTGGATGGGAACATTGAATGGGATTTACTTTGATGATTTGATTGATTGGTATCTTATGGACTTACTCAATCACACATATTGGGTCTACCAATTATTTCTTATTCCCTAGAAACTCCCAATTCTTCCCTTATCCATAGTTGGGTATGGACCTACTTTCCAGAGGCCAGCAATCATCTGGGTTTTCAGGCCCAGTGACTCATGGGGCTCGCATTAGATGAGAGGATGGGATTTCGGCCTCATAAAACTCTTCTGGGGGGAATTATTTCCTACTCTAGGAATCTATTATAGATTTAAGATATGTTATTGAATCTCTTCCTAATCTCGATACGGGATCAGTAACCCTAAAGAAACAACTAAAGGTTAATTCTATTTTATTGTTCACAAGATCGGGATCTCTTGGGTGAGTCCATCTGTATGTATCTGAGGTTCTTCATCACTCTCTGGTAACAGGAGTTTTCTTATTTGCTGAAGCCATATAACCAAGTGTTTCACTATACGTCACCATGTGAGGAGGCAGTTAATATTATGAGGATGGGATTGATAAAGTATGGGACATCCTCCATATCTTGGTTATTGCAGAAATCAAAACCCACATAATTTGTTTAACCTGGGAAGTTTAACATCATGTGAAAGGACTTATATTTGGGACTAAATATTCAAGATTGAATCCCAAAAAAGGGTTTCCAACATATCTTAGGTAAGGTGATAATTAGAGTTTCCTTACTTCATATATTCTAGGGCTTACACATTGAGCCTTCCCTATACCATTGTGGAGGTTCATATAGTAAATTACATGATCATTGCAACTCCCTAAGACCAGATGATCCATGCTCGCTGTGAGAAGCAAGGGGTGGTGATTAATCAATATCATTTCTTTGAATGAAGGGATTAGATGGTGAGATTTACCTAGATGATCAATATATAGCTCGAACCTCAAGGGGAGGTAGCCTACGTGTCTAGAATATGGTAGGAATCAGAGTATTCGTAGTTCCCTTTATGTTGGGGCTTGTACACTATGGTTTCCCTGGATGGTGGGGATTTATGATACCCATGAGGTTTTCATTGCATCCCCCTAATCTCATGTGATTTATTCTCAGGGTGAGAAACAAGGGGAAGAGAAATACCATCCTCATAGCATATAGATATGGGAATTTCATTTTGTAACAGTCTATGGGATGTTTGGTATAGAGCTTGGGCCCTAGGAAGGCATCCTATGTATCCCAATTATAGAAATAATCAGAGTTCTCGTAGTTCACATATGATGGGGCTTACACATGGAGGTTTCCTTAATGAAACGACCTTCTTATCTAGAGGTTGTTGCATGAAACATTTGGTATATCCTAGGATCCATCACATGACCTAGATTGACACGTAGGGAGGGTTTCATAAGAGCCTATGTGGCATAGTCCGAGAGGTTTCACCTATCATGAATGGAATCCATAGAAGGCATTGTGAGACCTAGCCAATATCCATGGAGGGCATCACGAGTCTCAGCTGACTTACCCAGGGAGTGTTGTGAGGGCTTGGTTGTCATGTCCAGATGCTTTCATGAGTCTCAGCTGACATGAGTGGGCGTCGTTATATGAGTCATCTGATGTCTCTGAAGGATATTGCAAGTCATGGGTGATGGACCCAAGGGGTCCTCAAGATAAAATTGGTGTCTCTAGGAGAGCCATGGGGCTCATTCTGGCACATCTTGAGTATTCTTCTTGTCCCTGGTGGCATGTTGAAGGAGTTTCACAAGGTCTAGGTGATGTGTCCTGGTGTTGTCGCATGTCTTTGGATGACATACGTGAAGCACATAGGGGGCATGAACATGTCTTTTGCTTAATCCTTCTACCATTGATCTTGGTTCTCACCCTTATATTATGAATACCTTAGTTTTTTTTAGTGTCAGTTGTCTTGAATCTCACATTATACAATGGGCTTGTGGTATGTAATTCACATAACCCACCAGAGACTCTTATCATGATCTATGGATGATTACGCGAAGTAAATTATACCTAGCACATGACTACTAAAGCTTACCACTGGTATAGTACCTGACAGAAACATGGCCGGTCATGTGATCGCTCTAAGAAGTCCGTAGAAGTCGAGAGCTGAATCCTGTAGAGATTGGGTGTCTGATCCGTCAAAAATCCAATTCTTTCTTCATGTTGGGGTGGGGAATTTACAGGCCTATCCCCCTTGTATGCTCACCAGTTTGTGTGGCATATCCAGTGTGAATCAATGTTGGAACCAGCGAAGGGACCTGGCGCCACACAGTTTTACGAGTCTCTTCTATGAACTACTTCAGGTTCGTTAGCTAATTTTCAGTGATCATGCGTCTCCTATATCAATGATTCATTTATCATATCATTTTTTGATTATTAAATATGTGTATGACCATGTAGACGTGTCGAAGGACCTCCCTGTTGTCACATTGACATGTCAAGGGTCCTTGTGGGATATCAGTGCATGTGGGAAGACACTCGCGAGACATCAGGTGACTTGTCTTGGGGTCTCGCGGGATAGTGTTTCAGGTACGTTGGGTGCATCGCTTGCCTTTCAAAAAATACGAGTACATATCACCTCCTCCCTTTTGATCCTTTTTGTTTTATATTACAGGGGTTAGGGGTCATGTAAATTTTCATGAGTAGTATCTATTATTTTTACTCGATTTCACGATGATGTCTCGCCTGACCAATATGGGTCATGTGAAGAGTTTTCAAGTATGTAGTGGACATGTCTATTCGTCTATCCTTAAAGCATTTTAGAGTTGTCTAGAGACTCCTGAGGACTTACATGCAATAATGATGACAAGAAAGAGGGTTTCTTTGAGGTGATTCTAAGGTCTCACGGTGTCTCACGGATCACTTTTGGTGGGCGTCGCATGTCTCTTAGTGACTGTGAACCCCTATCACCTCCTCCCCTTTATCTCCTTAATTTTATGTGATGAAGGCTCAAAGGTCTTTCAAGTGGGATTGAATATCATCACGGGGTTTTATTCTTCACAATGATGATTTGTTACATGATATTTGTGACCATTGGGGGTCTCTCTCTTTTAATCTTTCCCCTCTTTATTTTTTAAGGATTTTGGGTGGTTTGTCAGGAACTTTCCAATGAAAAACTATGCGGCTTAGGTGAAGTCATTCGATTGTTTGGGGAGGCTTTGAAAGAGAAGGTAGGTTTGTTGAAGGGGGATTTCTGGGACTGGTCATGGGTTATATTCCATGAAAGGATCCTTCACATTACCTTGAAATGGTAATGTGATTGCGAGTACCTCAGAGAATCATGCGATCCGTGGGTTTTTGGCCATCCTCCTCTTCCATTGATTTTGTAGGGAAAATAATACCCATATTCAGGTATTTATTCATTTGTGATTTTTCCAATTCTTATTTGGAAGATGTCGACACCTATATGCTCTAAATTCAGCATCTGTGTGACTTTTTATAATAAAATCATTTTTATAAGAATAAAATAATTGATGTTCTAATGTACCTTTAAGGTATTTAAAAATTAATTTTATCACTTTCAAATGATATTATTTTTTTTACCTTTAATATCATACATAAACACATAGAAAACATTATATGTACTCAAATTAAAATAACATATAGTAAACTTCGAATCATAATTCTATAAAGTTCATGATCTACCAATTTACTGGATTCATCAAGATCAAGTTTGATAGGAGTTTCTATAGGAGTACTAATGTTTGATTCATTATTAAAACCTAAATGTTTGAGTAAAATTTTAATATAATTATATTGAGTTAAAATATTTCCTTTTGGTGTTTGAAAAATATAAAAACCAAGGAAAAAGTTGATTTCTCCCATCATTCTCATTTCAAACTCATTTCTCATAAGTTCATAAAAAATATCATAATGGTGTTTATGAATTGAACAAAAAGTAATTTCATCCAAATAAATTTGAATAAAGATGGTGTTTTTGAAAATTATATTTATGAAAAGAGTTGGATCAACACTTCCTTTAAAAAATTATTTTAAATTAATTATCTGATAAGTACATCATACCAAGATCTTAGGGATTATTTAATACTATAGTCTCTTTTAGTAATTTTAAATATATTTTTCTAGAAATTAAGTTTCTTCAAAACGATGAGGCTTTTCAATAAAAAAATCCCTCTTATACATAGCCATTAAGAAAAGTAACTTTTCATAACCATTTAAAATAAAGTAAAGTTTAGATGAGATAAAAAGTCTAATAAGATCTTGATAGATTATAATCTAGCTATCGGTGAAAAAATTAAACTTTAATTTATCCCCTCTTCTTGAAAATAGTATTTAGAAACAAATCTTACTTTATTTATAATAATGATTCCATTTTCATCAAATTTGTTTTTAAAAACCCATTTTTATTCAATTATAAGTTGATTAATAATTCCTTTTGATAAGGTCCAAAATTGGTTCCGTTCAAAATAATTGAGCTCTTTAGGCACGGACCTTATCAAACATTCACCACCTAAAGCATAATATACTGTTTTAGGTTCAAATTGTGATAGTAAATCATAATTCTCACAATGATTTCTTAGTGGACATATAATTTTAACTAGTTTAATTACATCTCCAAAAATATAATTAGAAGTATTATTCCTTAAGATCAACTAATTTTTAGGTAAATTGGTAAGATGATCTTCAACTATATTACGTATATATTATATTGAAGTAGTTTTCTGATATTAATAATATAATGGAATTACCTCTAGAGGATTTACAGTCAATAGTTGTTGGTTATCTTATGGTAAATAAATAAAAGAATATTTGGAAATTTCATCAATATTTTATGTTTCCAATGGTTTTAAAAAAACAAAAGGATCAGATTCATAAAAAATTACATGAATCATTACCTCAACAACATTAGTTCTTTTATTAAAAACTCTATAAGCCTTACTAATTGTATAGTAACCCATAAAAATTAATTTATAAGTTTTAGGATCAAATTTATGTAACTAATATTTTTTATTCAGGATGAATAATTTACATACAAATACTCTGAAGGGGGAAATATTTCTTTCTTGTGATCCAAAAATCATAAGGTGTTTTATTAAGAAAATTTTTGAGTAAAACATGATTTATAGTATAACAAGTTGTACTCACAGCCTCAGTTAAAAAATTATAGTAATAAAATACTCACTTAGAAAATTTCAAGTAATTTCCTCAAGAATTTAATTTATTCCTTTAACTATAACATTTTTTGAGGATTTATTGGTGCAAAAAAATTGTGAGAAATAAAATTTTTATTACAAATTGTTTCAAAATCAGAATTAACAAACTCACCACCAAGATCAATATAAATAATAACCAAATGAATTTTTTCTTATTTTTAATAGGAATATTAAATTCCTTAAAATAATTAAAATATTCATATTTTGAGTGAAAATATATACCTAATTAAATCAAGTATAATCATCAACCAATATATATAAATAGTATTTTCCACAAATAATTCTATTTTTTATAGGACCAAATTGATCCATTTTCACTAATAATAAATATTTGGTAGTTGATACTTAAATATTAGATATAAAAATTGACTTATGTTACTTACCAAATTGACAAGGATCATAGACTCTAGTTGAATTAAATTTTAGTTCTGGTAAATCTCCAACACATCCTTTCTTAGAAAGTGTAGTTAAATTATGAAAGTCATAGTGTTCTAATCTCTTATGCCATAACCAAGTTAAGTCTTTGGTTATATTTAAACAAGGAAAATCTTGATGAATTGATTTTTCTAAGTTATGTTTTAAAAAAAATTATTTCTATCTATAGATAAAATGAAATTACCTTCTGAACTTTGAATAGTACATTTTTCATTCCTGAAGTTCACAAGATATACCTCTTCACATAACCAAATTATGCAGATAAGTTTTTCTTTTGTCCTAAAACATATAAAACATTTGAAATAAGATATTTTACAAGAAAATAAATATCATTGATTGTAATGATTTCACCTGATGAATTGTCTCAAAAAGTGACTCTTCCTCTTTTAAATTTATTTAAATTTCATAAGTTTGACTTTTATCAAGTTATATATTGAGAATAACCACTATCCATATACCATTTTTTTCTTATTCTTTCACTCAATATATTTTCCTAAAAAGGGAAAAATTAAGTTCTTAGTACCCACACATGTTTGTGTCTAGTTATGTTAAAAAATATGATTTTGGGTACCCATATCTGTATAACCCTTTTATATTATACAATTGTTAGTTCTTCTAAAATAAAAGTTTTGTGAAAATAAAAATACTGAAATTTTTTTAAAGAAAAAAATTTACTCTAATGACCTATTCATTGACATTTAGTACAAAAATTTTCAATTTTATGTACATAATAAGTTTATTTGAAATAAGGTTATAATTAGTATGATTTATTCTACATAAATTTCTAGAGGGTTTTATTTTTTTATAAATTTTACCAAAATTTTCATTACAAGAAATAAAATTAGATAAAATTTTATTTAAATAACAATATTTTTATTAAATTTGAATAATAAAATTCTAATTTTCTTCAATAGATTTTTGTTCAACTAAATTCAAGTCAACTAAATTATGATCAACAAAATTCTGATTAATAGAATTTATATAAGAATTTGATTATAAATTTAATTCATTTGAAAAAAATTAAGTTTCTGAAGTTAATTTTGAATTTATTTTATTAGATTTAGTAATATTTGATTTAGTAAACTCATAGTTATTTTTCATTTTATTATTTTCTTGATTAATTAGTGTCATACATGTATCCCTTTTGGCTATAGTACGCAAAGTATTTTATCTTTTGACTAATTGAATTTTTCAACTTCTAAACGATTATATTTTTCATATTCCAATGATGAATAATAATTATCTTTGGTATTATAAGTAAATTTAGAATCAAGAATTAAATTTTTAAGAGAGTTTATTTTTATCATTTGCATGAATCATTATTCATTCCTTAAAATATTTGAATATAATTCATCTATTTTCTATCTTTCTATTCTATAATATTCTAATGAATTTTCTGAAAATGTGTTTCTTTCAACAGAACTCTATGTATCTAAATATTTCAAGATATTATTTTTTTTATAATACCTTCTCATTTTTCTATTTTTCTTCTTCAGTTTAGTAAAATTAGGTCGGATGTAACTTTATTTCTTACACTCATAGAAAATAACTTCTAAAAAATAATTCGTCTATTTTTTTTTCCTTTATTTTATTTTTTATAAAAATTTCATAAATTTTAATTAGAGACAATTTTATTCATCCTTCTTGAAATTTGATCAAGTTAGATGCTTCCATATTCTGAATAACTTTTCTCTGAATGCTTACATTTTCTCTTTGAAATAATATATTTTGAATTTTAAGCAAATTTATTAAATGAAATGGAATTAGGATTACTTAAAGTATAAGTACATGTTACTCCATTATTATTTTTCTCATTTTCATCATATTATTTCAGTCTACTCTCATATTTCATTAATGTTCCAGTTAAGTCTTCCAAACTTAACTTTGTCAAATTATTAGTATCATCATTTGTTGACCTCTTCAACTCCTATACTTTTGGAGTGATATTTATAATATATTAAATTGGTTGATATTATGATACATATTTTTCACCCAAGGATTTAAAAATATTTAATATTGTCATAAATCACAAATGTATCTGTGTTACAATTTCTCTAAGTAAAAAATCAAAGGATTCATAGTCATATCTAAGAATATATCTATGAGTTTATAAAACTTTGTGTGTTCCAAAATGTGTTATCTCTAGCTTCTTCTAAATTTCGTTATCCATTTCACATAAATATATCTGGTTGTATATGTTCCTGGTTACAAAAGACAATAAATTATTACAAACATTATGGTTTACTTGATATTATTATTTTTCTTTATGAGAAAATTTAATGATATCCCTCTCCATAACATTATAATTTCCTATAAGCATGATAAAGTTATTGAATCTAGTATTAATTAAATAAGATTTCATACAGTCATACCAGTAATTATAATCAAAACCATAAAAAATAGATGGTCTTGTCAAATTTAAGTTTTCAAGTGTTCCAACTATTACCCCTACCATAAAAATTAAATATTTCCTCAACCAACATGGTTAGTGTAAGGAAAATGTGTTGAAATTGTGATAAAATAATCAAAATAAATTAAAAAATAATATAATATTAGAATCAAGTTAAATACCTCCTTTGATAAAAAATACTATTATAAGGTAAGATAGTGAATAAAATACTAGAGGGGGATTAATTGTAGTTTAAAAATAAAATAATAATTCATGACCTCTTCAAGTATTAAATTAAATGTTGTTTTATATTATCAATGAAATAAAATATTGATATGTTTTTCAAAATACTAGTGAAGTCAAATATCATAGTAACTGAAATATATAATGTATTGAAATAAGTATTCATGAAGTAAATAAAGTGATTGGTATTTTGTATTACTGGTGAAAATTTTAAAGAAATGGATCTTTAGACTAACTGAATTACAATAACTGAAGAAATAATTAACCAAATGATAATTCAATAAATAATAAATCAAAATTTTAATAAAATCCATGGAGTGTTGGTTAGAAAACCAAATACTCCTTTAAAATAATATTTATTAAAAACTAACTTTTAAACCAAAGTGAATGGTAGATATGTTGACATGATATGAGGTATCCAAAACTTTCAAACGTTCATAAGGTATCCCTAATTGTATACCTATTAGAATTTATATATTCAAATCCCTCAAATACCTTGACCATACATATTGGTATCATCACACTTCACACACTAGAAGTACTTGAGCATTGCATTCCTAGAAATGAAATCCCTTGATCAGATAATCAATATTTTATTTGTCTTTATATCCCTAGAATCCCCTAATCAAGTCATTTTTGTAGAAAAAATGGTTAAAATGGAAATAATGAATGCTTTGTATGGAAAACCTCACACAATGGTATCTCGTAGAAGAAACACTCATGAAGAAATATTACACTAATCAAAAGTGATCTTGGAAATAAAAAAATTAAAAGATTTAAATGATTAAAAACTTTCAAAATGATGGATCTATTTTTCTATTGTATGTACTTATGATTCTCTAGGTGCTTCTTTATTTATAGGCAATGTTGTAAACTCTAGTGGTCAAATTCTGAAAAACTCAGGATAAGTTGTAACTGCATCAATATAAGCTTATTCATTTACCTATAAACCTAGAATTTTTCTTAATATATCGATGTGTTATATCAATAACACTATATTTATTCTCAATCTTATCAAATTAATATTGCATTGGATCTCTAGATCATCGTATCTTCATAAATCAGTTTATATCTTTAGTATTTCAATTTTAGGAAGTTCATTATGCATAAACATAACAAGTTGAATAGAAAATTAAGTCAAGAAATTTTCATATGAAGTGTGTTTCAATTTCTAAAATAAATAATGAAGAAATTTATTTACTTAAAAATCTTCCAAACACTTATAAGAATAAATTTCAATAAGAACGATCAAAAATCATTGAACAAAATTTGAGTTAACAAATAAACTTAACTTTTTACTCCCGACTTCTAGGAAATATCATTAACATTGTATATAATAAAAACCCACCTTAATTACATTTTTATAAAACCTATTCATGTCTATGAACTTTTATACACTTTAATTATAATCATTCATTATACATTCATTAATTAGTTATAGTTTATTTTTGTCATTAGATATTGTTCATTTTAATTGTTTCGCGCATGTGTCATAATGGTGACGTTGAACCCCATTACTAGATACCAATTTCATCATTATAAAATTATAAATTATATTAAAAAATATTATGATTTATACATTTAAATGTTTATTTGAGGGAAACAATGGGCACAATTTGATATAATGGGATCCACGATGAGCTTGTTTCTGGTAATTTACCGATATAAATGGCCCACTTTATAATGATTTTCAATTTTTTCATTCTTTTATAATTATTTTAATGGTTTTAATTGATATTTAATATCATATATATTAATAAAATATGTTTTATAATCATTCATGTAAGGCGTCGATGAAAATGAAAAAGATCATCCAAGGAGGTTGTAGTTCACACCTACGCACGAGCAACATTATCATTTTCTAATGAATGAGATTACTAATGGAATGCCTAATTTATAATTTTAAAATATTAATTATTTAATAAATATCATATTTTTTCATTAAATATATTCTAATAATTTTCCATGTTAGGTGGTAATTAAAAGGTAAATATGTTGTTCATGGAGGCGATAGTCTACAAGAACGCACAAGCGATGTTTTAATTTTTTGAATGGTTAGGGGGAAAGTTGAAAATGATTATTCCATTAAAATAATAATATTTTAGTATAATTATGATATTTATGTAATTATTTTAGCATGGGTAGAATATATTTGGAGGAGTTAGAAGAATAAATAAATGAATAGAAATGAAAAGGGAGTGTTTACCTTACTCCTTGGAATAAATCAATTGCAAATTGGATTAAGCCTTTGATGGGTCGTCTTTTGAGGAGACTAGAACTATTTAGACATGTATAAGAGTATTGGAGAGTTATTTTAATATAATTTTGTTGAACTAATGGGATTTTTGTGTGAGTAGAAGTGGGGTGGTGAATAGATCGTTTTATAACTTAGTGGAGTGAAATTTTTGTTATAAGAGGTTTACTATTCAAGTAAAGTGTCTCCAAATGTGGATAATAATGGATACAGGTAGTTTTAGGTTGATAAATCCCTTAATAACTCATTTGGAGACATGTTTTTTAATATTTTTTTATATATTTTACCGTTTAATTTAACCATTTTAGCTTTTTGGGTTATTACCATGGTAACTAATTTTTACCTATATAATTTTTTTATGCCTAAAATATGAACATTATTACATAATTTGGAACTTATTATTCCAAATATGAAATCTATTTTATTACAAAAAGTTTCTAAAAGTGAGAAATTAATTCTAAAATAATAATTTTATAACATATTGAAAGTGGTTTTAAAAAAAATATAACTTAAGTTCTAAAATGTCAAATATAGGTTTCTAATTTAAACATATTGTTTTGAATGTATAATTTTACTTATTAAATAAATATTTGATTATAAAAAATGTTTCATAAATCTGTAAGTCGTTTTTATATCCTAATGATATCATAAAATTCATTTCATTTCTAAAAAATAGCATTTTATTCTATTCACATTCTTATTCTTATTTCTTATCAATTATTAATTAAATTAGTGTTAATATATTATTAATATCAATGATCGAATTTATCTTTATTTATCCATAATATATTTAGTTTCCAAAAAAATGCATAGCATATGAAAATGAAATTTTTAGTAAAGGGTATTTTTAAGCATAAAATGATCTTATCAATTATTTAGCTACACTAATTGAATTTTATCAATGCATTAGTATTAAAAATGATTTTTTTCTTTATATATATATATATATATATTATAATGTGGTTACCTCAATTTACACTTTCTAATTTAATTGATATATTACATAATTCATATTTAATACTTAAAATGTATCACATTTTGTCTTGGTTTGGTGTTGCGTGTGAAACAAATTATTTGAAATAATATTTATTTAATGGGAAATTAATAGAAAAAATCATGGTGTTACATTGTCTTCTTTTAAATAAATTGTGTCCTCGTTATTTTGGTTATAAATCACTAATAAAAATAGATAAAAGTATCCATAATATTGACATGACTCAAGATATAATTTCTAATGGGATATAAATCTAACTATATTATATATGACTTGGAAACTATTTGTCCAAAATATGCTTCTTTGGGAATTTATAGAGACAAATCTTTCACTGCTTCATTTTCATGACTGTTTTTTCAACTAGATTATAAACCCAAAATGTCTATGATATTATCAAATAAAATCAGATTAAATGGCCATAAAAATATGAAAACTAAATCTTAAGATTTCTTTTCATATGAAACCTTCATTTCAACCTATGATACTTTCAGTACAAGTATGATATAATTGGATCAACCCATAACTCTTTTAGTTTAACCTAGATTTTCCATGCCCATTTTCCTGTTAGGTTATCTAACCTATCTAGTGATATATTGTATCATTAAATTCCATAAAAATATATTAAAACCCCTCATAATGGTTCATAAAGAGAAATTGAATCACCAAATCATATCACCTAGGACTATCAAAAAAAGTGTGTAGTTAGATCTCTTTTTCATTAATTAAGTGAAGATTGAGTTAATATTTAGCTAGCCTTTTTTAGGTTCATTTCCCTTATGTGCATTTATGCTAGATCCTGTATCCACTTGTTTGTATCCAGATATAGATGTCATTTCTATAAAACCACATACTCTATACACTAATAAAATTTTATGATGTTATCATACATTTAAGATTGTCCCTAGGGTTTTCAATAATGTTATCTAGTTCTAATCCTCTAAAATAGCTCAAATAATCCCCCGAAATAACTAAACCTACTCAGATACCAAATAATGCACCCAAGACTCGCACCCCTGATTCTAGTACTAAAAACACATTCTTTACACATAGTCTTTGATACTATGTGAGATAACTCAATTCGAACATACAAATAAATTATAATGTAGATATTAAATCTCACAAATAATCTCATAATCCCATAAAGAAATTGTTAATTGTCTTTGGAGATTATCTATATTAAAATTTTATTCCACATAAATGTGAGAATTTATACATAATTTTACTATATTAAACCTTCTACTAAAGGTATCATATGTTATACTCATATTTACAACCTGATGGATATAAAACATAAGAATATGTGAGATAAAATTCTCTGTAGGAAAAAATGTTATCACTATGTCATCAACATTAGTGTGGGATAAATATCTAAATAAATTAACATGGAATAATAAACATTTTCTATGAGGCATAATACAAGGGCATATAAAACTGAATGATCAAACATAATCCACGAAATTATAATGTGGAATATGAGATAATAATCATGATCTATATAGCATAACATAGATAGATAACATAGAAATGTGGAATAATCGTAGGAATAGAAAATCATAACATTATGAACATAAAATAATCACAATTATTTCCACAGACAATCTTGTGAGTATAGTCTAACTTCAAATACTCACACACATAATCTTGTGATCATAACTTAACCCTAATTACACCCACACACAAAATCATTATCTCATGAGATATCAAAATTTTCTTAATGCATTAGAGGGTGATATAGGACCCCAACTATCACATAATAATCGACATACATATATGATCAAAGGGAACCTAAAAACATTCATGTTTTAAATATCATTTGACTAAATTGTGGAAAATATATGGTCTTCAAGAAAATATATCTAGAACATTTCATAATTAATATAGAGAAAGAAGGTGTATGGTATTATAAGTAACTATCCCTAGGGAAGCACAAAAACATTCATGGATGTTGACATAGATGAAAATCATCATTATAATAAGAACACTTTGGATAGTATGAAATAATAATGGATCAATAGTTGGATCATTTGATATTGTGAGTTTAATCCCCTAGAAAAAAATTATATATTAATTTAGAGGTTAATTCACAAAAAATAATTTCCAAGGAAATAAATCCTTCTGATATCAAGGAAAATGGAACTGAAATCATAAAAGTGTTTTTAGAAAAGGGTTTGAAAATTTTCATAAAATTCAAAGTTATGGGTAACATTCAAAAGTAATTTTCAAAAGGTTGAAGTGAAAACTTTTACTTATAGAAATAATATTCAATAATAGATCCATGAAAAAGTCATAAAGGTTGTCGGAAGTAAATGTGGAGTGGAAGATAAAACATATCATCATAATAGGAAAAACACTTTTAATATTTTAAAATACCCTTTTTAAAAATAAATCATTAAAAGAGAAGTGAAGATTATTTTTGGAAAGAGTTAAAGAAAAATAGAAATATAACTTGAAATAAGAAATTTTTAGATTTTAAAATAATATAGGAAAACATTGATGGGAAGAAATAATAAGGAAATGGAATAGAAATGGATTATTGGAAAGGGTGATAATTAATATTATTAATGTTATAATTTTATGGGAATGAAATTTTTCACATAAGTGGATTTGAGTAAAAAAAATAATTTTCTTTTGAGAGAAATAGAGAATAACATATAATAAAATATTAGTATTGAAGAAACAAAATATTAAAGAAATAATTTCAAGATGAAACATTATAACTCAAATAATAGAGTTTTGACTTAACAAAATTGCCTATAGATTTAGAAACACTTGAATCAAAAAACCTTGAAAAATAGACCATGTGATGGATTTTTAAATCCCTTTAATTTCATGAAATTAATTATAAAAGTCATCCATAGGAAAATATATACACCATAAAAAATAAAGCAAAATGGTGAATATGGAATACCTCTCAAAACTGAAATTTGAGATGAGAAAACCATTAAAAATTTGGTAAGAATTGAATAAAGGAATATGAAAATTTTAAATTACATGAAAAAAACATTAATAATAATAATAGAATTTATATGGGGTAGTATAAAACAAGAATATGTTTATAATATGAAAACATTCCTCAATAAAAAAAATTGATTTGAAACCCTTATGGACATCATAATTCATACAATATGAAACTTTTGAAAAGGGGTTTATATGACAGAAATGTGAATCCCCAAAAAAAAATAAGAAAAAAATCATAATACAATAATAGTAAATAATATACCCAACTTATAAAAATAAAGTTCAATAAGAATGATCAGAACTCAATGAACGTAAATTGAGTTAACAAAAACCCTTAGCTTTTTTTAAAAAGGTTGGGGTCGAAGCCTCATTTATGGTTAAATAAAAGAAAATACCTCTTTAATTGGGTATAGGAAGAACCATTACATATCCCAAAGTCCCAATGGGCATTTAACCCATTACATGGCCCGTAGGCCCAATTTTTTTGCCCAAGGCCCATTTTGTGAATAGTACAACTATAGTACCTGTTGCTATACTGCCACACAGTACCCGCCACCCCTACAGTGCCCATCGTTGCTACAGTGCCGCCACTGCTATAGTACGCTACAGTACTACTACGATACCCTATGCCCAATGGGTTTTGAACCCCCATTTTTTATGTAGGATTATGGGGTGCTAAACCATTAAGCCAAACCCCAACTACAAAAAAACCCTTAGCTTTATACGCATGACTTCCATGAAATATTTTTAACCTCATGTATAATAATTATAACCATATTAATAACCTATTTATGAAAATTATTCATACATATAACATTTGTTATAATTCAATAATATTCATCCATTATACACTAATTATTTATTTATCCTTTATTTTCATCAATTGGTGTTAATTTCAATTGTTTCGTACATGTTTCATAATGGAGACATCAAACCATGTCCCTTGATTCAAATTTCATCATTCATAAATTATAAAATATATTAAAATAGTTTTTTTAATGATTTATAAATTCCCATGTTCATTTTAAAAAAACTATTGTCATGGTTTGAGAGAACGAGATCCAGGACGAGCTTGTTTATAGTAATGTATTAATATCAATATACTACTTTATGATGATATTCAAAAAAAATTCATACTTTCAGAACCATTTTCATGATATGTATTACTCATTAATATAATATATATTCATAAATTATATTTTATAACTATTCATGTAAGGTGGTGATGAAAATGAAACACATCACCCATGGAGGTGGTAGTCTGCACGTACGCATGAATGAAGTTTTAATTCTCTAATGAATGTGATAATTAATAGAATTCATAATTTATAATTAAATAATATTAATTATACCATTAAAATATTATTTATTTCTTAAATACATTCTTATAACCATCCATGTGAGTGAGTAATGAAAAAATAAATATTTCATTCATGGAGGCGGTAGTCTGCATGCATGTGCGAGCGGCATTTTCATTTTTAAAATTGTTAGGGAGGAAAGTTGAAATTGATTATTACATTAATATAATTCCATTTAAGTATACTTATTATACTGATTTAATTATGTTATCAAGGGTAGAATATATTTTAAGGAAGTATAAGAATAAATAATGGAATAAAAATGAAAAAAGAGTGATTTGGGGTTTTTACCTTAATCCTTGGAATAACTCCTTTTCAAATTTGATTAAGCCTTCTAGGGGTGGTCTTTTGAGTAGACCATTGTAGAGACCCTGAAATAGATCTAGTGTCTACTTTATTACATTGGTATAAGATATAATGAATCTCATCCTAAAATACTATATAGTTTATTAGTCTTGGTACACTAGACACATACTTCAAATTCTCATTAAAATTAAAAACATAAAATATGACAAGTGTTTTATTTTATAATTCCATTATTCCTAACAGAGTATCTCTTCATATCAATCGCAAAAAACATCCTGGTATCCTAAGGATAATAAAACATAAGAAAGGGGTGAGCTCAGATGCACAGTAAGGGTAATCATATAATATAATCTATAAATAAACAAGGCATAATAAATATGGAATGGTAAATAACTAATTCACATTACATTTAATCAATATCTTGATAATAATATTGTAGTAAAAAATGGTGATCAAATAATTCCAAATAAATTATCACATGATCTTAAAAATTAACTATGGATATTTAACTAATATAATACTCACATGACTGACTGAATTCATAATTATGGAATGTATAAAGTTAAAAATCATTAACATAACATCAATTACTCATGCCAAGACTTATTACTATCAAGGTCTCACGCCACAGCATATGACATAAATGGGTGGGACCACTACCAAATTCTCAAGCTAATATTTCTCATGAGACCTACTGATGCATCAGGGGGGCATATTATTTTGGGCCCCAACCGTCACTTAATAATTCAAATTAATTACTCATATTAAATGGATTAAATTTAATCAACATAAAAAATCATATTTAAAAACTAAAATATGAAATGTTAATACTTACCCCAATAAATAACATAATCATAAACCATTCAAAGTAATATGGTGAATGGTAATAAAATTGTACATCCGTAATCAAACTAATCATAAACCATCTGAGGAAATAATAAGGTTGGTATCAATACAACATATCCCTAGTGTATTATAAGTAAAATAAAGGTTGTATGTCATTTATGAGTAAAAATGTCATAAAATTTTCATTAAAAACATTTTTGGGAAAATAACATTTTCACTTTGAAAATATTTTTAAAACTAAAAGTTCACAAAATATTTTGAAAATAATTTTGTTTGAAAATATAATTTGAAAACATGTAAAATAATATTTAAAACATTGATTGGTAATGATGGAATAAAATTCCATTCATTTCATACATGTTAAAACAAATATTCCTTTCACATTTTCAGTAAAATCCAAATGGGTATTATTTTGAAAATGATATGAATAATCCTTTCAAAACAATTTTAAAAAGTTAAACATGGGTAAAAATTTCTTTAATAAATAATTTGGAAAATTTTAAAATCATTTTTTATTTTTTTAGAAAACATGTTTTTGGAAGAAAAATGATTTTCGACCAAAGAGATAAATGAAGTTGGATTTTCTTAGAAACATTTTCTCAATCGTTTTAAATAACAGAGTGGGGAAATGGTAATATTACTTCAAAATTTCATGAATAACCATAGAATAATAAAATATATTTATTTCAATATAGAAATATTAAATAATTCCTCCAAAGGAGACTTAAACCAAGATGGTCTCAAATAATGATGAGATTATAAAATAATCCCTTACAACATTGGTAACTTATGAATCACAAGCCCCCTAAAACAAATAACTTCAAATGAACTTTCAATACCATGAAGATAAATAGATTCATGATATAAAATATCAAAAGGGGAAGTATATGTGACATCATGGACATAGATCACTCATTGGTAACTGAACCCAGTTGGTCACAAGACCACAAGCGTGTCTCCTTGTATGCAAGAGGCTGTCAACTAGCAGCAAGGGTCCATGGTGGATGTAGTGACATGACTCTATATATCCCAGAGTTGGTGTATTCTACTAATTAAATTATAATTATTACAATGAATGTAACACCCCAAGCTTCCACAGTACACTTCTCTTTAAATAATACAATAGTGTGTGTTGTACGCAACTTCGAGTTATAACACACCACAACCAATCAAACTAGCTGTTATGAATAGTGATACCTACTTTTTGAAATTTTATAAATTTTATCTTTCAAAATGGACTTCATTTTTGGATTCAGAATATAGAAATTAGCTTATGGTGAATTTTTTGTAGTTTTTTGAAAACTTTCAATTTTTGATGAATAATGAAAAACACTGAGTTATAGTTTAAAACCAAATTTTTATTTAAATAATTATTTATTTTATTTAAATTTATTATAGGTCAAAATAGATAAATAATACCTATATAAGTTCAATGTAATTTATTGGAGTCATTTTATAATAATTTAAGATATATAAAAAGTTTATTGAACTTTTTACCGTCATTTTCCCACCTCCTAGGAGCATTTGCAAACATACATAAAACATAATTTTACCGCTTCTGTGAGTTGAATTTCAAAACTCCGAGAGATATGGTTGATATCATTAAGTAAAATTTGGTTCAATAAGATAAAAATAATTTTTGGTGAATAGTAACTTTTTACTTTTATTTACCACAGTTAAAAGTAAATAGGGTAATTAAGGGTAAAAATGATATTATTATTACCCTAGAACATTTCCTAATTCTATTGGATAAGTATAATTAGACCCAAAGAAACCTTAGTAATAAAATATGAACCTTTTTGGTCCACTTGGATTAGATTAGGACATTTATTATTATTTAATTCAAAGAAGAGTTAAAATAGTTAAAATCAAAGTTTAATAACTAAAACATTTTTAATATAGGGTTACACATAAGATAAATTCTACTGTAAATATTAATTATAAATCTAAAAATATTTCCTACATAATGGTATTTTATTTATATTTTTTAGACATTAAATAATTTAATTTATTTATTACACAATGATGATGCAGTAATTACCTAATTAATGAAATATTAAAATAATTGATATTATAAATATCCAAATAAATGTAATTTGAGACTTTTTATAAATTCCACTAATTTTATAGGTTACTATGACATATTAGGGTTGGTTAGATTAATTGTTTTCAAAGTAATAATGTTGTTATGAATTTAGAAAAAACAAAATACCAAATAGTGTCAAAATTGACATAAAAGAGTTTTTAAAACAAATATTATATTATTAATTGATATTCTATTCCTAAAAATCTAAGGTTCAGACAAAAGACTTATATAATTATAGGTGTATCATTAATTAACCACTTGGGGTTTTATTTTAAGTATATAGTAAGTTTATTAATCATATAATTTAAAAATACAAAGAGACATGGTAAATGTCAAACTACTTAACTAAGAGTTAAATCTAAAGGTTAAGGTTAATATAGTGACCCAAACCTATCTAAAACCTATTTGTTGAGTGTTTTTAGACCCATACCCACCTTATACTTTAAATAATCCATTTTGGAGCCATTAGTAACCGAAAATGATTTTATTATAAAATACTATTTCGAGCTTTTCCTAAGGTGCCCCTCACCCCTCTTATAAAAGGGCACTCCCACTTCTCTCTAATTAACACCTTTAAAGCCATTTGGATTGGCAAAAATCTGCCCAAATACCCTCTAAACTGTCCTACCTTAATCTTAGAGTCCTTATTTTGGTTATAAAGAAAAACTAAGGAGCCATTTTGATCAAATGAAAAGGAAGAACCCGAAGAAGAGGTAAATATTTTATCACATCTTTCAAGTTCCTTTCTTCTTCCTCCTCCTCTTTATTTTTTGTTCCCATTATAAAATTATAACTCCAGTATATTCTATATACTGTGACTTTATTATGAATATGGTACAACCATATTCATTATTCTATCCATCCTTTGAATGTCATGTCAACATGCGTGCGTATGTACAGCTTACCACGTCGTGGTGTAATTGTTATTCAAGGCATTATTATTTGGATGGGTATAATAATGATGTGTAATTGATTTAAATAATAAATATAACATGATAATGATTATGTATATATGATATACCATCCAATTATATATTATTTTAATATCAAAATAATGATATTATCGCTCGTGCGTACATACGGATTGTCGTCTCCATGAACGCGATGAGATTCATTCCCCATCATATCCATTCAAGACTAATTTTAATTAGATGATTAAAAATAATTTTTAAAGACTTAATATCATTCGGAATATGAATAATATACATCCTATCCAAAACAAACATTACTTACATAACAAATAATATAAAGTAAAATGAATCATTTAACACCCGAAACGATTATAATACTAAGATATTATTAACAAAACAATGTTAAAAGATCATATATGATATCATATTAATGTATATGATTCTTTTATAATTTTATAACAATTATTTCACCATTATAAAGGAGGTTAACCTAGCCTCGACCAAGTAAAAATACAAGGTAAGGGTTAATTATACAATCTCTTCATTATCCGAGGTTGTTTATATGTAATTATCTACTAGGACCTCTTTATCATCCACATCCTTGTTTCTTACAAATGTATTTAAAAACATTCTTACTATTTACTAGACTATGGTTTAAAGCCATTTATACCCTTTTTTGACTTTTATAAGATGTTTATACAAGAATCTTTCCATCGTTTTCCAAACAAGGTCCTTTATAACCTTTTCGACAAAATTATGGTAATAATGTCTTTTTTTAACTTATACAGCGGTTGCGGATATTTTCCACCATTATAACATCGTTAAAGCTTCTCTTATAAGATTATAAGAATATTTTCAAAATAAATTTTTTCTTTATAAATTATGTAACTCTTAAATGAATTCGAAATAGAAAGATATATTTCTCTAAAAAAAGGTTTTGATTTCATCTATGTCAACATCCTTTGATGGATTTTAAGCTTATTTGAAGTTGATTTATTATGATACAAAACTTCCATATTGTATTGAAGATTTTGTGATATGTTTGACTGTGGATGTGTAATTTTTATACCATTCACCGTTTATGGATAAAGTATTGGCATTTTTTATGCTAGTTTTAATACGAATGTTTATGTTATGTTTAAACCTTTTCATATGAGGAATGCATTAGACTTAGTAAGTGACGGGTGGAGTCCGCTATAGCTCCGCGATGCATTTGTAGGTCTCATGAGACAAACTAGTGTCTTAGAATAAGGCCTTGACAAAATATTATTTGTAGCCTTGGCACAAGGCCTTGACTTTGTGGTTATGAAAGTCCGGCATTATGTATTCCATCATTATAAAAGTGGCTATTGATATTGAATGTGATTATTCGACCAGTATAATATCCATGTGAGTAAGTAAATGGAATTATTTTGATTAAATTTTCCATATTATGACAAATTTTATGTTGAAAAGGCTTTTGTTTTAGTTTTATACAATGCCTTAAATGTTTGAGATTATTTGAGAATTTTTTTGCTATATTTGTATCCTTACTGAGTATCTAAGATCACACATTTATATATTTTTTTTCCAGGATGTGAAGAAGTATATTATGAATGACCTTCAGGGATAGTCTATGGGATCTCAATGTTGTCTATGGAAACAATGTTGTTGTAGTATTCCATTTTATGATGTAATGTAAACTTTATGAACGTATCTAGTACTTCCACGGCTACTAAACTAATTAGTATTTCAAGACTTGATCTTTTGTGATCATGCCAATGATACGTAATAATGCACCGAATCTGTGTAACTAGGGTCAGGTCTTTATAATGAATGAGTCCCCAAAGGACCAATTAGTTTATTAGTCTTGGTAAACCATATACATAAATGAGTATTGTATTACATTACAATGCACTAATTACAACATAGTTTTTTTCTTCTTCCAAAATTAATAACTTTGAGAATAGCTTTAATACATCTAGTAAATCCCTAGATATCTTTTACAGTATGATTCTTGGATTCCTAGGGAAAGAGACCTAATAAGGGCGAGATCAAATGCTCAATATGCGACAAATATAGCGGAAGAAGTACTGAATCAAAGAGAATAGTTAATATGGAATGTTAATAACTAAACACACATTCCATGTAATCAATAATGTTAATTAAAGTTCATAAAAAATATGGAAAGTTAATAACTAGAAACACATTGCATTCAAATAACCTGATAAGGAAAAATAAAAATGGCCAGGTAAGAAACTGAAACACATGACATCTAAATAACTGAAAATGAAATGTATCCATATATATGTCGATGAAAAATATCATGGATGAATAATAACTAAAAATAAATTGGGGAAATTATTTCTTAATGGACACAACTAATTATTTCTCATGATACTACATATGCATTTATGGTATTTCATTAACCGACCACCAACACATAGAGATTTCATTATCCAGTATTTAACATGTGGGACTTGCATTAACTGGTCCCCAACCCATATAGTGCAAGTCTTTAAATAATCAAAGTGCCTTAAAAATATCTATATTTAATAAAGTATAAGTATTTATCAATATTTCCCAAAATAATAAAATAAATTTCAAGTAAACACCATATTAAAAATGGTATATGGTTTAATAAATAATTATATCCATGA
This sequence comes from Viscum album, assembly GCA_963277665.1. Taxonomy (NCBI): domain Eukaryota; kingdom Viridiplantae; phylum Streptophyta; class Magnoliopsida; order Santalales; family Viscaceae; genus Viscum; species Viscum album. Next base: position 399,437,285 of record OY728158.1, read on the forward strand.
AAAATTATAAGGATACTTAGGGGAAATTCAATGTTCAAAGATCATAGGAAATTAAATATTTCAAGGGGAAAAAGTAAATCAAGGAAGTGATTGTGAATACTATACTTATAAAAATCAATAATAAACCATCCATAGGAAGATTAAGGATGGTACCAATACAACATAACCCAAATATAGTAAAATAAAGGGTTGTTTTCATTGATGAATGGAAACATTATAAAAAGATCTTTTAAAAACATTCATGAAAAATATATCTATTTATTTTGAAAAACCTTTTATTTGAAAATAATTTTTGAAAACATTTTATTTTAAAATGTAACTTTTAAAAACATTCAAATAAATCTTCAAAGAAATGATGATGGGTAAATCTGTACAAGCTTTACGAGGTAAAAAGAACATTCCTTTTGCATGGTTAAAGGTTATAAATATTCCTTGTTAGGAAAGAGATAAGGTGATTCCTTTTAAAACATTGGTAAAAGAAAAAAAATGTTAAAATGTATTTACTAAATTATTTAAAATAAATTTTTGAAAACATTTTAGTTAAACATGGTTTTAAGAAGAAAACTGGTTCTTCGACTGAAGAGAGAAATGAATTCTGGTTTTCTTTAAAACATTTTTAAAAACACCTTGAGTACCAATGAGTAAAAAAATGGTACCAATACTTGAAAAAGGTCATGAATTAACATAGGATAGTAAAATGAAAGGTTTTATTGAACAATGTTTATAAAATTTCCTTGAATGGAAATTCCATTAAAATATAATTAAATGTATTGTTGAGGGAAATAATCATTAAACATTCCAAAGTGTCTCATACCAATTTAAAACATTTTAAATCATAAGCCTCATGAAGTAATGAAATGAAGTTAACGAATCACATCGCTACAAGGGAGCGATAGTCAACACTTCCTCAAACGATGTTATCGTATTAACATAAAATGGAAACTATTAATTTTATTTGTAATAAAAGTATTATATAATAATAAATAAATAATAAATATCATATATAAATAGAGTTTCCATCATGGGGGATGCCATGAAAGGTGGTAAAAAAATGAACAATCATCGTTTTGTGAGGCATTAATTTAACTTACATAGAAACAGTATGTTCGCTACCCATTATATAGAAATATATGTAAGTGTAGGTTGAACCCTTAGAATAAAAACATAACATTTATAATAAATTTGTTATAAAATCATATAATAATAAGGTTTTAGGTGTTTTATAAGGGAAATAAAACTAAAAAACATAAGGAAAGATGTTACCTCTTAATCGGGTAACTCCTTTTGGTTTGAGCCAAAAGATTCCTTAGATTGCTTTATTACCAAGGCGAGGCTTCTATGATTAGTGGAGAGATTTTTAGAATCTTTTTGTGTAGATCTTGTTCGAGCCAAAGTGTCTTGAGATGTGTGAGTAATTGGGAGGATAGGAGGTCCTTTTATAGGGGAGGAAAAGGACCCACTTTGTATTTTTGAAAAGAAGTTAGGTGTCCCAACATTTTTACCTAAAACAAGTATTAAAAAACCAAACAAACTAAATAATAGAAGTTTCATAGATTAATTATTTCCATCCAATTGGTTTTTTTCAAGTGAATAAGTCATTTGGGCCCCTAAATTAAAGGTTTAGTCCTTTATTAAGATTTATTTTACCATAATAATTGTAATTAACCTTAATTACTTTCACTAATATTCTTGGTAAAAATATTGGCCTTATTACAAATTATAAATTATTATTCTTCCAAATATGGAACCCATTTTTTCAAATTCCAATCATATAAGTGGAATAAATTAATTTAAAATTCATCTCGTAGGCAGGACGACAATGCGGGTTTTTAAAGTTAAAACTTTCAAAACTTTTCTATTTTTTTATAATCAATTTCAATGTGAAATTGATTCCAATGGAATGTATTGTATTAATTGATAAAAATATTATCTAATTAAATTTTAAAACCAATTAAAATTATAATTTAACCATATAAATAAATTAGATTAAAAACCAGTTTTGAACTAAAATTCAGTATTTTTAACTATTCATTAAAAATGAAATGTTTCAGAAAGATATAAAAAATTCAACCTAACCTAATTTTTATGTTTATATTTAAAATATTAAGTTTATTTTGACATATTAAATCAATTAAAGTTTCAAAATTTATATTTAAAATGGGTTATCCTCTAAAAGATGTTAAAAATGCCTTTATAAAAATATAGGTTTTTATGTGTAAAATAGAGTTTGTTATTATCTTGTGTATATAAAACCTAATGGATGAATATAAAAAATATTTGATTGAATATATAATATATATATATATATATATTAAATTAATATCACTCACTAGTTTTAATTAATTTAATCTATTAATGTAAAAAAAAATTAAGCATAAAAATAGTTTTCTATAAAAATATTCATTTTATATTCAGTTGCTTCTTATATTAATTTCTAATTTTGTAACCAATTAATTCATTTTATATTTGTATAAACAATAAATTTTCATAAGTTACTTAATACTACTCATAATCGCTAACATAATATCTAGGTTATATCATATTATATTAAATAATAATATTTTAATAATATATTATTGTTCAGTAAAACGTAGGATTGCGTGTAACGTAAGTCATCGAAGAAGGTCACTCTTGTATGTAATGTATGCTAACTCAGTGTTGCAAGAATTAAAATATATATAATTAATTTTAAATATTAAATATATTATAAATTATCTAGATATTATATTCCCTTACGCGCTTGGTGTTGCGTGTCATACAAAATATCGAATACAAGGTTCTTACTTTAGATTTCGGGACATCACATTCTCCCCACCTTATTTAAATTGCATCCTCTAAATTTAAACTCAATCATGGTTACATATTTTTTTATACTTATTATGTTTTAAATCCCACATTGTGAGAAGGTTTAATAAGTCATCCTCTATAAAAGAGAGAATGGAAAGTACAAAGGTCACATGGACTACCATGTAACTAGGTCTCTAAGTATGAGAACATTAGTGGAAAGTGAAAATACATACTTGGAGGAAAAGCGTAAATATTTGTATGGAGTGAATGAGGTCATTGAACAAAAAAAATTGAAAGATCAATAGAAAGTCTGGGGCCTCAAATCCAGAAATATGTGATCATTTAGAAGGCCATTGTTTGAACAAAAATTAAGGTATTAGGACAACATTTTATTTCTAAGTCATTTTCCAAATATTGGGTAATTCTTTTATTGCCTATGTATACTTACTTGATATATTTCAATAAACATAATTTCATAATTTGTTTGTGCTTCGATATATCTTACAATTCATTCAAAAATAAATATTGATGCATGAAATACAAAAAATACTTTTCTTAAGGATCTAAAGGCCCATAAAAAAGTGAAAAGTTTGACTATTTATCTCTAACTATTTTCTGAAACAAATATGGTTAATAGATTAATCTATAATCCTAAAAATTTATAGAAATGGTTCATTATTAACATTTATTTGTCAAATTGTTTAACTAAAAACAATGAAAATTTAACCAGGACATTGTGTAGGTCATTGGTTGGCAATAAAACCTTATCATCCTTTGATTATGGGTTCATGATTCGCAACCTTTCCATATTTGATTGGTCGTCACCCGGATTATAGGTGTCCTTTTTTAAAACCAAATTAAGATAATTTCAAAAATAAATATGATGGACATCCTTGAAATTAGATTAATCACTAAATAGAATTTTAACTAAGGTTTTCAATACAACCTCAATACATAAATACTTCATCCATTTATTTTTATATAGGTCCTTCCTTGGTCTAGGGTTTATCCAAAATATCATTTATATAATTTATAAACCATGACACCATATATTCAATATAAAACACCTTAGTTTTAACCTAGGTTATTCATTGTCAAAATCCTTCATAGTGGTTTTTAATGAAATTATGAATTATCCTAATAATATCTCAGGGAGTGTCAAATTAGGAACACAGTAAGGACCATTGTCATGTACCAAGTTACCCCGAGTCAGGCTTATAAAACCTCATCAGAGTAATTACTCTTGGGTATATCTTTTCCAAATACGCATCCACTTGTAGTATCCATACATCTATGTATTTCTATGAATACTCATATAATATCTAACTTAATAAAATTTTTGGATTTTGTTTTATACTTATCCAAAAATTATAACTTAGGGTTATGTTATCTAACCTATGTTTTCCTAAATCTAGTTCCCAAGGTTTCTACTAAAATTTTTCTGACACCAATTGTAGTGACCCGAACCCAGATAGCTCGAAGACGATTTTGATACTAATTATATTGGCATGATTACAAGGAATCAATCCCTGAAGGACTGATCAGTTTAGTTTTCTTGGTAAACCATATTCATAAATGAGTATTGTATTACAAAAGAATACAATAATTATAACATAATTTTGTTTCTTTTATATAAATAAATAACTTTGAGGATAACTCTAATTGATATAGTAAATACCTTCATATCTTTCATAGTACGCTTCTTGGATTCCTATGTAAAGAAACATAATAAGGGTGAGCTCAAATGCTTAGTAAGGGAAAAATATAGTGGAAGCAATAATGAATCAATTAGAATAGTCAATATGGAAAGGTAAATAACTCAACACACATTCAATGTAATAAATAATATAAATGAAAGTGTCTAAAAAATATGGAAAGTTAATAACTAGAAACATATACCATTAAAATAACTAGATAAGGAAAAATAAACATGTAACGGTAGGAAACTGAAACCCATGTCTTCTAAATAACTAAAAATGAAATGTATCCAAAGATATGTCAATGAAAAATCTGATGTATGAATAATAACTGAAACTAAATGGGTAAATTATTTCTTAATGGATTTTATGTTTGAGGCGCATGAAAACCTATATCGTCAAAATCTTTCACAAGATTGTTTAAACTTTGGGTAGAAACCCATCTATACTACTTGGAAAGAAAATCAAAAGGGTTTTCACCCACTAATTTTGTCTCATGAGACTGACGATGCATCGTGGGTATTTCATTAACAGATCCCCAACCTGTAGAGCTTGCATTATTCAGTCTCTAACCCATAGGGCTTTCATTAACCAGTCTCCAACCCATATAGTGCATGTACAAAGCATTTAAATAATAAAAGTGCCTTATAAAATATCTGTATTGAATAAAGGATATAGTTTTATCAATATTTACAAAAATAATCAAATAACTTTTAAAGTAAACACCATATTAAAAATGGTATTTTGTTCAGGAAATAATCATATCCATGAAAAATGATACAGATATTTAGCGGAAATTCAATGCTCAATGATTATAAGAAATTGAATATTTTAAGGGGACAAAATGAATCAATGAAGTGAATGTGAATAATATCCTTGTACAAATAAATCATACACCATTTATAGGAAGATTACGGATGTTATCAGTATAATTAACCCAATTAGAGTAAAATAAAGGGTTATTGTTGTTGATGAATGTAAACATTATAAAAAGATCTTTTAAAAACTTCTTGAGGAAAGCATAATTATGTTTTGAAAAACCTTTCAAAAAACATTTTATTTGAAAATAATTTTTGAAAACATTTTCTCCTAAAAATTAAACTTTTAAAATACTCATTGGAATCTTCAAATAAATTATGGTGGGAAAATATGTGCATGTTGTACGAGGTAAAAAGAACATTTTTTACACGGTTGAAGGTTAGAAAAATGCCTTGTTCAGAAGCCAACAAGGAGATTACTTTGAAAACATTGGTAAAATAAAAAATGGTAAAAATTTATTTACAAAATCATTTTAAAAACATTTTTGAATTTTTTTAATAAAAAATATTTTTTAGAAGAAAACAGGTTCTCTAACTAGAGAGAGAAATGAAGTCATTGTTTCTTAAAAAAAATTTCTAAAACACCTTGAATACTAAAGAGTGGAAAATGATACCAATAATTAAAAAAGGTCATGAATTACCAAAGTAGAGTAAAATGAAATGTTTTATTGAATAATTGTAATATAATTTCCTCAAATTAAAATTCCAATGAAATATCATTAAAGTTATTATTGAGTAAAATAATACTTAAACATTCCAAAGTGTCTAATACCACTTTAAAACATTTTAAATCATAAGACTCATGAAGGAATAAAATTAAATTAAATTTATAATATCATGAGAGTAAGTAGATTTATGATATATTTTTGAAAAGGGTATTATAAACACTATATAAAACAAACTAGGTGTATAATAATAAATAAGTCTCAATATATTGTTAATTGATACAATATCCCTTACCTTGAGTTTCCTTCTGGGTGAATGTCCTTTAACTTCCTATACAATAAACTTATATTAATTTTATAATTTATTTAGAACCTTGTGCATGTTTATCATTAATTTTATTTTACTTTTTAATATGTTGTATAAAACTACTTAAACAATTATTTTTATGTTAGTAGTTTTCACAAAATTCAATTTATGTGTCAAAAATAACTTTTTTAGGTCAACTATGGTCAAAGAGGTCATTATATAACATATCCAGAATAAAAATAATAAAATAATTATCATATTTATTCATCAATATTACTTTTATAAACAATCAATAAATTTGGTCATGAAAAATGAATCAACATTACAATCATGGAGATGATAGGTTGTACGTACGCATGAGTAACGTTCTCATTTTCAATGAGCATTATGGACAGAAGGTAAGTAGAGTAATATAATTCCATAATTATAATTATATCATAAATAAAATATTATTTAATCATATATACTTATATATATAATTTTTTTGATGTAAAATGAATCACATCAGGTCAAGGAGGCGGTAGTCCACACATCCACGAACGACGTTATCACTTTTTAAGTGTGTGAAAGGGTAATAAGGAAAATGATATATAAATATATATATATATATATATATAATATTTAGAGAAATGTAATTATTTCATGAATATAATATAGGGGTTTTTTATGTCACATATTTTTAATTTAAACCATACTTTATACCTTCCATGTATAGTGTGAATGAATCACATCACTTCGAGGGGACAGTAGTCCACACTTCCTCAAATGATGTTATTGTATTAACGTAAAATGGATAGTATTAATGGTAGGTATAATAAAAGTACTAAATAAGTATAAAAAAATAATAAATATCATATATATCATATATAAATACATGTTTCATCGTAATGGCCACCATGAGTGGTGGTAAAGGAAAAAATGAACAATAACCGTTTCGTGAGGCAGTAATTCACTGTACAAAGAAATAGTATGTTCTTTACCCATTAAATTGATGTGTGTGTATGTGTAGTTTTAACCCTTAGAATAAAAAATAATAGTATATTTTTAATAATGGTGATTTTATACAATCATATAATAATAAGTTTTGTGGTGTTGGAGAATAGAAATAAAAATAAAAAGCTTAAGGAAAGATGTTACCTCTTAATTGGGTAATGCCTTTTGGTTTGAACCAAATGCTTCCTTGGATTTCCTTATTCCTAAGTGTAGGATTATAGGATGAGGTTAGATATGTTTATGAGATATTTGTGAATATATTATTTAATCAAAAGTTTCTTGAAAGGTGTAAGAAAGTGGGAGGAGATGAGGTCCTTTTATAGGGATGGAAAAGGACTCACTTGGTATTTTTGAAAATAAGTTAGGTGTGCCCATATTTTAACATAAAATAATTATTAAAAAACCAAATAAAACTCAATAATTGAAGTTTCATGGCTTAATTATAGCCATAAAATTGGATTTGTACAAGTTTATAAGTCATTTGGTCCCTTAAATTAAAGGTTTAGTCCTTTATTAAGCTTTATTTTACCTTAATAATTGTAATTAATTTTAAATACTTTCACTAATATTTTTGGTCAAAAACAAATTTGATCTTATTAAAAATTATACATTATTATTATTCCAAATATGGAATCAATTTTTCTAAATTTCAGTGATATAATTGGTGAAAAATAATTGAAAATCCATCTTGTATGTAGGACGACAATGCTGGTTTTTGAAGTAAAAACTTCTGAAAGTTTTCTATGTTTTTATAATCAATTTCAAACTGAAATTGATTCTAATGACATAAATTTTATTAATTAATAAAAATATTATCTAATTAAACTTTAAAAACAATTATAATTATAATTTAACCTTATAAATAAATTACACAAAAATGCAGTTTTGAACTAAAATTCAATATTTTTAACTATTCATTAAAAATGAAATGTTGCCAAAAAATATCATAAATTTACCGTAACCTAATTATTATGTTTATCTTTAAAATATTAAGTTTATTGTGACATATATATTCAATTATAGTGTAAAATTCATATTTAAAAGGGGACCACCATTAAAAGGCTGTAAAATTACCTTTATAAAAATATAGGCTTTTATGTGTAAAATATAGTTTGTTTTTATCTAATATCTATCAAACATAATGAATGAATATCAAAAATATTTGAGTGAATATAATATATATATATATATTAAATTAATATCACTCACTAATTTTAATTAATTTAATATATTAATATAAAATAACTTTTTAAGCGTAAAAATAGTATTCTATAAAAATATTCACTTTATATTATTTTGATTCTTATATTCATTTCTAATTAATTTATAACCAATTAATTTATTATATATTTTTATAAATCATAAATTTTCATAAGTTATTTAATATTATTCATAACCTCTAACATAACATCTAGGTTGTATCATATTATATTAAATAATAATATTATAATAATATATTATTGTTCAGTAAAACTTGGTCTTGCGTGTAATGTAAGCCATTTAAGAAGGTCTCTCTTTCATGTAATGCACACTAACTCAGTGTTGCATGAATTTAAATATATAGAATATATTTTAAATAGTAAATATATTATAAAGTAACTAAATATTATATTCTCTTATGTTCTTGGTGTCGTGTGTCATACAAGCTATTGAATACAATGTTCTTACTTTAGATTTTTGGGGTGTTATAGTGGAATAGTGGGGAGACTATAACCTCATTTTCAGAGTGTATCACAGATTTATAGTCATACCAATCAATAGAGGAAGCATGAAAGATAACTGAACACCAGAAGAGTATACATTATCCATATAAATAACCAAGCAATCACATGCATCAATGTTATATACAAAATAATGATCATGACATGCTATGTAAAAAGGAAATACTGGTAGGTATGGTAATAGGTAAACACACATACAACTATACCAAAATAACCAAAAGACTATCTCCAGATTAAATCATGAGCTATATCTTGGTCATGTGCTATCCTGCTCCCATGCTGTTATCAATCAAGTATCGACAACCAAGCACTTTCCCCCATCCCTACATGTATCCGTAAAGTATGTACAACTCCCAAAAGGCATCTTGAGAAGGGTGTGAGATAAACATAGTAGGTCACCACCAATGGTGTCTAATTCCATATAGTACATGAATATATAATAAATAGTGTGTAGATAAAAATAAAAGATGTAAATGAAGTGCTGTAATAAATAACCCATATAGGTCTAAGTTCACATGGAACATCCGTCCTCTACCACCTACTTCAGTCTAATCCAGAATATCTCTAAGTAATCATTCAAAAATGAATTAATTTATACTAAAGTCTCTAGATATTTCTCATAGACCAAGTATCCCCTATGTATCATATTCAATAGGATTCATATAATAATTTCATCAATAAAATTTAGGGCTCTGACTGTAACACCCTGAGTTTTTATAGACCATATTTTCAAATAAATTAAAATTTTCATTTATATCTTGCAATGCACTAAGTCAAACATTCCTTTCACACTAAACTGACTTGTCATATGTCACACATAATACTAAGTTGGCGTAGGATACACGCAACACTGAGTATAGATTTTTTTTCAATGTATAAAACAACTATGATTGGATTATGTTATACATAACACCAAAGGAATATTTCACTACATGTAACACTGAATTGGCTTACATTACACATAAGAGTGACCTTCCTTAATAACTTATGTTGTATGTAATACATAGTTTCACTAAACAACGATATATATTATTAAAATTTTATTGTTTAATGAGATATAAACCAGCCATTATGAATATTATTAACCACTTTTTTAATGTTATATAACATTAACATTAATCTTATATATTTTCTATACATGATATAAGAACAAATTCAATTTTATCAGATAAAAGAAGTATTTTTTTTAAATATAGTTTTTCCACCTTTTGATGGAGCACCCATTTTAAATATATTTTTTAACACTTTTATATATTCTATTATATAAAATAAAAATCCTCATTGGAAGAGGGACATCAAATTTTACTTTGGTTTAATTTTTGGTATTTTTATAATAAAATTAATATTTTAATGAATAGTAAAAAATACTACATTTTAATTCAAAATTGCCTTTTCATATAATTTATTTGTATAGTTATATTATATTTTTAATTGTTTTTAAAGTGTAATTGGATTGTTTTTATTATTTAATACAATTTTGTTCATTGGAAGTAATTTCACATTTAAATTGGACAAAAACACATGTCAAACTTTTGATAGTTTGTACTTCTTAAAAACCCGCTTTCTGGTTTTGACAGTGGGAATTAATTTTAGATTAATTTCTTTCAATTATGTGTTTTGAATTTAGAAAAATTAATTCCATATTTGGAATCAGAAGGTCCAAATTATTTAAATAGTTCCCTTTATTTTTGTACATTATGAATAATAACTTTAGTAATTATTTTTATTTATCATGGTTAAAGGGTAAATTAGGTAAATAAGGGTAAAACAATAATATCATAATAATATAAAACTACCCTAACATGTGTCTTAAACCTATTTTATGAGTAATGTGTGACCAAAACAATCCTTAGGCTTAAATTTTGGCATTTGAGAACCACTTGGGTGTGAAAATGACATGTTATAATAATTTATTTAAAGTAAAGGTATATATAACATAAACATATAACTTTTTACTAAAACAAATTTATTCTGGTTTATATAAATGATCTCTTCGACTATAAATATTAATTAGAAATATAAAAATATTCCCTACATCATGGTATTTTATTTATAATTTTTACACAAAAAAATTAAATTTATTTATGACAAAATGATGATGTAGTGATTACCTTATTAATGAAATATTCAAATAAATGATATTATAAATTTTAAAATAAATGAAATTTTAAAAATTTTATGCCATAAACTAATTTTTTTTATTACATTAAAATTTAAGGGATGATTTAATGAATTCGGTTTTAAGGAATAAAGTTGTTATGACTTTAAGAAAAATCAATTTCTAAATAGTGTCAAAATTGACATAAATGAGTTTTTAAAACAAATACTATTTTATTAAATGATATAATAGTCCTAAAAATCTGAGATTCATCCAAGTGACTTATATAATATTAAAAATTTAATTAATGATCCACTTTTGGTTCTATTTTTTATTTTATAGTAACTATAGTAACAATATATTATGAAAATACAAGAAGACATTGTAACAGTTAATGTTTTTAACTAAGGGTTAAAGCTAAAAGATAAGGTTAATTTTGTGGCCTAAAATTGTATAAAACCTATTGGTTTAGAGTATTTATACCCATAAACATCTTATATTTCAAATAAATTACTTTTTTACCATTACAAACCAAAAATCAATTTATAATAAATTAATATTTAAGGACTTTCCTAAAGTACCCCTCACCTCTCCTATAAAAGGGCACTTCTACTTCTCTTTTATTCACACCTCCAAATACATTTGGATTGGAAAAACCCTAAAACAATATCCTAAAAAATCCATTAATTCATACTATATGCAAAACTTTGGGAATAAATTCATCCTAGGGATATCCTTTGTGCAAATCAAAATGAGATACATGAAAAAGAGGTAATTGTTTTGTCACCTCTGTCAAAATTATTTTCTTATTATACTTACTCTTATTATGTTGTTACCGTACTAAAGTAATAAATCCAGTATCTTATACATTCTGATATTTTATTATAATTATTATACAACCATATACCTCCTTTCATCTATCCTACTAATAACAATATCACCATGCGTGCGTACGTACAGTTTACCGTCTCCAAGTCGCAGTGTAATTTTTTATTCAGCAATATTTAATTTGGATGGGTATAATGAGGAGTATAACAGATGTAAATAATGAATATAAAATGATAATTATCCTTTATAATTAATATATCATCCAATTCTATACCATTTAACCATTAAGTTAATGATATCATTGTTCGTGTGTACATACGGCCTACCATCTCCACGACATGATGAGATTCATTCTCCACGTTAACCATTCAAGAATGATCATAAAGTATATATAATAAATAATCATGAAATATATGAAATTATAATGCAACTGGATTTATGTGCTTATATATATATTTCATTTACTTTCTTCCATTCAATTAAATAAGGAAATGGAAACAGTATTCATGCGTACGTACGGCCTACTGTCTCCATGAATAGTGTATTCCATTTCATTTATCTATCTGTTATATATATTTATATACTAAATATTTATGATATATAAAACATTTTTTACATTATGTAAGTAATTAAATCATGATATAAGTAATAATATCAATAATAAAAAAGTCAAAACAGGTACAATAAATGAAATGACTATTGCCCAAAACGTTGCTTTAACATGGAATTGATAAATAAAAAGGTAATATAAAGGCATAATTGACTCATATATGATATCATAGATATTATAATGTTTCTATTACAAGTTAATAATATGTTTAAACACACTATACAAGAGTTTCAGACACATACAGAAGAAATCAGACCTAAGTTAATGGATAATTTTTCAATCTCATTATTATCTGAGATTGTTAATTTGTAAGTATTTACTAGGGTATATTTATATTTACCTTCCATGTTTCCTAAATATATAATATTATTTATATTATTATACTATTTTTTAAAGTCAATTTTACCCATTGGTGAATTTTTTAAATGGTATGGAAGGAATCCTTCTTCCATTTTCCATACAAGGTACTTTTTGACTTTTCCTACAATTGTACGAGAAGAATGTTTTTTTTAAATTATATGAAATGAATGGATTTTTACTCATTTATAGTTACAAATTTCCAATAATATTACTTTAAAATATTTCAAGTTTATTTTCAACTAAATTCTTTTCTTTTAAAATTGTGTGGCATTTTGAGAAAAGAAAATGTTTTTGAAGAAGAAAGGATATTTTCCTCAAAAAATAATCTCAAGTATTTATCAAAAGTACTTTCCATATAAGATGACATTATTTAGAAAAGGGAATGTTTATATCATTATTATATCTATGATTTTTTTTTGTGTTTATTATGGAATGTAATTTATGAAATCCATTTGTATTATATGGATTATGATAGAATGATGTTTAAGAAACCCATTTTATTATGTGGGTTATGTTGTGATTTATGTTTTTGTGGAACATGTAAGAATGATTTAATTATGAGATGGGTGGGACCTATATCCCCTTTCAATGAATTAGGTAAAGGTTTATATACTATAAGATAGTTATGACTGGAATGGCAAGTAAATCTAGATTAATAATACATGGCTGGAACGGCAAGTAATTTTGGTTCAGTAATACATGGCCGGAATGGCAAGTAAACCAAGTTCAGTAATAGACTTTGTCCACTATGATGGTCTTGGAAGAAATTTCTTGGCTACTATATAAATCATATTATGTGATTATTTTTTCCACAATTCCATGTTTTATGTCAATGCTATTTTATCATGGTTAATTTTCCTTTAGGATCTGTGCCTTACATACTACCAAGATTTATTTCGTGACTCGAGATTTTGGTATTTAAACATTATTTTAATGTTTTTACATTATTATGTTTATGGTTTGTTTAATGTTCTCTATGTTTACCCGTACTAAGAATTTGTGATCACCCTTTTTATGTTTTATTTTCCCCAAGATATAAATAAAGGTTTTAGGTAGGAAAACAAAAGGGGAAGCTCTTTATGGGAGATGTTGAAGATTTTTCACCAAGTTAGTAGATTATGTTCCAAGTTTCCTAATAGACTAAACTAATACATTCTTTGGGAAGATATTTTTGTAATGTATTAATTATTATTCAAAAGAAATGTAATGTCCATGTACATCAAGATTGGTTTGTTAGAGTTGGTATCAGATTGAAGGTTTAGTTGACCTTTGGAAACTAGGATACAAAAACTTTAGTGAGATCCCTAGAGATATTTATAAGGTATGTATAGGGATGTCTATAAGGGTAAGTCTAACTATATGTTACAATCCAATAATTATGGTAAAGATCATGAATAACCTAGGATTAAACCTAAGATGTTAGAGATTGAAATTAATCCCCCTTGATTATGTTGTTATCCAAGTATGATTTTTTCCTCTCACACTATTCTTTATGGGTTTTATACAATGAATGGAACCCAAAAAAACCACGTTAATATTGGATGCAATGGGAAATGAAATTATTTTTCTTATAAAAAACCAAATTTTATGGGAGTCAGAATAAAGAATCTTGTTTATATGACCACAAATCCTACTAGGATTCCAAATGACCAAAGGTGGGAAATAAATTCTCTTGAATATTTCTTAAGGAAACATCCACCTTATTTTAGTAGAATTATTGATCCACTAGTTTCTAAGAAATGGATTTGTACAATTGAAAATATATTTTTCATTCCACATTGTTTAGAACATGAAAAGGATAAGTTGGGAACTTATTTATTGGAAGGTAAAGTGAATATGTGGTGGAACTTTATCAAGAATATGAGGAAACAAGATAAAATATACTCCATGGATTGGGATGAGTTAAAGAACATATTATTCAGTATGTAACTTCCACAAATTCTTCTTACAAAAAGGGATATTGTTGTTTCTCATCTATCTCATAGTTATGATAAGAAAATAAGGATAGAATTCAAAGGAAACTATGAAAAATTATAGAGAAAAGAAGACTAGATTTTCTTTATGCTCAAAGTGTGGAAGGAAACATGGAGGAAATTTTCTTAAGGGTACTGATAAATGTTTTAGGTGTGGGAAAGAAGGCCATCGAGCATTTTACTGTTGAAGTAATGGGAATAAATAGAAATCTCAAAAGAGTGCACCTCCCACAAATCAGGTTTACAAGTTCAAGTAAATGGGGTGTTATGCTAACCAATTCCCTAATCTAAGGGTTATGGGTGATTATCGAATTCAACTACCTCTTAAGGCCAAATACAAAGGCAAATCTCATGCGGTCACTATTGGTGATGTTTAGTATGAAAATTAATTGGTGGAATGATTAAGTGTTTATGTAATGGGATTCCAAAATAGGGTTGTAGAATATATTTTATAGTATTATGAAATATTGGAATATCTATCTATTGGTCCATTGTGGTTTTCTATAAGTATATAGTACCAGTAACCATGAAAATTGATTGAAGTATTTTTGGAAAGCATAGGATATGCGCATAATGAAGGGATAAAGAGATAATGATATGTTTGATAGTATTAATGACCTCATGACTAATATAAGGACAAAGTGATATAATTGTTTGAGTATATAGAATTTTTGGTATTTTTGTGTGTGGAAGGAGTTAATTTTGATAGAATGTATGTTTTCACTAAGGTCCAATGGTAATTCATTTTAGTAGCATGTTTCAAGAGAATACATGATTAAGGAATTCACATGTCTGGAATGTGACAACAAAGAACTGCCTTATGAAATATGGGAGATAAATGTTACGTTGATTTAGTTCACCTCTTTCTAATGATTTATATTTTTAGTTTTTGGAAGGATTGTAATTGTATCCATTTATGGATAGTATAAGTTATATTCTGGTTGAATTTTTTAGATTAATGTATTATCTCACTATATGTGGACTTATGCATATTTGATTACCTGTGTTAACATTTTTGTTGAGATAGATATAATGACATATCATTCTATCGCATGATCTTCTAACACTTCAAGAATGAAAAATTCTACTTCATTTCTTTAAATAAGAGATGAATTGGAAATTATTTAAGTCACGGACAATGGTGATATTGTACCAAAATCAAGTAAGTATTTATTGTCATGGAAAACTCTTCAAAGTTAGAGAAAGGATCTTGAAAACCAAAATTTTTTTTTCTTAGTACCTTCTTATCCAATGAATCAGAGGCTCCCTTAAATCATCACAAATTTATGGATTTATAGTTGTTAATTTTCTCCAAACCTTGTTCTCTATCACTATCCATCAGAACATAATGATTAGATTTTTTTCCATATCCATTTTTTCACTTCCCACCTGTGTTCTACTATTGGAAACCCAGTAATGAGCTACTTTGAGTAACTGTTATGTTTCTAAAATTACTTTTTAAAATAATGTTTTAGTATTCCATTTTACCATGTGGGTTTCAATGAATGAAATTTTCAAGTAGTGAGCCTTTTATAAAACCGAAGAAATTTGAAGGTGAAATTAATTTTAAGGGGGTATAATGTAACACCTCGAGTTTTTATGGACCATTTTTTTCAAATAAATTAAAATTTTCATTTAAATCATGAAATTCACTAAGTCAAACATTCCTTTTACACTAAATCAACTTTTCGTATATTACACGCAAAACTGAGTTGGAATACGATACAGGCAACACTACTGTAGATGCCGAAAAATTCCGTAACTCCTAAAGGAAGTTTCAAAATGATGAAGCGAAGTCATATTCGGACTCGGAGGCCCGGTCCGGAGGGCTTGGAGGTGTTGCGCGAAAAAATTGAGAATTGCACGAAAAGATGTGCACCGCGCGGAATAGTTCCGGGATTCGCGAAGGGTCCCTAGCGCAGGCACAAAATAATTTCGTGCTCGTGCCCCGCGTAGTTGACATTTCGTGCTGCTGACTCTGGTGCGCAATTATTTCGCACTGAGTGGTTTTCTGCGCTCCCGGACTTCTATAAATAGAAGGATACCCCCTTAATTTTCGGAGCCGAAAAATTTGAACCGCCTCTCGTGCGTGTAATTTCCATTCCGTGCACGTGCAATATGGCCTTCAGGTATGGTTCTTTTTCGTGCCAAGTCGCCCTGGGATCCACCTTCGCGCGAGATCCCAATGGCTTAGACTAAACTCCAACCCCTTTGGGGTCCGCCCCTTGCACGAAATTCCTTCCTTTGCACGCAGGTCGGCCAATTGCGCGCAATCCCCTTCATTTGTGTGCAAGCCCCTTCCTTTTCGTGCACGCCCCTTCAATTGCGCACAGTCCCTTTTAGTGGCGCGCAAAAGCCTCGGATCTAGTTCTGCGCCAAATCTCCCTGATTTCTCACCAGCCCGATGTTTTCCGTGCAGTATCCTCAATTGCGTGCATGACTGCCCTATTGTGCGCATTCCTTATTGCGCGCAGGCATGCCCTATTGTGCGTAGGCATGCCCTATTGCATACATGCATTTCTTATTGCGTGCAACCTATCCTGTGTGTCGCTTCTATTACATGCAACAGTATACAGGCCTATGCCCGTTGGTCCATACTATGGGGGGATGTTCCCCCGCACCCCCTCTCATGGTCTCTGCTGGGCTGCGGTCCCGGCCCTCCGGGCCGGTCCCTTCGCTACCGTCACTGAACCTCATGAAAAATGGAGAGTTTCACTGAGAACTTTTCGGGCCGGGACGTCGGGATTTTCCTTTGCGCCCTTATGCGCACCCACCTTCCACCTATGGAATAGCATTTGAGATACTCCTCCGGACACCATGGAACACCTTGAGTTGACATATTCCTCTTGGTTCGTTTCCTATGTTGTGAGTTGAGATTCTCATCATAGACTCCCTAAGTACCTTGAGTTGAACCATTCCTCAAGTAACTCATCCAAAATCTCATCTCTTGGCTCATATTCCAGGTCAGACCAGAAAGGGCCAACCCTACGTAATTCCCAACACCAACAACTTCTAGGCGCCTTACTCCTCAGAAGACCTCTCTACATAACGCTAAAATATAGTACTCTCTATGTTCCAAACATAGGATGCCTCTTGTTCCAAATAAAAGATGTCTTATGCTCCAAGAATAAGATGCATTATGCCATGATCCCAGTGGAATAACCTTGAGAGCGTTGTTCAAACATTCCATCACTCCACCTCATACTTTGCATGACCTTCATTTGGATATTGATCCTCTTTCATGTCTCAAGGGATCCCCTAACGTTATGGATGATTCACATACGGTCCGCCTGCTGTAACAGGACGGATGATTGACCTACGGTCCGCCTTCTGTAACAGTACAGATGATTGACCTATGGTCCGCTTGCTGTAATAGTACGGATGATTGACCTATGGTTCTCCTACTATAACTGTATGGGTGATTGACCTATGGTCTGCCTTTCTTCCTAGGCCAACGCCCCAGAAGACTTTGGAAAACACTTTGAGTCAAGTCCTGTGTTTCGAACATGGTCAGTGGTCGACCCTCATTTGTTTGTTCCCATTTTAGGCTAACGCGACAGGATGCTGTGTTGAGAACATGGTCAGCAGTTATCCTCTATCGCCACACCATTCTCATTTCATTTAGAATGTCGGGCATGTGATTTACACTTTTCATCACCCTTTTTTCAGGCCGATTCCAACGCCCTTGGCATTATCCCGCCTGTGCACTAGCGCATAGGTGCATACCTCAACCCACCAGTGAGTTGGGATGCCCTCATGGCCAGACATGAGGAAGACATTACAGACTGCTTCCATTCATAATCCCCATCCATCATTGCTACTCCTTAGTGGCACATGGGAAGCTTCAATGCGTAATCCACATCCACCATAGCCACGCTAACGTGGACCCCTCGATGGTTTTCCCTGCGGCCCCCTTCACTATGGCCTTGTCGATGCCTTCCCTCCCACAAGGGGTAGAGGGTGTCGGGCATGTAAGCCCTAGGGGTGTGAAGCGAACCCACCTCATCCGAGCTTTAGGACGTTAAACTGCCAAGCACCTCGTCCTCAACACATGACGTTAAACTTTGATCTGACCCCATGCCTCACATGCAGGGTCCCCCCATCTTGGACATTATTGACGCTGCTTGTCTCCACTGGAATGGAGTCACCCTCACATGGTATGATATCCTCCCTCTCGGAGTGGTGTTTATCCACGGGGGAAGGGATTCCTCAGAGCGTAATCTCTTAGCCTCTCTTGCGGAAGGTAGAACCCATGCACCTCCATACTTCTTGTAATGTCTCGGACCTCTCCGGCCCATTCCTTTGTCGAAAAGAAGGTCATGAAGTGTTCTGGAGGGTATAATGGACTTTTACCACACTTTTCGAAATTTTGTTACTACACGTCGTGTAGTCTGAGTACACGTCGTGTACCACCCTGACAAGTATACCTCGTGTTGAAGTTGTGTCCTTGCCGCGTGAAATAAATAAGTACACGTCATGTAGCCTATCCTACACGCCGTGTAGTTTCTCCCTGCATACGCGTTACCCTCAAACTGTGTGTTGACCAGTCAACGGTCGTGTGCGATGTTGAAGCAGTGTCCTTTCCGCATGAAATAAATAAGTACATGACATGTAGCCTATCCTACATGTCGTGTAGTTTTTCCCCATGTACGTGTTACCCTCAAACCGTGTGTTGACCAGTCAATGGTCGTGTGCCACGTGGAATTCCGTGTTGGAAGCCGCGTGTAGACCGTGTGAAATGGCCTAGTACATGTCATGTACTAGGAAGTACACTCCATGTAATTTAGTTTTTCACGCCTATAAAAGGAGGGGGCCTCTCCTCCTTTTAAAATCATTCCTCTCCTACCCATTCCTTCGAGCAGATCCCTCTCGAGAGACTCTGAAGCTCTTTTCTTCTATAACTTCTTCATCTGAGCTCCGATTTAAGATCCGTCAGCAGCCACAAGATCGTAACAACGAGGCGGAACTTCTGAGCTTGGATCTGTTTTTTTTTTCCTTCGACCTTTCCTTCCCAGCTTCCACCCAAGTAGGTTTTTTCCGGGCTTTGACAGAAGCGACGGACACCAACGGACATCTTCTAAAGTTGATCTAGGGGAGCATTGTGATCAAAACCTATTGAGGTAGGGATCTTACCTTCATCTCTCTAATTTTTTCATCATGTGATATGGGTGTCCTCTTGCTTTCACGAGACATAGTTGAACCAGTTTAATGAAGATAATAACTAGCTTAAAGAACAGGGATGGGGAAGTTGTTGTGTTTATCTTTGTTTATCCTATTGTTATTTTGTGAATTGAATAGGCCTATGCCTAATGAAAATCACAGTTGTTGGGGACCTTTTCTTGTGCAATTAAATGTTTCCCTATCTTTCTAGATCGTTTTGTGGATGGAAACTTTCTGGAATATGGAAATTGGTTAATCACGAAAAGTTGGCTGATTAAATGAATATCTGGAACCCTTGTGTGATCACCCCGGTTGAACAAAATTGAATAATAAACATGTGGGTGTTGGTTTGGTTATGTGGTGTGTGAAAAGGGGGGTGAATCCTGGGTTATTACAAATTGGATGGGCAGCGGGGCTGGGGTAAATTATATTAAAGGGGAAATGATGTGGCACAAGCCCGGTTTTGTGATACGGCTATGGAGATGTGGTTATAGTGGCAGCAGGGCTGCGGTAATTGGTTGTGATATTAAAATAAAGTGGAAAGTTGTTAAATGAACTGCGGGGAACGATAATGAATTAAATGTGGGAACAATAAATGGGGATTGATTGATGGTAAAAAAAAATTGTTTCTTGTGTTCTATCTAACATGATTTTTGGTTGGCAGGGTTTTGTTCTTCAAAACACTTCATCTCGTTTGATAATTTCCCAGTAGTTAAGGAACTAATAAAATAATATTGTTGAAACATGAAAACCTAAATGGGGTTGGGATTGTTTGTTGTATGCATGCTTCGTAGTAGTAGTGCTGAGGCACGTGCTCAGTTTCCCTATTTAGAATCCATAGGTTGGGTTGTGTGTGTTTGGTATACATATATGTATCTGTATCTTTGTGTTTTGTCACACCCCTCCCATGGTGAGCCCTTAGTGCTGAACACTCCCATTTCATGGGAGAGGGTGTTTTCCCCTTAGTTACTACCTTCTTCCTGCTCCTTCTTCCATAGGATGTGATGGCTTGAGGCGACCTTACACCCAAAACTCTTCAGGTAGGTTTCGATTGCTGTCATTTTAGCCCAACACTCTTCGGGAAGGTTTACTGTTCCCAAGAACCTTCGGAATGAGGCCCAGGTTTGTTCGGGTGGGGATGTGATTGTGGTTTTTGAGGCCCAGGTGTGTGCGGGAGGGATATGTGGTTTGTGAGGCCTAGGTGTGTGTGGGCGGGATAGGTGGTTGTGAGGCCCAGGTGTGTGTGGGCGGGATGTGTGACTTTGTGAGGCCCAGGTGTGTGCGGACGGGAAGCATGACGTTGTGAGGCCTAGGTGTGTGCGGGCGGGATGTGTGACTTTGTGAGGACCAGGTGTGTGCGGGAAGGAAGAGTGTGGTAGCGTCAGGACATTCGCCGTTAGGAAGAGCATCTAGCTAGTTGGGGGGGAAATGGTGCAGGGTACCCAATATTCTTGTTCTTATATACTACTACCTGTTCTTTTGTGTTTTTTTGGTGATCATGGCTGGTGAGGTTTGGTGGATATAATTCCTTAATGGGTTTTGTTTTCTTCTGTTGTTCTCACGGGACATTAGGATGTCTCCCCATCTGTGCACGAGAGCTTTAGGTTTCTCTATTGGGTATACTTGTATGCTCACCCTATGTTTACTTTTAGGTTTCCAGGAGGACTACCAGGGCCGTGCGGGACCCTACTAGTCAGGATAGTTGGATTTGTTGCAGTTTTCGTACTCTTGTTTCTTTTCGTATTGTACTTTTGAGTTTTCTTGTACTTTTACTTTGTTTCAGAATTGTTTAAACATGCATGTGGGATTGGTTTAGGTTTATTTTAATTTACTTATTCCTTTTTATTTTGGTGTTTTACTCATCCTATTTCCCAATATTAAATAATAAAAAGGGTAATTCCTCCCATACTTGTGAAAACTCATACCCTTGGTGCTAGTCGCCACTCCGAGGCCTACTGGAGGCGGGACTCGGGGGGTCATTACCTCCCTTTCCCCATTTCTAGCTCAGGAGGGGCATCTTTGGTGGGCGGGGGTTGTGACAGAATGGTATCAGAGGTGATGGTTGAGAGATAGGATGGATTCTGGAGTTAGGAACACTGAGGATTGCATGGGATGGTAGGGAAACAGTGTTAGGTGATCTTGGCGCATTACTTAGGCTAGGGAAGACCGACTAGGACACAAGATTTTAGGGCCCCCCATGATCTAATGCAAGGACTCTGAGCCTACTGAACGACCAAGTGAGACTACATTAATTGCAGGGTAGAGACCCTAGGGAAGGTACATTCATCATCATGTCTGTGTTTTAATTGATTTGGGTATTCTGGGAAAGAAATTGAAATAAAGTGATAAAATGAAACCTTGAGAAATTTCCTTGATACTTGGGATGAGGAGATCTTTGTTTACCGTAAAGCTATGGCACCTGGATGTCATCCCTGGGTGACTCAGACAGGCGAGGCCCAGTAGATTCAGGTGGTCGATCATTTGAGGATTGACCAAGAGGAGGAAGATAATCAGTGGAAGAAGACTCTCCGTTCTTTCCAGTGACAAACCCTCAAGAAGTATGAGGGTTGTACTTAGGATATGGAGATGGAGGGGTGGTTTGAGGATCTAGGGATCGCTTTTACTTTGAACTGTGCTCCGAGGGAGTACTAGGTTCCCCTAGTAGTCAGTCAGTTGATAGGTGTGGCGCGTCAGTGGTGGATGCTCTACCTCAGGGAGAGGTTAGAGGCAGAGGTTCCATGGGCTGACTTTGAGAAGGAGTTCCGAGATGAATTCCTTTCTTCCATGATCAAGGAAGAGAAGCAGCAGGAGTTACTCTCCCTCCAGCAGGGGAGTATTTCAGTACGAGAATTGGGGATCAAGTTCAAGGATCTCCTACGCTTTGCTCCAGATCTCTTTCCGGATGAGGAGTCTCAGGTGAGACATTTAGAGGAGGCGCTTTGTCCTTCGCTCCAGTATGCTATCACCCCCTTCACCCTTATGACGTACTTTGAAGTAAAAAATAAGTAAGAGGTTGTAGAGAGGATGCACTCATAGGGAGGTTCACCACAAGAGGGAATCCAGCCGGGTTCGTCAAAGGGGAAGGCAGTCAGCAGCAGGTCTCCTGTGATAGGACCAGCCAGATTCAGGCTAGTAGAGAGCAGGCCCCAGAAGTTCCAGTTCAAATCATTGGGTCCTCGTCCCACTTTCATGAGCCCAGGACCAATGTGTTTTTCTTGCAAAACTTTTGGGCACATTCAGAGTTAGTGTCCGACCCGAGCTCAGTACGGTGGAGGTGGGCAGGTTCAGCACCCACCTCAGCAGCACCAGTTGCCGGCGAGGCCCTTCCAGCAGTAGCAGGACCCTGCTCCACTGAGGGCAGACTTTGTAGGAGGAGGCTGACCTTAGGGTGCTCGTCAGGGACCTCGACCAGGGCGTGGTCGAGGAGGTGGTCGACATCAGAGAGGAAGAGGAGCTGTGCATGGACAGTTGCACGCAGCAGAGTTGGAAGCTCCGGCAGGACCAGAGGTGGTGCGAGGTATGATTTGTTTGTTCAGCACTCTCGTTTCTACTTTGTTCGATTCGGGATCTTCGCACTCCTTTGTTGCACTCGGTCTATCCCATGCTTTGGGTCTAGACGTAGAGAGACTTTCTGTACCCCTGGTGTTGAGTACACCAATTGGAGGTCAGACCAGCATATCTTGTGTTTGCCGGGGATGTGGACTGACGTTGGGACCGTATCGATCTAGTGGGGATCTTCTTTTACTACATATGCATCCATACGATGTCATCCTAGGCATCTAATGGATGTTTTATATTAGTGATGTTATCGACTAATTCCAAAGAAGAGTCATGTTCTCTGACGTGGATGGGCAGCGTGTAGCTTTTGTTGGTGAGAGGATATATCAGGTGGGAAGTTGGCATGTGAAGCCTCCCCTTTCCTTGTTAGGCGGGTTATCAGTGGTTTCAGCTGATACATAGATGATGGATGTTCCAGAGGTTGTTAGGGATTTCCTCGATGTTTTTCCTGAGGAGGTTGTGACTCTACCCCCCCCCCCCCCCCCCCGACGTGACGTTGAGTTTGGGATAGAATTACAACCTAGTGCCCATCCGATTTCGATGTCCCCTTATCAGATGGCACCTTCGGAGTTGCAGATTCAGATTGACGATCTGATGGAGAAGGGTTTTGTTCGACCCAGCATGTCTCCATGGGGTGCTTCAGTTTTCTTTGTGAAGAAGGCAGATAGTGGTCTCAGTCTATGCATAGACTACTAAAGGTTGAATCAGGTAACGGTCAAGAACTGTTACCCCCTTCCAAGGATAGATGATCTCTTCGACCAGCTGAGGGGAGAAGGTTGGTTTTCTAAGATTTATCTATGATCTGGATATCATTAGCTGAGGGTAAAGTACAGTGACATCTCAAGGACGGATTTCAGGTGTAGGTATGGGCACTTCGAGTTTGTAGTGATGTCATTTGGAGTTACGAATGCACCAGCTGTGTTCATGGGACTTATGAACTTTGTCTTCTGAGAGTTTCTGGACCGGTTCGTCGTTGTGTTTATCAATGAAATCCTGATCTACTCAAGATCAGAGGAGGAGCATGTTGAGCATCTCAGGGCAGTCTTGGAAGTCCTTCGACACCACTAGATTTATGGGAAATTGTCGAAGTGTAAGTTCTTGATGCAAGAAGTAAACTTCCTTGGGCACATGGGGTCTCATCATGGAGTGTCAGTGGACCCGTCGAAGGTGGAGGAAGTTTTTTTTTTGGGAGGAACCCAAGAACGTGGCAGAAGTTCATAGTTTTCTCTGGTTGGCAGGTTATTATTGGAGGTTCGTTTTGGACTTCTCTCGAGTTGCTGCTCTATTGATAGCTTTGACTAGGAAGAACCAGGTCTTCCTATGGAGCGAGAAGTGCTAGTAAGATTTCGACTACCTGAAGGAGAAGTTGTTCAGTGCTCCAGTAATCAGGTTTCCATAGGAAGGGTTATTGTATGAGGTGTTTTGTGATGCTTCTGGCCTTGGTTTGGGGTGCGTACTGATGCAGAATAAGGGTGTGATCTGTTATGGGTCTAGGCAGTTGCGCCCTCATGAGCGTAACTATGCCACCCATGACCTAGAGCTTGCAGTAGTGGTGTTCCACACTGAAGTTGTGGCAACATTACCTCTTTGGGGAGTTCTTTTTGGTCTTCTCAGATCACAAGAGCTTACGTTATATCTTCTCCCAGTGTGACCTGAACTTACGGTAGCGGAGGTTTGGGAAGGGGAGTAATCTCTCTCCTAGGTTCATCGGGCCTTTTGAGGTGCTGAGGCGGGTCGGCGAGGTGGCATATCAGCTGGACCTACCACCTCAGTTGGAGAAGGTTCATGACGTCTTCCATGTCTCCTAGCTTCGTCGGTACTTACACGATGACTCTCACATTATCGACTGGGGAGAGTTAGATATGGGAGATGACGCGACCTTCGAGGAACGACAAGTCAAAATCGAGGATCGTGAAGAGAAGGTGCTCTGTGGAAAAACCATCACCTTGGTTCGTGTGTTGTGGAGGCATGGTAGCCTCGAGGAGAGCACTTGGTAGCGGAAGGCTCAGTTGAGCACTCAGTACCCAGAGTTGTTTTGACTTATGTTTTTCTTGTTCTTCTGAGATTTTTTTTGATGTTATACTCTGTACCTCTGATATATGGAATTCCTGTCTTGTTGGTTGTGAGATGTTTTGTTTCCTTGTTCTCTGGAAGTTTGTAACATGTCTGGATGTGTGGGGAAAAGGAAAAACCTGATTCTTAATCAAGACTCATTAATGTGGATGTGATTGAACCTATGCGGGTGAGTTAGTGCCGCCTAAAGCGAATAATATCTTAACATGGGAGAAGGAATTCCCCAAGCCATGTGTTCGGGTAGTGTGTTGGTTGTACGGTGTTGGGGGCAGTGTAAGTTAAAAAATCCTAACATATGGAAGTGGGAATACCCAATTTATAATCGAGACGCATTAATGTGGATGTGATTAAACCTGTGTAGGCGAGTCAGTGCCACCTAAAGCGGATAATATCTCAACATAGGAGAAGTAATTCCTAACACATATGATTAGGGTTATTGGTTGGGTTCCTATTATAACGAGATCCCTAAGAGGTATCTTGTTGGGTTCCTCTAGGTTGTTTTTTTTAAATTCTTGGGGACGAGAATATTTTAAGAGATATCTATAGTAATGGCTCGGACCTCTCCGGCCCATTCCTTTGTCAAAAAGAAGGTCATGAAATGTCCTGGATGGTAGAATGGACTTTTCGCACACTTTTCAGAATTTTGTAACTACACGCCGTGTAGTCTGAGTACACTCCATGTACCACCTTTCCGAGTATACCCTGTGTTGAAGCCGTGTCCTTGCCACGTGAAATAAATAATTACACGCCATGTAGCCTATCCTACACACCGTGTAGTTTCTCCCCGCGTACGCTTTACCCTCAAACTGTGTATTGACCAGTCAACGGTCATGTGTTGTGTTGGAGCCGTGTCCTTGCCATGTGAAATAAATAATTACACACTATGTAGCCTATCCTACATGCCGTGTAGTTTCTCCCCGTGTACGCGTTACCCTCAAACTATGTGTTGACCAGTCAATGGTCATGTGCCGCGTTGAATGTCGTGTTGGAAGCCACGTGGCGACCATGTGAAATGGCCTAGTACACGCCATGTACTAGGAAGTACATGATGTTTACTTTAGTTTTTATCACCTATAAAAGGAGGGGGCCTATCCTCCTTTTCAAATCATTCATCTCCTCCCCATTCCTTCGACCAGAGCCCTCTCGAGAGACTCCAAAGCTCATTTCTTCCATAACTTCTTCGTCCGAGCTCTAATTTACGATCTGTTAGCGGCCACGAGATCGTAACGATGAGGTGGAACTTCTAATCTTGGATCTATTGTTTTCCCTTCAGCCTTTACTTCCTATCTTCCACCCGAGGAGGTTTTTTCTGGGTTTTGACAGAAGCGACGGACGCCAACGAACGTCTTCTAAAGTTGATCTGGGGGGGCGTTGTGATCAGAACCTGTTGGGTAGGGATCTTACCGTATTCTCTCTAATTTGTGAATCATACGGTATGGGTGTCCTCTTGCTTTCATGAGACAAAGTTGAACCGGTTTAATGAAGATAATAACTGTCTTAAAGAATGGGGATGTGGAAGTTGTTATGTTTATCTTTATTTATACTATTGTTATTTTGTGAATTGAATAGTCTTATGCATATTGAAAATCACAGTCATTGGGGGCCTTTGCTTGCGCAATTAAATGTTTCCCTATCTCTCTAGACCGTTTTGTGGATGGAAACTTTGTAGAATATGGAAATTGGTTAATCACGTAAAGTTAGATGATTAAATGAATATCTAGAACCCTTGTGTGATCACCCCGGTTGAACAAAATGGAATAATGAACATGTGGGTGTTGGTTTGGTTACAAGGTGTGTGAAAAGGGGCGTGAATCCTGAGTTATTACGAATAGGATGGGAAGAAGGGCTACATTAAATGATATTAAAGTGGCAACGATGTGGCACGAGCCTATTTTTGTGATACGGTTGTGGAGATGTGGTTATAGTGGCAGCAGGGATGTGGAAATTGGTTGTGATATTAAAAGAAAGTGGAAATTTGTTAAATGAACTGCGGGGAATGATAATGACTTAAATGCTGGAACAATCAATGGGGATTTATTGATGATAAAAAGGTTGGTTTTGTGTTACTTGTGTTCTATCTAACTTTATTTGTGGTTGGCAGGGTTTTTTTCTACGAAATGCTTGATCTGGTTTGATAATTGCCCAGTAGTTAAGGAACTAATAAACTAATAATGTTGAAACATGAAAACCTAAATGGGGTTGGGATTTTTTGTTGTATGCATGCTTCGTAGTAGTAGTGATGAGGCACGTGCTCAGTTTCCCTATTTAGAAGCCATAGGTTGGGTTGTGTGTGTTTGGTATACATATATGTATTTGTATCTCTGTGTTTGGTCGCACCCCACCCATGTTATAACTTAGTGCCAAACACTCCCATTTCATGGGATAGGGTGTTTTCCCCTTAGTTACTAGCTCCTTCCTGCTCCTTCTTCCATAGGCTGTGATGGATTGAGGTGACCTTACACCCAAGACTCTTCGGGTAGGTTTTGATTGGTGTGATTTTAGCCCAAGACTCTTCGAGCAGGTTTACTATTCCCAAGAACCTTCAGGATAAGGCCCAGGTGTGTACGGGTGGGGATGTGATTGTGGTTTGTGAGGACCAGGTGTGTGTGGGTGGGATATGTGGTTTTTGAGGCACAGGTGTGTGCGGGAAGGATAGGTGGTTGTGAGGCCCAGGTGTGTGTGGGCGGGATGTGTGACTTTGTGAGGCCCAGGTGTGTGCCGGCAGGAAGAGTGTGGTAGCGTCAGGACGTTCACCATTAAGAAGAGAAGCTAGCTAGTAGGGGGGAATGGTGTAGGGTACCCAATATTCTTGATCTTATATACTACTACCTATTGTTTTTTGTTTTTTTGGTGAGCATGGCTGGTGAGGTTGGGTGGATATAATTCCTTTCTAGGTTTTGGTTTCTTCTGTTGTTCTCATGGGACATTAGGATGTATCCCCACCTATGCACGAGAGCTTTAGGTTTCCCTACTGAGTATACTTGTATGCTCACCCTACGTTTACTTTTAGGTTTCTAGGAGGACTACCAGGGCCGCGTGGGGCCCTACTAGTCGGGATAGTTGGAGTTGTTGCAGTTTGTTGTACTCTTGTTTATTTTGGTATTGTACTTTTGAGTTTTCTTGTACTTGTACTTTGTTTCAGAATTGTTTAAACATGCATGTGGGATTGGTTTGGGTTTATTTTCATTTACTTGTTCCCTTTTATTTGGGTGTTTGACTCATCATGTTTCCCGATCTTAAATAATAAAAAGGGTAATGCCTCCCATACTTGTGAAAACTCATACCCTTGGTGCTAGTCACCACTCCGGGGCCTACTGATGGCGGGACTCAGGGGTCATTATCTCCCTTTCACCATTACCAGCTCAGGTGGGGCATCTTTGGTGGGAGGGAGTCGTGACACTTCCCCACCGCCAAGACCGGGGGAGGGCGTGATAGGGAATGAGGAATCTCCTTTGTTCGGTCCCGAATCCCTCTCCCTCTACACTTTGTCGCATTTCGGGCCTCCATCCTGAAGTAAGTCTCAGCACCATGGGTCGCTCAATGCGTAAGCCCCTCTTCTCTTCTCACGAAGGCACCCTTCGTGATGTGATCCTCTGGTCCCTACTGCCTCTTATTTCTCACACCGAGCATGACTCACGTGGGCTTAGAGTGAGCATCGACCATGACATCCTCCTATGGGCCGCCTCATAGCGTAAGCCCCATCCCGGTGAACTACAAGGACCTTGATCTATGATAAGGAATGGTACGTAGGTAGCCTCCATGAGGTTCAAGCCCACCACCCAATCGTTCTGACCTCTTCATGTCGGTTCACCAACTCCATGGGCCGCCTCAGAGTGTAAGCCCCAAATGTCGTCCTACATGACATTAAACTGTATACCCTCGTCCCGCATGATGTTAAACTGTATTCCATCCAGTACGATGTTAAACTATCTTCCTCGTCTCGCATGACGTTAAACTATATTCTATTCAGCACGACGTTAAACTGTATGTCATCCCGCATGACATTAAACAGTATGCCTGAACTAAGTGGACTTTGATCTGTGACAAGGCATGGTACGTAGGTAGCCTCCACGAGGTTCAAGCCCACCACTCAGTCTTTTTGACCCCTTCACATCGGTTTGCCAACATGGGCCACCTCAGATTGTAATCCCCATATCCATCATTATGGGCCGCCTCAGAGCATAAGCCCCATATCCAACATTATGGGCCGCCTCAGAGCGTAAGCCCCATATCCACCATTATGGTCCGCCTCAGAGCGTAAGACCCATATCCACCATTATGGGCCATCTCAGAGTGTAAGCCTCATATCTATCCATTATAGGCCGCCTTAGGATGTAAGCCCCAAATGCCCCCGTCCTGCATGATGTTAAACTGTATGCCCAAACTATGAGTACTTTGATCTATGTCAAGGCATAGTATATAGGAAGCCTCCACGAGGTTCAATCCCCTTCACTTCATCACCCATCCTGATTCCTACCTGTGTTTCCACATCCCGGTGGGATCATGCCACCTCATTTTACCCCACAGTATCCAGGAAGCTCCCCACGTGCTGGCCCCGACATCGGTGCCCCCCAGGGGGTTCTTCAATCTGATCCACCCTTGGTGTTCCGATTTGTCTGATCCATCTATGTAAGACATTAAACTCGCGGAATACCCCATGCTAAACATGGGAAGCTGAGGAAAACCTCATATACATGCCTATGGCATGCGGTTCCTCGCGTTCGATGTGGGATGCCTCAGGCTTTCGCGCCCTCGAGTAGCCCTATAATAAGGGACAGAAGATAGACATGTCAATCCCCAGCGTCAAGACACGCCAACGATGCCCCAGCATGACCATTCTCCTCATCGAAGGTTGCTGCCCCAACCAGACCCCTTCGAGAGTCTCTACGGAAGCAGCGTAATTAACTAGTGTCCATGAAGATATGGCACCGGGAATGAGATTCACGAATATGTCTTAAATCTATGAGGGAGACCCGGACTAGGTGACGAGCTCCAAGGAGAAATCCACGAAAGGAAGAACTGACATCTCATCATCCCATCTTCGATCAAGGAGAAGATGTCCCTGAATAAGGAATGGATGCCGAGCACCTTTGGAAAGCGGGAATGCAGGGCAACAGGCCGTGCATCCTCCCCTGCGTGGTGGATGTGCGCGCGCACCCCGTCAAAAGCGTCAAAAAAAACTACGTATAGATTTTGTTCAATTTATAAAAGAAATATTTTTGTATTATTCTATACATAACACCATGGTAATCTTTCACTACATGCAACACTTACTTGAATTACGTTACATGTAAGAGCGACCTTCTTCGATAGCTTGCATTGTACGAAATACTGAGTTTCACTGAACTATGATATATAATTAAAATAATATTATTTAATGGGATATAAACTAGTCATTATGAATAGTATAAACCACATTTTTAATTTTATATAAAATTAAAAATCATATTATTTATTTTATATACATGATATGAGAACAAATTCAATATGTTTAGATAAAAGTATTTTCCAAAAAAAGCAGTTTTGCCACATTTTGATGTCGTACCCATTTTAAATATAGTTTTTAACCCTATTATATATTCTATTTGAAGAAATAAACTTCTTTTTTTGAAGGGGCCATCAAAAAATTATTTTGTTTAATTTTTGGTATTTTTCTGATAAAATTCATATTTTAATGAATAATGAAAAATATTTCATTTTAATTCAAAACCGCCTTTTCATCTAATTTATTTATATAGTTAGACTTTATTTTTAATTGGTTTTAAAGTTTAATTGGATTATGTTTTTATCATTTAATAAAAAAAATCATTAAAAGTAATTTCACGTTTAAATTGGATATAAACACATGTCAATCATTTGAAAGTTTTTACTTCTTAAAAACTCATTTTATGGTTTTGACAACGGGAATTAATTTTAGATTAATTTCTGCAAATTATATATTTTGAATATATAAAAATGGATTCCATATTTGGAATTATAAGGTTTAGATTATGTCAATATATCCCTTTTTATTTTTGGACACTATAAATAGTAAATTCAGTAATTTTTTATTTACCATGGTTAAAGGGTAAATCTGGTAAATAAGGGTAAGAACAATAATATTATAATAATATAAAACTATCCTAAAATGTGTCCTAATCCTATTTTTTGAGTCATGGGTGACAAAAAAATCCTTAGGCCGAAATTTTGGTATTTGAGAACCACTTGGGTGTGAAAATGACATGTTATAAAAATTAATTTAAAGTAAAGGGAAATATAACATAAACATGTATCTTTTTACTAAAACAATTTTATTTTGGTTTATATAAATTATAAATTCAACTAAAAATATTCATTATAAAGATAAAAATATCTCCTACATCATGGTATTTTATTTATAATTTTTATACACTAAATAAATAAATTTATTTATGACACAATGTGATGCATTGATTACCTTATTAATGAAATATTCAAAAAATGGTATTATAAATATTAAAATAAATGTAAGTTGAACATTTTTATGCCATACATGATTTTATTTGTTTCAAATTGACATATTAGGTTTGATTTAATTCCTTTTTTCGAAGTAATCATGTTTTTATGACTTCAAAAATCAATTACTAAATAGTGTCAAAATTGACATAAATGAGTCTTTAAAACAAATACTAATTTATTAAATGGTATACTAGTCCTAAAAATCTATGATTCGGACAACGGACTTATAAAATGTTAAAAATTTCATTAGTTATCAACTTTTGGTTCTCTTTTCATTTTATAGTAACTATAGTAACCATATATTATAAAACTACAAGAAGACATGGTAAGAGTTAATGTTTTTAACTAAGGGTTAAAGCTAAAGGATAAGATTAATTTTGTGACATAAACTTTTCTAAAACCTATTTTTTAAGATTATTTAGACCTGTAATATTCTTATATTCTAAATAAATGAGTTTGGGTCCATTATAAACTGAAAATAAATTTATAATAAATTAATATTTAAATACTTTCCTAAAGTATCCATCAGCTCTCTTATAAAAGGGTACTTCTCCTACTCTTTTATTCACACATCCAAAGCCCTTTGGCTCAGAAAAACACTACCCAAACCTCCTCAAAACTTTCCAAAATTCATAATAGAGGCTACACTTTGTGAATAAATCCATCTTAGGGAGACATTTTGTGCAAATCAAAAGAAGATAATCAAAAAAGATTTAATTGTTTTATCACCTCTTTCAAAATTCTTTTCTTATTCTACTTCATATTCTTATGTTATTACCATACCAAATTAAAAAGTATAGTATCTTATACATTATTATATGTTATTATAATTATGTTACAACCTTATACCTATTTCTATCCATCCTTTGAATAACAATATCACCATGCATGCGTACGTACGGCTTACCGTCTCCACCCCATTGTGTAATTTTTTATTAAACCATACTTAATTTGGATGGGTATAATGATGAGTATAATGTATTTAAATAATGAATATAACATGATAATTATTATTTATAATTAATATACCATTTAATTATATACTATTTAACTATTAAGTGAATGATATCGTTGTCTGTTCGTACGTATAGCCTACCATCTCCACGATGCAATAAGATTTATTCTCCACATTAACCATTCAAAAATGAGTGTGTGTGTGTGTATCATTTACTTTTTTCCATTCAATTCAATAAGGAAACAGAAGCATCATTCATGCGTACGTACGACCTATCGTCTCTATGAATGGTATATTCCATTTCATTTATCTATCTATTATATATATTTTTATACTAAATATTTATGATATATAAATCATTTTTTAAATTCTGGATGTAATAAAATCATGATCTAAGTAATAAGATCAAGAATAACAATTTAAAACACGTACGATAAATAAAACAATTATTACCGAAAACAATTATTTAACATGGAATAGATAAATAAATGGGTATCATAAAGTCACAAGTTAGTCATATATGATATCATATATATTATTATGGTTCTGTTACAAGTTAATAATATTTTTAAACCCACTATACAAGGGTTTCTAACACAAACAGAAGAAATTGGATCTAAGGTAAGGGATAATTTTTCAATCTCATTATTATCCAAGATTGTTTATTCGTAAGTATTTACTAGGGTATATTTATCAATCACGTCCATGTTTACTAAATATATAATAATATTTTTATTCTTATACTATTTTTTAAAGTCAATTTTACCCATTGGTAAATTTTTTAAATGGTATGGAAAGAATATTTCTTTTATTTTCCATATGAGGTACTTTTTGACTTTTCTGGAAAGAGTATGAGAAAAATGTTTTTTCAACTTATACAGCATGAATGGATTTTCAAGCTTTCATAACGCCTTATTTCCATGAATATTCCTTTACACTATTTCAAGTTTATTTTAAACTAAATTATTTTATTTTAAAATTTCACAGAATTTTGAGAAAAGAAAACGTTTTTGAATAAGAAAGGATATTTTCTTAAGAATTAATTTCAAGTATTTTATCAAAATTACTTTCCATCTAGGATGAAACTATTTAAATAGGGGTATTTTTCTATCACTATTATCACTATTATTTTATTTTTTTTATGATGGAATGATATTTATGAACTCCGTTTTTTTATATGGTTTATGATGGAATAATGTTTAAGAAACTCATTTTATTCTATGGGTTATGCTATGATTTATGTTTTTGTGGCACATATAAGGATGATTTCATTATGAGATTAGTGAAACCTATATATCACTCTAATGCATTAGGTAAATATTTATATCTCATGAGATATACATGAATGGAATGTCAAGTAAATCAAGTTCAGTAATATAGGGCAGAATGAAAAGTAAATTCGATTTAGCAATACATGGCTGGAACGAAAAGTAAACCAAGATCAGTAATGGACTTTTTCCACTATGATGTTCTTTCTAGAAATTCCTTGGATACTATAGAAATCATATTATGTGATTATTTTTAGGATGAAATTCCATGTTTTATTCTAATTCTATTTTATCATGGTTAATGTTCCTTTATGATATGTGCCTTATGTACTGGCAAGATTTATTTCAGGACTTAAGATTTGGATATTTAAACTTTATGTTCATGTTTTTACATTATTATGTTTATGGTTTGGTTTATGTTATCTATGTTTATCCTTACTAAGCATTTGAGCTCACCCTTTTTATTTTTTCTTTTCCCCAGGATATAAGGAAAGGTTTCAGGTAGGAAAACAAAAGAAGAAGATCATTATGGGAGATGTTAAAGATATTTCACCAAGTTAGAATATTATGTTCCAAGTTTCCAAAGACCCTAAACTAATACAGTTTTTGGGAATATAGTTGTTTAATTTATTAAGTATTCTACAAAATAAATTTAATGTATATGTACGTTAAGCTTGGATTGTTAGACTGACCAAATCCAAGCTTGTGATTTGTCTTGACAGATGCATCGTATAATCATCACATTATTTAATAGTTCAAATGAACCTAATTTCATCTATGTAATTTTTAATTTGGAGCCTTGGAATCACTCTACGCATATATGAACCCATCACATTCCAAGTTTGTTATAGCAATTCCTCATAGGAACCCTGATATCGCTCTAGGTATAGTATAAAGTCAACGCCCTCTATGTCCACCCTTGGTAGTCCATAGTAGAATCCCAAGTGTCACTCATGGAATAAATAATGATTTACCCTCTAATTACATCCATGGAATTCAAAATAGGGAGTCTAGGTATCACTTTTGGCATAATAATATTTTTCCCTCTGATTGTTTCCTTGTCATTCAACAAACGAGTCCAAGTATCACTCAAGTACATACAAGCCATCTACCATATGAGTTCGTCCATGGAATTCATATGATAATCCATATATCTAAAAAGGTTCATAATAATCATTTCATTATAATAATTTAATTAATAAATCATTAATAGTACGTTTATGGAATCCTAAGTTGGAACCCATTCTCACTCTCAACATGGCTATAAAAATGGTTTTGGTCCTGAAGAATAACCATACGATTTAATTTCACATAGCTCAACTAGTCATCATAATTATAAACAATTTAACTTACCTAAAAATATGTCTAAAATAAATCATATTCTTAGAAGTCCTAGAATTACATAAATCCTCCCATTCGATTAATTGGACCTTTGGATTTAAAGAACATCTCAATCCTAAGTGAGAAGGACAATGGATGAAGGCATAGTGACATGATCTTTTATTCCCCATTTTATTTGATTCATTTTATATTCCATAAAATTCATTTAAAATCCCATAATCTAGGGGTAAAATAACACACCTTAAACGGTGAATCAAAACATAATCCATCATTGGTGGTTTTATCCATTTAGGAAACACACCTAAAGGGGTGGTTAAATTCAAGTTCCTTAACCTTTAATGACAATTAAACAAGTCTCATGTGTCATTTAGGTCAAGCATACCCAATTAATTTAAGAATAAATTCATTTAATATGTAATTTTTGGAAAATAAAGAGTGTGGAACAATAGTATAATATAAAAATACATCGACTTTGTAGAAACAACACAAGAATACCTACCTTATCTTGGTAGTAGAATCCTTATTTTTTGTTGGCATCTAATCTAGGATAAAATGGAAGAAATTTAGAAAACAGAAAAACTCCCTAAAAATAGAGCATATGATATTACACCAAAATAGATCCATCAAGAGGAATAAAAATTATTAAAGGTGTAATAAGAATAGAGGAATCACTAGTGGAAATATAATAAGACCGATGGTAGCTCAATCAAATTTCGTATATAAGAGATCATTTAATGACTAGATTTAAGATTGGAGAGGCTTCAAAATAGATGAGGTCTTGTCCACTAGAGTATAAAAAAATAGAGAGGTTGGGTTTGTAAAGTTATTAATGGAAAAAAGTCATTTTACCCAACTTTAAAGGGTCATATGGTTTTCCTACACCACTGGCCAAATCGTGTGACAATCGTGCACCCATCACTAACCCAAGACACCCCATATATGGGCTTGTCATATGGTTTAACTAACTGTGTGAAGCCCATGAAAAACACATCTATTAAGAGGTCTAAAACACATACACTGGTGTGTATCTTGGGGTGAATGATTAGAGAAAATTGGGAATCATTATTATGTGCACTGAAACACCCTACACAGTTTAACCAAACTGTGTTTCCTAGGTTTCACGGTTTCTATTAACCATAAAACCCAGCTATTTTCTCCAAAAGATATGGCTCTATGCCTTAAAAAAGCCCCAAAATCATCATAACTCCCATGACCTCATTATTCACTCCCATAATGATATAATTTAATAATTAAATATAAAATAAAAGGTTTAATACATCAAATAAATGTTGGTTTATTACAATCACCCCCCCCCCTTAAATAAATTCATCCTGGAATTACCCTTCCAAGGGTGTTAAAGCATCGTTTGTGAATAACTTTGGTAGTTGGGAATGTACGTCAGCCTTCTACTCCCAAGTATCATATTGTACATGGATATTATTCTATAGAATACATATAATAGGAACTTAATTTCCTCATAAAACCTTCATTCCATGATCAACAATACAGATAGGTGATCGCACCACGATTCACCGTTTCATTTTTAGCCTTACACCACTATGCTAAACTTCTTTTTTATGGAAAATTATAAAAATAATTACCAATTTAATTCCATGTTAGAATCATTTATTTTGTGTTTATAACTATTTAAAAGGTTATTGTTACTTGTTTTTATGATTCTATTATAGGAGGAGGTGATTTGGAGGCCCTGGAGATGATCCAGAAGGAAATGGGCCAAAACTGCATGGGTTCCATGAATACCTGTCCATTGTTGGGTAGAGTATGAAAACTAAGTGAATCCAAATGGGATGATATTTTCTGGTCTGGTCATAAGTTAAATTTTCTACAACTCTTATGAAGAAACCCAATCCTCATTCAGTCATTAAGGAGCCCAAACTAAGTGATTCATCCAGGCCACCGAATCTACATGGAGTCAAAAGTTGTGTTTTGTGTGCAGTCCATATCTCGAGTTTTACATGTCCAAATGAAGGAAAACATT
The DNA here is from genome assembly GCA_963277665.1 of Viscum album. Lineage (NCBI taxonomy): Eukaryota > Viridiplantae > Streptophyta > Magnoliopsida > Santalales > Viscaceae > Viscum > Viscum album. Next base: position 399,474,973 of record OY728158.1, read on the forward strand.
TGGTGGATATATAAAATAAATGGGTAAAAACTTTATAGTTTTTTTAAAAGGTATTTAAGACTTTATGGATGCCAAAAACAATGGGACAAGTGGTTTTACACAATCTGTGTACCCAAAACCACTTCCAATTTTTGCAATAAAAGAGAACCATGGGTACCTCATTTGGAAAGTTTGGCCAAGGAGTGAATTTCAGCCAATTTAAAGTTCCATAGGATTCCTATACTCATCTTATAAGTTCTAGAGGCCCCTATCCTCATAGGGGGATCAAGAATGAAGAAGGAGTTCCGCCCGAGATTCCTCCTCCACCCGATGTGGAGCCAAACGGTGGGAGTTCATTGTGAGGGAGCTACACACATGTCAAGGGAGTTACAACACATTTATTAGCTACTGGTTTGGATTAATTTGGGTGTTAAAACATTTATTTCCATTTATTTTACATACTTTCATATTTGAATGCTTTTTTTGATGCGTTCGAATTAGATGCTCATAATTTCTAACCGATCAGTGTGAGGTTTTGAGTGTGTGACTTGTGTTGTTCCAATTGGGTAACAGAAGAAACATTTTCTTACCAAATATATTGAGATTTGAATCTTATTTGGAAGATTTTATTCCATGCATAAGTTCTGGTCCTTGAAAATATTATTTTTATGTCATGGTTTGGTTCTTCAAGCAATGAAATAAAGGATTAGGAATAAATCGAGATTCCAATTAATTTCAACCAAAGAATTACTCCAAAACTAAATTAATCTCCAAGAATGATGAACTTGAAAGTGTGTATTGAACTCACAATTAACTCTTTTATCTCATATTTTTCAAAATCCATTTTTTTCTCAACTTTTAATCTTTTAATTAAGTCATTTCATCTTATAACTATTTTCAAAACCACCCCTATTTTAGTACTTCTTATTAAAAACGCACACTCTAAATCCACCAATTATCCATGAGAGAATACCTATGGTCTTCCATAGACTACAAAATATTCTTTAAATAACTATAAATTTTACATGTCATTACAACAAGGAAAATTTTGGCACCGTTTCCAGGGAGCTCTTTGGTTTTTAGTGCATGTTTTTATATGATTTTTGTAATTTTTGTAAATATTTATTTATTTTATCTTATACATTTACCTATATTTTTGTGTTTTGGTTTATATCTTGTGTAGTTTTTGTGAAATAATCATTCTAATATGGGATATTTACTACCTTTTGAACCCAAATCGGATAGGATCTTACATCAGTGACCCCAAGACGCACAAGAGAACCCTTTGAAGGAGGACACACAAGACAACAACACTCTTCTGGATCCTTCTTCTTCTTCTTCTAGAACCAACATAAAAAATAAAATAAACTTGTATAACATGGATGAAAACAATAAAATAATAAAAGAACTAACCTCACCTAATGTTAATTTTCAACCCACTTATATTCAAATGCAAGGTGAGGCACCCAGTTTTGAATTAAAATCTGGTCTAATTAACTTGTCGCCTAGATTTCATGGACTCGCAGGAGAAGACTCACATAAACATTTAAAATAATTTCATAGTATGTGTTAAACATTAAAAATTTCAAATTTTGATGAGGAACAAGTAAAACATAGAGCATTTCCATTTTCATTAGAAGGCACTGCAAAAGACTAGATTTATTATGTTAATTCACCAATAAGAGGTTGGACAGACATGAAACTCCTTTTCCTTAAAAACTATTTCCCATCCTCTCAAACTAAAACAATAAGGAAATAAATTTGTGGGATAAGACAATATCAAGGGGAAACAATTCATTAATATTGGAAAATATTTAAAATATTATGTTCTAGTTTTCCACACCACCAAATAAGTGACCAACTTTTAATATAATATTTTTATGAAGGTTTAATCCATATTGATAGAAACATTTTTGATGCTGCTACACATGGTGCACTAGTGGATAAAACCCCAACCACTACAAGGAACATAATTGAGAACATGGTGTATAACACTCAATAATTCAGTTCAAGGTCCAATTTACCAATTTGAGGTTTCCATGAGGTTCAAAGTATAGAATTAGAGAAGAAGGTAGACATGAAGTTTAAGGATGTAAGTACCCTTCTTCGAAAACTCATTATTTAACAAGGAAAATCCCAATCTCCCCCTCTCATCAATTGTGTTATATGCTTTTCTGATACCCACTATTCTGACCAGTTCCCCCAATTGAGAGAAACTTATAAGAGTTTTGAGGTAATATTTCATGGTCACCCCTATAAGAAACCCATAAGAAAAGAACCTTATTATCCATTAAACCTTGGGTGGAAAGACAACCAAGCTTATAGGAAAGGGGTTATTCAAACCAACCTCAATAACAATGGAACCAACAAGGTCAGAGTATTCATCCACCACCACCCATAAATCCTCAACCACCCTAAAGGACTTTCCAAAAACCCCTCCAAAACAAGAGCCTAGCCTAGAAGATATGATGAAACAAATGGATTCCAACAATATCAAATTCCAACAAACCACCCAAGAAGTCATACAAGTCCTCAAAACCCAATTAGTTCAACTAGCTAACTAGGTGGGGGAAATTCAAAGTCACGGGTTGGGTAAACTACCATCTCAACCATTAGTCAACCCTATAGATAAAGGAAATGTTAGTGTCGTCACCCATAGGAGTGGGAAACAACTATAATTTCAAATGAATCCTCCATTAGAGTCATCCCCTGCTGAGGAAACCTCCATCCCAAAAATTAAAAATGTTCCAAATGATGAAAAACCATGTCTTCAGATAATCCCTTCCAAAAGAAAGAGTGTTTATGTCGATGAGTGTCTTAGGAAACCCATTCCTATTCCATTTCCCCAAATGGAAACCCAACCTAGGAAACAAAATCTAACTGAACTAGATAAGGAAATATTGGAAACTTTCAAAAAAAGTGGAGGTAAACATCCCCTTGATTGATACTGTGAAATGAATTCCAAGATATGAAAATTTTCTGAAGGAGATGTGTACACACCGAAGGAAACTTCGTGGAGAAAAAAAGGTGAGCTTGGGGATGAACATATCAGAGTTGATAGATCCATCACTTCCCACAAAGTGCAATGATCCTAGGACATTCTTGATTCCATGCACTATAGGGGAGTATTCATTTTCCAATGCTATGCTTGATTTAGGTGCTTCTATAAATGTGATGCCTCACTCCATTTACTCTACATTGCAGGTCGGGGAACTAAATACCACTATAATTGTTGTTCAACTGGCCAACCGGAGTACCACACACCCTTCTGGTGTGTTAGAGGATGTTCTTGTGAGGGTGAAAATTTTATTTTTTTTATTTCTAATTTTATGTGCTAAAACTGGAAGATGATGGGATGAATAGACATTCCCCAATTATACTGGGGAAACCCATCTTCAAAAACTATAAAACCATAATCAATGTCCATAATGGTATATTATATGTGGAATTTTATTGTGGCATAGTCCATTTCAATATCCTTGATTCCATGAAGCACCCCTTAGAAGAACATTCCTCTCTCTGTTAATTCAATTGATGTACTCCCTACCCTGAAAAAACAACTTTGTTTTCCACAGATCCCCTTTTTAAGTTTTCTTTCTTTGATTGTAATTCTAGGTAAGGAATCATGAATTTATTTTTGTAGTGTTCTATAAAAGTGTCATGCGTGTTTATTAATTGATAATTTCTTGAGCATTGAGGATCCAATGATGATCGATGACACTTCTAAGCTTGTAAAAGCTCATTCCTTGTTTTAGGATGAAACCATTGAGTAGTTAGATGAGATTAGTGACCTATAACTTTCACACACATTTCCATAGATCAAAAATAAACCTGAATTATAACTAAAAAACTCCCTCAAGATTTAAAATATTAGTATCTTGAGAATGGAAACAAGTTACCCATCATCATTGCTAGTTCACTCCCTCCTAAGAATGAATTGAGACTACATGAACTTTTAAGGGAGTATAAATAAGCATTAGGATGGACACTTTAAGATATTCTTGGTATTATCCCATAAATTTTCACACACCATATTTTATTAAATTATGAGGCTAAACAAGTGAGGCAGGCACAATGTTGACTAAACCCAAACCTCCTAGAAGTTTTGAAAAAAGAGGTAACAAAATAATTGGCTGCTGGAATCATTTACCCCATATCTGATAGCTAATGGGTTAGTCCCATTCAATTAGTTCCTAAAAAACTATCCTGGCAGTAATAAAAAAATTAAAAAAATGAATTGGTTCCAAATATTATGCATAATAGTTGGTCTGCCTGCATAGACTATCGCCAACTAAACCAACACACCAAGAAGGACCATTTCCCTTTTTCATTCATTGACCAAATTCTAGAGAGGATAGTGGGTAAGTCCCACTATTGTTTCCTTGATGGGTATTTTGGATACCTTCGTATCTATATTTCTCCTGAGGACCAGGAAAAGACGACCTTCACTTTCCCCTTTGGAATATTTTCATATAGGAGGATGTCATTTGTTCTGTGCAATCCTCCATGTACTTTTTAGAGATGCATGGTTAGTATTTTTCAGATTACCTGGAGAATTGCATGGAAGTATTCATGGATGATTTCACTGTTTATAGATCCTCTTTTGATGAATCTTTGAGTAGTCTTGCTTCAGTATTACGTCACTATATTGAAAAAAATCTCGTACTAAATTATGAGAAATTCCATTTCATAGTGCAACAAGGTATATTTTTGGGACATGTCATTTCTGGGGATGGTATCCAAGTGGATAAATCAAAAGTGGATGTCATTTCTTCCCTACCATTCCTTAAAAATGTAAGGGATGTGCATTCTTTCCTAGTTCATGCTGGATTTTACCACCTTCATTCATGAATTTAGTAAAATTACACTCTCCCTCTCTCGATTACTTCAAAAAGAAAAAGAATTTTTTTTTGATAAAAAATGTGAGGAAATTTTAAATAAGTTAAAACTAGATTCTCACATCACCCCTGGTAATACAACCACCTTGGTGGGATTTATCATTTGCGCTCATGTGTGATGCCTCTAACTATGCAGTGTGGGTAGTCTTATCACAAAGGGTTGATCGAGCTCTACATGCCATTGCATATGCCTCATGTACTTTAGACCCTACCCAAGAAAACTACACCACAACTAAAAAAGAAGTAATTTTCATTAGGTTTTCCTTGGAAAAATTTAGTTCATACCTTTTGGGGTCCAAAGTCATTGTGTTCTCAGATTATGCATCTCTCTGGTATCTCCTTAAGAAACTGGAAGCCAAACCATGTCTCATTCGCTAGATGCTACTCCTTCAGGAATTCAATTTAGAAATTAGAGATAAAAAAGGATCATAGAATGTGGTGGCCGGCCATATTAGTAGGATCCACCCACCCTCAAACATTGACTCATCCCCCTATCTTCCTATAAAAGATACGTTTCCTGATGATCAATTGTACTGAGTGCAAGATGATATTCCTTGGTAAGCTAAAATTGTAAATTATTTGGTAGCATCTTTCATTCCTACTGATTTCAACAAAAACCAAGTCAACCATCTAAAACATGAGTACCTTTGGTACCTTTGGGATGACCACTACCTTTGGCACACCTAGAGTGATCAAGTCATCAGGATTTGTATTCCTGATAGAGAGTTTCAGTCCTTCCTTATCTTCTTCCACACTCTTTCTTGTGGGGTCCACTTTGGCCCCCAACAGACTGCTCATAAGGTCCCTGATTCTAGTCTCTTTTGGCCCACATTGTTTCGGGATTCCCATGACTTCTATAAATATTTTCCTTAGTGTCAAATAATGGGGAATGTATCTAAAAGAAATGAAATTATAGAAAAACCCTTGATCTTCCATGACATTTTCGATGTTTGGGTCATTGAATTTATGGGACCATTCCCCAATTTATTTAATAACATGTACATTATATTGGCAGTGGATTATATTTCAAAATGGGTAGAGGCACAAGCTACAAGGACTGATGATTCTAAGGGAGTTGTGGAATTTTTGAGAACCCTAATTTTATGTAGGTTTGGCTTACCTAGGTTCATCATTAGTGACAAGGGTTCTCATTTCTGCAATCGAACAATGCAATATCTTTTTCATTGGTATGGGTTTGGGCATCGACTGTCTACTACTTATCACACATAGACCAATAGTCAAGCCGAGGTGTCAAATAGATAAGTAAAACAAATTATTGAAAAAATGGTTCAACATAATAGAAAAGACTGGAGTCTTCAACTTGATGATTAAATATGGGCTTATCATACTACTTTCAAAACCCCCATTGGCATATCACCATATCGACTAGTGTTTGGAAAGAGTTTTCACCTCCCAATTTAGATTGAGCACCGGGCCTACTGGGCCATCAAAAAATGAAAATATAATCTTTTTGGTGCAGGTTATTAAAGAAAGTTGAATATTTAGGAGCTGTAGGAAATGTGAAGAGATGCATATGATACCTCTATGATTTATAAGGAGTGAACAAGGGCCTCCCATGATCGTCTCATCCGTCATCGCCAGTTCTACATTCGGAATAAGGTCCTTATTTACAATGAAAGGATGAAGTTGTATCCAAGTAAGCTTCGTTACCACTGGTTTGGACCGTACATAATTACTAATGTCTCTCTATTTGGTGTTGTTTAGGTTCAAAATGATGAAACCAAGAAAACTTTCACTGTCAATGGGTAGTGGCTGAAGCACTTCTACAAAGCCCTTTCGGAGTCCCCAATAGAGGGACTCCAAGTTCAAGAAATAGTCTATGAATGACAACCACCAGGTTTAATCCTTCCTTCCCACATTCTATTTTATTATAGTGTGAAAATTTCACACTCTACGTGTGGGGGGTGGGTATATTTTTAGGTTAGTTAGGAATTTTCATCATCTTTCTTATTTTTCTCTTTTTAGATTGTTGAATTGTATTATTACTTTCACCCATTTCCCCCACCTTTCACCCCTCAGTTTTGTGCCAAAATGTTAATTTTTTGTTATTCCCACTTTATCATGGAAAATGATGCCCATTTAATCATGTAATTAATTGAAAATGCATGTGGAATTTTTGTATTCCATGTTGTTTTAACTTTAAATAAAATTCTGATGAAATGTTCATTTCTACAACAATTCAATACTGTGGTGTGACTTTCTTTTGAAATTTTGTTCTTTTTAGATGATATAAATGGTTGTATCATTTTGAAACCTTCGAGAAAAATGGTACCCTTTATGTGATTAGTTCAAGGGAAAATTATGGCAATTAATTTCTCCACACTTTTCTTCACCCAACCCTGAAGCGTTATTTTTATTTACTTAATATAAGGTAAATATAAGTTAAGTTAATATTTATCCATTTTCAAAATTATTTTTCCACATGTTTGTTCCATATCCGATCTATTTCATTACTGTATCAGACTGACCTACACATGTGTACCTGTTATCTGACTATTGTATGCCCTAAAAAAATTGAGTTGTGTCTTGAGCAGGTCAAAAACCACCCTTCCTTGACTTTTGATCTTTTTATAACAATTACAATTAGTGTCGTGAGGAGATCAAACAAGGGTTGAGAGAAGAGTGTGAGATTTGTTTCAAGATCAAAATTTCAGAAAAAATAAATAAATGAGGGGAGTGATGAAATTTACATCATATGGGGATATCTAGGTAGGGAGAATAAGGTTTGACTTCTGAGAATGCTTAATTGAGTGGTTCTTGAAATTTTATCGAAAAGGATGTAAGACAAGTTCGGTGGACATAATCATTTAAGCAGAAAAGTTTTAAAATAACCAATATTTACTGGATAGAAAGGTGTAAAGAATAGCATGACATGGTTGCCACACAGACATGTGGAGAGTTGGTGACACTGTTGACTTTAGGATTACTTGCTCAAAGTGGTATCATTAATCTCCCTGAATTTCATGCTGATACAATGTATGAGACACATTTTTTCATTATCATTAAGAATAACTCCATGGTGTGATTTTTTATTTGATCACATTCATATCACATTTTAAATTTTCATTTAATGTTAAATATTCATGAAGTTGGGAATATCTCCATGTATAATTTTTGGAAATATTACATTTCCCAGGAGTGCAAATGTTTAGGTGTGGGGGTCTGATCGCATCGTGATTCACTATTTCATTTTCACCCTTACACCACTGTGATAAAATTGTTTTATATTGAAAATTATAAAAAAAAAATTAATTCCATGTTTGAATCATTTATTTTGTGTTTATCACTTTTTAAAATGGAAATATTACTTGTTTTGATGATTCCATTGCTGGAGGAGGTGATTTGGAGGCCCCAGAGATGATCCAGAAGGAAAATGGGCCAAAACTACAAGGGTTCAATGAACACATGTCCACTGTTGGTAGATTATGAACACTCTGTGAATCCAAATGGACTGCGATGTTTTGTACTAGTCCAAAATTAAATTTTCTACAACTCTTAGGAATACACCCAAGCCCCATTCGGCCATTAAGGGTCCCAACCAAAGTTATTCATCCAGGAAACCAAATCTGAACTAAGTCAACATTTGTGTATTGTGTTCAATCCATATCTCGAGCTTTACATGTACAAATGAATCCAAATGTTTAGTGGAGATATCCAAGATGTGTGGAAACAACTTTCTAGTTTTTTCAAAATGGATTGAAGACTTTAGGGAGGCTGAAAACAATGGGACAAGTGGTTTTACACAATCTGTGTTCCCAAAACCACTTCCCATTTTTGCTATAAAAGGGCACCATAGGTACCTCATTTGGAAATTTCAGCCAAGAAGTGAAGTTTTGGAAATTTGGAGTTCCAAAGGAGTTCTCTCCTCATCTTATAAGTTCTGGAGGCCCCTATCCTCATAGGGGTTCATGAATGAAGAAGAAGTTTCGCCCGAGCTTCCTCCTCCACCCGATGTCGAGCTAAACGGTGGTTGTTTGTTGTGAGGGAGCTACACACACATCAAGGGAGTTCCAAAGCATGTATTAGCTAATTTTTTGGAGTATTTTAGGTGTTAAAACATTTCCTTCCATGTATCTTACATACTTTATTATTTGAATGCTTGCTTTGATGCGTACGAATTAGATGCTCTTAATTTCTAACCGATCGACATGAGGTTTTGAGTGCGTGGCTTGTGTTGTTCTGATTGGGTAACACAAGAATTATTTTCTTACCCACTTTATTTTTATTTAAATATGATTTGTAAGCTTTTATTCCATGCATAAGTTATGTACCTTGACAATATGATTGTTATGTCAAGGTTTTGTTCTTCAAGCAATGAAATAAAGGATTAGGAATTAATCAGCATTCCAATTAATTTCAACCAAATAATTACTCCAAACCTAAATTAATCTCTAAAAATGATGAACTTGAAAGTGTGTAGCGAACTCACAATGAAACCTTTTATCTCATATTTTATAAAATCTATTTGGTTTCTCATCTTTTAAACTTTCGATTAAGTCATTTCATCCTAAAACTATTTTCAAAACAACCCCCTATTTTAGTATTTCTTATTAAAAACACACACTCTAAATCCACCAATGATCCTTGATATATGACCTAGGGTGTTACATAGAGTACAAAATATGCTTTAAATAACTATAAATTTTACGTGGTACAACAATGCGGTCAAATTTTGGCACCGTTTCCGGGGGGACTTTAGTTTTTAGTGCTTGTTTTTATAATATTTTTGTAATTTTTGTGAATATTTATTTATTTTATATGTCACGACCCGCCCTCGGGGTCCGTGCCGTGACTACCCCAAGCCCGCCTTCCATAGGCCAGGGGCTGGCGACTAGCACCAAGGCGTAAAATCCCGATAACTGGGAAGGCATTGCCTTTATAAAAGAAAACAAGCACCACAGAGTACAAGCGGAAGTAAAACACTAAGTACAAAAAGAAGAGCTGAAAAGTAAAAAGGGGCCGGAAATACAAGCCCAACTGTAAAGTACAACTCGAAAGGGAAAACAGCGACTGAAAAGTAAAGCTGCTACGCTGAGATGTCCACTGGAAATCCCACCTGAAGGGTGGGTACAGATAGCTCCTCTGCTCCTCGGGTCCCGCCATCCGCTCCGAGTATGTCCCGCCCAGTGTCCACCTCCGGGTACCGCCTCGTCGTATAGTCCACCTCCAGGTACCGTCCAGTCCTCGAACACTCGGCCTCTGTCAGTACGGCCGTCGTCTGCAACCAACACAACGAGGTGCGGGCATAGCCCGTGCAGGGGTGAGTATAACGATACTCAGTAGGGACCCCGAGACCCTCAAGGTCTCTCTAAAACCAACAAGGATAAACACAAGAAGATCTCAACAGATAAACTCTACTTAGGTATATGCCCATACATATACCTAAGTTATCAAGTAACCCATCTCAGTCATGAGGAAACACAAGAATCATGAGATCATCGGATAACCACTACCCAGGTATATGCCCATACATATACCTAAGTTATCAAGTAACCCATCTCAATCATGAGGAAACACAAAGGTCAAAAGTCTCAGCTCAAACCAGGATTTTCATTATCGAAACCGTAACTGCTGAAGAGCTCCGTCTCTAGAGTGTACAGTGGTCCTGTAACGACTCCGAGGCCGCCGCTCACTACCCTAAGACTGCTGAGGTACTCCTCCTGTCGAGTACTGCGGGTTTGCGGCCAACTACCTGGCGCTCCGTCCGCTGAGGGTCTGTCGCCAAATACCGGGCGCTCGCCCAAAAAGCCTACTGAGGTACTCCTCCTGTCGAGTACCGCGGGTTTGCTGCCATCTACCTGGCGCTCCGTCCGCCGTGGGTCTGCAGCCAAATACCGGCGCTCCGTCCACTGGGCTAGTCGACTCACTCCAAGTCGAGTCGGTCAAGCAGTCGTCCGGTCTCAGCCGGCTACACGGTCTCCGTACTCTGCACGCTCGTCTCCGGGAGGGTCCGCTCCACGAGCCACTGGCCGATACTCCAAGTATCACAAAGTCCCGCAAAGAAGTATCTCAAAAGTCCGTCTCGTCACAGGGGTCTCAACGCAACAGACGGCGCGTCGATCGGACGCCCGGTCTGTGAGTTATTAGCCTTTTCGTCCCAGGGGCCCGGATGGTTTCGTGAGCGAAACCAATCCCGGCCGTATCTCAACTGTACCCCGAACTCCCATAGGGTAAACTCAAAGGGACCGTTACTCAACGTAACCACCAACGCTGTTGACGGCTCGTCAAGCGGACGTCCTGTCTGAAAGATATCAGCTTTTCCGTTCCAGGGGCCCGGTTGGATTTCGGGTACAATCCAACCCGGCCATACTCCGACTGTATCCAAAACTCGGGCGGAGTATGTCAAAAGTTCCGTCTCATCAAGAGGAAGTCAACGAAACAGACGGCGCGTCAATCGGACGCCCGGTCTGTGAGTAATTGGCATTTTCGTCTCCGGGGCCCGGTTGGTTTTTAAAGAAAAACCAACCCGACCGTACTCCACCTGCATCCAAACCTCGGGCGGAGTATGCCAAAAGATCTGTCTCACTAAAAGGAACACAACGCGACTGACGGTACGTCAATCGGACGTTCGTAGCTCAAGATATGAGTGTTTCCGCACCGAAGGCCCGGTTGGTCTCGTGAACGAACCAACCCGGCCGAACTCAAAGTAACCCGAAACCTTGAGTGCGATATACCGAAACGACCGTCTCGATCCAAGGATCGCGTTGCTGCTGACGGTTCGTCGATCGGAGGTCCGAGGCTCAAGTTATGAGCCAAAAACCAAAACTGGTCCGAAACGGGGGGGTCCGGGTCCGGGCCGACCCGGCCCGACCCCCCCCCCCCCCCCCGGGGCGGCGCGGCGGCGGCGGGCCGCGGTGGCGGCGGGCCGCGGTGGCGGCGGCGGCGGGCCGCGGTGGCGGCGTCTGGCGCCGCACGGGTTGCGCACGCGGGGGCTAAGCCCCGCGATTCATCAAGTGGTGCGGCCTTTGTGCCGCGCCGGTCCTTTTAAACCCCCCCCCCCCCCCTCACGTGGGGGGGCCTGCTGGCGCCGAACCAAGGGGGCGCTGCCCCCTTCCCTCAAGTACCGCCCCCCCCTCATTAAGAGGGGGGTTTTAATGGATGGCCGGGGGATTAATTCCCCCGGTTTTTAAGACATCCGGCCGGCCAGCTGGCCGGCCGGTTTTCTCAAACGGGACCGGAATTTCCGGTCCCCTTCTTCGGCATCCGACGCCGGCGGCCCGGCCGCCGGTCTTTCCTTCCGCCGCGGCCCGGAACCGGCCGCGGTCTCCTCGTCCCGCCGCGGCCCGGAACCGGCCGCGGTCTTCTCGTCCCGCCGCGGCCCGGAACCGGCCGCGGTCTTCTCGTCCCGCCGCGGCCCGGAACCGGCCGCGGCGTTCGTCATCCGGCGCGGTGCGACGGCACCGCGTCCCTTCGCCATGCTTTGATATTATTCAACGCGGCGCGACGGCGTCGTGTTCTTGTTGTTTCTTCCAAGGTGCGTGCGACGGCATCGCGTAAGATATTCGCACGTTCATCCGCGTGGTGCGACGGCACCACGCCTCTTGCTTTCCTCCGCAAAATAATCAAACAAGAACGATGGAGGGGGGTTCGGCCGTGTTCGTGCGGTCCGGCCCCCCCTCGCGTTAACAACAACACTTATATAAAATATTCACAAGCCTCACGTAGACATGCAATCCACGAGCAAGAAATGGAATAAATTATCAATAATCAACAACCCCTACCTCGGGTTTAAGATTCGAAGAATCGTCTACGTTCCGCGGAAGACGACGTCGCGGAGGTCGGGCGACGCGGTCGTCGTTCGTCAAATTCAACGACGAAGAGTTGCGTCCGAAGAGGCACGTCGTTGGCGAATCCTTGTACGCCGACGAAGGTTGTCCGAGGAAGGTGCGGTGTTCTCTCTCGTTGACACCGAAGACGAAGAAGAGCGGAGCGGCGTTCTTCGTCGGAAACTTGAGCGTTCTACGTCAAGTCTTGAGGAAAGTCAAATAAAAAGGAAACAACGAACTCAAGAACCCTTACCTTGATAGTCGCACGTTGACGGAGTTGTGGAATATCGGTGTCGATTCCTTTGACGTCGGAGGAAGAGTCGTTGTCGATGGCGTTCGTCACGGAAAAGATGATGTGGAAGAAGAACGTCACGTCGCGGATATGGCGTCGCGGAAAGACCGTGTTCTTCGGCGAAGAAGTTCTTCGTTGAAGAACGGCATTCTTCACGTTCTTCGTTGAGTTTGAAGAAGAAGAAGAGGAGCTCTCCACCTCTCAAGAAGACAAACGATCAACCCAAAATAAAATAAGCTACACCTTATTTTATTTTCATTTTGCCAACCTTTCAAAAAATTCAAAAGTTGAAATCAATTCATTAATTAAATCTAGAGTTGACAAAATTAAAAGAAGAGATAGGTTGGCAAGAAATAAAGTAGGGAAGAGTTACGCAATTAAGAGGGGGTTTAGAGGGGTTAGGGTATTTGAAAAGAAAAAGGGGTTCGTGTGGGCCCCACCACACTTAATCCTCCCAAGGGAGGTTAAGTGGGTGTGGGTCCCACTTCCAACCTCCTTTGGTAGGTTTTTAATAAGTTAAAATAAAATTTGTCTTAAACAAATTTTATTTAACTCAACTGAAAAACCCCAAAACTAACATTCAACTCGCAACAAACGCAACTCCCGAAAAGGTCTCTTTAAGCGAATATCGGCGCTGCGAGTTCATCGGTGCCCTCGGATTTCAATTCCGAGCACCGGATCAAAAGTTAGAAATTCCCGCTCGTTCGTTCACTGAACGTACCCGAGCCAAACTTCGGAAATTAATTCCGGGCACTCCGGGCCTCGGAATCAGGTGCCGTCTGAAACCGCGTTCTTGTAAAATTCTAAAGAAAATTAAGAAAAAATTTCCCTTGAATTTTACGGGTCTTTACATTACTCCCACCTCAGGGCTTTACGTCCCCGTAAAGATACATCAAAAACTAGGGAAACAAAAGAGGGTACTGAGCACGCATCTGAGCCTCCCGCTCCCATGTGCTCTCCTGGAGATTCCCGTGCCGCCATCTGTTGCGCACAAGAGGAATCGATCGCCCAAGTAGGACCCGCTCCTGTCGATCCTCTATCTCCACCGGAACCTCCGTAAAAGTCGCCCCATTGTCGACGTCAAACTCCCCATGGTCAGGGATGTGCGTCGGGTCGTGCACGTATCTCCTCAGCTGAGATACGTGGAAGACGTCGTGCACCCGGTGCAACTGAGGTGGTAGAGCCAGGCAATAAGCCACCTCACCAACCCTACTGAGGACCTGGAAGGGTCTGATGAAGTGCGGAGATAACTTGTCGCCTCGGCCAAAACTCCGAATACCACGTCGAGGTGAGACCCGCAAGAAGACGTGGTCACCATCCTCGAACTCTAGTGGCCTCCGCCTCCTGTCAGCGTATGACTTCTGCCGGCTCTGTGTTGTCCTCATCCGCTCCTGGATGACATGGACCTCCTCTGACGTGGCCCGGACCATCTCTGGTCCCACAAGAGCTGCGAGATTTCTTCTTTGCCGATAAGAGAAACCTGGTCTCATCCCCTGGATGAACCACATTCTTTGCCTAAAACAGTCAATCCTAACATGGATGATACTAATCCATACCAAGGATGACGTCGTAAGGCCTCGACGCTACTACTAAGAGATCCAACCGTTACTCTCGCCTCCAAGGGTTGAGTCACACTGTCGGCATCAGTGTGTGGTAACTGGTCTCCTCCAGTAGATGTCTCACAAGTGAGGGTCAAGTCAACAGTCAACTGGAAGCTCTTAGTAACATCACAAAAGAGGACAGGAATGAAAACATCACAAAGTATGCGTCTTTTATTATTGCAGCTCATAATACAAGACGCTACACAAAAGCATCATCAACATGGAACTAGAAGTACAAAAGACGTATCCACTAGTTCCTCCCCTGTCCACCTGCTCCCAGAGCTCCAGCATTTGTCGATGCCTCAACCTCGGTGGCTCCCTCCAAGCCTGCGGATCGAGGAGTCGGACAGTCACGTGCCAGGTGACCCTTTCCGCGGCATGAGTAACACAACCTGCTCCTTGCACGGCTAGCTCTGTTCCCACTCCGGGTGCCCTGCACCACCGGTCCTAAAACCCGAGATCGCCCAACTGCTGGTCTGGTCCTCCTGGACCTCTGCATCATCTGTCTACTGCCCACAGATGACTCGGCTTCTGATCGAAAAACACGCGGCAAAGGCAGAATCTCCTGTACACGCTCGGGGTGTAGAGATACTGGCACAAACTCCACCCTGAAGAAGGTCTCGAAGTCTTCCCATGCGAAGTCCATCTCATCGCAAAACTGAAACAAGTGGCTCCACCACCTACCTGCTGCTGCGTGTAGTAGGCTCGTAGCGAGGATCACCATGAGGTCTGCTGGTGTCCTCACTAGCCTAAACACTCGAACCACTGCCTCCAGCCAGTCCTCTGCAGCCTGGGGATCCATCTCCCCGCGAAACCTGGGCGGTCGCTGGCGCTGAAACTCATGCAGTGCGCTGAGGCGACGTGCATCGTCAGCGGCTGCTGCTGGAAGCATCGGGGGCTCGGCGGGTAGAGCTACCGCCGGTGCCACTACTGACAAAGGGCCCTGCACCGAGGCCTCGTCGCTCAGTGGGCTGTCGTCACGTTCGATTCTCGGAACCCTAGCTGGTCGCCGTCGTGGGGCCATCCTGAAAGAAACAACGTAACACGATCAAACGATTATACCTGGTGAGCTGACCTGGTTTGAGCTGTTTTAAGGGGAAAAAACTTTTGAAAACACACACGCAATCAGTGTTTTCGTGCACAAAGTCGGAAATCAGTTGTCAGGGTCCTGGTGTATGGATACGTCGGCCGCCTGCACCAACACTAGACTCCCTGAACTGAAAACCACACTCGGTACCCTTAACACTATCGCTTCACAGAAAGAAAGATCAGAGTTATAAGTTCTGCGGTAGAACCGAACTCCTCTGATACCAATTTGTCACGACCCGCCCTCGGGGTCCGTGCCGTGACTACCCCAAGCCCGCTTTCCATAGGCCAGGGGCTGGCGACTAGCACCAAGGCGTAAAATCCCGATAACTGGGAAGGCATTGCCTTTATAAAAGAAAACAAGCACCACAGAGTACAAGCGGAAGTAAAACACTAAGTACAAAAAGAAGAGCTGAAAAGTAAAAAGGGGCCGGAAATACAATCCCAACTGTAAAGTACAACTCGAAAGGGAAAACAGCGACTGAAAAGTAAAGCTGCTACGCTGAGATGTCCACTGGAAATCCCACCTGAAGGGTGGGTACAGATAGCTCCTCTGCTCCTCGGGTCCCGCCATCCGCTCCGAGTATGTCCCGCCCAGTGTCCACCTCCGGGTACCGCCTCGTCGTATAGTCCACCTCCAGGTACCGTCCAGTCCTCGAACACTCGGCCTCTGTCAGTACGGCCGTCGTCTGCAACCAACACAAAGAGGTGCGGGCATAGCCCGTGCAGGGGTGAGTATAACGATACTCAGTAGGGACCCCGAGACCCTCAAGGTCTCTCTAAAACCAACAAGGATAAACACAAGAAGATCTCAACAGATAAACTCTACTTAGGTATATGCCCATACATATACCTAAGTTATCAAGTAACCCATCTCAGTCATGAGGAAACACAAGAATCATGAGATCATCGGATAACCACTACCCAGGTATATGCCCATACATATACCTAAGTTATCAAGTAACCCATCTCAATCATGAGGAAACACAAAGGTCAAAAGTCTCAGCTCAAACCAGGATTTTCATTATCGAAACCGTAACTGCTGAAGAGCTCCGTCTCTAGAGTGTAAAGTGGTCCTGTAACGACTCCGAGGCCGCCGCTCACTACCCTAAGACTGTTGAGGTACTCCTCCTGTCGAGTACTGCGGGTTTGCGGCCAACTACCTGGCGCTCCGTCCGCTGAGGGTCTGTCGCCAAATACCGGGCGCTCGCCCAAAAAGCCTACTGAGGTACTCCTCCTGTCGAGTACCGCGGGTTTGCTGCCATCTACCTGGCGCTCCGTCCGCCGTGGGTCTGCAGCCAAATACCGGCGCTCCGTCCACTGGGCTAGTCGACTCACTCCAAGTCGAGTCGGTCAAGCAGTCGTCAGGTCTTAGCCGGCTACACGGTCTCCGTACTCTGCACGCTCGTCTCCGGGAGGGTCCGCTCCACGAGCCACTGGCCGATACTCCAAGTATCACAAAGTCCCGCAAAGAAGTATCTCAAAAGTCTGTCTCGTCACAGGGGTCTCAACGCAACAGACGGCGCGTCGATCGGACGCCCGGTCTGTGAGTTATTAGCCTTTTCGTCCCAGGGGCCCGGATGGTTTCGTGAGCGAAACCAATCCCGGCCGTATCTCAACTGTACCCCGAACTCCCATAGGGTAAACTCAAAGGGACCGTTACTCAACGTAACCACCAACGCTGCTGACGGCTCGTCAAGCGGACGTCCTGTCTGAAAGATATCAGCTTTTCCGTTCCAGGGGCCCGGTTGGATTTCGGGTACAATCCAACCCGGCCATACTCCGACTGTATCCAAAACTCGGGCGGAGTATGTCAAAAGTTCCGTCTCATCAAGAGGAAGTCAACGAAACAGACGGCGCGTCAATCGGACGCCCGGTCTGTGAGTTATTGGCATTTTCGTCTCCGGGGCCCGGTTGGTTTTTAAAGAAAAACCAACCCGACCGTACTCCACCTGCGTCCAAACCTCGGGCGGAGTATGCCAAAAGATCCGTCTCACTAAAAGGAACACAACGCGACTGACGGTACGTCAATCGGACGTTCGTAGCTCAAGATATGAGCGTTTCCGCACCGAAGGCCCGGTTGGTCTCGTGAACGAACCAACCCGGCCGAACTCAAAGTAACCCGAAACCTTGTGTGCGATATACCGAAACGACCGTCTCGATCCAAGGATCGTGTTGCTGCTGACGGTTCGTCGATCGGAGGTCCGAGGCTCAAGTTATGAGCCAAAAACCAAAACTGGTCCGAAACGGGGGGGTCCGGGTCCGGGCCGACCCGGCCCGACCCCCCCCCCCCCCCCGGGGCGGCGCGGCGGCGCGGCGGCGGCGGGCCGCGGTGGCGGCGGCGGCGGCGGGCCGCGGTGGCGGCGTCTGGCGCCGCACGGGTTGCGCACGCGGGGGCTAAGCCCCGCGATTCATCAAGTGGCGCGGCCTTTGTGTCGCGCCGGTCCTTTTAAACCCCCCCCCCCCCCCCTCACGTGGGGGGGCCTGCTGGCGCCGAACCAAGGGGGCGCTGCCCCCTTCCCTCAAGAACCGCCCCCCCTCATTAAGAGGGGGGTTTTAATGGATGGCCGGGGGATTAATTCCCCCGGTTTTTAAGACATCCGGCCGGCCAGCTGGCCGGCCGGTTTTCTCAAACGGGACCGGAATTTCCGGTCCCCTTCTTCGGCATCCGACGCCGGCGGCCCGGCCGCCGGTCTTTCCTTCCGCCGCGGCCCGGAACCGGCCGCGGTCTCCTCGTCCCGCCGCGGCCCGGAACCGGCCGCGGTCTTCTCGTCCCGCCGCGGCCCGGAACCGGCCGCGGCGTTCGTCATCCGGCGCGGTGCGACGGCACCGCGTCCCTTCGCCATGCTTTGATATTATTCAACGCGGCGCAACGACGTCGTGTTCTTGTTGTTTCTTCCAAGGTGCGTGCGACGGCATCGCGTAAGATATTCGCACGTTCATCCGCGTGGTGCGACGGCACCACGCCTCTTGCTTTCCTCCGCAAAATAATCAAACAAGAACGATGGAGGGGGGTTCGGCCGTGTTCGTGCGGTCCGGCCCCCCCTCGCGTTAACAACAACACTTATATAAAATATTCACAAGCCTCACGTATACATGCAATCCACGAGCAAGAAATGGAATAAATTATCAATAATCAACAACCCCTACCTCGGGTTTAAGATTCGAAGAATCGTCTACGTTCCGCGGAAGACGACGTCGCGGAGGTCGGCCGACGCGGTCGTCGTTCGTCAAATTCAACGACGAAGAGGCGCGTCCGAAGAGGCACGTCGTTGGCGAATCCTTGTACGCCGACGAAGGTTGTCCGAGGAAGGTGCGGTGTTCTCTCTCGTTGACACCGAAGACGAAGAAGAGCGGAGCGGCGTTCTTCTTCGGAAACTTGAGCGTTCTACGTCAAGTCTTGAGGAAAGTCAAATAAAAAGGAAACAACGAACTCAAGAACCCTTAACTTGATAGTCGCACGTTGACGGAGTCGTGGAATATCGGTGTCGATTCCTTTGACGTCGGAGGAAGAGTCGTTGTCGATGGCGTTCGTCGCGGAAAAGATGATGTGGAAGAAGAACGTCACGTCGCGGATATGGCGTCGCGGAAATACCGTGTTCTTCGGCGAAGAAGTTCTTCGTTGAAGAACGGCGTTCTTCGCGTTCTTCGTTGAGTTTGAAGAAGAAGAAGAGGAGCTCTCCACCTCTCAAGAAGACAAACGATCAACCCAAAATAAAATAAGCTACACCTTATTTTATTTTCATTTTGCCAACCTTTCAAAAAATTCAAAAGTTGAAATCAATTCATTAATTAAATCTAGAGTTGACAAAATTAAAAGAAGAGATAGGTTGGCAAGAAATAAAGTAGGGAAGAGTTACGCAATTAAGAGGGGGTTTAGAGGGGTTAGGGTATTTGAAAAGAAAAAGGGGTTCGTGTGGGCCCCACCACACTTAATCCTCCCAAGGGAGGTTAAGTGGGTGTGGGTCCCACTTCCAACCTCCTTTGGTAGGTTTTTAATAAGTTAAAATAAAATTTGTCTTAAACAAATTTTATTTAACTCAACTGAAAACCCCCAAAACTAACATTCAACTCGCAACAAACGCAACTCCCGAAAAGGTCTCTTTAAGCGAATATCGGCGCTGCGAGTTCATCGGTGCCCTCGGATTTCAATTCCGAGCACCGGATCAAAAGTTAGAAATTCCCGCTCGTTCGTTCACTGAACGTACCCGAGCCAAACTTCGGAAATTAATTCCGGGCACTCCGGGCCTCGGAATCAGGTGCCGTCTGAAACCGCGTTCTTGTAAAATTCTAAAGAAAATTAAGAAAAAATTTCCCTTGAATTTTACGGGTCTTTACATTATATTATACATTTACCTATATTTTTGTGTTATGATTTATTTATTATGTAGGTTTTGTTCATGATACATTCTAATATTGGAGATTTACCACCTTTTGAACCCGAACCAGGGAGGATCTTACGTCAGTGACCCCAAGACACACAAGAGAACCCTTTGAAGGATGACACACAAGACAACAACACTCTTCTTGATCTTTCTTCTTCTTCTTCTGGAACAAACATAAAAACTAAAATAAAATTGTATAACATGGCTAAAAATAATAGAATACTAAAATAAATAACCCCACCTGATGTCTATATCCAACCCATTTATATTCAAATTCAAGGCGAGGCACCCAATTTTGAATTAAAATCTGGTATGATTCACTTATTTCCTGGATTTCATGGACTCACAGAAGAATGCCCACATAAACATTTAAAAGAATTTCATACTATATGGTCAACATTAAAACCTATAAATTTTTATGAGTAATAAGTAAAACTTAGATCATTTCCGTTTTAATTACAAGACACTGCAAAAGACTGGATTTATTATGTTAATTCACCAATAAGAGGCTGGGTGGACATGAAACGCCTTTTTCTTGAAAAATATTTCCCAGCCTCTTAAATTTCAACAATAAGGAAATAAATTTTTGGGATAAGAAAATATCTAGGGTAAACACTTCATGAATATTGGGAATGATTTAAAATATTATGTTCACGTTTTCCACACCACAAAATAAGTGACCAACATTTAATACAATATTTTTATGATGGTTTAATCCCTATTGATGGAAACATGATTAATGTTGTTGCTAGTGTTTCACTAGTGAATAAAACCCCAACTGATGCAAGGACCTTAATTAAGAACATGGTGCAGAACACTCAAGAATTTGGTTCAAGGTCCAATGTACCCATTTAAGGTGTCCATGAGGTGAAAAGTACTCAATTCGAGCAGATGGTGGACATGAAGTTTGAGGAGGTAAGTACCCTTCTTCAACAACTCGCTCTTTCCCAAGGAAAATCCCAATCTTCTCCACCCATCCATTATGGTATATGCTCTTCTAATACCCACTACTTTGACCAATGCCTCGAACTAAGAGAATCTTTTGAGAGTTATGAGGAAATATTTCTTAGTCACCCCTATACCCAACCCTTAAGGCAAGAACCTTACTATCCATCCAACCCCAGGTGGAAAGACAACCAATCCTATAGGAAAGTGGGTATTCAAACTAACCTCAACAACAATGGAATCAATAGGGTCATAGTAGTCATCCACCACCACCCAGAAATCCTCAACCACCCCAAAGGCCTTTCTAACAACCCCCTAAAAAACATGAGCCTATCCTAGAATACATGATGAAACAAATGGATTCCAACAATCTCGAATTCCATAAAACCACCCAAGCATCCATACAAGACCTCAAAACCCAATTATGCCAACTATCTAACTCGGTGGGGGAAATTCAAAGTCACGGGTTGGGTAAACTACCATATCAACCATTATTCAACCCTATATATAAAGGAAATGTTAGTTCTATCACCCTTAGGAGTGGGAAACAACTAGAAAGTCAAATGAATCCTCCATTTGAGTCATACCCTCCTGAGTAAACCTCCATCCCAACCATTAAAAGTATTCCAAATGTTGAAAAACCATGTCTTCAGAGAATACCTTCCAAAGGAAAGAGTGTTTATGTCGATGAGTCTCCTAGCCAACCCATTCCTCTTCCATTTCCCCAAAGGAAACCCCAACCTAGGAAACAAAATGAAACTGAACTAGAAAAGGAAATACTGGAAACTTTCAAAAAAAGTGCAGGTAAACATCCCCTTAATGGATGCTGTGAAACAAATTCCAAGATATGCTATGTTTATGAAGGATATGTGTACAAATCTAAGGTGACATCATGGAGATAAAAAGGTGATCTTGGGGAGGAATGTATTAGAATTAATAGATCCATCACTTCCCACAAAGTGAAATGATCTTGGGACATTCTTGATTCCATGCACCATAGAGGAATATTCATTTTCCAACGCTATGCTTGATTTAGGTGCTTCTATAAATGTGATGCCTCACTCCATTTACTCTACATTGTAGGTCGAGGAACTGAATCCCACTGGAATTGTTTTTTAATTGGACAACAAGAGTACCTCACACCCTTCTAGTGTGTTAGAGTATGTTCTTTTGAGGGTGAAATTTTTTAATTTTTCCTACTGATTTTTATTTGCTAAAAATGGAAGAAGATATGATGAATGGACATGCCCCAATTATATTGGGGAGACCCTTATTAAAAACTATCAAAACCATAATTAATGTCCATAAGGGTACATTATCTATGGAATTTTTTGGTGACATAGTTAATTTCAACATCCTTGATGCCATGAAGCTCCCCTCTGAGGAACATTCCTCTCTCTGTTAATTAAATTGATGTACTCTCTACCTGTGAAAAAACAACTTTTCTTTCCCCCGATCTCCTTTCTAAGATTTCTTCATTGATTAATATTATATCTAATGAATCATGAATTTATTGTTGTAGTGGTCTAGAAAAGTGTCATGGGTGTTTATTAATTGATAGTTTCTTGAACACTGAGGATCCAATGACCATTGATGATACTACTAAGCTTGTAAAATCTCATTCTCCATCTGAGGATGATACCATTAAGTAGTTAGATGAGATTAGTGACCTCTAATTTTCACACACACATCCATCAATCAAAAATCCACCTGAATTGGAACTAAAAAATGGCCTCAAGATTTAAAATATTCATATCTTGAGAATGTAAACAAGATACCCGTCATCATTGCTAGTTCACTCCCTCCTGAGCATGAATTGTGACTGATTTAACTTTTGAGGGAGTATAAACAAGTATTAGGATGGACACTTGTGTAAATTACTGGTATTAACCCATAAATTGCCACACATCATATTTTATTAAATTATGAGGCTAAACCAGTGTGGTAGGCACAACATCGACTGAACCTAAACCTCCAAGAAGTTGTGAAAAATGAGGTTACAAAATTATTGGATACTGGAATTATTTATCCCATCTTTGATAGCCAATGGGTCAGTCCCATTCAAGTAGTTCCTAAAAAACTAGCCTTATAGTAATAAAAAATGAAAACAACGAATTGGTTCTAACTCGTGTGAAGAATAGTTGGCGTGTCTATATAGATTATCGCTGACTAAACCAACACACCAGGAAGGACCATTTCCTTTTTCCATTAATTTACCAAATTCTAGAGAGGATAGTGTGTAAGTCCCAATACTATTTCCTTCATGGGTATTATGGATACTTTCAGATCTATATTTCCCTTAAGGACCAAGAAAAGATTACCTTCACTTTTCCCTTTAGCGCATTTTCATATAGGAGGATGCCATTTGGTCTATACAATGCTCCAGTTACTTTCCAGCGATGCATGGTTAGTATTTTTTCAGATTACAAGGATAATTTCATGGAATTATTCATAGATAATTTCACTATTTATGGATCCTCATTTAATTAATGTTTGAGTATTATTTCTGTAGTCCTACATCGCTCTATTGAAAAGAATATTTCATTAAATTATGAGAAATTCCATTTCATGGTGAGACAAGGTATAGTTTTGGGACATGTCAATTCTGGGGATGGTATCCAAGTAGATAAATAAAAAGTGGATTTCATTTTTTCCCAACCATTCCCCAAAAATGTATGGTATGTGTGGTCTTTCCAATTTCATGCTAGATTTTACCATCATTTCATTCGTGACTTTAGTAAAATTGCACTCCCCCTATCTCGATTACTCCAAAAAGAAAAATTATTTGTTTTTTAATAAAGAATGTGTGGAAGCTTTTAATAAGTTAAAATGGAGTCTCACGTCACCCTTGGAAATCCAACCACCTTGGTGGAATTTACCATTTGAGATCATGTGTGACGCCTCTAACTATGCAGTTGGGGCAGTCTTATCACAAAGGGTCGATCGAGTTCCACATGTAATTTCCGAATCCTGATGTACTTTGGACCCTGCCTAAGAAAACTACACCACAACTAAAAAATAATTCCTTTCCATTATGTTTGCCTTGTACAAATTCTGGTTATACCTTTTGGGGTCCAAATTCATTGTGTTCTCATACCATGTAGCCCAATGGTATCTCCTTAAGAAACTAGAAGTCAAACCATGTCTCATCATTGGATTCTCCTCCTTAAAGAATTAAATTTAGAAATTAGAGATAAAAAGGTGTAGATAATGGTTTGGTTGACCATATCAGTAGGATCCACCCATCCTTGTACATTGACTCATCCCCCTGTCTTCCTATAAATGATTTTTTTCCTGATGAGCAACTTTACCGAGTGCAAGATGTTATTCCTTGGTGTGATAAAATTGTAAATTATTTGTTAGAATCTTTAATTCCTACTGATTTTAAAACAAACCAGGTCTACCATCTAAAACATGAGTCTCGTTGGTACATTTGGGATGACCCCTACCTTTGGCGCACCTGTAGTGGTCAAGTCCTCAGGAGTTGTGTTCTCTATAGTGAGTTTCATCCCATATTTAGGTTCTACCACACTCTTTCTTGTGGGGGAACTTTGGTCCTCAATGGACTTCTCACAAGGTCCTCGATTCTAGTATCTTTTGGCCCACATTGTTTCGGGATGCACATGACTTCTATAAATCTTTTCCTCGCTATCAAAGAATGGGGAATGTATCTAAAAGAAATGAAATTCCACAAAAACTCTTTCTCTTCCATGAAATTTTCTATTTTTGGGTCATTGACTTTATGGGATCATTCCCCAATTCATTTAGTAACCTATACATTCTATTGTAATTGGATTATGTTTCAAAATTGGTAGAGGCACGAGCTATAAGGACTAATTATTCTAAGGTAGCTGTGTAATTTTTGAGAACCCAAATTTTCTGTTGGTTTGGCTTACCTAGGCTCATCATTAGTGACTAGGGTTCTCATTTCTACAACCGAACAATGAAATATATTTTTCAATGGAATGGTTTTGGGCATCGAGTGTCTATTTTTTATCACCCATAGACCAATGGTCAAATCGAGGTATAAAATAGAGAAGTAAAACAGATTCTTGAAAAAATAGTTCAACCCAATAGAGAAGATTGGAGTCTTAGACTTGATGATTCATTATGGTCTTACCATACTGCTTTCTAAACCCCCATTAGCATGTCACCATATCAGCTAGTGTTTGTAAAGACTTGTCACCTCCCTATTGAGATTGATCATCGGGCCTACTAGGCCATCAAAAAATGAAATTCTAATCTTTATGGTAAAGATTCTCAACAAAAGTTGCAGATTCAAGAGCTGGAGGAAATGTGAAAAGATTCATAGGAGAACTCCAAGATTTATAAGGAGAAAACCAAGGAATCCCACTAACATACCATCCTTCATCGTTAGTTCCACATTGGGCAGAAGTTACTCCTTTACAATGTAAGGCTAAAGTTTCATCCAGGTAAGCTTCATTCCTACTGGTTTGGACCATACACTATTACTAATGTCTCTCTATTTGGTGTTGTTCAGGTTAAAAATAAAGAAACCAAGCAAACATTCACTATCAATGGGCAGCGGTTGAAGCACTTCCATGAAGACCTTCTGGCATCCCCGATGGAGGAACACCAAGTTCAAGAAGCAGTCTATGAATGACACCCACTAGGTTGTATCCTTCCTTCCCACATTTTATTTTATTATAGTGAGTACATTGTGCACTCTACATATGGGGGGATGGGTATATTCCTAGGTTAGTTAGTAATTTTCATCATCTTTATTCTTTTTCTCTTTTTAGTGTGCTAAATTGTATTGTTACTTTCCCCCCTTTCCCCCTCTTTTCCCCCCTCACTTTTTTCCAAAATGTTAATTTTTTGTTATTCCCACTTTATCATGGAAAATGATGCCAATTTAATAATGGAAGTAATTGAAAATTCATGTGGAATTTTTTTATTTCATGTTGTTTTAACATGCAAAAAAACTCTGATGAAATGTGTATTTATGAAAGAATTCAATACTGTTGTATCAATTTCTTTTGAAATTTGGGTTTTTTCGATGATATAAATGGTTGTATCATGTAGAAACCTTTGAGAAAAATGGTACCCTTTATGTGATTAGTTTAAGGGAAAATTATGGCACTTAATTTCTCTACACATGTTATCACCCGACCATGAAGTGTGATTTTTACTTACTTAATAGAAGGTAAATATAAGTTAAGTTAATATTTATCTATTTTCCAAATTATTTTTTCATATGTTCGTTCCTTATCCGATCTATATCATTATTGTACTAGATTGACCTACGCATGTGTATCTATTATCCGATTGTTGTATGCCCTCAAAAAAATTGAGTTGTGTCTTGGGAAGGTCAAAAACCACCCTTCCTTGACTTTTTATCTTGTTATAACTATTACAATTAGTTTCATAAGGAGGTCAAGAAAGGGTTGAATGAAGAGTGTGAGATTTGTTACAAGCACAAAATTTCAAAAAAAATAATAAATTAGTGGAGTGATGAAATGTAGATCATATGGGGATATGTAGGTTGAGATCATAAGG
Organism: Viscum album; assembly: GCA_963277665.1. Lineage (NCBI taxonomy): Eukaryota > Viridiplantae > Streptophyta > Magnoliopsida > Santalales > Viscaceae > Viscum > Viscum album. The sequence goes on from OY728158.1 coordinate 399,501,466, forward strand.
TTTGACTTCTGGTAATGCTTAATTGAGTGGGTCTAGAAATTTGATTGCAAATGATGTAAGACAGGTTCGGGGGACATAATCATTTAAGTAGTAATGTTTTAAAATAACCTATATTTACTGGATAGAAAGTTGGGAAGAATATCAATACATGGTTTCCACACACACACGTAGAGATTTACTGACAGTGTGGACTTTAGGATTACTTTTTGAAAGTGGTATCATTAATCTCCCTGAATTTCATGGTGATACAATTTATGAGACACATTTGTGCATGATCGTTAAGAATAACTCCATGGTATGATTTTTTCTTTGATCACATTCCTACCACATTTTAAATTTTCATTGAATGTTAAATATTAATGAATTTGGGAATATCCCCATGCATAATTTTTGGAAATATGACTTTCCCTAGGATTGAAAATGTTTAGGTTTGGAGGTTTGATCGCATCGCAATTCACTGTTTCATTTTCAACCTTAAACCAATGTGCTAAGCTTGTTTTATATTGAAAATTATAAAAATAATAACAAATTTAATTTCGTGTTTGAATCATTCATTTTGTGTTTATCACTGTTGAAAAGTTCAATTTCACTTGTTTTGATGATTCCATTGCAGGAGGAGGTGATTTGGAGGCCCCAGAGATGATCCATAAGGAAAATGGGCCAAAACAGCATGAGTTCCATGAAAACCTTTCCCCTATTGGGTAGAGTATGAAAACTCTGTGCATCCAAAGAGGTTGATATTTTGCGGTATTGTCCAAAATTAAATTTTATACAACTCTTATGAAGACACAAAGGCCCCATTAAACCAATAAGGGGCCCAACCAAAGTGAACTTTCCAGTCCACCGAATCTGCACTGAGTCAAAAGTTATGTGATGTGTGATGTTCATATCTCAAGTTTTACATGTAAAAATGAAGACAAACTTTCATTGGAGATATCCAAGACATGGGGAAATAACTTTCTAGTTTTATCAAAAGGTATTGAAGACTGTATGAAGACCAAAAACAATGGGTCGTGTGGTTTTACACAATCTATGTGCCCAAAACCACTTCTAATTTTTTTCTATAAAAGAGCACCACAGGTGCCTCATTTAGAAAGTTCATCCCAGGAGTGAAGTTATGTCAATTTTTAGTTCCATAGGAGTCCTCTCATCATTATAGATGTTATGGGGGCCCTTGTCCTCATAGGGGGATCAATAATGAAGAAGGAGTTGCGCCCGAGCTTCCTCCTCCACCCGATGTCGAGCTAAACGGTGGGTGTTCGTTGTGAGGGAGCTATAAACATGTAAAGGGAGTTCTGATGCATATATTAGCTACTGGTTTGGAGTAATTTGGATTTTAAAACATTTATTTCTATTTATATTACATACTTTCATATTTTAATGCTTTGTTTATGCATGTGAATTGGATGCTCTTAATTTCTAGTCGGTCGGCATGTGGTTTTGAGTGCATGACTTGTGTTGTTCTGACTGGGTAACACAAGAATCATTTTCTTACCCACTTTCTTGAGATTTCAATATTATTTGGAAGCTTTTATTTCATGCATAAGTTCTGGACATTGACAATACGATTGATATGTCAAGGTTTGGTTCTTCATGCAATGAAATAAAGGATTAGGAATTAATAGGGATTCCAATTAATTTCAACCAAAGAATCACTCCAAACATAAATTAATCTCCAAGAATGATGAACCTGAAAGACTGTAGTGAACTCAAAATGAACCCTTTTATCTCATGTTTTTTAAAATCCATTTGGTTTCTCAAATTTTAAACATTCAATTAATTTATTTCATCCTAAAACTATTTTCGAAACCACCCCCTATTTTAGTACTTATTATTACAAATGCACACTCTAAATCCACCAACTCTCCTTGATAGATGGCCTAGGTTATTTTATAGACTACAAAATATTATTTAAATAACTATCAATTTGACATGTCATGAAAACGCGGTCAATAGGTTTCTCCTCAAAGGATGAATCTCCCTCTAACTCAACCAAATCAGGATGAAGAACATGTGACATATCAAAATGGTATCAGTGAAGTTGAGATACATGGAATACATAATTCATGGATTGGTACCTATGATACAACTACAACCAATAGGCTACCAGCTCAACCCTCTCCAGAATCTCTAATGTCCTGACATAAGAAGGTGATATCTTCCCTTGTTTCTAAATCTGTTTATGCCCCATTCTTGGTGAAACTCATAATAAAACATGACTCCCCAACTCTAAATCTAGTGGTCGATGGAAAATATCAGCATATGAATTATTCCTAGACTGAGATATAGACATCTTTTTTCTAATAATATTAACCTTCTACAAAGTCTACTGAATGGGATGAGGATGTATTAGTACTACTTCTCTTTCCTCTAACCTGCATAGGGGTGAACGGAATGGTTTGTTGTATAGGGCCTCATAAAAATCCATCTGTATGGTATCATGGAAGCTATTATTATAAGTGAACTTAGTGAGAGGTATTTTTTTTAAGAACCTACGAAATCAAAGACATGTGTCTATATTATTTCCTCCAAAACCTATATCATACACTCATACTGACCATTGGTTTGTGGGTGATAGGTTTCCTCAGCAGTATATATCAACCAAGTTCCCTATGTAACCCCATCCAGGACTAAAACACAAAGTGACCATACCAATTTGATATGATAGAACATGGAACTATGTGTAGGCATATGATCTCATGAATTTAGAGCCTACTGATAATATCTCTTTATAAATCATCCCGAATAGGTAGGAAATGGGCAACATTTTTCAAACTATCTATGATCACCCATACAGTGTCATTTCCCCAAGGTGAACTAGGAAACCCTATCATGAAATCCATAGTGATGTTGTCCCATTTACACTCAGGAATAGGTAATTATTGTAAAAGACCCATTTTTCACTGGTGTTCTGTATTCAACTACTAAAAGGTGGAATATTGAGTAACAAACCTAGTTATCTCTCATTTAATCCTTGTCGACTAGGATTGGTGGTGTAATTATTGATACATCTCGGTAAGACTAAGATGCATAGCCCATAGTGAGGAATGAGACTCTATAATCAACTTCTCTCAGACATATTTAGGAACATATATGCCTCCATTAATGCATAAGATCTCATCCTCATTAATTATCCAACAAGGTGGTGGGTCATCACCTACAACGCTCTCCGATAGGACCAAACACTCTGAATATGATATCTACCTCATCTACACTCTCCATAAGTGAAGAGTTCCCTGATAATGATGAAATTATAGACTTCCCATGATAGTCTTGTACCAAAAATCCATCTCATAAACTAGGTCCATAACATGACACTCCCTACTAGATTCATGAACTACCTATGTCTGAGTCCTCCTGTTCAGATCATCAAAAATATTATTTCACTTTTCAGGTGTATAAGAAAGTTCAAATTCAAAATACTATAGGTATTCAACCCAACTTTTACCTAATATTCAAGTCAAACTTTGTAAATATGTACTTGAGGATTTTTTTGGTCTGTAAACACCACAAAACTCTCTCCCAAAAAGTAATGTATCCAACGACACAAGGCATCAACAACAGTGGCTAACTCGAGATCCTAAATTAGGTAATTCCTCTCATGTGGCCTCAACTTACAAGACCCATATTCCATGAATAAATCCTAATAAATTATAACTACTCCTAGACCGATAACTATTGCATCATAAAAAACTATATAGCTTCTTCCTAGCTTTTGGAAGAATTAGGATCAGCATTAAAGTCAATCTTCCTTTTATATCCTAAAAGGCAGCCTCACAAGCTTCTAACCATATGACATTTACACCCTTATTATTCAAGCCTATAGGAGGTGATTTTAGGCATGAGAATCCTTGAATCAAGCACCTATAGTAACTAGATATCCCTAAGAAAATATGCATACCAAAGAAATTATTGGGATTCTCCCAAGATACAATAGCTCTCACCATATTTGGGTCAACTCACACTCTTGTCTCTGAGATAATATAGCCCAAGAAACAAATCGTATCCATCTAAAAGTGGAAATTTATGAGATTAGAATATAAATAATTATATCTCATTGTATTCAATACAATTTCAAGATGTTTGGAATGGTCATATAAAGTGTGTGAATAAACCAATATATCATCTACAAATACTACCACAAATAAATCTATATATGGATGGAAAACCCGGTTCATTAGTGCTATGAAAATTGATGGTGCATTCTTGAAATTGAACTTCATGAAAAAATATTCATAAAAACCATAGCTACTATATAATTTTGTATATGGTATATATGATAGTATAAGATGCACTTGATTATAATGAAATCTCAGATAAATCTTAGAGAAACCCCTTTTTCCTAAGAGCTGGTCAAATAGATCATCTATACGAGGTAATGGATACCAGTTCTTAACTATAAGTGGGTTTAACCAATGGTAATATAAACAAAATCCTATGGTTTCCATATTATATCTTGGAAAAATGTACAGGAAAACCCCATGGTGAAGAACTGGGTTATATAAAACCCTTAGCTTCCAAATTCGATAGCTACATCTTGAGCTCCTGCAACTCATTAGTATCCATCCTATAAGGAGGAGTGGATGCTGGTAAAACTCCAGGAACTAAATCTATGGAAAAATATAACTCTATATTCAGGGGTAGTCCTAAAAAGTTTTAGGTGAAAACAACCCTGAAACGATCCCATTCACCCACAATCGACCACTAGAGGGAAATCTACCTAACGTGTTCCCTATTCATTCAGATATAAGCTAGCAATATGGGTCATCATCCCACCTAGCCCATGATGCTTAGGTATATCTTGGATTTCCTTGACATTCCAGTCACCCTTTTAGATAAAAAACCCATCCTCTAATGACGTGGAGGTCACCCTTTGGTGATATCATACAACATAATCATTATAGGGAACCAACCAGTCTATCCCAATAATGATTTTAAACCCTATAATATTGAGTAAAAATAGGTCATGTATGAAGAGACACCCACCTATCACATGGGTCACTCCCTACACTAGTGTACACTCTCCAATCATATCCCCAACAGAGTATCAAGTGTCATCATGTCACATGAAAACTGAACATCAAGCCCAAGGCTCTCTACAACAGGCACAAATTTTTAAGGAATAAGAATCACCTATATTGGAAAGAGAATATACTATTGTAGAGGCTACTATAATAGTACCTCTCACCATATAAGTTTTGGAACTCTTCTCCTCAGGTATCGGTTTCACTGTATATATCTGGCCTGATCGGTGGCACTGAGATATAGCCTAGCTACCCTGAGCAGGTATGTTATACTAGCACTATAAGTCTAGTGTATGGATACCACATCCATGACCACTTCCTTGGCTTGATCAACTAGTCACACTCCATCTTCCCACTTGATGAGAAGAAGCTGGCCCCACTTCTAAACATGGAGTTAGTGCAGACCCTCTATCATTGGCTACTAGAGGAAAAGCTCTGCAAAAGTGATGAATATGACCCAAATTGTTGTAATATTGGCACTCAAGTGGGTTTGTTATACAATAATTCCTCATAAGTCCTTGTCTACCACAATAATCATACTTAACCTGGATACCTTATTATGTACCTTGGATACTAATATCACTACATGGAAGTGACAAATTTCACATCGTGTTGTTGGTAACTATAGTTCCAAATCTACCCCTGCTCTCTCTTAGGTTACTCTATATGATAAGCACTTGATTCACTATTTCTAGATATAGTAGTAATCAGAAATAAATTCACCTATAATTGGATTTAATACCTAATACCATACTCAAATTTTTTGTCTTAAAATAACTCATCACCTAATAGAATAGGTGAGAAATGTTGGAGCTTCATGAACTGGGAATAATAGTCCATGACTAATAAGGATCCCTACTCTATGTGTAAAAACTTTCAGGCTCTATTAGCCCCCAACATATTAGGATATAAACAATCATATAAGGCTATATAAAATCCCTCCAAGATATATCTTGATAGTGATCTATCTGAGTAATAACATCCCACCATATCTTGGAGGAATCTCAATAAATATATGTAGAGAGCTTCACCCTCCTATAGAGAGGTATCTCAAGATTTTCAAAAATCGATAGAATGGCCTCAATCCATGAATCTAGAGCCTATGGATTTCCATCCTTCAAAAATATGGGTGGATGGTGCTGTTGAAACTCATGCGTCAACTCTACCATAGTAGGGGAAAGTCACGGGGCTCCCTGAAAAGTCTACATAAAGCATAAAAACTATATCAAAACTAGGAATCATCATCCATGTCGAGTATAACTGGTGCTTCCACAAGAGGCACTACTAGAGGTTATACTAGTGACCTAGGTCCCACCACATTTGGGGCATGGTCGTCACCACTGTCCTAGCACACAACTCAAGGATTTCATGGTGGAATTTCACTACAAATTCAAAACACATTCTCCAGTACAAGATTTGATGAACACTAAAAGTAAAGATATAATAATAGGATAGGTAACATCCTCCCTATATAAAAGGAACACCCATATGCCATCTCCTAAAGATACATCTTGGAAACATACAGGTCATAAAGAAATAAGATATATTGGCTACTTCCCACTAATAAGTCCAGTCAGGGTTAAGTTTTCTACTATAATTCCAAGTTCCTGGTATAGAGAGTATTAATTGAAATTTATAGAAGAAAATACCCTATAATTTTCAATTGTAATACCTATTTAATGGTGACCATTTCATTTTAGAATTCAATTTGATTAAAATTAATTCTCATTTATATAGATATTCTCTTAAATGGTGGAATTATATAAATCTCTATTTCCAATTTATAAGGGACCATACACCATATAAATTAAAAATTGGCATTCATTTAATCACAGAACATTTTTTATCAATTACCTATGTGAAATGTTACCACAGTTTCATGGACATAAAAATAAATACACCAAAACATGTTGTAAGAAATGCATGCGGTAAGATAAACATAGATTGGATTATGAATGGAATATAAATCCTGATGTTCCTGTGGTAATAAAAGATGGAATATTTCCTTTCCATATCGGCCAAGGGTAAAATTCCATAGTCATAAGGAACATCAAACATGAATTGAATCACCCAATGGTGAAATCAAGGAAACTATAATAAGTGTAATGAATAACAATATGTCACATCCAATGTAATTTATATTTTCACTATACATGTGTTATCTACTCCTAGGAACAGGCTCATGACCAAATAATGTAAAACATTATCTCTCATTTCTAATATCCCAAAATAGAAACGTAGAGAAAATAAATATATGATACCACTTTGTGACATATCATTCCTATTTCACTCATTAGTAACTGAACCTGGTTGGTCACATGAAATCAAGCACACCTCCATGTATGACAGAGGTTGCTGACAAGTAACAAGGGTCCATAGTGGAATAGTGGAGAGACTATACGCTCGTGGTCATTCTTCAAAATAGTGTTATAATCATATAAATTAATAGTGGAAACATAAAATAAAACTAATCTTCTAAAGAATAAACATCCATCATATAAATAACCAAGTAATCATATCTATCAATGTCATATAAAAATGATAATCATGGCATGCTATACAAAAAGGAAATATAAGAAGACATGGTCATGGGTACATATACATAAAAGTATACCAAAATAAAAAAAAAGAAGGTATCCATATAGTATCACAACCCATAGATCAGTCCTATGATACCCCACTCCCATGCTATTATCAATCAAGTATTGACAACTAAGAACTTTTACTTATCCCTACCTGCATCCATGAAGTCTTCCTATGCACCAAACGGCAGCCTGATTATGGTGTGAGAAAAACTCAGTAAGAAAACACCAATTATGTATAATGTCATCCATTCTGTGAATATATATTAAATATTGTGAATATAATTGTAAAATTTTTCAATTTAGTGTGTTAATAAATAACCCACATAGGTCCGGGTTCCCATGGAACACTCGTCCAATACTAGCTACATTGTCCTAAGCCAAAATATCTCTGAGTAATCAGGAATTCATGATTTAATTTATAAACATTTATTAGAACCAGGCACATATCCCAAGCATCCCCCATGCATCATATCCAATAGTATGCATATAATAATTCCATCCATAAAATATAGGGCTCTAACTGAATCCATGTTTGTGCTTTGTCTTGGAAAAAACGTCGTATAATCATTACATTATTTAATATTTCAAATGAACTTGAGCCCAAGAATGGAATTATTAATTTGGAACCCATGTATCACTATAGTAAAATATGAACCAATCACCTTAAAATCTGATACTTTACATTCCTTATAGAAACCCTAGTATTTCTCTAGGTGTGTTATAATGTCACCACCCTCTATGTCCATCCTTGGAAGTCCACAACTAGGGACCATGTGTCTCTCATGGTGTACATAATTATAAACTCTCTAATTTCATACTTGGAAGTCCACATAGGGAGTCCAAGTATCAATTGTTGTATAATAACACTCTTTTCTCTGGGTCCATCCTTAACAGTCCACAAATCAATCCAAGAATCACCTAGATGCATACAGGCCAACTTTCAAATGAGTTTATCCATGGAATTCTTATAAGAAACCATGTGTCTCATGAGGTTCATAATAATCATTTCATTATAATCATTTAATTAATCAAGCAAGAATATTCCATTTATGGTGATCCTAATTTGGAACCCATCTCTCACTCTCTACGTTTCTATAAGAATTAAAATGGTAACAAAGACTAATCATACCATTTAAGTTCCCATAGTTCAACTATCCATAGTAATTATAAACAATTTAACTCACCTCGTAAGGTGGATCAAATCAAGAATAGGCTTAGAAGGCCTAGAATCACATAAATCCTCCCATTAAATAAAGTATTCCTTTTTATTTAAATAATTTCTCAATCCTAAGAAAGTAGAAAAATGTCCAAAGGCATAGGGACATGGTCCTCTATTCCCTATTTTATTTGATTCATTTTACATGAAATTCAATTCATTTAACATCACATAATCTAGGGGTAAAATAACACTCCTTAAAAGGTAAATCAAAACATTCTACACTCATGGTGGTTTTATCCATTTAAAAAACACACCCAAAGGGGTGGTTAAATTCAAGGTCTTTAACCTTTAATGATAATTAAATAGGTCTCATGGCTCATATAGGTCAATCCTACCCATTAAATTTAAAAATAAATTCATTTAATAAGAGGTGGTTGGAAAATATGATGTTTTATATAATGGAATAATATATAAACATCCTTAATTTGATGTAAAATTATGATACCACCTACCTCATCTTGGTATTTGACTCCTCATCCATTGTTGGCCTCTAATCTATCCTATAACGGAACAAATCAAGAAAATAGATAAAAACTCTAAAAATAGAGCATGTGATCTTTCACCAAAATAACTTAATTTAGAGGAATAAAAATGAAAAAAGGAATAGGAGGAATAGAGGACTCTCTGATGGCTATCCAATGAGACTAATAGTGTCTCAATCACAGTTCCGATGGAAGAGATCCTTTAATTCCAATCATTAGGCATGGAGAGGTTTAAAAATAGAGGAGGTGTTTTCCTATGGAGGAGAAAGAAAAAAGAGTTTGTGGATATATATTTCATAAGGTAAAAATGTTCATTTTACCCAACTTTAAATATTATCATGGTTTGGCTGCACAGCTGGCCAAACTGTATGCCAACCATGCGCCCATCACTGCCCCAAGACACCCCTTGCATGAGCCAGTTGCATGGTTGGACTAATTTTGAATAGCCTGTGAAAACCCCATATAATAATAGGTCTATATAAAATGAATGGGAATGAGTCCTGGGAATCATGGTTATATAAAATCATGAGGCCCTTTACTATTCACTGAAACACTCTGCATGGTTTAGCAAAATTATGCAACCTATCTGTTTTCTTCAAGAGTCGAGGCTCCGATCTCCAAAAAAGCATCGTACACCCTTGTAACTCCCATGAAATCATTAGGCACTCGCATAATAATAAAATTTAAGAATTAAATGAAAATTAAATGCTTTATACATATAATAAAATTTAGTTTTTTATATTATATATACCACACAATGGAATAAGTGGTGAATCTAGTGTATGTCTCACAAAATTAAAAGTGAGACGAGAAACTCTTACCACTTGTTCGACTTCCATTATATGTGTATGAACCTCCTATATAATAAATATAGGTTTATTAAACATCCATTAAATAACCATACTCATATATATCGTACCATATGTTATTTACTTATAGTCTTTTATCACTTGTTTATTAGCAATTCTTTGTCAAAATCACTGTTTCATGTGATAAATGCTTCATTTTTCATGTATGTTTTGATTTGATAATTTTTGTTCTTTTAATTTTATCACAGTTAAATTATATAAATAATTTTATTCATAATATAAATATAAAATATCTTCATTATATATTTATATAGACCAGTCTATAAAAGTTATAGATAGAAAATCGATTACACGGTTCATAAAGATAGTAAGTCACATGTATGCATGAACGTTGTTCCAATTTTTATTGATGGATTGAACGAAAGGAAAAAAATATTAATTAAACTTTAAAAGGTAATTATTATGTTATATATATCATTTATATTAATAAAATCCATCTTTATTACCATCCATGTAAAAATAAAATGAAAATCGTTTCACATTATTGCGTGGAGGCAGTAGTCCACACGTATGCACGAGCGATGTTATTTCTTTCCAATGGATTTGAAGTTAAGAATTTACACATTATATTATATTTCAATAATTATTTTTAGATCGTAAATATCACATATATTCATTAAATTTTATCCTTTCTACCTTCCATGTAAAACATAAGTGAAAAACGAATCGCATCGCTTCGCGAGGTGGTAGTCTGTCGTACACACGAGCGACATTATTGTATCACTCAAGGAATAGAAAGTAGGAAGGTATATGTGATATGATAATTATAAAAGTATAATAATATCATAAATATAATATAAATATGTTAAATTTATCATTACGTCCACCCTTGAAAGGTGGTAATGGAAAATTAACTACATCAGTTCACGAGGCGGTAGTTCGTCGTACACATAATCGACATATTCATTTTCCATTTTATAGAAGTATAGATGGATATAGATTATTAAATTTACATAATAAAATATTATTATATATTATATACTATTTTTATTATTTTTTCATAGTTTTAAAAGATTATAATTAGTTATAATAATAAGTAAAATGAAAACGCATAGTTAAAAACTTCACCTCTTTTAGGTTTAACTTAAATCATTCCTAAATTAGATTTATCATCTAAAAACACCTCTATGATATGGTTAGGGATTTAATTAAGAGATTTTTATATTTCATATATGAGCCAAATGTATTTGGTAAAATGAATAGTGGAGTATAGTGGGTGTCCTTTTATATGTGGGGGAGAGGATACACATGGTATTTTTTAAAAGAATCAATTACACCCAAATTTGTATCATGAAAAAAGACTCCAAAATGGTCCATTAGAAAAAAATATATATTATAGGGTCTAAATATTGACATCCGATTCGTTTTTTACAAGTTTTAAGGTCATATTAACACTTATTTTTTAGTTTAACTCCCAGTAAACCTATTTTTACCTTAATCGTAGCAAATTAATTTTTATAGATTTTACTATTCATAATGGTGAAAAATTAATTTCACATTATTATATAATATAAATTATTATTATTAAAAATATTTAATCCATTTTTATAAATTAAATTCACATAATTGGAATAATCCAATTCAAAATTATATCCGCAGACGTAACGAAAACGTGGGTTTCTGAAGAGAAAATTTGTAAAAGTATAGAATGTTTTAATATCAAAATTCAATATGAAATTGATTACAATGAAGTAAATTTGTTAAATTTAAATATAAATGAACTATTTTTACTTTTCAAACAATTTAAAATATAATTAAACTTTATAAATAACTAAAAATAATAATTTTCAATTAAAATTCAGTATTTTTCACTATTCATCAAAAAATTAATATTTTTGGAAAATTATAAAATATTCACACAGAGATAATTTTGACATGTATATTTAAAAAATTAATTTGATATTTTACAATAAATTTTTTAAAGTTCTAAAAATTAATTTTAAATTATTTTTTCAAAGTGTGATTAATCCACTATTTAGAAAAATACAGTTTTTCAGAAAACATTTATTTCTCTTTCAAAAGGTTATTGTTTTATTTCTAATAAATAGATAACCATTGAATTTATTTTATTCATGATTAAACCATATAATTTTCAAAATTTATTTATTCATATTCATGCCCGCAAAACTAACATCTAGGTTATAATGTTCATGTTAAAAGAATGATATTTTAATAAAGTGTCATGTTTCGTTTAAACATGTTGTTTTCTGAATCACAAGATATCGAAGAGATTGAATTTATTTAAAAATAAAAAAATCATAAATTCTTGGGTTTTTATATTTTCTTATAATATTAGTGTCTCATGTCATACTTACTATCAAACATGATGTTACTATTTTAAAATCTCAGGGTGTTGTATTCTACCTCTTTAAATAAATCGTGTCCTCTCAATTTAATATTGATCTCAATAATCAGAAGTTTTACATTTGAGAATTCTTTTATTGAAATACTTCATCATTATAAGGGTTAATAAAACATCCTATTGATAATAAATAATTTTATTTATGAATTTAATCTAGAATAATCACATTACCAGGTTTTTAAATAGGGGAACATAAGTGGGAAGTGAAGATATGAACATGAAAGAAAATAATAATTCCCAAATAATTATGGTGGTTGATAGAGTTCATTGATCATAATAGGGTGAATGATCAAGAAAAAGTCAAAAACCACAAAACCATAAATCTACATGAAGTTAAGAGATCATTTCATTCATTTAAAATGAAGGTAATAGGATAACATCTCAGTTTCAAGATCATTTCCCTGAAGATGAGGATTTCCTTTACTGTCTAGAATGAGAACACATGAAAATTTACTTACATGATATATTTCTATTTCATAAGAATAATTCCATCCTTTGATTTTTCTTTTATCAATTCCCACTTCATTTCTTACTCTAAGAAATTAATTTCCAAAATTAATTTTTATTCATGAAACACATTTAAAAAATCAGTAAAATGATAAGTAGTTCCTCTAGTCTCTAGATATTTTACAAAATCGAAATGGTTAGAACATGCTATCCAATAACACCCAATGTTCAAATTAATCCATTTCATATATATTTAACCTTAAGAACTATCCAAATTATGTCTCTCTAAATTCAAATTCCAAAAAAATTGAAGGAATAACACTAAATCAACATTATATTCACCAAACAATATAAAGTGTATCTTAATGTCAAATTAAAAATATGTTAATAACTTGATCATCATAAAATCTTAATGAAAACATGAATGCTTCCAAAAAAAATATTAGGTTTTAAAATATATTCCACAGATCAAAACATGTAGTAAACTCCAAGAAGGATGATGTAAACCATCAAATCACTAACCAATTTCATGGTCACCAAAATATCCCATAAACAACTCTCTGTCATTATTATCTTATTATAATACATATATTAATTTTTATATTCATTCAATCATGTCTTTTCCAAAAATGTAAACTTTCTACAAAATTTATTTTCTTGGCTACCGGTATTATTAATCATATGATTTAGGATCCTTAAAGAAAAGTTGTTGCAGTACAATCCTTATACATTTTATAATTATTATAATGATAATATAATCAATAAAATACTTTCATAACATATTTATTGAATCCAAATGAAATAAAATTAATCATTCCACTTTGGATATATCAATAGTATAATCTTGACCTTGATCTCTTAGAATATTATGGGGTGTATTCCTTTAATGCTTGGGATATTATTTTTTGTAGTGCCCCATATCCTTGTAGTTGAAGCATTGAACATCTAAAACTTCTTTATCTTCATTAAAATTTTGATTACGGTGTATTTCTCTCCACACTCATATAAAACTAGCATTCCCTTCAAGTAAGTAATAGGGTTTTTCTTTCCATAATTATCACATGTGGTAAAATCCTTCTTCCCCTTATTCCCTTTATCTGTATTTTTATCTACCATCCACGTATTCTCTTTCCTTTATTTGAATCCATAAAACTTGTATAATTATTTCTCGGTCTTGATATCACGTGATATGATCTCCTCATATGATGGGAATGTTTTGGAGACTAATTACCTTAAAAGGATTGGATTTAACCCACCAAATAAATGGTCAATCCTACTATTTAGATTATGTATGTAGTCCATAACATTTCTTTCTAACCTTGTAAATTTTGATTCATACTTAGCTACATTTTTATCTTCATTTTGTCTTAGACTTAGGAATTTTCTCTCCATATATGCTCATTGCTCTCAAGGAAAATAATTTTCCAAGAAGTGTACCCTAAAATCCTTCCATTCCATATTTTATATTTAATTTTCATACTTAGTGTTTTAAACCAGCGACCAAAATTTACCCACATTTCCTAAGAGATGATAAATATTTATGATAACTTTCTCCCTTTCACTACATCCCAGAGTGAGAAATATCTTCTCTAAAGAACTTATCTCTTACTTAAGTAAAAATGGATCTATATTACCATTTAATTAGGGAGGTTATTGATGAATAAAGTGGTATAACATTGTTACACCACATGGTGGATCTGTAGGCTACTCCTTATAATAAATTTTATTACTCATAACCTGAGTTAGCTACCCCAATATGATAATAATATGATCAGTACTAGCTAAAACTCCAACTTCAACTTCATTATAACTCCCAAGAGGGAAATCCCAAAATGGAGTGTGTGTATTGATATGGTTCTCATTCATTTCATTAGGCATAATTTATAAACAATTTCATACACAATATTATATCATAACATTATGAAACATATTGAATAATCCCTAAACTCGTAAAACACTTAACATAAATTGAAAAAAAAATTGCATAGCTAATCTCATAATCATAAACATGGTTTCTTTAGAGATATCATTATTTTAAAATCCTTAATAATGGTTTTTAAAGAAAATATAAATTATCCTAAGAATGTATTCTAGTATTGTCAAACCAGATATATAGTAAAGCTCATTTTTTTTTTACCAGGTGATGAATAGTTAAATCCTAATTTGTTCTTTTTGGAGTTATTACCCCTAAGTATATATGTTCCAGAACCATGTCCACTTATAGTATCCAGATAGCTATGTATTTATAGGAAAAACCACAAAATATCTTTCTTACCAAAACATTAGGATGTTCTTATATACTTATCCTAAAATTATATAATAGGGTTATGTTCTTTAATCTATGTTTCCTAAATATAGTTCCCAAAGTTTCTACTAAACTTCCTCTAATACAAACTATAGTGACCCTAACCCCACTAACCTGAAGTTGGTGTCTAATTTATTACATTGGTATAAGATACAAGGAATCACATCCCAAAGGACCAAATAGTTTAATAGTCTTTGTAAAATATATTAATACTTGAAATTATCATTAAAATTGAAAACATAAAATACACAATGATTTTTCTTTGAGAACACTATTATTCCTCATAGTGTATCCCTGTATATCAATCACAAAACACTTCCTTGTATCCTGAGTAGAATAAAATAATATAAAGGGGTGATCTTAGATTCTCAGTAAGGGTAATCATACATTGGAAACTATGAATAAATAATGAATAATAAATATTCAAATGAGTATAACTGAAACACAAAACATTTAATTAATATATTGAGCATAATATGGTATGAATAAATTATGATCAAATAATGTCATATAAATAATCACATGTTCTTGAAAATTAACCACGGATATTATAACTAATCAAATAATCACATGTAATATCAATTAAAGAATTCATAATGATGGAATGCATAATTTTAGGAATCTTAAACATGCTGTAAAGGCCTCATTCCAAGACTTTATACCATCAAGGCCTCATTCCAAGACATATTACATAAATGGTTAAGGCCTTAGCCAAACACTGAAGCTAATTTGTCTCGTGAGACCTACTAATGAATTGAGGGGATATATAATTTTGGGCCCCACCCATCAATTAATAAGTACATTTCAATCCTCATATTAAATGGTTGAAACATAATCAATATAAAAAATTGTATTGAAAAACTAACATAAAAATGATAATACTTACCCCAATTAATAAACAAAATCATAAACTATCTAGAGTAATATGGTGAATGATAATAACATTGTACATCCCTAGTCAAACTAATCATAAACCATCAATAGAAATAATAAGTATGGTATCCATACAACATATACCTAGTGGATCAGAAGTATAATAAAGGGTTTATGTCATTGATTAATATAAATACCATTAAAATGCCATTAAAAACATTTTTGAGGAAAATAACCTTTTAATTTTGAAATTGTTTTTAAAAATAAAAGTTCAAAAAATATTTTAAAAATAATTTTCTACGAAATAAAATTTTAAAACTTTTAAAATAATATTTAAAAAATTTATTGATCATGACGGTGAAAATTTCATTCATTTATTACACATTAAAATAAATATTCCATTAAAATTTTTGGTAAAAGGAAAACATAAATTGTTTTGAAAATGATGTGAATATTCCATTAAAATTTATAAAAATTAAAACACGGGTAAAAATGTATTTGAAAAATTATTTAGATAATGTGAAAAACATTTTTAAAAAATCTGGTTTTGGAAGAAAATGTATTTTTGATTGAAGAGAGAAATGAAGTTGGATTTTATTAGAAACATTTTCTCAATAATTTTAAGTACTAAAGATTAAAAAACTGATAATATTACATAAAAATTTATTTAATAATCAGATTATAATAAAATATATTAATTTCAACTTATAAATATCAAATAACCCCCAATGGATGCTTAAACATAGACAATTCCGAATAACAATGAGACTGTGAAATAAACCCTTATAACATTGGTAACTTCTAAATCCCAAGCCCCATGATATAAATAGCATATAATAAAATATTAAACACCGTGAATATAAATATATTCATTATATAACATATAAAATGTTGTATTATATACACAACACAAAGGACTAAATGGTGAATATAGCGTATGTCTCACAGAAGTAAAAGTAAGACGAGAAACCCTTACCACTTGTTTGAATTTCTTCATATGTGTCTAAAAATACTATATAATAAATATAGGTTCATTAAGTATCCATTATATAATCATAATAATATATCTCATACCGTATATGATTTACTTATAGTCTTTTTTCACTCATTTATTAACAATTATTTGTTAAAATCAACGTTTTAGGTGATAATTGCATTGTTTTTCATGTATATTTTGGTTAGGTAATTTTAGCCATTTTAATTTGATCAAGGTTAAATAATATCAAAAAAATTAACCATTATATAAATATCATATATATTAATTTTAAATTTATATATAGTAATCTATAAAAATTAGAGATAGAAAATGGATTACATTGTTTATGGAGATGGAAGGTCGTACATACGCATGAACGTTGTTTCCATTTTTCTCAACAAATGGAATGAAAGGAAAATTAATATTAATTAACCTTTAAATAATACTTATTATATATATATCGTTTATATTAATGAAATCCATCCTTATTACCATCCATGCAAAAATAAATTGAAAAATATTTCACATCACTGCATGGAGGTGGAGTCCACACGTACGCATGAGCGACATTATTATTCTCCAATGGATTATAAAGTAATAATTTTAATGTGATATTATATTTCTTTTAAAAAATTAGATAATAAATAATACATATATTCATTAACTTTTATTCTTACTTCCTTCCTTGTAAAGTTTAATCGAAAAATGAATCACATCACTCCGTATGGCGGTAGTCCACCATACACACGAGCGATGTTATTGTATCCCTAAAAAATTGAAAGTAATAACTTATATATGATGTTGTAATTATATAAGTATAATAATATCATAAACATAATATAAATATTTAAAATCCATCATTATATACCACATTGAAATGTGGTTAAGGAAAACGAACTACATTGATTCGCGAGCTGGTAGTCTGTTGTACACGTGATTGATGGTTTCATTGTCCATTTAATTGAATTATATATTGATATAGGTTGTTAAATTAACATAATAACATATAATTATATATTATATAATATTTTTATTATCTGGTAATACTTTCAAAATATTAAAAGGATTCATAAGAAGAAGTAAAATAAAAATGCATAGTTAAAAATTTTACCTCTTCTTCGAGCAACCTATTTAGGTTTAACCTAAAGCCTTCCTAGATTAGATTTATGATCTAAAACATCATATAGTATGTTGGTATTGATTTAAGTAATATATTTGTGCTGTTATTTTCATAACCAAATGGATTTGGTAGTGTTAATAAGGGAGGAGAGGGGGTAGCCTTTTAAAAGTAGGGGAGAGGACACACTTGGTATTTTTGAAAAGAATCAATTACACTCACATTTTTATCATGCCAAAATCCTCCAAAATGTGTCACTATTGAACCATAGATATTATATGGTCTAAATATTTATATTAAATTTCTTTTTAATAAGTTGTAATGTCATTTAACCCTTAAATATTTAGTTTAACACCTCGGTAAATTCTTTTTTACCTTAATCGTGGTAATTAATTTTTACTATTTTTACTACTCATAATGGTAAAAAATTAAGTTTCTATTATTAGATAATATAAATTAATATTATTTTAAATATGGAATACATTTTTACAAATTCAATTCATAGAATTGGTAGAATCAAATTCAAAATTATACCCATAAACGCAACTAAAAGGAGGGTTTCCAAAGAGAAAATTCACATAAGTATAGAATGTTCTAATATCAAAATTAAATATGAAATTTATTAAAATTACCTAAATTAGTTAAATTGTAATATAAATGAACTATTATTACTTTAAATCTAATTTTTGATATAATTTTACATTATAAATAATTTAAATGAAAAGGTGGTTTTCATTTTAAAATTCTATATTCACTATTCATAAAAAATTAATCTTTTCAAAAATTATAAAAAAAATCACCCAACAATAATTTTGACATTTATATTTAAAAAATTAAGCTAATTTTTTCAAATAAATTTTATTTAAGTGGTAAAATTTAATTTTATATTATGTTTTCAAAGTGTGACTAATACTCCATTCAGAAAAATAGAGTTTTTCAGAAAATATTTCTTTTTCTTTCAAATCGTTCTTATTTTATATCAAATCAATAGATTACCATTGAATTTATTTTATACATGTGTTAAACATATAATTTCCATAATTTATTTATTCCAGTTCATACCTGATAACTTAAAGTCTATATTATAATAGTCATGTTTAAATAATAATATTTTAATAGTTTGCGAAGCTTCATTTAAACCTAGTGTTTCATAGATCACAAGCTATCAAAGAGATTGAATTTATTTAAAAATATATATATCATAACGCCTTAGGGTGTTATATTTTCTTCTAATCTTGTTGTTGTGTGTCATATATGATATCAAACATGATGTTCCAATTTTAAAACCTTGGGGTGTTACAACCATAACCTCTATTATGTGTATATAAGTGATGGAGAGTTATTTGGAAAGATTTTTGTTTAACTAAGGTGATTTTGGTGTGAGAAGAAGTGGGGTGGTTAAGGGATACTTTTATAAGTGAGATAAGTGATATTTTAAAATAACAGGTGCACAATTCAAGTAAAGTGTCTCTAAAAGTGTACAATAATTAATAGGAGTTAATTAAGGTCGATAAATCCCTCAAAAATTCATTTTGATGCTTTTTTTAACATATTTTAACTCTTCTACCCTTTGATTTAAACCTTTTACTCATTTGGATTTTACTATGGTAACTAAATTTTATCTAAGTAATTTATTTTTATTACTAAAAATAAAATGGACCACATTACATAATTTTACTTCCTGATTCAAAATATGAAATCTATTTTATTAGATAAAATTTATAAAAGTGATAGAAATTAATTATAAAATAATAAATGTATAACGCATTGAAAATAGTTTTAGAGAAAAATATAACTTAAGTTCTAAAATATCAAATGTAGGTTTCTTATTTAAAAAAAATATTTTAAATGTATAATTTTACTTGTTAAATACATATTTGAAAAGGAAAAGGATTTCATAAATTTTAAACTCATTCTTATATCCCAATGATTTCATAAAATTCATGGTTCTTTTTAAAAAAATGGTATTTTTTATTATTCAACTAAAAAACAATATTTTCAAAAAAATCCCAAACATTCATCCTAAGATGATATTTCTATGATGAATAAAAAAATTAATTTAATTTTCATAAAATTAGATTTATAACATTTAGGTTTTCAAATTTTAAATGGAAAAAAAATATAATGAAAAAATTGTTTTTATAGAAAAAAGACTTAAAAATATTAAATAATTTTATTATTATTTTCTATAAATTACTAATTAAATTAAATTTAATATATTGTTTATATAAATAATATAATTTATCATCATTTAACCATACTATATTTATTTTCCTAAAATAAACAATACGTCTCACATAAAGAAAGAAATATTTAGTAAAAACACATTTTTATGAATAAATTGATCTATTTAGTTATTTGGATACACTAATTGAATTTTATAAATTAATTAGTATTAAAAATGAACTTTTTATTTCAAAATAGATTTCATAATTTTGTTACCTCTATTTATACACACCAATTCAATGGATATATTATAGCAGTCATATATAATACTTAAAACATATCGTAGTTTATCTTGGTTCAGCATTTCATGTGAAACAAGTTATTAGAAAAAATATCTATTTAATGGGAAATTAATAATAAAATCTTATGGTTTTACATAGTCCCCCTCTACCATTATCAAATAATATGTGTAATTGAGGAATGAAATCCAATATAAAAATTTCCTTGAAATCTTTGAGTAACTTCACATGAATATACCCTTCACCA
Source organism: Viscum album (assembly GCA_963277665.1). Classification (NCBI taxonomy): domain Eukaryota; kingdom Viridiplantae; phylum Streptophyta; class Magnoliopsida; order Santalales; family Viscaceae; genus Viscum; species Viscum album. The sequence goes on from OY728158.1 coordinate 399,522,437, forward strand.
ATTAAATCTCTCAAATTTCATAGTATCAAAATTCATGAAAAATTTTCATTCCAAAAAATTGAAATTTGATTATCTTAGAGTAAACTCATATACTGAGTAATTACTAAAAATTATTTAATGTAAAATCTCTCTAAAGCTAAGAGATCTGAGAAGTTTTTCCATTACATGCATAATTGGGTCAAGCACATTTGGGAAGTAGATGTGTGATTTGGGAGCTAGTGTCAACCTGATGCCCCTAAGGGTGATTTTAAAGATAGGATTAGATGAATTTAAGATATCATGAGTTAAACTTTAACTAGTTGATAATTCAAAGAATTGCCCTCACAACATACTTGATGGACTATCTAATAGCTAAGTTGTGAGAGGAACGCCAACTATCTAAGATTCATATATGATTTGATTGTTATGATGAACTATCTAAACAGAAAATTGGTGAGAGGAACACCAAAAAAGACTCGTCACATAGTGAAATATATATCTTGTCTCACTAATTGGTGTTATATTATTTTAAAAGAATCTATATTGTAGTAGGAGTGCATTTAATAAAATTACTTATTAAATGAATGTAATACATGATACTTAAATAATAAAAAATTTTGTTTTAGATAAAATGATATTAGCATCATTAAACATGAATTTGAGATAAATATTAGTGAAAATTAAAAGCATAGTGGAATAAATTTTTTGACTAGTATATAAACATAAAAATTTATCATAATAAATAATGAAAATTTCATATGTTTGAGAAATCCCTTTGTAATTAGTTGGTTGTTAAAGTTGTTTAATATGAATATCTAAATTCTTATGAGAATAATATAAGGGTTAATTTAAGGTTTAAATGAATTTTTTAAATGTAATATGACCCAAGGAACTTTAGTCTCCTATCATGTACTCAATATGATCAGTTAAATCAATGACTTAGAGAGGTTAGGGTTTCCTTTGTGGGTTTATTTGGTTATGAATTTAATTATACAATTATTATTGGACATGATCTAATGTTTTATTGGAAACTATAATATAAATGAGATTATAAAAACATTACTCAATCTACTAAATATGTTGAGGATATTGGAGAGGTGCATGGTAGGTCCAGGTTCAAGTTTTATTATCATAATGCGTGAAGGAAAAAGTTCAAACCAAAAAAGGAAAAGACTACTGGAAAGTACAATAGTGTGTTTTGCAATATCTATTCAAAGTCTTTGAAAAATAAATAAGGTTTCAAGAAATAAGGGAAGTTTTTTTATTATATAGAATTATAAAAAATACTTGATTTTTTCAAGAAACTTTATAGAGTGTCTATATTATGTATTAATGTTATAGTATTCAATTGTTCAATTTTGAAGGGTATATGTTATCAAATGTAAATCTTAAAAATTTTGTATATATAAAAAAGTTTTAATTAAAGGTAAGAATTTATAGAGATTTTATATTTTATTAAAATAAATTATTAAAGTTTTATATTATAAATATTTAGAATAAAAATTATATTTCAAGATCAAATGAATCTAAATAAAGGATGTGTATTTTCATTTTATTTTTTATTATATGATAAAAGAATTTGTTTGTGAAAAATTATTGTTTGATTAATAAATGAGATGATTTTTTTTATACTCATGGTTTAAAATTATTTTGATTCTATGACATGTTTGAAGATAAGATAATGATATATATAGATTTTATCAAGGATAAAAGAGTTTATAAAAGATATTTGTTCAAATGTAATAGAAAGTGATCTCACTGCCCAATAGTGGAATATTTTAAAGAAAAAATATTTTTTTTATAATATTTCTCCAAAAAAATAGAATATCATATATGATATGAATGTTAATAGTTTATTTTTTAAATATTTACACTAGAGGAAATAAATGTTATTTTCAAATGAGATTCCAAATAGGATCAGTGCACACACCTAAGAGGAGGATGAATCAGGTGTTGCCTATTTTTACCAAACTACAAATCATTACAACTCCCCTTTGGAATTTGACAGACTTTTTGGTTAGTGAATATAAATTAGTTTTATGTTTAACCTAGAAATCATCAACCACATACAATGAAAGTAAGGAAAACAAAAAAGAACATAATATTTTTACAAAGTTTGTTACTAAGTCTTGCTCTTTTCCTTGATTAGTTATTTTATCCAATAAAGGATTCTCCATTATAATGTTATTATGATTAAAATGTGTTGTATTTCCCCCACCTACAATGTCAAAGTCTCACTATACTTACAAATACCTACTTATCACATGGCTTCTTCCAATAGTAGCATAGTGTTTTTACATAATCGCACTATGATCTCCCTACATAGCCTAATTTACATAAGTTATATAGATTCCCACTATATATATATGTGAAATTTCTTCTTTAAATTTATTCTTATAAGTAGATTAGAAATTCTATAGAGGATACTTATGCATTAATGTAATAAATATCATTTAACTTAACAATAGATTCTTCAAATTCTAGAAGATCTCTAGGAATAACACCTAAACTCAGTTACTACTATAGCTCATCTTTATGGGCTTATAAGAAATCTAATCATCTATTAATATCATTAATCACTAGTCTCTTATGATCTTAAAACCCATAAACTCCTCACCATTCCTCAAGTTACAACACTAATAAATGAAATAATATATAGCAGGTTAGCCTTGCTCTATTTTTATTATTCTCAAACTTATATAACAATGGTTATCACATGAATCTATTATTCTCCGTTTATATTAGATACAAATATGACCTAACTTCTTATCATAAGATCATGTCCTTGTTATTCTTCTTCTTCATCATCTTAGAGAGAGTGTTCTTCTAAATATAAATATAGAAAAACTCTAAGATACTCAAGTCTCAAACATTTTTTTCTCTCAACATCTTAATGATTTTATACATAGGTAACCCAAATCATATTTTATTTCATTAAAAATTATGAATATACCCAAAAAAAATTATTCCCACGATATTATTTAATTTCTCACCTTTTGTGTGTATGAGTTTCCCCCACAATCCTCATATTACTTTTTAATCTTAGACAATTATCTCCTGGTAAATTCTATGAGTTCTATTACTTTTCATTTTTCATTTCTTTATTATTTTTCTTTCTCACACAATAGTATCTATTCTAGATCCTTCCATCTTCTTTGATTTTTACATTATACCATATCCTTTATTTCTCATATTTTTTCCTTCTCAGTAAAGCAAACTCTATTTCTATCTTCTTCGATCAACTTTCATAATACAAAATATCTTGAAAGTAACTCAGTAAATCAATGGATATATCATATTATTTTTCTAGTAGACTCAATATTTAAAAAATATTCCACTTAAATTTTAATCAAACATTTTCCATAGTTTTATAAAAAATCATACATCATTCCTACTCTTGGATTGACTCATTCTCCATCTCTGCTTGAGATATTAAGTGAATAGAAGTGTGTACATTTAAAATCATATTCACATTTGTATAGTAGCTCAAATTACTCTCACAAAATCTCAATCTTGAATCACATTCATCATTTTGATATTTATAACATTACATCACAGCCCCAACATCAACATATTTGAATTTTATCTTTTGATAATCAATCTAGATATTGTATAATTCTCAAAAATATTTACTTTTACATAGATCTTGATTCATCAATATAAGATTTACATAGGTACTCATTTCCCCTGAAATAACCTTTTTAAAATCTAAACAACCTTTATGTGAGATATAGTTACCTTTACATAGGTCCAGAATAACCTATACATAGATTCTATTCTCATTGAATTAACTTAAATTAGTGTCCCCTTACCCTTACATGGAACTCATTCTTATTTAATTACAATTTAATAGTTTCTCATCTTCAAGTTTACCTTTACGTATCTAACTGATTTGTTGAGTTACCTTCACATAGATAATATCCTCACAGATTTTCTCATCCAATATCTCTCAAAAAATTCTTAGATTGTGGATCTTAGAAGCTTAAAAAAAATTATCATGTAAGAATATTTTATGTATTGATCCATTGAATTTCCTCTTCAAATTATTAAATCTATAATTATCACTATTTTTAAGTCTATAGCATCCTCCAAATTTTCACCAAGAATTGGAATGACTTTATGTTAACGGAAATAAGTGATCATGAATTCAATGACCACATGACTATAAAAATCGACCACATGACCATTATACTAATTGAGGTTGAGGCAAACAATTGATCATGGATTTTTATCGACCACACAAAGAATTTACTTAATATTTTAATTGACTATGTAGTATTGGATCAACCGCATGAGTTATAAGATCTACCAAATGACATAATGACCAGCCGTATGACTTAGTGGTCAAGCAGTTAGTGGATCAATCATATAAAGGGATGATCGATGGATCGGCGATAAGTTTCAAAAGTTGGAAAAATTTGATAATTTATTATATCAAATATTAGTCTCATTTATACCACATATATCTATTCTCTAATCACAATTGTGAATGTATAAAACATCCTTAAACTTCTTATCTTCATTCCCAAACACTTGCAGCATGTATACTCAACCTTGAGTATCAATGAAATTCCACTCCACTTCAAACTCTAGCCTTATTCCAATATCTTCAAACCTTTATCCAAGGGATGGAATAATTTATTTCATTAATCATATATAATATCACACAATTATGTTATTCTCCCATCTCATTGGTCTTTAAAACCTCAAATCGGCTAACCATTTAACACAAAATATAAAAGCTCTTTAAGTTTTTCATTGTAGTGAGGACTCCTTGAAATATAATCTATTGTATGAAATATTAAAACTCTCCCATCATTAATTTTCATGTTAAAACATAAATATAATCTATTTTAATAATCTAATTTATAGGTTTCTACTTAAATCATTCCAAATAGGTATTTAATCCATAATAAATTCTTTCCTTTCCAACATGTGAATTAGTCTTTTCATTTCCAATGGAATTCACCTCCATTCTTGTTTATAAAAACCCATAATGCATATGTAGTTGATGAAACACAAATATTTTATTGATAATAAATGACAAAATTTCCTCAAATTGTGTTAAATATGTTTATTTATAAAATATTTCGGATTAGATCATTCATTTCTAAATTTGATGAAAATTCCAATTTTACCCTTTTAAAATTCACTGTAGTATTTTAAACATAAATATTTTAATATTACTAATTTGAAATTAATATTTTTTAAAACAATTCCTCACTTAATGATATAAAACTTTTATTCAGGACACTGGAGCTAAAGAGTGCATTTGGATAGAGTAAATGGGTCACTAAGTCAAAGGTGGGTTGGACATGCTATATTGGACATCACAGTAGTTTTTAGGACATATCTTTTGCATCCTTGCATATATTGAGCCCAAGTGTTGAGAGGATATCTAAAAACCAATTTCTCAAAAATCATCCTTCTGAATAAATAGCTATTTCACGTGTTTTGCAGGTCAAATAGGCAGTGTAAGTTGGATTAAAATAATTGGAAGAGATTCCCCATTCACACTTGAAACTACTTTGAACCTAGCCTCCCCACCATTCTATAAATTGGTGTTTTCTCTATTTGGTATGGTTGGTAGAGGTTTTGGGAAGGTGTGTCCTAAATTTTGTAACTTGGAATCATTTCAATCCTCTTCTAAGAAGTAAGGATTTATGCGTAGATCTCTTCCAAGAAGGCTCTCCTCTCCCAACTCCACTTTATGTTTCATTGTTTTCATGCTTTTAATTTGAATTTTTTCAAATAATTCATTTGTATTATTCTATTTTTATATTAATATTTTACATATTTGTACTGGAATAAATAGTAGAAACAATATTGGGTTATACCCTTTCTAAACCTTTGCACTTGCATAACGTTTCTATGATGACTACACCACCCATAAAAGAGTAGTTTTTTTAGTAATCGAACGACCTCTCTCCTTATTCATTAATTTATTTTTAATCAATGATATATTGTAATTCAAATAATATGATCTATTAATTTATTTTTTAATTTAATTGAAACTAAGAAATCAATTGAACAGTTAACACAAATCATGAGAGGTTAGGAATTGTGTGAATTGTGAGAGCGCGACTTTAATCAGTAATACAAAACCATACGGGATCAATTTGTAGTGTTCAAATATAATACCTAAGCTTAATTAATTCTAATTTCCAGAGAATAAATGTGCCTTAATTTACCACTGACCATAATATAACCTTATAACATCAATCAAAGTAGGGTGTTAAGATTTTATCTTCTGAAGTTAGCCTAGGGTTAAATTCACTTCATCTTTCTGGTAAAGTTAATTCTTGTAGGGTTAGGTATTTAATAAATTAAGATATCAAAATTAAGTGGATATTAATTTAAATGATAATTATTAATAAATGATTGAATATTTAGAGTTATATCAATTATGATTTATAAAAATATTTTTCAAAAAAACACATCATCTTGTTGTGTCTTATTAATCGAATCTCATTTCAAAATTAAAAACAAAAAAATGAAATATTATTCCATAAAACTTCATCTAGTTTTATAAATGATAACCCCTATCCTTTCAAGTAGTGTGTTTCTTATCTTTTATTTTATTTTTATAATACCTTTAATATGTTGTTAAATTTACTTTCTCCTTTGAGAGACGACCTTGGTTAGCCACTCTACTGCACCTAAATAACCTAAATCCGAACATCATTTGAAATCTCCCATGATAGTGCCTTTCAAATTGGTGTCATTTCTGGGGTAGAAAGTAATTATTTCAACTAATTATATGTATTTATTTTATTTTACATTTTATTCTCTTCTTATCTTCTTTCTCCCTTCTTTACTCAATCTGAATTTTTTTCTTCTTCTTTTATTTTATTCTTCTTCTTTTTAGACCATCAACTCAAACTTATAATTGTTATTATGGTCCTATTTACTTATTTTTATTTTTATATAATTTATGACACGAACTAATCCTGAAGATATTTTAAATCTTTACCCTGAGATTGAACGTGGCATTCGGGCTCAAATTCAACATTCTCAGTCTCCGGGAAGTTTCAACATTAAACCAGTTGGATAATTCCTCCATTCCGGGAACACTAAAATTGGAAACACTTATATATCAAACCTAAAAAAAATAACCAATGGCTGAAAATAATGTAAATGAACTTAATATAACCATTCTAGAATTGGTTGAACGTTATATTAACTATCAACCAAATTGTATTGCATACCCAAATCTCGAATCGTACTTTGAACTGAAATCTGGATTAATTCACCTTCTTACAAAATTTCATGGATTATCTAGTGAGTACCCAAACAGACACCTTAAATAATTTAATATGGTTTGATCAACCCTGAAACCAAGAAATTTCTCTGAAGATCAAATAAAACTAAGAGCATTCTCATTCTCACTTGATGGAGCTACAAATAATTGGATGTATTATTTACAACCTGAAGATGTAACATGTTAGAACGATTTGAAATATATTTTATTGAAGATATTTTTCTATCATCAAGGAACACGTCCATTCATAAGGATATCTCAGTGATCAGGAAAGCATAGGGGGAGTCAATGTATGAGTACTGGGAGTGATTCAAGAAGTTGTGCACAATCTCTCTACATCACCAAATTAGTGAGAAACTCATCATCCAATACTTCTATGAAAGACTCACACCTATGGAGAGTAGCATTGTGGATGCTACAGCTGGAGGGGCATTGGTTGAAAAAACACCAGCATCCACACATGCATTCATCAACAAGATGACACAGAACTCTCAACAGTTTGGTGACTGAGGTACCCCACATGCTATAGAAGTACATCAGGTAAGTTCATCTTCTCTTGAAAATAATTTGATTGATACCAAGTTAGAAGAATTAACAACTATGGTGAGATGCCTCAACAACCCATATTATTCTATGAGATTTTTTATGTGTGGGGAATTGATTTTGTGGGTCCTTTTCCAAGTTCTTTTGGTTTCTTGTACATTTTGGTTGTTGTTGATTATGTGAGCAAATGGGTGGAGGCTAAGGTCACCAGGACTGATGATTCTCATGTTGTTGTGGACTTTATCAAAGCACATATTTTTTTGTATGTTTGGAGTTCCAAAGGCTATCATCGTTGATCAGGGGACAAGCTTCTGCAATTATAATTTGTCTTCTCTCCTTCTGAAGTATGGAGTGACACATAAAACTTCAACACCATGCCACCCTTAAACAAATATCCAGGATGAGGTTTCAAACTGTGAGTTGAAACAAATTTTGGAGAAAACTATGTAGATGAATATGAAGTATTGGAGAAAGTGCTTGGATGATGTTTTATAGTTTTATAGGACAGTATAAAAAAATCCCATCAATATGTCCCCATTTCAGATTGTTTTTAAGAAATCCTATCATCTCCCCATGGAAGTTGATCATCGAGCTTATTGGGCTATAAGGAAATGAAAAATGGATTTTTTTTCCAAGCTATAATCCAAAATAAGATGCAAATTCAAGAGCTTGAGGAGATTTTATTATCTTCATATGATAACTCAAGGCTCTACAAGGATTTATCAAAAGAATCTCATGACCAAATGATCTAGAAAAGAGAATTTCATGTTGGAGAGAATGTCTTGCTCTATAGTTCACGACTGAAGCTGATTCCTGGTAAGTTGTGTTTCAGGTGGTTAGTTCCTTATGTTGTGACTAATTTTTTCCCTTATGGTACAGTGGAGATCACACAAGAAGACATAGGAAGGAGCTTTACTGGAAATGGGAAACGTTTGAAGAAATACATTGAGGGACTTCCTACTGATGTAGTGGATTTCATCACACTGCATGACCCCATCATCACTTGAGCATATTAGGATATTCCTAACTCTTTCAATTTTTTATTATTTTTCCTATTTAAAATTATACATTTTATATTCATGTATCATCTCATGGGTTCACATTGAGGACAATGAAATATTTTAAGTGTGGGGAAGGGAACCTTTTAGTTTAGTAATTTCAATTTATTTCCAGTTTTTCAATGACTTTCAAAAAATGTGTGTTTTTTAAATTTTGTGTGTTTATTTTTCAATTTTTTGTGTGTTTTTGAAATTTTTGATTCGAAGTGATCCTAATCACCATTTTTAAATCCATATTAATAAGTGAAACAACTTATCTAATGAAACTAAGCTTAAATGAATGTTTAAAATGACTTTGTTTCAAGTTAAAATATTTAGTAATTTCATGAAAAGTACTCTGAATTTTGAATCTTATGCCACATCTCACTGTCTTTATATTTGAAATCACTTACCTTTGAGGATTATGAACTATTCTTTTCATATTATTTACATTTACCCCACTTATTGAGAGAACCAAACCATTCTTGATTTAACCAGAATTTAATTTATTCTTGTCAAAAATTGAGGGTTTGGGGTACTTATGTTTTAAATGATTGAGGAGTTTGTTTGGTATTAAAGACCCTATTTCAAAAAATCCTTTTTATAATGGCCTGACATGAACATTTAATCCTTGTAGCCCTTAGAATCCATGAACATCCTGTTAGGTTAGCCACATTACAAGATAATTTTCCCTATCCAAACAACTCTTGAAGTAAAATTGCATAATCTAGTTGAACTTAAGTGTGGGGGAATCTATCTTGTGTTGTGCTACCATATTTTATGATCCTTTAGGTGGAAAATTAAATTCTGAAGAGATTTGTTTGCTACTAAAGAAAATAATTATATTGAAATTTGTGCCTTTTCTGGAGCTTTTATGATAAGTGAAGTTGTGCCTTTCTAGAGCTTCTAAGAGAGGAAGAAAGTTGTGCCTATCTGGATCTTTCAAGAAAATCATTTTTGAGAAGATTGACATTTTTGTGGCCGAAATGTTGAATGGTGTGCACATTCCTTTATTTTTCATGATTATGAACATGAATTGATGCTAAGGGGATTGAGGAGGAGATCATATTTAAGTAAAAAATTAGATTAATGCAATTTTGCTTCAAAAATATTTAGGCCCTCCTCATTCAGCCTCAAAAAATTTCACATCTAAATCATACCAATCGAAAGCCACAGAACAACCCTAAAAAGTACTCATGATAAAAATATTTCCTTGAATCACATTGGTTGGTGATGTTGGAATTTATCAAACCTATGGTGACCCTTGTATGAGTTTGTATGAGAAAAACATTACTGAAAATTGACATTTGTGTGATACGAGAAAATTCAAGTGGGGTAAGTGTTTTGTGTGTATGGGAGGATAAATGTTGTAGAAATATATTGAATGATATAAATGGAGAACTTGAAATAATGGTTTTTTTATGAGGTATGATATATTTTTTTGTGTGGAATTTTTGGATCTCAAGGATATTTTTTTTAGAATTTGTTTTGATTTGATATTGATGTTTACTTGTCACAATTTTTTAGAATACATGATATGATGTTTTTCCCAGGAGTGGAAAAGGGTAAGTGTGGGGGAGTTTATAAAACATAATTTTGTTGAATATTTTATTGATAATAAATGAAAATATTTTCTCACATTGTGTTAAATATGTTTATTTATAAAATATTTGGGATTAGATCATTTGTTTGCAAATTTGATGAAAATTCAAGTTTTACCCTTTTAAAATTCACTGTAGAATTTAAAACATAAATATTTTAATATGAATTATTTTAACTTAATATTTTTTAAAATTGTTCCTCACTTAATGGGATACAACATTTTTTCAGTAAACTAGAGCTAAAGAGTTCATTTGGATGGAGTAAAAGGGCCACTAAGTCAACTGTGGGTTGGACACGCCAGATTGGACATCACTGTAGTGTTTGGGCCATATATTCTACATAAATACATGGATTGAGCCCAAATTTTGAGACAAGATTTAAAACCCAATTTATCATAAATTATACTTCTATAATAACAGCTGGTTCATGCGTTTTTGAGGTCAAATGGGCGGTGAAAGTTGGCTTAAAATATTTGGCTGAGATTCCCCATTCACACTTGAAACCACTTTGAACCTATACTCTCTACCACTCTATAAATTGGTTTTTTCACTCTTTAGAATGGTTGATCAAGTTTTTGGTAAGGTTATTATGAACGTTTGGATCTTGGAATCATTTCAATAATCTTGTAATAAGTAAGTATTTATTTGTAGATCTCCTCCAAGAAGGCTCTCCTCTCCCACCTCCACTTTGTGTTTCATTATTTTCATGCTTGTAATTTTAATTTTTCTTCAATAAATATTCTGTATTATTATCTTTTTATCTTCATATTTTACTTATATGGGCTGGAATCAAGAGTATAAACAATATTGGGTTATACCCTTTCTAAACCTTTACACTTGCATAACGTTTCTACGATGACTACACCGCCCATGGAAGAGTAGTTTTTTTAGTAATCGATAGACCTATATACTTATTCATTAATTTATTTTGAATCAATGATATAATATAATTCACATAATATGATTTATTAATTTTTTTTCGAATTTAATTGAAACTAATAATGTAATTGAACAATTAACACAAATCAGACGAGGTCAGGAATTGGGTGAATTTTGAGAGCGCAACCATAATCGGTAATACAAAACTACAAAGGATAAATTTGTAGTGTTCCAATGTAATCCCTAAACCCAATTAATTATAATTTCTAGAGAGTAAATGTGAATTAATTTAACAATGACCATAATCTAACCTTATAATATCAATTAAAGCAGGGTGTTTCAATTGTATGTTCCGAAGTCATCTTGGGGTAAAATTCACTTCATCTTTGTGGTAACGTTAATTCTCATAGGGTTTGGGATTTAACAAATTAAGGTATCATAATTAAGTGGATATTAATTTAAATTATAATGATTAATAAATTGTTGAAGAGGTATAGTTGTATTGATTACGCTTTATAAAAATAGTTTTCAAAAAAACATATCTTCTTGTTGTGTCTTATTAATTGAATTTCATATCAAAATTAAAAACAAAAAAAATGAAATCTTCTTCCAGTAAACTTCTTATAGTTTTATAAATGATAACCCCTCATAATTTATAGTGTTTTTCTTATCTTTTATTTTATTTTTATAATACCTTTAATATGTTGTTAAATTTACTTCCTCCTTTGAGTGATGACCTTGGCTAGCCACTCTGCTGCACCAAAATAACCGGAATCCGAACATCATTTGAAAGTGCCCACAATAGCGCCTTTCAGTAGTATATTCTTTTTCTTTGGTGGTAAGATACTCAATACATCACCCAAAACATCACATTTTAATAATGATCTTAAAAGTGACAACAATGCCAAGTAGAAATAAATGAAATCCTTAACCCAAGGCCACATCAATCTCCTCCTTTTGGATTTGTTGACAATTCTAAATTTACTCCAATAATCAATTTCATCCTTCTCTACCTAATTAAAAATGAAAATAAATGTATTAAAAACTTTCTCACCCATAATATAAGGTTTTTATCACTTCAAATACCAACATATTCTCCCCATGATCTTGTACTATCCTTAGATAATGAAATAACCATATATTTCTTTGCAATGATCTTTAAGTAAATCATCTCTATGTCCATGTGGGATAGCCCTATGTAGAAAATAAGAGATAATTTACTAAATCAAAAAATTTGTCCATATATATCTATAAATGTAGTTCCAACTCATAGTTTCATTTCTTAAGTTTTGTATATACCATATTTTTCAAAAATATATATATAAACTAGAAATCATCTTAAGAAACACATCAGAATGTTCAGGTGAAAATAAATTATTTCCCCATTTTATTAAACCAAAAATCCTCCTTTATGATTATAATAATCACAAATCATATGAAGACTAGGATAGTGAGTATAATACCTCAAACATATTCATTTTCAAGGTCTATATAGATTATATATTTATATAGACAAAATAAATCTATCGAATCCTTGACTTATTCAATTTCTCTCCCTCAAGGGATGCATTCTATACTTTATAAAGATATAATATAACACTTATTATCAATCATAGACTCATACCTAAATGTATAATCATCATGGCCTTCACTGATTCTTCTCATTCACCACCTTCAATACCCTTGTAAAAAATGCAGTCACCAAGGTATGGGTATAAGGTGGATCTTATACTATTTCTAAGTTGTAGCACAGGGGCTGAGACTTTTTTCTCAACCCAAGTGCATTTTTTCTTGAATCTATGAAATTTATACTGTTATTCATGCTTGTATCATAATTTAATTTTCAAATTGTTATTTCAGTGGGAAACATGGATTTCTTCTTGTTATCAACTTTCATATTAGCTATAATGGACTTCATTGATTAAGATATCATAGTGGTTTCACTAATTGATTCTTGTACCAAATTCTTTGATTCTTCCAATTTTTCTTTTTATATTATCAATATATCATTAAGAACAAGAACATACTCTATCATGGACATGTACTTCCTTTTTATATCAAATCTAAAACTATGGTCCAATGGTTCTTTCCCATTTTTCTTTAATAGCTCTATTTATATTGGTAGAGTAGTCATACACTTGTTTGGAGTGTGCCCAATTATATTACACTTACCACACACAATTAAATTCATATTTGAGTCTCCTAACTTGGGAAGTTTCTTAGTTATATTTAGTTTATTATTTTTATTTTCATTCTCAACATCTTCCTTCTTAGGATTCCTCCCTAAGGTGGACTTGTGTACCTGCTCCTCAACATGTGGTGATTATTTATTGTCTTCATTATTCATGTAATATATAAAATTATTATATTATAATTTATCATAAAAATTACCACCAATATTTCACATCTCACAAAAATTATCAAGATACTTAAATTTGTTATTCAAATATGAATTCTCCATTTTCTATGCTCCCAACTATTGAACACTAGGGTTTTATTTTCTTAAATATTTAGTACCCTTTATCCTAGACTTATATCATTTGAATAAAATAACCTATTATTACATCACTCTATAACTTTATGTCCAAACATCTAGTATCACTAACATTTTCCTATAAACCTCATTCTTTCATATTTTGTAGTAGGATGTCCGAATTTACATGTCTATTGATTTAGTGAAACTTCGCCATTTTTATGGGTTCTTTTTTGGGGTATTATTATTTTAAATATTCTCACTTCTACCCCTAAGGTTTTAGTAGGTTTCTCATGATATTTAACCACCCACATATATAGATATTTAATATTTTTTCCAATATTATTTGATAATATGGATTCTATGCATACAACCACTTTAGGGAATTGGGTGGCCTTTATCTAAGAGACTAAGGTGGAATATTATTCAACAGTAATCAATACATCTTTACAAATAGTCTACATCCCTTTAGAGGGAAAGTACATATGTGAATAATTAGTGGTTTCACTTTTATTTTCAAAACCTTGGGATGTTTTAGGCTTAACGATTTCATGATTATTTAGTTTCAACTCTAGATCATGACACTTTAAAATGAATGAATTATTTTCAATAGCAACTGAGTTAAACTTTCTCTCCCTCTAACTCTTTATCTTCTATGAAATTTATTTTTATATCTTCTTTGTATCCACTAAGTAACTTTCCATTTCTTTTACTCTCATGTATTTAATATCCAACTAGGATTCTTCTACATTCATGGAAAATATATGCAGTCCCACAAGTGCATGAATCATGTCATTAGTAAAAAATTTATCCCAAGAATCTATTATAATTTCATTATCTATCAAAGAAATTATTTCATTGTGAAGTGTATCTAATTCATAATATTCTTTAATTAGACTTGATATATTGTTGTATTTACCAACCTATTTAGCCAATGTATCTTTCATTACATAATACTCTGGGTCAAAATGTAAATCCTCATTTAATAAACCCTTAATATATCTTAGTATGCATAAAAAAACTTTAATGGGGACCATTTAAAGATACACATTAATTTTAGAATAAAAAACACTAAGTGATTTATCATTTTCAAGCTCTTTAAAATCTGTACATCTTGAACTAACTTCATCTAATGAATATTTAATGGAGAACTTACTAATCATATTACTATAATATAGTGGGTGATCCTCTTTTTCCATTGAGTTATTTATCACTTTATTATCATTCCATTTCATTCTATTTATTATTGTCTTATAATACAATTCATCATGAACAAGAACTAGAATATAATCTATATTTTCTATGTGAGGTCGTTCTTTAATCATATCAAATATGTGATTCATTAAACTCAAATGAAACTTAATGGGTAATAAAAATAGATCCCATAAATGGATCACTTCACAATGATTCCAATTGAGATGAAAAATAGGATCATTGAAAATACTTGAGGTCATAGGTAAATCAGTAGTTTTATATTTTTACCAAATTCAAAATTATATGTAAACCCATTTATTCTTTAACCCATATTTTCAATTATTATATATGGAACTATTTTAAATTTAACATAGAAATAATCAACTGTATTAAATTAAATAAAATAAAATAAATAATAATATCATATGTTAATAAGGTTTGATTCTAAGACCCACTCCTTGACTTGATTGGTTATTCATCGCAATCAATTATTATCCGATATAATATGATCTTCATTGAAATGGGTGGTGTTTACCACAACTAAAATTTCATCATCTCACTAGACTTATAAAATCCTAATTCTCACATTGCTTATTTCAATAGATTCACATTGGGTTCATAGATTTGTACTGTGATTTCCTTGTATATCTTGAATCACATGAGTTCTACAGAGTCCCACCATATATATGAATGTTTTTCTTTGAAGTTAATCCTAGAAGTAGATTAATAGATCTATACAGAATTATTGTATATAAATTTCATAGATCTCCTTAAACTCAAAAATTATCATCTTTGAAAGCTATAATATCTATAGTAATAGCACCTAAAACTCAATTAATGTTACAGATCTGATTTTTGGGATTATAAAAAAAATTCTCACATGTTTTTCTCACTTAATACTAAGTTATCATGATCTTAAAACCTAGACACTACTTATCATTCTTCAAGTGATTGACACTAATAAATGAAACCATACACATTAGGGAGACCTTAATCTATTATTCTTTTTATCAAGATTATATAATAATCTATCTAATAGTAATCTCTTATTCTTATTTTATATTCAATTACAAGATAATCTAACTCCTTAGTATGAACATGGATCCACCTTAGAGAGATAATGAGAGAGTTCTTCTTAATCTTCACATAGCACATCTCTAGGATACTCAAGTCTCAAACATATTCTTCTCTCAATATATTTTTTATTTTATATATAGACAACCCATACAATATTTTCTTTATTTAGTAATTAATAATATCCACAAAAAATTTGGTTCCCATTATCTCATTTAATTTCTCAACTTCTTCATATGTGAATTTCCCCCAATTTTCTTATATTACTTTTTCCTCTCAAATAGTTCTCTCTTAGTAAATTATAGGAGTTACCTTAATTTCATTTTTCATTCATTTATCATTTATTTCTCATTTATCTTTCTTGGACAAAAAACACTATTCTAGATCCTTATAGCTTCTTCTAGTTAGCCTTAAAATAGTCACCTTTATTTCTCATATTCTTTACTATCATTGAAAAAAATAAAGATCTATATTCTTTGATATAATTTCATGACACAGAAGATCATAAACGTAACTAATTAGCTCTATAGTTATATCATATTATTTTACCTACCGATATAAGCTTTGAAAAATATTTTACTTGAATCTACATCAAATATTTTACACAACTGTATGAAAAAATATATAGCATTTTTGATTTTATCTTAACTCATTCTCTATTTTTTTTTGAGAGATTTAGTCAATAAAATCATATATATTTAAAATCAACATCATATTTGGATATTATCCTATCTTCCTCTCACAACATCTCAAGATTGAATCTCATTCATCATTATGATATTTAGAATATTAAAAAACGGCTCCAAAATCATCATATTTTAATTTCATCTTCTGATAATAAATCTGGAAATTTCATAATTATCAAATAACATAACCATCACACAACTATTTATTAATCAATATAACCTTTATAAAAGTCCTCATTTACCCTTAAATTCCCTTTAGAAACTCACATCTACCTTCACATGATCTTCAGTTACCTTTATGTTGGTTAGGGATGACCTATAAGTAGCTCTATTTATCCTTGAATTTACTTTACACAGGGTTACATTACCCTTTAATATCTCACATTCTCATTTAACTAACTTAATTTAGTTTATCATCTTCAATTTTACCTTTATATAGATAGCTGATCTATTGAGTTACCTTTATATAGGTAATCACTACACTCCTGTTCTCATCCAATCTCTCTCAAATCAATCTTAGATCATGTATCTTAGAATCTTCATGATTTTTTGATCATATAAGAATAGTTAGAGAATTATCAAATTTAATTTCATCTTTAGATTACTAAATTTTTAATTCTCACTATTTTTCAGTTTGTAATATCTTCCAAATTTTCACTAAGTGTTAGATTTACTATACGTTAAGGAACATAAGTAATTGTTAGTTCATCAACTACAAGACTATGAGGATTGAATGCGTGACTATTCTAATAACTATGAGGATGATATGGAAAATTGACCATGGATGTTAATTTAATTCACATACAAAGTACTTACCATGTCTATTGACTATGCGGTAGTATATCAAACACATGAGTTATCAGATTGACAGTATAACTTAATGAATGACCATGTGACTTATTGACAGTGTGGTCCATGGATTGACTGTATAAAGGGATGGTCAATGGATCTATTATATGATTAAATACTTAGACAAATTTTAAATTTTATTGAATAAAATATTAGGCTCCATCAACCACCTCCATCCATTCTCTAATCACCTTGGGAATGTATGAAATTTCCTTAAACTTCTTAACTTTATTCCCAATCACTTGTTGCATATGTACTCAACCTTGAGTATCAACAAAATTCCACTTCGCTTCAAACTCCAGCCTTCATCCAGTATCTTCAAACCTTTATCCAATTGATACTAAAACTAATTCCAATATTCATATATATTAGCATGAAAGTATGGACTTCTCTTGCCTCATGAGTCTTCAAACCCACCAATAAGCAAGCCATTTAACACCAAATAAAACATCTTTTCAATTTTTTACTATATCCATGACTTCTTGAGTTCTGATCTATTATAGATGAAAGTAGAGATTTTAAATAATTACCTATCATGTCATACCATGAATATTAACTCTTTCAAACATTTGATTTATAGGTTACTACTTAAATTTTTCCATATAGGTATTTAAATAGTAGAAACTTCTTTCTTACCAACATGTGGATTAGACTTTGCATTTCCAATGTAATATAACTCCATTATCTGTTGCCCAAAACCATAATACATGTGTAATATATTATTCTTATTTGGTGGGTGGATACTTACTCCATTACCCAACACATCACCTTGGCATAATAACATTGATAGTGAAAACAACACCAAGTGAAAAAAAATCCTTAACCCAAGTGAACTTCCCCTAACACAAAGGAGTTTGTGTATATTATCATGATATTCTGGAGAGAATATAGTTTCTAATAATTTAGTGGGAGTATTTTTTAGGATTATATAAGTTCAAAATGTCACAAATAAATTATTGTACTTTTCTAATTCAAAGTGAAAGACTCTTGATATCCTAAAAAAATTAGAGTATGGTTGGTAAATAAGAATAATGTAAAGAGTTGTATTTTTTTTTACCAAATTAACCTTAAAGAAAAGTATAAGTGAAAATTTTCCATGATGATTATAATGAACTTAGAGAGAGTTATATGTAAACAACATAGGTTTTTAAAATCATAAAATTGGATATTGTGAAGTAAAGGGGTTTTAATACCTATTCAGAGAGTTCAAAATTAGTAATATAATTCATAATCTCATTATTATTTAAAAAACCTTATTAATAAATTTTTCACATTAAAATAGTTTAGTTAGAGGCTTTATCAGATGTTCACATAGAGATTTGGAAAGAATTACATTGAAATGTTACCAAACACAAAAGGTGTGGAAAGCATAAGACATTTTGTAAATATTATATATGAGATATGAGAATGCATCTTATTCATAGTTTTGTTAATATTCTTAAAAGAGGTTATCAATATGAAATGTAGCGTTTTATACAAAGGTAGTCCCCACTTTATCATTCTTTCATATTTACTATATAAATTACATGAAGTGAAATGATAATTAACTTCTCAAATTATGACTTTGAGTTATCCCTAACTAATGTTTTTTAGGGGTATTATAGGTTATAGAAAAATATAAAGTTGGTGTGGGTAGTATTTCATATAGAAATTTGAAATATGCTTATGAGATACAAAATGAGTTTTGTGTGTTGGATAACCCATGAAGTATACCAAATAGATTGTTATATAATTTTTCATTGGTATACTAAGGGTGAAAGTTTCATATTTGGAGTTCCCTGTTACATAAGATTATAAAGTATCCTAGTATGAGAAACTTTATACTTGGATACCTTACTTGCGCCAGCCTTGAGGCTAAGCTAGTTAGGGGGTGGTTGGGTGTGTTGTTGATCATGTTGTCAGTTGAGTTTAATAAAGATGATGTTTTTCCTATCATGTGAAAATTATAACATATGGTCCCTCAATTGATATGTATTAAATGATTTGTTGGACCCTTCATGATAATGTATTTTTCATAATCACAAATAATGTCAATATACAGATTAATATCTTTCAGGCCAATTTTTAATATTTCTATGTGAATCAATTTTTTTGTACAGCAGCATATACTTTAATAAGTCAATTGCTTATAAGTCATGAATCAATATGTTTACAAGTGTATTTTTACATATACTTTGATTAACAATTCATCTTGTAATTCAAGATAGATTATTCACAATCTTTCTTGGATTCATCGAAATCAAAGTCGACACACCGAAACCAAAATTAGACACACTGAAACCGAAAGATAACACACTGAAACCAAAGGATGACACACTGAAATGGAAGTACGACAAACCAAAGAATTACAGACCAAAGTATGACACACTAAAGTCTGAAAAACCGATGTTATCAGACCGAAGTATGACACACCGAAGTTGACAGACCGAAGGATGACTCACTGAAGATGACATACCGAAACCGAAGTCGGACTCACCAAAGTTTGATAGACCGAAGTTGACACACCTAAGATGACACACCGAAGTTATCAAACCGAAGACAAAAGACCAAATATTACTCACCGATTGATATAAATAATTGTGTTCATTTTATTAATTCAAATTTATTTCTAACGGTCATATGTAGAAAAATTAATGTTTCTGACATTATTTAAAGTTGTATGTAGGAAAATCCATATACAAGTACGATGTACATACATGTTAAAAGATCCTTATGCGTAGAGAATCATGGAGTATAAAAGGACCTCATCTTTTACGTTAAAGAGACGACGATGAAAGTAGCAGTACACACTGCTACACAGACCGTGCCAAAATGAAAAGAGAAGAACTAAGAACTTGATATTACAAGAAGACTGTGATAAGATATCTTTACCACAAAGGGTCAATATACATGGATACATCAACGAGCTGAACCTTTTCACTCCCTGAAGCTAGAGTACAGAAACTACGATACTCTTTTTTGAAGACAACTTCGAGTAGAAGACTCAAATACCATATTCTCAACATTAATTAAGTCTAGAGATTTAGTTCACAACACACATTGCATTCTTAACTCTATTCTCATCCTTAACTCTGTTGTGTTTTATATTTTCTATTTGAGAATTTTGAATATTTATTTGTATAACACACACTGTCTCATGAGCATAACCGGAGGATATTAAACTATCCTCATACTCAATCTCTTATTTCTTTTGTTTCCCATGAATAACTGTGGTAGATGTCAAGTGTGACCTGGAAAGCCTGGTGTGCTGTTTTAAACCCTGATCCAGGGTGTGGATCAAAAGTTTATTTATATAAACATCTTGGTGGCAGGTGATCACAAAGTGGAGAGTATTAAGTCTCTCCTTGAGACTGAACCTCTTGTTTAAAACTGTTGTGCATTTTTAGTTTAGTTAAACCTATTTTTAATATTCCGCTGCTAAGTACTTTAAATATAAATCTATTTTAAAGTTACTCTGATAGATAAACTAGAAAGTGTTTTTATTTATTGTAAAATAGTAGGTTAGTTTCAAAAGCTAATCTAATCTTCAGATTAGATTAACTGAGAACTAATCCATCTCTTGAGAACCTTACTGGACCTTTACTGTATTACAAATTCACTAAAATTTATCTTGTTATTTAAATTGGGGTATTTTAATAGAAATCTTTTAAACAGAAATTTTTAATTGGAACTCAATTCACCCCCCCCCCCCTCTTGAGTGTCCACTCCGACCAATATTTGGTATCAGAGGAAGGTTTATTTTCAAGTTTTTCAAATTATTTTCAACTGTGATTTTAGTTGTATCTTAAAGATCTTAAAATTTCTGTCATATCTAAATTTTCAGTTCTTTAAATTCTAAGTAACTATGGAAACTAGATTTGAGGGTGTTGCTACGAACAGGACACCTTTATTTAATGGTAATAACTATGATCAGTGGAAATTAAAAATTAAAATGTATCTAGAGAGTATGGGACCTAAAATCTGGGACACAATTGAAGAGAAACATATACTACCTGCTACTACTAGGGATACATGGTCTCAGTTGACTAAAACTATATATAATAATAACTATAAAGCAATGAATGCATTGTATTTTTCTCTTGGTGATGATTAATTCAATAGAATGTCTGCTTGTAAAACTGCATATGAAATTTGGGATACTTTAGCTGTTTCTCATGAGGGAACAACTAATGTTAAAGAAATGAGACTAAATATATACACTATTAAATATGATAATTTTAAAATGAAGCCTGATGAACCTATCTCTTAAATGTATCTCAGGTTCAATGAAATAGTGAACATTATGAGTCTTCTTGGAAAACCAATGGACAACAAGGACCAGATTATGAGACTACTTCGATGCCTACCTGACAGATGGAGGGGAACTTCTGTTTCCATTCGAGAATCTTGTGACATAAGCATGCTACCAGTAAAAGAGCTAATTGGAAAACCTATGATGTATGAGGAAGAACTTAAGGTAAATCAATAATTATATGAGGAACCAAGGAATAAGTTATTAGCATTCAAGACTACTACCTCAAAGAAAGAAAACAATGAAAAAGTTCAAGCTCCTTTAGACAGATCCATTAGTGAAGAGTTAGATTCAGACAGTGACGAGGAGATGGCTCATCTTACTAGAAGGTTCAAAAAAATTTACCGAAAAAAGAAATTCTTTAGAAATTCATACTACAAGGGAAAGTATGGTAGAAAAGGACAATGAAAGAAAGACAGAAAATGGAATGACAGCTCAAATGAAATAATCTGCTATGAGTGTAAATGAAAAGGTCATGTGAAGGAAGATTGTCCCAAACTGAAATTCAAGAAGAAATATGAAGACAAAGGAAAAGGATATGAAAAGGTTATGAAAGATACTTGGAGTTCTTCATAAGATAGCTCCAGTGGATTTGATGCTTCTGATGGTGAACAAAACAATCATGCCAACTTATGTTTCATGATAGAGACATCTGAGGTAACACTTAACTCTCCTATACATAATGCCTATTATTCTGATAATAAGAGTGAGTTACATAATCATGAAGATATGACTAAGGATGAACTATTTGAATATTATGAAATTCTTGAAGATACCTTTAATGAGCTAAAGGACAAGTATAAATCATTAAAGAGACAGCATGCTTTAAATGCAAATTATATGTCAAGTATGGATATTGAAAAAGAAAAACTCTCTCAATTGTTAAAAGAAAATACTAAACTCAAATTATCAAATGAACAATTAAAGAAATATCTTGAAAATTTTACTACTGGTAGAGATACCTTGACTCTATTTCTAGGACAGAAGATTGCCCCAAAATATACAACTGGTCTGGGATATCAGCTTGGAAAAAGAAGGATCATTAAAACTAAATTTATTCCAAAATCTGGAAAATTTACTACTAGTTCAAGTAATGGACCATTTCTTGGAAAATAGTTCTCTAAAGGACCAAATAAAGTTTTTATGTCTCAAAAAAGATCTTCTGATTATAGGAAATCTGTGAGACAAGTATGGGTTCCCAAAATATTACTTTCTAACCTCTCAGGACCCAAGAAAATCTAGGTACCAAAGTTGCCCAATGTCTAATCTGTTTTGTAAGGATGTTGCCTAAAGAGTTCTTGTAAGACTCTTTGTTATTTGGACAGTGGATGTTAAAGACATATGACAGGAGACTGATCTTACTTCAAAATCCTAATCAAGGTTTATAGTGGTCACATAACTTTTGGTGACAATGTAAAGGGAAAAATTGTCGGCTTAGGCTAGATTGGTAACCCTAATACAGTATTAATTTCCAAATTACTTTTTGTTGATGGATTAAAGTACAATTTACTTAGCATCTCTTAGTTGTGTGATGATGGTTTCAGTGTCAAATTTTAAAATGATTCATGTAATGTTTTTAATTCCAAAAATGATTTAATATTTACTGCTCTCATAAATGAGAATTTGTATGTTGTTGACTTAAATTATTTATCTATGAAAAATATTTCTTTCCTAAATGTTTTTCATAAGGAATCCTGGTTGTGGAACATAAGATTAGGACACTACAATGTGCACTCTCTTAGGAAACTGACTAAGAAATGTTTATTTAGAGACTTACCTAAACTGGAATTCCCACATAACAAAGTGTGCAATCCTTGTCAAAAGGGAAAGCAACATAAATTTTCTTTCAAACCAAAGAAATAAGTTTCTACTTATCAACCGGTTGATTTGGTTCACATGGATTTGTTTTGACCATCAAGAGTTTCAAGTTTAAATGGGGAGCACTATGTTTATGTTCTTGTAGATGATTTTTCTAGGTACGCTTGGGTATACTTTCTAGATAAAAAAAGTGAAGCTTGTTCTTATTTTATCAAATACTCCAAGTCTGTAGAAAATATTAATGGACTTAGAATTAAGACCTTAAGAAGTGATCATGGACGTGAGTTTGAAAATCGGGAGTTTGAATCCTATTGCTCACACAATGGCTATAGTCACAATTTCTCTACTCCTAGAACACCTCAACAAAATGGAGTCATGGAAAAAAGAAATAGTACCCTTCAATAAATAGCTAGGACTATGCTTAGTGAGTATAATTTACCTATTTATTTTTGGGCTAAAGTTTTTAATACAGCTTGTTATACCATTAATAGAGTCTTGATTAGACCTGTTCTTAAGAAGACCCCTTATTAACTTTGGGACAATAGGAAGCCTAAGGTTAACTACATTAGAGTTTTTGGTTGCAAATTCTTTATACTTAAAACTAAAGATAATCTTGAAAAATTTTCTTCCAAGAGTGAGGAAGGAATTTTCCTAGGTTACTCTACAACCAGTAAAGCCTATAGAGTATTCAATAAGAAGACCAAATGTGTGGAAGAGTCAGTTCATGTAAAATTTGATGAGACTAATCCACATGAACCCAAAACCTCTCTTTAATATCTTGGGGAAGATATGTCAATTTTGAACCTTAATGATAATGATGGTGAATCCCCTGTAAAAGTAACCAATTCTGGGAATCTTCTAGAATCTGCACCTGTTGAGTCTGAACAAATAGAAAATCATGAGGAGTGTAGTTTAACTCTTTCTAAAGTTATTCAAACTCTCAAGAATCATCCTTTATATGTTTTAGTAAGTGATTTAAATTGAGGGACACAAACTAGAGCTTCTTTAAGAAACTAGGTTGAAAATTAAGATTTTCTTTCACAGATTTAACCCAAAAATATTAAGGATGCTATCAATGATGAATTTTGGGTGATTTCTATGCAAGAATAATTAAATCAATTTAAAAGAAACAATGTTTGGGAACTAGTTGAAAGACCAAAAGACACCTTGACCATAGGCACTAAATGGGTTCTTAGAAACAAAGTTGATGAGTCTAGAAATATAGTTAGAAACAAAGCTAGGTTGGTTGAACAAGGATATAGTCAAGAGGAAGGAATAAACTATGAGGAGACCTTTTCACCTGTAGCTAGGTTAGAGGCCATTAGGATACTACTTTCTTATGCAGCTCATTTGAATTTCAAACTTTATCAAATGGATGTCAAAAGTGATCTTCTAAATGGGTATATAGTTGAGGATGTATTTGTTAAAAAAAACCCCTGTCTTTACAAATCCCCATTTTTTAAATCATGTTTTTAAACTTTCTAAAGCTTTATATGGTCTAAAGCAAGCTCCAAGAGCTTGGTATGATAGACTTAACTCCTTTCTTATTTCAAAAGGTTTTTATAAAGGAATATCAGATCCTACTTTATTTATTAAAATGATATCCAAAGATTTTTTGAAAGTACAAATTTATTTAGATGACATAATTTTTTGATCTTCTAAAAATTCTTTATGTACTGATTTTTTATAAATAATGAAAAATGAATTTGAAATGAGTCTAATGGGAGAACTTAAATTTTTCATTAGATTTCAAATATTTCAAAATAAAGATGGTATTATTTTAAATCAAAGTAAATATACTAAAGACCTTTTAAAATGTTTTGGTTTGGATGGTAGTAAAGGTAGTGATACACCTATGAGAACCACTTGTAAGTTGGATGTTGATGAAGCTGGAGAATCAGTGGATCAATCCAACTATAGAGGCATGATAGGGAGTCTACTCTACCTTAGTTCTAGCAGACCCAATATTATGTTCATTGTATGCATGTGTGCTCTCTTTCAAGCTAATACTAAAGAATCTCATCTAAATGTTGTTAAAAGGATTTTCAAATATCTCAAATGTACTCCCAACTTAGGAATATTTTATCCAAGAGGAAAACCGTTTGATTTAATAAGTTATCCATATGCTGACTTTGTTGGTTGTAAGCTAGATAGAAAAAGAACCTATGGGACATGTCACATGTTAGGAAAGTCACTTGTATCATGGTTCAGTAAAAAAGCATAATTTTGTTTCATTATCTACTGCCGAAGCAGAATACATTGCTGATGGTAGTTGTTGTGCACAAATTTTGTGGATGAAACACACTTTACTAGACTATGGATATCAATTCAAACATGTCTCCATTAACTGTGACAACACAAGCGATATTAAAATTTCTAAAAATCCAATATCTCATTCTAGAACAAATTATATTGATGTAAGACATCACTTTTTGAGAGATCATTATCAAAAAGGTGATATAACTCCTGATTTTATTGGAGTGAACATCATCTTGATGATATATTCACTAAACCCTTAAATTCTGAGAGAATGAATTACATCAGACATGAAATAGGAATGATAAATTAGTAATCGATCTTTGTAAAACCAATCTTTGTAAAACCGATCTTTGTAAAACCGATCTTTCTAAAACCGATCTTTGTAAAACCGATCTTTGTAAAACCGATATTTGTAAAACCGATCTTTGTAAAACCGATCTTTGTAAAATCAATATTTGTAAAACCAATGTTTGTAAAACCGATCATTTTAAAACTGATGTTTATTAAACTGATGTTTATGAAACCGATGTTTTTGAAACTGATTTTTATGAAACCGATGTTTATGAAACTGATTTTTATGAAACCAATTTTTATGAAACCGATCTTTATGAAACCAATTTTTTTGAAACTGATCTTCTTAAAAGAGATTTTGTGACACCGATACATTTAAGGGCTGTTTTGTAAATATAATATGCTTTAAGTGAAATGAAGTTGTTTCATTTCTTTCGACTTACCATGTTTAAATTTTATGTTTTCCAATTTACAATCCCTAAATGATATATTAAGTGAAATCCATCTCGACCTTTCACCTTATCCATAGCCGTAAATACACCTACATTTAGTCACTCTCCCTCTCGACTCTTGACCTCTCAACACAGTTAGAATTCACAACTTGGACATGGAAAGGACTAAGTGTGCAATGGAAGATCCTTGAAAATATCTTTCTGCTAAGCAACAAAAGGGTTAAATCAGTGGGACTAGGAAACCAAGTTTAGAAAGTCAGGTTGTTACAGCTGAAAAGGAAGTGTCTGCTGAGTGGCTTCTGTCAAGAAAATCTTTTCTGCTAAAGGTACTGGAATCTCAAGGATGGATCATTTGTTTTATCAATAATGAAAGACCCTATTATCCCCAGCCTGTGAATTAATTTTATCATCATTTAAGTATATCACTGGGTGAAGCTGAGGCAGTAAAGATGAAGTCTATAGTTAAGGGAAAGGAAGTGGTATTCTCTTAGAAGTAATGGGCTGAATTCCTAGAGGTACCTCATGAAGGTATCTATGATGATTATCCTAGTAATATTCCACCTTCATCAAACTTGTTTTTCATATGAAGATGCTCTGAAGGAGCTTACTGGAAATGAAGAATCCCGAAGAACTGTAGCAAATTAATTCGAAGGAGAAGTGAGATTTCTTTTTAAGTTCATTCAACATCAAATCTTCCCTAGGAAGGGAGATTCCTCTATGGTGAAATATCAGGATGTGTTCTTGATATTTTTGTTGAAACATGAAATAAAGGTGAATCTGTGCAGATATCTTATGGTACATATTTCTGAGTTGACTAATCCATCTAAGAAGGCAACCTTCTTATACTATCCGAGAATGACTTTTGCTTTGTTGAAGAAATTAGACTGTGTGGAATATGGAGATGAAATGATAACTTCTTATTGTGATTTTTGTATTCAAAAAGACATTTGTAAAAGGATGAAGATCATCTAGAACCCATGGAAGAGATGTTGGGTAGGAGATGAAGAAAGACTGTATGAGGAATTCAATCAGGTTGACCATCCTTCTAGATAAAAGGACCAAGTTGATCCTGGTCTCAAACCTGGAGAAGTTCCTTTCTATTTTGAAGAAGAAGATGAGGCTGAAGTGCCTAGGGAATAAGGATCTCCTTCTGATGATAGGAGTGATTATGATATCACTAAAAGTCCCAAGAATATGACTTATGGACCTGCTAGTCCACCTATGGAACTGCCTTCAAGAGAAACTATTCTAGGTGATAAAGAAGAAGAAGAAGAAACCGAATTTACTGGAGTTGAAGGTTATGTTTGAAAATCAGATGAGGAATTTGATGATGATAATAATGATGATGATGATGATGATGGTGATAATGGTGGTGATGGGGGAAGTGTTGAGCATGTGAGTGACTTTCTAAAATCTGGACAACAAGTGGTTAACAGATCTAGTGAGGAATCTGTTCATGGAGATAGTGATGTAATAGAAACTATTGATCAACAGGCTAATGATCATAGAGATGTTGGACATGAGGATAGACCACTCCATCCCATTGCTGAAAATCAAGAGATCATTCAGGAATTGAATGATATTATGGTTGATGGTCAGGAAGAAGAAGATGTAGTTCCACTGCCTCAAGTTGAGGAAGTACTTGGTGAAGTTGAAGAAGCTGGAACTCAGGTAGAACCAGAAGTTCGATTGGTTCCTATCCCCGGAAAAGGTATTATGGCTAGATATCAGGATGAATAAATTGATGATATTGATGTTATTCCTGAGCCTTAGGAAATAAGGGTAAGAATTGATACCATTTATCCAAGAGATTGGACCTGTTCTATAGAGTGGAATAGTAATCTAGGATATATTATTTTTAGTTTAGAATATGAATCAGATGAGGAAATGGTACCTCCTCCTCTTATTTCTCAAGTCCATGTTGAACCGGAGCCTGTTGCTCCTATTCCAACAGTTGCATCTCCAGTAGTAGACTCAGTTGCTCAGTCAGTGCCTAGTGACTATGTCACTAAGGATGATTTGGAAAAGTTTAAGAATGAGATATGTGAGTTTGTGCTAGCTTCAGTGGGATCTAGAAATGAAGCCTCCACCTCAATAAATATCTCAGATGCTAATGCAGCAAAAATTGCAAGAATATTGATTCAGGAGATTCAACCAAATATTATTACTATGGAAGAAACTATTATTAGACACAACTCTTTACTGAGAGAAGAAGTAAGAAAGATGAGAAATGAGTTAAAATCTTTAACCTCTGACTTCAAGACCTCCTTTAGTGGTGTTTTGGAAGTTCTCCAAAACATGGTAACCCACCTACTGAGTGTAGATTTGAAAAAGTTGAAAGATGAGCTTCGAAAAATGTTAACTGTCCCATCTAGTTCCAGGAGTGTAAGAAGTGTTGTTGCTGATTTAGAGTCTCTCAATACTGTGATGAGAAAGGAGATTCAGAAACTCCATATTTTTTCAGATAAGGAAACCCTTGAGAAGGTACATCAGAATACAGATCTTGAATACAATATGGTCAGACAATGCACAAATTAAGCCTCTATAGCTCAGAAGGAAATTCGGGAAAAAGTGGATAAGTATTTCACTAAGATATATATGAAGCATGACCTCATCAACAGTTTCAAGTTTCTGGAAAAAAATCTTCAAATTCCCCTAGTCACAGAAGCTTTCAAAAAGAAAGTCCTCCAGTTGAAATATTTTACACCTTTACTGAATAAATTTATGGAGAATGAGGATGACTTTGAAAATGCAATGCAATATGGAGGAGAAATCATCAATGAATTCATCAAAATGCTCAAACCCTAACTGCATGTTCAGGCCAAGACTATTGTGGTCCCTCCAGCTGCTTCCATTAGTACTACCTCTGGGTCTCCTGCTCCAATGACTGTCTCCCAAGATCTTACTCAGATTCGACCTATCATTACTGAGCAGTCTCCCAGTCGTGTGTTTTCAGAGAGAAGGCCTACCATTGCAGCTATTATTCCTATAGTTCTTGCTCTGCTTGGTGTTGTAATCAGATCAGCTCCCTCCTCTACCACTACCAAACCTTCTTTGTCTCCATTGGATCCTTCAGACAAAGTCAAAGCTCCTCTTCCTCCAAACCCTTAGTAGTGATGGATTGTTTCTTTTTGATAGGGATTTTCTCTTTTTTGTTTGTCTTGCACTCTTATGATTTTGAAATAACATTCTTGTGATGTCTTTCTTTTAGATTATTTTTCTTTTCTGATTTTCTCTTTTTGTTAATCCCAAAAAGGGGAGAAAGTGAGGATGGCATATAAGAAAGGGGGATAAAGTAAGGATGATGAGAAAACAAGGGTGTCATTACTCTTCGAACTCCATCTAGTGAGGGGGAGATTTGTTTTAAATTAATTCTAGCAATGTCAAATTTTAGTTATATTGGTCAAGTATATTTAGCCATGTTTATTCTATATATTTGCATATATTCCATAATTTGTGATTATAAAAAAGGTGGATACTATTGGAACCTTCATGATAATGTATTTTTCATAATCACAAATAATGTCAATATACATATTCATATATTTCATGCCAATTTTTAATATTTCTATGTGAATCAATTTTTTCATACAGCATCATATACTTTAACAAGTCAATTGATTATAATCCATGAATCAATATGTTTACAAGTGTATTTTTACATATACTTTGATTAAAAATTCATCTTGTAATGGTATATGCAAGACAGATTCTTCACAATCTTTTTTGGATTCCCCAAAACCGAAGTTGACACACCGAAACCGAATGTCAACACACCGAAACCAAAAGTTGACACACTGAAACTGAAGGATGACACACTGAAACCAAAGTATGACAAACCAAAGAATGATAGACTAAAGTCTGACTCATCGAAGTTTGACAAACCAATGTTATCAGACCGAAGTATGACACACCGAATTCGACAGACTGAAGGATTACTCACTGAAGATGACATGCCGAAACCGAAGTCTGACTCACCGAAGTTTGACAGACCGAAGTCGACACACTGAAGATGACACACCAAAGATAGCAGACCAATGTTATCAAACCAAAGACAAAAGACTGAAGATTACTCACCAATTGATATAAATAACTGTGTTCATTTTATTAATTCAAATTTATTTCTAATGGTCATATATAGACAAATTAATGTTTCTGACATTATTTAATGTTTTCTGTAGGAAAATCTGTAGAAAAGTACAAGTTATATGCACGTGAGAAGATCCTTATGCGTAGATAATCTTGGAGTATAAAAGGACCTCATCTTTTATGTTAAAGAGAAGACTATGATAGTAGCAGTACATGCTGATACACAGACCATGCCAAAACGAAAAGATAAGAACTAAGCACTTGAGATTACAAGAAGACGGTGACAAGCTATCTTCACCACAAAGGCTCAATATACATCGAGACATCAATGAGCTGAACCTTTTGACTCCCTGAAGCTGGAGTATAGAAATTGCGATACTCTATTTTGAAGAAAACTTCACGCAAAAGACTCAAATACCATATTCTAAACATTCATTGAGTCTAGAGATTTAGTTCACAACACACAGAGAATTCTTAACTCTATTCGCATCCTTAACTCTGTTGTGTTTTATATTTTCTATTTGAGCAGTGTGAATATTTATTTTCAAAACACACACTATCTCCTGAGCATAACCGAAGGATATCAAACTATCCTCATAATCAATCTCTTATTTCTTTTGTTTCCCATGAATAACTGTTGTAGAGGCCAAGAGTGACCTGGACAACCTGGGGTGCTGTTGTAAACCCCTATCTAGGGTGTGGATCAAAAGTTTATTTATATAAACAGCTTGGTGGTCGGTGATCACCAAGTGGAGAGGATGAAGTCTCTGCTTGAGACTGAACCTCTTGTTTAAAACTGTTGTGCATTTTTAGTTTAGTTAAACCTATTTTGAATATTCCCCTACTAAGTACTTTAAATATAAATATTTTTTAAAGTTACTCTGATAGTTAAACTAGAAATTATATGTATTTATTGTAAACTAATAGGTTAATTTCAAAAGCTAATCTAATATTCAGATTAGATTAACTGAGAACTAATCAATCTCTTGAGATCCTAACTGACCCTTTACTGTATTACAAATTCACTACAGTTTAGCTTGTTATTTAAATTGGGGGATTTTAATATAAATCTTTTAAACAGAAATTTTAATTGGAACTCAATTCACCCCCTCTTGAGTGTCCACTCCGACCAACATGGGCTTTCATCCATAGCTAGATAAGTGGAATGTTTTGTGTTTATCTATTAGGTGAGGAACATGTGATGTGATCATCTATCAATTAAAATGGTATGTGATGTGTTCATCCATATGGTCAGTTTATAAGTGGTGAATCAATAATGTATATGTGTCTATATGGGATTGGAATATTCTATTACCTATGCTCACTCAATGTCTTAGATGAAAAGATCATATAATTATTCATTCTTTCATATGATATTATTGGTGTATATATGGATTGGGATACATGTGTTTGATAAAGATCACATTATATCCCTTTTTAGCTTGAGTGACATTAATTTTTTCTAGAGGCCACTCTTTTCT
This sequence comes from Viscum album, assembly GCA_963277665.1. Taxonomy (NCBI): domain Eukaryota; kingdom Viridiplantae; phylum Streptophyta; class Magnoliopsida; order Santalales; family Viscaceae; genus Viscum; species Viscum album. Next base: position 399,554,694 of record OY728158.1, read on the forward strand.
TGAATTTTTGAATTCTGAAATTCATATTTTTTAAAAATATATAAATGATCCTGAGGTGTAATATCCTGACCTTTATTGGAGATTTATCAATAACTTTTAAAGGTAATATTTTTCCTTTTTTTAAGTACTTTTTTTTCAGGTTTTATCTTGGGTGTGTTTGGGTGGAAATTGGAAGTTTTTTAAGGGGTTTTGGTCAGCGCGTGGTTGGTGCAGGTTTCCCCAAATCATGCTCCCTACCCCAGAAAATCGTGAAACCCAAGGAAGAGGGGGATTTCATGGTTGGAACATAGTTTTTCAAACCATGATCCCTTCTAGTAGTAATCATGCGACCCCCTAGAAGGAGGTACACAGTTAGGCTCATGGTTAGGGAAAATCATGCACCCCGAGTAGGAAACTGTGCATATTGGATTTTAAACCCCCAAAAATTAGATTATAATTTATCAAACCCCCGTATTATTTCCCTAAACACCCTAGATCGACCCTGAAATGTTTTCCAAATTTTTTGAGGTTCTCGAATGGATTCCAAGGAAATATGACCTCTATTATTAGTGAATAAAATCCCATATTGAATATTTGAACCTCTCTCGATAAGATATTATCATCTCGTGTGGTTTCCTCTACCTCTCCCATATTTCTCTCATCATTTTGAGGGATTTTTTCCTCTATGTTAATGGATCTAGATCTAGGTTTAGATAGATATAATTTATTTGATCTTGGATCTAGGTTTTGGATCTAGATCTCATTCTTCGTCATGGTTTTAGTTGTTCCACTTCAATTAGAAAATTCTATTGGTGAGCATTTGTCATCAATTTTGAGGTAGTTGGTCTATTATTCAAATCCCAAAGTCTTGATTTCTATTATCTGTATATAATTATAAAATTTATATTGAACATTTAGCAATTGAATTTCCTAAAATTGAATTAATTAATTTGGTTAATTAATTCATTAAGGGGATGTTGAATTTATTGATTAATGGGGTTATGTAATTGGTTAATTAATGGGATTGTGTAATTGGTCAATTAATGTGGATTAATTAATTGGGAAATTAATTAATTAAATATTGTGAATTGGTTTATTAATGGGGAATTGGGATTGTGTAATTGGTCAATTAATGTGATTATGGATTAATTGACAATGAGAATTGTGATGGTTGACTTGACCATAATGGGTTAATGGATTAAATGATTTAAATATTTCAAAGTTGTTTAATATTGAATTGGTCATATTATTCCATGTGATTATATTGAATAACCATGTTGGTTGTGATAAACTATGATGGTACCATTGGTGTGAAATGTTAGTAAAAGGATAAATATTAATTTATCTTGATTATTATGATGTATGTGAAATTGGGATATATATGATATACATGTTTGGGACATGGAATGATGCTTCAAAATCCCATAGTGATAAATGAGTGTGGGAAAGTGATTGTTACTTCAAAATCCCACTTACGTGATATGTGATAAATGAGGTGTGGGAGAGGGACTAAAACTCTAAAAACCCATATGATATATCTAGTAAACAACAAGGATTGTGGCTCCAAATACCCATGTGATTATTGAGGTGTGGGATAGGGACTGAGGATCCCAATACCCATAGGGTGTTAGACACAATGCTCTATGTACATGAGTTGGAATTAGACTACGGTTCCAACTAGATGTGAAATTAATTTCAATGAAATGATAAATATTAACTATGGCCTTGTGAGATGGTTCAGACTCTGTCACAGGCTGAAGAAGGTATTGAGGGTTTAGGTGTCCATTGTAACCTGGGGGGTTATGTGGTTAAATAAATAATAATTGAATATGTGAAGTTTTTACCTTGTGATTTTATTTTATTCTTTATACAACTACATACACAGTTATTGACTGAATATTTTTTTAGAAATCATTAGCGGTGGCCTACTGATTTGAACTCACACCCTACTTGGTTCTCCTAATCAGTACCCTAATAGACTTCATGTTTGAAAGACAAGATAAGGGTAAGTGTCCTATGTTAGATGGTTGAGTGAGGAGGTAACATGGATGAGGGGACCGTACTTGGTGTTGGGACCTTCTTAGGGGAGTTTTCAGTGTCTTTATTTTGGGTTTTCATTTTGATAATTGATATTTACTTGGCATGACATATCTATGATTTAGTTTTTGGATATTGTATTCCTATTATAATCATCATGTGATTCTGGAATTATTTTGGCTAGGGTTTTATATTTTTTTGGATATTGTTTATTTATTCCATTGGTGTGATACTTTGATAAAGAGGGTATAGTCTCCCCATGGTAGACATTAGACCCTCAGTTCTAGTTGGAAACCTCTAATGTATTAAGAGACACATCTAAGGTCACGTAACCAACCGGATCCGGGAACCAATGTGTGGAACTTGGGTCAGGATGTTACAAAGTGCACTATTATAAAAATGGGTTTATTAAGAACTAGGTATTTAATAGAGCTAGCTAAAAGCATTGTTAAATACCCCCTTTGTCATTACTAGAAAAAAGCATTATTAAAGGGGGATATAATAGTGCATTTTTAGTACTGTTAAATGGGTTCTTTAACAGTGCTAAAAAAAGCGCTGTTAAAGGGGGCCCTTTATCAGCACTTGTAAAGAAGTGCTGATAAGGGCCCCATTTATCAGTGCTATTAAAAAAGCATTGATAAAGGGGGTCCTTTATCAGCACTTTTAAAAAAGATATGATAAGGGGGCCTTTATCAATGCTTTTTTAGAAGTGCTAATAAAGCCCCCCCCCCCATCAGTGCTTTTTTACTAGCAATGATAAAGGCTATATTTCAAATATATATGTTTATATTGATATAAATATAATATATATTTTTTAAATATTTTTTAGATAAGTCTAAATAGGCATTTACACGTAATATATAAGATATTTAGTGAAAATGGATTATAAAATAATTAAAAAATAATAATTAATTAATTACTAATTATTATTGACTAATAGTCATTTAATAACAATTTGAAGATAAAAAATCAAAAGATTAATAAATAATCTAAAATAACTTGAAAACGTAACTCAAACTTCAAATGGTCATAAATTTTGATCTGGATGTTTTTTTGGGCTCTACCACATATCAAATCAAATCTTGCAACGAACTCTATGCCATAATGATCAAGTTTTCTCCTGATCATATATTTTGAGGCCAAAAAAGAACCAGAAGGCTTCTAAAACTGATTTTTTATTCTAGGTACCCCAATTTTTTAACATTCAAAGGAATTTCAGCCTTGTTTAAGGGGGTATTTTTTCCCGTTTTCAATGAGGAATGAATTTATTCCTAGGTATTATGTTCATATTGATATTATGGTTTTAAAATTTTATTTTTTTCATATTTTACTATTATTTATATTCAAATATATAAAAATATATACATATTTTTTATATATTCACACATAAAAATTTAATTTTATAAATAAATATTTAAACATGTTTATATATAAAATATATTCCTAAATATATAAACATTATCTAAATAAAAAATAATATCCATTTTATTTAAAATAAAAGTGTATGAATATTTATATACCTATACAATTAATATATATATATATATAATGTTATATTTGTGTCTGTATTGAAAAACAAACATATGTTTATCTATATATTCTAATATATGTGTATGAATATTAATATATAATATATGTAAATAAATATAAATATGTATAATTATATTTATATACACACACACACACACACACATATATATATATATTTATTTATTTATTTATTTATAAACACACACATACACATGCACAAAAACATATTTTATATATTTATTTAATAATATATATATATATTAACATATATATAAATATATGGATAACAAATGTAATGATATATATATAAATATATATATATATATCATAAAATTTAAAACAAAAATAATATAGGGGAGTGGAAAAGGTAATGGCGTGTGAGCTATAGATCTTAGGTTCAAAACTCACTATTGGTAGGGGAACATGTGGGAGGGTGGAATTATCTAATGCACTGATAAAGGGGTGTGAAATGCTAATAAAGGTAGGGCAAGATACGGTTCTAACAAAAAAAATTATCCCCCTTTATTAGTGGGACCTTTATCAGTGCTTTTTTAGCGATGATAATGGTCCCTTTTATCAGTGATTTTTTAGCATTGTTAAATCTGACCCTTTAACGTCGCTCAGGTTATTAGTGCTTCTATAGTGCTAAAAAGGCCCTTTTACTAGCATTTTTAAATACATGTTCTGTAGTAGTGGTGGTATCAAAGGTGTTTTCTTTTTTTTCTTTTGTCTTACTATTTTTGAAAGGTAGACAGGAGAATAGGATGAGTCAGTCCTTGGTTAAGAGCTCATGCATGGGAGTAGCTAACCTGTGTATGAGGGTAAAATCCAAGTACCCAGGGTTGTATTTTTGTTATTGATGTGGGTGTTGTAGCTTATTTTATTTCACTTTGGTTGATGCACTTATTATGTGATATGATTCTTGTTTCTGAGATTTTTTTAGATTTGACTCATGGCCTAGTATGGAATGAGAGTTAAGTATGCATATATCATTTTAAGAACTCAAGAAATTATTGTTACATGAATAAATTTTAGTTATACATGGGAAAATGTGTATTGGGTAAGTTTTTGAAATTGAAATGCTTTCCTTGCATGTAAAATTAAACTAAAAAAGGTTCATAATATGAATTGAAATTTGTAAAATGATGCAAGGTGTGAATAAATGGGTGTCTAATGAGAAATGTAAATAATGAGAATGAATTTACCTTTTTTTTAACCATGACCTAGATGTAGAATGGTTAAGGGTAGTCATAGTGCCTTATTTTTGTATATGAGGCGGGGTTTCAGGGAATGACTTGTTATTGCTTATTTTGAAACACTCTTACGTAAATGTGCTAATGTTGTGTTTTGTGTCCTGAGACATGTGTTTTTAATTGTAGATACATGCCTCCATGATGACATTTGATTATATGAAGACATGAGGACATGGCTGAAAATTATCCTCTAGTAGTGGAACTTGAGGCAGTGATAGTGTCGGGTGAAGGAGTTGGAGTGTAATACTGATTGAACATTTCTCACTTCATGCATTTTATGGAGAGACACCCAGAGCAGGTCATGAAGAGTATATCCAACTTGATGTGGGAGTTTTAGTTATTGTACCCTCTAATTTTCAACAGAGATAGTGGACCTGAGGTAGAATAGTTCTATATGGAGTCCATCTAGACTATACTTGATCGTTTAGAGACTCATGTTAAGAATAGGGTCAAGTTAGCTTTTTACATGTTATGAAGATCGGTGAAGTGATGGTGGGATATTCAGCCCTAGATAGCTCAGGATGATGGTATAGTATGGAAGGAATTTTTGAATAATTTATTAGAGAACTTTTATCCAAATACACTAAGACATGAGAGAGCTACTGATTTCATGTGGTGGACTTGGGGGAGTATATTTGTGATGGACTATGTTGGTATCTTTACAAGACTACAGTGTTTTATCCAGCATTGTCAAGGGATGGGACACCTATGGTATGGAATTTCTAGGATGGACTTAAATGTGAGATTAAGTCCTAGGTTAACATGTTCCGATTAAATAAGTTTCTGGAGGTGGTGGATTAGGCTCCCATGGCTGATGGGAACCTTAAGGAGGCTTCTAGTGGAGAAAAGGCGGATTCTGGTAGATGATTAGATAGTATGGATTCCAAGGGTAGGAAACATCATTATAAGAATGCTGACTAGAGAAGTGGAACAAAGAGTATCCATAGGGAAGGATCAATTACTCATGATCTTACTCGAGTGCTTTTCCACCAGTGTGGTAGGTCGATTCACTTTTGTAGTCATTATCCCCAACCATCGGTAGAGTGTTGATCTTGTGGCAGGATGGGGCATCTACAATGGTTCTTTGGGAACCCATGATAGATGGGTAATGATGGAGGATCTATGTAGGATCAGAGTGTTGGAAGGGGGTATTCAACCCCATATCAGGCTATTAGTTGGAGTTCTACTAGTTTTGGTGGTAGAGATAGTGGGCATGGTACTTCTAGGAAAGAGTTCTCATATCAACATAGTGGTGAATATTAGGGGACTAAGATTTCATCACATAGAAGAGGGGAAATATAGTTGCATGCAGTTCATCTTTTACTTGTCGGTAGCGAGGTTGGACCATTGATAGTTAGAGGTACTATTCTTATAGCTTCTATTATATCTAGTACCTTATTTGATATTGGTGCATCTCATTCTTTTATATCTACAAAACTTGTGAATACATTGTATTAGGTAGTGGATTTTGTTAGTGGGTTAATGATGATACATACACCTTTGGTAGTATGGTCGAAAGACATATGTTTTTGTAATGGGTGTTCTCTTGAGGTTAGTGAGTTTTAGTTTCTATGGGATCTTTATATCCTTGACATGTTAGACTTTGACCTAATTACGGGTATAGACTAGTTAGTAGCATACCGATCCCACATTGATTTTTACCATAGGAGATTGACTTTTACATCTCCACAAGGTGATAAATATATTCATAGTGGGGAGTGGGATATCAAGGCTGGTTGGGCTGGGCCAGTTCATCAGAAACTGGGGGAGCTCTCCACCTAGGTTTCTAGTCTATTGTTGGGTGATGGTGCTGTGAAATAGGATATATTTCCACCCACAGTGGATAGGTTCCAGGACATGTTTCCTTAGGTCATTTCAATTCTGTAACCTAATAGGGATGTGGAGTTTATAATTGATCTCATATTAGGGGTTGATCCAGTTTTTATTCCACCATACAAAATGGAACCAACAGAGCTTCAATATCTCAATACTCGTCTAAAGGATTTGATGGATAAGTGGTTTATCCATCATAGTATGTCACCTTATGGTTCTTCAGTTTTGTTTTCTAATAAGGATAATGGGACTCTATTATTATGTGTTGATTACCAAAAGATAGACTGTATGATAGTGAATAACCGGTATCCTCTTCCATGCATCGAAGAAATTTTTGACTAGTTTAGGGGAGATGGTGTCTTCTCAAATATTGACTTGATATTGGGGTATCATCGTTTGAGAGTTAGACCTTTGATATAATGAAGACTTATTTCATAAGTAGGCATGGCCTTTATAAGTTCTTCATGATGTTGTTTGGGATGGAAAATGCTATGGCTGTTTTTATGGCCTTAATGAAAAGAATATTCCACCTATACTTGGATCAATTTGTATTAGTGTTTGTGGATGGCATCATGGTGTACTCCAAGACTCGTAACAATCATTCCCTACATCTTGAAATTTTCTTGAGTGCACTAAGAGATCATTTTCTATATTCCAATCTATCTAAGATTCAGTTTTAGATTTATTAAGTACACTTCATGGGTCACATCATATCAGTTGAAGGTGTGTCAGTGGACCCAGAGAAGGTGCAGGAAGTGGTTTATTGGGAACAACCCAAGAATTTTTTCAATATTCACAATTTTTTGGGTTTAGTGGGATATTATTATATATTCATCCAGTAATTTTCCCATTTGGAAGAACCACTTTTGGGTTTGAACAAAAAGGGGATTAAGTTTGAATAGAAGGAATCATCTAAGAATTCCTTCTAGGAGTTGAAAAAGTGTTTGACAATGACACTGATCTTGATCCTACATGAGCTAGGTGAGGAGTATATGGTGTTTTGTGATGATTCTAAGATAGGACTCAGAGTAGTGTTGATTCAAGGATATTGAGTTGTGGTGTATGGGTCTTAGAATTTGAGGCTATATGAATGTAATTACCCTACGTAAGACCTAAAGCAAGAAATAGTGGTTTATGCTTTTAAGTATTGGAGGAATTATCTATTGTGTGAAATGTTTAATATGTATAATGATCAGAAGATCTTAAAGTATATATTTTCAAAATGAGATTTTAATATCAGGCAGTAGAGGTGGGTTCAGTATGTGCGTTCATTTGATTTTGAGCTAGAATATATTCCCGAGAATGGAAATATTATTGTTGATGCGTTGAGAAGGAAAAGTTAGAATTAATAAATTTAGGAGTCTAGTACTGAGTGGAAGATGATGACTTTAATAGCTAAGATGCATGTTGTGGTTCAGGAGATCTAGGATCATATGACTCTCATATCAATATCATTAGAGTCTATGATTTTGATTCGGATTAGGAAAAGTTAGTATGAGGATCTAGAATATTTATCCTTGAGGAGGCCTTGAAGGTTGGGAGTCACCTTTAGATTGGACCATAGATGAGGATAAGATCATCTAGGTCTGGGGCTGTGTTGTTGTGCCTACGAGCATGTAGGGGGATTTGATGAATGATTTTCATGCCTCGATGTGGGTGGCTCATTTGGGTTTAACCAAAATGTACCATGAGTTACGTCGATAGTATTGGTGTCCATGTATTAAAAGGGATATAAAAGATTTTGTGAAACAATGATACACCTTTTAATAAGTGAAGGTTGTGAGTAAATGACCTGGAGGTTTACTACAGTTGTTGCCCATACCAGAATAGAAGTGGGATGATGTTACTATAGATTGTTTGGTGGGTCTTCTGCAGACGCCTTGAAAGAATAATGTTGTTTGTTTGATTGTGTACCATTTGAAAAGTTAGTGCATTTATTTCTGGTGATGGATACTTTCTCGGTGGATCAATTGGTAGAGTTGTACATTTAGGAAATAGTCCATCTACACGAGGTTACATGAAGTATTGTTTTAGACAGTGACTCTCATTTTACTTCATGCTTCTGGTGTGTCTTGTAGAAGGATCTTGGTACACAGGTTTTGCTGAGTACAGATTTCTACCCATAGACAGATGGGCAGTCAGAACATACTATACTGGTGTTTGAGGATATGCTTAGGGTGAGTATCCTAAAGTTTGGTGGGTATTGGGAGAAGTACCTAGATTTGATGGAGTTTCCATACAATAATAGTTATCAGGAAACTATACATATGGTTCCTTATAATTCTCTTTATGGAAGGCCATACATATCACCTCTATGTTGGATGGAGGTAGGTGAGTTAGAAATATTGGGAATGAGTATCATGCAGGAGACTTCAGAGAATGTTTAGCTGATTAGGTAGCATATTTATATGGCTCAAAGTATATAGAATTCATATTTTTATTGATGAATATGGCACCTATAGTTTGCAGAGGGTAATCATGTCTTTTTTTGGGTGTCGCCTAGATTGGGTCGCCATAGGATTTAGAGATAGGGAAAGTTGACAACCAGGTTTTTTTAATCTTTTTAGGTTATATAAATAATTGGGCTAGTGGTATATCTTTTGGCTCTTCCAAAGAGTTATAGTGATTTGCATGATGTTTTTCATGTGTCACAACTTCATCGGTGTCACCTTGATCCTTATCATATGATCGATGTGGATAATGTTGATCTTGAGACCGATGTATCCTTTGAGATGAATTTGATATGTGTGTTGGATCACAGTGAGAAATTTTTTTGGGGAAAGAACATACTGATAGTTTTTTATTGTAGTAACATGGATGTGTTTAGGAGGAAACATGGGAAATATAAAAGGATATACAGGGTTAGTGGATTGATATTTTTGACTCTGAATGCTAGAGATGCTTGGGAGTACAGCTCTATGATGAGCTGTTATAAGGTGGGGAGATTGTAAGATTGTAAGCCTTTATAGAGATATCTTGAGATCGTAACCCTTTATGGAAGGAGGTGCATGGTTAGGTGCACTATTAGGGTAAACTGTGCCTATAGGATTTTAAACCACCTAAAATTAGATTAAAATTTACCAAACCCCTATCTTATATCCCTAAAAACCCTAGATTAACCCTAAAATGTTTTCTATCATTTTTGGAGGCTTCTGTATGGATTACAAGGCCTTATGAACTCTGTTCTTAGAGAATTGGAGACGAGATTGAAGATCTTCACCTCTCTCGGTAAGAGATTCTCATCCCATGTGGTTTCTTATATCTATCCATTCTTTCTCTCATCATTTGGACTAATTTTTTCCTCTATGGTAATGGATATATATCTAGGTCTAGATATATCTAAACCATTTTATCTTAGATCTAGGTTTCATATCTTGATCTTGTTCGTCACCATGGTTTTGGTTTCTCGGCTTCAATTGGATATTTTCATTGGCGAGCATTTATCATCAGTTTTGAGGTAAGTGGTCTATTATTTAAATCTATAAAGTCTTGATTTCAATTACATGTATGTAATTGTAGAATTTTTATTGAACGTTTAGCAATTGAATTTCTTAAAATTGAATTAATTAATTTGGATAATTAATTAATTAAGGGAATATGAAATTGATTGATTAATGGGGTTATGGAATTGGTCAATTAATGGGATTGTGTTATTGGTCAATTAATGTGGATTAATTAATTGGTAAATTAATTAATGAAATGTTGTGAATTGGTTAATTGATGTAAAATTGGGATTATATAATTGGTCAATTAATGTGATTATGGATTAATTGAAAAAGAGAATTATGATGGTTGAATTGACCATAATGGGTTAATGGGTTAAATGATTTAAATGTTTCAAATTGGTTTAATAGTGAATTGGTCATATTATTTTATGTGATTAAATTGAAGAACCATGTTGGTTGCGATAAACTATGATGGTACCATTGGTGTGAAATGTTACTAAAAGAATTAATCTTGATTAATCTTGATTATTGTGATGTATTTAAAATTGAGATATATGTTATATATGTGTGTCAGACATGGAATGATGCCTCAAAATACCATAGTGATAAATGAGTGTGGTACATAGACTTCTGATTCAAAATTCCACTTGTTTGATATGTGATAAATAAGGTGTAGGGTAGAGAATAAGGATCCAAATACCCATATGAGATAGCAAGTATGGGATAGAGGCTGGGGCTCCAAATACCCATATGATTATTGAGGTGTGGGATAGGGACTGAGGCTCCAAATACCCACAGGGTGTTAGATATGATTCCCTACACCCATGAGTTGGTATTGGACTATGGTTCTAACTATCCATAAAGTGAATTGAAATGAAATGATAAATGTTAACCATGGCCTTGTGAGATGGTTCAGACTCTAGAATAGGCCGAAAAAGGTATTGAGGGTTCAGGTATCCATGGGAACATGGGGGTTTATGTTGTTAAATAAAGAATAATTGAATATGTGACCTATTTACCTTGTGATTATATTTTATTCTTTATAAAACTGTATAAACTTTCATTGAATTTATATTGTTTTAGACGTCATTGGTGGTGGTTTGATGAGTTTTAATCACCCTACTCAAGTTAATTGATCGGTACCTAAATAGAATTCATGTTTGTAGGACAGGATAAGGGAAAGAGCCCTATGTTTGGATGGCTGAGTCGGTATGGACCATGGATGAGGGAACCAGAATTGGTGTGGGGACCTTGTTCGGGTAGTTTTCAATGTCTTTATTTTGGGTTTTTATTTTGACACTTGACACATACATGGCAAGAAATATCTACTGTTTAGTTTTGGATATTGTATTCCTGTTATAGTCATCATGTGATTCTGGTATTATTATTGTTTTGGTTATATATATTTTTGGATATTTTTTATTTATTAATATATTTTACAAATTTGATAAATAGGGTATAGTCTCCCCATGAACAACAGTATACCCTCGTTGCTAGTCATAAGCCTCTGGCATAAAGGGAAGTGCACCTAAGGTCATGTAATTAACTAGCTCGGGGCACCGGTGTGTGGTACCTAGGTCAGGACATTACATGAGGTCTCACTTTTTGGTTTCATGAATAATGATTAAGTTTTTTGAAACATAGAGAGTTTCTCTAAGAGTATTTTAGAGTTTATCTAAAGTAATATTTTTATGAATATTCACAAGTTATGTCATATAAGGGATACATGGTGAAATTGATAATAAATTTCAAAAATTGTTTTGGAAATGTACAAAAGTATTTTTGGATATAATTTCAAACATTTTTCTTTATAATATAATGTAAAATGAAATTATATATAGTTTATGTGGTTTTGGTGCATGTGGTAGATCAATGGAGATATTCCCTAACACCAATATAAATTATATGATATATTTAGATATATCTTAAATTATGATATATTGCATTTTGTATAATCATATATATATATATATATGTGAGACTAAGGAATATTGTATGAGTTGGAGCGGTATATCATAAGGTATGATATGGGGATATTGTACCACTACAAAAAGTTATATAATATTGTATGATATAGTTATATCAAAAGTATTGTTATATATAATAATCATATTGTACATTTACTATGATAGTTGAACGTTAAGTGTTATCATTCAGATATCTTCCATGTATGTTATTATTAATCATTTTCATTTCATATGATGAAACATAGGAGAAAATTATTGAATTCATTTATATGATAAATTCATGTATATGACTGAAGGTTAAAAAAACATTTCTATCTAAATTCATTTTACTTAAAAATTTCATAATATTCAAGTAAATTCATAGAAGGCTCATGGATCATCCTCTGGGATTATATGAATAGGTCAAAATAATTAACATGGTTGTCCAAGAACTTTGATATTGATTCTCCCTATGCTTGGGTCTCTCTTTTCCTTAATCATTTACTTTGAGAGATACTAACATACCATGGAAACAAAGAGGATCTCACCCAAACATTAGGTGATTCATTCCCTCATGGGTAACCTATGAGGAAGGATTCATTAAGATGATTCTCAATGATCTTTATCAAACTCATGATTAAAGATAATAAATTCATATATCATCAATGTGCAGTACATTGTTTATTTTATATTACCCATGATATCAGTTTCAATGTCATGGAAGGTCATGTTATAATTTTTTTTATCTCGCTACTTGAATAATTATTATTCAATCCTAAGAAACCTTATATAATCATCTTAATGAATTAAAAAGGTTTATTAGTGAAGAATTATAAAATACTTCTATTCACATATTCAACCAACCCCCCTCTAAATGAATACTTAGTGTGGGGGATCACTATAATTATTGGTGGTGATTATTCACTACTAATGCATTTCATAGTAAAATCATTCCCATCGTGTGAGAGTTTACAATTTGAGTGATCTTGGTAGTTTTATCTAGTGAAAGTAAGAGTTTCTATATTATATACCCTAAAACCAATTATTTTATATATAGTACATGTGGGAGTACGTTAGAGTTGGAAACCTAGAACCAACTCTATTATGTACTTTTGATTATGAGACCATGTATTTAGTTTGATATATATAAGATCTATTCTCTTCATATATTGTATTTTCTTCCACATGAAATACAAGATAATGTTTTTATAGAGTATTTAACGCATTAATGGGTAATAATATTTCCCCATTATAATTAGAACCAATAGATATTATTATAATATTCATAAAACTATGTCATGTTATCTAGACACATCGGTCTGATTGAATACAAACATTGTATGGCTATCAAGTGATGGGGGATTATAATTATCGAGAATTTTTCTCATTATGTTCATACTTAGTGATATCCAATAGAGGGGATCATGAGTATAGATCTTCTAGTAGGATCACTACATGTTTTATGAGTGCTTTTTTTAGAACTGATAAAGGGAACCTTTATCAATGCTTTTTTTAGCGCTGATAAATATTTCTTTCATCGGCATTTTTTTAGTGCTGATAAAGGTTCAAATAAATATAATGAAATAAATAAATAGATAAAATAATAAATGAGTTTATTAAAAAAAATATTACAAATTTTATTAATTAAATAATTATTGATAAAAATGAATTGATTGATTGTACATTATTAAATATTAAACATTTTATTAATTAGATAATTATGATAATTAATGGTATTAAATTGTATATATTAAATACATAGATATGTATTAATGTATATAAATATGTCTTATATTTTAAAAAATATTTATGCGCCTTACATTAAATAGTCATATATTTATTAAATAACGATTTATAATTAAAAATTAATATTAATTAAAAATATTGATTAATTGAATAATACTCGATATATAATTGAATATCGTTTGATTTTTTAATTTAACATAGATCAAATATATGTTATATTGATTTCATATATATGTAATTAATTCCTTTTTATATAAAATTTACACACATAAAACTTATCCATTTTTTCAATATTTTTAAAGTGTACTTATTCTTAATTTATTCAATTTCACTCATTTTTAACATATATGCATGCACGTAAAATTAGATATTCAATAATAATGTTAAAAAAATATTTGAAAAAATTTTAATATATAAATATATTTATAAATGTACATTTACTATATTTATACAATTATATATTTATAATTATAAATAAATAATTATATGTATTTAAATAATTATTAAATTTATAATAATTTTATTTAAATAATGAATATATTTATTATATTTATATATATTTACTATATATATAATTATATAAATATATATAATGATATAAATATTATTTTTTAAAAAAAATCTATAATTATAAATAAATAATTATAAAAGTATAATAAATATATCTAAAAAGGAATATATTTACTATATTTATATTCATATATATTTATTAAGTATATATAAATATTTACAACTTTTTTATTTATAATTATAATTGTAAATCCTTTATGAGCGCTTAAGTAATAAGCGCTGATAAAAGCATCTTTATCAATGATTTTTTCGCACTAATATAGATGAAGCTTTATCAGCACTAAAAAGAGATCTGATAAAATTAACATTTATCAGTGTTATAATTTTAGCGCTAATAAATATTGATTTTTTAGCTCTTTTTTAGAACTAATAAAGACCTGCCTTTATCTGTTCTTATTTGTAAGCGCTGATAAAAGTGTCCCAGTCTAATTAAAAAACCCTAACCATTTGTCAATCTGTCACAATATCAGAAGCTTTCCGTAGAAGCAACCCCCTGCTGGTACTCCTCCTTAGTGAATTGAACCTCAAATCACACCACTCTACTACCTCTCAAACATCTCGTTCAACATCCAGTGTTCGATTGAAGTTTGTGTTTCTGAAGAGGGTGTTAGATTTTCTTCAACCTAGATAGGTAGGCCTTCCAATTTTCTTTCTGTATTTTTTGTTTCGTTTTTAATTTCTTCTTCAATGATGTTGTTATTTTTTTTCCAATGATTGTATACTAGCGAGGTAGTCCTTTAGATTTTCTAAGTATCTAATTTTGATTCAATTCTTGATCGCTCATAGAGATTTTAAAGTTTTTGGACTTGATGGTGACACATGGAGTCACGTGGAGTTTAGTTGGTTGTTTTATTTTGTTTACATTTCCCAAATTTATTTCCCAATTATATCATACATATTTTTAATTCTCTATTTTATCAACGGTATTCCATACATTTGAAATTTTAGAAATTAAAACTATGTATTTTCTGTGTGAGGGAGTTGAAGGTAGGTTAAGGGATTTCTTTTATATTATATTGATTCATATCTTCTTTTTTCTACTTATCTGGGTTGGTGTGGGAATCCAATTTATGGATTCATCATGTCATCTTTTATTTAAATTTTCTTTCTACTAGTTTTATTTATTTTTTGGGCCAAATAATTCCCACTATGTTTTTTTCATGCCCTAGTACTTGTTTTCATCCTTAGGGAGGTCGAGAATGTCCCTTGGACACTATCATGGGCCAGATCAAGTGTTTGATATATGGTTGTCTTGGGTTTTTTTGATAACTATATATATTGTTAAATGTGTTGTACCTTTTCTCAATAATCCTAATTCCTATGTCTCTACACTTTTAAAAAAATCTATTACATTTGTATCCCAATTTAGATTAATCCACCATTATTTATAAGTCTTTTTAATAATAATATACGAAATATTATACCTTAATTTTATATACTGTTTTCCATCTACATTATAATTTTTCATCATCATCCTACTCTCCCTCTCTCAATAATTTAAAAAAGTATCCTTTTGAGGTTTCCCCTTTCTAGTTATACAACGTTTTTGAGACCTATATACCACTATAATAAATTATAATTTCTTGCTCGAAAATGTAGATTTTCAATAATTTTTCCCCCTTTTTTAGTATTTATTTAACTGATAACAAGTGTATTTTCATGGAATCACTTTGATACATAGCTATATAACATGTAGAAAAATTGTACGTCAATCCTTTTTACTATAAAATAGTTGGCATATAAAAAATATCCCACACTCCATGATATAGATTGACATTCCATCCACAAAATTTGAAAATTGTATTTAATTTTCAATGGGTTTCAATATGGGTTTTCAATATTTCTTTTGAAATCTATAAAACGCTTCCCTCACATACATGGATTTGGAAATAAATATCCCATGAATTCCATAGGTCACCTATAAACTAAGGAAAATTCAAACTCACTAATCATCAACATTTAAAAATTGGTAATTGTTAATGTAAAAAATTATTATCATCATTCATCTCTTTGACCTCTAAATATTATGTCATCCACATTTATAAAAACTTTCAATCTATCCATAAAATTATTTTTTATATAATGATTGTGATTAATTCGTCATTTTTTAAATTAAATTTTCTTTAATAATTCATCTAACCATCAATACCAAGATATTAGTTCTTTTCTTAATTCATACATCACCCTTTTCAATTTAAAAACATTATTCTCATATTAAAGAAAGAGAAAACTATCTGTTTGTTTGATTTAAACTTTCTATTCATGTAATAAAATAGTAAATGCTAATTTTACATCCGGTTCGAGTACCTTGAATTTCCTTGGGATGGTTCGGTGTGATGATATGACATCCCAAGAGTCTTGATGTGGATTAATTCTTTTCTTAAATTAAATTACAAATTTTCTTCAATATACTTAACTTCTTTAAAACAATCAAATGTTGAGTTTACCTTATTAGAATTTTCTATAACTTTTTCTTTTGATAATGAATATATTATGTGTATTTATTTATATATTTTATAAAATTAATATTTTATGAACCTAATAGGATGGATATGAACTGAAATTGGATGCATGCTAATCATTTGGAAAACAAACATGAAGATATAGTTAAATATTTGATCATGTTTGTAAGATAGCATGCAAAAGGCCCTTTTAAAATCCAATATATGTGTTTAAATTGTTGTTATTCAAGAAAAATTAATACGGAAGAGTTGGAATAACATTTGATTTTTCAAGGAGTAGATCAATGCTATAAATATTGGACTAAACACAGAGAAAAAATTAATGTGGACATCAATTGGGATGATACTACAGTTTATGAATCATTTGATATGAATACCTTTATAAAATATGATGGAGGTCGCATTGTAGAATAGAAAATGGAAATTGAAGATAACCTTCATGATTTTCCAAAGCTTTTTTAGAAGTTAAATAATTGTTCTAAGAAACCATTTTATATCGATTGTACTAAATACACAACATTTTTATCTATATTGAAGTTATGTAATTTAAAATCTGGGAGTGGATGGAGTGACACCAGCCTTACAGAACTACTTGGTCTTCTGAGATATATACTAATAGAAGAAAATGAACTACCATGACAAGAATATGATGCTAAATGGATGTTACATTCAATAGGAATGATCTCTAAAAAATACATTTGTGTCCAAATGATTGCATATTATTTCTCAAGGACTGTGAATCACTCATAAAATTCCCTAAGTGCAGTGCAGATCGATACAAGAAAAATGAATCAAGTCCTTCGAAATTGGTATGGTAATTTCCTATCATTATATGGTTTAGAAGACTATATAGATGTCAAGAAACAATGAGATAATTAATATGGAATGAATATGAAAGAATTAAAGATGGGAACCTATATCATCCAGCAGATTATCCTCAGTGAAATAAAATTGATTATAAGTTTCCTGAATTTAGAGGTGAGTCAAGAAACTTTCATATTGTGTTATCTACAGATGTAATAGATGCTTTTTTTGTACAGAGTAGTACTCATAGTACATGGCCCATCATGTTTTAAAATTTTAACTTTCTACCATGGTTATGTATGAAGCAAAAATACATTATGTTGTATCTACTTATATCTGGAACAAAGAAACTTAGTAATGATATTGAGGTATATTTAGTTTCATTGATCGAAGATCTAAAATTGATATGGGATATAGGTATTACAATGTATGATGCTCATAGAAGTGAATAATTCACATTGAGGGACATGTTGTATGGAACAATAAATAACTTCCCTGCTTATGGAAATTTATCAGGCTATAGTATTAAAGGAATGTTGGGGTGTCCCAATTATAAAAAATGCACATACTTAGTTCGGTTGAAACATTCCTCAATGTCTATGTTTTTAGGACATCAGAAATTTTTACCTCAATGAAATAAATACTGATCCTGGATGACAACATTCTATGGGAATATAAAATAAGGTACAACACCATCGCCAGTAATGGGCGATCAACTTTACAAAAAAGTAAAAAAGATTGAAACTATTTTTGGTAAACCATTTTTGAAAAACCTTACAAAATTAGGTTGGAAGAAGCGATCAATTTTATTTGAATTAACATATTGTAATTTTTTGTATGTCATACATTTTATTGATATCATGCATGTATAAGAAAAATGTATTTGATAGTGTTATTGGAACATTACTAAATGTTACTAAAAAACAAAGATGGAATCAAGGCTAGTTTGCACTTGATTGAAATGGGGATAAGGGAAGATTTGGCATCAGTGAAGGGTAAAAAGTGTACTTTTCTTCCTCCAATACCTTACACTCTATCCAGATAGGAAAATTTTCAATTTTACCTTTTCTTTACTAGTATAAAAGTTCCATAGGGGTATTCATCAAATATCAAGAATGTCGTGTCAATGAATAATTTTAAGTTTCAAGGACTAAAATCACATGAATATTGTGTTTTGATGAAAGATTTAATACCTTTTTCTTTCCATTGCATTCTTCCACAAAATGTATGACATAAATTAACCAAGATCTACTTTTTCAAAGCCATATGTAGTAAAGTTATTGACCCGGTGGATTTTCCCATCATGAATAAAGAGATTTCAGTCATATTATGTGAATTAGATATGTTCTTCCCACTATAATTATTTGAAATAATGGTCCACCTGATGGTTCACTTGGTCAGATAGGTTCAACTCTGTGGTCCTTTACATTACCGATGGATGTACCCCATTGAACAGTATATGAAGATTTTGAAAGGGTATGTCAAGAATCGAAGTGAGACAGAAGTTTGTATTGTAGAAAAATATATTTTCGAAGAAGATATTGAGTTCTGTACAGATTACTTATTAGATGTTGAAAGCATTGGTCTCCCAAAGTCTCAACACAGTGAATGCCTTATGGGTGAAGGTATTTCAAGAATAGATGGTGTTACAATTACCTTAACAGAGCGGGAGCAAGAACATATTTACATATTATATAATAGTAAATATATCGATCCATGCATGAAGCCCACAAATAAATTCATAGAGATTTGAATCCATCAAGGTCTAAAGGATGGATATCAAATACACATAATCAATAGTTTATAGGATTATTCATAGATCAAATTTATAAGGAGTTAAATGAAAATATGAATTCAATTGTCGAATAATATCAATGTCTAGCTAGAGGACAGAATGAAAATTTTATATCTTACATTGGTTTTGTAATAAATGGTTATAAATTCTATAAAAAATGACACGATGACTTCAGTACAATGAAAATAGTGGTGTTACACTTGTGGCTTAAGCGATGAACATATCTTTTTTCAAGGATAGAAATAAAATTTATGAAAATATGTCATATTTTGGCATTATAGAATAGATATATGAGTTGGATTATTCAACATTTCAAGTTCCTATTTTCCATAGAAAATGGGTTGACAATTTCAATGGAGTTAAAGTTGATTAAATGGGGTTTATGAAGGTTAATTTTAGTGTGTAAGGGGAAAAAGATTATCCGTTTATAATGGCATCACAAGCAGTGTACGTATTTTATTTATTTGATCCAACAAACAAGAACTGGTCAATTTTCCTACTGGAAACTAAAATAAATGTTGAGTCATATGAAAATTTAATCGAGGATGACACTTTCATTGGGACATCACAATTAGTTCATATCAGTCCTGATGTAGACAATGTATTTTATGTTAAAGGTTACCACAAAGATAAGATTTGGATTCTCGATAGAGAAACCAAATCCTTGAAACCTTTAAAAAATAAAGAGGGTTCAATGAGAAGGTAAAAGTGTTTTTTAATATATTATGTTTTTACTCATAATATTATATGTTCTCTACTACATAAACATAATATAAATTAAATGTTTGACTACTCATGCAGGCAATGTATTCTGTACATGAGGGAAGAACAAACAATAATAAAGGAAACCCTTTGGAAATATGTAAATTTAATTTTGTGATATACTTTCTGTATTTTACCAAAAAAATATATAATGAAACGTTGATTTTATTTTCATTATTCCTTATAGATTTCATTTATTTTAGATGATTTCTATCCATGTTTCATGCCTTTGTAGGAATAGTAATGATGTTGTCTCTAGTCAATCATAGAGTTAATCTTGAGGTTTTCATAGTAAAATCATTTTACATATAATTAATGAATTGTTTAGTATTTATATTTAATTTTTTTCTTTTTAGTATTAATCAAATAATAATTTTTTTCTTATACATGTGAATTCTTTTGTTCGATTTGGGGTGTTATGTCCAACTGTCATGCTTCTTCTCCCTTAAAACCTTTTCACCCCTATAGTGGTAAAATTATTACTTTATTTAAAGTTACATCCACTACCTTTACAGGAAGTGAAACGATTCTTATTCTTCTCAATTACAAAGTTTATCTTGATGTTTGAATAGTAAAATCATTTTTAATAGAATTAATGTATTGTTTCATATTTATATTTAATTTATTTCTTTTTAATATTACTCACATAATAATTGTTTTCTTATATAGGTGAATTATTTTTTTTGAGTTGGGGTGATCTGTCCAACTTCCATTCTTCTTATCCATTAAAACCTTTTCACCCCTACAGTAGTTCATTTATCACTTTCTTTAAAGCTACCTCCACTATTTTGCAGGAAGAGTAATAATGCTACCTGTGCTCAATTACAGAGGTAATATTGATGTTCTCAAAGTAAAATCATTTTCCATAGATTTAATGTATTTGTTTCATATTTATGTTTAATTTATTTCTTTTTAGTTTTATTAGCATAATAATTGATTTTTTATATAGGTGGATTCTTTTGTTCTAGTTGGGGTTCTCTATCCAACTTTCATGATTTTTCTCCCTCAAAACCTTTTTACCCCTGTAGTGTTTCATTTACCAATTTTTTTCAAGTTCTCTCCACTTCATTTATAATAAGAGAAATGATTCTACCTCTACTCAATTATAGAGGTAATTTTGATGTTTTCAAAGTAAAATAATTTTCTATGGAATTAATTTATTTTTTCATATTTATATTTAATTTATTTATTTTTAGTATTAGTCACATAATAAATTTTTTCTTATACAGGTGTATTCTTTTGTTTGAGTTGGGGTGCTTTCTCTATATTTCATCCCTTTCTGCAATAAAATTTCCACATACTTCTTCTCCCTCAAAACCTTTCACCCCTATAGTGTTGAAATTTTTCACTTTCCTTCAAGTTCACTCCACTGCTCAATCACATAGGTAATCTTGATATTTGAATATTAAAATAATTGTCTATAGAATTAATGTATTATTTCATATTTATGTTTAATTTATTTCTATTTTAGTATTACTCATAAAAAAAATTTCTTATACATGTGGATTTTTCTTTTCGAGTCGATGTGGTTTGTTTGAAGCTACTCATGCAATGTTAGAAGTTCGACAAAGAAAGTCAATATAAATCATGGTAACATTGATAGTATTTTTTTGAGATTTTGGGATGTGTAGAAATAATTTTTACATCAATCTGACACATGATTAGACTAGTAGGAATCAAAGTAATTCTTTCTATTTTAAATTGAAATTAATTTTAGTAAAAAAGAAAACTGAATCAATGTGTTTGTTATGAGTTTAAAATCAAAATTTTACTTTCAAAAGTTTCACTCACTAAAAACTAATCAAACACGCTTATATTTTCTTGTTAATTTAGGGAATTGATTCATAAATCATTTGTGACATGTAAGAATCAGTCTCACAACAAACTGATAAATGATGTGATCTGTATGATTCAAAGTGCATGTTTCAATTTTAAAATGAAATTTTAGTAAAAAATACAAGTGAGGTACTCAAAACCAAGAAAACACATTCATATTTTTTTGATACTTTATGACAATAATAAATAAGTGATTTGGAATGTGTAGGAATCATCCTCACCTCAATATGATGCACGGTGTGATCGGTATGACTCTAAGTGCATCTTTATTTAAAATTGATATCAATTTTAGTAAAACAACAAACTGAACTACTCAAAACCAAACAAAAACATTCATATTGTTTTGATACTTTATGAAAACAATCCATAAGTGATTTGAGACATGTATGAATTAGATGAACCTCAATCTGATGTACATTGTGACCGATATGACTTCAAGTGTGTGTTTTTATTTAAAATTGACATCAATTTTAGTAAAAATACCAACTAACCTACTCAAAACTAATAAAAATCATTCAAATTATTAAAATAATTTAGTAAAATGATACATAAGTCATCTTTGATGTTTAGGAATCATCCATGCCTCAATCTGATGCAAGGTATGACCGTTGTGACTCCAAGTATATCTTTTTATTTAAAATTGGCATCAATTTTAGTAAAATTAGCACTTTCTATTAATTTATTTCTTTATATTATTATTAACATAAGATTTTTTTTCTTATATAGATGCATTATTTTTCTTGATAAGGGGTGGTGTTTTTAGAATTAGCATGATTTGGGTCAGGATTAAAAGATAAAGGAATATAGATATTTTTTAAGGTATGTAATAATTTGTATTTATGTAATTGTATGAACCAATGTTTGAAATGTCTATAATATAGTTTTTTTCTTGTGTTTTAATTGTAAATTTTATTTCATTTAAATCTTGTATTGGGAATTATTTTTTTTGATATCTGGTGTGTTTTTGGTGTCGTGGGGTGTTATTACAACACACTGCAGTATGGCACATTAACGGTGCTTTTAAAAGCACTGATAAGGGTCTATTTTATCATCACTGATAAAGGTCCAATTTATTAGTGATTTTTTATCATTGAGAAAGGACCCCTTTATGAGTGCTGATAAAAGACCAAGTATTTTAACCTCACTCATGTATTCAGTGCTTTTCTAGCACTGATAAAGGCCATTTCTAGTGCTTTAAAGGCCAATTTTTTAGTAGTGAGGATATACATGACCCTTTGATTGAGGTGAAAGTCCATCACCAAAATTCATGGCCATGGTGATTATATAAAATTTTATTTTGGTAATTCAAATAAATATAGATCATAATTTAAATATAATGTCACATTTATAAATTCTTATTAATGATATATTAGTCAAAAAAGATATTATATTAAAAAATTAAATTTATATGAAGTTTTTTATCATCACTAAAACCTTTTACTTTCTCAATGGGAGATATGTTGTATTGTTAGATACCAATCTTGGTCTATGGGTTAAAATATTAGGTTTCATTAGGATGTCTAACATCCAAAACACAATGAAAGAAAAAATCCAAAACACCTTGAATCATAAAATCTATCTTTAAATTTTTAATGAAAAAAAAATAAATAACAAGAATGATGTACCTTACAACAGTCGATCAAGACTACGAAAAAAATTCACAAGAATTCTACTAATAATTCTGAGAAAAATTCAAAAGACTATTGGATGCATTCAAGTGAAAACCATTTTTTATAGGGTACTAGAGTTTACAAAAGAGTGATTCTGGAAGTATAGTTTATTAATCCTAGGTGGAGATGGTGGCGTGGTAGTGACAAATTCCAGAAGTCTAGAAGTAGGCAGACTAGAATTAGACAATCGAAAGCATCCTAGATGAAGTATGTAAAGATATAAAGTCTGAAGATGAAAAGGAATTATGTAATGGTTAAATCCATTGATATCTAAGAGTTTATTATAAATTTATATAAGGGTTCTCGGTATTCACAAGGGATATATAAGGGTTATTTATAAGTTTACATAAGAGTAAGCTCACGGAGTTTCTAGAAGCACAAACTTTTCACTAAAAGGATAAGTTCAGATAGTGGATTCTATTGACCATCTGAATTAATTCCTGTAAATATCATATCTAAGTGGGAATACTCTCCACAAATTTTAGAAGGTGGTATAACCTATTACACCAGCTAGTATTTACTTTAACTAGTAGTGTGAGGTTATTTGTTTAATAGAATTTAGTTGATTACAATCATTTTCTACTTCAAAAATAAATTTATTGTATTATTCCCCTCATGGGTTAGGACTAATTTCGAACCATTTTCAAAAAATTATTTTTCTTTTCCTTTTTTTCCTTTAATTTTTTTGGGAGTTCATGTCTAGATTGTTCATGTGTGTCAGGGTGTGGTGCCTTAGGTATAATTTATCTTCTAAGTTATGGGTATATAATTTATGTGGGTTCATTATGATTCAGTGTATCTAGTTCTTTATTTCTACCTTTGTAAGTTTCATAGGATTACTTCAATTGGGGAGGTTCAAGACCCAATAAGTGGTATTAAAGCTTCAATTATATAGTTTTGGATAACCATACCCTAGATAAGTTATTTCATAGATTTATTTATAAGAATAATTCT
Organism: Viscum album; assembly: GCA_963277665.1. Classification (NCBI taxonomy): domain Eukaryota; kingdom Viridiplantae; phylum Streptophyta; class Magnoliopsida; order Santalales; family Viscaceae; genus Viscum; species Viscum album. Next base: position 399,579,317 of record OY728158.1, read on the forward strand.
TCCCTCAAACTTATAATATAATTATGGTAATTAATTTATGATCCCTTTTATTTGTTTCAAATTTAGTGATATTTCATTTATTTTTGATGTAATGATGTTGGTTGTGGGTAAGGTATGGGTGGAGAAGTTTGACGAGGAGGATTTTAGATTCTGGAATATATAGATAGATGATTGTCTACTAAAAAAGGATATTGATATTCCATTTACTAGCACCAAATTGGTATCGATAAATAAGGGATAATGAGAAATTTTCAATAAGAAATCATTAGGGTTTTTCTGGATTTCACTAGCTCAAAACATGACTTATAACATCTATGAGGTGAAGACAACTTCCTAAAATAATATGACTCTTTCTAATATATATGAGAAGCCAAGAATAATTAGAAGAGTGTTTTTATTTTGGATGCTATTAAGAATGAGAATTTTAAAAGGAAATATAGTGTATGCCCATGTTAACTAATTCAACATGATAAAGAGTTAATTGGAATTGATAAAGGTTATGTTTGGGGATTCAAAGTGGGAACTGTTATTACGATTATCACTCCCAAAATCATGGGATGTGATAGTTAAAGTGGTGAGTAATTCAAGTGATAATATGGACTTAGTGTTCATGAACATCATATATCTAATTTTTAATGAGGATATTTAGAATAATCTGATCTAAGAATCTACTAAAAATTCCTATAGTGAAGAATGTAGGGGGTATTTTTTTATTAAATATTCATGAGATAAGAACAAGAATCTGTAGTGAAAGTTATAGTAGATATTATGAATGTAGTCCCATGTGTTGTAATTATGTGAAGAAAGTTTGATTGAAGAAATATTACAATGCATATAGAGTAAATTATAGAATATATGATTCCATGAGTGAATTTGAAAATACCATTTTAGAAGATATGAGAGGTCTGTTGTTAAGTGTTTCTAGTTCACTTGAGTCTTGTTTCATAGACTCTGGAGATTCTTTTCACTCTATATTTGGGAGAAAAAGTATGATAAATTATACTTCCAAAAGGTTTGTAAAGGTAAATATTTTGGATAATGAATCACTTGATATTTTTAACAAGGGTGATGTTTTTTTCATTCAAAAAATGAAAGCTTGTTGGAATTACAAGGAGTATGGAACATACCATGGTTAAAGAAGAACCTGATTTTAGAAGGATAGTTAAAAGATTTTTTTTTTGTATAACCAGTGTTGATGGATCATGGAAAGTCACATGTGGTTTTATAGTGGTGTAAAAATGATTAAAAAAATAGAAAATTGAACCTAATGGGAGTTTCATAAGGTGAAATGTATGTTAGAAAAATAGTTTTTGAATAGTTATGGGATGAAATGTTTGGTCACTTAAGTGATAAAGAGATAAAAATACTTACTGGTGAATTAATTTTGAAGATCAAAATCATGGATTATAGAAAATTTTAAAAATTCATCCTTGGGAAATAGTGAAAGGTTTCATTCTAAATGAATGGTAAAATAACCATGGATCAGAAGTTAGCATGGGTTCATACAGACGTATGGGGTTCATCTCGTGTCTATTCTCATGGAGGTTCGTTGTATTGTTTTACCTTAATTGATGATGTGACAGGGAATTTTTGGGTGTTATTTCCCTAAGAACAAGTTTTAATTATTCTAAACCACTATTTTAGGGAGATCCATAGAGGAAAAAAGGCCAAAAGTAAACTAAAATGTTTAAGGTATACTAATGTTGGGGAATATTAAGGAAGGTAATTCCAAAAGTTCTATTGGAATAAATTTATATAGTTTGAGATGATTATACCAATTAATCTATATTAAAATTAATACACATAGATAATAAATAAAAAATTTATAAATATGGAAAGAATCACGAGGATTTATGACAGTTTTCCCAAGGAGTATTTGGTTGGAACTATAAATTGTGTGGGCTACTTGGTGAATATTAGTCTATCATCTCTATTAGGGATATAAATTATAAAATAATGTTGATTGAGAAGAAATAATAAAATTTCTCATATGAAATTTTTTTATTTTTCTCACTAACATCCACATTGATACCAAGTAAAGGGATAAGTTAGAGGAAAATTCCGTAGTGTGTTACTTTGTAGGGTATGGCGATGAAGAAATTGGATTTTATCTTTAGAATAACAACTCTCAGAAGGTTATCAGAAGATGAAATTTTATCCCCAATGAAAAGATCTTATGGAAGGATCAGAACCAAACATAAGTTGTTGATGAGATCAAAGTATCATAGTAGTTTGAGGTTTAACTAAATGTAAATTTGGAAGTTCTTGAAGTTTATAAAAGTTAAAGGACATCAATTTTCAGAGAACCAAACTATTGGGAAGAATTTTCATATGAAGATAAAGTTTTTATGGTGTTTCTAAGGATAGAAGTACTAGAAACCTTAGGGTTTATGGAATCTCAGACAAGATCTCTGGAAGGTGATTTTCTGAAAGTAGTGGTTTTATAAAGAGTTGATTTGTAGGGTCAGTTATAAAGGTCCACCAAGATTTAGTGCCAAGTGAATAGATATAGAAGTGGGTTACATTATTTTTTTCTCATAGATGATAGAGGACCTAAAATTCTAGAAGAGGCTAAAAGTCTGAATAACTCAAGTTAGTGGTATTTTTCCATGAGGGGTGAGATGAATTCCATATATTTTTTAGGAAATGGGAGATAATATAATGACCTACTTGGAAGAGTGTACTTCAAAATAAATGGGTTTATCTATTAAAATATAAAGAAAATATTAAAATGAGGTATAATATGAGGTTTATCATGTATTATTTTTTAAAAAAGTGTATATTTTTTCAAGATCGTTTCTCTGGTTGTTAAAAATATAACTATTTAGATGATACTTAGTATGGTTTCTATGGAATGGTTAAATATAGATATATTATATGTGACAACTTAATTTCTTCATATAGACTTAGATGAAAACATATACATAGATAGGTCAAAATATTTCATGGATAAATGGAACCAGGATCTTGTGTGAAAAATAAATTAGAGCCTTTACGGTTTGAAGTAATCACCAAGGTAGTGGAATAAATATTTTAATTCTATTATGATGTAAAGGACGTTCATTCAGATTAATGTAGATATATGTTCTATTATAAGGTGTTTTATGATGGGAGTTTCATCATATTACTTCTCTATATTGATGACGTACGTATTTCTAGTATGGTGAAGGAAATGATTGATAAGATAAAAGATGAATTGTCTGGAAGTTTTTAGATTTATGATCTTAGTATGATAAAATGGATTTTGGGTATAAAAATTATAAAGGAATTAAAGATTATAACTTAGTTCCTAACTCAATATAACTAATTTTAGAAGGTTTTATATTGTTTTAGAATAATATAGGTGAAACTAGCTACCACTCCCCTTGCTAGAAATTTTAAGCTAAGGAAGGAGAAGACACCTAGAATGGAATTAGAGGTTGAGTACATGGAAAAATTTCCTTTTTCATTGGTATTTGGAAGCTTTATGTATGTAATAGTTTGTAAATAAATAACATTGTGCATTTATTAGGAGTATTTAGTTTGTTCATGGATAATCCTATAAGAGAAAATAGGGAAGCAGTAAATTAGACCCTATGGTATCTCAAGGGATTTGAAAAAAAAATTCTCTATAATTTGAAATAGATAAACCACGATAGAGGTTTATAGATTTAGACTTTGGGGTAGATACATACACTCATAGTAACACTATGAGATATTCGTTCACTTATATAGGCATGACTATGAGTTGGATGTCAAAGCTTCAACTGGGAGTTTCACTTTCAATAACAGAAGTAGAGTATATAGTATTAAAGTACATTGGAAAGGATTTGATTTAGATGACAGAGCTGATGGAAGATCTTAGAATAATGTAGGAGGTTGGAGTGTTGCTTTTTGATTCAAAAAGTATGATCAACTTATATAGTAATTGGATGTTTCATTCCATGTGAAAGAATAATCATTTGATGTATCGCTTCATTCAAAAGTTATTGAAGGGAAAAGTATCGGATCTGTAGAAGGTGGATAGAGTTATGAATCCTATAGATATACTGACCAAGGTTGTATTATGGATATTTTTAAGGTATTGTTGCACCTCAATTAGGTTGGGATAAATGAAAGCGTGGTGGGGTAGCCATGTAGCAACAAAGGAATATTAAGAGAAAAAGATTTTACACAGATCCTAATGGAGGCCTTAGTGGTGAATCTTGAAAATTATTCTCAAGTAGATGATTTTTAGGTTCATCCATATTAAAAATATTTTATAGATAAGTGATTAGAAATTATGGAAATAATTATTCCAGAATTTTAATATTATAAACCTGAATAGATATGGTAGACTAGAAGTGAAAAATTATGGAAATCTAAAAGTTAGCTGAATGAAAGATGAAAACATGAAGCATCCTTAATGAAGTCGGGAAGGAGGAATTTTCGATATGAAAATTACTTTCATAAGGGTTAAAATTGTTTAAATTTAAGGCAATGAATTTAAAAAAAGGGGGGTTCTTTACATGCACAAGGGATATGAAAGGGCTCTATGTAAGGTTATATAAGAGTAAACTCGTTGAGATTCCAGAAACATAAATTGTTCAGCAAAAGTATAAGTTAAGGTGGTGGATTATTTTGACCAAGTGAATGGATTCCAATAAATATTGGATCCAAGTGGTAATACTCTCCATGGAGATCAGAAGGTAGTGGATCCAATTTCACCAAATATACTCTACTTAAATAGATGGGTGAGGATATTTTTTCTATTGGATTTTTATGATTGTAATTATCTTCTTCTTCCTTAATAAAAGTATTATAGCATTCCTATTATAAAGTATGACTAAGTTCAAACCATGTAAAAAATTTGTTGTTCATTACCATTTTTTCATTTCATTTTTCTATTAAAATTTCATATATGTATTGTCGGTGGACATTGTGATGCAATGACTTAAGATTATAAGTTTTAAATACATCATGTATGTAGGTTTATTATAGTTCTTTATTTATACCTATATAAGTTCTAGAGGATAAATTTTAGTCAAGAGTTTCTCGACCCAATGATGAATCCTTCATTTATAGGTATCCACGGATCATGGGAATTTCTTAATGCTCGGGTAAGATCTCTCTCAACATCAACGTATTTTAAAACCTTAGTTAAAGGTTGGAGAGAACAATATAAATGAGTGAATAAACTTGAGGAGTTTTAATGATCACAACCACAATGAAATAGGATTGAATCAATTTATATAGTCCATAAAGAACCAAATGTCCAACCATATATTAATGGTATGTTTCACCAAAAAATCTAACATTTCAACTCCCTTGAAATGTTTAGTTTAATCCCCATAATGAATGTTTGATGTTTAAACCTTCAAGTCATTCATTTATACTCCTCACAATCATTATCCTATGATGAAAACCCAAATACGATAGTAATTTGAGATGATTTGGGTTGATTATCATACAAAAATGAAAAATGTGATAACCCCATGCAAGAGCCACCATGACATAGTGTCTCACACTATTTTATGGTGCACATAAGGATAAACCACAAATTGGTCTAAACTAACATGTTTTGGGGGTTCTGTTCGTGTATAAATCCATCAATTTCCCACTTCTACTAAAGCCTCATAAACATAGTTCACTTTCACCTTATGTTACATCACATGACACAATATGTGAAATCATATCCAAAAATCCTTTTAGATATTTCCAGAACTCTTTTTTTGAATTCAATCATTTATTTTCATCACATACTACATCATATGTCACTATTTATAAAAATTCATTTTGAACTTCTTATAGAAATATTTTAAAACACTTTTGGGGTGGCTATAAAAGTTTTATGAACTTGATCCTCATTCACATTATCACAAAGTTTGACCTCATGATACTTTTTAGCATTTAAAATAAATATGCATTCCCAAATCCATAATTATAAGTAAATATTATCCTCTAGAAAAGTTTCAATGAAATTCAATCAACAAATGGATATAGTGTGATCTTTATCAAACATGTGTATCTCTATAATTGGGTTCTCCATATATATCATATGAAAGTATGAATTTTCATATGATCTATTTTTCTAAGATTTCAAGTAACCATAGAAAATGAAGTTTGTCAATACCATATAATTACTCATAAATTTTTGATTCTCTAAGTAAATATTGATCGGGTCAATTAATACATCACATGTTATTCATCTTAAGAAGACGATCACATCATATGACCCTCACCTAAATAGATAATCACATCATATATACTATCTAGGTATATAAAAACTCTTATCAATATATATCAATTGAGGGCCCAAATGTCACACTTTTCATATGGGAGGATAAATCCCATCTTAGTTAAACATCATCCAATGACATGATCACCAATATACCCAACCACCCCCTAATTTTCTAATCCTCAAGGATTGTGTAAGAAACATATAAAACTATGAATTTTCTCATTCTACTTATCTCTCTAACCTAAATTATGGGAAACTCCAAATATGAAATGTACCCACCTAGTATAAAAAATAAATAGTGTATGGAACTCAATGTGGTATATACTTAGAAGTTCATCTAGCACAAAAAACCCATTTTGTGACTCCTAATCATATTCTCTGTATCTATAAGAAATCCTACTCATGCCAACATTAACTTTTTTTCACAACCTATAATAGTTCATCATTAACATGGATTAAATATAACTCATCTTTAGATAGGTTAATTATCATTTACAATTCATGTAAGATATGAATTCAACATGAAAGAATGATAATATGGAGTATGCCTATTGTATATCATGATACATTTTGTATTTTTAAACACTTTTATGAATATTTTATAAAACCATACATAGAAACCTATCTAACCAAATCACATATGATACAGTACCATATCATCCTTATGTTTAATAAATTTTTTAGGTTTTATTAAACTCATTAAATCCTTATGTAATTCCCACCGCATATTTTTTCTACCATCTGATAAAACCCTCCCACTAAGCTCCTTAAGTTGGTAACATCTATAAATAAATCTAGTTTCAATAATGGTGATACTTATTAATCGTATTCCTCATTCTAAACTCTTTGAAAAAAGGATTCAAACTCTTTTAGTTTACAACAAAAAATGTTAAAATATTAATAGCTTCCTCTAGTCTACTTAGAATGCTTTCTAATTTCATCATAATCATTCTTGGAAACTTTCCATCAAATTTTTTTCTTAAGATAATTTTTGGTAATGAATGAAAATATTTACATTATTTACTTACCAACACATCCTAAAATTCATTTAGGATATAAAGTGACATTCACCTTGTTATAATATATAAATGAAACTTTTTACATTTCTCTTTATCAGTATACCCTAAACCTTTTAAGATATTAAGTGAAATTAACTTTCAAATTTTGACTGGTAAGATCTTTTATTTTCTATAATTTGAACTTCTATAAGTCCAAAATATACCCCCACTGTCCTATTATAAACTATATAATCTTCATAATATCATGATAGGATACACAAATTCCTTTGTGTTGGTAAATAAAAATTATTTTATTTAGTGATAATATTTAAAAAATAAACTATTGTGTCCATATTATATATGGTATTCTATGTGTTTTGAGCATTATTATAAAAAAGGACTTTATTCTTTAAAATATTATATTGATGGGTGGTGAGATCATATACCTCATATTTTAACAAACATCTAGATAAACTCTTTTTTCTTAGATAAAACTTCTTTTATACTTATATTATTTTCAAGAATGTTATAGAGTTTGATGAATAGTAAACCATGTGTATTAAAACTGTATTTTCATATTATTCAAAAAAAAATCTTTGTTAACAAACAACTTCCCTTATCATATAAGAGAAATGACATAACTCTATACATCCTTTATTTAGATCCATATGAGTTTAATAAATGCATTTTCATTAAAACCCATGATTAAACAACTCTTTGCTTCATCATTTTCATGCAAACTACAAAATCCATTGATTTTTCCTTGATTTTGAACAATTATATATTTAAAACAATTATAAAACATACATTCAGTATTTAATACCCTTTAAAATAAAAAAAATGATTTCAATAACACTAATACTTGATATAGAATTTACATGGAGTTTATCAAAGCTATTCAAGTTTCCCAAACAATTCAATCCTATGAAAACATTGTCCTTCATTATTAATATCTCCTTTAGGTTTCAATGGTTATATATGGCTATTTGAAAAATATAAACTTCTTATTTTATCTTAAAAAAATATCCTTTAGTAATATATTCATAGTAACAGATCCTATACATTTCATGGCATGTACACCTATCCTCAACACTTCGAGGAAAATAGGGTAAATGTTCACTTAAACTCATTTTCATCATCAGATTATTTCCATTGATGGTTATAGAGTTATTTACATGACCAGAAAAAAGACTTAAAAGATATCAACAGTTTCACATAGTCATTGTAATACACAATCATATTGATTATATGAGAGAATACTAAAGTTAATTTGACAATCTTTCATCTAATTTCTTTGAAACATTGATTAAATCATTTTATACTTCTCATAAGAATCTTGATTCACTTGTTTAACTACTTCAATATTATGTTACATAGGAAGTGGTTACTCTAACACTTAGAATTCTCATTCTTTCTTAAGAATGATTCTTATGTTTTCATTATAGTATAGAAATTTATTAAATTAGGATTATCATTTTATATAATTTAACTCAAAATTAACATTGATGATGATGATGTTATTTATCAATAAAAAAATATTTTATCAGATGAGTATCATGTTTTACGATCATTTATTAATGAATTTTATTAAATGTACACCAACTAAAATGATGAAACATTTTAGAATCCATCGTATTCGTTAATGGTCCAAGATCCACATTTCATCATGCCTTACATCAGTTAAGCAAGTAAATAATCAAGGACTATATCTAGTATAAAATCATGTTAATAAAATGATATATGACTCTTGTATAGTATATAGGAATACCCTTTTCCCAATACATCATATAGATTATCTCAACTCAATTCCTTTAGTATCCCATCAATTAGGGTTTACCAAATAATTGTAACCCAAAGAATATCCCAAGAATGATTCACCTAATGGTTAAGGCCACCTCATTAATTGCATGCCTTACACAATATAATATAGGGCCACCTGATGTTTACGGTCAACCATGCTGAATGATCAAGTTATTTATAAGTTTCACTTTGGAAAGAATATAACACTTAGAATTTTTAAAGGGGAATTCATATCACCATCTTATCTCATGTATTACATTTACATGTATTCATGATTTTAATGATTTAGTTTGGAATTTGATTCCTTTCTATAAATCAATATGTTCAAGCCATATTGATATAAAACTATTTCAAAAACTCATAACTTTAGTTACTAGTCCAAATTAAAAGACAACTATATTTATACACATCTAAATGCATACCATGAATAAGATATATGAAACCCTTTAATGTAAATAATTGGAATCATATGAAACTAAAAATCCCCACAATATTAAACTTGGATCAACATATAGCCAAAACCTACTTTTCTAGACAAGTAATAAGCCTCCAGGAAAGCAGTCTGACCCAAAGTACCTCTACAAAATGATACTTTACTCAAGATATACCACAATTACAATATAATTATAATACCTAATATGTGTAAATCATAATTAACTTCCTAATTAAATCTTATAACCTAGTAAAATCCAAATTCAAGGAAAAATAAAACTAAATAATTATCAAACCTAACATATAACTCCTTATATGCATATATGACAATTTATAAGTAGTTTAACACTTAAAAATAAATCATACATCACAATTAATAATATGACACTTTATATCTATAAATAAAGAAAGGAATAAATAAATAAATAAATAAATAATATATTTAAACATGAGATAAATATTCATAAATATTTCATAAATAAATTAATAACACTTTATAATTTAGGCAAGATAGACCAGAATAGTTCACTTTTACCTAATATAAATATTTCATATTATAATTTACATTGTTTTAATATGAAAACCTTTATATCCAAATTATGATATTTTGATGAAAACTTTTATTATCTAATAATTAACATTTTATATCTATGAAAACAATTTACATAAATTAAATATCACATATTATATTTTATTTAAACAATTAATCATATCAACATCCAAAACTCCTTTTGGAATGGTTCAAATAAATTTTCAAATAAAGACTTAATATAAATATTTTATATTTTCATTTATGAGGTATTTATAAATGAATATAAAAACTTTTATATTTTACCTTATTTTATAATTTATACACTTTATAAAGTATACATCCATTTAAATTCACATTAAAACATGATCACATATAGAAAAACATTTTTGGTTCGGTTAAAATCCCCCTTTGATCCCACACTGATAATGGTTTTTGAGAATTTTAACCAAAAATATAATTTTATTTAAAATTATACTCAAATTAGTTTGTAACATGGAATAGTGAAAACCATTTTGGTCTAATGGAAACACTATAAACTATAAAAATTATGGAATATAATTTTGGGAAAGGTCTTCATTTCTATATGGTCATTTTGGACAAGCCATATAGGGTGGATAAACTGAGAAACAAAATGAATTTTCTAGTTTCACCATATCATGGTATTCATAATTTTAAAGGCCACTAGGACATAGAAAGTCCCAAAACCTAACATAAATAAACATTGTATGAAACTCTATTTCTATAATTTTTCATTGATTCTTGAAATTCCCATTTTATATTGACTATGTCATGGTCTATTCATAATAATAACTAAAATAACCATTTCATGGATCACTATGTTGTGGTGAGGAATTTTCAAGAATAGCAATTGGTATTTCACCTTAGGCTATGACATGGTACCTAGAGAATAATATTTCCCAATTTATCCATTCATTCAAAGATAAAACCAATCATTGATACATATTCTCTGATAACACTATTAGGTTTTAGAGGAATATACAATATATAAAATGGGGTGGGAGAACAACTCCAAAAAATCATTAATCCAAAAATATATCTATATGTTTATATTGACCAAAAATAAGGAACAATAATGGAATACCTTACAAAAATTTATCCTTCCTTTTGAATATTTTTATAATAATTTCATTAAAATCATTGAGAATCAGTTGAAAGACTCCTTCCTATGGAGGTATCCACAGATCGTGGGAATCAATAAATGCTTAGGTAGAACCTATCTCAACACCATGGTCTAATATAACCTTATTTAAAGGTGTGAGATAATGATAGAAAGGATAGAATTCATTTTAGTAATTATAATGATTGAAACTTCCATGCAAGAGGATTGAACTGATTTATATAAGCATCCAAGAACTAAATGTGGCCTTATATTTATTGTATGTTTCACTAAACATTACAATGTTTTAACTCTCTTAAAACATCTAGTTTAATCCCTATAATAGATGTTTAAAATTTAAAAATTAATGTTATGAATTTAAACTTTTCATAGTCATTATCCTATAATGAAAAATGAATATGATATCATTTTGGGATGATTTGATTTGATTCTCGCATACCATTGAAAAAATTTATAACTCCATACAAGAACCACCAAAACATAGTTTCTCATACAATTCCATAATTCACTCAAGGATAGACTATGATGTAATCTAAACCACCACACCATGATAGTTTCTTTACTGTAAAAATCAACCTACTATCACTTAGATGAGGGGATTAAATGTTCACACACTAAGTGCATCTGAAAGATCATTATATTTAATAAAATATAAGTATTAAAATAGAATAGGTCTTAGTTTGTCAAATTATTTTTATTTGAGTTATATTGATCAAAATCCAATCATAAGATATTCAAGATTGAAATAAGTGAGTTGTATTTTATGTTTGAAAAAACGATTGATTCTCAATAAAATATTTAATTGAAATATATGTTTATAATCATATTCTAGGAAAGGAACCAATAAAAAAAGTCTAAAAAAATCATTGTTTATTTAATCCTCTAGATATTATTTTCAATGTAACTAAAAATAAAGTCTTGTTACAATGCATGAAATGTTAGAGGGAATAAATATACTTGAGTATAAAAAAAGATTCATCTAATAATCTTTCATCCCAAAAATATTATTCCATATATCTCATATCTTTCATATAAAACTATTAGTTTATTGTAAATTTATCTATCTAACATTATCCTTGTTGGGTTAAAACCAACAACCAATCCTAATATAACACGTGTAGTGGTTTAAACCTAATCCATGTTAATGATTAATTAGTTAAATATCCTATACTAATACATTGTAGCTTAAATAAAATTATTTTTATACTTTTTCAACCTAAAAAAGAAAATTTTATTATCATTAAAATAATTTTTGTCTAATCATTACATCATTGTCAAAAATAACCTTTTTTCCAATAGAATCCCACAAACAGTACTCACTAACCTTATTAGTACATCTAAGGATTATTATCCCTAATTTGGGGTACATTTTTGGAAATTACATCTTGAATATATCTTTTAATCACCATTTATACAACACTTGACAAGATTTAAGGAATTGGGTATATCGTGGAAGTGTGATAATAGGTATATTTCAAAATTTATTACACTAAATATATTCTATGACACTTTATTCAGCATATAAATTCTTGAATTCTCCCATAGATCTTTTGAAATTCAATTTAATTATGAAAAATTGAATGGTACCTCATTCATTTGTTCAATTTTTGGGTGTTTCAATCATTTTTAGGACATAATAACATTGAAGAATCTAATATGGGATCCCTCTAGATCATTCAAACATATACCTAAAGATCCCGGATCACCATTCTTCAATTATCATGTATTATCATAGAAGAAAAAAAATTATGATATCCCTTTGATCATGTGAAGAATGTGGACTTGATCCTAGAAGGAAGGATCGGTATGATCTTGTTATTCCTTTGGTTTATATCTCTAAAATACTGATAGAATATATAAAAGGATATAATATCTATAAATTTGTAAAAAAATGATTCTCATTCTATTCTTGTCCCAAAATGAGCTTAAATAGTTAGTTTTAGCTTTATAAAATTGTACTTAATCCCTTAGACAAGTTAAATAACTTAAATCAACCTAGAATGACACAAATATTCTTAAAAAGGTCCAAGATCAGGGTGAGACTGATCCTAAATTTTTTTTGATAAGACATAATAGAATAGTTCAAGTATTACAAGGGGTTTTATATAGGCAGGAGTGGATCTCACCCTATATATCCTCATCCGTAAGGGATGTACAAAAATATGGGATCCAAAAGGACCACATCAAGCACATATCCATAATATATCTCTTCAATAGAGAATAAAAAACTTGATTAGAATCCCTATATGCATGTGATACAACCTTGTTGAGATGACTAGTGACTTAAATGCATTCAATCCATCAGGGTATCACTCTCTAAGGAACATTCCTAGTTCTATATTTTTGAGCATTAATAGAAAGTTATGATTCTGACTGAATCTAAAGATATTTACATTAATGTTTGACCACTTGGTTAATATCATGGATATAGCCTATAACTTGGCCTCATAATCAATTCCAATTCTAATTTAATGACAGAAATATCCTTTAATGAAGCCACAGTGGGTATGGAAGACACCTCCACATCTAAAGTGTCCTGGAATGAAAGAGGTCACACCATTGACATTAACCTTGATCCGTGAAGGAATTAGAGGGATTAAATGGATGGATTTTAAGACCAAAGGTTTCATAGGTATTTCATTCACACCCAACAGTCGTAAAATACTCAGATCAGAAATGGTATTATTCATCACACATGTTTTCATTTTTGAGGTAGTGAAGATATCCCTATGCATGGCCATCATTCCCACATTAATGGAGGAATTTTTCTAATAAAATATTAAGATATTTTAATATTTATATATATAGTAAATAATAGAGGTAATTTCTGTAACGACCCGGACCCGGCCAGCCACCCGAACAGTGCCAAGCGGGTCGGGTGTCACTACCTTAGCCGCACCTCCCCTGAACTCCAATGGCTGCCGACTAATAGTGAGGGTCTGAATAGGTATAGTGGGGAGGCTATACCCTCATAGAGGAAATAAAGGTATTGGTCCAAGTATAACTTTTATAAGAAGTGGAAATTTAATGACTCAGAAGACACAAACCAGGCCCGCAGAGAGAAATCATATCAAATATCAAATAAACAGTGGAAGAAATATAGAACAATGGCAGTGGAAAGTAAACAGAACAACATGCTGGATATCACAAGCAACTATGGCTATAAACAAACAAACATGAATCCATAGCAAGTCATACATATCAACATATAATGGTGCCAATATCTAACCAACAGTTGCTACATAATAAAGTAAGCATGCTAAAACAAAAATGGAACTAGTCAAAATGACTCCAGAAAGGCACGAACTCAAGGTCCATGTCATTCTCCATGCCAAAAGCACTAAGGTCCAGCTCTAGAGGCTGACCCTCTACCTGCATGCAATTTCATAAAGTCTACATGAGTCCCGAAGGGCCCGTGTAGGGTGTGAGACGAGTCTCAGTAGGATACCACCCAATGGTGCTTACCTAATATAATTGTTTCGGAATACATGCTTATATAAGAAAAATAGTAAACAGTACAATTCCCAAAATTAAACACAAACTTCACTGGTGCTCAGCAGCCACCAGGAAGTGTCACCTGCTTCGGCCAATGCCGAAATCTCTGGTCTATAAGCCGGCACCATGTGCCCCCTGACACCATGTGTCTCAAGTACCTACATCCTGAAGGTACGCCCAATAATCGTAACCCAGCTCGAAAGCTCAACCTGCCCATGGCACAACATCTGAAGGAACAGCGATACCTATCCTCGAATAATAACTGGGGGACAATGGTGTCTGCCCTCAAATAATACCCGTAGGGATAGCGATATCTGCCCTCAAATCACGGCGAGCCTCGGCCTCCAACCTGACAGCCTCAACGCTATCTCCCGAAGGCTCCTCACCTCCCACATGGCTTCCTATGGAAAGCACCCCCAAACCAATAACACCTAACTGCATCTATCGGGGGCCTCTACCCAACGAGTGGTCGTACCACCTCATCACAGAGTCTATCTATGTCCACACTACTCAAAAGTACCCGGTGAGTGGTAATCACCTCAATAAGTTTCCAAGACACAACACCTATGACACCTCATGTCCCTGTAAACCAGTTGCTCAAGTCTGATGGCCTCTCCATCCAAGTAACTCGGGCCAAGCCCAACCTAACAGTCCAACTTTCTCAACCTATGTCCATGACGCCCAATCCCGTGGTAGAAACCACCCAAGTAACCCGGAACGAAGCCCCAAAATGTGATCAACATCACTCAACAAAATATATGGGCCACACCCCACATAACCAAATAGTTCAACATAGCCAATATCACACATTGCATATATATACTGGAAAGCATCACTTTGAACAGTCAATTACTAAACAATCAAGTTGAACCACACGTGTGTCATCCCATACTAGCACTTAATGCCTCGAATTCCTTAAGAAAATTCAATCATGTTTCAACAAATTAAACTCAACAGTTTAAACTAATTAGTTCAATTTATACCCATTTTGGCACCCCCAGCCAAAATGCCCCAAATGAGAAATGTCCTCTAACCCAGCCTTGATCGATCACAACTAGGTCAGGGAATGCCTATAGGCATCCCACATTGCAGATAAATAATTTAAAACAATTAAACAGAGTTTTTCTCAATACCCGACGTCGCGCCCTAAGGTCGTAACCCCCAAAAGTATACGAAAACATGAAAGAAGGTATGAACCACCCACCTCATACTCGTACGATGATACTCCTTCGATATCATCCTCTGAATCGGTCTAAATCGCAGTAGATCAGTGTTTCCGTCAAATTTTGGAAATTCCGCTTGGATGGAAACTGCGGAAAAATAGGAAAGTAATCAAGGACAAAGAGGGGTGCGTAGGGTTATCCTTTCCGATGCAGTCCCGCTGCCACCGACAGATTGAAGAACGGAGGTCGTATGAAGAATCTAGGAGGGTTTCTGTTTTTTAGAGGTTCTCGGATGAACTATTCATCCAACGGGGAAGAAGAAGATGATTATGGAAATAAGATGTAGCGGTGTCTCAGATGCTCAAATAAAAATAAAATTACACGGCATGTATTTCAAGACTACACACCGTGTAGATTACTTTTCCATACTCTGACTTAAGTAGAGTCCAGTGCACGACTTGGACCGTGTACATGGTCAACACATGTCCAGGGACTCGGCCATTACACGGAATGAGGTTACACAGTGTGTCAAGGAAGACTACACGCCGTGAAGATGGAAATTTTCACATGGGTAGCACACAGCATGTACTCAATGAGCACATAGTCGGTCACTCACCTACACACACATAACATGTACTTGGGAGTACATGGCGTGTATTCTGGAAATTTCCAGAAACTTCCCAGATTTTCCAGACTTCTCAAGAATCAGCAAAAAATTTACAGAAAAAGAAGAAATTTCAAACTGGGTCGGAAAATTTAACCCGCTCTAAAAACCCGGATTCTGACAAACTCCCCACCTTAACATAGCTCGTCCCCAAGCTATCAGACGAAACCCGGATATGGAACCAAACATACCACCCCAATCAATTAACCCAGATTCCCTGGTCTCAAAGGTCCCGGCTAAATTCATCAAGGGCTCCCCACCTTAGGAATTTCCTACTCGGTCTAAACCTGAAACAAAGCTCAAAGCAATCAAAATAAATAAACAAGGCCCAACGACCTATTTCTCGGAACCATGGTCCTCCCATGACGCATCGCCACCCCTGCACCTCCTCGGTGCTCACATGTCGCTTTCGACACCCAACGTAACCCTCACTGCATCAGTGTCCGCCTCCAAGAGGTCATGCATCTCATAGATGCTCTAATCAAAACATGGTGCCTTTCACCTCAAGTAACCCACATCCACGATGCCCCGATGCCCATAGCACCTCACGTAACCTGCATCCTTGATGCTCCTGATGCTACGCATCTCAAGTATATAAATAAAATATATAACACATCTGATATGATGCCAATCCCACTAACTAGAATCTAGTCAGTCCCCAAGTATCTTCTGCAACTCATGCACTCAACCAGACATGCCTCAAGAGGCCATGTCAAAAGAAAGAAAAGAAAATCACAGCCACACCTGCGGTGTGCCTTCCACCGTCGTCGGCTCACCAGCATGATCAGTCCCTGGCAGCTCAACATCATGAACCTGGACTGAAGTACTGCTGCTTGATGCCTGACCTCCCTGCGGTGTTTCTCCAGTCACCGGCCACTTACCCCTCATCTAGGCCCCACCGTCTCTGTCACATCCTCCGCGCACAGCTAAACCTTGACTACCCTCTCCTGGTACCGAACCTGAACTAACACCTGATGCCACAGTCTATCCTGGTCCCTGCCTTCCGGCTGTCTGAGAAGGATGCCTACAAAACCTCTCCAGATGCCTGACCTGTCCACACGCCCGGCACTCCTTTAGAGGCCTATCACACTGAGCCCAAACATGTCTCGGCTGCCCACACTGAAAGAAAACCACCGCTGAACTACCACGAGGTGGCCTAGTTCAGTCCTTGGCCTGCCTTCCCCGCTGGAACTCATCTCTACCTTGCTTTCTGATGTCTGAACCATCACCTAAAGCTGTCACCTTGCCAATTTGGGGCCTATCCCTCTGGTTTCCATCTACTATAAGTGCTGGGTTCACCGCCTCGGAGAAGGAACCCAGCCTGAAGATGTTCACCTGGACCCGAATGGCATGTCGTAAGCCATCCTCGAAGCACCTCACCCTAGCTGCATCATCGTATACCATACCAGGTGCAAAGCGATACAACTCTGTGAAGGTAGCAGCGTAGTCCATGACAGACATATCTCCCTGCTGAAGACTCAAGAACTCCCGAGATCTCTCCACCCTCAGTGTTTCTGGATAGAAGTTCTCAAAGAACCTATCCTCGAAGTCCTTCCAAGCCATTCCCTCGTGCCTACGAGCCTGTACCTGTACATCCCACCAACGCTTCGTCGGTCCTCTCAGTATGTATGTCTCCAGCTTGACCCTCCGCCCTGGAGGCGTCTCGAGCTACTCAAAGATCATCTGAATGCTTTGTATCCAGTTCTCTGCCGACTGTGGACCACCCTCACCTTGAAAAAGATGCGAGTGTTGCGACTGGAACTCCCGCATCAGATATGCCATAGAAGGCTCTGTACCCTGCGCGCCTCTATCAATCCCATGTAAGACACGTACCAGGCTAGCTCGGAGCTGCTCATCAAGCCATGGTCCGAATGCTGCCAAATCCGGCTGTTGCCCTGCCTGCACTGGATCCTGAACCTGATCCTGTCCCTGAGCCTATACCTATAGCTCATGCTCTGCCTGCACTAGATTCTAAACCTTATCTTGCGGCACTATATCTTCTCCTGCCTGACACTCCATCGAGTTGTGAAGGAGTAACCCTCTGAATACCATAAATGGTTAGACAGCTCATATATATATATATATATATATTTTACGTAGATAAGGAAATCAGTAAAGAGGTAGTGTATAACAACTACCCTTACTCTCCCCTATCTCAACTGATGCCCTCAG
Organism: Viscum album; assembly: GCA_963277665.1. NCBI lineage: Eukaryota > Viridiplantae > Streptophyta > Magnoliopsida > Santalales > Viscaceae > Viscum > Viscum album. The sequence continues at coordinate 399,597,910 of OY728158.1, forward strand.
CATCCCGACCTCACGGCCTATTTACCCACCCTCAACAGAGCCAAGTATCAATGGTACCTCGGGCCATGCCCATCCTGACAACCAAAGTTTCCTCTAACCCAACGACCGAGTCACCCAATCCTGACAGTTACAATTCCTCAGTCATAATACCTGCCTGCTCTCATAAGAGCCAGACCCAAATATCCCGCAACATGCAATTCTAAAAATACACAAATCATGGCATATATATTGAAATAAACAAGAAATTATATCTTAAGTTTCACCTATTCACATTTAAAATCATACATAGCATGGAAATTGATTTTTTTCACATGTTATTATCACTTCACAAAGCATGCATGCAGTTATGAAATTGAAATACCCTAAAATGTGCCTATCAAAAGCCAAGCAAAGTAGCCTTGTCATACCGGGACAAGGTCCAATTCTCCCTTACCACACCGGTTCAAGGGCCACATATCACAATCAATAACATCACACATCAAGTGAGCCACCGAGGTGGAAATCATATAAACCGTAATCTAAGAAAAAGCAACCAGAAATTCCCACCCATAGGCAACTTGGTCCATCCCTTGTACCTGGGGCTGCAGGCACCTAAGCACAAGCTAGGAACACGGTTCCAGTAACAAACTATCTCCAGTCTACCATATCCTAAATAATAAAACCAACAGAAATAAAAAAAGAGAGGTCTCAAACTCATTAGTATTTAGAAAAAAAATGTTATTAAATCCATGTTAAGAACCACCCATTGATACCACTTTGTAACGACCCAGACCCGACTGGCCACCCAAACAGTGTCAAACAGGCCAGGTGTCACTACCTTAGGCACACCACCCCTGAACGCCAAAGTCTACCGACTAGTAGTGAGGGTCTGAATAGGTATAGTGGGGAGGCTATACCCTCACAGAGGAAATAAAGGTATTGTTCTGAGTATAACGTCTATAAGAAGTGTAAATTTAATGACTCAGTAGACTCAAACCAGACCCGCAGAGTGGAAGCATATCAAATATCAAATAAACAGCGAAAGCAACATAGAACAATGGCAGTGGAAATTAAACAAAACAACATGTTGGATTTCACAAGCAACTACGGCTGTAAAAAAACAAACATGCATCCATAGAAAGTCATACATATCAACATAGAATGGCGCCAATGGCTAACCAACGGTTGCTACATAATAAAGTAAGCATGATAAAACAAAAATAGAACTAAGAAAAATGACTCCAGCAAGGCACAACCTCAAGGTCCATGCCAGTCTCCATGCCAACAGCACTAAGGTCCAACTCCTGAGGCTGACCCTCTACCTGCACGCAATTTCATAAAGTCTACACGTGTCCCGAAGGGCCCGTGTAGGCTGTGAGATGAGTCTCAGTAGGATACCACCCAATGGTTCATACCTAATATAAGTGTTTCGGTAGACTTTCTTATATAATAAAAACAGTAAATAGTACAATTCCCAAAAGTAAACACAAACTTCACTGGTGCTCAGCAGCCACCAGGAAGTGTCACCTGCATCGGCCAACGCCGAAATCTCTAGTCTGTAACCCGGCACCACGTGCCACCTGACACTATGTGTCTCAAGTACTGATGTCCTGAAGGTACGTCCAATAATCGTAACCCATCTCGAAATCTCAACCTACCCATGGCACAACATCCAGAGGAACAGCAATAACTACCCTCAAATAATAACCGGAGGGATAGCAATGTCTGCCCTCAAATAATACCTGGAGGGACAGCGATATCTGCCCTCAAATCACGGTGAGCCTCGGACCCCAACTTGACACCCTCAACGCTATCTCCCGAAGGCTCCTCACCTCCCATGTGGCTTCCTATGGAAAGCACCCCCAAACCAATAACACCTAACCGCATCTATCGGGGGCCTCTACCCAGCGAGTGATCATACCAACTCATCACGGAGTCTATCTATGTGCACACTACTCAAAAGTACCCAGTGAGTGGTAATCACCTCAATAAGTTCCCAAGCCACAACACCTCTGACACCTCATGTCCTTGTGAACCAGTCGCTCAAGTCTAATAGCCTCACCATCCAAGTAACTCGGTCCATGCCCAACCTGACAGTCCAACTGTCTCAACCGACATCCATGACACCCAATCCCATGGTAGAAACCACCCAAGTAACCCGTGAAAAGCCTCAACATGTGATCAACATCACTCTAAAAAATATCTGGGCCACGCCCCACATAACCAAATAGTTCAACACAGGCAATATCACACATTGCATATATATACTGGAAAGCATCACCTTGAACAGGAAATTACTAAACAGTCAAGTTTCACCACATGTGTGTCATCCCATACTGGCACCTGAGGTCTCGAATGCCTTAAGAAAATTCAATCATGCTTTAACAAATTAAACTCAACAGTTTAAACTAAGCAGTTCAACTTATACCCATTTCGGCATCCCCAGTCGAAATTCCCCAAACAATCAACGACCTCTAACCCAGCCTCGCTCGATCACAACTAGGTCAAGGAATGCCTAGAGGCATCCCACATTGTAGATAAATAATTAAAACCAATTAAAGAGGGTTTTTCTCAATACTTGGTGTCATGCCTGAAGGTAGAAACCCCCAAAAGTCTACGAAAACATGAAAGAAGGTATGCACCACCCACCTCATACTCGCACGATTATACTCCTTCGATATCAGCCTCTGGATCGGTCTAAATCATGGTAGATCTGCATTTCCATCAAATTTTGGAAATTCTGCTCGGATGGAAACTGCAGAGAAATAGGCAAGGAATCAAGGACGAAGAGGGGTGCACGGGGTTAGCCTTTTCGATGTAGTCCCTCTGCCACTGACGGATTGAAGAACGGAGGTCGTATGAAGAATCTAGGAGGGTTTCTATTTTTTAGAGGTTCTCGGATGAACTGTTCGTCCAACGGGGAAGAAGAATATGATTCTAGAAATAAGAAGAGACGACATCTCAAATGATTAAATAAAAATAAAAGTACACGGCATGTATTTCAAGAATACACGCCGTGTAGATTAATTTTCTGTACTCCGACTTAAGAGGAGTCTAGTTCATGGCTTGGACCATGTACACGGTCAACACATGTCTAGGGACTCGGCCATTACACGGAATGAGGTTACACGACGTTTCAAGGAAGACTACACTCCATGTAGATGGAAATTTATGCATGGGTACCATATGGCATGTACTCGACGAGCACACAGCCGGTCACCCTCCTACACACACATGGTGTGTACTTTGGAGTACATAGCGTGTAGTCTAGAAATTTCTAGAAACTTCCCAGATTTTCTAGACTTCTCAAGAATCAGACAAAATTTTACAGAAAAAGCAGAAATTTCAAATAGGGTCGGAAAATTTAACCCTCTCTAAAAACCCGGGTTCTTAAAATTTCTATAAGCATCAGGTTGTGTACATGATCATCATGGAAAGTATTGGAAATATAGGCCAAAAGATCCTCTGCTTGATTTTTTTTTAGATGCTAGTGACAGACATTTTTTTCAGATGTTTCCATCACTTGGAAGTAAGATCTTATCCCACAAAAATGTGTTGTACATTTTGAGAAGCTCACAAACAAACATGAAATACCAAATAAATCTAAATCCCTATGATTTGGAGTCAGTCATGTGTCGGAAAATTATCTCTATAGATATTTCAAAGAAGATTCCAAGTCATGAGTTGAATAAATGAGGTTAGGAAATTGAGAATCCATGAGGGTATAGTTGTGGTTCCATCACAGTCCAATCTTTTTTTTTGTGTTGAAGTGGCCATTTCCATATAGTTTCCATATGAGAGTTTTCCTATCAATAATGTTTTGTCTTTTTAATTTAATAGAGGCTTTATAGGGGACTAAATCACTCATATTTTTTCTAATGTAGAAGACCTCAGAAATGTACAAGTGTTGTAAGATTGGGGGAATGTCAATGATGCCATAAATAAGGGTTTCAAACCACCAAGTTCTAAAAAAATTCAAGTTATATTTCTTTCCAACCAACCATTTGGAGTTACACATAATTCCATTTAATGGTTATTTGATGATCATCCAAATAGATGAGGAAATGTAATGAGAATATTCATTGAAAAAATTAAAAACAAACTTTTTTGATATAAAATCAAAAGATATATCAATAGATTCTATGAGGTTCCAAGTGAACTTGCATAGTAGTGAATTATTAAAGATCTTGAAATATTTAATGCTTAAACCTCCCATGTTAATGGGATATATACAATATTTCCATGCCAATATTATGATATTTCTTTCATAGACATATCCAATCCATATGAAATTTCTAATCATGTTTTGTATATTTTTTATGAGAATCTATGTCTATTTATATACTAAAAAATCATATAAAAATCTGGAGGTGATTATTGAGTTGACTAGAAAAATTCTTCCAACCTATTACATATATTCCCCTTTCCATCTAATCAACTGATTAAAAATATTATAGTATATATTCTAAAGGTAGAAGCTTATTAATTTTCCGTAAAAAATAGCGACCCCAAAGTAAGTGAAAGGGAGAAAACTACTTTTAACTCCAAGAGTTCCAGGGATCTGGTTTTTCCTAGAAACAAGAATTCTATCCCAAAATAAATAAAGGACTTGTTCCAACTGATGGATTGATCTACCACCTCTTCGTAATAACAAAAAATATCTTTTCTATCCTTTAGGATTCTATTGGAATCTTTTCTAAATAGGATTATGTCATAAACATGTAGGAGGTATGAGGGAGTGAAAAAATATTTATCATCCTTGATCCATTTATAGAGACCAATTTTCACAATCCCATTAATACATCTACTGATATAATATTTGGAAATGGAAAAGAGGGGTCTGGAAAGTGGATCTCCTTGTCTGACTCCCCTAAATCATTGGAATATTTCTCTAGGGGATCCATTAATAATAATTGATATATTTTCACTTCTAAGAATGGCATTGATAGTTCTGATGAAGGTAGTGTAAAATATATAATTCCTAAGAATAGAAAAGATGAAACTCCATTTAATTTTGTCAAAAGCATTCAAGATTTCAAGATTAAAGTAAAAGTTACCATACCTCACTTTATTTTTAATTAAGTTTACACTTTCCAAAGTGGTGAACATACAATTTTGAATGTTCCTACCTGGTACAAACCCAAACAAGTTTAGAGTGATAATGTCTCTAGTGATAGCCCCCATCATGGTCATAATCACTTTTCTAATGATTTTGGTAATGGAATTACCAATTGAAATGGGCCTAAAGTATTTTATGTCAACGGAATTCCATTTTTTTGTATAATAGAAATAAAACTATAGTTAATACCATAGGGAATAGAGGAATGATTAAATAATTCTTTGATTTCATTGATCATCTCATTATAAATGATTTCCTAATAAAAGTTGAATAATTTATTGGTGAACCCATCAAGACTAGAAGAACTATCCATGTTGAGAGAGAATAATGTTGTCTCTATTTCTTCTTCAGAGGGATCTAGAATGAGACACTTATTATGATAATATTCAATTCAATTAGGAATATTTTTAATTTTACTATTGGTGTTTTCAACTCCATCATCAAAATATAAACCTTCAAATTGATTGATCATAACATTAGAGATTTCATTTTTAGTAGTGAGAGTGCAAAAATTAACACTAATGGAATTATCCCCTCTTTAAACCATTTTATCTTTGTGTAGATGATGAAATAATCTAGAGTTCATATAACCATATTTTAGCCATTTGACAATAAGGTGGTTATGGTCCATCTTCCCTTTGGTAGTCAAGAGATCATAAAGCTTTGAGTGGGCCTATATTTCCTATCTAATGAGGGTATCTTGGTTATGATATCTTTGTTGGCATCAGAAAATATATTCCTCATTATCCACAATATCATTCTCAATATTTGAGAAAGAATTTTTACTCCACTCCCTTATGATTTTTTTGGTTTTTTTATTTTTCAAAAAATATTTAGGGGTGGGATTCCTAGGGAGTATAGATTCCAAGAATGCAGGACCACTTATCTACATCTAAGTGTCACAATCCATCTATTATTGAATTTAAAAGGGAGATGGGTTATCCTAATGCGATGAATAGAAACCTCAATAATGATTAGATTGTGGTCATGGTGGTATTTTGGAAGTATGAACCCAAATACCCCAGTGGAATCACTTATATCATCCATTTGAACAAAATTCCTATCAATCTTACCGTCATATCTTCCATTTATGGTGTATCTTCTCTAGGTGAATGTATCCCTGGTAATTGTAACTTTAGTAAGGCTACAAAAATTAATGCAAGAGGAAAATTCATGAGAAGAAATCCTGATAAAATTAGTTCCAATTTTCTCCTTAGGTCTCAAGACAGTGTTTAAGTCTCCCAAAATGATCCATTTATGATTCATTCCATCTGATATCATTTCTAAATCCTTTTATAAATACCTTATATTTATATATGAGTTTTATGCATAAATTTAGGAGATAGAGAGTGTGTGATGCTGAATAAATTCTAAAATATATATGTAATGATGCCTTTCCTATAGTCAAAGAGATAAATTTTATCATGCTTAAAGACCCATAGATGATCCATGTCATTATCATGTTCATTATCGGAGATAAAAGTTTATCCAATGGTGCCCCATTTGAATGTATTCCAGCTATCAAACATCATTTTGGGTTCATCAATCCCAATTAAGATTGGATTGTAAGTCACAATATAATATCTAAGGGTTGTTACCATGGGATAATTCCCAAGACATTTATAATTCCAATATAAGAGCTTCTTTATTTAAGATATTTGACTCTTATTAGAGGACCTCCCTATTGTTTCATCTCCATGTGGGTTACCTTCCCCTTTCCTTTTTATTTTTTCCCTTTTCTTTTGGGGTCTACAGTCCCCGATATTTTTTCACTTTCCATGGTAGTTTTGGTCTCCTCCTACATGACTTTGGGAGGTGGAAGATCCTTTGAATTATCTGATCAGATTCTCAGGTGTTTCTATGGAAGCGGCGGCATTGCTTCTGCTCTGGAGGCTGAAATGTTGGGTCTCATACATGCCATCTCTTTTTCAAAAAAAATCAATTGGAGCAACATCTGTATTGAGAGTGACTCATCTACCATTGTGCAATCCATATGGAAGGGTGAGACTCACCTAGCATGGTCTCTCACCCCCCCGATGGATCAACTTACTCAACTCGCTCAACAGTCTCAATTTCATTGCTACACACATCTTCCATGAAGCTAACAAGAACGCCGATGGTCTCGCTAACATGGGAGTCTCTCATGAGATCACTTGGAGGAATGATCTCCCTAAAGATGTGATTCCTTTTTTATTAGAGATTTTAGAAAATTTCCCTCATTTCGTCTCATGTAATTTGTATTCTACCTTTATTTTGAATAAATTGCAGGGTTCTAGTCTTTTGACCAGATGTCATCTTCATAAAAAAAATTGACCATTGAGAGGGGTGAATTTATTACTCTAATGTATGGGTTCAATGGGGTGTCCATATATGGATTCCTCCAAGTATCCTTGGAATATGAAACCTATAATAAGGGATATTCTAATTAATTAGGGGGGAATGTTTGTAGGAAGGTTTTCCTATGAAATTAAAATATTCTTAGGGGTGGATGCCTCATCTTGTAGGCAATCTTGTATATTCTTACCAAGGGTTATTTTCAGAACTAGAGGTTCATCAACCATAATATAACTATATTTAGGGGTGAGAACAGGGGGTTCAACATGTATGTAGTCCTAAACCTTCTCTATAGGGTTTACATTTAGTGTAAAAGGGTAAGTAAATTTATCTTGTTTGAGCTCAAAAATCACATCCACACCATGTTCAACAACTGCAAACACCAGATTGGTTTTCCTGCACTCGTATTTTCTTTACAACCAAATTTCCAATAAGTAATTATCTAAAGAGGGATTTTCCAATTGAATTTTTAAGGATTTTCCAGCCTCTTAAATTTAAACAATTCCAACAATAGATGAAGTTTTAATGTCCAGATCAATCTCCAGGTCATCATAGGTTGAGGAGGGTTGTGCAACATTTTCCAAATATATAACCAAAGTTAGATTCTTGGGAATACTCAAGGATGAGGGTCAAAGGGATGTAACTATAGGTATGCTAGGATCTAATATATTTTCTTTATCTTTTTCCGTCCTATAATATAATTCATAATTTCCTTTTATCTTACATAATCTATATATTTTATCCCTGTTTTATTCATAGATCACATGACCAAAGAGAAAACAAATTCAAGAAGAACTCGGGTCTTTGTTCGTATTGACTTTCTAGGTTTATAGTGTCATCCCTATTTCTTAATAAAACCTCTTCAACCAGGGTATTATCAATGTTGACTTCTACCAGCACCCTCTCATAATTACCAAATCTTGGGTTATCAGTTTTTCAATCCATACTAATAATATTGCTAACTAAAAATTCAATGTCCCATAGGATCCATAGATTTTAGTATATCCAATTTAGTTTTTAAATTATGATATATACCTATGTGACAGTGTTTTGGACATTTCTAGGATCAAAGATTCTATCGCATTCCTAGATTTTTCAAAAATCGGGCTTCAGTTCAATAGAAATGAATCTATATATCTTTCTTTTACACTCATAAGAGGGGAAAACAATGTGATAATATCCTCTTCTTATAGTCATCATCTTTCATTCCTTGAACCCCCAAATATCCAAGATTCTTCTGTGGAGGTCATTGAATATCCAAATTCGTTCTCCTTTCATATTTATGACCCCTTTGATAAAATAATACATTCATAGGTTGATTTGGTTCTATGTTTTGGTTGGATGATACATGCATGGTATTCCCCTAATTGATGAATCTTCCTAGGGAGGGAATATCAAAATCGAAGAAGGAAAGGTTTATGACTGATTTGACCACCTCTGAAAAATATTTCCTCGATATAGTTATCCTATAAGGAGGGTTGATCTTAATGGTTTTATTACTTGATACACAAAGATAAAAGAGGTATTTTTGGATAATATAATTAAATTTTACATGAAGAAATATGAGAAAATAACTTTTCTCATTCCTCCAGTAATTATATGATAAACCTTGAATGTGTAATGTTTGTTCAAAAAATAATATTCTCTTATATTCACTTTTATAGTTAAATAACCTGATAATATCTTAATAAATATATTCAATTTTCATTATTCTTCAACTTTAATAATATATAATTAAATTTATTAATTATTTATTTTTGATCATCCACACTCAAACGTTCACCAGTCCTCGCATGTGGGGCTCACTTCTTTCTAAACTCCAATTCATCTGAATTAGTGGAAATTGTGGATACACTTTGTTTGTGACCCTCTAGGCCATTTTATTGATATTATTGAATCATATTCATAGAATAATAGTGGTATCTAACAAAAAATAATGGCCTCCAAAGAGATAAATAAAATTAATAGTCATGAAATCCTCCCATGAACACACTTTTTGTAATGTAATCTCTTTATATTGAAATATCTCATAATGTAAGATGTATAAACTTTTTCATCATACTTTAATGATTTATTTATATTTTTTGACTGTATTGGATGTCCTTTACTTCATCTACCATGGCCATGGATTTATCCAAGGAACTACCATATCAGTAATGTGGCTAAGCATATCTTCTTTTTTTAAGAAGAAACAAATCATGTCTTAATCATTTAATCAATAGCATACCATTAATGATGCACCCCATGAAAGCTACCTCACCAAAAACATAAATAAAATGGTTTTCATATTTCATCAAATTATTCTATCAAATGATACATATTTATAATAATCTCAAGTCAAGAGACCAATACACATGCTCATAGAAAAGAACATATAATGAAACCTAAAACATGTGGTGTTCTTATTAATAGTTTAGTTCTCATGACTTCATCTACTTGAGATCACTATGTGTGATCTTCATGAGAAGAATTTTCAATGCTTGTGATCCCTTTTAATATTATAATCAAACAAAATCTCAGTCTCATTAGTTTTATATATCTATATCATAAGACATATTTTTAATATTACAAATATAGTATCTAGAGGTTCTCATTATAGTTTAAAACTATTATAAAATTTTGATATGAAAAATAATCCAAGGGGATTAATATATAAATAGAGTATATAGAATTAATAAAATTATTATGGTAAGAAGACATCATGCATAACTCTATGTACACATGATATTGTAATTGAAAAGTATTACTCAAGTTGGGTCTAGGGAACCCACTTTTACAACAACCCCACTTAAACTTGAGAAAACTTTCTAACTATCAACCTATTATCTATTTTATAATGAGATCATTCTTTTTATGATTTGTTACTTTAGTCATAGGGTATGGCATATTTTCCTACATGGCTACTCTATTTTTTGTGACTTCACCTCTTTGATTGAATATCCCTCAAGAGATGATATCCTCGAGTATATCCCATTTTTTTCTATCATAGCCTTGACATGTTGGATAGTACCATTATCATAATATTATAATAATTTATATTATGATAATATTTTAATTTCTAGGTATGATACCAAGGACTAGAACAAATTTTTACCTATTTTATACTTCTTTAGCTGCATTAAAAGCAGCAACATACTCTATATTTATAGATATTGATAACTATTTTTCCTTCCTCTCCAAGTCCCAGGTACATACCCCTTGAACTTTCTCAAGTACTATTGGATAGTTTTGGTTTATACCAGTGCAGTTATCTTGAATTTTTTTGATATTTTCATACTATGATGTATGTGTTTGAAATATCATATCCAGTACATAACATTAAATATATGATATATACATCACTAACTTTTATGCAATTATACTCTATATTTTAATCTCCTACTGTATCTTATACATGTCTTCTTTAAGATATTTAAACCATGTGACATTTTCATCAATTCTCTCTTAAATTATTCCAACTTACATTTTTTAATACCTTGAAATTATATATACTTTGAATTGGTCCAAGAAACAAATAGATCTATCTCAGTGTATCTTGTTCCCTAGAACTTGTGCTTCCACTTTAAGTTAATATTTATAGAGTTACTTTCATTACAGTCTTAACTAACTATAATAATAATAATTGTTTTCCTTATTTTATATACATATTTTTCATAGAAAACTATGGTTCTTCCACTAACCTCTTTTAGACATAGGGAAAAATAATTATTCCATGATTAAATGTCTACCTTGATCTATAAATAGATCCCTACAGCATTAATATAATAATCATGGTATATACTATGACAATTTGGATTCAAATGGATTTTATCATCTCTATTATAGAAAATGGTTTCAATTAAGTAGAAAACTTTGAATAATATTAAGCCTTAAATAATTAATCTTTATTTAAAGGTAATCACTTTAATATCCATATTTAACTCTCCATTTAATTCCCATTTTGATATAATGGGATTTAAATAAATTGGATAAATTATCAAAATACTGACTTGATTTTGTTATAAAGAATCCATTATTAAATTCATATTCACTTGAAATTTTAGCTTATTTACATTTACTACTAACCTATAAGATAAATATTCATCATTATTACTGAATGTATCACCTAACTCAATAATAATAAAACCAATTCTAGTTAGTTTTATCTCTATAACATGGTTCGTTTCTCTATAATTTTCATTTTCTATGAGCATTTATGGAACTTTTTCTTATTCCAACTACCTATGCATCATGAGCCTTCACTTTATCTAAGTCTATCTTACTCCCACTATTTCAAATAGTGGTATGCATAATATTATAAAAATATTGTCTTTCACTTAACTATAAAGTTTCTATCTTAATGATTTATTTAATATCCTATATAAACTTTAGGATTATTAACTGAGATTTACATTGTTTTTTTCTAATGAAAGTTTTTTTATTGACTTATCCTTAACAAACACATTGCATTTAAACACCAAAATTGAAATATAATTGATTTATTTCATATTATAACTCATATTATATCTATTGTTAATTATTTTTCACATATATTTAATTGTTAATATCTCTATTTGTGAAGTATACCTCTAAAGGATAATGAAATACTTTGTAAAAATACTCATCATCAATCATCCTTTTACTAACATTTTGAATTTGATGTGTATAAGAAAATGTTAGTTTATGTATTAATCCACTCTATATTTTAAGGATAAATGAATGATTGGTTGATATATTCTTCATCTTACCTAACCAAATCATCTCATATATTTTAACCAATTATATTCCTTTCTTGGATTTTACATTCCTTAAATTTATTAAAATAATGTCATGAAATGCATGAATTTACCCCTAGATTCTACTTAAAATACTTTACAAGTATTATGTTGAACTAGTTATAGATTATTTATGGATTTATTACCTTTAAAAAGTAAGGTGTATTGGTCATTATACCTTATAAGAAATCATGTCTAATAACTTAGGGTTTTAACTCAATGAAGTATAAACACCCTACTTGTTATATCTTTGACATTTTTCTTCTGGTTATACTTAACCAAGTATTATCTTGCCACAAATATTTTTGATTGAGTCTTTAATTTAATATTAATCATTAATTATTGATATAGGAAAATTTTTATTCAATTATAATTAGACCATTAATTAAGAATGGTATGCCGTAAAAAAATTATTTCAAACTTAGAATAAAATATCATTGTGTCTAAACTCAACATGTCATAATTGTTTTTGTAACACACATTGTATAATAATAGTTTTCAATTACAAGAATTATTACACTCATCGTGTGAGGATGTGATATTCTCTATCAAACATAGAATTCATTCTCTATCAACAATATAAAGATCCATTTCACAATTGTAATCTTTTAGAACTTAATTGTTTCATGTATTTGGATAAAAATGTATGAGTCACAACCGTACGTAATACCCAATAACTAAAATAGATATATTAAATAAAATGATAAATATAAATTAAATATAATCTTCTACTTGTTTCTTATTCAATTTATTATAATTTTTCTTTTAGTGGATTTTCTTTTCACATGGAAAGAAAATAGCCTCTTTTTCGATGCACTCCCTCTTTATCTTTTGTTTCTTAGAATAATGTTGAAATGGTGCCTTCAACATTACACTTTCCATTGTCCTTTTCTCCTTGTATTATTCTTGTTAAACATAATAACTAATTATTTTTATTTCTTTGAGTTATTATATTCTTGGTGAACATTATAAAAAATATATTTAAGAGGTTTCTATATACTATCCATTTTATAGTTCTCAATGAGACGAGATTAACTGGGTGATAATGATAAGAGAATGAGATGTATTGAAAGATTGTGGTTCAACTTGGATCCCAATTTTAATAATTGATATATGTAATCTATCTTATAGAGTATATGAGTACGATCTTGGATTTTATCTTTAAATTTACATGAATTTTATGTAATTACAATATCATTCATTTCTTAATTTACTTTCTCCTCACAAAATTCTTGGAGATGAGATAACATAGTGCAACCATCAATGTTCTCATGTTGTAATGGAAATTCATTGGTCATTGATGAAATAATTATGATGTAAACATCAAATTTTCATTCATGTGTCTCTTGTAGGCTTTATTTTCACTCTCATTTTCTTCATTAGGTGTCTCGTCAAGTAGTGGAGACCCCAATGCATACAATTTCCTTTCATTTCATAGTATTATGTGAAATTACCTATACCACTCTTGGAAATTTCTGTTGGTTAAGACATTTTCTTTGACCAATATTTATCATAGTGAATTTTTTGTATTTCTTGGACATTTTTCTACAATTTAATATATTGAATATTGGTACTTTTATCTTGATATTAAATTTATGCATTATATATTTGTTAATATTAAATTTCTTAGACTATTTTATTTAAAACATATTATCCCTAAACTATTGTATTTAGTGTACTCACCAATAAAAAAACTATTTAAAGTGATAAATTTAAAACATTGATTATTTATAACTGATGTTATAAATGGTTTTCTGTGTCAGTTATTTTATAGTTGATGTAAAAATATTAAAGGTGAAGTTTTCAATGTTTATTATTTAATAATTTATGTTTAAAAACTTTAAAAAAAATTAAATTTTGAGCACCCATCATTTTATTTTGTTTCATTCATGAAACCCCAATAAATTTTCTCTTATGAAATAAACCCTTACCCCTATTTATATTATATTTCAGCCGCCAATATCTCTCATCTACCCTCAACCACTCTCAATCATCATCAACCACCCTCAGACTCCATGTTTGGGATCTTTGTGCCTTCTTCTGACCCTCATTCATGTTGTCCTATATCTCTCAGGTAGTTTACTTTTTTTGAAATATGTAACATGTGTGTGTGTATTAATCTATATAAAGCCAACAATTTATGTTTCATAACATTAATAATCTATTTTTGAATTATTATGTATTATTTATGAAGTTTTGATTTGTGTATTATAATATGAAATAGTATTATTAATGATTTGTATAATAATAAGTCTATTATCAAGAATTATATCATATAAAAATTATATAATATGGAATTAGTGTATTATAATGTGAAATAAAATTACTAAAATTTCAATTATTTTTTTATTTTATATTTCATTTTTTATAATATGTAATTTTGGTGTGAATTTTTTAAATTTTATAGTTTACCAAATATTTAAATTTTATATTCTTTTGGAATCTGTTTGTATGATATATTCTATAATATCTGTTTATATTATAATTTATAATCATTATGTACTGGAATAATATTTTTTGAACTAGTTTATATTTAAAATGATGATCTATGTCATAATATGTCTATAACTTGTGTATAATATTCTTATAATCTATATATTACAATCTATATTCATAAATAAACTATTTTTATTTTGTGTAAAACCTATTTTTTATAATATGAAATCTCTATATATTAACCACTTTTTTTTAATATATGAAATTATGGTTATGTATTTTTTTATCATGAGTATTTTATACAAAATAACTCTTTCAATGTAACAAATATAATTTCACTAATTTACATTCCTTTTTATGAAATGAAAATTTTTCATTTTTATTAATTTATACACATATATAAATGATATTTTTATTTTTTATTACCATATTTCAATTAAAAAATTCCAATAATTAATTTTTATCACTAAATAAATATAATATATTTATTATTATTATATATTTTTAATTTTTTATTATCATTTCTATTTTTTTAAACTTATTTTTTATTTCTATTTATAAAAGTAAATTGGAATTTAGATTTAAAGTTATAGTAACTAATATTTAATACTTAAGATTTGTTATATGTTATAATGAATCATAGTTAGATTATTGCATGCCAAACAAGTGATTAATATGGGTAAGGGGTTGATGGTTTTTTAGAATTTTCTAAATGAAATATTCTAAAAAAACAACTTGTTTTTACATCCATGCCTGAAATATTTAAATATGAGAAAGTTTTAAAGAATATAAATCAATGATAATTTAATTTGTAATGGTTTTAATCTAAGTTATAGTCCTTGGATTTCACATGGTCAAATTGGTAAAAATTTAATATCTAATGATGATGGAGATTTTCAAGATGATAATTTTGATCAAATTGAAGAAATGAATCGTGGTATTGAAGTGGAATAAATTTATAAAACTCCAATTATAGGCCACTTATATGGTGATATTAAAAAACCATTGTATCTCAATTATATTAAATTTATGTTTTTATCAACTATATTAAGACTGGATAAATAGAAATCTAGGAACAGATAGCCTGATAAGAATTTCATAGAGTTTCTATAGCTGTTGAAATATATACTTCTTGAAGAAAATTATCTACCATATTTATATTATAATGTGGAGAAAAATATTATGTCTGATGGGATTAGGGTATAAGAAGATACAGGCATGCCCCAATGGCCATGCTCTATATAGGAAGGAATAAAAAATTCTATCAGAGTTTCAAAAATTTGGAACTTCGTGATATAAGCTAAAAGATAAATCACAAGTTAATTTAGATATTAATCCAAGTACCAAGACTCATACTAAGGTAATTTGGTATTTTTATATAATTCTTCATCTGAAACATTTATTTCTAAATTTAAATTATGAAAAAAGATAAGTTGAAATATATATGAGAAAATAAATGATAGAAAATTACACCATACGACTAATTTTCTATAATGAAAGAAAATTATTATTGATTTACTAACTTCTAAAATTAATTTAGAAATCTAAAACTTGGATTGTGTATAGATGCAGTGGATCTCAAAGAATTAGTAGAAAACATAGTTCATGGCCTATTTTATTGGTAAATTACAGCTTATCTACTGAATTTTGTGTGTAGTGGAAATATATCATATTGAGTTTTATGATTTCTAGACTAAAATAGCCTAGAAATGATATTGATGTTTACTTTTCAACATTAATTGATGGTTTGAAACTTTTATAGGAGGAAGATATCATAATGTGTGACTCTTATAAAATGTAATATTTTAAATTGCATGTAATGATTATGTTAACTATAAGTGACTTCTCAATATTTGTAAATTTGTGTGGATGTAGTGTTAAGGGTAATAAATATTATCCAATTTGATAAAAAGGTACTTAATGTTATCAACTAAATCATGGGAGAAAAAAAATCAAATTTTATCAAAGGTTTCTATCTATGGATCTGTAATGAATCAGCTCGAGCTAACCCAACATGTCACCCGAACTAGTTCACAACTAGTCCTAAAGGGTGTTCCTAATCCCCATGGGCTGTAAATTAGTGTCTGGGTCTCAATAATACTCACTTGGGAACAGTTTCACCCTCAATAAATGATATAAACAAGCATCAGAAACTATTAGGATTCCATAATAGTCAATCTATACATCAAATGACCATATATAAAATAAACTTTTCAATATAAACAAAACACCCAATTAGATCTATATGAAACAATAATAAAGAAAATAACACATAAATAACAAAAATTAAACATACCAAAATAGGCATCTCCATACAAGAAAATCCAAGGAAATATCCAAGCCACCAAGACTGATACATAAGAACCCAAAACAAATAAAATTAAAAAACCAATGTCAAATCCTGCTAACTACATTCATGTGAACCACTATCACTCACCGCATCACAACACCTTCCATCATTGGAAAAACTGAATATAAATCATGAGAGACACCATAGCCTAAATACCTAATAAAAAACATGAGAGTTGCATATACCCAATGTTTTATGAAATTTATGAACTAAGCACACCCAATATGATTTCAAAAAACAGTTTGTGCAATTCCTTTAAAAACACAATTTCATTAATTTCATTATGAAATATAACTAAAAAATAGGGTTTCACATTCACCTAATATGAAACCAAATATCATGTCATTAACACCCTTTTAAAACATCCACCTTTCCAGGGTGGAATAAAAAAATTAATCAAACACTTTAAAAATATAGAAATACAATCCTTTAATAAATTCATAAAAACAAATTCAAATCCATTTTATCATCCCAAATTATTTCTAAAATCCTTTTTTATAAATTATATTCCATTTTTATTTTTAAAATAACCTTTCCAAATCATTTTTAAAATTGATTTTAATGTAAAATTGAAGTATAAAAAACATGGAAATCAATGATAAATATAAACTATGTTATTAATAGAGTAAATCCAAAATGAACAACCAAAGTGATGGTTCCATATAATAAATCTAGGAAAAGGGGACAAAAACACGGTGTAACATCCCATTACCTTCTTTTAGGTAATTCTTGAATCTTATTTTGACTCACTTTTTATTTGGGTGTGTTTTGGACCTTTTGAGGATGGAGATATTTTGTTAGTAAAAATGATGTAAAGTCTATGGATGTATGTTTTTTTGAATTAATGGAGTCCATTTGTAAATATGTCAAAGGATATGGTGGATGAACTTTTTCCTAGGGTGAGTTGGAGGCTTTATGGGTGGTTCTGCTACTAGTCACTAGTTGCAGATGAAATTTACACCATAAAACATTTTCTTCTGACATAAATTTGTCGCTTTCCATAAGTCGTGAGAATAAATTACAGCATAAAATGATTTATGCTGTAAAAGATGAACTTATTCCGTAAGAGTGGATTGTGCTGTAAAAAGAGGACTTATGTTGTAAATTTGTCACTTGGAGTATTTTTTACCAGAAGAGATTTCCTTTTTGACATATGTGCAATGTGATGTGTTTACTCCACAAACCCAAGATTTATGACATAAATACCTCAATCCTAATGGTTTTATTTTTGTTTCATAGAATATTTCTTTGTAATTTTGTAGATGATCCTCTCAAGAACCGTATGAATCCTCCCATGTGCATTGATTGATTTCTTCCCTTAAAAACATCTCAGTTTGGAATTTGATCCCCAATGATTCTCCTCACTTTGGTTTTATCCTTCTCTATGCAACCCCTCTTTGGTAGCAGTATGATATTATGATTGTTAATTGAATTAGAGTTTTATCTTGATGGTTTATGACCTAGGATTTCCTTGTTAGTCTCCTTCATCTTCGTTATTTTTTTGTGTTTCCATGTTAAGGGTGTTTTTTTAACATTGATTAAAGGTAGGTGGTTCTATATTATTTTTTCCTACAATTTAAATCTTTAATTTCTTGGTTGATTAAAATGAGTTTTTAAATAAATTAAACCCAAAATTTGAGATGATTGATGGATGATTTTGAAAGAGGAATATAGATTATAAAAATACCCCAATTTCAATGGAATTGAAATTGTTCGGAGGATTTGAGAAAAATTGATAGCTTGATTTGGAAAATTTATTTTGAGATAAATGTCTTAAATTGAAATATGATTTGAAAAGACATGAATTGATTAAAACATATGTTTTGGTTTGAAAATAAGAAAGGTATTTTGAAAATTTAAAGTTGGAAATTATATTTTTATTTGATTTGAAATGATTGATTTACCCATGATTGATTGATTGATTCATTAAAGCACATGTGAGCATAGTTATTTAGGGGGTAATTAGAAGAATATTGCTAAGATCTGGCCCCATTAAACTTGATTGATGATGAAAAACCTGACATAAATATATTGCAGCATGATTTTCGATGATGGGGAGTTGATTTCTGAAGTCCTGAGTCATGGGATGTGTGAACACAATGAGATAAGATCACTGATTGAGTATTATTAGGATCTGTTGACCAGAAAATCACGTACCACAAATTTTATCAAATGGTTCTGTTATATGTTTAATTTGATGATCACATTCCATTGATTATTTAACTATTTTATTCATTCCAACTGATTTATATTAATGTGTTATATAGATTGTTCATTTAAGACTATTTTATACATCTTCCATCTATTTTTGAATTGAAAGCATGTTTTTCTAGAAATATGTAAATTCCATTCCATCCCTAGTTTTATTTAAATTGAATTCATAATTGGTTTCATTTTTATAAAAATTATTATAGAACACTTGGTGAGACCCTTCTAGTCTTTATATCTCACACCCAAACTTTTACTATTGTAATTTGTAGATTATTTTATGTCTAGTCTAATAAAAGGGAAATAGCCACTTGGAGGTGTTGAATGTTCTTGTTCTTTGGGACTTGGAGTGATAGAGGTGGATGGTGGAGATGTGATCCACTTGTTACATGGGATATGGATGATATTTCTTTAGTAGTTTTTATGTATCTTGATGATGAACTATTTTATTTGGGGGGGGGGTATTTACCTATTTGATTCTAGTCATTTCTCCCTTTAAATTGTTAGTCATACATACTTTTATCTTTTTTGTTCTATTTTTTGTAGAAAAAAATATTCCCATGTGTTTCTTGTATGATGTAAGGTGTTAGTATCCAACCCATGGGGATCAAGAATGTCCTTTAGTACGCATTAGATTCAGATTAGGTATCAAGGTACCAGGGTATTTGGGATGGATTGTGACAAAGTGGTATTAGAGGTAGGTTGATCACCTTTCCATGATGTCAGTATGTAGTTGGGTTGTCTGAGTAGATAGAAAGTAGGATTGATGATACTTAGAAGGTATTTTTGAGAAAGTTCATGGCCAACTCTCATCGTAACAAGCCCTAAGTCACCATAGATGTTTTTTAAAAGTAACTTTGAGAAAATATTTAATCTAATTTTATACTTTTACCAATTTATCTAAGTATGTTGAAATTCAAATTCTTGATTTTTTCTTTATGGAATTGGTGTTCCTATATCTTTTATTTGATTTGTTTATTTATGTATCATTTTTGGTGATTTTAGTATTGTCTTTTGATGTTGTGTAACATCATTCCTTCGAGGAGATATTTGAATAGGCCACAGGGGGAGCTACTGGTGAACCATGGCAGGTGAATCCTATGGTCAGTGAGGATCTTGTTGAGATAGTGGTACACACTATCTAAGCTCTGGGATGGGTAAATACACTTGTTCTTGTTCAGGATCCGGTAGTGGAACCTTGAATGGATGAATCTAGAGATCATTCTCAAGAGTTTCTTCATCAGAACCCACTAGCTTTATAGGGTTATAATGATCCTAAAGAGGCTTAGGATTGATTAAAAAATATTGAATTGCTTTATAAATTCATGGAAACTCCAAGATATATAAAGGTGAAATGTGCTAACTTTAAGCTTGAGGGACCTATAATGACATGGTGGGATTAGATGGTGATAGAAAATAAATAAGAGAGATTAGAGTATAAGTACTTTTGAGATATTTTAACTGATCAGTATTATCTAGAGTTGATGTTCTTATCATAATCCATGGAGTTTCTCAACCTTCAGTAGGGTGGTAGGACCATGACATAGTATGCAAACCATTTTTCTGATCTTGTTCAATTTTTTCCTATGGTTGTATCCAATGAGAAGATGAGGGATCAATAGTTTGATATGGGTTTCTATCCTGATATTCAATCACAGGTTTTATTTTTGAATCTCACTTCTTATACTGATGTGTTGGATAGATCATTTATGGTTAATCTTGACCTAGCTGGTAAGTTAGGGTTGATGTAAGTTAATTTTCTCCCAGTGGAAGTTATGTGAGTTTATTTAATGGAAAGAGAAATCATGATGAGTCTTTTAGTGGTTATAGACATCATGAATTATTCATGACTTATTTAGTGCCTAGAAGAGGTCCTTTGACTTGCTTTCAGTGTGGCAAGGTTGGTCATTTGAAATGGGTTTTCTCTAAGGCACCTAAGATCTGTAGTTTATGCGGTCACTCAGGAAACCTATAGAATTTACGTCATTTTTTTCTACACTGCATAGTGGTACATGATCATTATAACCTAATATTACTATATTGCAATCATATTCTTAAATAACTAAGGGGTTCTTGACACAGACATCAAGAAAAAGTTTATTCACACGGTGGAAGAGTCTCCAAAGGAAGCTGATGTGGGTCCAGTGACTATCAGAGGTATCATCCCTATAGATTCATATTTAGTAACTAATTTATTTGATATTGGTGCATATCACTCATTTATATAAACTTTTATTTTGAATTTAATCTTCCAATAGATCTTTAGTCTAATATGATGGATATTACAACACCCCTCAGAATGAAGAGAGAGCAAGGTCTTCAGTGTCTTTCTTGTTTCTTCTCTTCATTTGAGATTGAGCTTACCTATAGTTTCTTGGTTCTCAAAATTAAATGTCTTTAATTCATTTTAAGGATAGATTGGATTATTTCTCATAAGGATCAGATTGATTGTTATCTTTGATGGGTCGCTATTATTTTTCCTGATGGGTTGTATCATGTCTTTTAGGGAGAATGGGGTCCAAGGTAAAGTAGATTCAGACCTTATTTTATAGAGTTGGGCATGGTTATATCAGTGTTTTCCTTTAACTTAGATTAATGATCTTTGTGTAATGATATTCCTCTAGTTTTTTTAAAGTTTCCTAATGTTTTTATTTTTGATTTCTCTTGCTTTCCACTGGTAAGAGAGCTAGATTTTTCTATTAATTTAGGATCTAGTACTCATCCAATGTCTATACATTCTTACCATATGGCACCAAAAAAATTGAATGAGATGAAGACTCAATTGTATGATTTTATAAAGAAAGGTTTCATATGACTGAGTGTGTCACCTTGGGCGGCACTTTTTCTTTTTACAAAGAAATATGATAGAACAATTCACCTGTGTTTTGATTACCAGAAACTAAATCAAGTCATGTTAAAGAATAAATATATGTTTCATGGATTTATGATCTATTTAACCAACATAAAAAGGGGAAAGTGGTTCTTGAAGATCGGTCTTTCATCTAGTTATCACTATTTAGGAATTAAATAATTTTATATTCAAAATATAGCCTTCAGGAGAAGGTATGTCCATTATGAGTATCTTGTTATGCCATTTTGTATAACCCATGCTCCTAAAGGTTTTATGTCTTTGATTAAAAATATATTTTATGGTTACCTTGACTCATTTGCGGTGGTATTTTTGGAAGACATTCTAGTTTATTCCCAGACTTAGGAGGACCATGTGCATCATTTGAGAGTAGTTCAATAAATCTTAAGAAGTCATTGACTTCTTGTGAAGCATTTGAAATGTAATTTATGGATTTGAGAAGTGAAGTTCTCAGGACACATGGTCTTAGAACCTAGTATTTCATTTGATCTTGAGAATGTGAAAGCTATTGTAAATTGGGATAAATCCTGTAATGTTTTTTAGATTCTGAACTTTTTGGGTTTAGTGGGATATTACCACAGATTCAGTAAATATTTCTTGAAGTTGGCTTCTATAATGACTAATCTCACTTGGAAAGGAGTGAAGTTAATTTGGGATGAGAAATTTTATAGTTATTTTATTGATCTGAAACATATTTTTAATTCTATAATGGTGTTGAACCTTCTAGAGGAAGAGCGGGAATATGTGGTCTTCTTTGATGCATTAGGTTTTGGTTTGGTTTGTGTCCTTATAAGGGGTGATAAAATGGTAGCCTATAGTTATATATAGATTAGGAATCATGATAATAATTATCTTACCCCTGATCTCAAACTCATAGCTATGATGCATGCTCTTAAGAGTTGGCGGCATTGCCTTTTTGGAGAAATTTTTATAGTTTATTTTAACGATAAAATATTGAGTTATACATTCCCTCAAAAAATCTAAATCTCTGATATATTAATTGGAT
This sequence comes from Viscum album, assembly GCA_963277665.1. Taxonomy (NCBI): domain Eukaryota; kingdom Viridiplantae; phylum Streptophyta; class Magnoliopsida; order Santalales; family Viscaceae; genus Viscum; species Viscum album. Next base: position 399,620,965 of record OY728158.1, read on the forward strand.
GGAGTACCTTTATTCTTTTTATTTATACATTTCATACACCCCTAGAAAGGAGAATTCCCTTGCTGATGCATTGAGTAGGAAAATTTCAACCTGGTCTATAAAATAGTCATCATAAGAGTGTCATATAATGGATATCCTTTCTTAGTTTCATTTGGGAATCTTGGATAATGAGTCTTAGGTTGTTTTCATGAGTATGTATTTGACCTCCTCTCTTCTCGAGATAATTCATTGGGAGCAGCAGTCTTATGATGAATTCTATGGAATTGGGGACTCTCTTTATGGTGGGGAGACCATCGGTGAGTGGATGTTCATTTCGGAGGGTATCCTATGTTTTTGGAACTGGCATGTTGTGCCTTTTCCGATGAGAAAGGTATGATGTGTATTTTTCATAATTCCTAATGGGTGGTGCACCCTTGAACCACAAAGATATTCTATGTTATTTCATGGTGATTCTAGTGTCCAGGTATGAGATGAGACATCTGTAACAACCCAAGTTTTATCAACGGAAACCCCTTATTATAATCATGCCTTAAAGTATAATCACATTAGGAAAAAAAATTACATATAATGATACTAAATACTATGTTACCATTAAACATAATTTTCCCACTTCTGTGTTTTGAATTTCGAAAATCTGACATACACGGTTGCGTCCAGGATGATTTTTGGGGTCTGATGGAACATACATAATTTTTTGGTGAATAGTAACCTACCATTATGAATAGTAACCTACCCTTATGAATATTAACCCGCCCTTATGAATATTAAACTTACATATGATAGTATATATATATGATTTAATTGAAAGTATGATATACCTATATCTTAGAGTAAGTAAATAAATGATTTTAAATTGGTATTTTTCGAATAAACTATTATTTTATTTAAAAATTTAATTTAACATATTTAGAAAATTATTTTTGAAAAATATACTTTATTTTTGGATTCTACAAGTCAAAAAATATTTAGGGTGAATTTTTGGGATTTTTCTGAAATACTTGAATTTTTTTTATGAATAGTGAAATACAATAATTTAAAAAATAAGTTAAATTCATGAATTATAGAGTCATGGGTGATTTTATTATGATGTAAGACCAATTGGTTCGAACTCACATTACCTCCTTACTATATTTAGTCATGTAACACTCACTATTTTTTTTCTTGAGAAAAATTAATAAACTAATGATTGAAATACTTGGAAAACACCTCTCCCCTCCGCTATAAATATCACCCCTCACACCCTCATTTATTCACACATCTAAAGCTTCAAGACTTTCCCAAATTCTTCCCAAATCACTTCCCTATCCCCTCCCCCACATCCATCATCCCTTTTTCTGATAAAAATACCAAACCCTCTTCCCTAAAGAGGCTCTCAAAGAAGATATATTCAAGAGGTAATTTCTCTCTCTTTTCTTTCAATTTCCTTTCAAATTTCATTTCATTTATTCTCTTATCCTCAACATCTCTCGTCCAAATGTAATTATAACTCAATTATGATTTATATACTTGTATTATATCATGTTAATGGAATATTATTCATTATAATCCTCCCTCTCTCTCTTTGTTTATAAAAATGAAGTTGTTGCCCGTGATGTGTTAATTTTCCTACATCATGGGCGATGCACTTCCATTTTCCTTCAACTCCTTCAAGGATTTCAATGAAACCATTAAATGGTTGACACAATATTTTATTACTTATTTTGTAACCCCTTTTATTTTTTGGAAAAAAAATTATTCATAATACTAATTGATAATACAAAACATGTTTGTTGTGATCCAAAAATCGCCCAAATTAATCTAAAATGATCATCATTAAATTTTAACTAATGATTCATCCACATGGAATATAACATAATTAATTATAAGATAATTTAAAATAATTAAATATCATTAATAACATGTAATATCAGTTCTGGATTTTTATCCATGTTCTACATGAACTTTCATTCATGTGTACAAGTGAACCGTTCATGAAAACTAAGAAAAAGAACACTCCTGAACAATGGATTTTAACCCTATAACTCATCCAAAGGCCAATAAAAGAACTTAATTAAACCATAATGAACCATATTAGTGTATAAAATGTTCTTTAATTTCTAATTAATTAATATAATGTCATTACACAGGACAATAAAGTGAAGGAAGCGTTCGGATACAAGGTAAGGGGAAATTCTCGAACCCAACTTTCTTTCTTCAGGTTCTCCCTCTTTCACTCCATTTTTGGTATGGTTACTCCATAAAAATATTTTTTTAATAATTATCATATATGTTTTGGGATATAAATGTTTTCCACTAGATTTTATGTCAAACAAAATGTTTTCCAAAAGAACTCTTCTTTCAAAAACACATATTTTACTTCTCACTCAAGGTTGATGGTTCTTGTATCAAGTATGTTGTTCCCTCTTTATTTTGGGAACCCAAAGTTTATGAATGTGTTCATATGAGATGAAACCCATTACTTTACATGGGTTATTTATTTTTATATATGTTTTATGTGGCATTCGTGATAATAAAAATGTTATGTTGTGACGGGTGTTCCCGGAATTATATAGCACAATATGAATGTTTGAATGTGACGGGTGTTCCTGAAATTATACAACACTGCAATGAATTGGGTAAAGTGTTGAACCTCATGAGATAAAGTGAAATTATGTGTGAAAATTATTCTAGTTTTTTTCAAAACTATGTGTGTTAGTTAAACACTAAGATATGATGTTTCATTTTTTATGCATTACCACATTCCATGTCTTGTCTTAACATCTCCTCTCATGATTATGATCTTATGACCATGTTATGATGATAATGAATATGCTCATACCATGTTATTTTGTTTCATGTTCTTATCTATACTCTTACTAGAATTTTATCTCACCCATTTTTGATGTATATCCTCAAGTGACTACATATACTAAGGAGAGGTCAACAGCCAATAAGAATCTAGATAAGAAGGAATTAAATAAATGTTTTGTGTTGTAAATGTTATGTATGGTCCTAGTTTTCCAAATACACTAAACCTTTGTATCCTCAATGTGTAATTGTTTTATGATTTTTATCACTAAAATTATGTAAAATTAATGTATGAAAAGTAGGGTTTCTATAGTTGGTATCGTAGTCAAGGTTTATTTAATTTGGGAATTAGGATTAGTGAACCTTGGAGATAACCTCTAGTATGAGACTAAGTAAAAATATCCACACAAGAAGATTTATTAAATATATAGATCCCATAATATATTCTTTTATTGTAAATTCCACAAATTAATAAGTTATTTATTCATGACTTTTTGAATTATGTTGTTTTCTAACCAATTCTATTTTAGAAAATGGTGGGAACCAGGAGAAACCAGGCTAACAATCCATGTGAGGGAAAATGAAAGGATTGCTCGAATGAAATCCCCAATGATTTGGGAGGTGGAGTTCAAAACTTCATTGAAATTATTACACAAATATCTCAGCTTATGAATAATAACCTGAATAATGAGGAATGTCCTCCTTCACCATAGAGGGAGAAACTAGCTATCAAATGTTTTATACGGTAATGACCACTGATGTTTAGTGGATCTTCTGATCCACTAGTTGTGAAACAGTAGTTCAACTCCATGGAGAAGATATTTTTTTTATTAACTGTTATGATATGGATAAGGTGACACTATCCATTTATCTTTTAGATGGAGAGGCCTTCAATGGTGGGATTTGATTAATAACACCAAGCCAAGAGACAAAATTGAAGAGATGGAATGGTAAGACTTTAAGATCATGTTTCTTAAAAAGTATTTCCCAAGAACTATTCATAAAAAGATGGAGAGAGAATTCATAGAGATCAATCAAAAGGAAGGATAATTTTCCACGGCCTGTGAAGAAACTTTCACAAGGCTTGCATGGTACACTTCAGGTTTTGTTACAAAAATGATAGAAAATTTGATATATTCTTTAGTGGATTAAAACCAAACCTTCAAAAGGCTCTTGAAATTGGATACTTTGGGAGATATGAATAAGTTGTTTGGTGTGATCTCAAAGTGGAGGTGGAGTTTATAGAATGGTCTCATGGATATGGTGATAAGAAACAAAATATGGAGTTTCAATCCTAGGGATCTAATGATAAAGGTGGAAAGAAAACTCAACAACCCACATTCCAAAAATGTGGTAAGATTCATCATGGGAACTTCCTCAAAGGGATGGGTAAATGCTTCAAGTGTGGGAAATAAGGCCACTATGCTCAACAGTGTATAAAATACATGAAAAGGAAGGATAATGTAGTCTAATAAAGGAGATAACCACCCATGGTTTAATGCTACAACTTTAGGGAGTAAGGGAACTATGCAATCCAGTGCACTAAACCACGAGTTCTTGAGGGTAATCAACATCAACAGCCACCAATGATAAAGGAACAAGGGAAGTCTTATTCCATCACTATTGTGGAAGTGGAGTAAGATAATTAGGTAATACAAGGTACACTTCCTGTTTACTCAAGAATGGAAAAAGTCTTATTTGATTATGGTTCAACACATTCCTTTATATCTTGAAAGTTTTCTAGAATTATAGAATTGAAACACCAAAACCTTAAAGTAGATATATTTGTAAAAACACCAAGTGGTGTAATCATTGAAACCCAAGTGTTTGACTCTTCTCATGTTGGTGTATGTTGGAAGATTCTTCCAACGAATCTCATAATACTTCCCTTGGTGGAATTTGATGCTATAATGGGAATGCATTGGCTCTCATTACATAAAGAACATATCAACTATCAGTATAAGGAAACATATTTTCATATTCTGAACCATACCATGCTTCTCTACAAATGAAAATAAGATCATAAATCTCCTTTAAAAAATATTTTAATGGTGTGGGTGTTTATTCCATGTGAAGAGGCATACCTCGCTCAAGTGGTAGAGTCAAAGGAAAGTGTCAACCTAGCGGAAATTCCCATTGTGAGGGAATATGGTGATGTATTTCCTAAAGAGTTACCCAGACTTCCCATAGATCTTGAGGTAGAGTTCTACATAGAACTCATACCTAGAGCTACTCCTATCTCAAAGTGTCCCTATAGGATGGCTCCTATCGAACTGGAGGAGTTAAAGAAGTAGTTTTAAGAGCATTTGGACAAAGGTTTCATATTCCCTAGTGCATCACCTTGGGGTGAACCAGTGATCTTTGTAAATAAGAATGATGGAACAATGTGGTTGTGTATCAATTATCAGGAACTCAACAAGACCACCATAAAGAACAAGTATCATTTTCCAAGGATATATGACTTGTTCGATCAGTTAAGATGAGCTCAATACTTCTTAAAGGTGTATCTTCATTATGGATATCATCATCTAAAGGTAAATAATAAAGATATTCATAAGACTATCTTTCGTACAAGGTATGATCACTATGAGTTTCTGGTGATGCCCCTACAATCTTCATGTATTTGATGAATATAATCTTTATACATTACCTTGAAAAATTTGTGGTAGTGTTTATAGATGATATTCTCATCTAGTCAAAGAGTAAGGAGGAACATAAAGAACATCTAATACTTGTGTTGGCGACATTGAGAAAAGATAAGTTGTACGCCAAGTTCAGAAAGTGTGACTTTTGGATGAAGCAAGTCACGTCCTTGGGACATGTGATCACAAGTGATGGAATTTTTATAGATCATTCAAAAAAGGTGATTGAGGAATGGACCAGACCCTCTAGTGTCATAAAAATCCATAGTTTTCTTGGATTATCTAAGTGCTACTGATGTTTTGTTAGAAATTTCTCACAATTTTCAAGCCCGGTAACTAAATCAATAAGGAAAGAGGTAAAGTAGGTCTAGATGAAAGAATGTGAGGGAAGATTCAAGGAGCTAAAGATCACTTCACTTGTACTCACATTACTGAAAAGTGGAGAAAGTTTTGTGATATATAGTTATGCTTCCAAGAAATTCTTGGGTTGTGTACTCATGAAAAATGATAATGTGATAGCCTAAGCCTCACGGCAGTTGAAGATCCATGATCATAACTACTCGACGCATGATCTAGAGTGGGAATTTGTGATTTTTGCCTTGAAAATATGGTTGCACTATGTTTATGGTGAGAAGTGTGACATATACACCGATCACAAGATCCTAAAGTATATATTCACAGAAAAGGACCTCAACATGTGTCAAATGAGATAGTTAAAGCTAATCAAGGACTATGATTGCTCTATTCACTATCATCCTGGAAAGGCGAACAAGGTAGTTGATGCTCTGAGAATAAAAGAACTTGTTACTCTATCCATGTTACAGATTGAAAAAGACCATATCTTATTGGATATGCAAAGGATGGATTTTGAAATCATAAGGGTAGGGGATACATCCTAACTTTCCCAAATTTTCACAAACATCAATCCAAGAGATGATTAAGGAGTCACAAAGGGATTATCTGGAGTTACAAAAGAAGGTGAATGCAGTAAAGGAAGGGATGTTTCATGAGTTCCATATCAATGATGATGGTGTGATTTGGTTTGGAATGTGGCTTTGTGTGCCTTAATCACCGAGGATAAAGAAGGATCTATTGGACAATTCTCATAGCTCAAAATTCTATATCCATCCTAGAAGTACCAAGATGTATCGTGATCTCTAAGAACACTTCTGGTTGGACAACATGAAGAAGGATATTATGGAGTATATCTCAAGGTTCTTAATTTGTCAGTAAGTTAAAGTAGAGTGACAAAAGTCCAAAGTGATGATTCAACCATTGCCTATACCCATGTGGAAATGGGAGAATGTCACTATAGACTTTGTCACAGGTCTCCTAAAGACGTTGAAGGGAAATAATGTGATATGGGTTATGGTTGACCAACTAACTAAGACTTCCCATTTTATTGCTATTCAGGAAGATATCTCACTTGAACAACTTGCAAAGATATATGTGAATAAAGTGGTGAGACTGCATGGTGTTCCACTACAAATTGTCTCTGATCATGATCTCAGGTTTACATCTAAATTCTAGAGGAGTCTTCAACATGCTTTGAGTACTGAATTAAATTTCAATACGACCTATCACCCCCAAACTAATGGCCAATATGAAAGAACTATTCAGATGCTTGAAGACATTCTAAGAGACTGCTCATTAGAATTAAAAGGTAGATGGGATTATCATCTCCCATTGGTTGAGTTCTCATACAACAATAGCTTCCACTTGAGTATTCAGATGGCTCTATATGAATCTCTCTATGGAAAGCGATGTAGAACTCCAAACTTTTGGGATAAAGTTGGAGAAATAAAGCTACTTGGACCATATATTGTGCAAGAGATGACAGAGAAGGTTCAAGTCATCCATAAACATATCAAAGCTGCTTAGATTCAGTAAAAGAGCTATGCTGACAACCATCAAAGGGATTGGTAGTTCAACGTTGGAGATAAAGTCTTCCTTTGAATATCACCATGGAAGAGAGTCATGCATTTTGGAAAGAAAGGGAAGTTAAGCCCAAGTAACATTATCCCCTTTTAGATCCTTGATTGTATATGAGTTGTGGCCTATTAGATTGAAATTCTACCAAATATGGATCAATTTCATGATGTGTTTCATGTATCAATCTTGAGAAAGTACATACCAGATCCCTCACATGTACTGAACTCAGAAGTGGTACAACTGAAAGATGATCTCTCCTATGAGGAGCAGCCAGTAAAGATTCTGGACCGGAGAGATAAGGTTCTACACAACAACACAACCCACCTTGTCAAAGTGTTGTGGAGGAACTATAATTTTGAAGAAGAAACTTTGGAACCATAGGAGGTGATGAAGGAGAATTACCCTCACTTGTTTGTGTAAAAAAAATTTTGAGGGTGAAATTTCATAAGGGGGGAAGAATGTAACAACCCAAGTTTTATCAATGAAAATCCCTTCTTATAATCATTCCTTAAAGTATAATCACATTAGGAAACACAATGACATATAATGATACTTAATACTATGTAACCATTAAATATAATTTTTCCACTTCTGTGTTTTGAATTTTAAAAATCAAATATACACAATTGCGTCCAAGATGATTTTTGGGGTTTGATGGAACAAATATAATTTTTTGGTGAATAGTAACCTACCCTTATGAATAGTAACCAACCCTTATGAATACTAACCCTCCCTTATGAATAGTAAACTTACATATGATAGTATATATATACGATTTAATTGAAAGTATGATATACCTAAATCTTGGAATAAGTAAATAAATGATTTTAAATTGGTATTTTTCAAATAAACTATTATTTTATTTAAAATTTTAATTTAACATATTTAGAAAATTATTTTTGAAAAATGGAGTTCATTTTTGGATTCTATATGTTGAAAAATGGTTAGGATGAATTTTTTGTTTTTTTTTTTGAAATAATTAAATTTTTTGATGAATAGTGAAATATGATAATTTAAAAAATAAGTTAAATTCATGAATTATAGAGTCATGGGTGATGTTATTCTAATGTAAGCCCAATTGGTTCGAACTAACATGACCTACTTACTATATTTAGTCATGGAACACTCACTATTTCTTGTCTTTAGGGAAATTAATAAACTAATGATTAAAATACTTGGAAAACACCTCTCCCCTCCACTATAAATACCACCCCTCACACCCTAATTTCTTGACACCTCTCAAGCTTCAAGACTTACCCAAATTCTTCCCAAAGATCTTCCCTAGCCCCTCCCCCACTTCCATCAGCCCTTGGTCTAATAAAAAGACCAAAACCTCTTCCCTAAAGAGTCTCTCAAAGAAGATATATTCAAGAGGTAATTTCTCTCTATTTTCTTTCAATTTCAATTCAAATTTCATTTCTTTTCTTCTCTTATCTTATCTTCTCCTCCCTCTCTCTCTCTTTGTTTATAAAAATGAAATTTTTTCCCGTGATGTGTTAATTTACCTACGTCATGGGCGATGCACTTCCATTTTCCTTAAACTCCTTCAAGGTTGTCAACGAAACTATAAAATGGTTGAAACCATGTTTTATTATTTATGGTGTAACTCCTTTTATGTTCTGGAAACAACTTTTATTCTTAATACTAATTGATTAAACAAAACATGTTTGTTGTGATCCAAAAACTGCCCAAATTAATCTAAAATGATCATCATTGAATTTTAAATAATGATTCATCCTCATGGAATATAAAATAATTCATTATAAGATCATTTAAACTCCTATAATATCATTAATAACATTTAATATCAGTTATGGATGTTTATCCATGTTCTACACAAACTTCCATTCATATGTACAAGTGAACTATTCATGAAAACTAAGAAAACAAACACTCTCGAACAATGGATTTAAACTCTATAACTCATCCAAAGTCCCATAAAGAAGATTAATGAAACTATAATGAACCATATTATTGTATAAAAGGTTCTTTAATTTCTAATTAATGAATATAATGTCATTATACATGACAATAAAGTGAAGGAAGCATTCGGATACAAGGTAAGGGGAAATTCTCAAACCCAACTTTCTTTCTTTGGGTTCTCCCTCTTTCACTCCATTTTTGGTATGGTTACTCCTTAAAAATTATTTGTTCATAATTATAATAAATTTTATGGGATATAAATTTTTCCACTGTATTTTATGTCAAAAAAAATGTTTTCCAAAAGAACTCTTCTTTCAAAAACACACATTTTACTTCTTACTCAAGGTTGATGGTTCTTGTATCAAGTATGTCATTCCCTATTTATTTTGGGAACCCAAAGTTTATGAATGTGTTACTATGAGATAAAACCCATTACTTTACATGGGTTATTTGTGTTCATATATTTTTTATTTGGCATGCATGATAATTAAAATGTTATGTTTTGATGTGTGTGCCCGGAATTATATAGCGCAGTATAAATGTTTGAATGTGATGGGTGCACCCAGAATTATACAACACTCTAATGAATTGGGTAAAGTGATGAACCTAATGATCTAATGTTAAATGATGTGTGAACATGATTCTAGTTTTTTTCAAAATTATTTTTGGTAGTTAACCACTAATAAATGATGTTTCATTTTTTATGCATTACCACATTCCAAGTCTTTTCTTAATATTTCCTATCATGATTATGATACTATTCCCATGTTATGATGGTAATGACTATGCTCATCCCATGTTATATTGTTTCATGTTCTTATCTATACTCTTACTGGGATTTTAGCTCACCCCTTTTTTATTTATATCCTCAGGTGACTACATGTACTAAGGAGAGGTCAATAGCCAATAAGAAGCTAGATAAGAAAAAATTAAATAAATGTTTCATGTTGTAAATGTTATGTATGGTCCTAGTTTTCCCAAGACACTAAACGTTTGTATCCTCGATGTGTAATGTTTTTATGTTTTTTATCACTAAAATTATGTAAAAGTAATGTAAGAAAAGTAGGTTCACTATAACATCAATAATTTTTAATCTCATTGCTATACCTTCCAACAAGTCAATATCGAGTAGAAGAGATCTTTGGGTTTTATTCAACAACTTCTAGTTCTAACATAGAAGTGGGATGAGATTTTTATGGACTTTGGAGTTGGGTTTCCACAAACCCCTCAAGGAAAAAATGTGATATGGATTTTGATCGATAGGCTGTCCAAATAAACTCACTTTATACCCATTCAAGATTCAACCAAAGTTGAGGACCTGGGACATCTCTAAATACAATATATTTTCAAATCGCATGGAGTTTTATCTATTATAATCTCTAATAGGGATCCCCATTTCACTTGTTTCTTATGAGAGGCCTATAGTAGGCCATAGGATCCTAGGTACATTTAATCATGTCATATTATCTATATATGGAAGAACAGGTAGAGAGGGATATATAGATTCTGGAGTACATGCTATATTCTAGCATTATTAATTTTGGTGGAGATTGGGATGAACATTTGGGACTGGTTGAGTTTTCCTACAACAATATTTACTATTCTTCTATTAGAATGTCTCCTTTTGAGGCCTTATATTTCCAAACTTGTAAATCTCTAATTTTTTGTTCAGATATTGGGGAAACTTTATTTATTTAGACTAAGTTTTGTTCAAGAGAAAATGGTGAGGATTCAATTGATTCGACATAGAATGTTGACGGCACATAGTCGGTATAAATCCTATGATGATAATCATAGATTACCATTAGAGTTTTCAATTGGTGAATAATTGTTCTTGAGAGTTTCTCCTCAGTTGGGTCACCGGCATCTTGGGAAATAGTGAAATATTGTGTCGAGGTTTGTGGGTCCTTTTGAAATTGTTGATCAAGTGGAGAAAGTGGCATAACTTTTGGAACTTCCAATAAATTTGACTTCATTCACAATGTGTTTCATGTATCACATCTTAGAATGTATCATTGTGGGCCTTATCATGTTATTATTTGGTAGGGTCTTAATATTGAGCCTGATTTATCCATGACTGAGCATCTAGTCAGTATTGTGGATTCTGAGACAAATGTTCTTCATAGGAAGATAATACATTTGTTTAGTGTGATATAAAAGAATGGTTATGATTCACATGATATGTGGGGGCGTGAGGAACTGATAAGAGAGAATTGGCCTCATCTCTTCAATATGGAATCTTTTTATAGGATTTCTAGGGACATAAAGTGTTTATGGTAGGTAGTTTGTAAAATCTCATTACCTTCTTTTAGGTATTTCTTAACTCTTGTTTGGATTCCGTTTTTATTTCAATGTGTTTCAGGACTTTCAATTATGGAGATATTTTTTTAGGAAAAATGACCTTAAGTCCTTGGATGTATGTTTTTTTAATTAATGGGTTTTGGGTATAAATTTTTCAAAGGATTTGGAGGATATACTTTGGGTATGGGGTGAGTTTGAGGCTTTGTGGGTGGTTCTACTACTGGGCACCGATGGAATATGGAATTTATGTTGTAAACCCTTTTCTTATGATGTAAATTTTCACTATACACAACTTGTGAGAAGGGATTATGGAAAAAAATTATTTACACCTTAAAATAAGAACTTATTCTACAAGAGTGACTTGTGCCGTAAAAATAGTACTTACACTCTAAACTCATTACTTGGTGTGTTTTTAACCCAAGGTGGTTTCTTTTTCAGTTTATGTGCAATGTGATGAATTTAATCCATAAACCCAAGATTTAAAAATGAAAATGACTTAATCCCAGATGTTTTATTTGTATTTCACAGCTAATTTTTTGGAATCTGACAGGCGCTCCTCCTGAGAACCATAGGCTTCCTCTCATGCACAGTGAGCGATTTCTTCCCTTATGAAGATCTTGGTTTGGAGTTTGATCCCTAGTGAGTCTCCTCGCTTTGGTTTTATCCTTTTCTCCACTAACCCTCTTTAAAAATTATATTATGTCATAATTGATTATTGAATCATAGTCTGATCTTGATGATTTAAGATCTAGGAGTTCTCTATCTGTCTCCTTCGCCTTCGTTCTTCATTGGAATTGTAACGTCCTGGCATTTCAGATATATATAAATCCTTTTGTTACTATTAAAACCCCATTAATTTATGATAATAAGGTGATATTATGGATAAGGAGTGGTTAGGGAAATTTTGGGCCTCATTTGAATCCTAGAGATTTGGGATTTATAAGGATATGGTGAGCCACACGATAAGTGCACGGTTAGTGAAAATTGTTCAAATTAACCATGCAGGCACTCAGTGGGCAGGATGAGGCCACATGATTTATCTATAACCATGTGGAATGGGGTGCACAACTATACAAATTGTCTTAGACAAGTCATAGATCCAATTCACATGGGTTGCGTATGGTTGGTCAAACTATGTAGAGATCCTGTGTTAGGAGGTTCCCTCGGCAGTAGATATTGTGCGGTTGGAACACGGTTTGTCCAACCATGAGGCCAAACCGTGTAGCCCCAATTTTAAAGGGGAAATGACATTTTTTCCCTAAAGTTTTTTAACATAAATTCCTTCTCCTCCCTATCATTCTAGTGGACTGCACATATGAGAGATCCTCCTCTTCTCCATTTAGGTATTTTTCTATCTCCATCATTTGTCATCTATTTCGTTTGACGTCAGATGAATTATAGAGATAATAATAGTCTATAAAAATCTTATTCATACTTTCTTATTTGATCTTATACTCTATTGAACTTTTTTTTTTGTGATATCATTTTCCCCAATTTTAGTGAATTTAATGATTATTCCAATATCTCTTATTCTAGCTCAATTTAAGGGATAAAACTGGATGAGGAGAGTGTTGCGAACCTAAAGTCGGTGCTCTAGATTATTTCTCAAAGTTTTTATTGATTTATATTGTTCACCATTTTGATGAAAGATATACCTTTATAGTGATGCCTCTTAAATTTTTAATTAATTAATTTTAAATGGTTTTCTATGCATAGTATGATCCTAGCTAGAAGTGAATTAACTTGTTGGTTGATCACCTTATCTTGAGCCACCCCAATGGGTGATCCTTCATTCAGGAACTATAAGTCTCTTTTCCTTAAATTTATAAACCACCTTATGGGTGTGTAATTCCCTTGTAATAATACTCTTGAATTGTAATTCGACCCAAGGTTAATGTTAGGCCAAGATTAAGGCCCTTATGCCTCATTCTGTATTCCTTATTCCATTTTCCTTATTGTTACAACCCCCACCCTCAAAAGATACTACAATTAAGGGAGAGAGATAATGACCCCCGAGTCCCACCTCCAGTAGGCCCTAGGTTGGAAACTAGAACTGAGGGTATGAAAATATCATATATGGTAAGCATTACCCTCTATAATATAAATATTATTGGGGGAAAAAATGGATCGTCCAAAAAAACTACAAGACACAATATAAAAGAAATCCAAAATCATCCCGCAATGCATGTATAAAAGAACTAATAGAGATAAAAGTCTCTAAAGTAAATACCCAAAGTAAAGCTAAAGCAACTACATAGTAAATATCCAAAGGTCCGAGCTAGTAATGCCTAGCACGGTTCATGTAATATTCCTAGAAACCTGAAAAAAAAATTATAAACATAGGGTGTGTATAAAAGTATACTTAATAGGAAAAACTAAGGTCTCTCATTCACGTGGGAAATAATCATACTAATGCACCTGTGAAAAAACAGCATAACCAAACAGAACCTATCAAGGTATACCAACCATCCTAACCTCACCAAGTCATTCTCACTAAATAACGTAAACCAAGTAATATAGTATAGTATGAATTGAATCGATAAGGGTACCTTGCACTGCTTTCCCACTGGTATGTCACTCTCACACCCAACGTTGTAGGTCCTGCTGCTCCCATCTCTTCTTTATACCACACCACCCCACAAGTACGGTCACAACACACCTTTCCCACAGACACCTGGGCTCGCTGCCCCACAAGCACAGCCACAACACATCTCGCCTAAAAACACCAAGTCCGTAACACAACCACCACCATAACCAAAGTACTATGGTATCATGAACATGTATTACATCAACCTCATACCCTCATCCTACCATGCATGACCCCCACAAGAAGTTTCCCCACAAGCATGGTCACTCCTATATTGAAAACACTTGGGAATTCACATCTCGACTGAAAACACCTGGGCTATCACATTTTACTGAAGACACATGGGCCATCACAGCCACCATCTAATGCACTAGCAGACCTCTGACCATCACATGCTATGTAATGCCTACCTCTCCTAAAATAGAGAGTAGGAAATAGCGAGTACCCATCCATCTGTACTCCTCACCGGATGTTGGGAAAAACCCCCTTGCATAACTATGTGGTTTTCAGCACATGGTGATCGACATCGGTGGGGTGCATATATAAATCATAAAAAAGTAAAAGTATATACATATATAATATCAAACACTCAAGACCTACCTATGGTTTCACAAACAAACAAACCAACTCACAACACCATCACTTTTTCTACCACCTCTAAATGCATAACACCACATATCAAGCCAAAACCCCCCACATCACATTTCAAACCAATTTCATTTAATCATCCCATTCTTTTCATTATTTAGAATCAACCACATTTAATCACACAACCCATGATTTAATTATCCATTAACCATTTTCATCCCATTAACCAAACCAAGCCATGTCATTTCAATCATTATTAAATAATTATTAACTTATTATATCACTACTTGGGAATATAGCACAGAGAAACCACTGACTTTCCAGCCCAAAAGCATTTCCAAACAAACCACCTCCTTACCACCCCAAAAGCATGACCAAACAAACTATATTCTCACCCCCCCCCCAAAACACGTCCAAACAAACTACCTCCTCGCCACCCCAAAAGCACGACCAAACAAACTTTCATCCCCACACGACCAAAACACGCATCACCAACCCACAAGAATGACCACACATCACAACACA
This sequence comes from Viscum album, assembly GCA_963277665.1. NCBI lineage: Eukaryota > Viridiplantae > Streptophyta > Magnoliopsida > Santalales > Viscaceae > Viscum > Viscum album. The sequence goes on from OY728158.1 coordinate 399,636,250, forward strand.
TCAAGATTATTTCAAAAATTTACAAAGGGGCTTTTATCACATTCCACTTTATTTTAGGGGCATTATCACACAAGCCAAAATCATGGGGAAACCATTTCATTATCCAAATATAAGTGGTTAATCAATTTCCATTTTAAGGTGATATCAGAATAATCACAACCAAAGAAACAATCATAGCACATATATTCTATGCAAACAAATCCCCCAATATCCAAAATTTTTAGTGGGGCATCAAGCCCGTACAATTCACAATATCACAAATAATATAAATTTTATGAAAGGATGTGAATAAAACCTAATTTACCCCTTTTAATTTCAATTAACTAATTATTTATATTTGATTAAACTAAAACAACCATACCTCATAGATAAAAAAAGTAAACCCCTCCTACATGATACACAATAAGGAGAAATGATGGAATCCCTTACTCAAAGAATCTTGACGACTCGCTGCACACCATAGGATGAAGAAGAACACTTGCAAACCACAATTGCACTATGTGAACCATGGATAAAACTAAACCAAAACCAAATACCATACAAAATAAACCCAACACACACCCTAAACCATAAAAAACATTACTATAGTGAATCCTAAAGAGAATAATGGAAGAAAAATCACCAAGAAGGGAGAAGAACCTACCACAGATCAACCACAGATTGCCAACAAACAACCACTAGGACCAATGGATAAAAGAGGGAGTAATAGGACTTTAAGGACTCCTAGAGGCACCTAGGGTTCTCCCAAAGTGAGAGTAAGAAAAATCCATGGTTGAGTGAATGAAAATTTGGCCAAAAAGAACTTTAAAACAATACTGCATTGGGTATTTCCATGATGTGTAATCCCCTTTCATGTTGTGTAATCCTCGAGCTTCATTTTATCCAAAAAATGCATCACCTTTTTATTATTTAACCCCAAAAACCTATAAGTCATTAACCAACTCTAGACTAGCCATGAATCCAACTTTCGCGTCATGTAATATACTTACAAGGTGTGTATTTTCTACAGCATCTTTGCTGCACATCCAACTCCCTCAAAAAATTTCGAACCCTCCCCTGAACACCTCCAACAACCAAAATTGGAAAAGTAAAGGATCGAGAGGGAATTGATAGTTACATCATATACCTCCCAAATGATTCTTTTCCTCAAGAATCCAAAACCAAGACCTGATGGAAAGGTTCTGAACAAACATCCCTCAAGATACCTCTCAAGGATCTCATAATACCTCAAATACTACCACTAGCTAAACATGTAAACCCAAACAACCACAAATCACACTATATAACCACAAGATGCCTCCTCTCACGTAACCATACTACCACATAACCACTGCACAACTATCTCAATATCCATGTGGACCAAACCAACAACTGCTCCAACCAACTAACCACACCATCTCGAACACATGAATCAGATAATTTCATCTTCCATGTCAATATAATATCTACTTTGGGTGACACCAAATCACATGCATGGGTATTTATCGCATCATATTTAATGCACCTCAATTAGGAATCAAATCCTCCCTTTTTTATACGTCATGAATTTATCACACATCACACCACACGCATCACAAACCAAGGAAAATAGCTCATATCATAAAACAAAAGGATCCAAACATTACATCACAAATCAAAAAAGAGAAAATAAAACTCAAAAAAAATTGGGTACTAGGAACACATCTATGTATCTTTCTCCCAAGTATTATCCTCTAGGTCACCATGTCTCCACAACACATGAACCAGAGAAATGGTCTATCCATGCAGTGCCTTCACTTGGCGATCCTCGATCTCTAATGGTCATTCCACAACCTTTGCATAATCATTAATATCCAACTCTCCCCAGTCAATGACATGGGATTCATTGTGAAGATACTGATGAATCTGAGATACATGAAAGACATTGTGGATTCTCTCTAACCATGTTGGAAATACCAACCGATATTCCACCTCTCCAACTTGCCCCAACACCTCAAATGGCCCAACAAACCTGGGAGAAATCTTAATCCTTCTACCAAACCTCCACTACCCACATAAAGGGGAAACATTGAAGAACACATGGTATATGACCTTGAACTCCAAGGGCCTCCTTCTGTGATCAATATAAGGCTTATGATGATCTTGCGCTGCTTTCATCCTCTCATGAACAAGACTTTCTCTATCGTGTTCTGCACCACATCAAGACCAAGAACAGATATCTCCCCAAACTCTTTCTAGAACAATGGAGAACAACATTTTCTCCAATAAAAATCCTCAAATGGATCCATTCCAATGGAAGAGTGATAAATGTTATTATAAGAAAAATCTACCAGAGGAAGGTGGCATACCTAAGATCCACCAAATTCTAAGAGTATCCTCTAAAATCTGGATAGTCCATTCCATTTTCCCATCTATATGAGGGTGGAAAGAAGTGTTGTGGTGTAACTGATTTCAAAATTCATACTAAAATACCCTCCATACTCGTGAGGTAAAACATAAACCCCAATCCAAGACAATGGACCTTGGAAATCCATGAAACCACACCACATCATCCACATACTGGTCCACCAAAACTATGTCCTAAAGCAATGGTACATTTTGGAAACTTCTGGGTGTACTACCAAAGGTGAGTTATGAAACTAATGAAGGAATCCATTGTTCATTACTACTAGAACAAACAACCTCCAATAAAACAACTCCTAGTTCCAACCATCATCTGACCATCCCTCCAGAGCATCGCTATGGCTAACATGATCACGCATCACCTCTGCCTATGTGTCCCCCCACTGAGGTTCCTCAACCTGCTACATCAGAGAACACCACATCGCCATCCAAAAAAAATAGCATGTACCACCATCCACTTTTACATCTAAGTTCAAGGCTTCCAACTCCTTAATTGCTCTCCAAGTATCCTCAGACTCCCAAAAAACACCCTTCCATGACTTCCTACTCAAATAGTCAACCACAACATTCCCCTTTCCTAAGTTTTAGGAGATAGCAAAATCATAATCCTAAAGAAACTCCATCCACCTCTGATGTTGCAAGTTTAGATCATGATGGGAAAAGACACACCTCAAGATATTGTGATCTATAAAGACCAAAAAGTGCTCCCCAATGAGGTAATGTCACTACATCTTCATCGAAAACACAACCGCTAATAGCTCCAGATCATGGATGGCATAGTTACACTCATAGGGATGTAACTCCCTATACCCACAAGAGATCACTACCCACTACTACATCAGCATGCATCCCAAGACAAGATGTAAATAATCACAAAACCCCTCAAACAACACACCCTCCTCTTGTAGCTAAAGTACTAGAGTACTGAATAACTTCCCCTTTAGGTAACTGAATGTTTCCTGGAACTAATCACTCCACACAAAATCTTGGTATATCCTATTCAAAGTTGTAAACAGGGCTAAAAATCTAGAGAAATCGGGTACAAACCTTCAATAATAGCCTGTGATACCAAGGAAACAAAGAACCTATTCCACATTATTGGGTGATTCCCAAGAAACAACTGCTTAAACCTTCAATAGTTCTATTGAAACACCCTTCTAAGACACCAAATGCCTAAGGAAATGAACCTCTCATGTTCAGAACTTACACTTGGTCAAATTTCTACAGAGCTAGTAGCTTAGAAGAACATGAAAGATAGTTTTGAGATGCTCAATATCCTCCTCCTATGACTTTGAGTAGATTAAGATACCATAAATGAATATAATGATTAAATGATCTAGGAACACATTGAACATATAGTTCATAAGCCCCATGAACATGGATGGTGCATTCGTAACACCAAAAGGCATGACTAAAAATTCAAATTTCTCGTAACTACATTTGAAGGTAGTCTTTAGGATATCTCCATCCTTCACCCTTGATTGATGATATCTAGATCACAGTTCGATCTTATAAAACCAACTCTTCCCTCTCAACTAGTTAAAAAGATCATATATCCTTGGAAGAGGGTAATAGTTTTTGACCGTCACCTGATTCAACCTTTAGTAGTCTATGTACAGTCTCAGACTACCATCCACCTTCATTGTGAAAAACACTGGAGCACCCCACAATGAGAAATTCGGCTAGATAAAACCCTTCTTCATTAGATCATCTGCATTAACCCTCAACTCCCACAGCTTAGAAGGTGTTATCTGATAAGGATCCATCGAAATCAGAGAATCACTGAGCTACAAGTATATCCCGAACTCAACATCATGTTGAGGGGACAACACCATAACCGCCTTAGGGAAAACATATAGGAACTCTCCAAAGACTCTAGGAACCTCTACCATATTAGAGTCCACTGATTCTACTGAAAACTCATCCAATAAGGAAATAAGGGGTTTTGTATGCCGACTGCCTGCCTAAAAACCCTAATCACCAATGAAAACCACTCATTTTCCATACACATATGAAAACATGACTCTCCTACATAAGTATTTTATAACAAAAAAATATGAATAAAACCATTCAATGTTGAGGATTACATCATATGGATGCATCCGTAGAAACAAAATATCCCCACAGTACTGATGTGGCACCATCATCATTCTACACCCCTAGCACACATCAAACAAGTTGGTTTAACCTTTGACTTTCATAGTCAACACCAGGGGTATGGGAAACCTCTCTAAGTCTAGTACTAGGGCATGGGCTAGAGTGGGTGCACTAAAGGAGTGAGAATCTCCTGAATTAAACCAGGTTAATAAAAAACTGATTATACCTTTGATGATCTCTACCCCACTGGAACTACTACCTTCATTGTATGAAACTAATCATGCCTATATATTTTGACTCTCTACTGAAAACCAGATATATGACCATGCTTAGTTCATGGTTCCTAAACATGAGGAACATCTTGAAGTCAGCCTCTTCCTAGTCCATCTCCCCCAGGTAGAGAAAAAACTTGTTTCCCTTACTGCAGAAATGGCCTCACTGGAAACTGATGCTGAGGCTAGAGCTAAACATGTCCACCTACACTAGACTGAGCTTAGGGAACCACTAGTCACTGGTCCTAGAAATGTCCATGAAACCCATTACCAAAACACACTAGAATAAAAGTTCCAGGAAAATCATGGAAACGACTCGGCCCAAAAGGCAGTAAAGGAAGCTATTGAGGTTGACTCCCTTCCAGTTGAAACTTTGAAGGCCCTAACACCCGATACCTTCCACTGACAACCCTACCCCTCAAGGAACCCTATTGGTTCCCCTCTCATGAAAAAACTCCTCGTGAGTGCATTCGCTTGATCACCTCTTCCTTCTTATGAACCTCCAGATATGTTGTCAATGTAAAAGGAGTTATAGTATACTAAATAGAATGATATATTTCCTTCTCAAGATATCTCACATGAGAATCCTCATCCATAAAAATATCTAGGGTAAAACGCAAAAGTTCCATGAACTTGATTCCCAACTTCTGTAGTGACATGATCCCATATTGAAGAGAAACAATCTCATGCCTCTTTACTACCTTCATGTTTGATGAAAGGAAATCTACCTAGAACTCCTTCTGGAAGTCAACCCACAAAACATCTTCCTCCTTCCACTCTCTCAAATACAGCATCCACCACTAATGCACAGCTCCCTGCATTTGACTAACTGCCAAAGGGACCCAGTACTCCATTGGGGCCCAAATCAAATTAAAAGTGATCTCAAGATTCTCTAGTTAGCTCTCTATCTCCACATATAAAACACCACCCTCATACTTCCCCAAAGCCTACCATTGGAAAGTGCGCAACTTTCTATGACATTGATCATCCTTCTCAACTAGATCAACCCTACGGCGATCAACCAGATCATCCTGTTGAACCTCAACTACCTGAGCCTCATGCGAATGATGAATGGGAGCCATAGCTGAAAAGAAAACAAGGATTTCCTAAGCTTGGGTAGTATATAATTTCATTATTATTCATTTTAACTCATTTAATTCATTTCTTCATTCATTTAAACATTACCAAAACAACCCAATTCAAACAAGAACACAATTCATTATGATGCATGTAACTTTCCTAGGTCTATTCCCTACAAGAAGGTCTATCTCACTTAGTTGATCAAAAATCTTATATTATGTGCACTGGATCACAGTGGGGGGGGGGATAAAATCCCATGTCCTAGTCAGTCTCCCTATCTAACATCATGCACCAAGATCAATTAACACTATTTCCATACCACCCCATGCAATCCTCACTATGCTTAACTCTAAACTCCACCCTATCTCTCAACTATCACCTCTGATACCACTCTATCATGAACCCCTCCCTCTAAAGATACCATGATGAAGGGAGAGAGATAATGACCCCTGATTCCCACCTCCAGTAGGCCCCAGGTTGGAGACTAGCACTAAAGGTATGAAAATATCACATATTGGATGCATTACCCTATATAATATAAATAAGATTGAGATATAATATGGATCATCCACAAAAAAAACACTAATACGCAATATAAAAGAAATCCAAGACCATCTCAAAATTTAGGTATAAAAATAACTAATACAGATAAAAGTATCAAAAGTAAATACCCAAAGTAAAGCTAAAGCAGCAACATAGTAGTTATCCAATGGTCTAAGCTAGTAATTCCCAGCACGGTCCATATAATCCTCCTGGAAACTTGAAAATAGTTTTATATACGTAGGGTGAGAATACAAATATACTCAGTAAGAAAAAATCAAGTCTCTCATGCACATGTAAAAGAAGCATACTAATGCACCTGTGGGAAAAAAAATAGAACCAAATAGAACCTATCAAGGTATACTAATTTTCCCAGCCTTACCAAGGCATTCTCACCAAATAATGCAAACCAAGTAATAGAGTATAATGATAATCAAATCGATAAGGGTACCCCACACCACTTTCCAACTAGTATGACACTCTCACACCTATCGTCGTAACTCCTAGAACTCCCATCTCTTCCATATACCACACCACCTCACAAGCACAGTCACAACACACCTCATACGCAGAAACCTGGGCTCGCCACTCCACAAGCACGTCCACAACACATCTCGCCCGAAAACACCTGGGATACATTACAACCATCACCATAACCAAAGTACTAGGGTATCATGAACATGTAAGACATCAAACTCCTGACCTACTCCTACCATTCATGGCCCCTTCCCGAAGTCTCCCCACAAGCATGGTCACATATCGTCCAAAAACACCTGGGTCATCACATCTCGCCCACCAACACCTAGGCTATCACATCTCTCCTGAAGAAACCTATGCCATCACAACCGCCATCTAATAAACTAACAGACATCCATCTATTGCAGCATGTCCAATACTTATCTCACCTATAAGAGAGAGCAGAAAAGAGTGATTACCCAGCCATTCGTACACCCCAACGGATGTTGGTAAAAACACCCCCCACATGACTATACGGGTGTCATCACATAGTGCTCGATGTGGGTGGGGTTCATATATAAATCACAAGAATTTATAATAATATATATAATATCAAACACTCAAGACCAACCTATGGGTTCGCAAATAAATGAACCAACTCACAACACCGTCACTTTTTCTGCCACCTCTAAATGCATAACACCACACATCAAGCCACAAACCTCACTTCACATTTCCAATCAATTTCATTTAATCATCCCATTCTTTTCAATATTTATAATCAACCACATTTAATCACACAACCCTTCATTAAATTATCCATTAACCATTTTCATCCCATTAACCAAACCAACCAATGTCATTTCAATCATTGGTGAACAATTATTAATTTATTCCATCACTGATCAAGCATCTAACACAAAGAAACAGACACCTCACTGCCCCAAAATCACATCCAAACAAACAAACTCCTCATCACCACAAAAGCAAGCCCAAACAAACTATCTTCTCACCACCCAAAAATCACGGCCAAACAAACTACCTTCTCGCCTCTCAAAAATCACATCCAAACAATTATCAACCCCACATGCCCCAAACACACATCGTCATCCCATAAGAATGGCCACACATCACAATATATAAAGATTATTTTAAAAATTTACAAAGGGGATTTTATCACATTCCACTTTATTTTAGGGGCATTATAACACAAGACAAAATACTTGGGTAACTATTTCATTATCCAAATTTAAGTGTTTAATCAATTTATATTTTAGGGTGATATCACAACAATAAAAACCAAAGAAGAAATCAAATCACATATTTCCAGCGTAAAAAAATCCCCCAACAGCCACAATTTTTAGTGGGGCATCAAGCCCATACAATTCACAGTATCACAAATAATATCAAAGCTATAAAAGTATACGAATCAAACCCCATTTACCCCTTTCAATTTCAATTAATCAATTATTTATCTTTGATTAATATGGAACAACCATTTCCCATATATAACCAATGTAAACCTCTCCTACATGATGCACAATAAAAAGAAATGAAATAATCCCTACCTTAAATAAGCTTTTGGACTCATTGTGCGCTATAGGGAAAAGAAGAATGCTCTCAAACCACAACCGCACCACAGGAACCATGGATCAACCTACACTACAACCAAAGACCATAAAAATGAAACCCAACATATTCCCCAAACCATAACAACATTTCCACAGTGAAACCTTAGGAGAAGAATAGAAGAAAAATCACCAATAAGGGAGAAGAACCTACCATAGATCAACAATGAATTTACAACGAACAACCATCGGGACCAACAGATCAAAGAGGGAGGAAGGGGACTTAAAGGAATCCTCAAGGTGCCTAGGGTTAACCCAAAATGTGAGGAAGAAGAATCCCTAACCAAATGAATTAAAATTTAGTTGGAAAAGAACTTTAAAACTACCTTGAATCATGGATTTACACGATGTGTAATCCCCTTTTACATTGTGTAATCCCCGGGGTTTAGTTTCTCTAAAAAACACACCATATTTTTATTATTTGGCCCCAAAAAACCTACAAATCTTGAACCGGCTCTAGAAATCCATGAAACTGACTTTCATATAGTGTAATAAACTTACATGACGCGTATTTTCTACAGCATCTCTAATACACCTTCAACTCCCACAAAAACTTTTGAAACCTCCACCAAACACCTCCAACAACCAAAACTAGAAAAGTAACATACTAGGAGGGAATGGACCATTACACTTATGCCGTAGTGAAATTTCATGAATTAAATGAGTTGCCCGACTTGATTAAAATTCTATAAATGAAATTTCTTGTTGAGATGGTTTTTATTATTTGATAATCCAAACCTTATACTAGGTCGTGGGTGATACAAGGGTCTTGATTTAATGATGCCTTATACAGGATCATTGTGCATTATAAATTGAACTTTCTTATGAATAATACATATGCTATGGGTGATACTAAGTGTACCTTGGATGGGATCACTGTGCATTTCTTCTACCTAAATATTAGTGATATTGGTTCTCTAGGGGATTCTATGGATGGAATCAATAGAGATATGGTTATACCATGCCACGAGTGAGACTCAGGACCCTACGTGTAATACTAGGGATGGACTTGGATGTCTTTGTTGCTTTCACACCATGTTGGGAGTGATACTTGGGATATCATTTATAGGATTCCTTGGAAAGACTCCCATGGAATTGGGTTTATACAGTGCACCTAGATCGATACTTGGGACTCCATTTATGGATTGTCTTGGATGTTCTTAGGTCGCATCATACTTATTTTTAAATGATGAATTTTATATTAATAACTATAGAGTATAACTCAAATTATATGGAAACGTCTTCCAATCCAAATCACATGCTTGGGAATGGTTTATATCTTGACACTCTAATTATAAGATCCCAATTGTACCTTATATCTCACTTTTTTAGGTTTTTAACTAGTTCAGACATCCATCTTGGGATGAATAAGGTAGATTTGGTTGGGTATCCCATGAGGAACTCAAGATGATGTTTTTATTTATTTGTTGAATGCCTTGTATTTATTATTTATGGAACACTACTCATTTTATATGAACAAACTAGATTGATATAGACACCATTGGTGGTAGACTACTGAGTATATCTCACACCCTTTTTAGGATTCCATTGGTACCCAAACAGACTTCATGGTTGTAGGTATTGATAAAGGGAAGTTTCCAACTTCTGATGTTTGATTTTGAGTTCTAGTATAAAGTATAGAAGTAGAGGACTGAGCATATAATCATGATGCTAGTGGTAGTAGCTTTCAATTTTTTTATTTTTGTATAGTATGTGGTATATTAATGTGTCCCCAATTTCCCCATGTACTCATTTTTTATAGCTACATGATCATTATCATCATTTTGTATCTATTTATTATTCATATTCTTCCTACTTTTTACTCTGGATGGTTGTTATTATTTATTTTGTTTTCACTACTTGTATATATGGATTAACGTTGTACTAAATTCGGAATTATGAGGGAATAGTCTCCCCATAGACACACCCTAATACCTCATTACTAGTAGGTAGCATATAGTGTATGGTTATGTGTGCTTGAGGTCATGTGGTTGACCATCTTGAGGTACTGCTAAGTGGATTTCGGGGAAGGATGCTACAAAGTGGTATCAGATCCCTTTTTTATTTTTTATTATTATTGGGAATTAGACAGGATATTAGGATGTAATGGAAGTTGGTAATGATATTTTTCCTAGGAGTATCTAACCTGAGTATAGGGGAAACACAAATTACCTTGATGGTTAAATGTTGTTATTTGTTGTGCTAATTACAATTTTACAGATTTCACCATTGGGTGATGCACTCATTCTGTGTCATTACTAATGTTGATATTATTGTAAAGGGATTTGTTTTACCTTGGATCAGTGATATGAGTGACTATTGGTTTATGAATCATACTAGGAACCTTCAGAATTAAATATCATGAATTATTCCATGCCATATTTACATTTCTATGTTCATTACATGCATTTCATGTGATTATTGTGAGTGACTTGTCATTATGTATTGCAGTGTGCTGGTGTTTCTTAGAGGAATGATATAATTGGATTAATTATTTTTCCCACATAAATATAAATGGTACTTTCCAACATATATTGATTATGACACCTTAATTAACTAATTATGCCAAATTTGAGCCCTGGTCCATTGGTTTTATGGGATGAGATATTAGTTGGTTTTATTGATGAATGCTAATGGAATTTTAATAGGCGAGTACTTCTATAAATTGGGAATTTTATTCATTTAATAAAATCACTATAAATAACCTAGTATGTCCTAATATTGGATATATAGGTCAGTTCATAGTTAATTAACATTCCAATTTCAGTTTATAAGAAGTATGGGCCCTTATAAATATGTAATTTCTAACACAATTAACTGAATTGAGATATCTATATAGAAATAAATAAGAATGAACTTCAATGAATTAAAGTTTAAAATAAAATGTTTACCGCTAAATGGTATGTCAATTGTAAAGTAAAGGGTGTTGTCTTCTATACCTTACAATTGAAACTCTATATACCGGAACCACTCCTATGTTGTATGAGACCTTGAACCAAACCCAATCTCAATAGTGGGTAGTAGGAAATGTCTCCTGATGCTTTATAGGACCCTTCTTATATTCTAGAAATGGATTTAGGATCAAGAAGAGTGGTGTGACTTTCTTATAATAAGTCCTTGTACCAATACTTTCTTGTTATCACTTTTCCTATCAGTTATGAATCCTATCTAAGGAGTGGTATTGTAAATTGTAGAGTTATCTTTACATGATGTCCTCATATCCTGCACCAAGAAAGTATGGAAGAGCATTCTCTGGAGGTGGTGGGCTCTAATCCACTGGTGATACCTTCTATATTTCCACATGAAGAACCTCCTATTGATCTTCCACTAGGAGTCGATGCTCAGTACCAAGATAGTTTCTTCCACTTCATGTCGTTTGTATAGGGTTCTCCCTAACCTTCCCCTACCATGTTAGAGCTAACTCGTGAGTTCTAACAGTAGAATCCTCCCACCTTATCATGGAATGGAATACCTTAGGTTGTTAATTCATATCTAGAGACTATGTTTTCTATCTTCAAGTATATAGAGACACCTCCATAGTGGAGGTTCAATCTCATCATCTATATGCTACATTACTCCAACAAGAATTGGTGGGATGTCCTCACTCAGGTGGATCGGCCTAAGTGTATGATCTAGGAAAACTTCCAAATATATTTTTACAACTACTTATTGCCTCAAATATTGAGAACAAACTATTCTTGAGATTTTATTCACCTACAACAAGGTGGCATTTTAGTGATGGAGTATTCAGATCTCTTAATTGAATTACAGTATTTTTCACTAAACTTTACAGGTGATGAGCTGATTATTGTGATATGGTTTGAATATGGGCTTCCATACACCACCCAATCATAGGTGAATGTATTCTGGTTGACTAATATTTTAGAGATAGTGAACCAGGCCCTCACCGCTAAGTGGAACCTAAGGGAATTTGTCAAGGTTATCCAGGGTGATTCAGCTTCCAAGTAGGGAATTGATTTATATAGTGGAAGGAAGTGACATTTTGAGGGTGCATGTGGGGTAAGTACCAGCATGGTGGAACACATTGAAAGTTATGTGGTGTGCCACTGGTGTGGAAATTCAAGACATAAAAATCCCCAGTGCATGAGGAACATAATCGAATGCTAAGATTACAGTAGGATGGGTCACCTCTAGCATTTCTGCCAATCTTTTCCTCTAGGGCCCAGTGAAAAGGTATATGTCCCAACACCTCTTTTAGGTATAGGATCAGTGACTCCACGTCATGCTGGGAGTTGGTATTCTATCAAACGATCGGTCTGATGGGTTGGTCTTGGCCGAGGAAGTCAGATCTCAAAGGCTCGGTGCTAATAGAGTGGACTTGATCAAGCTAGTCAGGTTTCATCTTAGGTCTGCGGTTTGATCCATAACTATACAGTGCAACCTACACCTAAGGAGCAGATTATAGGTCCTACTACTATGGGAGGTACTATTCTGGTAGCCTCTACTTTAGTTTCTACCCTATTTTATATTGGTGCATCGCATTATTTTATATCTTCTACAATTATGGAAAGTTTGGGCCTGATAAGAGAGTACTTTAATATCATTATGAATATCAACACATCATTAGGGGTCCTACTAGAGGGAATACACTAGTGCAAGGAGTCCCCTCTCACTACTACAAAATAATCCTTTAATAGTGCTAAAAATGGCCTTTATCAGTGCTAGAGAATCTTTGACTACCAGAGAGAGATTAAAAGCCCTAAGTTTTATGATTGCTAAAAAAGTGTAAATAAAGACACCCTTTATCAGTGCTTTTAGAAGCACTGATAAAGCGGTGATTTATTATCACTTTTATAAGCACTAATAAAGGAAAACATTTATCATTTCTTTTATTTATCTCTAATAAAGGGGGAATTTATCAACACTTCTAAAAGCACTAATAAAGGGTACCTTTTTTGGCACTTATAAAATCACTGGTAAAGGGTACCTTTAAAAGCGCTTGTAAAAGAACTGATAAAGAACTCTTTTATCAGTGCTTCTAAAAGTGATGATAAAGGAAAATACTGTATTGTTTTTTAATAGCACAATACAGCACTAGAAACACCACAAGAAATTAAAAAAATCATGTACCAATATATACTTTAAATGAAATAAAATTTAAAACAAAAATACAAGAAAAACACTATATTATAGACATTTCAAACATTGGTTTATAAAATTACATAAGTAAAAATTATTACATACATTAAAAAACATCAATGTTATTTTTTTCTTTTGATCCAGACCTCAACTCATGCTATTTCCAAACAAACCACCCCTGCTCAAGTAAAAGAACACACATGTATAAGAAAAAATTATTATGTTAGTAATAATAAAAAAGAAATAAATTAATAGAAAGTGTTAATCTAAAACTAAACATTGATTCATACTAGGAACATTGTGTATCGCATTGACTTGCAGTTGATTCTTGCATATCACACCATTTATTGTTCATCTTGAAGAATTATCTCTATGAAAATTTACTAAATAATTATAATATAAAAATGATAAGGAAATTAATTAAGTAATAGTAGATATAACTATGAGAAAACAATCTAGGATCGTTTTCTCAGTTTTGGTGATGTGATGCATGTTTTAAACTAAAATGACACGTATATATTGTAAAGATGCACTTGGAGTCATACTGGACACATTGTGCATATGATTGAGGTGAGGTTTATTCCTACACATCCCATATGACCTATGGATAATTTTCCCAAATTATTAAAACAATCTTAATGTGTTTTATCAGTTTTTTAGTATGTCACTTATCTTTTTTACTAAAATGTCATTTTAAACTGGAAACATGCACTTTGAGTCATAATAGTCACAACGTGTGTTGATTTGATGTGAGACTAATTCATACACATCCCAAATGACTTATGAATATTTTTCAAAAATTATCAAGACAATCCAAGTGTGTTTTATCATTTTTTAGTGAGTTTCACTTTTTGAACAAAAATTTCAATTTTAAAATGATAACAGACACTTTGAGTCATACCAAGAACATCATGCATCAGATTGAGGTGTGGATTATTCATATATGTAAAAAATTACTTATTTATTATTTTCCTAAAGTATAAAAACAATCCAAATTCTTTTTCTTAGTTTTGAGTATGTCAGTTGTCTTTTTTACAAAAATTAATATCAATTTTAAATAAAAATATGCACTTGTAGTCATACCGGTCACATCATTCATCATATTGAGGTTAAGACAATTAATAGAAATCTAAAATAAATTATTTATTGTTTTCATAAAGTATAAAAACAATATGAATTCGTTTTCTTAGTTTTGAGTATGTCAGTTTTCTTTTTTTACTAAAATTAATGTCAATTTTAAATAAAAAGACACACTTGGGGTCATATCGGTCACACCATACATCTTATTGTGGTTAGGTTGATTCCTAAATGTCAAAAATGAGTTATGTACCATTTTCATAAATTATAAAAATAATATGAATTTTTTTTGCTTAGTTTTTAGTACATAACTTGTCTTTTTTACTAAAATGTCATTTCAAACTGGAAACACACACTTTGAGTCATATCGGTCACATTGTGTGTTGGTTTGAAATGAGAATAATTAATAAACATAAAAAATTACTTATTAATGATTTTTATAAATAATCAATATAATTCAAGCATGTTTTCTTGGTTTTCAGTGAGTGGCACTTTTAGAACTAAAATGTCAATTTTAAACTGATAACAAACACTTTGAGTCATACCCGGAACATCATGTATCTGATTGAGGCGTGGATGATTCATAAACATAAAAAATGACATATGGATCATTTTTCTAAAATATTAAAACAATCCAAATGTGTTTTATCAGTTTTGATCAGGATAGTTGTTGTTTTTACTAAAATTAATGTCAATTTTAAATAAAAAGATGCACTTTGAGTCATACCAGTCACACCATGCATCAAATTTAGGTGATACTAATTCATACACATCCCAAATGACTAATGGATCATTTTATTAAACTATAAAAATAGTAAAAATCTTTTTTCTCAATTTTGAGTATGTCAGTTGTCTTTTTTAATAAATTAATGTCAATTTTAAATAAAAAGATGCACTTAGAGTCATATCAGTTACACCGTGCATTGTATTGAGGTTATGATGATTCCTAAACATCCTAAATGACTTATAGATTATTTTCCTAAATTATCAAAACAATTATAATGAATTTTCTCAGTTTTGATTATGCCGGTTTTTTTTTATTAAAATTTATGTCAATTTTAAATAACAATATGCACTTTGAGACATACCAGTCACATTGTGCATCAGATTGAGGTGAGGATGATTCCTACATGTCACAAATGACTTATGAATCATTTTAAAAATGTATCAAAACAATATGAATGTTTTTTCTTGGTTTTTGATAATGTCAGTTGTCTTTTTTACAAAAAATAACTTCAATTTTAAATAAAAAGAGGCACTTGGAGTCATACCGGTCACACTGTGCATTGGGTTGAGGTGTTGATGACTCCTACATGTCTAAAATGAATTATGTATCTCTTTACTAATGTATAAAAACAATAAATAAAAACATTTTATCTATTTTGAGTGTGCTACCTGTCTTTTTTACTAAAATGTCATTTTAAACTGGAAACACACACTTTGAGTCATACCAGTCACATCATGTATTGGTTTTACATGATAATGATTACTAAAAAATCAAAAATAAATGGGGGATAATTTTCATAAATTATCAAGAAAATATGATCACATTTTCTTAGTTTTAAATGAGTGACACTTTTTGAATTAAATGTTAATTTTAAACAAATAATGGACACTTTGATTCATACTGAGAACATCATGTATCTGATTGACGTGTGGATGATTAATACACATCAAAAATGACTTATGGATAATTTTTATAAATTATAATGACAATCCAAATGTTTTTTCTTTTTTTTGAGTATGTCAGATGTCTTTTTACTAAAATTAATGTTAATTTTAATTAAAAAGACACACTTTGAGTCATACCGTGTGTCAGGTTGAAGTGATTCTGATTCCTAAAAATCTAAAATAAATTATGGATACTTTTATAAAGTATCAAAACAATCCAAATTATTTTTATCAGTTTTGAGTAAGTCAGTTTTCTTTTTTACTAAAATTAATATCAATTTTAAATAAAAAGATGCATTTTGAGTCATGTCAGTCATATTGTGTGTCTAATTGAGGTTAATATAATTTATAAATGTCTCAAATGACTTATGAATCATTTTTATAAAGTATCAAAACAATATGAATGTGTTTGATTGGTTTTGAGTGCATTAAATGTCTTTTTTACTAAAATTAATGTCAATTTTAAATAAAAAGACGCACTTGGAGTCATACTGGTCACACCGTGCATCATATTGAGGTGATAATAATTTTTACATGTCCCGAATGACTTATGGATCAGTTTCATAAAGTATAAAAACAATTTGAATGTGTTTTCTCAGTTTTTGAGTTTATGAGTTGTCCTTTTTACTAAAATTAATGTCGATTTTAAATAAAAAGATGTACTTTGAGTCATACCAGTCACACTATGCATCGTATTGAGTTTCATATGACTTCTTCACATTTCAAATGAATGATTTATCATTTTCCAAAATTATTAAAATAATTCAAATTTATTTTCTTGGTTTTTAGTACATCACTTGTCTTTTTTACTAAAATGACATTTCAAACTAGAAACATACACTTTGAGCCATACTGGTCACATCATGTACTGGTTTTATGTGAGACTTATTCTTAAAAATAAAAAATGTCTTATGAATCATTTTACTAAATTATCAAGACAATCCAAGTTTGTTTTCTTATTTTTCAATGAGTGAAACTTTTTGAACTAAAATGTCAATTTTAAACTAATAACAGACACTTAGAGTCATCTCGGGCACATCATGTATCGGATTGATGTGTGGATGATTCACAAACATCAAAAATGACTTATGAAGAATTTTCATAAAGTATCAAAACAATCCAAATGTTTTTTATTAGTTTTAAGTATGTCATATGTCTTTTTTAATAAAATTAATTTTAATTCTAAAAAAAAGAATCACTTTGCGTTATACCAATCACATTTTGTGTCTAATTGAGGTGAGGTTGATTCCTACACATCCCAGAGTATCAAAAAAATTCCAAATTCCAATGTTCACATGATTTATATTGGATTTATTTTTCAAACATCTAGCATTGTATATTGATAATTGAACTACAATATTGGATGTTCGACAAAGAAATCCAATGGAAAGTATGGTAACATTGGTATAAAGGAGCATGTTATCTCTTTTGTGGCTTGTTTTGGATAGTTTAAAGAAAAATATGAATTCATAAAAGATCTATGAAAAAACTAAATAAGTATTATATAAAAATAATAAAGAAATTAACTTACAAATAATAGATAAAATGGTGAAAAAATTAATTAAATAAGTAGTGTGAATTCACCTTTTCATGATGGTTGTATAAATTATTGACTCATTTCCTTGTTTTCATTATCTTAGTTACAATCCTAAAGTACAATCCCCAATGAGCATGATAAGCTTTGAACAAACCACCCCAACTCAAACAAAAGAATCCACCTGTAAAAGAAAACAATTATTATGTGATTAATACAAAAAATAAATAAATAAAACATAAATATGAGAAAAAAATAAATTCAATGAACAATTATTTTACTATGAAAACATCAATATTAACTTTCTGATTAATAAGAGGTGGAATTATTTCTCTTCCTATAAAGGTAGTGGAGGAAACTTTAAGGAAAGTGATAAATTCTAACACTCAAGGGTGAAAAGGTTTTGAGAGAGAAGAATTCTATGGATGTTTTGGTGAAAAAAGTCATGAAAGATGGATAGAAATCTTCTAAAATAAATTAACTAGGAAAATATTATTTCCCAAAAGATCTGAGAAAAAAATAAATAAATATTAGATAAAAATGATAAAGAAATTATATTAAAAATAGTAGATAAAATAATGAATAATTAATTAAATAATTAATAGTAATTCACCTTTTCATGATGATTGTATGAATTCCTAACCCATTTCCTTGATGTTATTATCTCAGTTGTAACTCTGAAATCCAATCTCTCAAAATCATGAGTAGCTTCAAACAAACCACCCAAACTCGAATGAAATAATCCACCTGTATAAGAAAATAATTCCTATGTGAGTAGTACTAAAAATAAATAAATAAAACATAAATATGAAAAAATATATTATTTATATGTATAATGATATTATTGTGAAAACATTAAGATTTCCTATGTCATTGAGCATAGGTAGAATCGTTGATCTTCCTATAAAGGCAATAGAGAGAACTTTGAGGAAAGTGATAAATTCCAATAGTGTAGGGATGAAATGGTTTTTAGGGAGAAGAAGTCTGTGAAGTTTTAGTGTAGAAAGGATAAAATATGGATAGAATTATTTTGAAATAAAAAATATATATAATGAATAATGAAAATTAAGTCAATGTTTCATTATATAATTTTTAGATAAAATAGACAAAGTATATTGTAACATTACTTTTACATATTGCCAATGGGTTTTCTTCATTATAGTCTTTTATTTCTCAATATTGGTAACATAATAATGTGTAGAAGAAATTTTCATTATGATTAGTCAAAAATTTAATTTATATTATGATAATGTAGTAGAGAAAAAATAATATTATGAGGAAAACATATTATATTAAAAAACACTTTTACCTTCTCATTGAACTCTATTTCTTTTTTCAAAATTTTTTAGGGATTTTTCTCCTTATTCGAGAATCAAAAACCCCTATTTATGGTCCCATATAACATATAATACATTGTCTACATTGGTACCACTATAAATTGATTATGATCTCCCAATAAAAGGGTTATCCTTTATTGAATTTCTATCTGACCTGATAATTTTTTTAGTCTCTAGTATGATAATTGACCAATTCTTATTTATTGGATCTAAGACATAAAATACTTTAACTACTTGTGGTTCCATTATGAATAGACTATATTTTTTCCTTTACACATTGAAATTTGTTTTCACAAATCCCATTTCATAAACTTTCACTATGCTCCTATTGTCAACCCATTTGCAATAGAAAATCATCACTTGAAATGTTTTATAATCCAACTCGTATATCTATACAATAATTCCAAAATATGACATATTTGCATAAATTGGATTTCTATACTTTAAACCAGATATGTGTATCACTTCTTCCACAAGCGTAACATCACTATTTTTCATCATACTATGTTCATCGTGCTCTTTTGTATAGAACATATTACCATTGATTATAAAACCAGTGTATGATATAAAATTTTTATTCAGTTTCCTAGCCAACCATCAAATTTGTTCAATAATTGAATTCATAATTTTAGATAAATACTTATAAATTTTATCTTGGAACCATCATATACACTTTTGATTATGTATATTTGATATCCATCTTTCATCCTTTGATGGATTCAAGTCTCTAATAATTTCTTTATGGGATTCAATGTATGGATCGACATCTTCACTATTTCATGAAAACTAAAAAATTTTCCAACTCTTTTGGACTAATTTGTCTTTAATAACAATAACATAAACATATACAAAGGATTTGAGAATATTTTTATGCAAGTTCTATTGCAAACTTGATGAACTCTTTAACTCTGTATTCATACTCTTTGTTTAAATAATTAGCATTCATCCATTTTTTATTTATATCCATACTATTTCATTCATAAAATAATAATTTTATATAATAAATAAATAAATAAACATAATATATCCATTATAAAATGTGAAAGTTATTTATAATTATAATAAGGGAAACACAAATTTTGATTGTTTCAAATAATTTCAGTATGATTTGAAGAAAATGGGTAATTTAATTTAAGAAAATAATTACTCCACTATAGTAGGTGTTATCCTATTAATTCATCCAAAGGTGAAAGTTATAGAAAACTATAATCCTCATCATCTTATATCCTAAATAGTTGTCATTGCATTTTGTTGTTTGACACTCATCATCCATATCTTATGGACATGCACCTATATTTCTTGAAATAATATAAGAATTATTCATCCATGGGATGGCTGCTTCATAGAGTAGTAAAATCAACACAAAAGATATAAGGGATGAGTCTCAAGCAACAAATTTAAATAATAACTATTCGGAAGATTAAGATGATGTTGATGAAATTTATACTCCATTGTGTTCTCTAAAATGGGTAATGCCTCCCATTTGTGAGAATTACATAATTAGAACTAGTTATTAACTTTTGGCCTATTAAAGTTGAGATTTTGAGGGCATAAACATTCTTATATATGATTCAAGGGGTCTATAAAGGTACATGTTATGATATATGAATCCTTAAGGCCTCTATGAATTCAATATTTATAGGATAAATCCCATTTTAATACTTTCAATCCTCTAACTAAGACTAGTCCTGCCTCTATTAAAATGATTCATAATGTCTTTTTTAAATCCTAAACAAATGAAAATATAATATAGGAAATTAAGTATTAATAAGAAACCTAAATATGATAAACAAGAATAATAAACTCCCATTATATCAACTATATGATATAAAAAAATTATTGATAAAACATTTTAATAAATAAAGATTTATTTCATATATATGAATGGTAATCATAAATTCATAGGGATGGAGCCAATATATGTAGACATAAAATTATGAATACCTAAAAATAATTTCTAATAATTATTCAAACATATATAGAATTTGATAACCTCCATTCTATTTTTTGGAACAATTTATGTAACAACCTAAAGAATTATGACATTTAATATTAATGGTATATCAAATATTTGAAAACAACTCAAAATTATAGTTTCAATTTAAATTAAAAAACAATAATTATTTGGAAAAATAATTTTAGGAAAATAATTTACCTAATAACGATAAAGGTTTTAAACATCTCAAAATTCTTAGTTGATAAATTCATTCAAGAATTATATCTAAATAGGTTGAAAATAAGAATTATTTTCAAGCAGACAAAGAGTAGGCTTTATAATAAAATTTCATTTTCATGACCATTATGGGTTATATGGTGATTTTTGGAACACGGTATAAAATTTTAGTCATAATGAGATAAATAATAGTAATGATGTAAGATATAGAGGTTTTAAGTTAAAGGGTATATGACCCACTCTTACAAACATAGTTTTGAAGTGAGAAAAATCTTCATAAGTAAAATTGGATAATGAATTTCAACCATTGAAGGAACTTTATTGAACATGTGAAAAATTAAATAGTTGTATGAAGGATTTTCAAGATTTTATAAAAACATAGATAAAGGTGATAGAGATTTTTAACCAAATTAATATACTTATAACAAACAAGTAAATTCATGAACACTATGGTAGTTTCCTTGAGGGATATAAAAATTCATAGTTCCCATGAGGATGGATATGTGAGATTTTCTAATCCTTGGCTAGCCCTTTATCCCTGGGAATCTCTCTTCTTCCTCCTTTTTTACATATTGAGTCATTATCATGGATTAGATAGAAATAATCCCACTTGAACTTTGGGTGATTCTTTCAACCTATGGATACATTATAAAGGATGGATTCCTTTGGCTTCCTATAAGGTATGTTCAACACACCACTATGATGAAAGTAGTAGTATATTAAATTTATTAAAAGGTATATATTTGTTATTTATTTTTTTAAGCATGGATTTCATTTCAATCATGTTAGATCTTGGGAGTGAGGTTTCTTATTTTTTTTAGTTTTTTGATTAAGTGTAAATTGATCCTTATAAACCCATCAAGGTCAGCTAAAAACCAATATCACCAAGTCTCACTCACTAAATCTATATAAAAGGTATAGTAATATAGTATAAAAGTAATATATTGTAACGGTACCCCATAACCACTTCCCCACTGATTTGGTCAGTCTCACACCTCAATGGGTATCGATAAGGTTACCCAACTTGAGTGTTTATGTGTATAAAATATCATGAAAATAAATATGATATAATAATTCACACAAACCTAACCTAAGGTTTGACAAGCAATTATATTTTCATTCATTACCAGGAATCTCTTAATCCATATAACCCAGCTACCTTGAACCAACAGCCGCTACTAAACTATTAGACATCTATACCTCACTACTAACCATCCACACACAACTTTACCAACTTACCATTTAATCACATCATTATTAAATTCTACATTCACCATTATTATACACATTATATTCATTTATCCACTTTTCTATTTCAATTCATTTGTTTTTAATTATTCATATTCATTACAGTCTTTACATATTTTATTTCAACCTAAATTTCAAATTAGTTCATTAATTAACCCATTGCTTGCCACTTTCTAGTCCATTACCCATCATTAATTGTATTCATAAAACCATGTTCCATGCGACCTAGAAACTGAGACTCAATCCCACCAACCCCTCATAATATCACATCAATAACCACACTATCCCATATCAACAGGAACCACACCCATTCCACCTTTACTATAATAGTCGTAACCATCCCATTTATGGATCAACCAGTCATACCACCACCATAATGATAACAACACGTCATCAACTAAAACCCACCATCATAGCCCCATAATTCCACTAACCCAAAACCAAACTTCACAAACCATAACTAGAACCACCCAAATCCTATTAGAAAAGAACACAAAAAAACAGTGACTAATAATAGTAAACATATTAGTAAATCACACTAAATAGTAACTTATTAATCATAATTTGATATTAGTTAAACACCATATACATAATCAATGAGTGAGGAGGAGGAAAAAATAACATACCTTATATTGAAGCTTTGAATCGTCTGAGAGAAAGTAGAGATATCACCAAACCTGGAATTCATTTGAGTCTTGTATTCGTTCGACCCTTGAATCATTCGAACCTTGGACTCGAGCCTTGGAATTCTTTGATCCTTGATTCGAGCTTTTATTCGAGCTTGGATTCAATGGGAAGAAGCACCTAAAAGCTTTTGCAGAAAGCTTCGAATATCGCGACTGGTTTGTGACTGGTTAGAGTTTTTTAAATAGATCGGGATGATTTTATCAGCACTTCCAAAAAGGTGTTGATAAAGCTCTCTTTTATCAGTACTAAATTAATAAGCATTGATAAAAATTCATTTTATCATTGTTTTTAGCACTGATAAAGCTCTATCTTTATCACCGTTAAAACTTTAGCGCTGATAAAGGATTTATAAATTATAAATAAAAAAATTGTAAATATATTTATATAATTATATATATTTAATAAATATATATTGATATAAATATAGTAAATATATTCATTATTTAAATATATTTATTATAATTTTATAATTATTTAAACATATAATTATTTATTTATAATTATATAATTACTTTTTTTAAAAATAATATTTATATATCTATATATTTAAATCATTATATATATTTATATAATTATATATATATAATAAATATATATAAATATAAATATAGTAAATATATTCATTATTTAAATAAATATATTATAACTTTATAATTATTTAAATATATATATTTATTTACTTATAATTATATAAAAACTTTTTTAAAAATAATATTTATTTATTTATAATTATATATATATATATATATAAATGTATAGATATAGTAAATTTAAATTTATAAATATATTTATTTATAAATATTTATTTACAAATATATTTTTAACATTATTGATGAATATTTAATCTTAAGTGCATGCATTTTAAAAATGAGTGAAATTGAATAATTAAAAATGATTACACTTTAACAATATTGAAAAAATGGATAAATTTTATTAATTAAATTTAAATTATTAAAAAAATATGGATTGTCACGACCCGTCCTCGGGACCTGTGCCGTGACTACCCCAAGCCCGCCTCTCATAGGCCAGGGGCTGGCGACTAGTACCAAGGCGTAAATCCCAACAAAAAGGGGAAGGCGTTGCCATTATAAAGTAAACAAACACCATAAAGTAAGCAAGCAGAAGTAATCACTAAGTAAAACTAGGTATAATAGTAAGTGTGGAAAGTAAATGGGCTAGAATACAAACCCAAACTGAAAGTAAGGTACAAATGAAAAGAAGTACAGCAACTAAAAGTAAAGCAGCAACGTCGAGTCGTCCATTGGAATTCCCACCAGAAGGGTGGGTACAGATATCCTCCTCAGCTCCTCAGTCCAGCCATCCGCTCTGTGTACGTCCCGCCCAGTGGTCCACCTCCAGGTACCGACTTGCTCCACAAGCCTCAACCACGATCAGCGTTGTCCATCGTCTGCATCCAACACAACGTAGTGCGGGCATAGCCCATGCAGGGGTGAGTATACGCTACTCAGTAGGGACTCCGAGACCCCTGAAGGTCTCACAGAATCCACAAAGGATAATCCACAAAGGAAAGATACAATCACGAAGTAACAACCAACACTACTTAGGTATATTCCCATACATATACCTAAGTCATCAATTCTCGTTCGGCTCCAACATCCGAGCCCAAGTTCGTTCACGTCCACATAGGAGTAAAACCCAATCCACACAGGATAACACAACCCAATACACATAGGAAATCAAGTCAATCATATCGAAGATATTGATTGAAAGTCAAGACTCAGCTCACACAGGTATACTTCTTCGTAAGGTGATAGAGACGATCAGATATAGCCACTGATTCATCTAAGCTGGGACCCATGTAGGATACTAAACCAGCTAAGTTGTCGGACCCACATAGGATACAGACCAGCTACTCTTCCAGACCCATGTAGGATAGCAAGAACAGATTCAAACACCGCCAGACCCACGTAGGATACAATAACAGTAGTCATCGTCGTCAAACCCACGGAGGATTTCAGTACGGTCTTCATCGCTGTCGAACCCACGGAGGATTTCAGTGTAGTCTTCATCGACGTTGAACCCACAGAGGATTTCAGTACGGTCTTCATCGCTGCTGAACCCACAGAGGATTTCAGTACAGTCTTCATTGTTGTCGAACCCACGGAGGATTTCAGTGCAGTCGTCATCGTCGTCGTCGTCGCAGCAAGCTCTAGGGTTCCCGCACACAGCATGCTCGTTTCCGGGAGGGTCCGCTCCACGAGCCAAAGGGTTCGATACATCAATTGACACATAGTTTGGAGTTGATGTATCCCAAGGTTCCGTCTCGACAAGAGGAACTCAATGTGACAGACGGCGCGTCAATCGGACGCCCGGTCTGAGAGTTATTGGCTTTTTCGTCCCAGGGGCCCGGTTGGTTTTTAAGTCAAAACCAACCTGACCACACTCCAACTACTTCCAAACCTCAAGCAGATTAAGCCAAAAGGTCAGTCTCACTAAGAGGAATCCAACAAAGTCGACATCACGTCAATTGGACGTCTGAAGCTCTAGTTATAAGTGTTTCCGCTCCGAGGGCCCGGTTGGTTTCGTGTTCAAACCAACCCGGCCGTACCCAAAGTTCTCTGAAACTTGGAGTGTAATATACTGAAACGACTATCTCGATCCAATTATCGCATCGCAACTAACGGTGCATCGATCGGAGGTTCGAAACCCAAGATATGGGCAAAAGAACAAACATATCCGGTTTTAGGGGGTTTTGGGCCCGGACTGACCCGTCCTGAGACCCCCTGGGTCAGCCCGAACCGGGTCGACCCAAACCGGGTCCGGGTCAGGCCCATTAGGTCACAGCCTGGCCCGGTGGGTGAGGCCCGGCCCATCTGGCGCGGCCCGGCTCAGCAGGCGCGGCCCGGCCCAGCCGGCGCGGCCCGGCCCAGTCTGGGCGGCCGGTTGGCCTGGCGTGGCGCACCCCACACGACTAGCTCGGTGCTGGCCGAGCTGTTGCGGAAAAGGGGGGCGGCTGCCACCCTTGATTAAAACTGCGGCCCCACGTGGGGGCCGCTACCTTTGTCAGTCATGGGTTACGACCCCCGGTCTTCCCTCCGAAATGGCCGGCCTGGTCCGGCCGGCCGGTGCTGCCGTCGCGGGACCCGTGGTCCCACCCCTCCGAGGTGTCGGCGGCCGGTGGTTCTGGCCGCCCCGCCTTGCACTGCCGCAGCCTTGTCCGACTGGCACGGTGCGATGGTGTCGCGCCCCTCCGCCACGGCCCCGCTCCAGCCGTGGCCTCTTCGTGGTTCTCCGGCGTGGCGCGATGGCGCCGCGGCTTTGTTCGGCCTCAACTGCGCGACGCAACGGCATCACGCTTCTTCTTTGTTTCCGCGCGGTGTCGTTGCACCACGCTACCTTTTTTCATGCCGCGACAAACACATCATCAAAGGGGGAGGAGGGTCGGTCGTGTTCGTGCGTTCTGACCTCCTCCCGTTAATCCGATATCAAGCGGCTAAGAAATTGACGTTTGGACGGTCAAGAATGTTCATGAACCAAAATCAAACCCCTACCTTGATAACGAGTTGACGATCGAAGAGCGTCACGGAAACGGCGTCGCGAGGTAAAGCTCCGTATACGCTTGATGGAGATCGTCTGAGGTGGAGAGGCATCTCACACCGGCTGCGGAGAGGAGAAGAAAGGCACGACGATCACTCCTTGCAGTGACGATGTTCTTCATTGGGGTCTTGACGTTCTTCGCGTTCTCCAACGAAGAAGATGAAGATTCCTCTAGATTTTGAGTATTCTCTCCCAATCCATAACACTAAAAATCTAACCCAAAAATAAAATAAGCTCCACTTATTTTATTAAGTCATGCCAAGAGTTTAAAATTTAAAAACTCAATTCAATTAATTGAATTAAGGAGTTGGCTTAATTAAAAGAGAGGAGGGGGAAAGTCACAACATTAATTACAAGGAAGATATTAAGAGGAGTTTCAATGGTTTATGGGGAATGTGAAATGGTGGGGGACCGTGTGGGACCCACCTCTCCTTTATTCTCCCAAGTGAAGTTAGCAACCCAACTTCCACACAAAGGATAAAACTACTTAGAAGAAAAATAAAATTGGAATACAATTTTATTTTATTCTTCACTTAAACCTCAAATTTTAAACAACTCCTCTCGAGCAAACGCACCTTCGAAAAAGGTCTTCTTAAGCAATTACCGGCGATGCGGTTCCATCGGTGCCCTCGGATTTCGATTCCAATCACCGGTTCAAAATTTAAGAAAACTCGCTCGTTTGTTCACTGAACGTACCCGAGTTAAACTTCGGAACATGATTCCGGGCACACCGGGCTTCGGAATCAGGTGTCGTCAGAAACCGCAGTCTCGTAAAATTACAAATAAAATTAAGAAAAAATTTCCCTTGAATTTTACAGGTCTTTACATGGATATATATTGAAATAAATATTAATACATATTTAAAATATTTAAACATAGTAAATATATATATATATATAAGTAATGTAAATTGATTAAATTCCCAAAAAAAATAAAAATAAAATATTAAAAATGATTTAATACCTAGCTATAATAAAATTAAAAATATAGAAATAAAATTTACCATTTAAATACATGATATTTTAAATGTATCATGTTATAATGAAATTCTTAAATGAATACTAAAATTTGAATAAATTTCAGAAATATTAGATGTATGTGTTTCTATATAAGACTTCATTACATAAATATTTGTATGTGTGCATTGTATATAAAAATGCATTCATTAAATATATATGTGTGTGTGTGTGTGTGTGAAATCAATATAAAACACGTTTGATGTGTGTTAAATTGAAAAATCAAATGACATTCAATTATGTCCATTACTCGATGCAATTAGTCAGTATTTTTAATTCATATTAATTTTAATTATAATAAAATTTTTCACTAAATATATGACTTATTTAATATAAATCATAAATATTTTTTATTATATAAATCATATTTATATAAATTCATATATATATTTATATATTTAGTATATACTATTTATTAATATTAGCAATAATTATTTAATTAATAAAATATTTAATATTTTTCTTAATTTAATTTTTTATTTTTTTTATTTTTCATTTTACATATATCTATATATTTAACATATACTATTTATTAGTAATTATAATTTATATATAGTATATTCAATTTATTCATGTTTATCAATAATTATTTAATTAATAATATTTTTAATATCTTTTTTAATAAACCCATTTATTTTTTTAATTTTTTTCATTATTTCATTTTATTCAGGACCTTTATTAGTGATAAAAAAGCACTGATAAAGGATCAATTTATCAGCTCTACAATTAAATCACTAATAAATGGTACCCTTTATCAGTGATAAAAATAAATCACTGATAAAGGTTACCTTTTATCAGTGCTAAAAATGCTGATGAAGGGTACACTTTATTAGTTCTTAAAAAACACTAATAAAGGGTATCCATTATCATCCCTAGAAAAAAGAACTGATAAAAGTTACCTTTTATTAGCACTTGTTTTAGCGCTGATAAAGGAAACCTTTATGAGCATTTTTTCTAGCACTGATAAAGGTCAGGTCTGTTAAAGGACTGTTTTGTAGTAGTGCCTTGAGATATGTGGGTACCATTTCTTGTGGAATTTCTTCTTACTCGAGATGATCTAATTCAAACTCATTCTATGAATATATAGTTCCTTATCACACCCATGTTTATTGACATCGTCGGAGGGCAGTTCTTATATTCATAAGGGTAAGTGGGATATCTAGGCTTGCCAAGCTAGAATCAAGCATACTGGTCTGGGTAAGGTGACAACCCAGATGTAGAGTCTCTTTATAAGCGATAAAGGAATGAAGGTTGTGTAATTCCCTCTTGTTATGGATCATTTCAGGGACATATTCCCTGATGATTTTTTGGCTTACCTCCTAAGAGACAGGTGGATTTTACCATTGATCAAGTGACAGGTGCAGCACCAATGTCCATTCCTCCTTATAGGATGGCACCTACAGAGCTCCAAGAACTCAAGAAGAAGATGGAATATCTTGAGGAAAAGGGTTTTATGTGACCCAATACTTCACCTTGGGGTTCACCCATCCTTTTCACTAAGAAAGCGGATGGTACCCTTAATTTGTGAATAGATTACCACTGATTGAATTAGCTTACATTGAATAATTGGTATCCACTGCCTCGTATAGACATCCTCTTCGACCAGCTCTAAGGAGCATCAATTTTCTATAAGATCAATTTGAGGTTGATCTACCATCAGGTTCATGTGAGACCATTATACATACCACATATAGAATTTTGAAGTAGGTACGACTTGTAAAGGTATATGGTTATGTCATTTAGCCTTAAAAATGATCTGGAATTCTTTATGGATCTGTTGAATCAGGTTTTCCACCTGCACCTAGATTCATTTTTGTTAGTCTTCATATAAAACATCTTTGTGTATTATCTCACTATACAAAACCATTCCAACCATCTTGAGACCATTCTGAATACACTGAAAGAGCACTAGCTTTATGTGAAGCTTAGTAAATTCCACTTCTAGATCAACAAGGTTCACTTCTTGGGTTATATAATTTAAAATTCAGGTGTATTTTTTGACCCAGAGAAGTTGAGCATCATGGTTTTTTGGGAACAACCCAAGAATGTGTTTGAAACACATAATTACTTATAGATGGCTAGCTATTACAAGTGATTCATTCAGGATCTCTCATACCTGACATCACCTCTTATTGGACTAACTAAAAAGGGAGTGAAATTTGTATGGTCTGAAGCTTGTGAGACATCTTTTTAGGATTTGAAAGGGATAATGACTTCAATATTGATCCTAATTATTTTAGATCTAGGTGGAAGTTATACCATTTTCATTGATGCTTTAGGAATTGGTATAGGGGTAGTTTTGATGTAGGGAGATCGAGTTGTAGCATACAGGTCTCACCATCTAAGACCTCATGAGAAGAACTACCCTACACACGACCTCAAGCTAGTTTTTGTGGTATATGCCTTACATTGTTGGTGGAAATACTTATTGGTTGGGTAGTTCATTGTTTACACTGATCACAAAAGTCTCAAAAATATCTCCACACGGCGATACTTGAATCTTAGGTAGTGCAGGTGGGTAGAGTATCGACATTCGTTCAACTTCGTGATTTCTTATACATCCGAAAAGAGCAATGTGTAGCTGATGACTTGAGTCAGAAGACTCAAACATAGGCCATCCAAGAGGCCAGCAGTGAGTGGAATTTGATGGACTTGTTCTCTGATATGTACCTAGAGTTTATAAAATAGAACGGTAAGCCTGTTTTAGCAGCTTTGAAAGTGACATCCTATCTTTTGGAGTGGGTGCGGATGAGACAACTATTAGATCATAGGGACCTCATTCTGAGGGAAAGTTTCTCTAGTAAGAACCACCACCAGGTTGGGTGTTGATGGAAATTAGATCCTAATGTTTCATGGATGTATCTGGGTTCTTTCTGACATACGGGAAGAGTTGATACAAGAATATCATGCCTATGTTTGGTTAGTTCACCCTAGGCTTACCAAGATGTACCAAGACATATTCCAATAGTATTTTTGGATAGGTATGAAGAGGAATATTTCAGGTTTCATCATGAGGTATTCCACCTATTAGCAGGTGAAGGCATAGCACCAGCAACCTACTATAATTCTATAGAATCTCTCCATTCCTAAGTGGAAATGGAATGACACCACCATGGAATTCGCGAGAGGATTGTCTAGATCCCCTTGAGGTAGTGATGCATTATGGGTGATCATTAATAGGTTGAATAAGGTCTCACACTTCTTACCAATCCATGAGACCTTCTCAGTTGATTAGATTGCGAAGCTTTATATCTGGGTGATTTTTCACCTTCATGGTGTTCCCCATTCTATCATATCATACAGAGATGCATGCTTTACATCACGGTTATGGTAGGGGTTGAAATATTCACTAGTTACATAGGTTCTCTTGAGTACATATTATAGCCCTTAGACCAATGGGCAGTCTGAGTGGATGATACAGGTGTTAGAGGACATGATTTGGTCATATATCCTTGATTTTGTAGGTTCATGGGAAAATCATATACCTCTTGTTGAGTTTTCCTATAATAATAGTTTTGAATAAATTATCTAGATGGATCCATGTGATTTCATTTATGGTAGGTCATGTAATTCACCTCTATGCTGGTTACAGGTAGGTGAGGTAGCACTACTGGGTCCTCATCTTATTCAGGAGAATTCAGTGCAAGTACAGCTGATTCAGTAAGGTATGGCTACAGCTCAGTCTAGTAAGAAGTATTATACATATCATCTCCATAAACTTCTGGAGTTCGAGGTGGTACGTCAAGTATTTCTATGATTTTTTCCTAGGTTGGTTCAAAGATGGATTTATAGATGGGGAAAGTTATTGATATGAAATGTTGGGCATTTCGAGATAGTGGACAAAGTCAGGATGATAGCCTATCGATTATAGTTACCTCAGAGGTACTATTCCATGTATGACATCTTCCATATATCAGATATTATCTAGTATCATGCTGACTCATCTCATTCATTTGACCCTGAGGAAATAGAGTTAGAAGTGGATGAGTCCTTTAATGAGAATCTGATATATATCATTGATCGGAGTATGAAGGCTCTCTGAGGTAGGTCAGTCCCATTGGTTTGGGTGTTATAGTAGCATAGATGCATGTAGGATGAGACTGGGGAGTAGGAGTACATTGTATGTGCTTAGTGGCTAGAAATTTTCTCATATGATGTTTTTCCACCCACATAAAGGAAACTTGAGGATGAGTTGTATTTAGTTGGGGAGGTTGTAACATTCTAGATTTTTAAAGAGGTACATATCCTTATATTACTATTCAAAACCCCTCATTATATGCTAATAATGTGATTTAATGGATAAGGAGTGGTATATGAGAGTTCGGGTCTCATTCAGAGCCCAGAGATATGGAATTTGTAAGGACAAGGTGAGCGACATGGTTAGTTCATGGTTAGTGAAAATCAAGTGACTTAACCATGCAGGAAATCAGTGGGAAAGAAGAGGCTGCATGGTTTCTCTATAACTATGAGGACCGGGGTGCACAACTGTGTGACTTTCCTTAAACAAGTCATAGAGCCAATTTTCATGGGTTTTGAATGATTATTCCACCCATGTGGATAGCTCATGCGAGGGGGTTCCCTAGATAGTAGATTCCACATGGTTGGTGCATGGTTTGGCCAACCGTACGGGCCCAATTTTAAAGGGGATATAAAATTTTTTCCCCTAAAATGATTTTAACACAAATTTCCTTCTCCTCATTCTCATTTCATTAGACCACACATTGGTGATATCCTCCTCCACTCTATCTCAGGATATTGTTATCTCATTCATCTTTCATGTGTTTGCTTTGTCATTGGATGCATTGGAAAGCTAAGAGTAAGCTCTACACTCATCTTACATCCTTTCTTATTTTATCTTCTCTTATGTTGAACTATTTTTTTGAAATCTCATTTTCCACATTTTTAGTGCATTTGAAAATTATTATGATATCTCTCATTCTATCATGATTCAAGGGCCGACACTGCAAGAGGAGAGCACTACAAACCAATGGTAGTTATTCTAGCTAGTGAATTAAATTAAAAAGGTTTTTTATACTTAGTGTTATCCTAGCTAGTGAATAATCAACCTGTTGGTTGATCTCCTTATCTTGAGCCACCTCAATGGGTATTCCTTAATTTAAGAACCATAAGGCCCTTTTCCTTAAATGGGTAAACCATATTAAAAAACCATAGGGGCCTCTGAGCGGCAGCACTCTCCCTTTCGTACGGGGCTAGGGTTTCGTCTTCAGCATTTTCCCCTTCCCTCCTCCGGCTTCTCAGCTGGCTTAGCGACAGCTTCCTCCGTCTCATCACTGGTCCTCGTCTCGGTGTGCATCCTCCGTCTCGGCATGGTGAGGTCTGTTTAGGTCACTTCTAGCTTCGTCGGCTTTGTGGTCTTCTTCGTCGCGGCTCAGCAGTGGAAGGTTTCGACTGGCGTTCACCTCATATTTTTCATGGTTGCCTCTGATTCTTCAGCTCATGCGGGGGTTTTCCTCATCACGCCTTTTCAGGCGACCTCGGCCAACTTTCGTTGTAGATTTGGTGATTGAAGAAGTTTCTACACTTCTTCCTGGTCCGTTGTCTAAGGCTGAAGGGCTAGATCTGCTCTGGTGTGGCTTTTTGTCATCCCCGGTGTGGTTCGGAGGGGGGAGGGTTTTTTGGTGTGTTCTTCCGGTGGTTTTTGGTTTGTTTTAGGTGAATTTTTTATGGTTTAGGTGTGTGCCTCTGGTGGTTCTCATGCTCCTGGTTCTGTTCTAGTGGCATGTGGCATTGATCTTTATCATGTGTAAGTTGTTCTCTATGGTCTGTGTAACATGGTCTTCATTGGTGCTGGTATGGTCTTTGGACCTCTTGATTTGCAGCTGCATCTTGACTCGATCACAAATCTCTGGTGATTTCGGCACTTACTGTGAATGTTTGATAGGTTGAATGCTTGAGTTTCTGATTTGGTGTGTTGAATGGGTTGTTTGGTTGGTCTTAATCCTTTTATGCATGATGTTTTGAATGTTGTAAGTTGTGAAGTCTTGTATGGTTTACCACTTTTCCCTCAAAAAGTGTTTGATGGTTTCTCACTTTTTCCTCAAAAGTGTTTGGATAATAAAAAAATTTAATTTTCAGTCAGTCGGGTAAACCATATTAGGGGTGTGTGATTCCCTTGTAATAATATTATTGAATTTTAATTTTACCCAAGGTTAATTCTAATCCAAGATTTAGTCCCTTATGCATCATTTTGTATACCTTTTGTCATATACCTTATGTCTAAGTCTTTTAAAAAAATATACCTTATGTCTAAGTAAAATTACATTAATTAAATGAGTTGGATGACTTGATTAAAATGTTATAAATAAAATTTCATGTTGAGATGGTGTGTGTTATTTGGTAAGCCAAACCTTATACCAAGTTTTGTGTGATACAAGGATCTTGATTTAAGGTCTCCTTGGATGGGCTCATTGTGAATTGAAAATTGAACTTGCTTATGAATAGTAAATATTATAGGGGTGATACTAGGTATTCCTTATATGGGATCAATGTGCATTTCTTCTACCTCCATACGAGTGATACTAATTCTCTAGGGGAGACCCCATGGATAGACTCAATGGTGATATTGTTGTGTCATGCCGTGAGTGGTACTCGGACCCCTACATGACATACTAGGGATGGACTTGGGGGTATTTTTTGCTTTAACACCATGTCAAGAGTGATACATGGGATATCATTTATGGGTCACCTTGAACAGACTCCCATGACATTGTATTTATACAGTGCACCTAGAGCAATACTTGGGACTCCATTTATGGATCATCTTGGACAGGATCAGGTCACCTTATATAAAGATTTAAATGATGACTTTTATATTAAGAACTGAATAGTATAACTCATATTTTAGGGATGCATCCTCCAAGTGAAATCTCATGCTTGGGAATGGTCCATATCTTGATACTATAATTATAACATGCCATTTATACCTTATATCTCACTTGTATAGGTTTTTCCCAGATTTAGACATCCGTCTTGGGCTGAAGTAGGTAGAGTCAGTTGGGTATTCCATGAGGATCTTGATCTATAGTTTTTATTTATTTATTGAATGCCTTAAATTTATTATTTATGGTACACTACTCATTTTATTTTCATGAACTGTATTGATCTAGACACCATTGTTGGTGGCTTACTGAGTATATATCACACCCTAATTGGGACTCCATTGGTACCCTAGCAGACTTCATGGTTGTAAGTATTGATAAAGTGAATCATCCAGCTTCCAAAGTTTGATTTTGAGTTCTAGGATGGAGTATGGGAGTGTAGGACCAAGCCTATGTTCATAATTCTAGTAGTAGAAGCTTTCATTTTTTTTGTATTTTTGTATAGCATGTGGTATATGCATGTATCCTTCATTTCCTTGTGTACTCATTTTGTATAGATACATGATCATCATCATCATTTTGTATCTATTTATTAATCATCTTATATATTCTTATTAATCTAGGTGTTTATTATTATTTATTCTATTTTCACTACTTGTCTATATTGATTATCATTGTGCTACACTCTGACTTATGAGTGAATAGTCTCCCCAAAGACACACCCTAGGCCCTTGCAACTAGTCAGCAGCCTCTGGCATATGGGGAGGTATGCTTGAGGTAGTGTGTCCAACCATCTCGAGGCACCACTAAGTGGATTCAAGGGAAGGACGCTACAGGCATTTCTCTATTAAAAGTGTTGTTTTGATCACTGATTAAAGTAAGGAGGTTCCATATGATTTTTCCCTACAATTAAAACCTTTAATTTATTGATTAATTGAAAAAAATTATTTTTTTAAAAAACCTAGATTTTATATGATTGATTGGTGATTTTGAAAGAGGCATGGAGATTGTGAAAACACCCCAATTTTAATGGAATTGAAATTTTTGGGTGGATTCGAGAAAAGTTGATGGCTTGATTTAGAAAATTGATTTTAAGATAAATGGATTAAATTGAAATATGATTTGAAAAGGAATGAATTTATGAAAACCTATATTTTGGTTTTGAAATGAGAAAATCATGTTGAAAACTGAAAGTGGACAATTATATTTTGAATTGATTTTAAATGATTGATTTTCCCATGATTGTTTGATTGACTGAAACACATGTGAGCCTAGGTAGTTAATGGGTAATTGGAATAATAAAACTAGGACCTAACCCCATATAATTGGATTAATAATGAAAACACTGAAATAAACATACTACATCATGATATTCCTTGATGGGGAGTTGAGTCTCATTGGCCTAAGTCATTGGAATTGTGAAAAAATTGAGCTGAGATCACTGATTGAGTTGTGTAAGGATACTTTTTTTAGAAACTAATGTACCATAGGGATTATTTCATGGTGTTATGATATGTCTGGTTTGATTATTAAATTCCCTTGATAATTGAACTATTTTATTCATAAAAATTACTTTATAAAAAAAATTATATGATGTGTTCATTTAAGACTGTTTGATATATATTCCATCTATTTTTTAATTGAAATCATATTTTTTTAAATATTTAAATGCCATGACATAACTATTTTTATTTAAATTGAATTAATAATTGGTTTAATTATTATTTAATTAATTATGGAACACTTTGTGAGACCCTACAAGTCATTATAGCTCACACCCTACCTTTATCTTTGGGTGTTTGTATATTATCTTTTGATGGGTTCAAGAAAATGGAAAGTGCCACTTAGAGGTGGTGGATATTCTTGACCTTTGGAACCCAATGTGATAGAGGTGACC
Source organism: Viscum album (assembly GCA_963277665.1). Taxonomy (NCBI): domain Eukaryota; kingdom Viridiplantae; phylum Streptophyta; class Magnoliopsida; order Santalales; family Viscaceae; genus Viscum; species Viscum album. The sequence goes on from OY728158.1 coordinate 399,672,842, forward strand.
AATGTAAATGTAATCCACTTGTTACATGGGATATGGCTAATATTTCATTAGCAATTATTATGTCACTTGATGATGCACTATTTTTTTGTTTACCTATTTTATTCTAGTATTTTCTCCCTTTAGAGTGTTGATCATACTGGCTTGTATCTTTTTCTTCTTCTGTTTGTGGAAAAAATAATTCCCTCATGTTTCTTTTGTGATTCCAAGTTCTAGTCACCAACCCATGGGGATTGGGAACACCCTTCAGGCCATATTAATGCCAGCTCGAGTATTAGAGTACCAGGGTATCTAGGCTAGTTTATAACACATGGTACAAAAGAAATACCCTTGAATAAATCCTCAATGAAATCAAAATATCATGGGCATCACACTAGGATCTAATATGAACAATATTGGACATGTTTTTCTCAGTTCTCTAATTATACGGATACCCTATGTGAAGATTGAATATACATATCATCTCTCCTCTTAGGTCTACCTAAGTATAAAAAACACCTAGGAGGGTGGTGCTCTCCTAGGGCACCAACTATTTGGTGCATAGTGGGATAGAGTAACATGCATCTAAACCTTTATACCTAGATTACTAGGGTCCCATGACATAATCCAATGGATTTTTTTAATCAAACAAGTTAAATGATCATAACATATATTAAAATAAAACAAAAACTGTAAATCTCATCTCATCTCATACATTGTCACAAGAAACAACCCATTTTCAATACATTGCAATTCATACCATTATATGATGAAGAAATTGTACCCTTAAAAGGTCAAACAAAGCACACAAAAGGGGCTTAAACATTAATGGTATCATTAGTTTTAAGAAAACTTTTTTTAATTTGAAAAATGATCCTTTATCAAAAATGGAATTGGGATGTCAAGTCATTTCTTTCATTCTTTGAAATCCCATTCTAAACATCATTTGAAATGGTGTTGTGAAAAAATCACATTCTTAGAACTAAAAACCCATTTTATTTTAAACCATTTAAATTCCCATAAACAATTCTATAAATTTAAATCAACCTTTATAAAAGTTAACTCTTACCTTTCTATGGACCCAAATAGGACCAAATATCATTTATCAATAATTTCATTTAAAACAATCTACCTTGTAATTTTCAAAACACTTGGAATTAACTAAATATATTTGAAAAATATTAAAACCATATAAATTTAATTATAAAAATAATGTAAACCAATTGAAATATATTCAAAAATCACAATGGTTTCATATATAATTATAAATTGTTCATTTAAAACATTGGAAAACACTAAGCATTTAATGACATGCCATCTAAAGAAATTACTCTAAAATACAAACCTCATTTCAATTATAAATCCCTCACCACATATCATAAAATTTCTCATTTGATGGTGAATTACCAACCAAGTAAGAGGATGAATCATCTAAACTTAAACAACTAAAACCCCTAAGTTAGACCCTAAACCTAAATTTTGGCCACCACATCCCCTAGGGATCATGGGAGAGGTACACACCAAGAATAAATGGGGTAATAAGGAGAAATAAAGGGATAATAAGAGGATAAGGGGTATTTTCTTAGAGAAATCACATAGAATTATAGAGGGAGGCCATAAAAATAAAAGGAAATGGAGGGTAGAAGTTCCCTTCATGTGCTCTAAGTTTGACCGAATGGAGAGAGGAATAAAGGGTGAAACCCCTTAAAATCAAAGGAGTTCAAAAGAATAAATTCAAAAAAAACTAGTAAAACCACATGGTTAGGAAAACTATATTCCAACCATGCATGATCCACTAGAACCAACCTACCAACCTTATATAGTTTGGTTGCATAGTTTCCCCTAACTATACGCCAACCATGTGGTCACCCACACACATGAACTGGGTTGTGTGGTTAGTATATAAAACACCACATAGTTTGATAAATTGTGTGTAAACCATGAAAAAATCCTCTATATTATAGTTCTACATCACTTCACATAGTTTCTACATGGTTACTCTTAATTGCACGCTAACTATTCACCAAATTAAAAACCTTAAAATCCTAAATTTCAACTCCAAAACTTTCAAAAAAATTAAATTACCCAAAAGGAATATAAAATAACGCACCATAGTGAGATTAAGGTGTCATGGGATCACTATTATTGAAGATTAAATATATAATTCAATGGCTCGTAGAAATTTTATATTTCTCCAAATCCTTTTTCAATCAATAAATGTGTTGATAGGATGAAAAACATTGATGTCTCATTTTTAAAGACACAAAGTTCTGATAATGACAAAAATATATAAAAGAAACAATCAATATTTTTTGAACTTCCATATTAGTGATATTATGATATCAAACATAACATTGATGTGATACATGTTGAGAAGATTATTTTTGATGGTTTTATTGGAACATTGTTAGATATTGAAGGAAAGACTAAGGATGGGTTAAATGAAATCCATCCAATAGCCTGAAGTCATTCAATTTTTTTTATTATATGATAAATCCCCCTTTTAGGGATGAAGGGGGTGGAAACCCAAATACATCATGGACATGGGACAATACAATTGAAGGAAAAAGGAATAAAAACCAGAAAGACATCATTGAACTACTCCTCCCCAGCATTTGAACATGAAGAAGCTCTCCAACATTTCAAGGCTAAGGGTTATTCTTAAAATGTAAACAAAATGTGTCACTAAAATATTTGAGGTTAATAAGCATAATATCTCATGAATTTCATGTTATAATGTAATAACTTCTACTGGTTTCATTACATGGAATACTACCCATCCATGTCAAATTGACTATCATGAAGGTGTGTTATTTTTTCAATTCCATTTGTAACAAAGTGATGGATTCTAATTCATTGAATAAATTAGAGAAATTTGTAGTGTATATAATTTTTCAACTACAAATATACTTTTCACCATATTTTTTTAATATCATGGTAAATTTAATGGTTCATTTGGTGTAATAAATAAATCTTTTATTTTGCATAAATCTATATTGGATGTATCCTTTTGAAAGGTATATGAAAATATTAAAGGGGTGTGTTAAGAATCTATATCGACTACATGCCTCTTCTGTTGATAAGTATATTTTTTGGAGGTGGAAGAGTTTGGTACAGACTATATATCTGTAGTGGAGCTTAACTTTTTGCCTATATCTCACACTGAACAAGTCAAGTTTGGGGGAAAAGGAATCTGTGTCTTGAAAATAAAGTCGTTAACCGGTGAAAAAATAAATTATGAAAAATTTTATATCTTGAATAAAATATATTATACTCATTTATATATTACATAACATATTAATGTGTTCAAATAGATTTACCCAGAGAAAAAAGATATGTGGGTATTGAATGAGCATAGAAAAATGTTTTTTTCTATAATTTAAAGAGACCATACATGGTATATTGAATGCGTTATAAACATTTAAATGGTTATTAGGTGGACCAATTTTAAATGTGATAATATTTTTTGGGTATGACATTAATGGGTATACATTTTATACCAATGATCAAGATAATATAAGTTCAGTTTAAATTAGTAGTGTATTCGTGTTCGCTGAAATAATGCATTTTTTGAGTGTAAAAGATAAAAAACATAATCTATGTATTAAGTGGATATTATATAGTTATTGAATAAATATGGGATATTTATTATATTAAATTTTAAGTTCCTATGTTCAGAATTAAATGGGTTATCAGTAACAACAGTGTTAAACATAATGAATTCAGAATGAAACTAGTGAATTTCAATAGATTGGAATATATAGATGACCCTTTTACCATGAAAACTCATGTGAAACAAATTTTCTATATTCTTTATCCATCAAATGTATAGTGGTATATCATTTTGAAAGGAAAAATAGTATTTTGGTGATGATAAAAATGAATATGATGATTAATTATATGAGATCCCTACTTCCATGGAAATATTATCAGAGGATATTGATGATTATTTCATAGGCATGGTTTGTTCCATACAGAATGATCATAAAGAAGGAATATGGGAAAACAATTCTTTATTTTTCTCCTAATATTATAGGTACTATATATTTATTTCTTTTTTAACATTTCATATTTTGAAAAAAAATTAGACATGAAATTTCTATTTTTATTTTCTATTTAAGTCACATATTTTAACAAATATGATAAATTTTTTATTTAGTTTAGTTTTTAAAATTTTCTAGTTATTCAATTTTATATGAAATTTTTTTTATTTTTATAAATTTTTACTTATGTTTTGTTGTCTTTTATCTATATCATTTAATTTCCTATAAATTTTTTCAATATTATTTTAGAATTGTTGTTAATTACTCTAATAAATATGATAATTTTTTTTTGTTTTTTTTATTTGTATAATTTTTCAATTATCATTCAAATTTATATATATCAAATGGATTTATATAATATTTTACTTATGATTTTTTCTTCTATCTATATCATTTCACTATCATAAATATTCTCATTATTATTTTACCATTTTCATTTACTACATTAATAAATATGAATAAAAATGTGTTTAGTTTAGTTTAGTTTTTATTGTATTATTTTTCAATTTTTATTTAATTTTATATTTGAAAGTTGGATTTGTATAATATTTTACTAATTTTTTGTTAATTTTATTTTTAGGATAATGTCATATCAATAGTTGAGTTACCTCGGTCTTCTAGGTAGGACCCTACACAAACTTCTGCAGAGGATCCTCCTTATTCCTCTACACAACAACCTTTTACTTATACTTCTAGGGATGGTAAATATGGTAGAACAGGATTACCTAAATTATCACTAGCTCATATCCATGAATAAATGATATATATATATTTTGATGACAATGGTAATCATAGGGGTACAAATTTAAAACAATTTAAGAGTTTTATTGCTATGAAATATTAATTGAAAGTAAGTATTTTGATTTTTGATTTAAGAAGTGTTGAAAAGATGGAAATATCTTAGATATGGGAGAACAACTTGGTAAGATAATTTATTATTATCTTATTTATCATTAATTTTTTTAATAATATAGTTTATATTTTTATTTCTCATCAGATGAAATATGATTTACCTGATACTAAAGAATTCAGAATGAGATGTTTATCTTTTTTTATAGAATATAGAGAGATTTAAAATCAACAATTACTTCATATTTCATTTTTTTTGGAAGAAAAAAATGAAAAAAATCACATGATAAATCTGCTTTTATAGATAAATATACATGGAATAAGTTTATTGAAAGTAGACAATATAATTTTTTTTGGTAAGTGAAATGTCATCTTTTTTAACGTTTTTTTAATCACTAAAAATGATCATATTAATGATTTTTTTCTAGATTATTAACATAGACTGAGTATATCTCATTAGGATGTCTAATTGAAAAATATATACCCTCATACTTTATCTCAAAGAGCATATCCATTATTGGAAGAATAAATTATGGCTAAAAGTTTTGAAAAATTAAGAATAGGGTCTTTAAACTTTACAGATATTACCCCTCCTTCCCCCCAGCTAGACATAAAAAATAGAAAAGGGTCCAAATGATGAAAAATGTAACATATATTATATAATAATCAAAGTCTATAGTTAAAATAGTTTAAAAAGTTATTTAATTTTTCAAGTTTTTTATGCTCTTTATATTTTGTAATTCACTAATAAATTTTTCAAATATTTTATATAAAAATAACTTTTGGAGAATAGAAAATAGGAGACCTTTATACCCTAGGGTGGGAATGATATTTAAGCTACTATATTAATAAATCTTTAACACTCAATTCATGTACAAGGATACAATATGGGTGTATCAATTAAAAAATTGTTTGGTCATTTTAGAACTTATTTGAGAGTGGATGTATATAAAGGAAAAAATAAATACTTTAGAAGCTATAGTTTAAACTATGGTTACAGAAATTGAGTATAGGATTATATCATCAATATATTTGACATTTTTATTTATGTAAAGATAGTTTCAGGATGCATATCCTATTCATCCACCTTTTCCTATATATCTCACCCCTTTACCACCTCCTTCATAGGTTCGTATCTATTATAAGATATATATTGAGGATACTTGGTATAATATTGTAGCATATAGGATAATATATTATATTGGGGATACTATAAATGATAATTAAGTGGAGATGGGTTGGTATTGGGATACCCTACTGATGAGATTATGGATACCCTACTGATAGAGATGGGGTTAGATTAGGGATACCCTACTGGTGGAGATCCTTAGTATTATATTATAGTATATGGGATCATCTTAGGGATAATATACTTATAGAGATAGGATCATATATTATATTAAGGATTTTATATTAGGGATACTCTACACCATAATCTTATGGGATCATATATCATATTAGGGATACCCTACTGATGATATTTCTATAGTTACGCAAAGTGTCAAACATTTTTTTACTTTTGTATCTATACTTTTCCAACAACTTAAAACTGAGGTGTGCATATATTACATCCTTTTATTTCATATTGGTGTTAAAAAAATTAATATTTTAATATATATATATATATATATATATATATATATTATAGTAATGCATTGAATGTAAATACATATTGTATAGAAATAAAAAACATATTGAGTCCTTTTCGACTTCACATGCTATTTTTTTAAGGAATTTCTAAATTATGACATATAAATTTATGTTTTAAAAAGTTTATGAGCTTCCAATGATTGATAAAATTTGTGGGAATGGTATTTTTGTGATTATTTATAAGATATATATCTTATATCTTGTAACTATAGATATATTGGGCATCATAGTAATGAAAGTCTTTTTCGTGTAAATCGATTATCATATTTTTTCAATTATATCAATTTATTATAAATTATTATTTATGTTTTTTTATTATGTATATTTATAAAATTTTTATTTAGTATTATACAACATCATTGTATGGGTTCTTTGACCCATAATTTATTTCTCTAATAATAAATATAATGGATGTAGAAGAAAAATAAGTATATATTTATTAAAGATTTCAAAATGATGCAATTTTGTGTTGGATGTTTCCTTATCTTGATAGGTATGAAACATATATTTCATAAATTTTTATTTATCTTGATTAAATAAACACTTATATAACACCTATGTGTTACTATAGTTGGTTATTTTATATTATTTCATACTATTTTGGGTTGTCTTGAGTTTTATTAAATTTTAGGCTTAAAATTTGAGGTTTTTGAACTTTTTTAGGTGTTTCATATTTAGTATGCATGGTTAGGATTAATCATGAAACAACCATATGAGGGGTGTTTTCATAGTGACAGTGGAGTTTTTTGTGGTTTGAAAATTGTTTTTCTAACCATTCAGAGCTTCCCGTGAGATTGTGTGGCTCAGTTAGTGTATAAGGGTAAGTCTATATAGTTTCCCCAAATCATGTATCCAAACTAAATGCTTCACCTAGTTTTAAGAATTTTTTAAATCCCTAAGTTAAAAATATCTGATTTTAACCCTTAGTACCCCTTTTCTCCCCCTACTCAGTTTGGCCACCCCAACATGAACCTCCCACTTGTACCTCTCCACCTCCATGGCATTTTTCATGGATTTCATCCATGCTTGAGCTTGATTCCTTAAGGTATTACCCTTTAACTCTTTTCTACTTATTTTATTTCACTCTATTATCTTGGTTGTAATTTATCGTATGAACCATATGGGTCTTATTTTATGATTTAGGGTTTAGTGTAGACCTAATTTTTGGACCCTTGATATCTAAGGATTATTGACATCATTTTTTCCTTATTTGGGTGTTCATCACTGAAGGTGATACGTTTTAGCTTTCTCAATTCTATTTTCATTCCTTTGAGGTGGTTATTTCTATGAAATTTGTTCATTTTAGAATGTAAATTGTGCATAATCTTTATAAATTCCTTTTAAATAAAATTATTTTTATATATGATATGTAAGTGGTGTTTCCAAATGGATTCTATGCATTTTTAGATTAGCATAAAAGGGTTCATTTATGAAATTAAAATAGTTTTTTAAATGTTGTTTTATCCCTGATAATGCCTTTTTTATGATTCCTTAATGACACTTTAAATACAATTTTATGGAAAAGAAATAATTTTAGACTTTTTTTTGGTTTTAAAGAAGGTAATGTGTGTTTTGTAAAGGGGTCTTTGAAATGTAAATAGTGTGTGTGTGTGACATTAAAGACCTATTTGTAACCTTTAAAAGTGAATGGTTTATTTTTTGAGATTAAATCATTAATTAAACATTTTTTTCACCCAGTGATGGGGTTTTTATTTAAATATAATGGATTTATAATGTGAAAAAGTGTTTTTTCTATACTAAGTCATTGGAGGTGAGCAAGATTTATTGTTTATACCTTATTTATTGATCTTGGATTCCTTTTTCACTCACATTCACTTGATTTTAGTCATTTCAACTAAGTTAACTAATTGTTTGATCAATATTTATTCTACACTAGATGGTACACATTCCAATAGTGTCCTGTCTAGAATGAAATAGGTTTGGGTGGGAAGTTCTATCTCGACAATGTCAGTACGGACTATGTGAGTGGCTGGTGTTGGGTGAACATAATATAGGTTATAAGTTAGTCCAACTTTGGTTTAGTGATGTTTATATTTGTCTCATGTTAGGAACTATAGTAGATCCCATGGCACATATTCCTTGATCGTTGGTTTATATTAGATATTATTTTCTTCTACTTCATTGAATTTCTCCCTTACTTATTTTATTACGACACCCTTAATTTCATTATTTACCTCTTAAACTAGGGTTCATATATTGTATCAGGCATTAAACTTTGTGTTTGGTTTTTTTATTTTAAATGGTTTTCAAATATGTTTGGAAAAACTGTTTGAATTAAAGGCACTCATTTTTAATTTTCAAAATGGTTGATTTGATTGAAAACGACTTAAGATAAATAATTCTTTATAAGTAATTATTTTCATTTAAAGAAATAAAATAAGGAAATTTTATAAAATGTTCATGGATTTGATATTAGTATTCATGTGATTATTTTTGAAAAACCTACTTTCTAGTTGTATTTTCCAAACTAGAATTTATGAATTTCCTTATGAAAAAAATTACATAGAATCAATGGGTGGTGACCTACAGGGTTTTATATCTCACACTTATATATTATAGGTTCCATGTTTTGGATGGATCAAGGTTTTTTCCTTTGGGATAGCGATGGGTGAGTTGGGATGTGGTAAGTAACGGAATTTTGTATGGATTTGGCTTTAGGATAGGTTTATTTGTTTCATTTTTGAGTGATGGTGTATCAGTAAAGAAGGCCATCCTTGTATTTGTGTTCAGTTTATTTTATTTTATTTTGTTATGCATGTTTTATGTTTTTTTATAGATGATGTTATTCATTATTAAAATTAGTTGGGTCATTATGACTATTAACGATGACTCGTTTGGTCAGTTGTTCTTTTTCTTTTGCTAATATGAAGTTGCATTGACGCTTAATGTATGGATGGTCCATGATGGATTATTGGTAATTGATCAACTGTCTATAACTCTGATTTAAGAGATAAATCATTCCCAAATTGGTTTCATGTGATGCCCATGAACTTTTCACTGGCTAGTAAGGATTGGGAATACACTTCAAGGTATTGGAGGATCAGTTCGGGTGTCGATTTAGGTGGATACCCAAGTCAGTTCATTGAAAATGGTATCAGATCCTAGGCTCTTGAAAAGGGGGCTCGTGTTCTTGAATAACCCTCTTTTTATTTGGGGTTTTTCATGGTTTAAAGGAGATTAAGGTCATCGAGACTTGAAATGTAAAGGTGGGGAGAGTCTAGCTAGCTCTTTTGCATCTCGAGCCTCAAGTTTCTTGGGTAGTTGGGTTTTGAATTGTGAATTCAAGTTATTTTTTAGTTATTTTTTATGTATTATAATGTGGAATGGTGATATTTTTATCCCTTTTGTATATATCAATGATTACAGGGGTCTCTCTTAGGTTTCAAGGTGAAAATAGAGGAGAAATTGAGTTGCACGGTTAATTCATATAGTCTATCCAAATATGTGGAGCTCGTACACCTTTGGTCTATCACCTTCATTGATTCTATTGCATGGTTGGCATACAGTTTCCTAACTTGTGTTGACAAACCATTTACAGCCTGATTTCTTCCTCGATTGAGTTGTTTTGACTCCTATTGTTTTCAAATAACTTCTAAAGTGGTTTTAAAATTTTGGAGATGAAATAAAAGGAGTTTTTATAATGTTTTGGTTATTTTTTAATGGATTTTGTTTGATGGATCATGTGGTGTTTTAATTTTTTTAAGGTTTATTAGGTGAAAATGGAAAATTTTATTAAATTTCAAATTTCAACTTTTGGTTTTAATTCATTATTTTAATAATTATTTCCTTTTTTTCAAAGTCTATATTATAAAGTGGTTATTTTCATTATAATATTTGAAAAATATTCTTAGATGAAAGTGAATTTTATATAAATTCATGGAAATGAAATTTAATTAATTTAAAAATGATTTTAAATGAATATTTAATTTTTAAATGGTTTCATTGAGTTTTTAAATAGAGTTACATGTGTTTAACCAATATTATTTTTTTTTCAAGAAGGGTTTTTATTTGTTTCCAACTACATGCCTTGGTGGAGTTTTTTTCATAATTACTTGGTGAAATTTTTTGATTTTGAAAAAAAATTATTTTTATGGTATGGAATTGATGTGTTTTTTTCAGTGATTTATATTTCTAGATTTATTCCCCAGTTCACGATAGTAATATCTAACTTAATTTTAAGGAATTAAATGATGATGTTCATGTATTGTTTAAGTTATATTATACCTCCCATAATGTTCAAAATATAAATTAGAATTTATGTTGTTGAGGATGTTCTACTTAGTGAATCATATCATCATATGGAAGGGGTTATTTTAGTTTTGGAGTCTACTCAGACTCTGAATAGAGTGGTGTACTCATAACCATATTCACCCTTGGATCCTATTTCAGAATTTTTGTATCAGTATCTACCTTATTTCTATGGTGATCAATATTTGATTGAAGTAGTGTAATTACTATAATGGATTGAGTAAATACTCAATTATATTGAAAACCCATAAAGATTCATGGGTGATTGTGGTAGTATTCCTGCTTATTGGATTTATCCAAGTGTGGTGTGAATATGTGGATTCTCTTAAATTGTGAGAAGGTATGTCTTGGGATTTCTTCAATATGATGTTTATCTAGTGGTTTTATCCTGAGGACATGAAGGTAAATAGATCTCTTGACTTTATGATCCTTCTTCGGTGTGAGGGGTCAGTAAAGAAGTACATTAAGAACTTCTTAGAGTTGTCCATCTTCTCTCTAAAACTGGTTGTCAACAATTCTAAGAAATATCATTTCTTCAGTAGTGGTCTTCACCCAAATTTTTGTTTAGTTATGATTTCATCTAGCCTAACATAATTTCATGAAGTTTTCAAGGAGTCTATTTGGGTGAAAGTTATCCAATCTAGGAAACCGATATTGGGTTATGCCTTGGTTTCATCATATAAGATTAAAGGTAGGATGGAATGTGTAGAGAATAAGTAGGATAAATCAGGATAAACCTGGATTGGAAGTGTAATTCCCTCCTCATAGGAATAATAGACCTCTTATGTGATTCTAGTGTGGGGATTCAGGGCACTCTAATCCCTCCTTTCATAAATATCCAATTAATTGCCTCTATTATGGTCGTTTAGGTCATATTAAAAAATATATAGGTTATCAGAAGAAGTCTCGGGATAGATATATTTGGGGATGATGGCTTGTTTTGGGACCTTTTGTTTGGTGGTTAAAAGGAAGATTGATATTTTTTGTTTCTACTATGTATCATGAGAATCTAGTGGAATTTTCTTTTATGGATGGTTATAAATGTTGGTTTTTAGGTTTCCCCATTATTTTGAATGTATCTCCCTCAAGTTTTTTTGTTGTTGATGATATTTTAGGTTCTTATTGGTTGGTAATGAGGAAAATACTTGGGTGCATGTTTAGGTAACTAGGGTGGGTGAATCACTAGTTGAGATTATGCTCTTGTAGTCTTATGGATTCATCACGAGGTGGTGATTCGGTTTGTGACCCTAGGTTATCCTTTTCCTTTATGGACTAAGGTTGGAACTCATGTCATTTTTTAGGCTTATTGTGGGTTATTCTTGTTTTGTTTGGTATAGAAGTGTTTATTGTTTGAAGATGAGTTAGATTTTATGGTTTTTTGGATGTTTCGAGGATTTATCTCTCTATGGATTCCTTTAGTTCCAACATGTTATAAAAACTCTAAATGTTAGGGAGACCATGATAAGTCTTTTTTCTCTTCTTAGGATTCAAATACCCAAGGTTGTGTTTTGGTTGTTCTTGGAGAAAAAAGGAATTTTTTAGATGATTAGTCTAATCATTTTGAGGATTTTAAATGGAAAATTTTATGGTTGGATAATGTTGATTGGTTCTCCTTAGTTTAGTATTTTTGAACCATTACCTAGATTACCCACCTCTAGTATAGAGTGTGGTGATGTGGATATAGTTTTTTGTTTCCTTATATTTTCAACTAAGGAATTTATAGGGGTATAAAGTATCATGGTGGAGATAATTGTAATAGCCAAATGTTACTATAGTTAGTTATTATATATTATTTTATACTATTTTTGGGTTTTATTGGGTTTCAATAATTTTTTGGCATAAAATTTGAAGTTTTTGAAATTTTATTGGTATTGAAGAATAATCCCACATAGTTAGGAGTAATCATGAGGCAACCATGTGAGGGGTGTTTTAATGGTGATAATGGAGTTTCTCATGGTTAGTAAATGATTTTTTCAACTATGAAGAGCCTCCTATGAGACTGTGCAGCTCGGTTGATTCATAAGGATGGGTTTGTATGGTTAGCACATGGTTTCCCCAAACTAGGTGTTCAAACCATATGCTTCACCCAGTTTTTAGAATTTTTGAAATATCTAAGTTACCCCTCCCTGATTCTATCCCTTGGAACCCCTCCCCCCCCCCAACTTGGTTCATCCACCCCTATATGCACCTCCATCTTGTTCCCCTCTACCCCTGTAGCATTTTTCATGGATTCCACTCATGTTTGAGCTTGATGTCTAGGGATTCTAGACATCATTTATTTCCTCATTTGGGTGTTTTCTGCCAAAGGTGACATGTTTTAGCTTGCTTGGCTTGATTTCCATTCCTTTGAGGTATGTGTTTCTATGAAATTGATTTATTTTTAAATTCAAAGTGTGCATGAGCTTGATAAAATCCATTTTAATAAAATAATGGTTACATGTGACATATAACTGGTGTTTCCAAATGGTTTCTCTGAGTTTTTATCTTTGCATAAAAGGTTTCTTTTGTGAATTTCAAATAATTCTTTGAAATTTTGGTTTAACCATGCCAAGTACTTTTTCAAAATGCCTAAATGGAACTTTAAAGTGGATTTGATGAAAAGAAGGTATTTTATCCTTATTTTGGTTTTAAAGAAGGAAATACATGTTTTTAAAGGGGTATTTGAAATATAAATTGTGACACCCTTACCTAATCCGACCATGTTTGAGTTTGATTCCTCAAGGTATTTTCCTCTAACTCTCTTCTCCTTCCTTTATTTCACTCTTTCCTATTATTTGTAATTTCTACTATGAACCCTATGGGTCTTGTTCGATGATTTAGAGTTTTGGGTGGTCCTAATGTTGTGGATCTTGATGTATAGGGAATGTATACATTATCTTTATCCTTTTTTGGGTATTTTCTACCAAAGGCGACACGTTTCAGCTTACTTGACTTGATTTACTTTCCTTTGAGATAGGTGTTTCCATGAAATTGCTTTATTTTGTAACTCAAAGTGTTCATGAGCTTTATAAATTCCTTTTTAATAAAATTATGTCTATATGTGACATATAAGTGGTGTTTCAAAATGGTTTATATGAATTTTTAGCTTGGCATAAAAGGGTTATTTTGTGAATTTTAAAGTGTTCTTTGAAATGGTGGTTTAACCATGCTAAGAACTTTTTGAAAATGCCTCAATGGATCTTTAAATAAGTTTTGATGAAAATAAATAATTTTATACTTTTTTTAAATAAGGATATCCATGTTTTATAAAGGGTCCTTTGAAATATAAATTGTGATGCCCCACCCCAGGTCACTTGACAGTGCATGGGTTGAGGAAACAAAGTGACCTTAGGTGCACCTCCCCATGTACCAAAGGATTCCATCTAGTAAGGAAGGCCTAATACATAAATTTGGGAGACTATTCCCTCAAATCATATTCAAAAAATTAGTATAAATTTACCAAAATATTCATAGCACATAAACATCCATCAAAGTATGCAAAAATAAATAAATAATAGTTCAATATCAAATAGGGTTTTCATACAAAACTTAAATACCCCGATCTATCACTAGGTCGATCCGAAATATAGAATAAATAAATAAATAATCCATTAACATTGGCCTTGTGGCCATCCCCGAGCCTCACATACCTTATATCCACATACTTATCGAGCTGCACCAACCTGACCCACTACACATCCTGCGTTGAACCTAGAATTATACATAAGGTTTGCACGCACTTTAGGGTGTTCATGCAGGGTATGGGAATTAAATCTCAATAGGGTCTCACTAAACTACCCTATTATATACTATCATATATGGGTATTCATGAGGAATGAAATAAACATGTTTCATAAGTGCCTTTGATGTCGTGTGTTAACCAATCCACCATGACTCTATGTGCATCAGGTCATCGTGTGTTAACCAGGACACCATGAAACCTAATCAAACTTTCTTAAGTGCCATACTAGAATCCACCTCATCCTCTCATCATTCCAATATAATGATTTCTAACCCATACATAAACACTCAAGGTAGTGCAGCATCAAAAAACCTTGACCCACTACCCATAATCACTGGGCATAGTCAAACATCCATATCTTGACACACTACCTCATTACTCTAGGAAATGTCCATTAGTTTCACAATTTCATTCCCCAACCCAAGCCCTAGAGTGTTCCTCAAACCAATCCTCCTAGTAAAGGTCCACTAACATCCACCAACCAACGCCCTCTCACATAGGATGTGGTCATCCATTCCTTCTCACTCAAGGATAAGTCCCTTTCTACATCCACTACCCTATCAATCAGGTTATGGTCCCACCACATTCACATTCACACAATCCATATATGGAAAAGTAATTGACCTAATACCCAAAGTTTTAGGGTATGATCAACGCATTTACCCATCCTTATAGACTATAGGAAGGTCATCAAGCACACTGATCCATCCCAGTAAGTTTTAGGGTAGTCCAACAGGAACATGAAAGACAAGAAGAGATCATAGGTAATCACACATCTCACCAAAATATCCTAGGGTACTAATCACTCAAGACTTAGTCCCTCATCTCAACAAGAATCTTTCCATCCAACAAGATGCCCACGTAATCCTTCAGACCCATCATGGTCTCACCTCATTAATACCACATAAAACTCATCACCCATCGGTGACAATATTTCCTAAATGCTCCTCCAAACAAAACCCTAATGCATAATACACATCCTCATCAAACTTCTCAACTCTCCTAATCCTTCTACCCAGGGACCCTCCCAAGTCAACACACTCCAATCCCCTTGGTATCTCAATGCCAATTCCTCAAAGTTCCCCTGAACCACACCTAGGTCCTATCTCACATATCTTAAGGGAGATCTCTCATACCATCATTCATAAGAGAAACCACCTCTATTAAAAAATATTCCAGTCCCATAGGATTCATCCTACTCAGAATTCTCACCAAGATCATTACCACCCTCTGGAGGGTGTTTGTATCACCCCTAGAGAAATTCAATTGTCTCATTTTTTGGTTCTAGGCCCAAGCCATCTCTTGTTTGATTTCTATGCCTATGAGATTCCACATAGTCTACTCACATCATATCTCATATACTGAGACCACCCAAGGTCTCATAATCCTAAAATTCAATCTCATCCCTTGACATTATAGTCATCAGGTGATCTAGAACACCCAAAGTTCTTAAAAGCACTTTGCTTGAGTATATGAGATTGAACTCCACCCTATATCCCCTCTTAGGCCACCACTGGTCCCTATCCATTCTACCTAAACCCATGTATCATGCATGTAGTGGGAAACTCATATATAAACATGCATATGAGTATGTATTAAAGGGTCCACCTACCTCTGTCAAGTAGTTACCGCCCAAGACAAGCTCCATAGTGCCCCGGCCAAGCCTGTACTACCACCTAAGCTCCTACCTCAAGTAAAATGTCATTAATAATTAAAAATAAACAATTATAATTAATTATTTAATTTAATCTAAAGATCCATAACAACTGAATAACTCACCGACCACTATCATCAAGCCAGAACCTTGACTAGCCACACTTGGAGGGTCCACAGCACACCCCCTGCACCAAATAGATCAAAATACCTAACTAATGAAACATTAACATTCACCAAATTAATTTAATTTAATCCAAAAATATTTAAAAAATCACTATAGATACATACATCACCAAAAAATGATAGATAGTTGGGAAACAACATCTCAGGATATCCTCTATGCAAGTTGGGAAAAATCCCCCATCCATTTTGGTCGATTCCACCATGATCTAATGGAATTGACACCAAATACCTAAATAAATAAGGAGATAAGTAAGACTGCATCAAAGTGAGAAGTTAAAAATGGAAGAAAACTAAAAAACTCTCCTTGAATTACTGCTAGAATGAACTAAAAACACTCCTCTTAAAGGGGGTCAAAGGAGATTCAGGGGTATAATCGGTCAAAGAATGACCTCTCCCGACCCCCAATCCCCTTAAAATCATGAATCACCACAAATTAGGAAAATACAAAAATGTACCCATTAAAAAATAGTATATTCCCCCATATATTATCCATTGGGCCTCACTGGCTAGCCGATGGATCCACCGACTAATTAGTGATCCCAAGCAAGGCCTAGTGCCCCTAGAAAGCTAACCATCTAGTCATTGGTGGCTCACTGGATAGCCAATGGAATCTATACTAAAATTAAACACTTAGAATGAGTTAGGACTTCCTTTGGTTCTTACTCAAGACCTTGGTTCCCCTCCTGATCCTCAAACCATGTCCAATACTACCCCTCATGGGTGTTTAAAGGCTTAAAACCTTGGTCTGAGTCATATTTCTCAAAATGATCTTCCCACCAAATGGAAAAATTCAAATTCTTTCTCAAAAAATAATAATCATAAATATATAGAGAAGATAGAGTAAACCTTGAACCACATATCCTGGCCTATCTCAGTCATTAAAACACTAAGACATGACCGTGTTCTACTTCAAAACACTCAATCGTGTATCTGTTGTGAAACTCCAAACACCATGTGTACCATTCACCAGAAAATGAGCCACCCACTTAATAACAATATGAAAACTAAGATGATAATCACTACACCCATCTCTCCTGACACACCTATGAGTATTCCTCTGGTTCATCCCAAATCTTATGGTTCTCCCCAACATAAGGCTTTACTCGTAATATCCAAATTTGATTTATGATGCTCCCCACCTTAGGAATGTCCTATCAAAAATATACCATAAACGGTCTAACCACCAGCCAAATACATTCCAAAAACACTCCTTTTTGGTCAGATTAGATTACTAAAGAGGGGTGAATTGAGTATCTATAAAAATTTCTATTAAAAATAGTTCTTTAAAAGTTTCCCCAAAATAAAATATAATCTAAGTCAGTTTCTAGTGAATTTATAAAAGTAATTAATGTTCAATTAATATCTCATAAGATTGATTAGTTCTCATCTATACTTATCTAAAGATTAGTATAAATTTTGAAACTAATCTACTACTTCAAAATAGATATAAATACTTGATAAACTAACTATCAATGTTCAATTTAGTTTTATGTAAAATGTAATAAACATATATCAGATTAAAACTAAAAAAGAAAAGGTACAACATATATAAACAAGAGGTTCAGTCTCAAACTGAGACTTAGTCCTCTACACTTGGTGATCATCCGTGACTAATCAGTTTAATTTAATAAACAGTCTGATCCACACCTTGGATCGGGGTTCACAATAGTACACAAGGCTGTCCAAGTCACGCCTAACCTCTACCACAGTTATTCATGGGAAAAAACAACAAATAGATCACACTTTACCTCTTCTAATGTTCTATATGGAATAAAAGAGTAAAATAGAGAGTGAATTTGAGGATATCGAGTATCCTGCAGTTATGAATAGGATACAGTGTGTGTAATAGACAGATACACACACTACTCGAAAATGTAAACAAAAGAATACAACAGAGATATAGATGCAAAATATAATTTAAAAGTCTCTGTGTGTTATGCAGTGAAGCTCTAGACTAGATTGAAGTAGTGGAAAAGATATTTGAGTCCACTTCTAGAATTTGGCTTCAAAATAGAGTATTGTAGCCTTTGTACTCTAGCTTCTAGGTTTGAAAAGTTTTTCTCCTCAATGTTAGGATGTTTGGTGAAGTCCAAAAGGTTTTTTGTTGATCTCTTCATATTCCCTAGATTTAAGATCTTGGAATTTAGAATAAAACTTCAATAGTTGTAGGAGTTTACAGTTATTCTATTCTCTTTACTTTTCAGCACATTCCTCATCTTTCTATCTCATCTTGTAAGACACACCTTGTAATTATTTTATACTTTGAGGTCTAGAAGGCATGAAGATCTCCCCAAGTGCATGTACCTCATACTGTATACTTATAGTCCTACAGACAACATTAAATAATTTCAGAAACATTGATTTGTCTAAATATGACCATTAGATATAAATTTGAATAAATAAATTTAAAGACAATTTTTATAACTATCGATGAGTCATAATTAGCCATGACTCATTGGCATTGGTTAGTCATCATCGTTTTTTCATCATCGGTATGTCAGTATCGGGGACTCTGAGTATTGGTGAGTCCTTTCCATCGGTATCGGTGACTCATTGTATCGGTGAGTCTTTTGTGCTATCAGTCTGTCAGGGCATCGGTGAGTCGTCATTGGTGACTCATTTTGATCTATCGATGTGTCGCCCATTGGTGACTTGTCCATCGGTGACTCATCCATCGGTGAGTCCTGATCAGTGACTCGTCCATTGGTGACTTGTCCATCAGTGGGTCAGCATCAGTGACTCATCCATCGATGACTCGTCCATCGGTGAGTCCATATTGGTGACTCGTCCATTGGTGACTCGTCCATTGGTGAGCCTGCATCAGTGACTCATCCATTGGTGACTCATCTATCGTTGACTCATCTATCAGGGACTCGTTTTGAACTATTGGTTCCAAGGACACTAAAAAAACTTATAAAGTGTTTGTATTACACAGAATGGTACCAGATCAAGTGAAATTCATAAATACATGAATATATACATTGGTAAACATATTGAAGCATAAATATACATATTTTATTGATTTATTAAAATTTATTGTACAGTATGACATAATTTATTTACTTAGATATATTCAATGACATGATCAAGTTTATTTATTACTTAATATAGGAATTAATAGGATATGTAGATTGACATGATTTTTGATTATAAAAACCACTATTTCTCAGAGGGTCCAACAATATCCCCCTTTTAGATAATCACAAATTATGTCATAAACATTATGTAATAGAGTAAATGTAAATTAGAGTGTATATCATAGGTTTATTTGTATCAGTATATATATATAGTATGTCGAGTACACTCCATGTGTCATATGCCAGAGTTTCTCTCCCTAAGATTAATAATATATTCCTATTACATTTCTCCCCATTTTTGTATTAGAAAAAAGGTTAAGAGAATGATAAAGAAGAAAGATAAATAACATAAAGAAAATGAGAAACACAGTGAAGAAAAAAAAGATTTTTATTAAGGTTCAAGAGAGTACAATTAGCGAAATAAAAGGTACAAATCCCTATCAAATAAACAATCCAATACTAAGGGTTTGGCTTTTGAGGTGCTTTGACTTTATCTGAAGGAACAATTGGAAGTGTAGGAGGTGGTTTTTTTGTTGTAGGAAAAGGTGGTATTATGACAACATCAGGCAAGGAAACGCATGTAAGGACATTAGATGCAAGGCTAGGTCTTCCTTCTAACAACATGTAGCTCGGAGGTTGCTCTATAGTTACTAGTAAAATTTTAGAAAGAGCTTGGGATACAGTCATCTGAGAAGGAGGCTGAGAAGTAGTTCTAATTGAATTATTAGGTGGAAACACTATGGATTCAACTTGAACATGTAAGTACGGCTTGAGAATTTTGATGAAATCATTAATGATTTCACCTCCATATTGCATAGCCTTCTCAAAATCATCCTTATTCTCTAGGAACTTATCCATCAGAGGATTAAACTCCTTAAATTGTGACACTTTCTTCTTAAAGGCTTCTGTAACTGGGGGAATCTTGATATTTTTAGCCAAAAACTTGAAGTTGTTGATCAAATCATATTTGGTATAAATATTGGAAAAATACTTATCCACTTTCTCTTGAATCTCCTTCTGATCAGTAGAGGCTTCATTTGTTCAATGTCTTACCATACTGTAAACAAGATCAGTATTTACATGAACCTTGGAAAGATTTTCTTTGTCTGAATCACTCTGAAGATTCTGGAGTTCTTCCCTCATCATAGCCCTGAGATACTCTATATCAACAGCAGCAGCCTTACTGCCTCTAGAACTAGATGGACCATAGATCATTCAGCCAAGTTCATCCTTCAACTTCTTTTTTTTTAGAAGTAATGCCTTGGGAAAAATGACCAAAGAACAAATTTTATTAAAAGAAACTTTACAAAAGTCTAAATTATGGGATCATATTACAATCCTTTTCATGAAAGGGAATAAGAGCAGTTGGGAGGTCTTCACACCATGTAATGTCTTTATTAACTCCCAAATTGGCCAA
Source organism: Viscum album (assembly GCA_963277665.1). Classification (NCBI taxonomy): domain Eukaryota; kingdom Viridiplantae; phylum Streptophyta; class Magnoliopsida; order Santalales; family Viscaceae; genus Viscum; species Viscum album. The sequence continues at coordinate 399,693,683 of OY728158.1, forward strand.
GATATCAGCAACCATGTTTGATTTCCAATAAACATGTGTGATGATGTAGTTCAGATCATTGAGAAATCGGTTGCATTTCATCCAACGGGTAGTAATCGGCCAAGCTAAATGAGTTATGCCATTTCAAATTTCTTGAATGATGGTCATCGAGTCACTTTCAATCAAAATGTTGTTCCAAACATGAAACATGGAAAAATTAATCATATGAATCAATCCCATCATCTCAGCTTCAAGGGAGGAGTCAGTGCCACATTGACCCATAAAGCAGCCTGGAATCTGTTCGAGGTGGTTCCTGAAGACAGCGCCACACCCTTAAGGTCCTGGATTTCCCTTGGATGCTCCATATATGTTGATTTTGATCCATCTGGGGAGAGGAGATCTTCAGAATACCTCTAGAGTGCAATGTGGTTGAAAAAAGTTTCCATCGATCCGTAGACGTTTCAGGATTCCAAAATCATGCATGGTATTGTGGCAATGACCTTTTTTAATCAAAGAAGCTTCCTGTATGGCAATAAGGATCTGAGTATGACCTACAGTAAGATTGTTTGAGTAGTTTTTATGAATAATTTCATTCTGATCATACCAGATCACATGGTGAAGCTCAGAAACTACCACAAGGAAGAGGTTTCTAATTTTCTGAGAGCCATCCAACTTTGCACATTTCATAAGTTGATTTTTGGCAGAGTCAAGAATCAACCATCTGTAATCAAAGATGTCAAAAATATAGTTCCAAAGAGAATAAGCAGTGGAAAAAGAAAGGAATAGGTGGTTATCATCTTCTCTATATTGATTACAAATTTTACATTTAGAGAAAAGCTGAATTCCAAATGATTGAAGGCAGATATCAGTGGGAACTCTTTTTTGATCTAGGCACCAGATGAGACTAAATCTTGAGGGATTTGTCCAAGGTTTGTTGAATTGTTCAATACAGCTGTAATCATTCTCATTGTTACAACATATATGAGTGTAGTGATTTTTAGAGGTAAGCATTCCATTGTGAGCCAGATCCCAAATTAAAAAATCATTTTTGTAAGCGAAAGGGTATCCATCAATGAGATTCAAAATAGTATCTGGGAGATGATCTTGTTTAGATTTTAAAGCATATTTGATAGAGTTGTTGGTGTTTTTAAGAATTTGATCAGGAGAAATCATAGATATTAAAGGCGTTATAGTCCAGTTATCAAGCCATAATTTTATGGAATAATCTCTGTAGACCATCCATCTGGAGTTATTAATAATGTTGGTGAAGGATTTTTTTTATGGCATGCCATATGGAAGAATTAATAAAGATAAAATTTAAAATCTTTAGTTTATCAAGAAATATATTTTTGAGAAAAATGAGGGATTCAGAAGAATTGTGAAAAATATTCCAAGTAAACCGAGCTTGAAGGGCTTTATTAAAGTATTTTAAGTTTTTTATACTAATGCCACCATTCTCAATAGGCTTGCAACAAGTTGACCAAAGGACCTTCACGAGTTTCATTTCAAGAGTACTATCGGTCTAGATGAAATTTTTAATAAATGTGTTCATTTTTTTGATAAGACCAATGGGCCATTTGTAAACCATCATAGAGTAGACCATCTTAGAGATAATAGTGGATTTAACAAGGAAATTCCTACCTACCATAGGGAGAGATTTACCCTTCCAAGTGGAAAGATGGTTAAAAACTTGATTAACAATAGTGACAAAGTGGAAAGCTTTGGGTCTACCCCAAAAGATGGGGACATCAAGGTAAGTGAAGGGAAGAGAGCCTTTTTTCAGACCCAAATCATTGATAATATTACATTTTCTATTGGGGGAAAATTCTTCCCAGAAAAGATACAAGATTTGTTCCAACTTATGGTTTGACCAAAAACCTCCTCATAGTGAGAGAGAGAAGTTTTGAGGTTAAGAATGTTTCTTTTGCCTCCTTGAAGGAAAAAATATGATGTCATCAGCATAAAAAAGGTGATTATGAGCATTAACATTTCTGGAGACATGAATAGGTTTCGATTTATTTTGAACCACCAAACGCTTGATCAGTCTACTGAGGTAGTCTTCCGCTATTGAAAAGTGAATGGCAGAGAGAGGGTCACTAGGAACTGGTTGTGATACTGGCTCAACTGTAGAAGGTGCAACCGGTGAAGTAGGTGCAATAGTTTCTACTTCATCTTGATCTTGTGGAGAAAGAGGAGGAGCTAGTATCTCCTCATCATAGTCATAATCCAAGCCAAAAAGAATGATCCCTGAATTTCTATTCCACTCACTAGTACATGTCCAGTCTCTGGGCTCTACTGTGTCAATCCTGACTCTTCTTCCCTGAGGCTCAGGTATAATTTTAGCTTCTTCTTCTTCTTCATCCTATCCTCTAGCCAATACAACATTTCTGGGAACAGGTACCAATTGGGCTTGAGGTTCTACTTGCACTCCATCCACTTTAGCTTCTCTAGGCACTTCTTCAACCTGAGGCATTTGTGAACCTTGGTCCTCAGAATCTTTCTCTTAGAAACCAGCCATAATTTCATTCAAATCCTAAATTATTTCTTGATTTTCAACATCAGGATGGTTGTGCCTATCCTCATTATCAGCATCTCTATGATCATCAGTCACCTGTTCAACGGGATCAGCACCACCTTGTCCATCAGCTCTATCAGTTTTTCCATGTATAGATTCCTCACTAGATCTGTCAACCACTTGTTGAACCACTTTTAATGAATCACTAACATTCTCATCATTACCTTCCTCAACATCATAATCATCAGACTCCTCATCTGACTTACTTACATAGCCTTCCACACCAGTTACTGATATGTCTTCCTCTTCCTCATCACCTAACAAAGGTTCCCTAGAGGGTAGATCCAAAGATGGACTAGTAGGTCCATAAGACATGTCTTTTGGGATCTCAGAAATATCAGGATCACTCCTGTCATTAATAGAATATCTTTATTATCTTGTCAGATCATCCTCAGCTTCCTCATCTGAATAGATAGATTCCTCTCCTAGTTTTAGACCTGGATCAGCTTGATCCTTTGGTCTGGTAGGATGGTCAATCAGATTGAAATATTCATATAGTCTTTCCTCATCTCCTTCCTATAATTTCTTCTAAGGGTTCCAGAAAATCTTTATTCTCTTGAAAATTTCTGTATGAAGATAGAAACCACTGCAGGTACTAATCATTTCATCTCTATCTTCCACACATCCAAAATTCTTTAGCTTTGTAGAGATCATCCTAGGATATTAAAAACATGTTTATTTCTTAGAGGGTTTTATCATATCATAAATATATACCATTAGGTACCTATATAGATTCACCTTTATCTGATTATGTAATAGGTAAATCAGGAATACATCTTGATACTTCACAGTAGATAAGTCTCCCTTCCTTGGGTAGATTTGATGTTGAATGAACTTAAAGAGCAATATTGCCTCTCCATCCAACTCACTATAAGTAGCTCTCCTCGATTCTTCACTTCCATTCATCTATTTTAGATCATCCTAATATGAAAACAAATTAGGGGAAGGAGGAATGTTACCCTGATAATCAACATATATACCTTCATAAGGAATTTCCAAGCATTCATCTCATTCCTTTGATGAGAAAGAAATCTATTTTCCCTTCACTACTGACTTCAACCTTGATTCCTCAGCTCCATCCAGGGATATCTTCAAGTTGAGATAAAACTCATGCACAATCTGCAGATAAAACGGCCTTTCATTTTTTGAGAACAAACTTTTCCAACCTTGAGATTCTAGCACTCTCAACAAAAGTGACTTGCTTGAGAGAAGCCAATCAGCAGACACTTCCTTCTCGGCTGTAACAACCTAGCTTCCCAAACCTAGCTTTTTAGTACCACTGGACTCACCCTTCTAACATTTATCTGATGGAGATTCACTCAGCTCTTCCATCACATGCTTCGTCCTTGACATTTTTGAAGATTCGAGTCTAAAGGGAGTCAAAAGGTTGTGAGTAGAGAGGTAGAGTGTCAAAGAGCAGAAGGTTCAAAGTTAGAGAGGGAGTTGAATGGTCAAAGTGGATTGAATTAATTTTAGAATTTAGGGATTGTAAATCGTAAAAACATAAAATTGAAAAATGGTAAAAAGAAAAGAAAATAGTGTCGTTTTATTTAAAATGGATAGAATTACAAAAGGGTTCTTGAAGGCATTGGTTTCACACAATCGGTATTACACAATTGGTTTCAAGTGATCGGTTTCATAGGATCGGTTTTAAACAATTGGTTTCACACGAATATTTTGACAGATCCGTTTCACTAATCGGTTTCACACAATCGGTATCACCTGATCGGTTTCACCTAATCAGTTTTATTGATTGGTTTCACCTGATCAGTTTCACCTGATCAGTTTCACCTGATCAGTTTCACCTGATCAGTTTCACCTGATCGGTTTCACCTATACCAGTAACACAGATAAATATATTTTTCCTAAGGGGAAGAGGTTAAAAAGACTTTAGAGATTTATCATTCCTATTTTATGTCTTATGTAGTTTATTCTCTCAAAGTTTAAGGGTTTGGTGAAAATGTCAGCAAGTTGATGCTTAGTCCTAATAAACTCAAGAGTTATATCACCTTTTTGATAATGATATTTCAAAAAGTGATGTCTTGCATCAATAAGTTTTGTTCTAGAATGAGAAATTTGATTTTTAGAAATGTTAATAGCACTTGTATTGTCACAGTTCATGGGGATATGTATGAATTGAAATCCATAGTTTAATATAGTGTGTTTCATCTACAAAATTTGTGCACAGCAACTACCAGTATCAATGTACTCTGCTTTAGCAATTGATAATGAAACTGAATTTTTATTTTTACTACACCATGATATTAGAGACTTTCCCAAAAAGTGACATGTTCTAGAGGTACTCTTTCTATATAATTACATCTACCAAATTCAACATATGAATAACTAACTAAATAAAAAGGTTGTCCTCTAAGATAAAATAGTCCTAAATTAGTTGTATACTTGGGGTATTTGAAAACTCTCTTGACAGCATTTAAATGTTATTATTTTGTGGTTTCTTGAAATCTTCCACACATACACACACTAAACATAATATCTGTCTCACTATCGATTAAGTAGAGCAAGCTCCCAATCATTCCTCTCTAAGCAATTTTATCAATAGATTTTCTATTTTCATCAAGGTCTAACTTACATGTTGAACTCATAGGGGTTTCATTACTTTTAATTATATCAAAGCCATATATTTTCAAAATATATTTAGTGTACTTACTTTGATTTATAATAATACTTTATTTATTTTGAAATATTTGAAATCCAAGAAAATATTTAAGTTCACCCATTAAAATCATTTCAAATTCACTTTGCATCATTTTTGAAAAATCATTACATAAATAATTTTTAGAATATCCAAAAATAATATCATCTACATATATTTGATCTATTAAAACTTATTTTGAAAATCATTTTATAAACAAAGTAAGATCATAAACTCCTTTTGTAAAACCTTTATAAATAATGAAATTACTTAATATTTCATACCAAGATCTTGGATCTTGTTTCAAACTATATAAAGCTCCAGATAACTTGAAAAGTTGATTTGGAAAATGAGGATTTGTAAATCATAGGGGTTGTTCAAAAAAAACATCCTCAATTATATAACCATTTAAGAATTAACTTTTAACATCCATTTGATAGAGTTTAAAATCCAAGTGTGCCGCATAGGCAAGTAAGATTCTAATGGATTAAAGCCTAGCTACTGGTGCAAAGGTCTCTTCATAATCAATTACTTATTCTTGATTATATCCTTGTGAAACCAACCTAGCTTTGTTCCAAACTATATTTTTGGCTTCATCCACTTTATTCCTAAACACCCATTTGGTTCCTATGGTCAAAGTATCTTTTGGTCTATCTACAAGCTTCTAAACTTTATTTCTTTCAAACTGGTTAATATCTTCTTGCATATCCATTACCCAAAATTCATCATTGATTGCATCATTGGTATTTTTAGGTTCAAGTTATGATAAGAATGATTGATGTTCAACATGATTTCTTAAAGAAGATCTAGTTTGTGTTACTATATCTAAATCTCCAAAAACAGCATCTAAGGGATAGTTTTTAAGGGTCGTAGTTGGTTTAGTAAAGGTGGGACTAGTTATTTCAGTTTCATTATTTTGATTTGGATCATTATGGCTAGATTCTAGAGAATTTCCAGAATCCAAAGTTTTCACATATTCCTTCACAGGATGATTTGAGGTTTTTTCATTAATGTATAGATTGGACATATCCTCTTTAGTATTTTCTAGTGAGGTCTTAGTATCATGTGGATTTATTTCATCAAACTTTACATGTATAGATTCTTCCACACATTTGGTTTTCTTATTAAAAACTCTATAGGCTTTTCTTGATATAGAATATCAAAGAAATATTCCTTTATCACTTTTGGAGGAAAATTTATCTAAATTGTCTTTAGTGTTCGAAATATAAACTTTACATCCAAACACTTTAAAATAACTTACTTTGGGTTTTCTATAGTTCCACAACTCATAAGGAGTTTTCTTAAGGATGGGTCTGATTAAGACTGTGTTTATTATGTAATAATATGTATTAACAACTTTAGCCTAGAAATAAATCAGTAGGTCATGTTCATTAAGAATGGTTTGGGAAATTTCCTGTAGGGTTCTATTTATGATTTATACCACACCATTTTTTTAGGTGTCCTAGGGGTAGAGAAGTTATTATTATAGCCATTTTGTGAGAAAAAAGATTCAAAATCTTGATTTTCAAACTCACGGCCTTGGTCACTTCTTAAGGATTTAATTATAAGTCCACTAATATTTTCTAAAGTCCTAGAAAAATTGGTAAAGTGAGATCAAGGTTCACTTTTTTGAGCAAAGAAAAAGGTCCAAGTGTATCTAGAGAAGTCGTCTAGAAGAACATAATCATAGTGCTTCCCATTGAGACTTGAAACTCTAGATGGTCTAAACAAATTCATGTGAACCAACTCAAGAGGTTGATAAGTAGTTACTTATTTATTTGGTTTGAAAGAGATTTTATGTTTCTTTCCTTTTTGACAAGGATTTCACACCTTATTGTATGGAAACCCTAATTTGGGTAGTTCTTTAACTAAACATTTTCTAGTTAACTTCTTAAGAGAGTGTAAATTGCAATATCCTATTATTCTGTGCTAGAGCCAAGACTCTTTGTTGACACCAGAAAATGCATCCCCAAAATTTTTTATATGCTTCCATACATGATCCAAGATTGTATCCCATTTCTCAAGCTTCGATTTGGTAGGTCATAGGGCCCAAACGGAGTTACGGATTAAGAGTTATGGACATTTGAAGTTGGGCTGGAAAACTGGTTCGTGAAGCCTGCTTGCGAAGCCCCCTCCGCAATCATGGAGCGCTATCGTAAAGCAAGGAGGCGGGATGCTCTACGAACCCCTTTTATGTTTGCAACGCACCACGAAGACCCTCTGTGAATTAAGGAGGTAGCATGCTCTGCGAGCCCCTTTGACGTTCGTGACCCACCGCGAAGACCCGCCACGAAGCAAGAAGGCGGGACGCTCCGTGACCGCATTTGACGTTCATGCTCCACCGCGGAGCAAGCTCTGTCTTTGCGCTGAGAGAGCTCTACTTCACAGTTCCCCTTGCCTATAAATACCCAGATCACCCCCCTTCGCCAGACAGTCAATTCACCCCTTGGGCGGCCAATCTCCCGGTTCGTGGAGCTCCACTTTCCTTCGAAAAGCGGCTCCGCGATCCCATCCTCCGCAAGCAGCGTCCTTCACGAAGCAGCTCCGCGAGCCCCATGCTTCGCAAGAAACTTCATTTGTGTTGCTGCTCCACAAGTCCATGTTCTGCGAGCATCTTCCTTCATGGTGCTGCTCCATGAGTCCATGCTCTGGGTGCACCCTTTGCTCTGCGAGAGACCTTTGCTCCGCGAGAGCCCTTTGCTCCGCAAGAGGCCTTTTCTCCGCGAGAGGCCTTTGCTCTGTGAGAGGCCTATGCTCCATGAGATACCTTTTCTTCACGAGGCCATTCTCCATGAAGCTACCTCACGAAGACCTATCCTTTTCGATGCTCCTACCTTCGCGCCCACTGGTCCATACTGGGGGGGGCTGTCCCCCTGCACCCCCGCTCGGGGTCAGTGTCGAGCTGCAGTCCCGGTCCTTCAGTCTGGTCCCTTCACTAATGTCACTGACCCCCATGAAAAATGGAGAGTTTCACCGTGAACTTTTTGGGCCATGACGTCGACATTTTCCATTACGCCCTAATGCGCACCCACCTTCCACCTGTGGAATACCATGGTTTGAGATACTCCTCCACACACTGTGAAACACCAAGAGTTGGAATATTCCTCTTGGTTTATTTCCCATATCGTGAGTTGATATTCTCCTCATCAATTTCCCTAGTACCTTGAGTCAAACCATTTATCAAGCAACTCATCCAAACCCTATCACATGGCTCCCATTCCAGGTGGAACCAGAAAGGGCCTCCCTTACGTAAGTCCCAACACCATCCATTGCTAAGCACCTTATGCCTAATATTCCTATCTACATGACTTTAAACTGTAGTACTCCCTATGTTCCAAATATAGGATGCCTCTTACTCAATATAAAATATGCCTCATGCTCCAAGCATGATATGCCAATAGTCCTATCTACATGACTTTAAACTTTAGTACTCCCTATGTTCCAAATATAGGATGCCTCTTACTCAATATAAGAGATTCCTCATGCTCCAATCATGAGATTCCAATAGTCCTATCTACATGACTATAAATTTTAGTCCACCCTATCTTCCAAACATAGTATGCCTATTTCTTAAAACAAGATATGCCTTATGCTCCAAGAATAGGATGCCTAATGTCATGATTATAGTGGCGTAATTTCATGGGCATTGGAATCCGTTCAAAAATTCCATCACTCCACCTCACACTTTGTATGCCCTTCATTCGGATCTTCATCCCCTTCCATGTCTGAAGGGACCCCCTAACGTCCCAGTCCCATGCCACATCGTCTCACCTACCATCCTAGTCCAATACCCTAGAAGACTTTGGACGACACTTTGACTCAGGTCCTGTGTTTCAAAAATGGTCAAAAGTTGACCCTCATTTGTTTGCCCCCATTTTAGGCTAACGTGATATGGATGCTGTGTTTCGAACACGGTCAACAGTTTTCCTCCATCATCATGACAACCTCATTACATTCCGAATGTTGGGCATGTGATTCACACATTCCATTCCCCTTTGTTCGGACTGATTCCAATGCCCTTGGAATTATCCCTCTTGTGCACTAGCGCAAAGGCAAAGGCCTCAACCCACTAGTGAGTTGGGATTCCCTCATGGATAGACATGAGGAAGACATTACAGATAGCTTTATCGTGTAATCCCCATTCACCATTTCCGCTCCATAGCGGCACCTAGGCAGCTTCCTCACGTAAGCCCCATCCACCATTGACACTCCATAGCGGCACTCGGGCAGCTTCCTTGTGTATGCCCCATCCACCATTACCGCTCCATAATGGCACCTGGGCAGCTTCCTTGCGTAATCCCCATCCACCATTTCTTCTCCATAGCGGCACCCAGACCTCCACCCTAGAGTAAGTCCCAACCTCTTCAGGCTGCTAAAAGCTCTTATTTCCTCTTTGGGCTGCAATCACGTGTAAGCCCCACTCCACTTCCCACAGACGCACCTTTCGCGATGTGATCGTCAGGCCTTTGCTACCTCTTGTTTCTCACACCGAGCATGACTCACGTGGGCTTAGAGTAAGCATCGACCATGACAACCCATACCTGAACTATGTGGACTTTGATCCTTATCAAGGCAAGGTACATAGGAAGCCTACCTGAGGTTCAATCCCACCAGCAACTGGTCGTTCCGACCCCATTCATGTCGGTTCACCAAAACCATGAACTACAAGGTATTTGATCCTTGCCAAGGAAGGGTATATAGGAAGCCTCCACATGGTTCAATCCCAACATCCATTGGACCCCAGGTCCACCTTCATGTCGGTTCCCACCCACCGAACTATGTGGACTTTGATTCCCTGCCACGGGGATACGTAAGAAGCCTCCACTAGGTTCAATCCCACCATCCATTGGACCCCAAGTCCTCCTTCACGTCGGTTCACCAACACTTTGGGCAGCCTAGAGTGTAAGCCCCACCACCATCCTAAACTATGTGGTATTTGATACTTTCCAAGGCAAGGTACTTAGGAAGCCTCCCTGAGGTTCAAGCCCATTATCCATTGGTCACTCTGACCCCCTTCACATTGGTTCACCAACACTTTGGGAAGCCTAGAGTGTAAGCCCCACACACGACACCTGAACTATGTGGTCTTTGATCCTTGCCAAGGCAAGGTACATAGGAAGCCTCCCTAAGGTTCAAGCCCACCATCCATTGGTTTTGACCCCCCTTCACGTCAGTTCCCACTCTTTCAGATGAACTACGTGGACTTTGATTCCCTACCATAGGGATATGTAAGAAGCCTCCCTGAGGTTTGATCCCATCACTCATGTCTCATCCAAATCTATCCCTTGAGCCTATGTATCTCGGTAAGTTCATGCCCCAACCCGGAGGTTCCACTTCCTCTGGGTCTCATCCATGCGTCCATTCTCATAGGCCGCCTCCTCAGGTGTCCCATTGTCCCACCAAACTACGTGTACTTTGATTCCCAGCCACGGGGATATGTAGGAAGTCTCTTCGAGGATCAAGACCAATACTACCATCACCTTCACGACGGTCCCATCTCATTCCCCCTCCACTCCATTCAACTCTATATCATCCATCTTGATTCTTACTCGGGCTGCCACATCCCAGTGGGATCATGTCATCCACCCCCTCACTGATCCTAGCTGTATCTGGGTCGCAATTCACGCATAAGCCCCAGCATGTCTTCGGGTCTTTGTTCCTTATGTACACCCTGATTCATCACCCCTTCGAACTACATGGGTTTTGATCTCGGTCGTCTACACAGGGTACGTAGGAAACCTCCCTGAGGTTCAATCCCAGCCAATGGTAAACCTTGGTGTCCCCCATTCTGGGGTGCACTCTCCCTGATCCACCCTCAGTGGTGTTCAGATCAGCCATTATGATGTGACATATCCCCTATATGGGGTGCACTACCTCAGATCCATCCACATTGGTCATTCTGATCCATCTATCTTTCAGGTTTTCCCTCCTTGGGATGTACCAATCTGATCCGTCTTTATGGGACATTCTGATCACTCTCATTCCGTCTCCACAAGACGTTAAACTCACGACCTACCTCGTGATAAATATGAGATGCCTGAGGAAAACCTCGGAAGACACGCCTTTGGTGTAACCGTTTCAGCTAGACGTTAAACTTGCAGCATACCCTATGCTAAACATGGGAAGCTGAGGAAAACCTCAGATACATGCCTATGGCATATGATTCCCCACATTCGATGTGGACTGCCTCAGGTTCTATACCCTGAAGATTCTAACTTATGAGGAAGAATACAAGTTCCCCAATGTCCACGCATCCATAGATTCCCCAACATGCCCAATGACATCGTCTACTCCAACCGAAGGTTGCTGCCATGTCAAGACCCCATGGAATGTCCTGACGGAAGTAGTGTAATTAACTGGAGTCCATGAAGATATGGAACCGGGAATGAGATTCATGAACCACGACTTAATCTATAAGGGAGACCTGGACTAGGTGACAAGTTCTGAGGAGGAATCCATATAAGGATGAACCGACATCCCATCATCCTATTTCGATCAAGGAGCAGACGTCCCTGAATAAGGAGTGAATGATGCCCACCTTTATAAAGTGGGAATGTGGGGAAACAAAATAGCATCACCATCCCCCCAAAAGAGACGGACGCGCATGCCCCGACGAAAGCGTTGGAAACACTCTTTATGAAAGGAACTTAGACAAGAAACATTCTCTGAGGCTAATGTGTCTAAATTTATAGCATATACATTATCATTTCTAAGAGCAGAAAATACTAATTTATTTTTGGCATAAAAAACATGGTATGAATCATTTTTGAATTTAAAATTAAATACATCATCACACAATTGAGATATGCTAAGAAAGTTATACTTCAGTCTATTAACATAAAGTACTTTAGAAATTGAAATAGAGTTAGGGTTATTAATCTTTCCTAATCCGATGATTTTTCCTTTACCATTGTCACCAAATGTGACATGTCCACTATAAATTTTGATAATACTTTTAAAGCTTGAGTAGTCCCATGTCATGTGTCTTGAACACCCACTGTCCAAGTACCATAGATTTCTACAGGAGCTCTTTAGGCATTTTACCTATAAAACAGTGTATCCAAAAAATGATTTTGGTACCCATATTTGTCTGGATCCACAAACATTAGTAATAAAATATCTAGGAATCCGTAATTATCTTATGTGCTTCCTATATGTAGAATATAGAGTATTTGAAAAATAAACTTTGTTTGGTCCTAAAGAACTGGATGTAGTAAAAGAATTCTTGGAATTGGAACTTGCAGTAAAATTCTAGTTTTTGAAGAAAGAAGCATATTTTCTAAATTTGGTTATAAAATGTGTTTTGGAAAAATTCCTTTGACCTGGTTGATATCATATCCTAGAAGTGTACTTAGGATCTATCTGTTTACCAAGAATTTGAGTAAGTGTATTTTTCCCATTGGTAAATTTTTCTAAGTCCTTCTTTAGTTTCTCATTAGACATTTTTAATTCATTGTTTTCCTTGGGAAATTTAGACTTTTTCTCTTTTTTAGTTGTAAGTTAAGATTTAACAGTTACAGTAAGAGTATATTGTTTCTTTAAAGATTTATAATTATCTTTTAACTCATTACATGTTTATTTCATCATGTTGCAATACTCAAATAATTCGTCATTTAGAATAATAAGAATTTTGAATATGAGAGTATAAAAATACCTGAGAAGTTTTTGTCATAAAACACATATTAGCCATATCATCTTTCTCATCATGAGAAGAATAAAATTCACTAGACCTATCCTTAGAGTCACTCCAGGTTTCCTTCATTATGTTCTTATATTTTCTATCCTTATTCCCATACTTCTTTTTGTATTTGAGCTTTAGAAAGTCATCTTTGACATGTCCTTTCCTTTTACATTCGTATCAAATTATCTCTTATGATTTATCATTTCTCTTCCAATACTTTTTTCCAATTTCCCTTGTTATCATACTTTCTTTTTTAATTGGGATTTTTGGAAAATTTCTTTTTCTTATAAAATTTATTGAATCTCTTGGCCAGTTCTGCCATTTCTTCATCACTGTCTGAAGCTGATTCTACACTACTTGAACTTTCAACAACAGCTTGAACTTTATCCTTATCTTTAATTTTATAGGAAGTAGTCTTGAAGGCTACAGACTTTCATTTTGGTTCATCCTCTTCTTGATTTACTTTGAGTTCCTCTTCATACATCATTAATTTTCCAATCAATTCCTTCACTGGCATCTTATCAATGTCGCACAATTCTTTAATGGATACAGATGTCCCTCGCCATCTCTCTAGTAAGCATCGCAGAATCCTCATAATCTTCTCTTTGGATGTAACTTCTCTTCCTAAAGAAATCATGATATTCACAATTTTCATTGAACCTAAGATACATATCAGTGATAGATTAATCAGGATTCATTCTGAAATTATCATATTTAATAGTATAAGTATTTAATCTCATTTCCTTAACATTAGATTTTCCCTCATGAGAAACATACAGAGTGTCCCAAATCTCATGTGAAATTTTACAAGTAAAAATACGATTAAACTCTTCATCTCCTAGTGCATAGTACAGAGCATTAATTTCTTTACAATTATTATTATAGGCAGTCTTGGTAGGCTCATCCCAAGTGTTTCTAGCAGTTTTAGGAATTGCGTATTTACTTTAAATAGCATTCCATATTTCAAATCCCATGATTTCTAGATGTATTTTCATTTTAAGGTCCCACTAAGCATAGTTGGTTCCATTGAAAAATGGTGGTCTATTAGTATCATCTCCTTCTAGTCTATTATCCATGATATAAATTTTAAAGGATTTCAAAGAGATAACAATTTAGAAATAAGATAAATTTTAAGATCTTGGAAAAACAACTATAATCATAGTTGAAAAGCTTTGAAAACTAACAAATTTTTTATTTACCCTCTGATACCAAATGTTATTCAGAGTAGATTACTCAAGAGGGGGTGAATTGAGTATCTATAAAAATTTATATTAAAATTGGTTCTTTAAAAGTTTCCCCAAAATAAAATATAATCGAAGTCAGTTTGTAGTGAATTTATAAAAGTACTGAATGTTCAATTAATTTCTCAGAAGATTTATTAGTTCTCAGTTATACTTATCTGAATATTAGTATAACTTTTAAAACTAATCTACTAGTTAAAAATAGATATAAACACTTTCTAAACTAACTATCAAAGTTAAATTCAGTTTTATGTAAAATTTAATAAACACATATTATATTAAAACTAAAAAGCAAAGGCATAGAGAATATAAACAAGAGGTTCAGTTTCAAGCTGAGACTTAGTCCTCTCCACTTGGTGATCACCTGCCACCAAGAATTTTAATTTAATAAATAGTATGATCCATACCCTGGATTGGGGTTCACAACAGCACATGAGGTTGTCCAGGTCACACCTAAACTCTACCACAGTTATTGGTGGGAAAAAACAACAAACAGGTCACACTTGACCTCTTCCACTGTTCTACGTGGGATACAAGAGTAAAATAGAGAGTGAGTTTGAGGATATCGAGTATCCTCCAGTTACACACATGAGACAATGTGTGTGTAATAGAAAGATACACACACTACATGAAAATGTAAACAAAATAACTCAATAGAGATATAGATGTAGAATAGAGTTTAGAAGTCATTGTGCGTTATGCAGTGAAGCTCTAGACTAGATTGAAGTAGTGGAAAAGATATTTGAGTCCTCTTCTGGAAGTTGGCTTCAAAATAGAGTATCGTAGCCTTTTTACTCTAGCTTACATGTGTGAAAAGTTCAGCTCCTCAATGTTAGGATGTTTAGTGAAGTCTAGAAGGTTTTTTGTTGATCTCTCCATATGCCCTAGCTTTAAGCTCTTGGAATTTAGAAGAAAACTTAGAGAGTTGCAGGAGTTTGCAGTTATTCTATTCTCTTTGATTTTCATCACATTCCTCATCTTTCCATATCATCTTGAAATATCCACCTTGTAATTATTTAATACTTTGAGGTCCAATAGGCATGAAGATCTCCCCACATGCATGTACCTCGTATTGTCTACTGATAGTCCTACAGAAAACATTAAATAATGTTAGAAACATTAATTTGTCTAAATATGACCGTTAGATATAAATTTGAATAAATAAATTTAATGATAGTTTTTATGACTATCAGTGAGTCATTAGTAGCCGTGACTCATTAGCATTGGTTAGTCATCATTGGTCTATCAACATCGGTATGTCAACATCGGTGACTCCAAGTATTAGTGAGTCCTTTCCATCGGTATCGGTGACTCGTTGTATCGGTGAGTCTTTTGTGCTATCATTCTGTCAGGGCATTAGTGAGTCCTCATCGATGACTCATTTTGAGTTATTAGTGTGTCTCCCATCGGTGACTTTTCCATTGGTGAGTCTGCATCGGTGACTCGTCCGTTAGTGTCTCATCCATCGGTGACTCATCCATCGGTGAGTCTGCATCGGTGAATCGTCCATCGATGGCTCATCCATCGGTGAGTCTACATCAGTGACTCGTCCATCAGTGACTCATCCATCGATGAGTCCTCATTGGTGACTTGTTCATCAGAGACTCATCCATCAGTGACTCATTTTGATCTATTGGTGCCAGGGACTCTGAAAAAACTTATAGTGTCTATATTACACAGAACACTACCAAATCAAGTGAAATTCATAAATACATGAATATATACACTGGTAAACACATTGAATCATAAATATAAATATTTTATTGACTTATTGAAATGTATTGTACAATATGACATAATTTATTTACTTAGATATATCTAATGACATGATCAAGTTTATTTATTACTTAATATAGGAATTAATAAGATATGTAGATTGACATGATTTGTGATTATGAAAACCACTATTTCTCAGAGGTTCCAACACTCCTGATGTAGTTTTCACCTCACTAAATCCAAAATCACTCCAAAATAATATTAAAACCTCTTCTAGCCAACTTTCTAAAACACCTGACCATACCCAATGATGCACTACCTCCATTCTCAATCATGATGACTTAACACTTAGAGGCATCATAAAATTATCTAGGAACTAAAAGTGAAGTCTTGACCTAACTCCCAATGTATTTCCGTGATCTTATCACCAATATCCTACTACATCCATCATGCTCTCACCCAGAGCACCACCACGCCACCAATTTGACTCACACTCTAATCATCTCAAACCATCCTGATCCCAATTTTAATGCGTCGAATCAACCTAGGATCATGCCCAAATGATGAAAGTAACTTAACTATCTTCCTCGAGTATTTTTGTCCCAACTAGAAACATTACATAAATTCACCACATGATTCTACCCCTGAATAATGAGATGAAATAAGGTTCCACCTACCCTTGAACCACATCGCAAACTATGATTCATCTCATGGATTACCCTTGAATCCCACCAAAACTACCCTAAACTCAGTTTTGATGCACTAAATATGACTACCAAAGCATTCACATGCATAATCTAGTATTTTCCATGGAACAATATACCTATATATCTTATCATACACCGGTATCGTGACATCCCCTCGACCATCCAACAATTAGTCTTTTCATTTCTATGACCCTTCTGGCATGAATTCCATTTACCTATGATCGATACAATGCTCCCCATCATAGGAGTGTCATTATCATCACCTGTTGAACTAAACACACAAACTCCATGACCCATGCTTCATCCATAACTGAATTTAATGATTGGTTATAGACAAACCACTCTCACTTAAGAACTGAAACCAAACACCAAGCATTTTTACCTGCTCCCAAATCACTAGATCTTCACCCATTCCAACCACTAATATCCAATAGTGTTCTCTCTACTATATATATTTCCTTACATAACTCCTTGATCACTAACCTAAATGGATACCAACACCATATATGTGTCTCTCCTCCTGAGCCATGCTCACCCTCATCACATCAAACTCTAACACCATAATTCATGTCAAGGATTAAACTCAGGTAAACAATAACACTATACATGGATCCTTTGTTGATTCCAACTATCATGTCATGAACCACCTTATTCAAGATGAGGGAAGGGATAAAAATATGTTGAGACCTTATTTCCTCAATATAAAGGGGAGATAATGACCCCCGAGTCCCACATTCAATAGGCCCTAGGGTGGCGACCAGCACCAAAGGTATAGAAATATCACAAAAAAATGGGAGTAATTACCCTTTTTATAAGATCAGGAGATAATATGTATCAACCTCAAAAAACTCCAAGACATATATATATATATAAAGAAATCAAAATTCATCCCACATGAATTTTTAAAATAAAACTACTATAAATACAAAGAAAACTCTAAAACAAGTACCAAAATAGAACTAAATAACAACAAAATAATCATCCCCAATATATGAGCTAATAAGGTCTAGCACGGTCTATGTAATCTCCCTAGAAACCTAAAAATAACTTTATATATGTAGGGTGAGCATACAAGTATACTCATTAGGAAAACCAAAGTCACTCGTGCACGCGTGGGAGAAGTATACAAATTCCCCTGTGAGAAAACTACATAAACTCAAAAGCACATAACAAGGTATACTATCCACCCCAACCCCACTAAGGAAGGCTCACCAAATAACACAAGTCAAGTAAAGTAAAGTAGTAAGAACATTGATATTTGGGTACCCCAAACCACTTCCCACTGGTTAATTGCTCATCCATAATAACGAACTTCCTTATGCTACCATTCTCTTCCACAAGCCCCACTATCACAACCTACCCGCACACACCTAGGCCACATACAACATCCTTCCTGAAAACACCTTGGCCATAACCACATAACATCCCACCCACAAACACCTAGGACAAAAAAACACAACCTCATCCCGAATACACCTGGGAAAGTACAATGTATCTCATCCCAAAGACACCTGGGAAGCACACCTCACCCGCAAACACTCAGGCCTCACAATCCCACCATAGCCTGCCTGAAGAGCCTTGGGATACCAATGCTTAGAAGAGGGAGAAGAGAAGATAAAATAACCACACATACATCCTCCCACTATGATGTTGGGAAAGGAAACCCTCCCCCATAATAATGGGGGTGTTCAACACATAGTGCTCAACACGGGTGGGGTGTGTATAGAAATCACAAGGAACTACATGTGTGTGTGTAGGGGTGTCCATGGGTAGGGTCGAGTTAGGTCGAAGGGGATTCTGGACCCAACCCAGAAAAAAAGTTCAGGTCAGGTCAGGTCGGGTCACGCGCTACATGGTCAGCTGACCCAACCCAACCTGACACGTAGGAGTTGGGTCAGGTGATGCATGGACAAAAGGACCAGAACCAACCCAAAAATTTGTGTGTTGGGTCAAATCAGCTCAGGTTAAGTGGGTAGAACCGACCCAACCCAAGGGATACAAATCTAGACCTGAACCAACATGAGGGGTACATATCCAGACCTGACCCAAACCCTACCTAGCCCAGACCAACCCAACCCAGACCCTACCGAGACCCTACCCAGACCAACCCAATGCAGCAGATTAGTTCCAAAAAAAATGTTGGAAAGAAACATCCAAAATTTTGGTAGGGGTATGAAATTCCAAAATTTAGGAGGATCCAAATGCAATTGGCAATGCATCGGCAGAAAAATAAAAAAATATAACATCACACACACAATGGAAAAAAATATAACATTGACATAATTTCATCAGAGGACCTAGATTAGGTCACTTATATCAAAAAGAAAATTAAAGAAACAGAGTAATATAAAATTCCTCAAACAAAAACACAATTCATAACAAAAATATATATCATAAATAAACTTACACATGAAATAGTTCAAATGAAACATCAGCAGTAGTAGATGAAAACACTAAAAAAGAAATATTTTTACAAACTAACACAATAATTTCAACAAGGAAACCCAGATAATGCTCCCCTGGAATAAAAAAACAACATTTAATTTGATACAGGCATGTAATCCTCTCTTACTGAAATAGGGCAACCTGGATCCACATTAAGTTTGATTTATTTCCAATAATAATCCTCAATTAGTATGATCCAAACACACAATGACTAAATAAAACAACAAATGTATGTTTTAATAAAAAAATAGGTACCCTATAGAACCTCAATATGAGATTAATGGTAGCTCAAAAAAGGGTAGAAAGTATATACCACTTCAATAAAAACCCCTTTCCAACTATCACATATACCACTACCAGTAAACACCTACAGAGGCTAACTTGTCCCACAAACCAAAACGGGGTAAAACATGGAGGATGGACAAGAATATGAGTACCTTTATCAATAAAATAGATAACATAGAAAGCTACAGAATAGATAACACAACCACCATTATAATATAAATAGGATTCAGGAAGGTCACTACTCTATAAATGTGATCATAACAGATTCAAAACAACCAAACAAAACAAATATCCAATTTCAAACACAAAAAAGTAGGGGAAACTAAAGTGAAATGTGGTATGGAAGGGAGGATACCTAAGAAACACCAATATTCATTCGGAAATATGATCCCCTAGCCAGTAACTTTGTAATAGTCTGGTCCATAAAAACATGGTAGCTCTGATAAATGAGTCTAGAGAAATAGAAGCTTGGACAAAGTGAAAGGAACCCAATAAATACATAGCACAAACATGATAAAGAAAATTTAAACAAATAAAATTCTCAAATGAATGAAAGAAAATCACAATTGATACCAACATATATCTTAATTTAAGTATTAACTATAAAGAATTTACCCACCATGAAATTAGAATTGAAGTACCACTTCATAAAACATGCATGATTCCAATTTTTCAGAGATGCAATGTCATTGTAATATATAAAAAATGCACTTTATTTATCGCAAATCAAGAGAACCATATTTCAATTGAATAATCAACTAAATTAACTTACACCTTTATCATTGGCTACTATCAAGAAGAGAAATTTAAATATATTTTCATTTTAAATTAAAAAAAATAGGATTGGAACTAGACCCTAATATATCAATTTTAGTTTCAATATCTGATAGAACTTATATCATTCACATACGCTATATAGGAAGGTTATAAATCATGTATTTATATAAATGAAAATCATTGAAAGAATTAATAAATTTCAAGCAAGTACCTTTAACTACTCGTGTTTCTAAATTAAATCGCCTCTAGTTAATCCCTTAAAAAATTCCCTAACTATTGTAGAATAAATGATATCTCCACCACTCATTTATTTTTATTCAGTAAAATAAGAAAAACAATTATAATAATACATGCCTATATAAATGGAGTCCCACCATGTGGGGAGGGGAGGTCACAAATGCAGGAAAGGGGGAGAGAGGAAAAATAAAAAGTTATTATTTTTAGATAGTGAAAATTTGATCATGAGTTGTGGATGATGGAATATATGAAAAGCACAACAAAATAAATAACAAGTCAGTATTTTTATTTTTCAAACAGAGGTTTATAATTGATAAATGTGAACTGATAAAAAAACATAATATTTTTAATGATACCTGATTCAATTAATTCAATTTCTTCCAGTTTCTTTCGAATTTCAATTGGTTTATACTTTCTAAAACAATTTTAGGAGAAAATTAATGCCTCAATGGTATTGGGATTCAAACAAATATGAAAGGAATCAAGGAATCATCCTCATGTTCTAAATGTAAACTCTAAAGATACTGTAGTTAAAATAATTGCTAAAATATCTCTAGAAATTCATGAGAGAACATGATACTTGCTTTCTTTTCCTTTCCACTAGCTTAAAATATAAAATCCATCAAAATCATCCTCAAAATCATCAATCTCTATATATATTTCTAATTCATTTTTTTGTTGTGTCAATTGAATTTTCCTTTTCTTTTATTTATAAGCATATTTTCCTTCTTCATCATCCTCACTATCACTAGTGGCATCATGAATATGTGCATCTTGATGAGAACTTGACTCACATTGATCAATGAGGATGAGATATTTTCATTTGTAAACCTCAAAGATATTATTCATAACCTCTATTAATTTACTGATCAACTCATTCTTATCTCCATCATCAAATATCATTTCAAAACTATCCCAAACATATTCTAATTTATATCAAGGATCAAGAAAAAATTCCATAGGTATGAGATAATTAAAATTAGAACCAATACCTCAATATTTTCCCAACTTCACATTCATTGCAATAGTCATTTCACTCATAGTCATATCATTACTCTTCATCCATTTCTTGATTTTTTCTATATATGTCACAAAGAGTATGAAAGAAAGTGTGAAATTTCACACACAAAGTACTAGAAAATTCAATAGTGATATCATAAAATATCCTTAAAAACTTGAAAGATACGTGATCACAATCCCAATCATATGTTGTTAGAGCCCCACCTTCATAGACAAGAGCACTCCTAAAACATGAATCCTCCTCAAGAAGAATAAATACTTTCTCATACTTTTCTACAACATCCAACATAAAATAACAAGAATTATACCTAGTGGTCTCATCAAGAATTATAGACTACTTACTATGAATTTTTAACTCCTCAGTAATGCTCTTGAAAAGAGCCAATCTAGAAGGTGAACTTCTCACAAATTTACAAGAAACTGTGATTATAGCAATTGATGTTGATATTTCCTGTATCCCATCACTAACAACAAGGTTTAAAATATGTGCACAACATCTCGTATAAATATACTCTCCTTTACGAATAGACTCATTCCAATCATTAACTTTCATTACTAAATAATTGATTGTTGTATTATTATAACTAGCATTGTTTATGGTAACAGTATTAATCCTTTAAATACCCTATTATTTCAATGTCTTTTTTAATGTCTGGCCAATTTTTCCCCTTTATGATCTACAACAAGAAAAAACCTAATTGTTTTTTATTCAAGGTCCAATTATCATAAATAAAATGTGCATTCACACACATGTAATTCAGATTCTGAATTGATGTCCATGTTTTGGTGGTAGGATATACCATATGAGAGAACATATCAAACATGGACTTCAATTTATCTTTCTCATTCAAATATAACTACAAGAAATCTCTAGAAACTGTTTATCTAGACAGAACTTGAAACAGGGTTTGAAAAACTTCAATAAATTCTCTAAAGCCTTGATTCTCAACAAATTTAAATGATAACTCATAAATTATTATCATTTTAGTAAGAGAAATTCCACACTCTTCTTGATTAAAATGAGCTACTAAAATTTTAATTGTTCCATCATCCTCATATTCACACGTCCTTCTAAGTCCAAGAGTGGTTTGACTTTTCTTGATATTTTTTTGAGGATTTTTGTTGAACCTTATCAAATGACTATTCAAATTACTAGTTCCATGCTTAAAAAACGTGAAAGTGTAATCTTTACCATAGTAATTACAAACATACCTTCCATTTATCTTATGAAAATGATCCCAAGATTGAAAAACTCTAAAACTAGAAAGATATTTAGGAATTGATACCTTTTTATAAGACTGCTTACACTCAGTTTCTTTAACTGGTTTTCTATAACTCCCCCCTCCTATTTCTATAATTGAATGCGTAGTCGGTGCAGACCCCATCTGACTATGAGTTCCTACTGTGACAACGGGGGGATTAGAACCACTTGTTGTTAGACCACCACCTTCCATATAAATGAATTGCTAGATACATCCCATAACAGTGGAAGAAATGGTAAATATAATTATATGAATAATAATAATTCCTCCACACTGTCATAAACTATTTAAATATTTATTAAAAAATATATATGTATAAATTATTGGGAACAAATTCAATAAAAGTAGGAGTAAAATTAGGAAAGTACATTTTCCTCTTTTTAAACATGACAAAAACCAAAATCAAATCTTTCCCATGAAAAAGAAAGTCTTGTTAAAATAAATTTGACTGCATTATAATAGTTAAGTTATCAGCTAAGACATTCCTCTCCCTCACTTCTTAACCCAAGGTTAAATTATCATTGCAGGAAGTCCGTAGCATGAAATTTCAACTTTTAAAACAAAATGAGTTCCAACATATTGTGAATACGGCCAAAAAAATGCTAACCACATACGTACCACCAGACAAACCGCACGCACCACACTAGGAAGAGGAGGTGAATCGACGATTAATATTTCTCCCGATGGCTCGTGAGGGAAGTTCGAGGGAGGAGGCAAGTGATGAGGGGTTTCCTAGATACTGAGTGGGTGATTTATCAGAGGTGCGAGCTAAAGGAGGTAGAAGAGAAGGATGGAGGATGAGTAGGGTTTCAAAAAATAATGAGAAGAGGGAACTTAGGGTTTTATAGTAAGGGGTGGAGTTCAGGGGAGGAGGGTGTGAAGGAGGAGGAGATGAGGATTCACCTATCGCTCGTGAGGGAAGGATGAGTAAGGATGGTTTCTCCATGCAAGGGATGGTTGGGTTCGGGGAGAGGATAAGGAGGAGGAGGAGGCCAGCGTGAGTGAGTGCAAGAAGGGAGGGAGGGGAGGGAATGAAATGAAGAGGGAAACCTACCGAGTTGAGGTTTTTTTTCTTACACAGTTGTGTCATCGGGTCAAAGGGTCGGGTTGGGTTGATATGTAGTCAACCTGAGACCTGACCCAACCCATGCACATGTCGACCCATGAGAAACCCAACCCGGGTATTTTTTAGCATAACCAGACCCAACCCAACCCGACCTAGTCGGGTCGGGTTGGGTCGGTTTGGGTCGGGTTTGGACACCCCTATATATTGGTACCAAACACCCATCCCAACCTATGGGTTTTCAAAACAAACTACCAACCCACAAAAAATACCCTTTATTCCACCTCTACATGCATTTACCACCATGAATGATAGTCACTTCCCAATTCGATAATGAATGCTGCTTCACTACAAGCCACAACTCGAAACATACCCCCAGTCAATTAATTTAACCAACTATCGTTCTAAATTATCAATTAATTCATTCATTTATTTATTCCATCCCTACCTGGGAAACTACCTAAGACTACAAAAATTATAAGTTGAAGCAACTATACCAATCACTTCCAAATCCAAACAAGGAAAGAAGGTCCATGGTAAAAGGATTCGTTCTAATACTCATTCAACCACTGCCACCATCATTCTTCAAAGTTATGCCACCTTGTCCTTACTCTCAACAAGTAAACCCCCTAACACACCTCATCACAACCCCACTTATTATCCCCACTTCACAACAACACAACGCCTAGCACACCCATAAACATGAACATGACACAACCCAATCCTGTATCCACGCTACCCAACCACTGCCCAGATGTAGTCCCACTACATAACAAGTTCATTCATTCCACAATCAACCAATCCCTCAGCCTTAGATACCATTACACCACCCGTATAACCCCATACTCACAACCACACTCCCAGCCATAGCACCACACAAACAGCATAGACACAAGGCCGAATAGAACCACACACAGCACACAGCCACACCAACAAGGCAAGGTTTATTCAGATTTAGTAGCACTCATTATTTAATTTCACTTGATAAAATAGGGGTTATCATATAACAATTTTGATCTTGGGGCAACCATTTATTTAACCAAAATATACATGATTAACTAAATTCCAATTCTTATAGCAGTGATTCACAAAACATATAGGTGCAAAAATAGAAACCACCAACAGCCATGATTTTTAGAAGAATACAACCCATATGATTCACAACATGGATCAAGGATAACATATAAAACAAATTTATCATCACCATATTACTCCCAGACCCTAATTTATTACTTCTTACTATCTACTTTAAATTGGTTTTAGTCTTATTCAAAAGAATACATAAGAACACCCACCCCACATGATTCACAGAAGAAATAGAGATGAAGGAATCCCTACTAGGAACAATAAAAGATCAACAATTCTTCCTTGAGTCAAAAATAGGAGGTCACATGAGTAGTAGGAAGGACTCCAGGAGAAAACTGAACATATTGGTACAACACAGGCACATGAATCTTCAGGGAAGAAAGGTTCTTGGTACACCAAGAGGAAACGAAAGGGTTTGAACAAAGAGAGTATTTCTTCTTTAGAAAGGCCAGATCCTAAATATATGGGAGGAACTTTTTTAAAGGCCATTAAAGCTAGATCACAATCAAGACCACGTGATTTAGGATTCAAAGGAATATTTAGGTTTTTAGGAGATAAATACCATTTGAAACAGCCCAAAAACTCATTAAATATGGCATTTAACTCATTTAACGTCAAAGGGGAAAACTAGAAAAAAAAACTAGGAAAACTGGAAATGACCCACTGATGGGTGAGTCTTCGACATGACTCATTGATGAGTGAGTTACCTACATGACTCACCGACATGGGTGAGACACCGACAGATGAGCTACCAATGTTGAGCCACTAACATGACTCACTGACTCACCAATGGAAAAACTGGAAATTTGAAAAACCCTTGAAATGATCTACTGTTATCTCCCAGAATACCCCAAAAACTGGATTTTAAAAAGGTAATGGACCATAGAGGTCCAATCCATTGCATCAGATACTCTCAAACCATTATCTCCCTCGAGAATTCAAAACCAAGCCTATAATAAAGAGGGTTATGAACAACCACCCCATAAGATACCTCTCAAGGATAACCCACCTATGTCATTTGAAATATAGAGTGAAACCTCAACATCTATGAAAACCTCATCCCACATCCACTAACCCAAACATCCACAAGATACCATACACAAGAACCAACTATTTGGACACATGAATTAAGTAATTCCTTCCTCCATTTCAAGATATTATCTGCTCTGGGTGGAACTGACTCGCTCGCACAGGTTTAATCACATCTCAATTAATGCATCTTGATTAGAAATCAGTTATCCCCATTTTCACATGTTAGGACTTTTTCACACACTACAGAACAAGGAAGAAATACATCTTACAACAAAAAAGGTTCAAGTACTACATCAGATATCAAAACACACCAGCAAAACTCAAAACAACTTTGGGTATTGGGCATGCATTTTCATCTCTCTATCCTAAGTACTCTTCTCCAGGCCACCATGTCTCCACAAAAAACCAAGGTAATGGTCTATCCAAGTAGCACCTTCTCCCAATGATCCTAGATCTATACTATCTGCTCCATGAATGTTGCATCATTCTCGATATCCAACTCTCCCTGAACAATGACATGGGAGTCATTGTGAAGATACCAACGAAGTTGGGAGACATGAAAGACATCATGGATCCTTCTTAATTTTAGTGGAAACACTAACTGGTATACCACCTCACTAACTCATCCCAACACCTTGAAGTATCTGATGAACCAGGGAAAAATCTTATTCCCTCTACCGGACCTCCACTACCCACATCAAGGGGAAACCTTCAAGAGCACATGGTCCCCAACCTCAAAATCCAAGGGCCTCCTCCTATGATCGGAATACAACTTTTTCTGGGATTATGATGCCTTCGTCCTCTCACGAAAAAGTTTCACCTTCTATGTTGTACTCTGCACCACATCTGGACTAAGAATAGATACCTCCCCAACTTCCGTCTAGTACAAAGGTGAACAAAATGACCTTATGTATAAATCCTAGAATAGAGCCATGCCAAAGTAAGATTTATAGATATTATTGTAAGAAAACTCTACCAAGGGAAAAAATTTCACCCAATGCCCACTAAATCCCAAAATACATGCCTGTAACATGCCCTCCCATTTCTAGATGGTCCTCTCTATTTTACCATCCATATAAGGGTGGAAAGAAGTGTTTTGGTGTAACTAAATGCCAAAGGAATGCTACAATCCCCTCCAGACTCATGACATAAAACATGTATCCTGATATGAGATGATGGATCCTAGAACCCCATGCAGCTGCACCACCTCATCCACATACCTCTACGCTAAGGCATCCATTGTGATCGACTTCTTGACCTCTAAGAAGTGAGATGATTTCATAAATTGATCCACCAATACCTAGATTACATCACATCCTCCCTAATCCCTAGGAAATCCTATTAAAAAATCCATTAAGATGTCATCTCACTTCCACTCGGGGAAATCTAAGGGCTGAAACAAACCACCAGGAACACAGTTCTCATCCTTCACTTGTAAGCACACCAAGAACTTTTCCACAAACTCTACCACTACTCGCTTTATACTAGGACACTAGAAATGTTCCCTCAATCCACAATACATCTTGGAAACTCTCGGGTGTACCACTAGGGGTGAGCTATGAAACTCACAGAGAAATCCCTCATGCATCTCCACTGGGACAAACAGATTTCTATAGAAAACCATCTACTTTTGACCATCCTCTGAACATTCCTTTGAAGCATCTTCCTAGTTAATATGATCATGCATTACCTATTCCTATAAGTCTACCTAATGAGACTCCTCTACCATATGCCTCAGAGATGACTGAACCATCATCTGAAATAGACCTCCTCTACCGTTGTCCATTCCTACATCTAAGTGAAAGACAACCAACTCCCCCATTGCTCTCCAAGAATCCTCAGCTTTATGAACCGCTTCTATAAATTCCTGATCAAATAATCGGCCACAAAATTAACCTTTCCTGAGGTGTATGATATCTCAAAATCTTAAATCCTAGAGAAACTCTATCCACCTCCATTGTCTCAAGTTTAGATCTCACTGGGGAAAGATGTACCTCAAACTATTATGATCTGTGAAGACCACAAAGTGATCCCCATTGAGGTAATGTCACCACAAATTCAGCACAAAAATAACTACTACTATATCCAGATCATGGGTGGTATAGTTACATTCATGGAGAAATAACTACCTAGAACCATAGGAGATCACTCCTCATTGCTACAACAGCACACACCCCAAGCCCAAATGGGAATCATCACAAAACACCTAGAACATAACCCATTTCTATGGAAACCTGAGAAATGGGGCACTGACCAAATTCCCCTTTAGATATCCAAATGATACCTATAACTTCTTGATCCACACAAAATCCTATACTTTTCTGGTTAGAGCCGTCAATAGAGCTGCTACTCGAGAGAAATCATGTACGGATTTCTAGTAATAGTCTACCAGGACGAGAAAACTATGAACCTATACCACAGTCTTGGGTGATTCCCAAGAAAAAACTATCTAGACCTTTGATGGGCCCACTTTTACACCCTGCTGATACACCCCATGTATTAGGAAGTGGACCTCTTGTATCCAAAACTTGCACTTGGACAAGTTTCTGTAAAGCTGGTGGTGCCGAAGGACCTCTAGGATAGTCCTGAGATGCTCAGTATACTCCTCCTATGACTTTGAGTAGATCAAGATTTCATCGATGAATACAATGATTAACCAGTCTAGGAACTCATGAAAGACTGAGTTTATAAACCCCACAAACACGGTTGGTGTGTTCGTAACACCGAACGACATAACCACAAACTCAAAGTGCCCATACCTACACCTAAAAGCAGTCCTCAGTATGTCACCCTCCTTCACCATCAACTGGTGATACCCAGACCACAGATAGATCTTAGAAAACCAAATTTCTCCCCTTAGCTGGTCAAAAAGACCATCTATCCTCGGGAGATGGTAACGGTACTTGACCATGACCTGATTTAGCCTCTGGTAGTCTATACACAGCCTCAAACTACCATCTGAATTCTTCGCAAACAAGATTGGAGAACCCCATGGTGACACACTAGGACAGATAAATCCCTTCTTCATTAGATCATCAATCTGGATCTCTAACTCCCATAGCTCAGAAGGCTCCATCTGATAAGGATCCATCGAAATCGGACTAGCACCGGGTTGTAAGTCTATCCTGAACTCAATGTCACATTGAGGGGGTAGAGTTACAACCTCCTCATGGAAAACATCCAATAATTCTATGACAACTCCTAAAACCCCCACCATCCCAACATCCATTGATTCCACTAACATCTCGGCTAACATGGAAAGGAAAGGCTCCACATGTCGACTGCTTATCTAATAACTCCACTCGCCAACAAAAGCTACATGTTGGCCACCCATGTATGAAAACATGACTCTTCTCTAGAAGCAGTTGATAACAGCACACATCAAGTACAACCAATCGATTCCAAGTATAAAATAGTTTGGCTACATCTGGAGCACATAGAGATCTCCACTGGACTGATGCATCCCCAACATTAGTCTACATCCCTGGAAAATATCAAACAATATAGTCTAACCTCTAACTAGAGTACTCAACACCAAGGGAATAGAAAGTATCTCTATGTCTAGTCCAAAATCATGGCCAAGAACGGGTGCAAAAAAGGAGTGTGAATCTCTTGAATCAAACAAAGCACAAGCAAGAGTATTGAACAAACTGATCATTCCTCGAATGATCTCTGGACCTACTGGAACTACTGCCTCTATAGCATACAACTGATCATGCCTAGCTCCTCTGCCCATCTACTGCTAGCTACCTCCCCAACCATTCCCAGGTTTAGGTCCTTGTGGAATGACCTGAGGTCAGCCTATGCCTGCTCCATCTCCCCTCGGTGGAATAGGAGCCTATTGTCCCTGCTGCTGAAATGGCATGGCCGGCAACTGCTCCTAAGGCGGGCACTGTACCTGCCCACCTCCATTGTATTGAGCTCAAATTGGGCACTGACTCTTAAGGTTATCATGACCTCCACAAGTGAAACACCTCGTTCCCAAGCCTATGGGAAAAGGATGAGGATCCAAAGGTTCGAACTGAAACTGTTGGGGTCAACTCCCTGCTAGTCGAAACCTGGAAGGCCCTGATTCTGGAGACCTACTAATGATATCATTCACCTTTGAAGAACTTGATTGGATCCCCTCATATAGTAAACCTCCTTGAGAGTGCACCATTTACACTACCTCATCCTTCTTCTGAACCTCTAAGTATGTTGGTAGGGTGAAGGGAGTAACTGCATACTCAAGATAAAGATGAAGGGCCTCCTCTACGTGTCTCATTTGAGACTCCTCATCTAGAAAGAGTTCTGGGGAAAAGTGAAGGAGATCCTTAAAATTGATCTCCAACTCCCTCACTGACATACTTCCCTACTCGAGGGAGAGTAGATCCTACCTCTTATCAGCCTTCATCTCTAAGAAATGAATTCCTCCCAGAACTCCTTCTCAAAGTCTACCCATGAAACATTAGTCTCCTTTCTCTCCCTGAGGTAAAGTGTCCACCACTAATGCACTGCTCCCCTCATCTAGATCACCGCCAAGGAAACCTAG
Organism: Viscum album; assembly: GCA_963277665.1. Classification (NCBI taxonomy): domain Eukaryota; kingdom Viridiplantae; phylum Streptophyta; class Magnoliopsida; order Santalales; family Viscaceae; genus Viscum; species Viscum album. The sequence continues at coordinate 399,723,976 of OY728158.1, forward strand.
TACTATTTCAAAGCTCCAATCAAGCTGAAAGTGATCACCAACTCCTCAAGTCAACTCTCTATCTATATGTCTGAGACACTACCCTCATATTTTCCCAAAGTCTCTCACTAAAAATCATGAATCATCTTATTCCACTGATTTTCCTTCTCCTCTAGATCAACCCTATGCTAATTAGTCGGATTGGCCTGCTGAGTATCTACTACCTGAGCCACTCATGGATGATGACCAGGTTCCATAGTTGAAAGTTAAACAAGGAACTACTAATACCGAGTAGTATGGAATTTATTTAGAATTTATTTTAACTCGTTGTTTATTTTAATTTCCCAAAAATTCCCAAAACAAATGATAACACAAGTCATCATGATGCATGTACCTTTCCTAGGGTCTCTACCACGCAATCGTTATAGCCTCACATGGTCGTTAGGTAAGCTTAAAGTTCTTGCATCGGATCATGGGGGGGGCCTAAAATCCAGTGTTCTAGCTGGTATTCCCCAGCTTATGTCACACACCAAGAGCACCTAACACAGTTTTCCTACCAACCCATTCAATCCTCATTATGGAAAACTCCAAACTCTATCCTATCTATCAACCATCATCTCTGATACCATTGTTTCACAACCTGCCTTCTTCAAGATGAGGTAAGGGATAGAAAGATATCGAGACCTTCCTTCCTCAAGATTAAGAAGAGATAATGACCCCTGAGTCTCACCTCCAATAGGCCCCGGGGTGGCGACCAGCACCAAGGGTATAGAAACCTCACAAAAATCGGGAGGCATTACCCATTTATAGTAACCAAGATTGGGAGATAAGATGTATCAACCTCAAAAAACTCCAAGAAACATATATATAAATAAACCAAAATTTATCCCACATGCATGTTTAAAGTAAAACTTCTATAAATACAAAGAAAACTCCAAAAAAATACCAAAAATAGAACTAAGTAGTGACACAAAAACTATCCCAAAAATCCAAGCTAGTAAGGTCCAGCATGGTCTGTATAATCTCCCTGGAAACCTGAAAATAGTTTTACATATATAGGGTGAGCATACAAGTATACTCAGTAGGAAAACCAAAGTCACCCGCACATATGTGGGAGAATTATATGAATACCCCTATGAGAAAATAGTAGAAACTCAAAAGAAACTAACACGGTATACTATCCACCCCAACCTCACCAAGGCACACTCACCAAATAATGTAAGTCAAGTAAATTAAATTAGTAAGCACGTCGATATTTGGGTACTCCATACCACTTCCCACTGGTTAACTTCTCATCTCTAATGGAAAACATCCCGACGCTAGCATGCTCTTCCACAAGCTCCACTATCACAACTTTCCCGCACACACCTAGGCCACATAACACATCCTGACTACAAACACATGAGCCATAACTACATCACATCCTTCCCACAAAAACTTGGGCCACAAAACCACAAACTCATCCTGAAGACACCTAGTAAAGTACAACATATCTCATCCTGAAGACACGTGGGAAGAACACCTCACCCGCAAACACTTGGGCCTCACAACCGCACCACAGCCTACCCAAAGATCCTTGGGATACCAATTCCTAGAAGAGGGTGTAGAGAAGATCCAATAACCATACATCCATCCTCCCACTGGGATGTTGGGAAAGGACACCCTCTCCCATAAAAATGGGGGTGTTCAGCATGTAGTGATCAATACGGGTGGGGTGTGTATAGAAATCGCAAGGAAATACATGTATATATATATATAGGTACCAAAAACTCATCCCAACCTATGGGTTTTCAAAACAAACTAATATCCCATAAAAACTACCCTTGTTTCCACGTCTACATGCATGTACCTCCATGAACGACAGTCACTTCCCAATTCGATAATGAATTCTGCTTCACTATAAGACAAAACTTGAAACATACCCCCAGCCAATTCATTTAACCAACCATTGTTTTGAATTATCAATTCATTAATTTATTTATTCCATACCTACCCATAAAACTATTCAACACTATAAACATTATAATGTGGAACAACCATACCAACCACTACTAAATCCAAACAAGGAAAGAAGGAACAAGGTAAAAGGGTCCATTCTAACACCCATTCAACCACTTCCACCATCATTATTAAAATTAATGTCACTCTATCCTTCCTATCAACAAGTAACCCCCCCCCCCCAACACACCTCATCACAACCCCACTCAGTAGCCCCACTGCACAACAACAACACGCCCAGCACACCCATAAACATGAACATGACACAATCCAGTTCTGCAGCCCTGCTACCCAACCACTACCTAGATGCAGTCCCACTGCATAAAAAGTTCATCCATTACACAATAAACCAATACCTCATCCTGAGATACCATTACACCACTCATACCACCCCATACTCACAACCATACTCTCATCCACAGCACCACACGAACAGCATATACATAAGGCCAAATAGAACCACACATAAAATACAGCCACACAAACAAGGAAATGTTTATTCAGATTTAGAAGAACTCATTCTTTAATTTCACTTGATAAAATAAGGGTTATCATAGAAAAATTTTGATCTTGGGGCATCCATTTATTTAACTGAAATATACATGATTAAATAGATTCCAATTCTTATAGCAGTGATTCACAAAACATATAGGTCTGTAAATAGAGGCCACCAACGGTCTTGATTTTCAAAAGAATACAACTCATACGATTCACAACATGGATCAATGATAATATATAAAATAAAGTGATCATCACTATAATACTCCCATACCCTTATTTATAACTTCTTATTATCTTCTTTAAATTGTTTTTAGTCTTATTCACAAGAGGACATAAGTACACCCATCCCGCATGATGCAAAAAAGAAAGAGAGATGAAGGAATCCCTACTTGGAACAATAAATGATCAATAATTATTCCTTTCATCAAAACTGGGGGTCACACGAGTAGTAGGAAGGACTCCAGGGGAAAACCGAACAGACTGGTACAACACAGGCGTATGACTCTTCAGGAAAGAAAGGTTCTCGATGCACCAAGAGGAAACAGAAGAGTTTGAAGGAAGAGTGGATTTTGGCTTTGGAAAGGATAGATCCTGAATCAATGGGGGAAACTGTTTTAAAGGACATTAAATTTGGATCACGATCAAGACCATGCAGTTTAGGAGTCAAAGGAATATTCAAGTTTTTAGGAGATAAATACCATTTGAAATGACCCAAAAACTCATTAAATATGGTATTTAACTCATTTAACGTCAAATGAAATTTCAAAGGGGTGAAACTAGAAAAAAAACTAAGAAAACTAGAAATGACTCACTGATGGGTGAGTCACCGACATAGGTGATCCACCGACAGATGAGCCACCGACACTGAGCCACCTATACGACTCACCAAATCACCGATGAAAAAACTAGAAATTTGAAAAACCCTTGAAATAAGCTACCATTTCCTCCTAGAACACCCCAAACACTAGATTTTGACGAAGTGATGGACCATGGATGTATGGGCCATTACATATCACCACCAATGGACATCTCCCACATAACAAACTCTAATCCACTACACCCACAATAATCTCACTGAACTCACTGGTAATATCACTCTGAGAGTAACTCCAAACCAAATACACTATAGTGAAACCACCATCACATCATTTAGATTTATCCACAACTTAAAGAATTCTCAAAGGATCTACACACGTCTTACTCACCGATTCACAACTCAATTAGGCACCTCACATACCTAGTGTGTACCTTCCTTCATACACCGATACTTTCTAAAAGTCTTTCCAATTCCCACTCAACCCCTCAGGTAGGGTAATCCACCAAGAACCCACTCATAGTTACTCACTCACTATTTACCCTAATGACACTAGTCCAAACAACAACACACTCCAGAAAATCCTAATCACACACCCCAACTCATGTTCTCATGAGTCATGTCCCATATAACCTAGGTTCTTATTCATATCCCACTGACCATTCTCCTCACACTTTTTGGTCTCACCCAACTGAATCATCCTCAAAACCTGTCTTCAAAATTGAGGCATCTTATTCATTCTATGATCTATCACATAACCACCCACCACCCAAGCACCATTCTAAACCCATGATCATCCTCCCACACTCTCATTGCACCATTGAAAGTGAATCCTAGGAACCAATCAATCCAGACATCTAACTAATCCTACCCTCTCAACCAAGACTCAATACCAGAAATGATCAAAGTGTTTCACATCCTGATTCAAGGAATATATTTCATACCTTACTCTATAACCCCTCAAGGTTTTGTAAAACCACCTGGTCTGGTTAAATAGAATGCCACCAAGAAGTTATATGGGAAGACACTATATAAGTTTTTGTTGAAAATTTAAGTAATAAATCCATTTCCAACCCACTAGGGTTCAATATCCTCAAGGAAACCCACTACCATATTTGATCCATTCTATAGGCATTACTTTCTTTTACCATAACTATTATTACTCTGGCACTAAGAAATCCAATTCCCACACTGACCCACCAAGGGTCACCACACATACCTTGATGGAGGGACTACATTCCATCACTAGAGAACCTCTTACACTAGGATCCACATGACCTTACATCAAATAAATTACCACAACTCAACTAATTATAATTCCACAAAAAATATGGGAAAATTCTATACAAGTTATTATTGACGCTTTAAATGGTCTAAACCTATCATAAAATACAATATCACTCAAGTAGAAACATGTCATGTGTGATTCCTATATTCCTAATAATGATTCATATCCATGGGAATCTTTCTAATGGGATAAGGGTCAAAAATAAAAAATTAAATCTCTAGTAAACCAATCATATTTAATAAACATCTCATCCATAACAACAAAAAATAAGAACAATAATATTATACCCTTAGTAGCCAGGAATTCCCATCAAAAAGGTGTTCATGAATAACTAGTATAAGGTTCATCACAAGATCTAGCATGTTCCTAGAATACATTTCTACCATCTCCCCAAATCATAAAATAAAATAATGCTCTAATATAACTTTGTGATGCCCCACCCCAGAACACTCAATGGTGTCTGAGTTAAGGACTTCATGAGACCACAGGCATTGCCTCCCTATATACCATAGGTTACTGAATAGTGGTGAGAACTAATCCATATAGTGGGGAGAATATTCCCTCAAATCATATTCATACAATCAATAGAAAATAACCAAAACATTTGTAGCATATAAACATCCATCAATGTACACAAAAATAAATAAACAGTATTATATCAAATGGTGTTGTTATAAAAAATATACATATCATGATCACCCATTAGGACGATACCAAATAAAAAATAAACAAAAATAAAACCCACATGCACTTTCCCTATTTCCATCCCCAGGCCTCACATACCCTATCTCCACATACCTATCGAGATGCACCATCTCGATCAAACGCACGTCCTGTGATGAACCCAGAAGCTAACATAAGGTCTACACACACACCAGTGTGCCCATGTAGGGTGTGAGAAATACATATCAATATGGTCTCACTAAATTCCCCTAATATACACCATCATATACATGTATACATGAGGAATAAAATAAACATGTCACGCAAGTTCCTTGGATGTCATGTGCTAACCAGGTCACCCCAAATCTATGTGCATTAGGTCACTGCGTGATAACTAGACCACCACGATAACTAAAAAAATCTACTTTAGTGATAATATAGAATTTTTCTCATTATCTCATTGTGCTAATACATCAATTCCCAGTCCATACCAAAAAACTCATGGTAGGTAAGCATTTAAAAACCTTTACCCACTACCTGCATACACTAGTAAAGGTCACATTTCCATATAATTACCCACTACCTATCACTCTAGAAAGGGTCAATTGGTCTCATAACATCATTCCATGTCCCATACCATAGGTTGGTCCTCAATCCAATCCTCCTAGGAAAATTCCACTAACATACATCAACCCACACCCTCTCACTCAGGACATGGTTAGCCATGTCTTCTCACTCAAGGATAAGGAACCTTCCACAACCACAACCCTATAAATTAGGGTATGGTTCAACCACATGTACACTAACACAAGACACATCTGGAAGGGTCCTCAACCCAATACCCAAAGTGTTAGGGCATAGTCATCACACCAACCCATCCCCACAAACTTTGGAAAGGTCATTAATCACATCAACCCATCCCTAAAAGCTCTAGGGAGGTCTAGTACAAACATGTAACATAAGTAGGTCCCACATTCCATAACATAAAACACTAAATTATACCATGGTGTTAGTCACTTGAGACTGATCATCTTATCTCAATAAGATTTGCCTCACCCATCAGGGCACCCATTGGATCCTCTAGACCCATTATGGTCTCACCTCGTTGATACCACCTTGAATTTGTCACCCATCAATGAAAACGTTGCCCAAAGTATCCCATAACCTATACCCCAAAGCACAGTGCACATCCCCTTCAATAACCTTAACTCTCCTGGTCTTACTACCTAAGGACCATCCAAATTCAACATACTCCAAACCCCTTGTTGTCTATATTCCAAGTCTCGAACATTCCGTTGACCCACACCGGGGTCCTATATCACATCTACTAAGATAGATCTCCCATGCCTTTATTTATAGGAGATTACCCTTTTTCACCTCTTCTCATCTTGGAGGACTCTTCCTACTCACAACACTTTCCAGGAGCCCACACCACCCTCCAGTGGGTGTTCATATCATCCCCCAATACATTTATCCATCTGATTCATCAATTCATGTTTCAATCCATCTCTCACCTACTTTATATCCTTGGAAGATTAAAACTTAGATACCCACATAATATATCACATCCTGAGACCACCCAAGTTATCTCATCAACCACAACATCACTCTCACCTCTTGGAGCCACAAATTTTGGGTGATCCCGAACATCCAAAGTGATTAAAATCACTTGTCCCAAGAATAGGAGGTAAAAATACACCCTATCTCTCCTCCTATGACACTCTTGGTCCTTATCCATTCTACCAAAACCCATGAAACATGCATGTAGTATGTAACTTATACATAAACATGTATATGATCTTGTATTAAAGGGACCACCTACCTATGTTAAGGAGTTACCGCCTAAGACAATCTATATAATGCCCTATCCAAGCCCATACCACCACCCAAGCTCCTTCCATACATAAAATTTCACAAATAATTAATTATTTAATTTAATTAAAAGAGGAAAAATGTTTAAATAACTCACTAATAATAATCATCATTCCATAACCTCAACCAAATGCACCCGTAGGGTTCACAGTACACCTACAGCACTAACCTACAAAAAAGATCTAACCACTAGCACTCATTCATTCTCAAAACTATTTTAATTTAATCCAAAAATCTTAAAATTCACTACAGTTAAATACCACACTAAAACAATGATGTACACTGGGAAGACATAATTTTGGTACATTCTCTACACAAATCGAGTAAAATCCCTATCCCTTTTAGCCGATTCCACCATGCCCTGATGGAATTAACACCAAATCCCGAAAAAAATGAGTTGAATAAGAGTGTAGTGAAGGTAGAAGCTAAAAATAAAAGAAAATGGAAAAAAATTCCTTTTATCTCCTCTATAATTTACTAAAAACACCCCTCTTGAAGGGGGATCAAAAAAGCTCCAAGGGGAATCAGCCAAGAATGGATTCTCCCAACCCCCAACCCCCTTAAAATATAAATCACCCCAAAGTGATAAAAAAACTCCTTCACTAAAAAAATATCTCTAGATCTCACCATCTAGTTATTGGGACTCACTGGTAAGTTAGTGGATCCACCATCCATTATGTGAGCCCAGGCAGTGGTTGTTTCCGCTAGAAATAACACTAACAAGCTAGTGGCCTTTGTACTGAAATCCAACACTCTTGTCACCCTGAGCCTTCCTCCAAGATTTCATAGAATCCACTGGTCACATACTAAGCCTCAAAACCTATCCAATAACACCCCTCATTGATTTTCAAAATATGAGAACCTCGGTCTAAGTATTGGTTATCAAAACGACCCACCTAATAAATGAAAAAATTCAAATTCCATTACAAAATGCAACAACCATAAATTATTAGGCCATTACATAAATATTTTGTGTGTGTGTGTGACCTTAAAGGCAAATTTGAAACTTTATAAAGTGAATGGTTTATTTTTTTATTGTTCCTTATTTATTTCCCCTTGTTTTTTCACCCTATGATGGATTTTTTATTTAAATGCGATGGATATATGATGTGGAAAAGGGGTTGTTCTATATGAGAAGTGAGTGAAAGTTATTGTTTGTGTCTGGTTTGTTCGTGTAATCATTTTTCACTCACCTACACTTTATTTTGGTCATGTGAACCTAGGTAAATAAGTGGGAGATCTATATTTATGCTATACTAATTAGTAATTACACTGATAGTGTCCCCTCTAGCGTGAAATAGGGATGGGTGGAGAGTTTCATCCTGAAAATGATGGTGTGAGCTATGTGAGTGGATTTTGTTGGGAGTAAATAATGTAGGATAGAATTTAGTCCAACTTTGGTTTAGTAAAGTTTATATAACTGACATAAAAGCGTGTTTTTATATCATTTATTTAAAACAACTGTCATTAAAAATATGTCATTACATCTTCTATTTTGAACCAACATAAAAATAACTGAAATAAAAAACATATTTACAATTTTTATCACAATTAAGTCACTAATTAATTGATGTTAAGAATAAAAATTAAAAAAATGATGTGGAAAACCTGTTTTTACACTAGTGACTCAATTGCTTGAGTATTTTAGTGTGTAAGGTTCCTTAAACCTCTCTTAATAGCATGATTTATGGCATCACAACTACTCTAAGAGTTTATGATAGGCTTCTAGTTAGTCAACCACATTAACTCATGACTCCTTGATCTATTTAGTGGAGACTCGTCTCCTATGAATCCATAACTCAGATTCTCTCAACACTTTCTGCTAAAATTGCACTAAGCTAGCTAGGACTAATTCCTTTTTGATAATTTTAGTTAAGTTAAGACACCGCTCTTGTTATATTTATATGATATAAGGATTCACCATAAACTATGAATGATGAGCACCATGAGCTATGGTTTCATTCTAATTTAAGTGGTGGAAGGTGTTTGACTTAATATTTCTTTGAAGTATTTTTCATTTTTCTCATCTAATGAAATTTGTTTGTATTTATCAAGTAAGTTAATATGTGATCGCACTCACCACTTAACCATGCATAAATAAAAAACATTTATCATGTGTTAATATATTTTCATTTATTCATGCTTGTTTATTATTCTATGTGAACACATATAAACTAAACATACACAAAAACATTAAACCATGCACGAGATAAATAGATGACATGATCATGATTTGATATTAATGGTTGATCCATCAAGGGGATGATTGATCAATCGAGACCCTAGGGGTAACTTCTTGAGTTGTTTATGACTCAAATTTTAGTTCTCTCCTAGTCCAATACATCCAAAACCTATCTAGTTATTATGTGTCTCCTTCATCCTCCTCATTATACAATAATAATCACTCACGGGTGATGAGGTCTCAATAATATGGGATATAGATAAATAATATATCTCAAGGAAATGTAGGACCTAATACATATAATGAGGTCTAGGAAGAAGCACAAATCATCATTTATTAATTAATTATTACAAATACCCAACATTAAAATAATTAAATAATTAATTAATTAAAAATCAAACATACATTGTCCAATATTAATGATGATTAGTATAAATGGATTATAATTTCATGATAAAAAAAATTGGTAAATAATTATAGTTAATAGAATTTATTATGAATTAAAATAAATTAAACTAATTTTTAATTCATAATTTACTAGTTGTGTGGTCCTAGAAATGATTTTATTAAATTATTAAAATATTTAAAATATTACTATAATTTTTTCATATTATTTGTACAACCAAGTCTTTAAAACCCCCTAGAGGGTTCTAGGTCTTAGTTGGGCCCAAATTGGTCAGGCATACTTGACCTGATTTGGGTCGGTAGAGGAGTGCACTCTACATGGGGAGTTCGGATAATAAGTTCCACAAAGTTCATTTCTAGTTGATTAAAAAACATTTTTTTCTAATAATAAACATGTTTAACATGTGGTGCAGTTGGTCAATAGCCAAAGGTGAGTGGTCGATAGCCAAAGGTAGGCGTCATTTTTTCACCCTAAATTTTTTATATTAAATTTTTATTTTATTTTCTTGTTTCACATGAACACATGTTGAGCACCCCCCCCCCCTTTCCCCCACGAAAATTCTTTATCCAGATAATAATAGTTCATCAATTCACCCTTGTCTTGTTATATATATATGAGTTTTAATTTGATTTTTAATCCCAAAATAGGATGTCAATCTTTGGATTACCATATCTCAATCATCTGACTTCATATCGAAGCATTGTTAGTGGAGTTGAGACTATATTGACACCCTATAACTAAATTTATGAAAATTTAATATAAATTTCAAATTAAATTATACACAACCATTATAATATCAAATAAAATAATCATGTATGCCACATAAGCATGATAACAGGTAAATTTCAAAATTTATTATAGTTAATCTATCATATACACTTGATTTGGCATAAAAATGTCCAAATTCTTCCATGTAACTCATGAAATTAAATTTAAGTATAAAAAATTAAATAAATGGTACCTTCTTCATGTGTTCACTTTTAAGGTGTATCGATCATCACCGAGATATAATAGCATTAAATAATATGAGTCGGGATCCCTCTACATTATCCATATGTGAACTTGAAGCTCTTAAATTACCACTCTTAAATTATCATGTGCTGGAATGGAAGAAATAAGTGATTCATGTCATACCTTTAATCATGTGAAAAACACAGACCCAGTCCAAGAAGGATAGATCTAGTATTTTTCTTCCTTTAGTTTCACTCTCTATAAGCTTGAGAGAAGGGAGAAGAGGATAGAAGCTTTATAAAATCATGAAAAATGATTATCACGCTATTCATGGCTCAAAAAGGAGCTTAAAATTTTAGGTTTAACTTCCTAAAATTATACTTAATTCCTTAGACAAATTAAACCTATTAAATTGTTCCAAAACAATAAGAATACCATTAACTTGTAACATTATTAAATGTCATTTGATGAAATACAATCCACTGACTCAGCATGTTATTATTGTAATTATTTAGCTACTTTTAACACATAATTTTTGTTTGAAAAAATAACATCTTCTTTTATTCACTTTTATAATTAAATAACTTGTGAATAACTTGAGAAATAAAATTAATTCTCATTATTCTTAAACTTGAATAATTTATAATTGAATTTATTAATTATTTATTTGTGATATTTAACACTCAAAAGTTCATTGTCCCCCGCATGTGAGGCCCACTTCATCCTAAACTATAATTCATCTGAATTAGTGTGACTTTTGGATACACTTTGCATGTGACCCTCTATACCCTTAACTTGATAACAGTTAATCATATTCATAGAACAATGTTGGATCGAATTATACTAAATATACACAAGAGGGGGGTGAATTGTGTTTTTTCAAAAATCTTAGTGAGATCATGTTCTATCCTTTATCTTTAATCAGATAAACTAATGCAGTGTAAATATGAAATGCAAAGACACACGATGTATAGTGGTTCGGGGAACAGAAGGACCCTAGTCCACTCCACCAATTCTCTACTCCACGAGCTTGGAGATTTTCACTATCAAGTCCTCGTTTCAACATACCTTTTAACAACTGAGTATAGGTAGTTGACACCTTTACAATATAAGGCAAAACAAAGCCTTCTGGTTCACGCACAGATCCTACACAGCTTAGTATGAGAATTTGATCACTCAAGAATATAAAAGAAAGATTTTTGAACTTTGAAAATACTTTCCAAATTTTCTTCACAATTGAAATAGCATGCAATTGACAGTAGATGGATCGTCACCTTCAGAAATAATGATCTTCACAAAAGATTCGTTCTGAGTCAATCCTGTTGTATTAAATAAAGAAATATAATTCACAACTTTAGCAGTAGTTGATTCATAGTAGATCTTCGATGTAGAACGAGTGAATTTTCTATCATGATTCTTCTTCTTCAATAAATAGAGCTTTGTCTCTCCTTTGAATCAGCAGGTCTATGTTTTTTGATAGTCTCTGTTTTTCTTCCTTTTTTATGAATGATCGATTTTTTAAAAACCTTCTCCCTTTTTTTTCATAAAAGCTCATATATAAAATAATGATGAGCACTTCTCCTACAAATTTAGATCCACAAAAGTCGCCTTTTGACTCATGATATTCAAACATTTGAATTTACAGGGTAGTCATAACTTCCCTAAAGACTTGGCATAAAAAGATCCTTTTAATTCGATCCTTAAACCATTGATAAAATGGATTTGAATCAGTCAAAGTCACGCATAAAAAATAGCTTTAAATCTGGCTTGAAATCAGCTTTCTGATCGTTGCAAAATAATATCAACTTTAAACTCTCTGACGCCAAACATAAGGTTGAGTTGTATAGTATGCATCCTCTGAACGTAACATAGATCATAAATGTAAGGTTGATGACATAACCTTCACATGTAAGTTTGATAAAAGATCCATACTTTTATAAGCTTATAAACGAAAGATACTTGATCCATACTTTTCTAAGAACGTATGGTTGTTCACAAAAGTAAGGTTGATAAACCATACTTTTGAGAAACAAATGTAACGTTTAACACTTATGTATGGTTCTCCTTTCATACTTTTCTAATATCCCAAATGTAGGGTTCCTTTCTAACATAGGTTTCTTTTTCATACTTTGCCGATAACGTATGGTTGATTAGCCATACTTTTCTCTTATCTTATAAATTATTCACCACATTTCATCCTTACACTACGTTTCTCTACGTAGGGTATGAATAGTGTTTTTAAAATGCGCTAAAGCAGATACCAAATATGTAGAGCATGAATAGTGTTCCAGAATGAGCTAAATGCGAATACCTTAGAAATTAATTCTTGTTGTTCAAGAATCTAAATATTTCGTCCAGAAATAAAAATATAATGAATAGTAAATCCCTGCAATATTCTTAAAAAATAAAATCATTAGAAAATAATTAAGGGTATTTGTGAGCATCAAAATTATCATAAATAGATAGAGTATTGTTCTCAACAATATCCCCCTTTAAATAACAACATTATGTATTGTTGAAAACAACACTTGCTCAACAATCTCCCCCTTTTTGATGATCATAAAACCCATAAAATAACCAATGAAATTAACTTACAAAAATTAATTACATATAGTTTTGAATTTTGAAAAGATAAATACAATATTAGATTTAACTTAATTTCTCCCTTTAATTTATCCATTTTAATTTCTCCCCCAATAATTAAAATAAAATAAAACAGACAAAAATGTTGTGTTTATCCAAATTTCTCCCCCTTTTTGTGATATCAAAAAGAATGGAAAAATATGGAATATAACACAGATTAATGTAGCACTGAACATAAGTAAATGCTATAAGTAACTATTTATCAATTAGTAAATCTGGATTACTATCTGATCTAAACAAAGACAGTAAAACAAAATAAATATAATGAAACAGATTTTCATCAAAAGTACAAAATTGATAAATACAGGAATCAAGGTTTGGTCAGGGTTCAGATAGAGTCTATCTAATTCGAATGACTTCCTTGATTTCTAATATCTGCTCCCTAGGTCTTCTCATCATTCCATCACCAAGCCTAATAATAAGATCATTTTTCTATTAAGTCATATGAATGTATTCTATGAGGTTGACTCTGAAAAACTCATGTATTCTTTCTTACTTCTCCAAAAATAAAGACAACTTCTCTATGAATTTATTTAAGATATATCTGATTCCTGGTTCATTTGATGTGAGCTGATCAACCAAAAAATTTTGATTGTCTAAAAAGACTGATAAAGGATCACTATTGCATTGAAGATCTTACAATCTATCATTCATGTTGCTCATTGCAGCTGTGATAGCATGAAAACTTCTGATTAAATCAGGAGAAGTAACTAATCCACTAGCTTCACTAGTCCTGATAGATGAAAATTTTGTCTCCATAAATAATTTGAGATATGACAAATCTGACTTCATAACCATTTCAGACTTTAATTTTTCAACCACATTCAGCATATCCTTCTTAAAAAATTTCAACTTCTTTCTTGGAAACTGTACTATTTTGCAGCCTCTGGAATTCTAGTTGTTCTTTTTGCAATGATCTCCTCAGAGCAGCATTCTCTTGCTCCACCCTCTGCAATTTCGTGTAAATTTATTCAACTTACTTAGTTTTTGTTTCAGGGGTACTTTGTGCTTGATTCTCCTTTTCAGAATGAAAGGGATGTACCAACACTAGGGGTAAGGATTCAGCATCTTCTTTCTCCTTAGATTCTCTAACTAATTGGTCCACAGATTTTTCCTCTGAGTCTTTTCCAGACTCATCCACAGAAAAATCCTCTTGAAGAACTTCTGTCTGTACTTCTCAAGGATTTTCATCCTGTATATCAACAATCACTTCTTCTATTTGAATATCTTGAAGAATTTCACCTTAGCTAATTGTGGACTGGCCACTTCTACTCCAGGCACTGCCTCTTGTTCAATGTCAGCTTCAGCTTCTGGTTCTGTTCTTTCAACTTCAATTATTTCAGGGTCATCTTCTGTAACAGCCACATCCTGTTCTTGAGTCTCTCCTTCAGCTTCTTCTTGAATTACAGATTGAATATGAGGTCCTTTCACTAGTTCTGACCTCTCAATAATATCTTTCATTGTTTTTTCAATAGCATCTTCTCTTACAAAACTATAAGAGAGTAAATCTCTTGTTGTCAATATAGGGGAAACAAGTTCCTCATTAACAGTTCTTTTTCTTTGAGTCTGAAGGCCCTCCTGACTTCTTTCTTCTTGAGTGTCTTTAGTTTCAAATCTTATTCTTCTTACAACAGTGCTTACTCTTGATTCAGCTTATCCCTCTTTGGACTTAGCAGACTGAGCTTGAGAACTATCTTCTTCTTCCTCAGCTTCTACTGGAAAAAGTTTCCCTTTTAATGTGCTCCAGAAATAGCCATTCTAGATCAATCACCTTTCCCTGTAAGATTTTCCTTCCTTCTAAGTGTTGTTTCTTGGCATTGATGGTCTCAGCCTCATCAGATCTCTTAGTATTTTCCATTTCTGTGAGAATCTCTGAAAGTTTGAAGGTTAGGGTTTCAGAGATTCAAAGATTAGGTTTGACAAGCAGTGGTGCGGTTTCGCGGGTTCGAAAGGGTTTTGGTGGAAATGAAATGGTTCAGAATTCAAAGGGCATCTAACAGCCTTGATTCCCATGTTTTCATTAACCATTACATATATTTTAAATATAAATAAAATTGATTACGATGGGAAAATAAGAAAAGAAAAAAAAACTTATTCTGTTTGAAAAACAAATAACTAAATTATTTTAAACATTATTAAAATAAAGAAACAGCATAGTAAAATAAAAATTTATTTAAAATTAAATAAACCTAGCTCCCCCTTAATAAAATTAAACCTTGCAGTGGGAAGTGGTTTATTAAAAATATCAGCTAATTGAATTTTAGTACTTACAAATTCCAAAGATATATCCTTTTTAAGAACATGATCTCTTAGAAAATGATGTCTGACATTAATATGCTTAGTTCTAGAATGATTAATAGGATTTTTTGAAATATTTATAGCACTAGTATTATCACATAAAATAGGCGTATTATTAAAATTTAGTCTAAAGGCCATAAGAGTGTTTTCCATCCACAACACTTGTGCATAGAAACTTCCAGTAGAAACATATTTTGCCTCAACTATTGATAAGGAAACTGAATGTTGTTTCTTACTTGACCATGACACTAAGGATTTCCCTAAAAAGTGACAAGTACCTGAAGTGATTTTCCTATCTAATCTAAAACTCCCAAATTCTGCATCTGAATATGAAATCAAATTAAAATCAAAAGTTTTGGGATAAATAAGAGATTGAAAAAAAATTCCTTTTAAATATCTAAAAATTCTTTTAACGGAAGTTAAATAAGATTCTTTAGGATTTGATTGAAATATTTCACAAAGACATACTGAATACATTATATCTGGCCTACTAGTAGTAAGATATAATAAACTACCAATCATAACTCTATATAACTTTTTGTCAACTGATTTTCCAGTTTCATCCAAATCAAGTTTTATATTAGCACATATAAGAGTTGTATATGTCTTGCTGTTTTCAAGTCCAAATTTCTTTAATAAATCAGTAATGTATTTGCTTTGATTCAAAAAATTTCCAAAATCTTTTTGATAAATTTGAAGTCCTAAAAAGAAATTTAATTCTCTCATCATGCTCATTTCAAATTCTTTTTTCATTGACTTTGAAAACTCATGACAAAGGGATTTATTAGTTGATCCAAAAATTATATCATCAGCATAAATTTGAACCAATAAAATATTAGTATTTACAGTTTTCTTAAAAAGTGTTTGATCTTCCATTCCAACAGTAAAATAAATTTTCAATAGAAAAGAGCTTAATCTTTCATACCAAGCTCCTGGTGCTTGTTTAAATCTATAAAGAGCTTTAGTAAGTTTAAAAACAGAATCTGGTTTTTGAGAATTTTCAAAACCAGAAGGTTGCTCAACATAAACTTCCTCCATTAAATAACCATTTAGAAAGGCAGACTTAACATCCATCTGAAATAATTTAAAGTTAATATGAAATGGATAGGCTAAAATGATTCTAATGGCTTCTAATCTAGATATAGGTTCAAAGGTCTCATCATAATATATACCTTCTTCCGGATTATATCCTTTTTCTATAAGTCTTGCTTTATTTCTAGTTATTATTCCTTGATCATCTTGCTTATTTCTAAAGACCCATTTGGTTCCTATCACTAGATAATTATGTGGTCTTTCAACTAATTCTCAGACTTCATTTCTTTTTAAATGGTTTAATTCTTCTTGCATTGCTATCATCCATCTTTCATCATCTAAATCTTCTTCTATAGACTTGGGTTCTAATTGGGATAGAAAGGCAGAGAATTCTACAAGATTCCCTATATTTCTTCTAGTTTTTATTCATGTGTCTAAGTCACCTATTATAGTTTCTAAAGGGTGATTCTTTAGGGTTCTAGTCTGTCTAGGTAGTACACTCATAGGTTCTTCAGCATCATGTTCTTCTGAACTGGACTGAATTTCATTTATATCTTTTTCAAAATGATTTTTCAAGTTCTCAAGTCTCATGTTATCATTAGAGTTAGATTCATCGATTTGATCTGTCCTTTTCTCAAAGGGATCAGATTCATCAAATTTCACATGAATTGATTCTTCAAAAATCCTTGACTTTTATTATAGACTCTATAAGCTTTGGAGGTAGCTGAATATCCTAAGAAAATGCCTTCATCAGATTTTAGATCGAACTTACCAAGATTTTCCTTGGTGTTCAAGATTTAAACCTTGAATCCAAAAACTTTAAAGTAATTTACTTTAGGTTTTCTATTATTCCAAAGTTCATAGGGTGTCTTTTTCAAAAGAGGTCTAATTAAAACTCTATTAATTATATAGCAGGCTATGCTTACAGCTTCTGCCCAAAAATAGGTAGGAAGACTGTATTCATTTAGCATAGTCGTAGTTATTTCCTGAATAGTCATATTTCTTCTTTCAACAATTCCATTTTGTTGAGGTGTTATTGGTGCAAAGAAGGTGTGTTTAATAACCATATTTGAGCAGAAGTAATTAAATTCATGATTCTCAAATTCTCCACCATGATCACTTCTTAATGAAATTATTTTAAAACCTTTTTCATTTTGAACAGTTTTATAAAAACTTTCAAATAAAGTAAAAGCTTCTTTTTAAAATTTTAAAAAGAAAATCCATGTAAATCTAGAATAGTCATCAACTAAAACATATACAAATAATTTACCAGCCAAGATTGCTACTCTTTAAGGTCCAAACAAATCCATATGGATAAGTTCTAGATGTTTAGATGTAGCAATTCGGTTAACATATTTTAAGGATGATTTGTGTTGCTTGCCAAGATGACATGCATCACAGAATCTGTTACTTTCAAATCTGAGACTAGGAAAATTAGAAACTAATTGTTTCTTAGATAATTTATGTAAAAAATATACATTACAATGTCCAAGTCTCCTATGCTAGATCCAAGATTCAATCACTTTAGTAGTTAAGTAGTTTACTTGTTGTTTACACATGGAATTTAAATCCAGGGTATACACATTGTCAGTTCTAGGGAATCTAAATTTAAGAAGTATATTTTTGAAAATAGAACAGAAATTATTAAAAAAATCAACAACATAACCATCATCACATAGTTGAGAGATACTTATCAGATTGTGTTTCAATACTTGTACATAAAGTACTTTGTTGATTGAGACAGCTTCTGGATCTCCAACTATTCCAATACCAATGATCTTCCCTTTGGCATTGTCACAAAATGTAACTAGTCCACCATCTTTTTGTGTTAGTGTAGTGAAGTTCGATGAGTTTCCACTCATATGTCTTTAGTAGCCACTTTCTATATACCATATTTCCTTTTTGTTTTTGTGACCTGCTTCCTGTAAAGGCATTTACACAATTTTATTTGGTACCTATATTATGTTGGGTCTAGGGGTGTTAGCCAACAGTGATCGGGGAATCCAGACTTTCTTTGTTTTTCTAATTTCACAAGAGTCAAATAAATCATTTGATAAAAAATCATTCTTAATACCACTTATTTGGGGTTTTCATAAGAAATAGTTTTTAGAAATATGTCCCCTTGTTCCACAGTAATTAAAATTTATTCTTTTTGCACTTGGAATAAAATAATTCTTGTATAGCTTGGGTTTTTCACCTTTACTGCCAATTCCAAATCTTTCCTTTTTAATGAAATTTTTTCCAAGAATTTCATTTAAAGTATTTTCTCCTTTGGTAAAAATAAGGGTTGCATTTTTATAAGTTTCAACTTCAGTTTGTAGTGATTTTATCTTTGATTCATAATCTGTATTGTTAGTGTTAATTGAGTCAAAATTTTTAGTTAACTCCTTATATTATTTCAGCATTGTATCTCTTTCATCAGAAACAACCTTATGAATGTTCTTTAAAGACTTATTCTTCTTAAATATAGAATCATATTTTTCTCTAAGCATATTGCAGTAGGCTACAAGTTTTTTATTAGAGTAACTAGATTCAGAACTAGAGTCAGAAGAGTGGTAAGATTGTACCTCATCTGTTTCTGCCATAAAATACATGTTGGATTTCAGATTTACTTCTTCCTTCTCTGAGTCTGATTTAGAAGTGCTAATGGATTCTTCAGATACACTCCATGTAGATTTCATTTCTTTCTTGTCCTTATGCTCATAATCATTTCTTTTGAAGAATTTCTTTTTCTTGTCTTCTTTTAGATGAGGAAAGTCAGGTTTGATGTGCCCCATTTTCTTGCTTTCATAACATCTGACTTCCTTCTCATCCTTTTTGAAGGTTTTTCTGAATCCCTTATTCTTTATATAGAATTTAGTGAATTTTCTGGCTAGCTGAGCCAATTCCACATCAGAATTTGATAAATCAAAACTTTCTGATTTCACTTTTACACTTTTCTTCATCTTTCTTTTTTTTCTCTGTGATGACACTTTCAAGTCAGTGTCATATCTCTTGATAAAAACTTTATTCTCATTAGCTTTATCTTGCATCTCAACTTCATACATCATTAGCGTTCCAATCAGTTCTCTCATGGTTAAGTCTTTGACAGGTGTTGACAGTCTTATTGCAGCAGAGATTCCATTACATCTTGTAGGTAGTACCCTCAATACTTTTAAATCTTGATCAGCTTGTTTAATGGGATCTCCCAGAGTGGTTATGTTATTGACAATCTCTGTCAATCTTCCATTCATTTGATTAATACTTTCACCTTCAACCATTCTGAATGTATCAAATTTAAACTTAGTATTAGCATATCTCATTTCCCTGATATTGTTAGTTCCTTCATAAGGAACAACAATAGTTTGCCACATCTCATATGTTGTCAGGCATTGAGATACTCTGTTGAATTCATCAGGTCCTAGACCACATATAATAGCATTCATTGCCTTTGAGTTCATATCATATTCTGCTTCAATAGCTGCACTCCATGTTTCAGGTTTTTATGGTATTTCATATGGAGTCAGAATCTTATAATGTACTTTGTATCCAAGGTTTTTCAGATAGATAATCATTCGCGACTTCCAACATCCACAGTTTTCTCCATTAAAGTATGGTGCTCTAACAATAGACATTCCCTCTCTTGTATCAGTCATATTTTTCTGTGTATAATCACTTTCAGCTTGTTAAGGCTTTATCAGAAATCTCAACCTTTGATACCAATTGTTGGATCGGATTATACTAAATATACACAAGAGGGGGGTGAATTGTGTCTTTTCAAAAATCTTCACGAGATCGTGTTCTATCCTTTATCTTTAATCAGATAGATTAATTCAGTGGAAATATGAAGTGCAGAGACACACGATGTATAGTGGTTTGGGGAATAGAAGGCCCCTAGTCCACTCCACCAATGCTCTACTCCACGAGCTTGGTGATTTTCACTATCTGGTCCTCCTTTCAACAGACCTTTCAATAACTGAGTACATGCAGTTGACACCTTTACAATCTAAGGCAAAAAAAGCCTTTTTATTCACTCATAGAACCTACACAACTTAGTATGAGAAGCTGTTCACTCAAGAATAGAAAAGAAATATTTTTGAACATTGAAAATACTTTCCATATGTTCTTCACAATTGTAACAGCATTCAACTGACAGTAGATGGATCGTCGCCTTTAGAAATAATGATCTTCACAAAAGATTCATTCTGAGTCGATCCTCTTGTAGTAAATATAGAAATATAATTCACAACTTCAGCAGTAGTAGATTCACAGTAGATCTTTGATGTAGAACGAGTGAATCTTCTATCGTGATTATTCTTCTTCAATAAACAGATCTTTGTCACTCCATTAAATCAGCAGGTCTATGTTTTTTTATAGTCTCTGTTTTTCTTCCTTTTTATGAATGATCGATTTTTTAAAAACCTTATACCTTTTTTCTGTTCATAAAATCTCATATATAAAATAATTATGAGCACTTCTTCTGAAAATTTAGATCCACAAAATTCGCCTTTTGACTCGCGATATTCAAACATTTTAATTTACAGGGTAGTCATAACTTCCCTGAAGACTTATCCTAAAAATATCCTTTTAATTCGATCCTTAATCCATTGATAAAACGTCTTTGAATTAGTCAAAGTTGTTATTAAAAAACAGGTTTAAATCCGGCTTGAAATCAGCCTAATAATCAGCTTGCTAATCATTGCAAAATAATATAGACTTTAAACTCCCCAACGCCAAACGTAAGGTTGAGTTGTACAGTATGCATCCTCTGAACGTAACATAGATCATAAAATTAAGGTTGATGACATAGCCTTCACACGTAAGGTTGATAAAAGATCTATACTTTTATAAGCTTCCAAACGAAAGATGCTTGATCCATACTTTTCTAAGAACGTATGGTTGTTCACAAAAGTAAGGTTGATGAACCATACTTTTGAGAAACAAACATAACGTTTAACACTTACGTACGGTTCTCCTTCCATACTTTTCTAATATTCCAAACGTAGGGTTCCTTCCTAACGTAGGGTTCTTTTTCATACTTTTCCGATAACGTATGGTTGATTAGCCATACTTTTCTCTTATCTCATAAAGTATGCATCGCATTTCATCCTTACACTATGTTTCTCCACATATGGTATGAACAGTGTTTCCAGAACGCGCTAAAGCAGATCCCGAATATATAGAGCATGAATAGTGTTTCCAGAATGCGCTAAATGTGAATACCTTAGAAATTAATTCTCATTGTTCAAGAATCTAAATATTTCGTCCAGAAATAAAAATATAATGAATGATAAATTCCTGAAATATTCTTAAAAAATAAAATCATTAGAAAATAATTAAGGGTATTTGTGAGCATCAAAATTATCATAAATAGATAGAGTATTGTTCTCAACAATCTCCCCCTTTAAATAACAACATTATGTATTGTTGAAAACAACACTTACTCAACAAACAAGAGTGGTATCGATCAACACATCATGGCCCCTAAAGAGATAAGGAAAATTCAAAGCTATTAAAACCTCCCAATTGCATTATCTGTATAATATAATCTCTTTGTTTTTTAATATCTCATAAATAATGGTGCATACATTGTGTCATCATCCTTTAATGTTTTATTTATCTTTTTTTGATTTTATTGTATAGACTTTCCTTCATCTACCATGACCATGTATTTAGTCAAGGTGCTATCATCCTAGTCAAGTGGACAAAGATATATTCTTCCTTTCATAAGTGATAAATCCTATCTTAATCCTTAAATAAATTTCATGCCATCAATGACGCACCCAATGCAAACTACCATATAACAAACATAAATTTCATGGTTTTTCTCATGCATGAATGTATGTTATAAAATTATAAAAATTGATAATGATATCAAGTTGATAGACCAATACACATGCTCATGGATAGGAAAACCCAATGGAACCCAAAACATGTGGTGTTCCTATTAGCAAGTCATTTCTCATGGTTTCTTATACTTGAGATCGCCAAGTGTGAACTTCATGATAAAAATATGAAATTATTATAATCCCCCAGTACCTAATAGTCAAACATCATATATGTCTCATTAGTGTGATGTATCTAGACCATATGAGATATATTTAAGATTACTGTCATAGTATCTTATGGTTCTCATTATAGCTAGGAATTTCTATAACCTTTTAATATGATAAATAATCCAATGGAATTAATGTGACATATCTCCACCCTAGACCACTAACAGATGCCTAGAAAGGTAGCACCACATGAACTCAGGAATTCCTCCCCGTATGTTAGAGGATTCTGACTAATAGTGAGGGCCCGTGAGGTTACCATGGGGAGACTATAGCCTCGTTATCAGAGTTTAAAACACAATATAAATATGATAAATCATATTTGAATCTAGATAATCATCACAAATAGGGAAAATACCAATGAAATAAATACAACATTATATGCAGTAATGAATTAATGAGTTATACATACCAAACCAAATCCCTCATGGGAGGATTATAAACAATTAGTACTAAAAATACAAAAATAAAACTGAGGAAAACAACCTATCCCCAACTATTCTTGAGTCCTTCTTTGTCCCCTTGTCCAAATCCAATATAATACACCAATCAATATGCATTAATGTCAGAACTTTCCATGAAACTTGTACCTACAAACAATAATGACATCTTATTAGGTACCTAAGTTTATGGTGGCCCTAGTAGAGTGTGGGTAAAACTCAGTAGGATATCACCAACAATGTCCCTAAATACAACCAGTCTAAACAAATTGGTTGCATTAGTGTGATAAATAAAAAATAAAAAATATTTTAATAGTTTTAAAAAATTTAATAAAAAATAAAAAACAACTATCAATGCCATGGGTTCATGGTGAAACCTGAGGTCGGAAATATTATTGTCAATCCTTAGGTCTAGGACCTTGATCAACTATACCTATTTAGGCTAGTGTTGAGGTTAATCTGATCACATCACAATGACTATGCTAACCATATAACAAATCCAAGTTTCCCTAGTATATATATGAGTAACACAGACCTCCCTTGTGAGAGTTTTATCGGCCAAGGGCATAGTCTAATAGTAACACAAACCTCCCCTATAAGAGTTTTATTAACTAGGGTAATAATCTAAATAATAACACAGACCTCCTCTATGGGAGTTTTCTCATCATGGGGTATAATCCCAATAGTAACATAGACCAACCCTATGGGTACTTTCTCAACCAAATCTTGAACCAACAATTTATGGTTTAGAACCAAATATAATTTACCATTTTCAATTATTGTTTCTAAAATTCCATTTCCAGATAACATCTCAAAATACCATTTTTGATTTCTAATTTCAAAATACCATTCAAATTTCCATTTTCAAGGAACTAACTTCAGAATACAATTTTCTAAATCACTATCTTTAACAACCACTTCCTATGGTCAAGGTCAAAGTTAAGGTGTTCCACCAGGAACCTCCTTCCCATAAGGCACAAATCATGATAAAGGATGATAACTAAAACCAATTATAACTTTAAAAAATTAATTGATTTATATTTTCATCACTTGAAAAACTGGTGAAACCACTATCTCATGAACTTAGAAGGTAATTCAAGATTTTGGGTGAATTTAGGGACCACCTAGATTTTAAAAAGCTTTACGCATTTAAATTTTATAGGATGATAATTGTCAGATAGGCTCTCCAAGCATCATCTATAGTCAACCGATCCTTAAACACACTTCTTACTCCTAAATCACACTAAAATAACTCAAACAATTAATTATAAACAATTATAATTAATTGAAAACCAATCCCTAAAAGGAATAAGTCATAAAAGACCTACCAGAAGCTCTCACATCATTGGAACCACGACTAAATGATTTCCAATTACCCATGGAATATATCCAACCACATTATGTGCCAAATGCCTAAGAGGCATCACAAAAACCATAAACATTTACTTAAATTTTGGATATAAACCTAAGAAAAGTACATAACAATGACATACCTTGAAGAATCACCAAAAAACTAGGTGAAGATGACATATTGGGATTCCCTCATCCACTACTAGATTATAAAATATTTTTAATAGTTCAATTGTGATGGTTTCCCATTAAATATAATCAATTATAGAGGGAACCTATCATAATTGACCCGTAGTAGAAAATGGCATTGAAAAAACTTGTTTTTACAATGGATACTTTCCCATCACAAATAGTTTTTCATGATTCCCATCAGAAAGTAGAAAAAAATATTATTTGTGATAGAATCATATTTATGTAACTAATAAGAATTTTTAATATATATGAATTTATGTTCCTGATAACCATTTGCGAAGGAAATTCGTATCTGTCACAAAAAAAATGAAAATATATCAAACAAATTTAAAAAACCATATATATAATTCTTTATACATATAAATTTATAACCATATTACATATAATATGTCCATCAAAAACTTACCATAATATGTTTATCAACAAAATATATCAATGATTACTATAGAGGGGGAGGATCATCTAAAGAGTCAGGTGGAGGGAACTCCATCCCTTTACCATGCACAAGTCGGCGCATGTACTCCAGAATCTTCTCATGATGTCACTCCTTATATCGATGTTGATCCTCCCATTATTATTAATGAAGACCCTCCTAATCTCTACGTATGCTCTC
The DNA here is from genome assembly GCA_963277665.1 of Viscum album. NCBI lineage: Eukaryota > Viridiplantae > Streptophyta > Magnoliopsida > Santalales > Viscaceae > Viscum > Viscum album. Next base: position 399,749,230 of record OY728158.1, read on the forward strand.
TATAATATCATTCTGAGCTTGCAACCTCTCCTCATACTCTACAGATGATGATGACTCTGCATGATCTCCCCTCAAACTGGACAATGACCATGAAAAAGTACCATGATAACTAGAATGTGACAATTTATAACTAATTCTAGTCACTCAACCTTTCTCTATACCATATTAGGTCACCTACATCCAATCTTCCTCATAAAATCCTAACTCACGGGTGTCTCGGCCCTCGGTATCATCCTAAATCTCATTGTTGTGACAAGTTGTGATCTCATATACCTCCTTTAAATGTAATTTAAAAATAAAATAGTTTAAATATTAATTTTAATTAATTTTAAATTCAAAAAAATATATATTAACCACAATATTATTTTTTAAGTCACCAGTAATCTCACTAGTGATAGGATCAGTGTGCATCTTCTTAAAAACATTGAATTTCATAACATAGAGATGATCAAATACCTATATGAATATAAAATAAACATTTTAAATTTAAATTATATATAAATTATTATATAAAATTACTTACCATATGTCTTCGATAAATACTAAAGGTACAACTAACTTCTCTATGTGGGATATCCTATCTCCCCCAGTTTTTTTGACCCAGTGATTATCTCCTCTAAAAACTATCTTTTTATATAATATAATAAAAATCCTTCTTAAACATGGGATGAAATATAATCAGGTCAATGACTATAGTAAGACTGATAAGAAATTGGTCTCTTTCTCAAATTGTGTAAAAATTGGTGACAATGCTCACACATACAAATCTCTCATGAATCCCAAATGGTGGATCTCATGTTATCATTGACGAGATGTCTTAAACCATATAAATAATTAATAATAAGTAAATAATTAAATAAATTTAAAAATAAATATTATTTATTTACATACCATCCAGTGATCAAACATGTGATAAAAAACATCTATGAGAATCTGACCCCACATGACTCATGGTCCATAAAAAATAATATGTATAATCACACCACCTATCCAATAGCTATATGTGAAAAAATGTGGGGAAAATAACAATTAACCAAAAAATTAATTAATAAATAAATTGATGAAAATTAATGATAATTAATGAAAATTGATGATGATTAATGAAAATTAATTAAAAATCATAACTAAACATACCTATGCTTGTGTGGATTAAAATCAAGAGGTGGACATCACTCTGGAATAGGATTGGGAATCATCAATATAGTTATACCATAACCCCTTGAAGTCAATGATGTAGTGAAAACAACCTATCGGTTGGATGAAAAGTCATCAGGTTGATCACTAGGACACACAACATCTGTGAGCATATAGAACATCTCATCGATGTCTTCATCATCCTTATGAAACATGAAAATAATGTTGTTTATAAGTAATTGAAAAGAGGTATTATATAGTAATTATGACTATAACCAACATGTAATTGTGCTATTCTTCATTTTCATCCTCATCGTCATATTCGACAATGTCAATATATTCATCTTCCTCCTCAACATCATCGACTTCTATAAGATCTTCAGCTTCATCATCCTATGTTATTTCAAATTCATTGGTTACATAATCAACATTATCAACACCATCAACCCATAACTATGGGATTTTTTCATGAATATTTTTATCTCTTTAAGTAAAAGAAATATTTGGTGTTTTCAATTAAAAAATTTAAATTTCTTACACTTAAATAGATTCACTTTCACTTTGAATAAATCAATTTTCATTAGATTTTATTTTTATTATACTCCACCAATCAATTAAATCTCTTAAAGTTGCATAATAATTTTCATAATAAATTTTATGCGATTGATGATCCAGTATAAATAGTTCATTTTATGTAAGAAGGATTTTATATTTAATGTCAATGATTCCATGGTGTGGATGAGCAAGAAATCCTCCATCAGTATCAAACCAAGGACATTTAAACATGGTTACATAATTCTATCTTATATAACATAACTCAATTATTTCATCCAGGATTCCATAAAAGCCAACTTCACTTTGTTTATGATGATATAATTTCAATAAAATTCCATTGTTCATTGTTTTTTATTCACCATATAATTTTTTATGAAATAGAAATCTATTAACCACATATGCATTATGATATTTAACTAATTTGTATGGTGGGTTACTCAATACACATAATCTATTATCAATTTTATCTCCATGGTTTGATACCTAGAAAAATATAAAAAAAATTAATAAGATAAAAAAATAAATTGATTTCATATGTTCAACAATAAACAATTTACTTTACCATTCTTTAAAATCAATAGGAAAAATTACATTGTTGGCATTATTTAAGAACAGTTAGTGTAATTTATGTGAACTGTTTCTTTATATAATCAAAATATAATTTAAAATTAATTAATATTAATTTTCTTTAAAAAATATAAAGAATAGGTGAAAGTAGAAATAATTGTACAAATCACGTCATTTATTCATAATTGAGTAGAACATATGTAGGATATTTGTGTTGCTCATCATCTGAAAGTCATCATTCATGAACTCTATTAAAATCATATTTAGGTTGATTAAATAATTATAATTAATGGTTCATTACATCATCAACATTTCCCTAATTATAAACCATTCGATTATGTTATGAAGGGTATTCAGGTTGAAAATAATGAGAGCAGAAAAACAAAATATCCTCTTGAAAATACGCTTATATAATTTCACCTTCAATCGATGCTTTGTTACATACCTTTCTCTTTATTTTCTACAAGCATATCTTATATGGGTAGATCCATTATAACTTTACTAGTCCTCCACATTTTTCTTTATCCATAAAATTTAATATTAAATGTTCCATTGAATTAAAGAAAGTCAGTGGGTTTTTTTTCAATTTACATTAAATTAAACTAGCATCTTATTACACCCTACTTAGTGAATCATAATCTATTTTCACCACAAAAATTTCTTGTAAAAAATATGATATTTTTTTATCACATCCAAAATAAAATAATTCAATAAACCTCTAATATCAATCAACAATAATCTTTCCATTATAACATGATAGTTATTTCTTTTTAATCCGATAATATGATCATTTCTAAAACATCGATCCAAATTGGAGACATAGAAATATATTGAGCTCAAATATATAATCCACTGACATAATAATAAACAATTTTCATTAGAAACTATATAATCCACTTTTGGATTCGTTAAATATCGTTATATATCATTTTCAAATAGCTCAAGTTCTAGATGCTTGTAAATTTGGGAAAGATCTAATTGTGAATTTACATTATATTTAGTCTTATTAGGCATGTCCTAAACTATATAAAATATATTATCAAAAATATTTATTTTTAATATGTATCAAATATAACATTTGAAAGACCAACAAATCATACCAATATATTAGATCCCAAAAAATACTTTTTTTATCCAATTTTTATCTTTCCCAAAGCCATATTTTTTTATGGTTTATAGTCAGTCTAAAAATAATAGAAGGTAATAAAGAGATAATAGATTTTATATCAATACTTGAGGTCTTTTTTGGAGGTCCATCTATTTCAAGTATATCTTTTCTAAAATTATTTTTATTTATTTAGAAAGGACAGTCTGTAGGAAGAAATTTGTGATGACAGTCAAAAAAATATGGTTTTCTTCCACTGAAAAGAATAAATGCTTTATTATCAATCATATAGTATGAACATGATTTTGGACCATGTGTACTCCATCTATATAATATTCCATACACTGTAAAGTCACTAATTGTCCACATTAATGTAGCTTTCATTATGAAACTCTATTTTCCAACTACATCATATGTACTAACACCATTAGTCCATAATAAATTTAACACATCAATTAATGGATTCAAATAAACATCAATCTTCCTTTTTGGATGTCCTAGAATTAGTAATTTAAAAAAGATATATAGTTCATTAATTAATATACAATGAGGTAAATTATATGAAGTTATAAAGGTGGTCTAATAATAATATTGACTATCAGAAGAACCAAGCAGACATAAACAATCAATAAAAAGACTCAATCACACTTTATGAGATTCTGAACCAAAAGAAGGATTTTCCTCGTTAAAGTGTTTCCATGAATCACAATCATAATAATGATTTATGATTTTATTTAAATAAATATTATATTTGTGTCATGTCGTCAATGAGGTTGTGTTTTGAGACATAAATAAACAATGTAATCTAGATGTAAATTAGAAATATCTCAATTGTTAAATAGCAAAAAATTATCCACATGTAGAAAAATTAACTAACAACACATATTCACTATAATATAAGATGTCATAATTTGAACATGGATGGATCTTCTGATAACCAAGACCAAAATTATGGACCTCCCTCTCGCTTTCATAGAAATTTATCAGAAACACATTTCCATTAGGTAACATTGATTTAACCAAAGAAAATATTTGATCAAAAAAACTATTTTACATTCCATTAGCTAATTTAATAGCCATAAATTTAATAACATCTTCAGATTTTCTTATATTTTAACTGGGATATAATTCATCCTCAGCATATCTCAACAACCCATAAAATTGAGATAGTTATAACTCAGGAGTTAAATTAACATTTTCAGTTTCTGTTGGTTGAAAATATGGTTAGAAAACCTCATGTACTAAAGTTTGAAACTCTGATGGATCTGGAACCAAATTATTTCTAGATTCTCCTGAATTGTGTTCACCATGTTGATACTAAAAAATAAGATCATTTTGAAAACCAAAATGAAATAGATGAACCCCAATGCTATCAAATGTTTTAAATTTCCTTATATCACATTTCGTACCTGGACACTTATTTGTCCCTTCTAAAACAAATTCTAGTTTTGTTAATGAAAATGGTAAAAAGGTTTTGACACCCCCAATATATATAGAATTTATACTGAAACCGTTTGGATTTATGTGATAATTTATTTAATCATGATCTCATAATAAAAATAGTTTCCTACTTCCTTGTTCCATATTTTTCTAAAAAATAGAAAATAAAAAAAAATCATATGATTGACCCGATAAAAGGAAGTGGTGATTTGAGAAAAAATAGAAAATCATAAAATTATTAATTACTTATAATTATTACCAATTATCAGTAATTACTTGTAATTATAACTAAATATCATAAATTATTACCAACTAAAAATAATAGTAGTGAATAAAAATATTGCTTATAGTTAATTTGGTATTAGGAAGGGATGATTTAAGATAAAATAGAAAATCAAAAAATTATTATAAGTTGCTACTAATTATTAGTAATTATTACTAATTATCAGTAATTATTACAAATTCATGCTAATTATTGGTAAACACTACTAATTATTACTAATTATCAATAATTATTAATAATTATTAATAATAATCGGTAATTAACACTAATTATTACTAATTATCGGTAATTATCACTAATTATCAGTAATTATCACTAATTGTTAATAATTATCACTAATTATCGATCATTATTTACTATTTATTATTAATTATTAGTAATTATTGACTAATTATCGGTAATTATTACTAATCCTCGGTAATTATTACTAATTATTAGTAATTATTACTAATTATTACAAATTATTGGAAAATATTTACTATTTATTACTAATTATTGGTAACTATTTACTATTTATTACTAATTATTGGTAATTACTTATTAATTATTGGTAATTACTTACTGATTATTGGTAATTACTTACTAATAATCGATAATTATTTACTATTTATTACTAATTATTGGTAACTATTTACTATTTACTGGCAGTTATTTACTAATTATTAATAATTATTACTAGTTTTTATAAATTATTACAAATTATTACTAACTATTACAAATTATTAGTAATTATTACTAATTATTACTAATTATATGTAATTATTACTAATTATTTTTAATTAATACTTATTTTTACTAATTTTTAATAATTATGACAAATTATCAGTAATTATCGATAATTATTGGTAGGTATTACAAGTTATTAATAACTATTACTAATTACTACTAATTATTACTAATTATTACTAATTATTACAAATTATTACAAATTATTACAAATTATTACAAATTATTACAAATTATCAGGAATTATTACTATTTTTTACCAAATATTACAAATTGTCACTAATTTTTACAAATTATTAAAATTGTCAAAAATTATTACTAATTTTTACAAATTATTATAAATTCTCAATAATTATTACTAATTGTTACTAATTATTACAAATTATTGGTAATTATCAGTAATTATTAAAAATTATTGCTAATAATTACTAATTATTAACAATTATTACTAATTATTACAAACTATAATTAATTATTACAAATTATTTCAAATTATTACAATTTATTACTAATTATATTAAATTATTACTAATTATTACAAGTTATTTTTAATTATTACTAATTATTACTAATTGCTTCTAATTATTACTGATTCTTATTAATTGTTACTGATTATTACTAATTGTTACTAATTGTTACTCATTATTACTAATTGTACCTAATCATTACTAAATATTACTAATCATTACTAATTATTACTAATTATTTTCTATTATTACTAATTATCTATAATTATTACTAATTAATATTAATTTTCGCTAATCATTTACTAATTATTGATGATTATCACCAATTATTGGTAATTATTACTAATTATTGCTAATTATCGGTAATTATTAACTAATTATCGGTAATTATTACTAGTTATTAGTAATTATTACTGATTATTACTAATTATCAGTGATTATTATTAATTATTTCTAATTATTACTAATTATTACTAATTATTTCAATTATGGGTAATTATTACTAATTATCGTTAATTATTACTAATTATCAGTAAATATTTCTAATTATTACTAATTATCAATAATTATAATTAATTATCAGTAATTATTGTAGGATCGTAAGAATTATCTTATAATGGCTATACTTACAAGAGTGGGGTGAATTGTAGTTTAAAAACTTAATTTAAGAAGTTAAAACTAATTAACCTAAAGCCTCTTAAAGTATGGTTATCGGACTTAGACTTAGTCTGATTATCAATGTCACAGAATTGGATTCGAAATGTGTCCAATTAAATTATAGTAAAACATCGGTATCATAATGGATTCAATTAATCTGAGTACATATCATAATCAGAGTTAATACGATAAAACAAATAATATAGAAAGCTGAGTATGATGAACAACTTTATATTACATGCAGTGGAAAATATACTTTTAAATAAACAAGTAATAAAATATTTATATAAAATTAATAATGACTTATAAGCTATTATTAAAAGATTAACCTCATTTAACCTTAAGAATAAGGTAGTCAATAACCCTAACTAAAGGTATCTACTGTTTTACACTTAGTGTAAAGTATGTCTTTCCTTACTAGGAAATCCCTTGATACAATGATCGGATCAGCTCTGTCTTCCTATCCCTTAAAGCCCTTGATACGATGATCGGCTCTATCTTCCTAGCTTCGGAAGACCTCATTTTGATGGATCAGATTCACCATCTTCCTATCCTCAGAAGCCCTCGATCGTAACAATGATCGGAAGCAGATACAATTACAAAAGTTCTTAAGGAAACAACCTGATAAGGATTCCTTAAGAAGACAAATCTCTAAATAAATACAAAGACTGAGAACAAGCAATTCATGCTAAATATTTTTCTAAAAATTTGAGAATAAATGTAATCAACCAGCACCAAACTCTTCAAATAACTTGGTATTTATAGGCAATCTCCCAATGGTCATATAACAGACATATTTCCAAGTTTGTTGCAATGGCCTCGGGCACCTGGGACTTGATAGCTCATCATAACTGAATTTTCAATATTGTATTGATTAACACCATTGTAGTGTTAAAGATATTCCTTATGATAGAAACAATTCTTATGTGATCCCGATTATAAATTTCAGTCAGTCCAATGGACTTTATTAACAATGTCGATATGATAATCCTTATGAGTATTAGTACAACTGTATCAGTACCAGTATCAGTCTAATAGTCATGACTTTTTTCAGTATTATAAACATGAATAAAGTCTAGCTTTTGGTCTAATAAAGGTGAGTCCAATAATCATACTCATACTTAATTTGATTTTTGTAATGAAGAGTGTATTGTTTATATTCAAGATACATGAGAATACTTCTATGTATGGTAAAAATTAATTTTTTCTACAAAAACATGCTCAAATACTTGAGACATAAAAAGTTAGTAAACATGTTTTAAGTAAGTGTTTGTGATTTCCAAAACTAAAGGAATTTGAAAGTAAGAAGTGGAACTTATGACTCAACAATCTCCCCCTTTTTGGAAAGCACAACCCCCAAAAATTAAATGAAAAAATAACTTTGAAAAACTTACAACCCAGTGTTCTTTTAAGAACTTCATATTCAGAGTTGTTCTTTGAAAATTAACTCCTCCTGAGTTTGTAACTCTATTGAATACAATATTGAATACGATTGAGACTTTTTAGAATATGTCTTCCTTAAGAAATATTCTCCCCCTTAGTAAATATTCTCCCCCTAAGGATCGTATTCTACCCTTAATGAAACATCTACCTTTTTAAATAAATACTCCCCATTAAAACATTATTCTCCCCCTTTGTATAAAATTCTCCCCAAAATATATCATTCTCTCCCGTTGTGATTTTAAAAATGGAATGGGAAGGATCCGATATTTCCTGAAATGTTAGAGAAAGAAAACATACAAAACAGTACTTTGAACTAACTAATCATCCAAAAAGATATGAAATAATATGTAACCAATCAGAATTGGAAAAACATTTAGACAAATTGGATTTGGATGAAAAGTCAATTCATTCATAAACAACCATTCAGAAGTGTTTTTACAAAGAAAATACAATCAAGAGTTCAAAAGAAAAATTATTCTTTCTTCATCAAGGTTTTGATATATGCTTTCTTCTTCTTGAACTCCCATCAGTCTTTCTCCAGCTTCTCAAATCTTTCTTCTTGAATACGAACTTTCTTAGACAACTCTTTGTTCTGGTTTCTCAGTACAATTACTTCATACTCACAGGACTTTATCCTACTCCACTCCAACTCCATATCTTAGATCTTTTGCTTCAAAACATTAACTTATTCAGTACAATCATTGGTAGCATCTCAAAACTCTTCCACAAACATTACTCAGCCTGCCATATCTTTTGATAACTGATTAAAAGAACTTGATGAATCTACCATTATCTTCTTAATCTCATCAAATATCTCACTATGTATCTGAATATCGGATTCGACCTAGTTCGACCACTTTACCATTTGATTTCATGACTTTTTGTGAGTGTGGTAACTTTATTGAATAAATTTTAACTCTACTTCAATCCTGATGACCAATTTTATAAAATCTTTAATTGAGCCTGATTTTTTATTGAGACTTTCTTAAATAAGATAACTCTGAGCTTCAAGATTATAGAAATAATGAATAGTTCCTTCTATCCTTTTCAAAACTTGAATAATGTAATCGAAACCTTTCTGAACAATAATTTGAGCTGAATCTAATAGTTCAAGATTAGGTTGAGAAGGTTTTGTTTAGATCATATTGACTTATATTATTTTCCCTTTATTCTTATTTATATTTGAAATTTCCTTTCCAACTTCCTTATAAATTCTTTTTTCATCATATAATACCATGATATCTAAATCTTCATCGATCTTGGCCTTTTCATCAACTTTAGTTTTTTAATTTTGATATTTTTACTCTTTCTTGGATGATGAATCTTATTCTAATGAGGATGATTCTTCTTTAGAACTACCAACTTTACCATCATTATCAGTCTTGTAAGGTAAGTCTAATGAGGATGAGGATAATTATTTTGATTAATCTTTATTGTTGTGGGTTTTTCTCTCATCAACGGATTCATTTTCTTCTTCTTCCTCTTCGCATTCTTCTCCCTCCTAAACCTCTTCTTCTATTTCTATTTCAACTTAATCATATTATTCTTCTTATACTTCTCTTTCATCTCCTTATTTTCCTTATTTTTATTCTTTTCCATCAACAAATTCATCAAATTCTTTATCAATCTTATCTGGAAGTTGTCTAAAAGTTCTCAAACCACCCTTACTAGCTGGTTCGAGTACCAATTATTTTTCTTGATCTACTGAAACTAATTATTTATCAATAACTTTTCTTTTTTACATTTTTTGTGATAGAAGGGATTTCATCATGAACAACTACAGTTTCTTAAAAGAGTAACCTCACTTCTATATTGACCTGATCAGTGTGAAAAGTATGTAATATAACTTTCTATGAAGCTATTTCTGCATCTTTTAATAAATTTTCCCAAAATTAAACTTCCTTTAGTATATTTGTATGCTTATTTCTTTTAGATTATTATTCCAAAGTTTTGGAAGAATGAATATTCAAGGACTTAGCCTCTACAGGATCGATTCTAAACTCTGGATCCTCTAGCTTCTTTTCATCTTTACACTTCATTTTCTCATTAAAAACATCATCAGGCATCTTCTTCTATTTATTTCTATTCTCCAGAGGAGAAGTCTCAACCTTTCTCTTCATTTTCTTATCAATCCTCTCTGATTTTTTTGATAGATCAACCTCTGATAAAACACTATCTACTTTTTCAATAAACTTCTTTGACTTTCATGAAAAACGATCTTTATTTTGTTCATTGTATCATCACTGATAAGCAAAATTTTCTCCCTATTTGGATAATATTTATTTTCAACTTTTAAGGTCTTTATGAATTCAATAACCATTTTAATTATAATATCTAGGAACATGATGATATTGGATTTTATAGAGGAATTATTTATATTCTCCATAGTGAGAAGGATAAACTTTACCAATTCGATCTTCCATATATTGACATGAAAATCCAATATGAAAACATCTGACACCTTTAACGTATCACAATATCCTTTTCTCGGAATGAGGAATCCTTGCATCCATAGAGATGCAGATTTATTTCCTAGAGTTAAATGAGAAACCTTTCTCACTTTCCCATAATGGGAAAACAATGAATATTTAGCTTTAGTTTTGTTAAAGGAACCAAGGCTATTTAGAAATTTGTGTGAGGGATAATAGGATTAACCTTTTGAGGGTACAACAACCAAACTAGAAATATTCTTATAATATACTTTATATATTTTTTAATACATAGTGAAAGAAAATTTTTCATTCCCATCCTCTTTCATAAACTGAACCAATGCATAAAATTCATGAACAACTCTTGGGTAAAAAAAGTTAAAATCCTTATCAAGTTTCTTGAAACACACTGACTCCCATCCTTGAAACGATATAATATTCTTCAAATATGAATCGTACTTATCATAGAAAAATATTTCAACTAACCTTTCTCTAAATATGAACCACTTGGCATAATATTCCTTAGTCTTCATTGGTACTGGTACTAAATTGGGGAATCAGACTAAAAGGAAACTTATCAGACTAGAAAACTTATAGGTTGTAGCAAGTTGGTAGTAAAATCACAGGATACTCAATGTGGGAAAAGGGGTCACCCTCCTTTATATAGGTGCTAATGTAATGATTTTAATTCTATAAAATATATGAGGGGTGATATTGAAACCATTATGATCTGATGGTTGAAATTGAACTGAATAAAGTTTTAAATAATTTTGAACTCTCAAAGTTTTTAATAGTTTTATCGAATTGAGAACAAATATGTTTCAGAAAAGTTTTTAAAACTTAAAAAAAACAAATTTTTTATAAAACTAAAGTATAAAAGAAAAAATTAAAGAACTAATCATAATGATATAGTGTGAAAACTAAAATAATATAAGATTACCTTTTGGAGTAGAAAAGTGTCATTGGTATAAATAACCTGTTCTTCTTGGTTTTGGTAAACTAAATAGATTATGATAGTTTTGAAATAAATACTGAATATGACATTTTTAGTACAAAAAATAATTATGATAGTTTTTAACAAAAAAATAATTATGATAGTTTTTAACAGAAAACTAATTATGATAGTTTAGAAATAAAACTGAATATGAAAACTTTTTAAATCTAAAAAGAATTAGGAAATTTTGAGTTTGTAAATTTTATAACTCATTCAGAGTCTGTAAAATATTTTAAGGATTCTGACTCTAATTTTTTTTTTTAAAAAAACTTGAGTCTGGAAAACTCATCACAATAAAAATTTTAGAAAAATTAACAATTTTATAAAACAATTTTTTTTTGAAAAACATATGTACTTCCCCTATGAAAATGAGTAAATTAATGTAAGGATATTAGTAAACAAGAAGTAGAAATTAATGATTACTTTATATTGATTATTCCTATATTTTGTTTAATATATTAAAATATATCAGAAGTAAGGGGTTTTATAAAAAATATCAGCATGTTGATCATGCATTCTAATTAATTATAAAATGATATCTCCTTTAAGTGTGTGATCCCAAAGGAAAAAAAGTGTTTTCCAAGAAGAACAATGTTGCCTATTTCAATAATTCTGCCTTGAGCATTATCTTCTAAAGTTATTTTTCCACCTTTCCTTTTTATGATATTATTGAAGAAGTCTTTATTTCTAGTCATATGTACAGAACATCCATTATCCATGTACCATATATTCTTGTTTTTGGTACTTTCTTTTTTTCCTTAAAACAAAAACATTATACTTTTATAACTCAAACCTTATTAAGTTTGATAATGTCAAAAAAATTAGGAATCTGCGTTTTTTTTGAAAAATAGGCTTTGTGAAATCCAAGAGATTGAATTTTTTTAAAGAAAAATTATTTTTCCAGTGCCCACCTCTTTGAAACTTAGTACATAAGGGTTTAATTTTTGGAAAAAAATAATTGTTGCTTAAAACTATTTTTTCACTTGTAAAACCCATTGTAGAACTATTACCGTAAGGTATAATTTTTTCATATATTTTATCAAAATTTTATTTATCAGTGGTAAAGTTTGATAGAAGTTTTCTCAAACTAGAAATTTCATATTTTAGTTTTACAAATAAATTTTTATCCTCGCTAGTATTAGTTTTAGAACTAAGTTTTTCTTCTAAAATATCTTTCTTAGAAACAAATTTTTTAAAATATTTGGAAATAGTCTCTTTTTTAGAAATAATTTCATCATGATCTTTAGAAGAATATAATATTTATTTAGTCAAAACAATAATTATTGAATCATCCTTAGAAAGTTTAAATTTATAATTGTCATGTTTTTTACAAATTTTACAATTTTAATTTTTTAAAAGTTTAGAAAATCGGGAAACCTCGTCATAATTAGGTAAAGAATTATCTTCTGCTGAGAAATATTCTTCATCAGAAGATGTAGAATTTTTATCATTATGATAATTATCATCTAAATACATATTAGTAAGGGATTCGGAAATATATACCTTATCCATGAGACAATGATTTATACAGGGTATATTTTCAAAAAGACCTATGTTCCTATATCTGGAACTTTCATTATTAAATGAACTTTCAAAAGAATCGCCTTCATTGGAAATCCATGTGTCAGATGATTTCAATAATTTATTTCCTTTGGATTTGTAATACTTTTTATAATTTCTTTCTGAATTTATTTCTTTACTATCTTTCCTTTTCATATTTGGAAAATTAGGTCAGATATGTATAGCTTTCTTACATTCATATCAAGTGAATTTATATTTCTTATCACTTTTATCCTTATTACTTTTCTTGTATTGGTACTTAAAATCTTCCATTATCACTATTTTATTCATCCTTCTGGATATATTAGATAACTCATTATCATAATTTTCATAAGTGATAGAATAATATTTAATGGAAACTTTCTTCATTCTCAAAAAAATTACAACTTTATCAGGTGTTTAAAATTTAGAAGGTAAGGTAGTTGTAGCAAAAGCAACACCTATATTTTTCTTGTTAGCTTTCTCAGCATCTCTCTTGATTCTACCTTCATATTACATAAGAGTTCCAATGAGATCATCAAGAGTAAGATTATTCAAATTTCATGTCTCATTCCTAGAATTTATTTTTGATTCCCACTCATTGGGCATAATATCAATAATATTCTCCACAATAATTTCATCATAAAGACCTTTTTGACCAATAGCTTTCAAACTATTTATAATTTTCATGAATCTCTAGTGCATCTTAGAAACTGATTCTACAGGTAAGAAATCAAATGCCTAATAGTCTGATCTGAGCATATCTCTTATAGTTTCAACAACATTAGAAATTCCAAAGTGTGTAACTTCAAGCTTTTTCCATATACTGTTTTCAACTTCACATAATGATATCTGACTATAAATACTTCTTATCATAGAACATAACAAAGTATTTATTACTCTATAATTCAATTGATACTCTTGTTTTTTATGAGTAAAAGAATTTAATTCCTTATCAGAAATATTGTAGTCTTTAGTAAGCATAAAAAAATTATCAACTCTAGTATTGATAAAAAAAAGTTTCCATCCAATATCTTCAATACCCATAATCAGCACCATCAAAGATAGGTGGTCTGTTCAGATTCATATTGTCTACAGAACCGACATTAAGACCTTCCACCTTAAAAACAATACAAATTATTTCCTGCAAGTACACATTAGTGTAACAAAGTTTATAAACAAAAAAATTATATTAAAAATTTTTAAAAAACTTTCCATATGAAGAATAAGTAACAATTCATCAAGCTATAATAGTAGAGACCTGCTCTGATACCAATTATAGGATCATAAGAATTATCCTATAATGGAAATACTTTCAATAGGGGGATTAATTATAGTTTAAAAAATTAGTTTAAAATATTTAAAAAAATCAATACACAAATCTACTTTAAGTAAATTTATTGGACTTAGACTCAGTCTGATTATCATAGTCACAAAATTAGATTCAGAAAATGTCTGATTATATCAAAGTAAAAAAGATCAATATCATGACGGATATGATTAATTAGATTATGTATCATAATAATAGTTAATATGATAAAACAAAAAATATATAAATCTATGTATAATGACTAACTTTCAATTACATGCAGTAGAAAATATACTTGTAAAGAAATAGGTAATACAATATCTATGTAAAAGTAATAATGACTTATAAGGTATTATTAAAATATTAACCTCTTTTAACCATAATAGTAAGGTAATAAATAACCCTGACTAAAGTTATCCATTGTTTTATACTTATAGTAACATATTTCTTTCCTTACTAGGAAATTCCTCGATACGATTATCAGATCAACTATGTCTTCTTATCCTCAGAATCTCTTGATACGATGATCGTCTATGACTTCCTAGTCCCAGAATCCCTTGGTCTGATGGATCAGATTCACTCTCTTCCTACCCCTGGAAGCCCTCAACTGTAAAAATGATTAGACATGGATGCAATTACAAAATTTCTTAAGTAAACAACCTGACAAGGATTCCTTAAGAAGACAACTCTATAAAGAAATACAATGAATAATAATGGTCAATTCACATTAAGTATTTTTTTTTAAACTTGAGAGAGAATGTTATTAACTAGAACAAAAATATTCAAATGACTTAATATTTATATGGATATCTCAATGTTCATATAACAGTCATATTTCCAAGTTTGATACAATGGCCTCATACGCCTAGAACTTAACAACTCATTGTACCTAAATGTCCAATGTTGTATTGATTAACACCATTACAGTGTTAAAGATAGTCCTTACCATAGAAAAATTATTATGTAAACCTAATTATAAACTTTAGTCGGTTCGATGAAGTTTCTTAATAATGTCAATATGATAATCCTTATGAGTATCGGTTTGGTTGTATTGGTACTAGAATCAGTCAGATAGTAATGACTTTTTTCAGTATGATAAACATGACTAAAGTCTAACTTTTGTTCTAATAAAGGTGAATCTATTAATTATACTCATACTCAATATGATTTTTGTAATGAATAATGTATTTTTTATATTTGAGATACATTAGAATACTTCTATGTATGGTAAAAAGTAATATTTTCTATAAAAACATGCTAAAACACTTGAGACATAAAAAAGTTAGTAAACATATTTTAAGTAAGTGTTTGTGACTTTCAAAACTAAAGGAATAGAAAAGTAAAAATTAGAACTCCTAACTCAATAATTACTATTAATTATCAATAATTATGAATAGTTATTATTAATTATTGATAATTATTACTTCTTATTACTAATTGTTAATAATTATTTATAGTTATTACTAATGACCAGTAATTATTACTAGTAATCTGTAATTATTACTGATTACTGATAATTATTACTAATTACCTATAATTGTTACTAATTATCTATAATTAATATTAATTATAAATAAGTACTACTAATTACTACTAATTACTTCTAATTACTGATAATTAATACTCATTAATACTAAATATTACTAAATATTATTAATTTTTACTGATTAATAGTAATTACTGTAAATTAATAATAATTATTCACTATTATTACTATTTATTCCTAATATAAAATAAAATAAATTAATTAACAATTAAAATGTTTAAAATAAATATATTTAAAATGATGATTTATTTGAAGAAATATATTGATGCGATTTTGAAAATGTTCCTGTAAAAATTTAAATGTATATAGAGAGATATGATAGAGAAATCGGAAGAGGAACTCAGAAATTACGATGGGAGGATACTGTTTGGAGGCTTATATAGGTTAGATTAGTTATGATGAAATATTTATGATAGAATTCTCGTCATAAATACTAGTATTTTTAATGGTTTATGTCACAAATATTTTCCACCATAAATAGTTATAATGGTGAAAAAAAAGGCATTTATGACAGATGTCTAGATCCATCGCAAATGTTACCCATCATATTTAATCTTTATTTACTCTTTCAGTAGAGCATTTGTGATAGAATTATATTTAATTTTTGTTTACTCTATCACCAAAGTATTTGTGATGGGATCCTATAGTCCCCCCCCCCCATATGGAACTTGTTGTTTCCAAGACTATTTATAGCAGAATTCATATCATGTCGCAAATACCATGAAATCTAGAGTTATTTGCGATGAGACTCTTATTCTATCACAAATAACTCGATGTTTTTCATTATTTGTGATGGGTGCCTGCTTTTTTGTAAATCACCCATCATAAAAACTACTTTTTTATATAGTGATAACAAGTAGAATGAAATCCCCATCGATGTCATCTGATTATACCATGCTCCGGTGGAATCAAAAATCAAAACACTAGCCAGACAAACCAAAATTAATAAAGAACAAAGGAAGGAACAACTAGATACTATCAAAGGGTGATACATACCGATAATCATCTAATAATTCATCAAAACAAACCCAAAAGGAGGAGAATCAAGTAAGGGAGGAGGGGATCAGTTGGTTGGGTTGTGAGCGAAGAGGAGGAGAAGAAAATAGGGGTTTCCCATCTTAAAATTCAAAAGGGAAACACAATAAAAACCCATTTTTAATAGGTTGTGAGGTTTGGATGCATGGTTGGTAAAACTATGCACCAACCATGCAGATGAAATTATCAAAATCTCTCTACCTCACACATTTTGGTTGCATAGTTTATCAAACTGTGCACCAACCATGTGAGTGGATCTATCTCAAGCCCTCCAGCTCACATGGTTTAGCTACACGATTTTCCAATTTGTGCATCAACCATGCAGGTGGATTTGTAACCCCTCTAAAATTATCACAAAATTTCCTTTGTAAATTTATATATTTTTCCCTTAATCATGCTATATGCGTGCATAAAAATTATTCTCTATAGAAAAAGTACTAAAAATTCCTTGAGCTTTAGGGTGCTACATGAGTTCCCCTAAACTGTGCTCACCAAACTATTATCCTTGGGAGAAATCCTCCAAATACTTTTGGAACTTACCTGAAGCTCCTAAGGCATGCCTGAGCACTTGAGTTACCTTCTATGACTCATTCCATGTCTAAAAACACCACTTTAAAGTGTCCTAACTCTCAAAATTCTATTCCAAATCTCTTTTCAAAATTTTTTCTATATAGTAATTGAAAAAAATTAAACTCCCTTTGAAGTTTGAAATCCCATATGGACACAGGATCTTGCAACCTCCCCACTATAGTTTTATCATCCCCAAGAATCCTTGGTGTTCATTCATCCACATAATCTAACCTGTTTCGATCACTAAACCAAATCTATACATCCTCATTCCATTTTGAATACCTAAAGAACATTTATGGAACAATCTTCAATTCAAGGTGTTATAGCCACCAAAACCCAAGCCAATTCATGAAATCATAACTAAAGCACTAAGATGGCACTTACTTGATACCACATACCCTGAAACATTGATGGTGTATTCATCTAAACACTTGATAGTCCTATGGTTCTCCCCACTATAAGCTACCGCTTACAAGCACCAATTTCAATGCTTTGGTACTTCCTCCATCAGAATTGCCTATTAAAACAATGATCCTACATTCCAATGATGTGTTTGATGTAGTTTACAACTCACCGCATCTGAACATACAAAATAACATTGATTATATATCAGTACCCATAATCTTTACTGAAAACCAAACTTAAATGGATACATAACCGTCATCCATGAACAATCTAGGTACATATTGGCTTTACCTTGAAAATATCAGTTCAATTCCAAAAATGCATCTGTTATCTTAAAAATGGCATGCCGAATGTGGTTTATAACTAACCACACCCAATTCTATACATGATCACAAGTCAACCCATTTCTGGTTGGCTCATCTCGAAAACAATTATCTCTAACTACTGATGTGTCATCCAATTACCTGATCATGATGCCTCCATGCTTAGAAGTATCCTGTTATGACTCAAATCCACTCACTGGAGGCCATACCTGACCCTCAGTGAGGTTCCATGGTTGGATCCTCACCTTCCCAAAATTTTTGTCATGTCGTCTTGTATACACCGATACTCCTCCTCCCCAGGCATCCTCAAATTATGTTAATTCCTCCCTAATCCCAAATCCAATGCTCAATCTCCATTAACATGCACACTAATTTCCTATTTGTAATTGCCTAAGGAGTCTATGTTCACACCTTATTTTTTCCTCATTGGCCTCCTGATACCACTATGACCGCTCCATGGTTTGTTCTACACTTCTACAACCCTTCCAGCATAAGGGTTGTATGCCTGCAACCGATACATCACTCCCCACCATAGGAGTGTTATTTTTGTTGACTCGCTCAATCAACTCCCAACCACTATGACCCGCACTCCATCGATTTCCGAACTCAAAGACTGAACATGGTCATCCTGCTCTCACCTGAGTGGTAGAATAAACATCAACTACCACTCATTCCCAGCTTTCAAGAATTACACCCATGAATTCATTGATATCCATTCCAAAATAAGGACCTCTCCATATGATAACCAATAGTGCACTCCCCCGCTATGAAACTTCCCTTATACCGCTCTTAGATCATAACCTCCAAGGTTATAACTTAAAAAGAGATTTGTGCCTCTCTTTTGAGACACACTCAATGCATTATTAAAACTCCTGGTACTTATGCCAGGTTCAAACCAAGACAACTATTCCATAAATCCCCAACCATCCATGACAGCACCACCATCGCAGAGGGGACATCCTCCATTATCATTAAAAACTCGATGCCACCTTACTTCCACTGCATCACTCAAGCTTCCCTAAGCCTTGAAAGATTATCCATCGAATGAAAGTGGTCTGTCTTACCAATCAAAAACTGAATAAACCCCACACATATCCATCACATAACACCTTGATCTCATTGAAAAGAAACAGGTGATTACTCCCAATCCAGTTGATCACATAACCCAAATGGCATTGCACGTCTACAACACATGCTTTCCACCTTAATTCCATAAAAACACAAGGTTTGTATACTCCCCTATGACCATTTACCAACCTGACCCAAGGTCCCATGAGTCGTGGATCACTAATTCTAATACCACATTCCCATTCAAGCATCTTACCATCCCCCATAACCCATCAGTCTCATCATACTCGAGGCATCCTTGATGTTTTCATCCAATAGTCTGACATTTCTCATGAGTCAAACCTAACCACATGACCACCCATCATTTCGGGTATAGTTTAAAGATCTAAAGAATTTTCCCACAATCTTTTAGCTTTAGACTTGTATACCCAAGGTCAACATTAACCATAACATTAAAATAGATTCAAAAAATTAGTTTTAGACATCCAAACGATCTTATCCCTTTGGAAACCAACCCTTAAACCAAAACACAAGCACTCCAAGTGCTTCCCCTTAGAAAAGACCCAAGGAATAACCATAACTTTACCAAAAAATTAATAACACATTTCATGAATTGATTCCATGCACTAAAATTTCTAACCACCTCACACATCTAAGCACCCACAAAATCGACTAATCCCTCTCACGGTCACCCTCAATCACCGAACACACCAACTTGAAACTAGTTTGAGCTACATTATAAAAACCACTAGGCTCTCGCAACTAACCCATTTAGATCAAGCCTTTCACAATACACTGCTTATGAGAAGCACTCCTACCCTCATTCCAAACACATGGAATCTAACATGCTAAGTACAATATTTACTTTTGGTCCCACATGCCCATAAATACACACCCGTCGATAATGGAATCATTTTCCAAGACACCCACTCGAGGGTCCTACCCATCCCATAAGGGTCACAAGTAATGATAATACAAGGAGGCATATGGAAACCTCAAGGTATCAACCCAACTGAAGGCAGAATAGGTAACATACCTCTATCTAGCACACCCAACCCCATCAAGGTATCACAACCCCATATCTAAGGGTCTGATCACCTGGGATCTCTCTCTATCCCCAAACTACTTATACATAGGGTCAGGTCACAACATAAGGATACTCATCACTATGATCCCTAAAGGTCCCATCATTTCTTTTTTTCTCGCTTTAACTAAACACCACAATTTAAACCCAAAGGATTAAAATTTAAAAACATTTCATTACACATAATTTAAAATAATTCCCAAACTTTATTAGGTTCCACATTCTAGGTTTGGTTATATAAAATTACATTCAAAATTTATAAGGTAAACGCCTTATAAGTTACTTACTATCACTTTATTTAACCAAAATCATCACTTACATAATAACCAACCCCTCTAGGTTATTTACAACTCTATATAGATATAAATTACTATAAAAATAAACCATAGATAGTAAATAAAACACCATCACATGTGAATCCCTGTAAACCATTAATCATAGCCAACATGTGGGTGTCACATAAATCATATGTGTATAGTATAATTCATGTACACACACTCTCTTGGAATAATATACAAGAGTAAAAATCCCATAAATCAACAAAATCACACCCATGTTCACCACTAGATGTTGAAATTAGTCAACAGTACAAGTACAAAGCAAGAACAACAATTCTCATTCCTAAAAAATTGGGTTTTCACTCATATGTGGTGCTAAAACACCCAAACATGAGCTCATTACCAATCTACGACAACATCCTAGTGTCCTTTATACCATGAATAGATAGTAAGAAAAAAGAAAATACAACCACTCTAATACCACTTTATGATGTCCCACCACCTCGATCCATTGACTGGTGTCTGGATTGGCAGTGCCACATGACCTCAAACATGCCTCCTCATATGCCATAAGTTGTCAACTAGCGGCAAGTAATCGTGAGGTTATTGTGGGGATAATATGACCTTATTATCAGAGTGTGAAACACAATATAAATAAAATAAATTGTATACACATCTAGATAATCATCACAAATAGGGAAAATTCCGATAAAATAATTACAACATCAGATGCGGTAATAAATTATTGTGTTATGCATACCAAACCAGATCCCCCATGGGCGGGTCATACACAAGTAGTACTAAAAGAATAAAAATAAAATTGAGGAAAACAACCTATCCCCAACTGGTCATAATTCCTTCCTAATCACATTATCCAACTCCAACCAAGGATGGTAATCAATAAACATCAACATCGGGCCTTTCCCTAAAACTTGTACCTACGAACAATAATGGTGGATGATCAGGTGTCTAAGTTTCATGGAGGCCCGAAAAGGGTGTGTATAGAGACCCTATCCTTTTACAAATTTTATTACAGGATTTTAAGCATAATTAACCAACAAATACAAGCCAAGGATCATAAATTCTAGTGTCTTTGGAATATTAAATACATAATTAGAAAGCATGAAACCAAAATAAAAACATATTTTATTTAATCTCAATAAAGAGATCCTAACTACCTTTTAGATGTTACATCTATATAGAATAAACTAGGGAATAAATTAAAAAGGGATTATCTAAAATGACCAGTAAGGGAAATAAACATTGAAATAAAGCATAGCACTTTGGTTATAAGGCATAACATGATGACATAAAAATGGCATGGAACATGAATAAACATAAGGAAACATAACATGTAAAACATGGGATCATGTAATAATGTAATCATAGGAATGTGTAAACAACATAAAACATTAAATAAGCATCAATCAAGGCTAACTTCCAAGACCATTGTACATGGTGGAGCATGATTCAAGGCTGGCTAACTACCAAGACTATTGCACGTAGCATACAAAGACCCGTAAAGGAATCAGGTTTACTCCTCGTCCCAATATGATGTCTCATGAGACTAAAAAATACCCAATTAAATGGATAACTATATTTTCACACCCATCATAACATTTTTATTCATATGTGTTCCTCATGAATAATCAAACATAAACATAAGGGTTGCCCATAGAAAGAAATGGGTATCATAATCATGTCATAGAGCATAACAAATAGGCGTATCATAAAAGTTTCCATGAAAGAATGGATTTAAATAATACATGGACATTAATAGGTTAAAATATTTATAGATAATTATGTTTAAATAAAGTGAAAACATGTAAATATAGTGTTTAAGAAACTTTAGAAATGAGCTTCTTTAGTACGATTTAAGGGAAAATATTAGAGTCTATAAAACGGGAAAAGGTATAATTGTTCGCATAAAACAATAAATGAACTTAAATATTTTTTCTTGATAAATATATTATTTTTATAAAAATATTGGTGGGTTAAAATAGTTTATTGATTTTAGTTTTAAATGGGTAAGAAACTGGGAAGTTCTCTTGAATCGGGCTGCTTAACAGAAGGAATTAAAAAGAGAAACTTATAAATCATGTATTTCCTCATCAAAGAAAGAAGAATTGAGATAGGTAAATATGTTTGTAACATAAAAATAGAATTTAGGAGGAATACATAATAATAATTAATAATTAAATTGGGATAAAGAGAGATAATGTGTAACCCAAAGGAAAAAATGGAGGTTCGGAAAGAACCCCTTACCTTATGTCCAAAAGTGTTCTGCACTTGAACTTAATTTCCTAGATAATAAAAATAGATCCATTAATTAATTCATTCATAATATATTATATATTTATTTTATTTATTATAATTTTATTGAGTTAATTTATTTATTTTTAAGTTATAAGATTCAATTTCGTCATTTGGGAGTGTTTGTTTCCTTGGTTTTCATGATTGGTTTACTTGTATACATGTATAGAAAATAATGTAAAATGATAGTAGTTTTATTGAATTGAAATTATATTTTATTAATGAAATTAAAGAATATTAAATGGTATTATATATCATTTTTTCCATATGTGAAGATTATTCATTAGATAAAATGTTAATGATAACCATTTAGATTATTTTGGCGTTTTTTCGATCATCACGAATTAGTTTTGTTTTATAAATTAATATTATGTATATATACTGGTTATAGAACATTAAATAAGTTTTAATGAATATATTTTAATCTTTTTTGACTATAAAAATTGTATTAAGACCATCATTCAATGTGGTAATGGAAATTGAAAACTCATCGTCCTTGATTGCAATAAATCAACACATCACGGATGATGTTTTTATTTTTAGAACAAAAGGAGATGGAAAGAGAATTGATGATGGTTTGTTACTTTAACATAATAAAATTTCATTATATAAAATATATTGGAGTTATAATATCACTTGTATAAGGGTAGTTGAGGAGATTATAATAAAATAAAAGAAAATGAAAAGAGAATAAATGAAAACAAAAGAGGATTTTACCGCTTGAATTTTTTCTCCTTGAGAACCTCCTTGAGGAACTTTAATTTGGCCTTTTATTGAGACCAAAGGATCATGGAAATGGGGAAGAGAATTTATAAGAATATTGGGTAGAATTTGGACAAGAATCAAGGCTTTTTATGTGTGAGGAGAAGAGGTGGTGAGGGGTGGTATTTATAGTGGAGGAGAGAGGTGTTTTTTTATTATTTTATTCATTTGTTTATTATTTTGGCTCAAGACTATCAATAGTGTGGATTTTTATGACTAATTATAGTAATTAGTGCATGTTATTTAGAACCAATAGTTCTTACATCATTCATACATCATCTATGACTCAATAATTCATGTATTTAGCTTATACCATAAATTATCATATTTCACTATTCACCAAAAATTCAACTATTTTAGAAAAATCCCAAAAATCCATCCCAACCATTTTTTGATGTGTAGAATTAAAAAGTGGAATCCATTTTATGAAAATAATTTTTTAAATATAAGAAATTTAATTTTTAATTAAAATCATCATTTATTCAAAAAATATTGATTTTAAAATTATAACTGGTGTTATAACACTTTGAAAAATTAATTAAGGTCTCATAAAATTATCTTATAATCATAAGACAACAAAATATTAATTTGTGAATATATTTTATGAAAATAAATTTTCTTTTAAATCATTATATTAATTATAAAATTGTAAATAAACATTTATGTTTCACAAAAATATCAATACTTAATTTATCATTTTTAAAACATCTATTTACTTATTCCATGGTATAAATATATCATATTTTAATTTATATGATTCCTAAATTTTTTTTATACTTTCATAGTTGAGGTTACTATTCTATTATCCATATTATTATTCTTAATTTTTACATTACTAATCCATAGTTCATGTTTCATTCTATTGGTTTAGGTTCCTTAATTTATATAAATACTTATTATTTCATTTATTATTCATTTATAATGTTTTATTGTGTTCTATACGTGATTTTATGTGATTTATACTATATGAAATAAATATAAGAATGGAAATTTCATTAATATAATTTTAGTTCATTACATTCTTTCCCCCTTATGAAATTTTACCCTTGAAATTTTATTTTACATACTAAGGTGAAAATAGATGGGGGTACTTCCCCTTCATCGCTTCCTCTAGTTCCCATGTTGCCTCTTTGTACTTATGGTTCCACCATAGTACTTTGACCAGGTGAGTAGTCTTGTTGCATAGAACTTTATCTATATAGTCTAGGATCTTCACCGGATGCTCCTCATAAGAGAGACCATTTTCCAACTTTACCGCCTATGAATTCAGTACATGTGAGGGATCTGGTATATACTTCCTCAAGAGGGATATGTAGAATACATTATGTACTTGATACATATTAAAAGTGCTATTCGATGGTCCACAGCTCTAACACAATCAGGAAAATCAAAGGGGTCGATGTACCTGGGACTTAGCTTTCCTTTCTTCCCGAATATCATGATCCTCTTCCATGTAGATATATAGAGTAATACCATGTATCTAACCTTAAACTTCATGTCTCGTCGACGACTATCCACATAGATCTTTTATCGAATTTGGCAAGACTGGATATGTTGCTGAATAGTTTTCACCATTACTACCATTTATTTGACCATTTTAGGTCCTACTAGTTTATGTTCACCAAATTTATCACAACATGCCGATGTTATACATATTTTTCTATAAAGAGATTCATATGGAGAAATTTGGATGCTTGAGTAAAAACTATTGTTGTAGGAGAACTCCACCAGAGGTAGGTGTCGGTCCCATCCTCCTTTTAAGTCCATAAAACATTCTCTCAACATGTATTTCAGTGTCTAAATTGTATGCTCATTTTGACCATTAGTTTTTGGATGATAATACATATTAAAGTTCAACTTAGTGTTTAGATCATGTTAGAGACTTTTCCAAAACTTTGAGGTAAATCTCATATCTCGATTGGATACAATTGATAATGGTACTCCATATAACCTTACCACTTCTCTGATGTATATCCATGAAAGTTAATCCAGTGAGAAGACCTCTTGAATTCTGATAAAGTGAGATGTCTTTGTAATATGATCCACAACAACCCATATATCATTGTTTTCTATGGATGTATTCAGAAGTCTGATGAAAAAATCCATGGTGATGTTTTCCCATTTCCATGTTGGTATAGGTAATTGTTTCATCATCCCCTTACACTTTTTCTTTTACCCTTAACTTACTAACATACCAGGCACTTTGATGTATACTTGGTGATCTCTTTCTTCATATTATCCCACAAATGGTTCTCTTAGAGATCTTGATACATCTTTGTGATCCCTGATTGAATATAGAATGTTGAGATATGTTTGTCTTTCAGAATATCTTTCTTTATCTCTAGATTATATGGTACACATAATCACGACGCAAATCTCATGGCTCCTTCCTCATCCATTTTGAACTCTAAGTATTTCCCATTTCTGATATCTTCCACCTTTTTTTTGAATTTCCACATAATTTCTTTGAGAAACCTTTATTTTATCAGTGATGGATGATTGATTAATCATTTTAGAAAGTATTGATGATGTCCCTTCCTTAATTATTCACATTTACATCCTTTATAGGTCTAAGAAGATTGTATCCTTCTCAATTCTCATCATTTATAAAGATATAGGATCTTTTTTACTTAGAGCATATGCCACCTTATTTTCTTTACCATGATGGTAGTGGATTGAGTAGTCATAATCTTTGATGAGATATAACCATATTTGTTGGTGAATATTAAGATTATTCTATGTGAATATATATTTAAGTCTCTTGTGATCAGTATATATCTCACACTTCTCCCCATAGAGATAATGCCTATATATTTTCAACACAAAGATCACAGCTGCCAACTCCAGATCATGTGTGGGATAGTTTTTCTCATGAATTTTAATCTACCTTGAGTATTAGGATATATATTTATAATTTTATATCATTATACATCCTAATACCTTCTTTTAAGCATCTTTGTATACCACAAATAGTTCCCCACTTATCGATAGTGTGAGCACCGGTGTAGTGATAAGCCTCTTTTTCAACTCTTTGAAGCATTCTTCACATTCAATGTTCCATAAAAAATTCACTCCCTTCTCAGTAAGCTTGGTTATTGGGTTTGAAAATTGTGATAATTTCTTCAAAAATCATTAATAATACCTATATAGACTAATTAAAATACGGATATCCATTACATATGTTGGCTTGGGCCACTTTTTAATTGCCTTTGTCTTAGAAGGGTCCATGGATATTCCTTTTCTGGTGATAATATTCCCAAATAATGATACTTACTCCATCCATAATTCACATTTACTATACTTTTAATATAGTTTATCACTTCACAAAATCTTTAGAATAGTATTCAAATACTCCTCATGTTCCTCCTTTCTCTTGGAGTATATCAGAATATCATCAATAAAGACTAACACAAATTTTTCAAGGTAATCTCTAATGAATCTATTCATTAAGTCCATGAAAATTTTCGGAGCATTAGTGAGTCCTAAGGGAATCACTATGAACTTATAGTATCCATGCCTTGTTCGAAAGTTGGTCTTGGAAATATCTTCTTTATTCACCTTTAATTGGTGATATCCCGACTAAAGGTTCACCTTAGAGAAATATTTTTTCCCACATAGTTGATCGAACAAGTCATTTATCCGTGGTAGGGGATACTTGTTCTTTATCATGATTTTTTTTAGCTCACTATAATCAATGCAGAGGCGCATTGATCCATCCTTATTTTTTATGAAGAGGACTGGTGCACCCCATGGTGAGGCACTCTGTCATATAAAACCCTTGTCCAGATTCTCCTATAACTACTTCTTCAGTTCTCCCAACTCAATGGTGGCCATTTTATAAGGTGTCTTTGTTATAGGTGGAATTCTAGGAATAAGTTCAATTTATAACTCAACTTCTAGGTTAGGAGGAAGACTAGGAAATTTTTTAGTGAATACATCAATATAGTCTCTCATAATGGGCATGTCTATGAGTATGATTCTCTCCTTTGTCTCAATAATTTGAGATAGATATTATTTATCATAAGGAAATAATATCCACAATTGAGATGATGATTCTAAAAGAGATTCTTTCTCCACCTTTCACTTGTATAGAATTGGAGGATGCCTTGGGATGTGAAGAGTGATCACCCTTTCTTGACAGTTGATGTTGGATTTCTATAAAGATAGCCAATCCACACCCAATATAGAATAAAAATACACTAAATGAAGTAAGATGAGATTTTTTGGGAGGTTTAGTGAACAAACATTAACCGAGGAGGAGTTATATAATTTGGATTTAATAATTTTTCCATTTTATATTCTCATAGATAACTAAACCTCTATATTTTGAGGTGGTGTATGAATAGTTCTACTAAACTTGCAAGATATGAAAGAATGCATAGAACTAGAATCAAATAGTATGTTCACTATTATTGAATGAATAACAGCATACTTGTCACCACATCATTGTAGATCTCCACATCAGTAGTAGTGATATCATATTCTCTTCCTTGCTTCCTTGGAGGTTTTTGTTTATTGCCTCTGACAACCCTTGTCTTAGGGAAATGGCTCACATAATACCCATGTTCCTTGTAGTTGAAACACTGCACTATAGGATGAGTGTTGATCTGAACCTTCCTTTCTTCTTCCACATTAGTGGGATTCTTCATATCCCTTTGGAATTTATTATCAAGATTCCCCACTCTTCCACATTTTAATCATCTCCTAGTTCCCTTTATATAGTTCCTAGGATTCTTCTTCCCACAAAGTTAACATGTGGGATGTTGGGTTTTCTTTCCATCAAGGAATTTATTTATTGATCCTCCCGTATTAAACTCAATTTTCCACTTTTTATCTTCGAGCCCACAAGACCACTAAGATTATATTATCTCCATTTTAACCTTAAGGGAATAATGGAAAATCTCTTCATAGCTATCAAAGTCTTGAATTTCCAATACTTTTTGTAGACTCATATTTAGTCTGTTAAAGAACCAATCCACCTTGATTTTGATGTTCATGAAAAATTTGTAGGTGTATCATGCAAGTCTTGTGAAGTTTTCTTCATGCACCTTCATAGAATCATATTCCTTTTACTTCAAACCGAGCAACTCCCTGTCTATTTTAAGATAAAAAGTTTGGGGAAAATATTTATTGAAAAATATTTTCTTAAAATCTTCTCATTACAGGAATAAATTTCCTCTTTGGACTTTGTGTTCTTGATTAGTGTCCACCACTGATCAGTTTCCCATAAAAATGATAGCCTGACAACACAAATTTCTCTTCTTATAAGTATTTGAGGATAGATAATTTCTTCTCAATGGAGTTAATCCATTGTTCTGCGATCAGGGGATCAGGAGATCCACTAAATATAGGAGGCCTTGGACACATGAAGGATTCGAATGCAACTTAATCTCTATTAGTCGAATGAGGGGATTCCACATAATTCAAGTTATTATTCATAAATTGAGCCAATTGAGCAAGTACTTCCATGAAGTTTTGAGAACCCATTCCCATTATATTTTGAATTTCATTAGGGCAATCATCACATTGTCTATCACATTGACTATTGGCACAAGTTCTCTTATTTCCATGCATTAACTAAGAAAAGGAAATTATAATTATGGGGGATTGAATACTTATCTAATAAGAATATAAAAAAGTAAACATTTAACATAGAAGGATAAACTTGTAAATGAAAATTATATCCTATTTTGTGATTCCCTAAGTTTTAATCTAGATAATTTGTGGTGATGGAATTATCCCTAGGGTTTATAATAAAGTTTTATAGTCATAATATTCAAAAATAACTAGATCCTCCTTTGATACCAACTATAGGAGACCTATCCTTTTACACATTTTATTACATTATTTTAAGTATAATTAACCAAAAAATACAATCCAAGGTTATAAATTCTATTGTCTTTAGAATATTAGATACATAATTAGATTGTATGAAACCAAAATAAAAACATATTTTATTTAATATCCATAAAGAGATCCTAAATTACTTTTAGATCTTACATCTACATAGGATAACCTGGGGAATACATGAACAAAGGGATGATCTAAAAATCCCAGTAAGAGAAATAAACATATAAATAAAGCAAAGCACATGGGTTAGAAGGCATAACATGATGACATAAAAAAGCATGGAACATGAATAAACATAAATATTAATAACATGTAAAACATGAGATCATGTAATCATGTAATCATAGAAATATGTAAACAACATACAACATGACATAAGAATGATTAAAAGATAGCTGCCAAGACCATTTCACATGGTGGAGCATGAGTCAAGGCTAACTGACAAGACCATTGCACATGGAGAACAAAGTCCCATAAAGGAATCAGGTTTACTCCCTATCCCAACATGAATTCTCATGAGAATAAACATTACGCAATTCATTATAATTATATCTGGGTGCACCCATCAATACATTTTCATGCATATATGTTTCACATGAAGAATTAAACATGAACATAAGGGTTACCCATGGAAATAAATGGGTGTCGTAATCATGTCATAGAGCATAAAAATGGATGTATCATAAAAGTGTCCAAAAAAGAATGGATTTAAATAATAAAAGGAAATTAATAAGGTAAAATAAATAGGCATATATCATGATGTTAAACTGAAGTAAAAACATGTAAAGAGAGTGTTTAAGAAAATTTAGAAAGGAGCCTCTTTAGTGTGGTTTAAGGGAAAATATTAAAGAGTCTTTAAAATGGGAAAAGGTATAATTGTTTGCATAAAACCAGAAATTAATTTAGATAGTTTTTCATGATTAAAAGAGTGTTTTTAGAAAAATATTTTTGGGTTAAAATAGGTTATGTAGTGTACTTGAAAATGGGTAAGAAACTGGGAAGTTCCCTTGAATCGGGCTTGCTTATCAGGAGGAATTGAAAAGGGAAACTTATAAAACATGTATTTCCCTATCAAAGAAAGAAGAATTGAGCTTAGTAAATATGTTTGGAACATACCCAAAGAATTTAGGAGGGGTACATAAAATAATTAAGAATTTCATTGGGGTAAATAGAGAGAAATCATAACCTAAAGGAAAAAATAGAGGTTTAGAAAGAATCTCTTAGCTTATGTCTGGAAGTGTTCTGCGCTTGAACTTAATGTACTAGATAATCAAATTAGATCCATTAATTAATTAATTAAAAATTTATTATAAATTTATTTGATATAGTATAATTTTATTAAGTTCACTTATGGTATTCTTGATGAATTATAAGATTCAATTTCGTCATTCAGGAGCATCTGTTTCCTTGGTTTTCATGATTAGTTTACTTATATACATGTATGGAAAATCATGTAAAATGAGAATAGTTGTAGAGAATTGAAATTATATGTTATTAATGAACTTAAAGAATATTTAATGGTATTATATATAATTTTTTTTAGATTCAAGTATGATTCATTATATAAAACATTAATTACAACCATTTAGATTATTTTGGTGTTTTTCGATCATCGTGAACTAGTTTTGTTTTATTAATTAATATTATGTATATATACTATTTATAGAACATTAAAAAAGATTTAATACATATATTATATTTTTTTTAACTATAAAAATGGTTTTATGACCATAATTTAAGGTGGTAATGGAAATTAAAAACTCTTCATCCTTGAATACGATAAATCAACACATCAAGGATGATGTTTTCATTTTTAGAATAAAATGAGAGGAGAAGAGAATTGATGATGGGTTTTTACATTAACAAAATAAAATTCCAGTATATAAAATATACTAGAGTTATTATTTCACATGGATAAGGAAAGGCGAGTATAGGATAAGAAAATTAAATGAAATGAAAAGAGAATAAATGAAAACGAAAGAGGATTTTACCACTTGAATTCCTTCTAATTGAGAACCTCTTTAAGGCACTTGAGTTTGGTATTTTATTAATATCAATGGATCCTGGACATGGGGTAGAGACTTGGTAAGAGGATTGGACATAATTTGTACAAGCTTCAAGGCTTTTGAGTTGTGAGGATAATAAGTGGTGAGGGTGGTATTTATAGAGAAGGAGAGAGATGTTTTTTGATTATTTTATTCATTTTATTATTATTTTGGATCAAAACTATCAATAGTGTGGATTATTGTGACTAATTAAAGTAAATAATGCATGTGATTTCAAACCAATGGTGCTTACATCATCCATGACTAAATAATTCATGAATTTAGCTTATACCATAAATTATCGTATATTCACCAAAACTTCAACTATTTTAGAAAAATATTAAAAGTTCACCCAACCATTTTTCAACATTTAGAATTTAAAAATGGACTCCATTTTATGAAAATAATTTTCTAAATATAATAAATTTAATTTTTAATTAAAATTATCATTTATTCGAAAAATACTGATTTTAAAATTATAACTGGTTTTATAACACTTTGAATACTAATTAAGGTCTCATAAAATTATCTTAAAATCATAATACAATAAAATATTAATTTATGAATCTATTTTATGAAAATAAATTTTATTTTAAATCATTATATTAATTATAAAAATGTAAATAAACATTTGTGTTTCACAAAAATATCAATACTTAATTTATCATTTTTAAAACATTTATTTACTTATTCTATGATATAAATATATCGTATTTTAATTAATAAGATGCCTAAATTTTATTTATACCTTCATATGTGATGTTAATATTATATTGGCTAAGTTATTATTCTTAATTCTCACATTACTATTCCAAATGTCATGTCTATTATGTTGGTTTAGGTTCCTCAATTTCAAAAAATACTTCTTATTTCATTCATATATGACATAATTATAAAAATGGAAATTTCATTGATATAACTATGGGTCATTATAGTGTGAGTTCAACCAAGTAGGCCACCATAAAAGACATCCATAAATATAACCAGTCATCAAAAAGTGCATGTAGTGGGGTGATAAATAAATAATTAAAAAATAATAAAAACCAAAAAACAACAACTGATGCCTCAGGTTCATGGTAACCCAAAATATTGGATATATTGTTGTAAATACTTAGGTATAGGACCTCAATCGACCATACCTACTTTATCCAATGTTGGGGTTGAAGGTTCTGGGAATAGTGGAAGCGTGTGATTTTTCGTGGCCAATTTTTTTTTTTGTCATTATTAATGATCAATCCAAGATTTACATGATGGTGAATGTCGTAATCAATGGAATTGAATTAAAAATAATAAAAAATGGATAGAATGACGAAACCAATCACCAAATCATCACATGTTATTTATAATTAATTTAATCAATTAAATAGTTACCTTGCGTAAATTATTTCTTCATTGATGGGTCTGAAAATAGATCTATATTGTACCTTTATTGCATTGAAGGAATCAAGATAAGATCCTCTCTGACGGTGATTCAAAGTATTCCACAAATCTCCAAACATCACCGTAGGAATCTCCATATGCTAGCATGATAGATCTTATTGCTTGCATCATTTGTCTTTGATTACCGTGAGAATCGCTTCCAAATAATTCTCCTTGATCTCTCTAGAATCAAGAGTGGGAGTTTGAGGAAGATCTATCTCAATCCTTGGGAGTGTTCTTGAAGAGGGATATCTCTAGGGATTGATAGGATTGTCTTCATTTGTATTTGTGCACAACGCATATGAATTGTTCTACTAGAAAAATAATATAATTGGGTTTAAATATCGATAGCTTTTAGAAATAAATATATTCATAAGTTGCCTTTAATATTTATTTAATCCCTTATGGAACCCCATGTCTAAAATAATAATATTATTATTATTTCTTTGACATGCACTTAACTTGTGAATTAAATTAAATATTATTTCTCACCAGACCTAAAAACTCGGTCTATCATTCCACCATTATATTTATCGAGCCTTGAAAATAACTATTTATTTAGTAAATAAATATCACTTCATTATTCACCAATAAATAAATAAATATTCTATTCACTAAATAACAAATAAATATTTTTTAAATATTACACTCACATGATATTTTCTCATATAACTAGTGACAAAATATATGTGATCAAGTATATATGAATAATTATTAAACCACATGAGGAAATAATATTTATTCAAATTGTTAAATAATAAATAATAATATATTATTTCACTAGGATTATGGATACACTTAGTGTGTGACCCTTTAGGCCTCTTTCTCAGTAGTATTAGGCGATGTAGTTTAAATTCCAAGGTTAGCATCTAAAAACACACTAAGGCACCCATAGAGAAATAAGTTAATGCCTCAATGACATAATACCTTATACAGATGATTAATATATAATATAACCGCTTTAATACAATATCTCTAATCAAGCAGGTTGCATGCCAGTTCCATCAACCCATGTGCTCAATGTCTCTTTCTTTGACTTCCTAGAAATTAAACTTTCCTATAGAACACCATAGCCATGGATTTATTTATGTTATATCATTTCCATAAATGGTCCTGAGATATAAACTTCCATTAAAGAACATAAGGGATAAATCTTTTCTTGCATTATTCATTAATGCAATATTACTTGTGACACACCCAAAGTATCATGCCTCACCACGAACATATGTCGTTATGATTTTCATCAATACATTAAAGTACATGACTTATAATACTCATTAGTAATAATATTAAATTTTAAGGGTCAATATACATGTACATGGATAGAAACATCCAATGATACATATAAATGTGTATTTCCTACTGGCAAGTCTCTTTCTCATAATATCCTACACTGGATATTACCAAGAGCGTACACCATGAGAAGGTGTCTCGGAGTCCTATGAGTCTCATCCCATGATATCATGTATCATTTGTGTACCTCAAATTATATCATATGACTATAGAACATATATTTAAGAAAAGTGACATATCACTTCTAGGTTCTCATTATAGTGGGGAACTGTTATGACCTTTTAGTGCGATAGCTACTCTTAGAACATGAACACATAGTATGTTATATAGAATAATAATAATGATGTGATAAGGAGTTTATTAATATTAAAAACTATGAATACAGGTTATCATAAATTTCATGTAATTTGGTTCTAGGGTACCAACTCTAATAGACTCTCACTTTAACTAGAGCCAACTACTAACAACCTTTAGTCCACTAGCTCTCACATGATACTCATGCTTCTGTTGAGATAGACCTTTAGTCAAGGG
The DNA here is from genome assembly GCA_963277665.1 of Viscum album. Taxonomy (NCBI): domain Eukaryota; kingdom Viridiplantae; phylum Streptophyta; class Magnoliopsida; order Santalales; family Viscaceae; genus Viscum; species Viscum album. Next base: position 399,784,400 of record OY728158.1, read on the forward strand.
GTCTTCCATGTTCTCTTATGTGGGTACTCTTATTACTTCAAATTCACCCCTTGGATAAAAATCCCTCAAGAGGTTATACTTCCATAGTATATGTTTTATCTGTTGGTGTAACCTTGGCTATTTTCCAAGATCCACCACTGTTGTATTATCATAATAAAATGTGATAAGATATTTAATATTAGGTACCACATCAAGATCCTAAACAAAGTTTCATATCCAAATGGATTCCTTGGCTACATCATAAGATGCTATATACTCATAATCCTCTATAGAATCTGCAACAACTAGCTTCTTTGAACTCTTTCATCTCACAACTCCTTTGTTGAGACAGAAAACATATCATGACTACAACTTCAAATAATTATGATCTGTTTAAAAAATAACATCGTTATAACCTCTGATGACCAGTTCCTCATCTCCTCTATACACTAGGAACATATCCTTAGTTCTTCGTAGATACTTAATAATATCCTTAACAGAAAACCAATGTTTTTCTCCTGGATCAGCTTGATATCTTCCTACCATGCTCAATGCATAGGCAACATAAATTCTAGTAAATAATATTTCATACATGATTGATCCTATCCTTGAATCTTATGGGTATTACTCATTATCTTTTTCTCCTATTGTGTTTGGGGATGGATTTTCTTTGAAATATGTAAACCATGTGACACTAGAACCAATACCCTATTGGATTTTTCCTTACTGAATCTCTTTAGTATCTAGACAATATATGTACTTTGACTTAGTCCAAGAAGCCTCTCATATCAATCATGAATGATCTCGATCCCTAGAATATAGGCTGTTTCACCTACTTCCTTTGTGGATAAACGCTTTTTTAAGCAGTCCTTAACAAACTGTAAGACTGGTATGTCATTTCAAATAAGTAATATTTCATCAATATATACTACTAGGATAATGACTGAATTCCCACTAAACCTATTATAAACACATGGATATCATTCATTCTTAATGAAACCAAATTCTTTTATAGCTTCATCAAATCAAATTTTCTTTGACTTAGATTCTTTCTTCAATCTATAAATGGATATATAAAACTTTCAAATCTTTATTTCATCACCTAGAGTCACAAACCCTTATGGTTGTGTCATATATACATCTTATTGAAGGTTTCCATTAAGAAAAGTAGTTTTGATATCCATCTACCAAATCTCATAGTCATGGTAAGGTGCTGTAGTAAGTATAATTCTGATGGATTTAAACATGGAAACTAGTGAAAAGGTTTCATTATAATAAATTATTTTATTTTGTTTAAACCCTTTAGCTACTAGCCTTTATTTATAGGTATTTAATTTACCTTTCATGTATAATTTTCTCTTGAATACCCATTTTCACCCTACAAGATTTACATTAACTGGCACATCAACCAAAACCCAAACTTTGTTTTGATACATGGAATTCATTTCAGAATTCATAGATTTTTCCCATCTCATGGATTATGATCTCTCTACTACCTCTTTGTGGGAGATAGGTTCATCATTTTCAACCAATAACGAGTCACCATATTTTGTGACAAGAAAACCATATCTCTATGGTTCTATTACCTCTTTTATGATCATATGCAGTACTTGTGTTTCAGGAACTACTTATTCCATAGGGAGCTGTGGAATCTGTTCATGTACTAACTTTTTGTGTATCTTGGGAATCAACTTCATTGAAGTCAATCTTGCTCCCACTATCCTTTTTTAGGATGTGATCCCTCTTAATAAAAATGGCTTGTCTAGTGATAGTTACTTTCTTGTTAGAGGGGTTGTATAGGTAGTATCCCTTTGTTTCCTTAGGATACCCTATAAAGATACACTTTGAGCCCTAAGTGCTAGTTTTTCTTCATTATAAGGCATTAACAAATGCCTCACAACCCCATGCATGTGTATGTAACAAAATTGGTTTATTTACACTCCATAAATCGAAGGGAATTCTATTTGAAACTTTAGTTGGTACATAGTTTAATGTGTATGACATAGTTTGTAATGCACATCCCTAAAAGAATAATGGAAGATATTCATGACTCATTATTGAACTTACCATGTCTAATAAGGTACGGTTCCTCCTTTCACTAACACCATTCCACTGTGGTGTGTAAGGTGGAGTGACTTGAGATATAATCTCAAACTCCTGTAGAAATTTGATAAACTATTGGTTAAGATATTCACCATCTTGATTCGATTGAAGCTTCTTTATCTTATTTCCAAGTTGCTTTTCTACTTCAATTATTGAATTCCTTGAATTTCTCAAAGGACTCGGACTTATACCTCATCAAGTAGAAATAACCATATATACTCAATTCATTAGTAAAAGTTATGAAGTAAGAATACACATCTCTAGCTTCTACTAGAAATGGTTCACACACATCAGTGTGTACCAATCCTAGAATATTTGTGCCCTTTTACCCTATCCACCGAATAGAGGTTTGGTTATTTTTTATTGTAAAAAAATAATGACATATTTCAAGTGGTTTTAACTTAGAATATTCTAAATAACCATTTTGGCAGAGCTTTGTCAAATTCTTCTTGTTTACATGACCAATATGGTGATTCCATAGCTGGGTGTGATATGAGTCATGTGGACATGATTTGTTATCAATTTAAAATAGTTGGTTTTTATAATTTAAATAAAGGCCATTATTTAAATGTGTCATACCATAACATATGTTTTATTTATAAAAGAATTAACTTTTATTTCCAAACTTGAAAATAAACCCATCTGCATCTAGGTATGATATAGAAATTATATTCTTGGTAATAGTTGGTATATAATAGAATTTTTTTTAAAAAAATCATTCTTGTTGGAAATGAAAAGTTGTAGTCACCAATGGCTACAATAGCCATACTCACACCATTAATAGATCTCAAATCCACCTCTCCTCTATCAATCTTTCAAAAACTACTTGGTTCCTAAATTTGGATACATATGTGATCACCACAAGCTATATCTAATACCTAGTGTGTAGAAATTGAAAGATTACACTTTATAATGAACACACATTTAAATTCCCCTTGATTTTAGGTGTAGTTCTTCTTTTAGTGGCCTAGATTTCTATATGAAAAGTGTACTAACTCCTTTTCCTTTCCCTACCTCTGGATCTTCCTCTTCTTGGAAGGATGGTGATTGGGAGCTTTAGACTTATTGTGATTCTTGGGACCCTTTCCATTTTCTTCCTTTTCTTATTCACTATAAGTATTGTGGGTTTATCATGCATCTTGTCCTTGTCCACTTAGATAATTAGAGTAATAAGTTCTGAAATACTCTTCTCATTATTTCTCATATTGTATTTAACAATAAAACTATAAAAGATCTTAGTTAGTGATGAAAGTATTAGATTTTTTCACAAATCATCTGGGAATTTAATCCCTAATATGTCTAAGCATTCAATGTATCCAATAATCTTGACTACATGGGGACCATCTTTCATATACTCTCCAAGATTAGTTGTAAACAGAGTATTGGATATCTCATATCTCACTTGTCTCTCCTTCTCTTGATAGAGATCCTGGAGGTGAGACATCATGCTATATGAATCCATGTCCTCATGTTGCTTCAAAATATCATTGGTCATGCATAATAGCACGAAACACTAATTTTTTTTGGAATCATTCAAAGTTTTCTCATAGTGATACAACTCTTCATCGATATCCTAATTTCCAGGTGCATCAAGAATAGGTTTTTCTGGCATATACAATTTCCTTTCATGTCAAAGGATAACATGTAAGCATCTTTTCCACTCTTGGAAATTTATGCCGATAAGATGGTTATCCTTATCAAGTATGGATCGAAGTGATATGTTTGAGGCAATTTATTATTGTTTCTACAAATAATATGATCATAATTTTAGTAATTTATCTGATAAAATTTAGATAAATAAATAAATATAATATTTATTAATCTCCCATTATTTGATTAAAACCCAATATCCCTCACCATTGGCTTCAGAATATCCTATTGTTTGGATATTATAGTGTCAAGGATCTTATTCCCCTTCTCATTACCCAAATTTGGTTGGTCAAGTAACTTGAATAGTTTTAGGTAGGCATTCCAAATACCAACTGTATTAACTCACAGTTCCTTGATCTATTGAGTGGACTCCCCAATCTTGAAATCCCTAAATTGGATTTCCTCAATTCTTGCATCTCAGTTACACCAAGTCCTACTTTGGCAGTCAACCCTTGATGTGAACTAAGTTAATTCAACCCAAAATTTTTTGTTAGAATTACCTAATAATTAAAAACACCCCAAATTTGGATAGTCAAGCACTTTGAACTATGGTTTGATTTTAACTGAAGTAGCATAAGGATATACCGACTTAATATATATTATTGAGTGATTTTATCCTTTTATGTGTAAATTTATGATTGTTATATGTATTACAAACTTGTTAATATTAATTAAATTTACTTAAGTGATTAACCATGTCTTAGATAATATTTACACATAATCTAATTTATTTTAGTTCTATCTTGCATTCTTATTAATTCATTAATTCATGTGATTGTGAAAAAATATCCATAATTAAATAACCATGAAACTTAAAAGAAATAAAATAATAAATTGGTATGATCATAAACTTTTACTAATGGTTATTTTATCTATAGTATGATAAATTAACCATTGAACTATGGGAAAACACCTTGAACCAGTTAAGGTTCATGTTACAGCTTTCCACATGTCCACCTTTGTATCTCTTTTGGATTGGTTTCACCTCAAATAAAAACTTGAACCACCTCCACTAGCTTGGGAGCTCAATCCATTACATATGATTTTACTCATGCGTAAGTGTGGGGGAAAGGGTTTATGTAAAAGAAACCATAGGCACGCAGGCTTACATATAATGAGATGAGACATGACACACGGGCAACAAATTTAATTTAATAATAAGTTAAATGAAACCAATCACATACAAAGGTTTGTTCTATGCTCATGATCATCCACATGCATGCAATGAATTATGCATTTAATAATACTACCATTCAATTCTTAATCGTTCTTATTTAAGATAAATTGTGCTTGAATCAATTAATTATCTTCTTTAATTAATCAATTATTTTTATCTTAATTCTCATATGAATTTCCTTGAGATTCACATCCATCGTAATTTTAAACAAATTAAATAAATTTATTTATAATTAATTGTTCACATAAATTTACCTTGGAGACAACATAGTGAATACTCCTCTGAATCTACCCAATATGTATTATTCTCATATACTGTTTACTCTTGTGACATATGGTATACATGAATTATCACTTACATTCATGGTGTGTATTATAAACTTAATGATTTCACGAATTACTTGATTTTTCAGTCACATGTTATGCTTCAATGTACATAGAGTAATAATTGTAATACGAATCATACATGATATGAAGATCTAAACATTACACAGAAATTAATTAAACATTTATATATATATATATATATATATATTATAACCCATCACATGGTGTGTCTTATCAACTTAATGACCACACGCAAGCACATGTCGATAAGTTTTACATAGTATAATAAATTAATTTTAATTCTTCCTAATTTGGTATAAGCACACAACATGTACAAGTGAGCTACATAGTTTGTATGTCTCTCATATTCTATCAGAGGCACACACCTAGGGACTCAACATGTAAATTATGCCTAAAAATAGTGTATGCGATGTGTACAAGGGTTATATGGAGTGTGGTCTCTGAGATACATGATCATCAGTCAGGTGAGTCATGTATTAAAATACACAGTCCAACTATGACTTAAAGGAATACACATCATGTATGTGGTATATATGGTATATACTCTATCTGGCCATGCACCAGTCTGGCCCATTTAACAGGTGGTGTAAGAATTAAATGCACTGTGATATTCAATTCACGTGGTTTGAATTAATTATGAATTAATTCTTAGTGCATTGAACACTAGTACATGGAGTTTACTCTTATATTATTAATCCAGAATCCTCGACACCTCCGGATGAGATCTTCACTTTTATTTCATTCATAAAATTAATCAATTTGATTAGATCTATCAGAAACAAAATAGGAAGAAGTAGATCTCGTAATTCAGTTTAAAGAATGATTAAAATTGCATTGAAAACTAAATTACAAATGTGTAAACCAATAAATGATATTTAAATATTTATAAATAATCATGTGATCCCTCTGATGTAACTTGAAGGTTTTGGGAACAATGGAAGCGTGTGATCTATCATTCCCAAATTTGATTTTTGTCATGATCGATGATCAATCCAATATTTACATGATGATAAAGACCATTATCAATGGAATTGAATCAAATAAAATAGATAATGGATATAACATAAAAATTGAGTGCATGATCATCACATATTATTTATAATTAATTTAATAAATTAAAGAATTACCTTGCATAAATTATTTCTTCATTTATGTATATGACAATAGATCTATGTTGTACCATCATTGCGTTGAAGTAATCAAGAGAAGATTCCCTCTATTAGTGATCTACACGTGTTCCAAAAATCTCTAAATGTCATTGTAGGAATATTCGGGTGCTGGCATGGAAGATCTTATCACTTGCATAATTTAGCTTTTATCACCATGAGAATCACTTCCAAATATTTCTCTTTGATCTCTCTAGACTCAAGAGTGGGAGGTGGAGGAAGATCGCTCTCCGTTATTAGGAGCGTTCTTGGAGAGGGAGCTTTCTAGGGTTTGAGAGTATTCTCTCTGGTTGTTGTTGTTCAAAACACAAATGAATTGGATCTATTGGAAAATAATATAATTAGGTTTAAATATCTCTAGGGTTTAGAAATAAATATTTGCACAAGTGACTTTTAGTATTTATTTAATCCATTGTGGAACCCCATGTCTAAAATAATAATATTATTATTATTTCTTTGAAATGAACTTAACTTGAGAATTAAATTAAATATTATTTAATAAAATAATATTAAATATATATTATTTCTCATCAAACCTAAAAAATTGGTCTGTCATTCCTCCATAATATTTATCGGGCATTGAATAATGACTATTTATTTAATAAATAAATATCACCTCATTATTCGCTAATAAATAAATAAATATTATATTAACTAAATAGTAAATAAATATTTATTAAATATTCAATTCACATAATATTCTCTCGAATAACTGCTGACAAAATATATGTGATCAAGCATACATGAATAATTATTAAACCACATGCAAGAATAATATTTATTAAACTTGTTAAATAATAAATAATAATATATTATTTCACTGAGATTCTAGATACACTTAGTGTGTGACCCTCTATGCCTCTTTATCAGTGGCATTAGGCAAAATAGCATAAATTCAAAGGTTAGCATCTAACAACACGCCAAGGAACCCATAGAGAAATAATTTAATTCTACAATGACATAATAACTCATATAGATGCTTACTGTGTAATATAATTCCTTTAACATGATATCTCTAATCAAGCAGGTTGCATGATAGTGCCATCAACATATTTGTTCGATATCTCTTTCTTTGAATTTCTGGAAATCAAACTTGCCTATAGAATACGATGGTCATGGATTTATTTAGGCTATATCATTAAAGGTCATGATATATCAACTTATGTTAAAGAATGGAAGAGGAAAATCCTTTCTCGCATTATTCACTAATGAAACATTACTCATGATGAAACCAACTTATCCTACCTCACCATGAACATATGTCATCACAGTTTTCATCAATACATCAAAGTATGTAACTTATAATACTCATTAATAATAATATTAAAGTCTAACTATCAATACACACATCCACGAATAGGAACATCCAATAACACATATAAATGTGGATTTCTTACTGGTGGGTCTCATTCTCATAATATCATACGCTAGATATTACTAAGGGAGTACACCATGATAAGGTGCCTCAAAGTCCTATGAGTCTCCACCTATGATGTCCCATATCATTTATTTCCATAAAATGATATCATTCATCTATAGAATATATATTTAAGAATAGTTTCATAGCACTTATGGGTTCTTATTATAGTAGGGAACTACTATGACCTTTTAGTGTGACAACTACTCCTAGGACATTATCACATACTATATTACACAAAATAATAATCATGATGTTATAAGAAGTTTATTAATATTAAAAAATATGAATAAAAGTTGTCATAAAGTATATAGAAGTTGGTTTTAGGGAACCAACTCTAAAAGGGGTGTTTCTAATCATGTCATGATAATCATTCCAATCATATAACAGAGCCAAGTTTCCTTGATATATATATGAGTAACATAGACCTCCCCTATGGGAGTTTTCTTAGATAAGGATATAACCTAATAGTATCACAAACCTTACATATGTGAGTTTTATCATCCAAGGGAATAATCCCAATAGTAGTACAAACCACCCCTACAGGAGTTTTCTCATCCAGGGGTATGAGCCTGATAGTAACATAGACCACCCATTCAGGTATTTTCTTAACCAAATCATAAACTAAAAATTTTTATTTCAAAATGAAATCCAATTTTCCATTTCTAATTATCTTTTCCAAAAATACCATTTTTTATAACATCTCAAAATACAATTTAAAATTTCAAAATACCATTCAAATTTCCATTTTCAAGGTACAAATTTCAAAATACCATTTTTCAAATCTCCATCTTTAACAACCACTTCCCAATGTCAAGGTCAATGTTAAGGTTTCCCACTAGGAACCACCTTCCTATAAGGTTCAAATCATGAAAAGGGATGATAACTAAAACCTATTCCAACTTAAAACACTTAATTAGTTTCTATGGTCATACTCAATAGACTGGTGAAACTACTATCAGATACTCTTAGAAGGTAAGGCATGACTATGGGTGAATTTAGGGACTACCTTCCTTTTAATAAGATTTCTATATTTAAATTCCATATTCTGAAAATTTTCACCTAGGATCTCTGATCCCTATCTATACCCAACCAATCCTCACTCGTACTCTCGGCTCCTAACTCACACCAAAAAATCTCAAACAATTAATTATAAACAATTATAATTAATTATCAACCAAACCCCAAAAGGAATATGAAAAGAAGGACCTACCAGAATCTCTCATTGTGTCATAACCATAACCAAATGCTCACTAATTACCCATGACGTACATCCGAGCATATTTCAAGACAAATCCCTAAGAGGAAACAACAAAACCATAAGAAATATACTTAAAATAAAGATAAAAACCTAAGAAAAAGTCATAATGGTGGCATACCTCGATCAATCTCCCAACAACTGGGTGTAGATGTCACCTCAAGACACCCTCATCATAAGCATAATATAATCCCCATCGATGTCATCTGATTCCACCATACTCTGGTGGAATCAAAAATCAAAACCCTAGATAAAAAAACCAAAATTAATGAATAATGATGGAAGGAATGACCAGAGACTATTGGAGGGTGATACATACCAAGAATTATTGAAGGACACCTCAAAACACACCCAAACAAAGGATAATTGAGAGAGGTGGGAGGGGCTTTATTGGTTAGGTCATGCACGATGAGGAGGATGATAAAATGGGGCTTTACCCTCTTAAAATACTAAAGGGAAAATGGTAAAAATCCACTTTTAATAGGTCATATGGTTTAGCCACATGATTGACCAAAATTTTCACCAACTGTGTGAATGACACTGTCTCAAGCCCACAACCTTGCATGATTTACCAAACCATGTACCAATTATGAGGGTGGATCTATCTCAAGCCCTTAACTTCCCACAGTTTGGTAGTATATTTTACCAAACCATGTGCCAACTGTGTGGGCGGCTCTATAAACCTTCTATAATTATCACATGATTCCCTCTATGAATTTCCACAGTTTTTCCTTAACCGTCACTACACTAAATTCATATTTTAGCGGTAGTTTATTAGCGATGGTTTAATAAACCACCGCTAAAAAATTTGCGAGAATTTAGTGGTGGGTTTTCAATAACAGCCACTAAATGTTATATATTTACTAAAAAAAGACACCTTTTATCCCCCCATCCCCTGATCCCCCCCCAAGCACCCCCATACCTTTCCCACCTCTTTATTTCCCCCCTTATCAATGTTATGGTTTCCCCCAAGCCCCCCAATCCCTCGCCAGTGCTCCAGTGTCCCATGAGCCCCCTAAACCTGAGGCCTCATCGACACTCTAGTTTCCCTTAATCCCCTCAAAACCTCTCTCTCTCTCTCCCTCACTGGTGTTATAGTTTCTCTTGATCCACCCTCACCTTCATCCTTGTTGGCTTTCTGGTTTCCCCTGAGCCCCTCGATCCCTCTCCCTTTCCCTCTCCACCTGTAGCCTCTTTTCCCACTAGCCATCCCCACCAGGAGTTCATCAGGTAAGACCTAGACTCCCCACAAATTCTAGGGCATGGAATTTATTCACTTAATTTTGGATATTTCTTAATTTATCCCATTCCCCTCCAACTTCCCTAGTGGATTATTCTTCTTCCTTGGTTCTAGTGGCTCAAATTGATTGTGGAAGGTGTCATCTAGAAAGGTAAGGCCCTATTTACTATTAATATTTTATTTATTCTTATTTCTTGGATGGTAGTAAGTTTAGGAATATCCCACCATAATATAGGGATTATATAATCTTCTAATCACTTGGATTACTTCCAAGATAGCAGCTATAGAGGCTTTACTTAGGTGAATATAAGGTAAGCACTGGGTTTTTCTTCCTGGGTTTATTCTCATAAAGTTTCAATAGTGTTTACTTAATTATAATCCCTTTATAGGTGGTTTAGATTATCTTTTGGGTGAAATATCTCTTTTTCTTGAGGACTTAAAGTGATAGTATATAATTAAATTGGCAATTTCCCCCCTTCTTCCTCTCATATCTAGAGAGAGTTAACCTAGAAATGGTATAGGGTCAGGCAAACCATATTAATACTAAGAGTTTAAAACTAGTAAATGTTTTCCCTATACCCTTTATGGTTAAATGATTTGTTTTTGTGACTCTTTCTTGGGTTTTACATGTTTATCATGCTATGTTAATTAAATTACAATTATTTATTTCTATCATATAATTTCTCAGTATGCTTACTGCTTTCTTATGCATAGTGAAGTATGAAACGATAGATATTAATCATGTTTGTTATTGTTCATCATTTAATAAAGTTATCTCATAGTTTTATTCCATGCTAAAATTTCTAAGTTTATCATGAAACATGTCATTTGACTTATTGGACTTGTTGAGAAAGTTGAATACATATATATTATTTTTTATGAAACCACAACCTCTTGTATCTGTATTCTTTATACCATGTCTTAGAAAATGTTTTTCGTGCTATTAGTATGTATTTTTAATGTCATCTACCATATCTCATACTTTTTTTGGTTTCCTATAAGTATGAATTTGTTGTTTCCTAATCAATATTTTATGCTTCATTTTGAATTCTACTAGTATGAATTAGACATTTCCTATGAGATCTCTTATCCTTTGTTTAGTTTTATACTAATATATTAATTTTTACCATTTTCCAACTCTTATATCCTTTTTTCATACTACTAGTTTGAATTAGTTGCTTCATATTTCATCTCTTATACTTTGTTTAGTTTATTATTAATGTGAATCAGTTGTTCCTTATTTAACCACTTGTACTTTTCTTGGCTTATTATTAGTACGGCCTGAATTTTAGTTATTCAATTCCATATGCATTGTTTATATTGCAATTAATATTCCTCAGTGGTCTGTTATATCATTCCTTGGTCATTGTTTATATTTTATCAAAGTATTCCATTCTTTTTAGTTATTTTATACCTTATACTTAGCATGAACATAATAACATGCATCAATTACCATTTTTGTCTTTAAATGGTTTCAAATTGTTTGATGACTTGGCATGGAACCAGTTCACATGCCAAGTGGTTAAAATTATTGGTGGCTTTTCTAATGGTAATTAACTATTTAAAGGGGTGTTTGACACCTGTTTTGTCTTTAAAATGTGTGTGTGTTCTGTTTTAGAGGCATGTTTTAGAAATTGAATTTAGCTGACCTTTAATCCTTTTTTAAATGATTTTGAGATCATAAGACTCATGGTGGATTGAAATTTTTTTAAAAGGTAAAAGTTTGGTCTTGAAAAATGGGTGCTTGATACCAGTTGACTTCCATTAAAGAGGGGTGTCTTTCCTTCAAAATTGATTTTATGGAAATAGATGGATTTCTAAATTGGTTTTCAATGTGTGGTTTGATAAATGATTTTAAAAGAACATTTTAAATGTTGTTTAATGATTTTATGATTTTTCTCTTCCCTCCCCTCCCACATTTCAAGAAAATTTGGGTGGAAAAGAATGCCATAAAGAAAAAGTCTTTGATTCTGACAGATAAACTGGTTGATAACATAAATGCATTATGCTCCATTGATGCTCCTAATCCTTTTTATGAGCAATCAATTCATGAAGGAAATGGGCTTAATAATGAGGCTAATGAGACTGTTCCTATTGAGGGTGAACACTCTAATGCTAATGTTGAAGTTCTATCTCAATCTTCCCTAGACCCTTGTCCTGCACAGACTCAATGCACATCCCTACTAAACGCTAATGAGAAAGCCGCTCAAATTGAGGAAGACTTCTTAAAATCAAGATCTAGAAAAGGAAAAAGAACAAATAGTGGATGCTGATGGATTCATTACTCCCAATCCTAAAAAAAATGAGGAAACGTGGGGACTATTCTCAACTTGAATGAACAATTGTTACAAGATCACTTGATGCTTCTAAAAAGGACAACATTGCTTTTACAAATTCAACGAATGAGGTTGATTATCCTATTGCACCTCCTGATGATAGCCTGAATGAAGCCTCTGACTCGAAAGTGAAATCTGCAAACTAGTATACTGAGGAGGTGAGTGTAAATTTAGAATCAGAACAGCGGGTCGTGTATCAAAGGATCGGAGATGGTGAAATCTCTGTGGAAATTTATCTTGAAATAAAACGCCAAATATTCAATAAGAGGTTGGTGTAGGAGTATAATCAAACTCCTTAATTCTTGACCAGTGTGGCTTTTTTCAGTCTGAAGGTGCACTGCCTTCTTCTTTTGTCACAGTCTTTATTGCATGTCCCCCTTCATGTTTTTTGTTGCCTCATGCACACTACAACCTCAAAGTGTAGCAGATTCAGCCACTTCGGGCGGGATATTTCACTTTTCATGCCTCTTGAAGACTGCAGATCCTGAGGACTTAGCTTGCTCGGAGTTTCTACACTCACAGTTTGATGTGATGGAGATTCTTTGTTATATCATCACGTTTCGCTCTCATTTTTGTGCTGGTGTAAACTCATTACACCTCATGCATGTATCGTAACACTTTTAATTTAATAAATCTTTTTGGGGCATGAATTGGGTGAACAATTCATGTCTCCGTTTGTGTAAAAAAATACTTATGTGTTTTAAATATTTTTTAATAAAGTGTAGGCATATTATGATATATATGGATAAAAGTTGGATCACGTTACTGAGGAACACACCTCAGTACGCTAAGGGTTTGGAGGAGTTTTTAGATTTTTCAATTTTCAATCGATCTATTGATGGGACAATCAGGTGTCCATGTCCTAAATGTAAATTTAGAAGATGGTTAAAGAGACATGAATTTTATGAACTCTTGATATTGAATAAATTTCATACTCAATATTTGTATTGGATTTGGCATGGAGAATCGAACATTACAGAAAGTTTGAGCATTGATTCCAATCAATAGAATGGGCTCCCAACTTCAACAAAAATGGAAAATGAAATGAAAACCCTTATAAATGATTCTTTCAGAATTAAAAGACAACAACATCAACATCAAAACATACCAGAACAATCAGTTGATGGTGCTACAAATAGTAACTTGAAAAGTGATGTTTTTGGGACTATAGGACAATCAGATCAAGATTATAATATATCATTGGATCCTCCTCTTGATTCTGTAGAGACTAATTTAAGAGAGAACTTCACTGAGAAGACAAATGTGTTTCATGATTTAGTTGAAGATGGAAATCAAGATCTGTATGGTGGATGTTTTAAATATTCAAAACTTTATTTTCTGGTAAAGTTTCACCATATCAAATGCCTATACGGAATTAAAAATAAGGTGATTCCCATGATATTGAAATTTTTGCATGATGAATTTTCTGAAGCTAAGATCCCCAAGTCTTTTTATGATATGAAAAAAATTGTTAACAATCTTTTTCTAAATTATACAAAAAATACATGTTTGTCCCAATGATTTTATGCTTTATTGAGGAGAGGATTCAAGCATACAGGATTAAAAAAAAATCTTCTTCTAGATAGCAGTAAATGGGTGATGTTAGAAGTATGAATCAACATACTACTATAAATAATAAGAAAAAGAACAAACCTGTAAATATTTTTCATTGCTTCCCTTTAAAGCCTCAATTGTAAAGATTATTAATGTCATCAAAAAATGTTGATCACATGAAGTTTCATTATATAGATAATAACAATGATGGGTTAATACAACATCCAAGAGATTCATAATCATGGAAGACATTTGATTAATTACATCCAAATCTCTCATCTGATTCTAGGAATGTGTGATTGGGATTGGTTGTCGATGGATTCAACACATTTGGGACTTTGATAACCAGTTATAGCATTTAGATGGTTGTTTTGATCCCTTACAATCTACCTTTGTGGATGTGTATGCAATAGATGTATTTTATCATTTAGATGATTATTCCTAGAAAAAAAATTCTGAAAATGATATTGATGTATACTTCTAGGATCTAATTGAAAAATTATAGGAGTTATGGAGAAACAGTGTTAAGACATATGATGCATATTCTATAACAATGCTAAAAATGCATGTTTCTCTAATGTGGACCATTAGTGACTTCCCTGAACTTGGGAACTTATCTGGTTTGAACACTTACATGGGTTTGAGTTATCCTATTTTTAACTTTGATTTTGAGCCTGAATGAATACCTTATTGTAAAAAATGGTGATTCTTGTTTTATTGAATATTTCTCAATGCATCTTATAGATTTTGGTTTAATAAGTGAAAATTCAATGGTTTTATTGATCACAGACCACCTCCAAAGTTTTTGATAGGTTTTGAAATATTGACACAACTTGGAAATATTGAAATATAATTTGGGAAGGTGTATCATTTGAATGATAGTGGGAAATGAGTTTGAAGTGTATAATCAAGTGAAATTGGAATGCAACAATAGAAGAAAAAAGTATATTCTTCAAACTTCCATATTGAAAATTTAATTTGTTGTATCATAATATTAATGTTATGTGTATTGAGAAGAATTTTTGTGATAATTTGATCTTCACATTGCTTAATGGGAATGGAAAATCGAAGGATCATCTCAATGATCAGAATGACTTATAATCAATGAACATAAAGCGTGATCTCTATCCAGATGAGAATGGAAAGTATGCTCTGGTGATCTTTTCAATGAAAAATATGGATAAAGATGCATTCCATTGAATTTTAAAACATGTGAAGGTATCTGATGGGTATTCAAGTAACATATCAAGGTGTGTAGACTTAAAGCATTATAGGTTACATGGATTTAAAATTCATGATTCACATATTTTGTTACAATATTTACTACCATTGGCATTAAGTACATTATTACCTAAAAATGTTATTGTAGTTGTACTCCAATTTTGCACATTCTTCAGAAAACTATGTGAGAAAACTATATAACCAGCCGATCTTGACAACCTCCAAGAGTGATTTGTATTGACACTTTGTGTAATTAAGATGATATTTCCTCCATCATTTCTTACTTTCATGATGCATTTAACTATGCATTTGGTTGAGGAAACTAAATTAGGAGTCCTCATCCATTATCAATGGATATATCCAATTGAGAGGTAATTTATTTATATGATTTTCATATTAAGTAAACAATTCTTCACACTTCATTAAATAAATAATTATGTTTTATTTATTTTATTTCATAGATATCTTGGTCATTTGAAATCATATGTGAAAAACAAAGCTCAACCTGAAGGCTCTATTTCTAAAGGATATTTAGAAAAAGGAGTGTCTTACCTTTTGTTATGGATACTTGGATGATATTGAGACAAGATTCAATCGAGTTGGACGTGTTGACGACACATCAAATCAATATAAACTACTTGGGACATCAAAAATATTTCATATTATTGGCTGATTAGTTAGAAGGATATAAAATATTGCACTGAAAGAAATGGAATTATTACAGGTATATAGATATGTGATGATAAATAGTGAAATTTCATATCCATTTATTGAAGATATAAGGATAAAAACAAAAATATGAATGAGAATATGAACATGAAATGAGAAAGATATAGCAAAATCTATTGATAAAGATCTTGTAGAATGGTTTTCACGTCATGTAAGTTCATAAATATTTCAATCAATACAGATATTAGGTTGAAACATATTTTGTAAATATAATAATGTATATTACTTTTTATAGATCATTAATACTGATACTCAGGATGAGTTGTCATAAGATTTGAAGTTTCTAGATTGAGGTCCTCTAAAATAGGCTAGAAAATTTGATGCTTATAATGTCAATGACTTTAAATTTTATACAGTCGATTGAGAAGAGGGTTTGAAAACACAAAATAGTGGTAGATTTATAATTACTGAATTGTGATACTATGGAAAATTGACTGATATTGTCGAATTAAACTACCGCAGGTATTTTCCAGTTGTTTTATTCAAATTCTAGCAGGTCGATATTACCAGGGGTATTAAAAGAGATTCCTCACAATCTAATTTTGTGAACTTTTCTCACTTAATAGATGTCGGTGACCATGAATTACATGATCTGTATATCTTCTCATTACAAGTGAAAATGGTATATTATGTGGAATATGTCATGGATGAATGGTGGAGCGTAGTTATTCACATAAAATAAAGATACTTGTATAATATGGGTGATGAAGTGGAATATTTGAAATCTAACATTGAATCCCATCAAAAACAAGAAATTAACTTATTTTTCCATCATGATATTGAAAATATGAGTCTTGCAAGGGTGGATAAAGTTGATGAAGTGATGATGGAGGAGGACAATAACATGATTCAAAGAAAAAATGATTGTATGTGTAGTCATCCATTAATTTATCAACCAATTATGTTATATGTGCATTCATTCATTGTCATAGCTATATAAATTTTGTTTTTTAGTAATATACATCTGTTATAATTTCTAAAAAAAATCTACATAATTTTTTTGAAATATATGTTCTAAAGTTAATTTTATTTGATTAAATGATAGGAATTCTAAGGAAGAAGTGTTTCACTGATCCCAGTCAACTCCCAGTTGATGTTCCCTTGACCACACTAATAGATTATGATACATTAGTCTCCCTCCCTACAACATCTAAGACACCCTCAATCTGCCCCTCTTTAGTGTCTTCACACCCTCCATTATATCAGTGTCTGGAACACCCTCCTCCATCCCATCAGCATCTGAGATAGTGACTCTCCATTCAACAGGTTCAACAGTGAGGGAATAGGTCATCACTCTTGTTTATTCATGAGGATATTGGAGGGTGGCTGTTATAGGTATAAATTTTAATGTGAATAAAGTTATTGTACTTTTTTATAGTACTAATTTTTTTTCATAAAAGATGCAAACAATGTTACCATGGAGAGAAATATGAACAATTAAGATGTCTAGAATATAAATGGATTGATGATAGTTGTCCCATTTGACTATTATGGGGTCCCCATAGATGGTATCGTATGATTATTTGGCCAGATTCTAGGCCAGCTGGCGGCGGAGCCAGTTGCCCTTCCGATTACCTATGCTGATTAGAGGCATGTGCCTCAATCTTGGAAAAATTAAGTCTTTGATTCCTAGATAAAGGTAATTTTAATTCATTATGGTGTAATTTAATGTCATTATGCTATTAAATTCTAATATTTTAAAAATGAATCTCTTTTTATAGATGTTATTCCACTTTACTGTTGCCGATCATATCTCATGAAAGTGGACGTTGAAAATTTTGGGTAAGAAATGAAAAGATTTTAAATGGAGATTGTGGGATGAATTAAATGATACATCATTGACCACTCATCAACAGTATGATAAGGTGCCTAAAGGGGTACCTAGAGAGCATCGTAAGGTGTTTGTTGATAGCCATCGTCATGAGAAGCATGTGGTATTGAAATATATATTATTATATTAATCTCATTATATGTGTGTGTGTGTGTGTGTGAATATGAAAAGGAGATTAAATTTCATACATTACTATTAAATTACATGTTATTTATTTTAGGGTGTTTCAAGGAAAAATGCATCAAGTCGAGCTAAAAAAATCATCCCTCACACTGTCGGGTCAAAGAGTTTTTCCAGAAATAGATCAACTCTGGTAATATTTTCATTTGTTTAAATATTTATAAGGTAACATTATTTATTTCATATATTAATTTTTTTTATTTATCTTTGTTTAATGCAATCAAAGAATTTAGGGCACCATGTCTCCTGAACAAAACTTTGGTTGGATGTTCATACAAAATCTGATGGGAGTTATGTGAATGATCCCACCAAAGAATTTTGGGTATGAATTTCTTTTTTATTTTAATAAATTATTGTCAGTTCTCACTATGTTGATATGTATTGGTATTTGATCCATAGGTAAAAATAGAATAAATATGGGATTTCAATCATGCACATTCCTTCTCAGTCTCCCAAGATGATCTAATTGTTCAAGTCCTTGGGAAGGAGTATCCTATTTTCATGTGTGGGATGGGTTTGAGACCATTACCATCTAAGGTATTTGGTAGTCCATTGAGGATTGTAGCAGCATCTATCCTGGTTGTAATTACTCCCTACCTCAAGATACTTAGAGAGAGTTTGTTGCAATGAAAATCGCAATTCAGGAATAGGGGGCTCATATAAAGTTGAAAATGTAAATGTTATTGCTCTGTAGAAAGCATTGATTGAATTATATCATAAGATGACTAGATCTATTCCTGGTGATCTTGTGTTGATGGATGGTAGTGAGAAGGTAAATCACACAAATTCATAATCATTTGTCACACAAAATTTTATTGGTTTTAAATTTAAATTTAAATTTACAACACTGTTTAATTTTCAACATAATTGTCATGCAGGTGCTGGTAGTAGGGAGTGGAGACAAAGACAGAGAGGGTATCGGTCAAAGTTCATCTGAGTAGTTATTAGGGTTCACTTTGGATTCAATGATGATGTGTAACTAAACTTATGACAGACTAGCACTAATATGGTGATTCAGAAACCATGTTGTGGTTTCTAGTAGGGATATCTGTATTTCCCTTGTATTGCATGAAAATCTATATGTTTGGTCCATTTTCTATGTTTTATTCTAAAATTTACCTTATATTAATCATTATTAGTCTCTTCAGGTTTTGTTTTGTTTTAGTATTCCTTGAAATTCCACCTCTTATTGTTCTTTTTGAAATCTATAGTTTCTTTCAACCATTTATGAACTTTATTCAGTTCTAACTTTCACTTGGTAATTCACCAAGTGCTACCTGGATAACTAAAAATGTTGATCAGCTTTCATATGGACATCCCACTAGTATTTTTCTTGTATGTCCAACATATAGATTGTTAGATTCACTCTCCTCTTAGATAGTGAACCTTAAACCAGTTTATTCATAGAGATAAAATGTTCATCGGTCTATACACTCCAAAAAAACTCTTCTCTCATTATAATGTTACCTTAAAAATCAGTTAATTCAATAATTTGTCACAATAATTCTGCATAATGAGTATCTTGAATATATTCATGCTACTAATGAAGCATTGACATCATCTTTAACCTATTTTTCCAAATGATTATTCTTCATGTATTATTATTAATGGTAGTAACTTCTTCCATCATATTAACTATTATTTAGTTTGAATAAACCATGATAGAACATATAACTCTATTCTTATCAACATGCTTGGGAACTCCAAACTACTTCACAGATGTATTCCACAATATATATTGAGTTCATCCATATTACCTTCATCTTTATGGATGCAAAATACAAGAAAACCCAAGTGGGTTTAATATTTATACTAGATGAATCACCACCCTCGACTATAAACATTTGTTATCCCGCCCTTAGAGCTTGTGTGAAGGTATTTGGGGGGTTTTCAAGTACACTTTAAGATGTTGTCAATATGTAAATTTTAATGTGATAAATGCTATTTAAAATATATAAGAAACTTGTCACATTAGTGTTTGGGTGAAGAAATTCATGGCCTTTATTTATCCTTTGTGTCTTTTTTATGTCACTTTCCCTATAAAATTATAATCCTTATAGATCAAGGAATGTGTATTTTTGGAAATTCCAGTCATTCTGATCTATAAAAGGGGCCTTATTCTACCTATTAAAAGACACACCTAACATTTAGTTGTTTAGAAGTATGTTGTCCATATTCCATCCCTAAAAATGAAATCTCGTGTTTTGAATCTCCTTATTTTAAGATGAAACTATGAGTCCTCCATATAAGGAAGGTTTGGAAGTGGGACTCGAAGTTCTTCTTTATAAGTAATAAATAATTTTCCTTGTTTTTCTTTTATCTTCACATTATCTTTCATCTTGGATATGATTTAGCTCTTTTATAACACCTAAATAAAATCATTATACTTGTATAACAATGTTATGATAATAAAATCACATCATATGCATTCACATCCATTATAAATGTGAATGTTGATATGACATGATATATAACTCATATCCATGGCTGGCATGCTTTTTCTGCTCTTTTCATATAACCCAGTCCATCATAATGTTCATATCCATGGTTCGAATGAATGAAAGAACCAAAACACATAATATGTTTGATACCATCTCACATGTTCATGGTTGACATGAACACCCAACCCACATTTCCATCACAGCTCCCAACATCATTGGCATCATCATCCAACCCAATCCAAATAACCATTCTATAAAATCACATTCCAATGGTTGACATGCTCACCCAACTCATGTCACAAGGAACCCATATAAAAGCCAGTCATAGATAATCTTAAGATGCAATTAATAACTTACTATTCAAAATGATCGTATTAACCATACCAAGAACAAACATAAAAGTCTAAGGGTTCTCATAGGTTAGAAAAATACCCAACACTAAATGTTACACAAGCTAGGGTAGCTACAGTCACACACCTAACCTCTTTCAAATTTCAACTAATTCATAAGGATACCACAACTTTTTCCTTACCTTAACATTCTATATTTTATCATGGAGGGATCCAAGGTTTATAACTTAGTTCACTAGTCCATGACATGCTTGCAAACACCCCACTTTGGTTCCTTTGTATCATTTATGTAGCATGAGGGTCAAATGAATGGTAATTTGTGACCTATCCATCAAAATAAACTCAAGAGGAACATCAAATAACATTATTCATGTTAGTTAATTGCTGGTTATTATCCTTATTATATTAAGGATTTGTTGTATTATGGTTTTGTACAAATTGAACTTGTCATGTCCTGATTATGTTATTATTATACTGGAATAGTTTGTTTACTGTTTGTATATTGTAATATCTGTTTTTTTGTTGTTGTTTTGGGGTTGCAGTTTCTACAGTTGTATTTTTTTAAACGATATATAGCGGCGGTTCAAACTGCTGTTATCCTTTAAGAATTTTTTGGGAGGGGAAACTACTGCTAAACAAACGTTCTGCGGCGATTCCCAGAAACCATCGCTAAATAGGTAAAACCAACGCGAGTTGGATGTCGACGCCAATTTTAGCGGCGGTTTTTGGAAACCGTCGTGAAACCATATGGTGACGGTTTAAACCTCAGCTATTAGTTGACTTTGATGTAGGGTGTGCATGCAAGTCGTGCTCCATAGAAAAAGAACTTAAAACGTCATGAGCTTCAGGGTGCCGCATGGTTTACCCTAAACCATGCACCCCAAATCGTGCCCTCCGAGACAAATCCTCCAAAAACTTTCAGAACTTACCTGAAGCTCCCAATGCTCTCCCAAGCACCCGAGCTACCTTCCAAGCCTCACTCCATGTCTAAAAGTACCACTTTAAGACGTCACAACTCTCGAAATTCCATTCCAAAACTCCAATCAAAGTTTGAACCGCCCAGTAATCGAAAAATTTTAAACTCCCTTTGAAGTTCAAAAGCCCGTATGAACACGGGATCTTACAATTGTCATGCAAATGGTGTACGTAGATGTAATGAGACTATTATGGTAAAAATGCATCATGCATAACTCCTTGTATACATTATATGGTAGTCAAAAAGTATTACCCAAGTTGGGTCTAGGGCTTCTACTTTTACAGCAAATATCAAGTTTGATAATGCAAAATTTAGTTTTTCAACAATCTCCTCCCATTTGTCATGTGTTATGTAAGTAGAAATTTCTTCAAGTTTCTTTGTAGCGTGTGTGAGTTGTCATTGACATTTGTACCTAAATATAATTATTTTCATTGAACCTCTCGATATTGATCTTAGTTTCCATGGGTCGATCCACCCTTATCTTTGTCTGATTTTTCTCTAATACCATTGTTATGACATCAAATATATAATTCTGATATCTCTGTCAAGGTTGTGATTTCCAAAATAAGTTCACATAAATATAAGAAGAGAGAAAAAATATGAGATCAAAGACACATACTTAACATGGAAAACCTCTAAATAAAGTAGAGTAATAACTATATATATAATAATAATAATAAAATGCTATGAAGCTTGTGAATTGCAATATATATCTACTTTACAATGAGAAGACCTCACAGTTATCTCTTTCCAAAACAGGTTAAAATACATCACAATTATCTCTTTTCAATGATCGAGTTTTTACCCGAATCACCCTGGATGTACAATTTTGGCATGGCGTCGACACTAATTACGTATAGTGCATACCATTGAAATTCAGTCTATGCTACATATATAATGGATTGGTTAAAATGCTACATTTATTGCTTATTTTAAGGCAATTGTATTTACAATTGAACATGGCATAGTTGATGCATAATCATTAATGTGATCACCTGGAATGACGAAATATTAATACAAATAAATAAATGTTCATCGTCAATGAACGATGCAACATTAGTTTCGCCCTTTACCATGCCATCAAAATTGTTGTCATTCTCATCTTTTTTTTATGTTGTTGACATATGTTGACCATCATAAATATTGCCAGCCCCTAGTTTTATCGTGAATTTTGTCCATTCCAAGTTTTTTTGTCAAAACACCCGATTTCTTTAACATGTCTTATTTTAGTCTAGGAAATTGCTTGGACTCCCGCTAATCCAAATTTGACCCTCAATAAAGTGTTCAAATTACTCCATCATTACCACTTTCTTTTTTCTAATATACAATGTTCCCATAAAATCACAAAAAAATGACAAAAACTATAAATTTATTTAAATGAAAGATCCAACGGATTATAATTTAACATTTTCATTGAAATAATCATATAATTTCGATCTCAAATTCTCATTTTTTTTTTCTAAATTAAATCGGATAAGCTGTGTTTCATCGTGGGTTTTTCAAACAGGCCTTTAAACGTGGGCCGTGGACGCCCACACGCCACCTCCGCAGTATAGGAAGAGAGGGACATTAACCTGGAACCGAAAAACGGAGCTAATCAATGGAGAGCGAAACGTTTGTGACAGAGGGAGCCGCAGCCGAGGCTCAGCCACCGGCTCCGGCGCTGGTGCCGGATTCGGCGGAGACAGAACAACAACCGTCTCCGCATAAGTTGGAGCGCCCGTGGACTTTCTGGTTTGATAATCAGTCAAAGCCCAAACAGGGCGCTGCCTGGGGTTCCTCTCTTCGCAAGCTCTACACCTTCGACTCTGTCGAAGAGTTCTGGTGGTACGGATCCTCTTCCTCGTCCTTTAAATTTCACTTGTTCGATTTAAGTTCCCGTGGCTTTTTTTTTTTGTTCGATCTGCTTTTATGTTATCGTGTCGCTCCCCTGTCTGTATTGTCCTTAAATTTGGGAATACGCCTCCAGGTTGATTTCTTGGTTGCCTCATCGATTGGTTTGAGAGTTTTTGTGGGCAATCATATGTTAAAAGAAAAAGGTGTCAGGCAACAAAAGTTGAAACATGTGTGCCCCATCCTCGTGCATTTCTCGCGTGAAAATGCAACTACATTTGCGACTGCAAACACCTATAAATTAAGTTGTTCCCTCACTTCTCCATGCAAGAGAACGAGAGAGTGGTCACGTATGAATTGAGGTCTTCCCTTATTCTTCATTTGAGGATTTTGTCCTAGTAATATACAGAGGCTGTAGTCATATATTCTTTGTGGGATATTTTTTATTTTTATTGTAATTTTTACCCGTTTTATTTGCTGGGTTTCAATATGAATTTGCGATGCCCTTTTTTTAAATATGTTTATCTTGTTTCAATTTTCTATCTAGGTTCTACAATTGATATTAGAGCCATTGTTTGGGTTTGATATTATTCACGTTTTGGGTAGTCAAATCTTTTGTTTTTTTTTTGTACGTGGTATTAATGTTGTTTTGTTTGGTATTCTACATCATCTTCTCTTGTTTGAGATTATCACATATATTATAGTGAAATCATGATTATCTTGAAGATTGCAGTATGCATAATGACAACAAAATTTGTGCTTGAGAAATTCAATGAAAACAATTTTACATTTGAAAAATGAATACATAATCATTTTTATGAAAAGATGGGAGTTTGTCGGCTAGTTGTGGAAAATCGTGTCACGACCCGACCCTAATTGAGGCTCAAGCCGCAACTATCTCAAGCTCGCCTCCATAGGTCAGGGGCTGACGACCAGCGCCGAAGACATAATTAACACGGGGAGGTCTTTGCCTAAGTGCCTATACACACACACACAACTATCTCAATGCAGAAGTGTAGATGAATAATAGTAAAAAGATGCAACATGTAGAATGTAAACCAAACATGCAAAACCTCTAGGGTGTACAAGAGTACGATTGTGCAAATTGAAAAGTAAAGGGGCAAAATACACGCTCAATCAGAAAGATGTCACGACCTAACAAAATTGGAAAGTAAATTGCTGAGAGATCCCAACTCCTGATCTTCAAGCTACGACCACCGTACGCGGTCCAAAGCACCAAGTATCCCTAAGCTCCTCTGTAGTCACCGTCGACTTGTCCGTCGTCTGCATAAGACACGACACGTGCGGGCAAAGCCCATGTAGGGCTGAGTATATACATACCCAGTAGGACACGTCCCGAAAGCTGAAAGAGGGAGCAATAAGAGACACAAAAGGAAAGGAAAGACATTAAATAGTATACAAGATGCAGCTCAACCCAAATCAAGAGAAATAGTAACCTCGTCTAAGCATAAGAGGCTCAACACGTTGTGTAGATGGACTACATGTCGAGTCTTTGCTACCCATAGCAGGTGAGGAACCTCATCCAATCACGAGAAACTAAACACGGAAAGCACATGACATACTCTGCACGTCTTCGCAACCCATTGCAGGGGAGTAGCCGAATCTACAGGCATTGATATATATATATGCTCAGCAAAAAGAAACCCAAACGAGAGAATAAGGGGATCTACATCTCACAACTCAGTCCAGAAAAAGAGTCTCTAACAATCCCAAAAGTCCATCAATGATGCCCAACATCTCACGCGTCTGTCCAGTCGAAAACATTCAAGTCAAACTCACCTCGCCATTGTCCCGCACAGTCGAGGGCCACAAACTCCAGGTAGAGGATCCATGCCTTGGTACAACAGGAGGGTTCTGGTCTCGCCCAAATTTACCCTACAGGTATGCGGTCGTTGTAGTACAGGTAGGGGTCGAATCCACAGGGACCGAAGAAGGAACCTAAAAACACTCAGATCTTGGAAGGATTTGGCTATGAAGTGGCCAACTATTCAGATTGAATTGATTTGAATAACTACTGATTTAATTTAAAGAAAATAAATTAAAACATTCGATTACTTAGTCTAAAACAATTAATGGAGATGAGTTGATCCTAAGTTGTTACTAGGGTTAGATTGGATGCATTTATTTTCTTATAACATTCATTTCACTAATTCAAGATGTATCCACGAAATGATATAATTCCTCAACATCATTCACCAATTTAATCCCTACACAATTCCAAGGCTAATAACCAATGCACTTGTAGGATCAATTTAATGACCACTCCAAGGAATTGGATCGCACTAGCACTCGAAATGTGTCCTTGTTAAAGTTGGCAAAGATGAAGAAGAAAATAAATTATCAAATGGAAATCTTAAAATAATGAAATTATTACAGAATTTAGGATCATAAAATAACATCCAATCCTCCCCATGCAACTCCCTAGGACCAACCCATAAGGGTTTAGCCCTCCATTTATGCTATTCAATAAATGGAAGCGGGAAGTCGACTTAAAGAAGCGGGATTGGAGAAGAAAAATAAAACAATGAAACGATCACTCCACCGTTGTGTGAACAAAATCACAAGGTTTGGTGTGAATAAATTCACACCTTGAGGCAACGGTATCAAGGTGATAAGGATAAGAACAGAACAAGAGAAGAGAAAGAACTTTTATTGAAAACTAAGGTGATTCGAACAACTTACATGAGAATGAAGAGCATTACAAAGGCAAATTGACATAATAACATTACAATGAAAAGAAAGCACCCAACATCCTCAAATCCCTCACCACTACTGCCTTAAATAGGAAAAAATGAAGCCTTGGCCGAGCCCCCAACATCCCATGTGCCTTGAATTAATTATGTTGGGAAAAGGTGGGTGGAACATTAATGATTAGAGACTTTTCCACTTCTTGCCCCGAAGTTGCAGCCAGCTTGCATCCACCGGCAAGACGCGCCTAAAGGACCTTCTAGAAGGCCGAATTTGAGTGGGCCCTAGAAGACTTAAATGAAGACCCGGATGTCCCCTAACAGCCTGTAAAATTTCAGCCCAAAATAATTTGTGGTTCGGGAGATATGATTGAAATGGTGGGCTGTTTTTCTGGGCTGCAGACTCTGGCCCAAAATTAAATCTTCAACTTGGGACGCCTTAATCACCACCATTTAGGACGAATTAGCACTAGCTCCAGAAGAATTATTTGTTCCCATATATGTCTTCTAGTCTCCTATAAAATTTGGGCTTCATTGGGCCTGTATTGTGGGCCCCATAGTCCGATCAGTGGGATGATATCCAATCTGCCTTCTTCAGAATTGTTTCCTTTAATCGCCAAATATCTCCATCATACTTTATTAATAATCCATTGATCCCTGAATAAAAAATGTTCATAATTAAGTTCATATCCATTTCCAAAAATGTCAAATTAAAACATGGATAGTTACATTCTTTAAAATCAGATGAAACATTGGGCCTAAATTGGTGCACATTAGGCATGAAGTGCACAAATGATGAGAATGAGTGTTCAAAATGTAAAATGCACTAAAATGGTATTTATGAATAGTAAGACACATGAAAACTACATATATTAGCAATGAATATTAGCCTCTTACAGTGGATAATCAGGTTCCACTTAGTGAATAGATAGAGGACCCATACCTTGTTCTTGCAGGAGGGTTCCACTCTAACAGGAAGGTTCCACTCTAGTGGTCGATAGAGGACTCATGCCCAACCCAGCTGGAGGGTTTCACTCTAGAATATGGAGGACCCCTATCCCAGCAGGAGGGTTCCACTCCGATAGGTAGGTAGAAGACCCATGCCCTGTGCCAACAGGAGGGTTCCACTTTGGTGTTAGAGGACCCATGCCCTTACTCCACAGGAGGGTTCCACCCTGCTTATTTACGGCGCACAACGATGACAGGGGTCCCTGATGCAAAAGCGCGCGGCGCACGACACGTGGCAATATTAACTTGCGGTGTATAGAAGTAAAAAAAAACGTAGAAACAAAAAAAAAACAATTCCTGAAATATTTTAAACAAACAATTAAATATTTTAAACAATATTTCTAAAAAAACAACAAACCAAAAAAAAACGTAGAAACAAATAAAAAAAGTTTAAGTGCCCTGCCCTTGACATACTAAGGGGAGGACAACAGTAACTAGAAAAAAAAGCAGAAAACATAAATAAAATTGAATAAAAAAATCACTACTTGGGGTTCGGTTCGCACACAAGGTGTGTGTGCGTGCGCCTGCCCTAGACGAGTAGGGTTGGGTCGTCGTGGTCGTTCGGTCAGGAAGCAGCTGTCGAGGGAGACGACTAGGTTGCATCGCTCGACTTGGTCCGGCAGGGGTTGGGTTGCGGCTGTCGCGGGAAGAGGATAGTGCTGCGCAGCGGGGGAGGTCGCCGTTTGAGGTTTGTTTGAGGTGTTTTTAATCGTGAACAGGTTGGCGCAGTGGCGTGCGCCACGCCACTGCGCACTGTTGCGCACAATAGCGCGCGCCACTGAATGCCTTTCTAGATGATCCATGACGAACCCATGGCGTGGTGCTCAGCTTCCTGGTGCGCGTCATGGCGCAATGGTGTGCCTTGGCGCGCGTCATGGCGCAATGGTGTGCCTTGGCGCGCGTCATTAATAACTATGACTCTGATAGCCGATAGAGGACCCATGCCCTAACTCCACAGGAGGGTTCCACTCTGATAGCAGATAGATGACCCATGCTCAGCCCAACATGAGGGTTCCACTCTAAAAGGTAGGTAGAGGATCCATGCCATGTGCCAACATGAGGGTTCCACTCTTTGGAATCTCCTGGTGATCTTGCGTGATCATTGTCGTTGTCGAGCGTCGCCCAAATAAGCGTCATGCCTGAAACATCTCACATCACATTTCAAAAGCCACAATGGAGACCACTATCGCGTTTTACGTGAAAAAACACTCAGGATAGGCTACTCGTAGACTAAAATCAAAGTCTAAACGAAGGAGATATGAGAGTTTGAAGTTTCCTCAAGAGGAACTAAGGGGTACACGGAGTGTGAGGGGACCCATACGGCGTGTGGTCCTGCTCCATCCCCTGGCCGCGTCCCTATAGGTAAACTGCTCGCCAACCGTGTAGCACTACACAACGTGTAGGGAGTCTACATGGCGTGTCCTGGTACTCGGGGTCCTTGCTCGTGCACCTTGGCCGTGTCCATGTACTTCGGTACACGGTTGTGTGCCTGGCCGCGTCTTTCCACATGGGGTACTGCCTGTGTGCTCCGTCACACTGCTCGACCACTTGGGAAAGGGGTACACGGCGTGTAGGAGGGATACACGTTGTGTCATCCTTATAAATTTCCAAAACCCTAGCCGCCGCACCATAGGGGCTACATGCCGTGTGTTCATCGAACTACATGGCTTGTAGTCGACTTTTTCACAGAAACTCGGATCTGTTCTCCGCGCATTAGATTTGATCACCCCGCCTTCGATTCTGTCTTCGTTTCTTCCCGAAAATGAAGGATCTTGCTCCGGCCGACGATTTACGGCCCTTCGGTGGCCAGAAGTTGAATCTGGTTTGATTCCGTGTGAACCCGTACGCACCACACGCACCACGCACGCCTCAGGTTCTTCCGTCGTTGATGATTTGGATGTCGATCGTCAAAACAATCACCCACAACCTGCAATCTATCCGAAATCATCCCTGGTTTGTCGATTCATCCCTTGCACATAAATCTGTCACGAATTCGGGGGTCCGATCGAGCTCGGTACCTCTCGACAATGTCGAACTGGGACCGCGGGGTCCAATCGGTAAAGAACGCGATGAATCGAGGGAGAAAAGTATCACAACAAAGGTTTAACTGATCGTTACCAAGTGTTTTTGGCCAACTATCAAGAACAGGGATATCCGAGCGCATGCAAAGGCCACAATTGGCGCAGATCATAGAAGGGATGATTGCTCAATCAATTTAATCAACAAGGACGTAAACCAAGAATTGACGAGTCCTATGTGGAGATTGGATCGTTCGTAGTCGAAGAACGCGCTCACCAATGAATTAAAGAACTCATTGCGTTCGCTGCGCTTCGATCTGCTCCGATCCAAAGATTCGTCATCGTCGGATGGATTCATCAATGGAAGGAGAAAGAACGCTCTGGAATCCTCCCAGAGTTTATGCGGCTAACCTTGGAAGATTCGCCATAGCGGGGGATTTATAAACATTCCAGTTAGGTTAAAACAATAAATTAATTAAATTAATTAACTAACTGAATGTATCGTTAACGAGCGAGATATCCAAATGCCCCGCGCCAACTTATCTTAGGTCGCGCTTAGGGTAAACTTCGCGTTCCGGACTCAACTGTAGTCTCAGATTTCTGATCCGAGCTTCCGTTTAAGACTTATTCCATTTTCTTGAAGAAACGGCACACGTGTAATATAAAATATATTTAATATTTTTATAAAATTAATTCTGGGCACACTGAGTCTCGGAATCGCATGCCATCTCATCGCCTGACTCTGAAAATATATGTAGAAATATTTCAAAGTATTGCAAGGCAAAAATCGGATCTCTACAAATTGAAACTGTGGATAACAAGTGGAAAGACATGGATGTGAATGTTATTGTCAATATTCATTTATCTTTAGCAAATGAGTTTCTATTAAGCACCATTGGGAATGATAACGAAAGAAATTAAGTATATGTTGACAAAATTATATGAGGTCAAGTTGTTACGCAACAATTTTTTCTTGAAAGGAAAATTTTATAATTTTTGGATAGCATTATCCTCACTAGAAATTGATCACAGTGACACCTTAAATACTCTATTCGTTTACCTCACCTCGTTATGTTATAAAATGCTAGATACTGAATGTGTAAAAAAATTACTTAAAAAGTCTATCAGATTCACCAATCAACTCATCGTTAACCTCATCAACAACATCCATACATATTATAATCTTTAACAATATTTTAGTTGTGATTTTCATAGAAGAAAATTGATTTAAGTATAAGAAAAACATGTTGACAACATTGCATCAAGTGGAAATCTTGTCAATGACGAGGGGAGGTTGATAGAATGTGGCTATAATGGCAGCTAAAACCACAAAAAAATTAAATCTAAAAGTACAGAAGGAAAATCTTATGTGCTACAACTGTGTTAGGAAGGGGTACATCAAGAAGGGGTGTTGCCACAAAAACAGCGGTGAAAAAAACTCTCAAGAAAATTTGATCATTACATAAAATAAAGGAGGGGTGTTGCCACAAAAACAGCGGTGAAAAAAACTCAAGAAAATATGACCATTACATAAAATAAAGTGATGTACTATTTTGTGAAGCAATGGAAGTTGTTGAAGTTAGATTGAAGTTTCTTAATGCATGAATAATGGATTCTCTAGCTGCATGACACATGATCTAGCTGCATGACACATGATCTCTCGAAGGGAATGGTTGAGTAATATGAATTTATTCTTGGAAGAGTTGTGTGCATAGAAAACAATCATGCCTTGAATTTTTCTATTGTTGGTGTATGATTGTTTATGGCAAACCAAGAAGTTCAACGCATGAAAAACCTGAAGAACAATCTAGTGTTTTTATTGAGTGCTCAAGTTGCATGGAGAAAATGATTATGGAGATTGTGAATGGCATGGTTGTGGTAATGAAGATGAAAAAAATCTCAATGAATTTATACATGCTTGTGGAATAAACTTATGCTGAGGCAAAGTTAATTGTTGCATCTAGCTCTAGAGGATAATTGGGGCTTTGTGAAATTGAAAACTTGATCATATTTTAGAGCGAGACTTGAAGATTTCCACTGAGAGGAATTTGTTTATTGGATTTAAAAGTTATCCTTATCATTTTATGAGCATTGCGTCATGAGAAATCAACACATGCTCAAGTCTGGGACATAAAAAACAAGCAAAAATGTGATCTTAAACTTAATCTATTTTAATGTTTGACAAACACTAGTCGTATCTTTGGAAGGAGCTAGATATTTTATGTCGGTAATTGATAACTTTCAAAAGATGTTGGTTATACGAAACCAGGAGGGAAACAAATTTCTTAGAAGTCTGAAGTTGTTAAGATGCTTGAGGAACTTGAATTTGAAAAGAAGATAGTGTTTATAAAGATCGACAGTTATGAAGAATATAAAAGGTGATGAATTTGATGTATTTTATCAACGAAAAAAGCATTAAACTACAATTCCTAGCAAAATAGACTTCTTAACACAATGATTTTGTAAAGTGGATGAACAAAATCCTCTTGGATAGAATGAGAGCAATATTAAGAACTGTTGGTTTAGCCAAGACATTTTCAGTAAAAGCACTGAATGCCATCTGTTATGTGGTTAACTGCTCATTGATGGCGAAATGAGGTAATATTTGTAGAATCCCACTTCCTATGAACTTACCTTTAATAGACATCATATTTACAGAAGATGAACTGCAAGGGCGATGAATTCACAATGAAAGAAAATGCATGAAATATTACAGTTCAAGTGGAAAATTAATCAGTTTATACTGAAATATTACCGGAACATGATAATCAAGAATCAATTGAGTCAGAATTTTTATGATTGGCTCGATAGCATAGACTATCAATGCGACACTCAGATTATGTAATCGAGAGTTATATTGCATATTGTTTATTAATAGAGGATGAAGAACCATTGACTTTTAAGGAGATGACTCAAAGTCTAGTTGTATCATGTGGATGACAACATTGCAGGAAGAACTTGAAACCTTGCACAAGAAAAGACTCGAAATCTTGTGTCATTACCAATGTGACACTCAAATTATGTAATCGAGAGTAATATTGCGCATTGTTTATTAACAGAGGATGAATAGCCATTGACTTTCAAGGAGATGACTCAAACTCTAGGTGTATCCATGTGGATGACAGCATTGCAGGAAGAACATGAAACCTTGCACAAGAAAACTGATGGTGAAAGGATATGCTCAAAAGGAAGTTATTTATTTCATTGAAATATTTTTCCTTGTGCTTTGACCAATGGAAATTTGAGTAGTTCCAACGATGTGCGCTGCATATGGTGTACATGTAGACTATTCGTTGTAGGAAATAACAAAGTTCAAATCTGTGAGTCACAATTAATTTAAAAATTTGGTATAAAGTGCTTGGGGCCGACAAACAAAAGAGCTGCAAATTTATTGAAACTAAAATAACATGATGACTTGTCTCTCAAAAACTTTACTTTAGAAAAGTCTTGAAATTCTTCAACATACATGAGTGTAAGCTAATGTCTATCGGCGTTAATTTTATGTTATCCTCTAAGACGTGTCACAATTAAATAAAGAGGATAAAGATGTCTTTGAGTGCAATATACTTCAGCATTAGGAATGTTCATGTTATGGTATGTGCAAGACCTAGAATTTCACAAGCAAGGGCAGCTATTCAATGCATGGCTGGTCCAGGTCTAGTGGATTAATTATTGCGAAGAGGATCATGAGATATATCAAAAGTATTTCAGATGTTGCATTATAAAACTAATTACTATTATATTTTTTAATATTTTATACTATCATTTTATTTTTAATTTGAACGGTCAACCCGAACCCGGCCTGAATATCATTTGTTTTAGTTTACTGAATCTGATTACAGCTTTGACCCATTTATGTTTGACCGAAACTGTTATCGTGTTAGATTCAAAATTGCCACCTCTAGTTTCTAGACTAAAATTAGATTGGTGCGAGGGGTTTGCTACTAGTTGCCTGAATGACCACATTAGAAGAGGGAATAAAACTGAATAAATATGTTGTTTACATGAATACCTTGTTGTTTTATAAATTTGAGTCATGTTTAAATTTTAAATTAAGTTGATTATAAAACTAATTATTATTATATTTTTAATAGTTAATATTATCTTTATATTTTTAATTGGGTTACATGGGTTAAGAGTGGTCAATCCAAACCCGACCTGAATATCATTTGTGTTAGATTACCCAATCTGATACAGCCTGAATCCATTTATGCCCGACTCAAAACTTTTTTTTGTCGTGTTGGTTCGTCATGACATTAGAAGAGGGAATGCAACTGAATTAATGCCCCGACTGATTTATTTTTTGTTTTATATAATTTCATGGGAATTCTCAGTAATGTTTATTGAGTCATAATTAATTTTCATTGATTCGGTGCAGTCTGTATGAACACATATTCAAGCCCAGCAAGTTGCCTGGAAATGCCGATTTCCATATGTTTAAAGCTGGAGTTGAGCCTAAATGGGAAGACCAGGAGTGCGCTAATGGCGGGAAGTGGTCCGTTAATTGCAGCAGAAGCACCAACCTCGATCCCCTGTGGCTCGAAACTGTAAAATCACCATCTTTCTGTGTTTGGTTCCATCTTGATACCTTCTGACAACTGGGTTTTGAATTATTAGTTGATGGCTCTGGTTGGGGAGCAGTTCGACGAGGGTGGTGAGATCTGCGGCGTGGTTGCTAGTGTTCGCCCGAGGCAGGACAGGCTTGCGCTGTGGACGAAGACGGCATCCAACGAGGCCGTCCAGGTTTTCGATTCTCATGAAAACATGTTTTTATTGTTGTTGTTCGGCGGATTTGTGAATGGAGAATTGGTTTTTGTTTGTTATGTAGATGTCTATCGGGAGGAAGTGGAAGGAGATCATGAATTTCGACGACAAGCTGACTTACACCGTCCATGTAATATACATTTATGCATTAAAAATGAAGTTGTACCAAACAGGCGCAGCTCACTGTGTCTTGTTTAATGTGCAGGAAGACGCGAAGAGGGATCGGTCCGCCAAGCCTCGTTACACTGTATGGAACCACCCGACCGAGTGACCAACTCTCTCGTTTTTGGCTTTAGTATGTGAAAACTCGAAAACCTAAATTTATTTTTCATTACTGGAAAAAAACATTACAACATGGCAATGATGAGACACTAGAAGTATCTTCGTCTTCCTACTCGCTCATGCCAGAAACCCTAGTCTCTCACCGTTCTTCTTCGCCAGACGGATCAATCCTTGCCTCTGCTTTGCGTCGGCTCCTATGGACTTGCAGAACTCGGTGATTACCTGCAAATCGAGTTCGAGCGTGGGGGATCGGTGGGAGTTGAGAGCGAGGGAGGGAGGGAGGGGGGGAGAGAGAGACTGTGTGTACCTGTGAGTGCAAGGCAATGGCCTTGCCTCGCAGCTGGTTGAACCGTTTCTTGCCAATGATGTTGCGGGCGAGCACGACGGCGGGGGCGAACACGCCCTTCCCTTCGTTGATGTTCTTCATCAGCGGCGGAGACCGGACCGGCGCCCCCCTGGTTCGGACGCCGGCGGGGATGGAGGCCGCGAGGAGGGCGCGGTCGTCGCCCTGGCCGGCCGTGCCCCAGCCCCCGTGGAAGGATGAGCGAAGCGCGGTTGCAGAAACTGCGGCAGCCATCGGAGAATCCCAACGTTCGATCTGTTCGATATGACGATGGGGTGGGTTCGGTCCCGGGAGCCTCTGTTTTTTTTTTCTTATTATTTTTCATCCGCCTTTTATCGGTTGAGGTGGCGGGAGGAACGGCTAGAGCCACACATACTGGTCCGTTTGGTTGGCGGTGCGGCGGATTATGTATTTTATTATGTAATCCATGCCACGCCACCGATTCTCGGGGTTTGTGTGTGCATATATATATATAGACATTTATTTATATATTTATTTTTAGACTTATTTATCGTGATGTCAAGGATGTGTAATTAAAGAATCACACTTGAACGGTTTATCTATTATTATTTAAGATGTGGAGTGAATAACAAAGCCACCCGGAGTGCGGGGAGAAGAATGAAGCCAGTCAAAGTGTTGATTCAGTGGAGTTTCTAGTACGAAACTCCTTGATTTTATGGTTAAGGTTTTTATTATGAGCATAAACGTTTAGAATACATGGTAATGTATTACAAGAACAAAGTTAGCTATATTTGGTTTAGAAATTATCGTCAAATCTCAAAAATCAGATTAGTCTATGAAAACAAGCATGAAGTGATTGAGTTAGGGCAGAAAGCCCAAACAACTCATGACAAGTTCGAAGAGTTGAAGGCAGAAGTTAGGCGTATTGAATCTCACCTTAGACAAGCTAAGTGGTTAGTCTAAACCTTGGAAAGGACACTATAAGATTTAGAAGGTGAAATATTTTGCTTTGAACATTAAAATATAGCCGGAAAGGATTTGGTATTGGACACAAAATTTGAGATATTTGACATAGGTTTGAAGAGAAAGCTTTATAAGAAGTTTCCAATCAGCTTGAAGCCGCTGTCTCAGATATACATCCACATAGAGATACTGAAAGGGCAAGTATATCAGAATGATATACTGCAGATGATTACGTGTGACCTTTAGCAAGAGAAGTTTAAAAATATCAGAAAGAAGTTTCGAGTATTTCTCAGAGTATTAAGTAATATCAGAAATAGATCCATGATATTATTACTCGAGAGAAATGAAAACTTAGAGATATCAAACGTGTCTCCAAAAATCTAAATGAAAACATGAAGGAGAAGACCTACAATCCAAACTCGAAGAGAAGAAGAAAAAAGAGACTAAGTCATCTCCCATCGAAACACTTGTTGGAGTTGATGTCTTAGGACCTACTGTTTGTACTTTGATTACATGTATATTTGATGTATTGAATATTAATAAAACTTTTTATTACATATTGTTTGTTGTTCTGCATGACTCTAATGTAATATTGTCCTATAGTATACGTCGCATTGATAAGGTCATAACACTTCCTCGTTATGATGAGAACTTTGATGTGTTATGATGATATTCTCAGATAATATTTTGCGGTTAGATAACGTACTATGACGAGACACACAATACATTGATTGTCAGGTGCGAGTACTCGTAGACAGATGTTGTTTCTTCTCATGAAGTTCGCACTTGGTAATCTCCAAGACGAGAGATTATGTGAACATACTCGTCAGTAGGAATCCCACATGTTTTGGTGTCATCGGATATTCCTATCTACGAGCGCATGTGATGATTCTTAGACTTTAAGATTATTATTAATGCATGTTACAACTCGCGTACTTAGATGTATTTCGTAAACCATGACGATAACAGTTCATGATGAAATTGGATATGTTGGGTGCGTCACGAGTGACGTATCATTAATGAATAAGTCAAGAAAAGATTTGTCTCTTCCATTTTATAGAAGTTGATATCTCGACCTTTGATTGGAATATAATCGTCACATTAAATTCCATTGTCATGGTGTAACGATGTGTTTGTTTCAGATAGTCAAAGAAAGACATATCAAACATATAGGTTGGTAACACGGATGTGCAACCTGTTTGATGAGATATTGTGACAAAGAGATTATATTACACAGTGATCGTTCATGTGTGGTTGTTGACATTGCGACATTAAGTTATTTCTCTTAGGTGTCTTGACCCGTTACTAGACAGTAATTTTGAATTTTAGGCAAGACCGTCTAATGCCAATGAGAAAGAATCTTATAGGGTCACACACTAAGTGTTTCCATTGATCTCAATTTAATTCTATTTGAGTTTAATCAATGGAATAAATATTATTCTCAAGTTTGAGAAATAATTTTATCAAGTTATATTGATCTCATGAATTAAATAAATATTTACTCGTCACCTTGTGAATAAAATATTTATTTTATTTATTGAATATTTTAATAAATATTTCTTCGCTAGATTGTGAATAAAATATTTATTCACTAGATTGTGAATAAAATATTTATTTATGAATAAAATATTTATTCGGTTGTTCAATAAATGCTAGAGTTTGAACGAACCAATATCAAGTCCAGTGATAAATATTAATTAACAAGTCCGTTACATTTTATTTGTTATTGCGCAAGTTGGCGCGCACCACAAAATAATAATAATAATAGTTATTACGTGACATGGAGTTTATTAAAAGTTATAAATGTTATTTAATGACCGATATGCAATTAAATAACATTTTAACTTAAATCATAACCTTATAAATAAACGTCTATGTCTATTATGTAGATCATCTAAAAATTGAGAATAGAGAATTGTTGCGTACAACGAATTCTTTCTCAACCCCTCCTCCCCCTCTCAAGAATGAGAAGTGTAAGAGAAATTTCTTTAAGACCGAAGAACGAGCAATCAAGAACGAACAAAGTAAGACATTCGACTTGTCATGTTAGCACTCGGAGATCGAGTGATGTTGCTCAGAGATCACATGAGCATGTGTGGATCATCGCTAGAGGGACCCTATCTTTGGATCCTCACAGCACAACGAAGGTAATCTGAAAGGGTCTTTTCAGATGATCAACATTTACCAATGAAGAAAGTTACTAAGTCCAGATATTTATTTTTTTAAATATTAAATAAATTAATTATAAATTTGACGTGCAAGACCCCCGGTCTTGGTTTTGGGTAAAGATTATGAAAATAAATTTTAATACATCGCCAACCTTCGCACGCTTCCGCTGCGCCCGGAACCATCAAGTTGTATCAGAGCAGTCTCGTTTAAATTTATAATTATTTATTTGATTGTTGATCTATGCGCAATTGTGATTAAATTTTCATTTCAAGTTATTCGTTCTTTAATTCGATTTGAATTAACATGTTATCAACATATTAATCATGTTCGTTCAATGTTTCATTTTCTTAAATGTTTAAGAACAAATGAAGAACGATAAAAAATGCAATTTGGAAGTCCCAAATCTTTGGTCGGTAAAACTGGGTTACACAACGTGCAGTCGGAGTACACGTTGTATGCCCATGCGTATTGTATCTAGATGCATCGAGCAATTAATTATACACGATGATTTTATTGCACACCACGTGTTAACCGGGCCAACCTGGCACACGACAAATGGATACAGGGTGTGTAGCTGACATGTACACGCTGTGTAGTCCGGCTGAGTTAACACACTGAAACCCCAAACGTGTGACTTGGATATACGACAACTGAGCTACATGATGTGTAGCTGGATGTACACGCCGTGTAGTCTCTCATTAACGAATAAAATTAAAATTACATTAAATTTGAAAATTATAGCATTAAAACCTTATTTTATTGATTGACACACTATTGTGTGTTTAACAATTTAATAATGATTTTAAAAAAATTTAAATGCTCAATTAATTTATTGTAATTGATATGTCATTATTGGTTTTGCCGTTTATTTGCCATGAATGCCATTAATGATGAGTATCTTCAAATAAGATCGGATGATCATTTAGATGAAAAGAAATTAATTAATTAATTAATTAATTAATTAATGCAAACACCCTTATCTGAAGTAATAAAAGAACGAATAAAGAAATGAATGTTAGCCATTTACTTTTACGTATTCGTTGCATGTATGACCGTTCATGAGTTTGATCAAGACCTGTGTATGTATTGGATGTTTTCATTTAATTTATTGTATGAGTTTTCAATTATTTAATATTAAATTAAATGATGGCCTATGAGTCATCCCTCCCTCCATTATTACGTAGGACTTGTGTGTCCAATGATATTTATGTAACCCCTTTTAACCAATCATTTGGTTTCCATCACCTGTGTGTGAGTAATAAATATTTGTAATTAATGGAGCATCCCAAGGTGCGTGAAGGTGGTTCGAGACATAACCATAATGATGTCAATCCATGTGATACACAGGTGGACATGTGGAATGCTGTAACTCATGCCAAGACCGACAGTAGGAGTTATTTCCCCCATGTTAAAGGTTGATTTAATGTCCGATCATTAAATCAACCGTTAGATAAAGCTCATGAACGAGTCACTAATTAATTAATTATTTTTGTCTATGCAATTATTTATTTTATGGATGTAAGATTGCAATCATATAAATAAATGAATTAATGTGCAAAGACAAAAATTAAATAAATGAATTATGCATAAATGTTTTATCCGACATGGTTAATTAGCTAAGTAACATCAAATTAATATCAACAAGGCATGTAAAGGTAAGATAAGATAAAATTTATGCGTAATAAATTAAAATCTCTCAATTAAATATTAAGTCAGACTAAGTCTTCCATTACTTGATTGAGAATGAAACCATAAAATTAAGTGTAATACATGACCAAACTCTGGACACTTACTTTTATCGGGGAATTCTCATGATAGTTTTGAGAGGACTTAAATCGAAATTGTATTGAGTTTAATGATCAAAGTTTGTTCAATACAAATTTGGAGGCAAGTGTTGAGGAAATCCAAATCAGGATTTTAGAATAGTGGAATCCACTCAACAGATCAAGGAGCTGTAAGTTGACAATTGGAAAAACCGTCTACCTAATTACTTTATTATGGTTTTTAGGGCCAATTTGGATTATTAAGAAATAATGGAGATCCTTGCCACTAGAATGTTAAAGCAACTAGACATTCTGAGTTCAATGGTGTGGGCTATTGAGACTTGATAAAATAGTGGGTGATTTAATAAATAAATAATAAAAAAACATTTAATTTATTATATCTCACTTATTTTGTAATCAAGCAAAGTAATAATAATATGCTCTTTTTAATTGTAGAATAAAATGACAAGTTCACCATCTACACTATCCCTATGATCAATATTGGAGAAATACAACCTTCTAACTGACAACAACTTCTAGGAGTGGTTTAGACGTCTTCGGGTTGCACTACGCCATGAACTAAAATCTTATGTGCTAGAATCCTCAATGCTCGATCCGCCCACTAAAGAGACGAGTGGTGTGTTCATTATCTATGAAAAATATTTGAGTGACGCGATCAACGTTCAATGTTTGATGCTTTCATTGATGTCTAGTGAACTAATGAAGTCTCACGAAAACATAGATGTGTATAATATGCTTGAGCACCTCCACGGTCTTTACCAGGAGAGAGTTAGACATGAACGATTTGAGATATCCAAGGTGCTCTTTCAGAGCAAGCTTGGAGAGGGTGCCCTAGCTGGGCCTCATGTAGTCAAGCTCATTGGCTACATTGAGCGCTTAGAAGTTTTAGGGTTTAAACTTCCCGAAGAATTGGGCACCGACCTCATTCTGTCATCACTCCCTCAGAGCTTCTCCAACTTTGTTGTGAATTTTAATATGAACAACATTGAGAAGTCTCTGCCAGATCTTACTCTTATTCGCCAAATAGATAAAGATATGAAGCATGAAAAACCTTCCATCCTTATGGTGAATAAACGGAAAGGGAAAGCAAAGAGCTTTAAGCCCAAAGCTTCTTCATGCCCTTCCAAGAAGAGGAAGATCAAGGGGCACACAAGGGAAAAAGATGCTCTCTGTTTCACATGTGGCAAGAAGGGCCACTAGAAAAAAAATTGTACCCAACCAAAGAAGCCAGAGGAAGTTTCAGGTGTGTTTGTTATCAATTGAAATTTATATGTTTTAAAAAATTGGGTATTAAATACAGCTTATGGTGCTCACATATGTATTCAAATACAAGAATCAAGTAGATTCAGAAAGATTGATTGAGGATAGGTAGATCTTCAAGCAACCAACATAGCTAAACTTGCTGCTGTAGCTATCAGAGACTACCATCTCATGTTACCGGCCAAAATGATTTTGGTTTTAAAGGGTTGTTATTATCTGCCTTCAGTTACCAAAAACATTATTTTTGTATCCAGTCTTGATACAGATGGATTTATTTTCAAATTTGAGAATAAATCTCGCTTCTTTTATAAAGATATCATTTGTTATGGTAAGACACATTTAAATAATGATCTTTATGTGTTGGATTACATGAACCAAA
The DNA here is from genome assembly GCA_963277665.1 of Viscum album. NCBI lineage: Eukaryota > Viridiplantae > Streptophyta > Magnoliopsida > Santalales > Viscaceae > Viscum > Viscum album. Next base: position 399,825,827 of record OY728158.1, read on the forward strand.
CAATGTCAATCGGTAACGAAATTATTTCACATGACTCATACCACAACCAACTTTGATATCACCGGCTAGGTCATGTAAATAAAAAGCGCTTGACTAAATTACATCAAGATAAATATTTAGATTATTTTGAACTAAAACCACTTGGTGTATGTCACACATGTTTACAAGGAAAAATAACAAAAGCCCTATTTAGTGGGAAAGGTGAAAGGGACAAATAGCTTTTTGAATTAGTTTATACCGATGTGTGTGGACCATTTCCTATTGAAGCAAGGGGCGAGTACTCATACTTCATAACTTTTTCTGATGATTTTAGTAGATATGGATATGTCTACTTAATGAGGCATAAGTTAGATTCTTTTGATAAATTTAAAGAATACAATAATGAAGTTGAGAATCATCTTGGTAAGAAGATTAAGAACCTTCACTCAGACTGTGGTGGAGAATATCTTAATAAAGACTTCATTGATTATTTATGGGAGTTCAAGATTTTATCTTAACTCACTTCTCCTTATACGACTCAGTGGAATGATGTAAGTGAAAGGAGGAACCACACCTTGCTAGATATGGTGAGATCAATGACGAGTCATGCAAGTCTTCCATTATTCTTTTGGGGATACGCGTTAAAAATAGCAGCATACGTACTAAAATGAGTGTTAACTAAAGCAACAAACGGTATACCATACCAATTATGGAATGAAAAGAAACCCGTGTTGTCTTACTTACATCCGTGGGGTTGTAGAGAATTTGTTAAAGCCTCTTCAGGTAACAATCTTGCACCTTGAGGCACAGAGTGTATCTTTATAGGATGTCTTAAAGAAACAAAGGAATACTACCTATACAATCCTTCAGAAAAAGGATATGGTTGAAAGACGTCCCACATTTCTTGAGGAGGATCTTATTTTTAAAAGAGATAGTGGGAGAGAGATATAATTTGATGAATTCTAGGCTCAAGATACACAAGAGTTGTCATAAAAACAAATTCCACAAAGCCCCTTGGAAGAATAAATTGTTCCAGAGACACAATTACTGCGTAGGAGGACTAAAGAGGTTAGAGAATCAGAATAGTATGGTTTTCTAGTCACCGTGGATGGTGACTGATTATTAGTTGATAATAATGATCCTATAAAGGAAGCAGTAAGTGGAACATATGTTTTCAAGTGGCCAGAATCCATGAATTTTGAAATGGATCCCATGTACCAAAACAAAGTCTAGATTTTGGTGTACCCTCCATTAGATGTAAAACCCACTGGTTGAAAATGGGTATTCAAGAAGAAACTAGACATGGAAGGACAAGTCAGTACCTATAAGGTGCGACTAGTTGCAAAATTGTTTAAAAAGTGTCAAGAAATTGACTACGATGAAACCTTTTCACCAATTGAAATGATGAAATCCATCAAAATTCTACTTTCCATTGTGGCTTTCCATGATTATGAGATTTTGAAAATGGATGTCAAAACAACATTCCTTAACAGGAACCTTCAGGAAGATGTCTATATGACCAAACCCAAAAGGTTTGTAACTCCAAAGGATGCCAACAAGGTAGGAAAGTTGCAAAGATCCATTTATGTATTAAAGTAAGCATTCGGGTCATGGAACATTCATTTTGATGAGGTCATAACGAAATTTGGTTTCATAAAGGGAGAATGTGAGCCATGTGTCTATAAACGGTTTAGTGGGAGTGTAGTTGTTTTCTTAATAGTATATATTGATGACAAATTACTCATTGGAAACGAAATACCAGTCTTACAGTCTGTTAAGGTGCGGTTGAATAAATGTTTCTCTATGGAGGACTTGGGAGAGACAACATATATTCTTGGGATCAAGATCCATCGTGATAGATCTAAGAGGTTGCTCAGCCTAAGTCAATGTACATACATTGACAAGATACTAAAGAGATTCAGTATGGAACAATCTAAGAGGTGATTGTTTCCAGCATCACATGACGTTTATCTTTCTAAGAAAATGTCCTCAAACACACGAGGAAAGAAACAAAATGAAAAGGATTCTATATGCATCAGTGATTGAGTTAATCATATATGTTATGCTATGTACTTGTCTAGACGTCGCCTACACATTAAGTGTGGTAGAAAGATATCAAGATGATCCAGGTTACCTCCATTGGATGGAAGTCAAGACTATCCTTAAATATCTGAGGTGTACTAAGGATATGTTCATGGTTTATGGAGGATATGAGGAACTAGTCATCAGAGGATATGTAGATTTTAGTTTCCAAACTGATCAAGATGACATGAAGTCACAAACAAGATACATCTTCACTTTGAATGGAGGTTCTGTGAGCTGGAAGAGTTCAAAGCAGGTTGTGGTTGTAGATTTTACATCAGAGTTCAAGTATATTGTGGATTTTTAAGCAACTAAAGAAGTAGTATGGATGCATAATTTTATCCAATATTTTGATGTGGTATCTAGCATAAAAAATTATTCACACTCTATTGTGATAATACTACAGTGGTGGCTCTTGCAAAAGAGACAAGATCACATCAACATATGAAACACATACTTCAGAAGTATCATCTCTTGAGAGATTTTTCTCAGAGAGGTGAAGTTACAGTGAACAATATTTCTATGAAAGAGAATGAGGCAAACCCTTTGACTAAATCCTTGACTCAGTAGAAACATGATTATCCTGTGAGGTCTAGCTGATTGAAGGTTATACGCAGTTGGCTCTAGTCCAAGTGGGAGTTTTTTGGAGTTGGTGTCTTAGGACCAACTAATTTTACTTTGATTACATGTATATTTGATGTATTGAATGTTAATAAAACTTATTATTAAATATTGTTTTTTTTCTTCATGAATCTAATGTAATAATGTCCTAGAGTATACATCACATTGATAGGTTCATTGCAGTTACCGACTATGATGAGAACCTTGATGTGCTATGATGATATTCTCAAATAACGTTTTGTGGTTGGATAAGATACTATGATGTGACATATAGTACATAGACTGTCATATGCGAGTACTTGTAAACGGATGAAGTTTCTTCTCACGAAGTCCGCACTTAGTAATCTCCAAGATAAGAGATCATGAGAACAGACTCACCAGTAGGAATCCCACATGTTTTGGTGTCATTGGATATTCCTACCTATGAGTATGTGTGATGGTCCTTAGACTTTAAGATTATTATTAATGCATGTTACAACTCACGTACTTAGATGTATTTTATAAACCATGATGATAACAATTCATGGTGAAGTTGGATACGTTGGGCGCATCATGAGTGACATGTCATTAATGAATAAGTTGAGGAAGAATTTGTCTCTTCTATCTTTATGAAAGATGATATTCTGACCCTTTTATTGGAATAGAACCATCACATTAAATTCTTTGGCCATGGTGTAACGATGTGTTTATTTCAGATAGTCAAAGAATGACATATTGGGCATACATGTTGGTGACATGGATGTGCAACCTGCTTGATGAGATATTGTGAAAAAGAGTATATTACACAGTGAGTGTTCGTATGTGGTTTTCGATATTACAACATTAAGTTATTTCTATTGGGTGCCTTGACCCGTTGCAATACAGTAATCTTGGACTTTAGGCAAACGTGCCTAATGCCAAGAAGAAAGAATCATAGAGGGTGACACGCTAAGTGTTTCCATTGATCTTGATTAAATTTTATTTGAGTTTAATTAATAGAATAAATATTATTCTCAAGTTCGAGGAATAATTTTATTCAAGTTATATTGATCACATAAATTAAATAAATATTTATTCTCTAGCTTGTGAATAAAATATTTATTTTATTTATTGAATATTTTAATAAATATTTATTCACTAGATTGTGAGATACAATATTTATTTATGAATAGAATATTTATTCAGTTCTTCAATAAATTCTTGAGGAGTTTGAACAGACCAAGACTGAGTCCGGTGACAAATATTAATTAACAATACCGTTATATAATATTTGTTATTGCGCAAGTTAGCGCACACTAAAAAAAATATTATGTGGAATGAAGTTTATTAAAGGCTATTAATTCTATTTAATGGATAATATGAAATTAAATAATATTTTAACTTAAATACTAACTCTATAAATAGATGACTATGTATATTATGTAGAGCATAAAAAAAATGATAATATAGAATTTTTTCACACAATGAATTCCCTCTAAACTTCCCCTTATCTCTCCCTCTCAAGAATAAGAAGTGCAAGAGAGATTTCTTCAAGACCGAAGAACAAGCGATCAAGAACAAACAACACAAAACATTCAACTCGCCACACTAGCACCTGAAGATCAAGTGGCGTTTCTCAGAGATCATAAGAGCACGCGTGTATCACTGCTAGAGGAATTCTATCATTGGATCCTCACAGTGCAACAAAGGTAATCCTAAAGGGTCTTTTCAGATGCTCAACATTCACCAATGAAGAAAGTTCCTAATCCCAAGTATTTTATTTTTTTCAAATATTAAATAAATTAATTATAAATTTAACGTGCATTATTCTCACTCTTGGTTTTGGACAATTATTATAAAAATAAATTTTAATATATCACCCACCTCAACATGCTTTCGCTGCACTTGGAACCATCAGGACTCTGTGTAAAACCTTGGGAAGCAAATCTAGTATGGAAAGAGATCTCCCAAAAACAAATCCCTTGAGAAAAACAGAAAAGATCATTCAAGGATTTGTTTCAAAAGATTAACAGTGAAACCAATCCCTCACATCCCATCTATATTTAGGAAGAATATAGGCCAAGGAAAACACATCCAAAAGGTGTTCCTCAACACGGGACAATCCTAAAGCTATATTGTGAAAATGATCCTGGAGTAGCCATAGATGAATGAGATATAGACTTCGATATTACATGTTATCAGTTGGTTTACAGTCATGGACCATAGATAGTGCACTCAATTTCACAGGGGATACATTGAGAGGTAATGCATGACGATTTTGGGTTATGCTTCTAAGGCACTCAGAAGTGAGAGTAGCTATCCGGGAATACATTACATTCTTAATTGAGGTTATACTAGTGGTAGCTTATTTCCTTAAACATGAGTTTGTGGGAAATTCACTGGTCAATTGGGATGGAGAATTGGTAGAAAAATCTAGAAAATCTTTAACCAATATCCAAATTTGTGACACGTGTTATTTTGAAGAATACCTTTACAATTTTCAACATTGGTATTATATTTTTGGACCCAAAGATCAATCATATGCTCTATATGTCTTTATCCAAAAACTTCCACGCAGTTGGCTTAAAATTGTTCATCAAGCATTGAAGACTCGTGTTTCCCAAAGTGCAGATTTGTAGGATACTCTGGGAGTTCACGTAGAAACAATTAGGTAGATGATAAGACTATATTGTATTTAGAGGCATGTCTTGCATGATGTAAGAAATATTCCATATATGAGTTCTTCTCGTTTCCCAAAGATAGAGGGTGTTGCAGGAAGATATGGATGTGGTCCAACCAGGTAGGAACTTGGAAAAACCGAACAAAGATAATTCAAAACACAATATCAAGATGGTCAATGTGAAATAAAGGGACCACACAAGAAATTTTGGAAACTATTCGGTAAAAGAAAATCATTAAGTAAATTTTTAGGTAGAAGGCTAGAAAAATCTAAGAGATTTCTTAGACCAAATAGAATCCATAAAGATGTGAGTGAAAACTTTAAGGAAAAATATGGTAAGTATCCCAAATTCCCTAAAGGAAAAATCTCTCTCTAGGTGTGATTGCTTTTTTGGTTTTACGAGAATAAAGGTCACATAGATGACACTTTCTCAGATGAAGACAAACATAGAGGAATTCTCAAGAAAATAATGATAGAAAATTCATTAGATATATTGTTTGAGCCTATCTTGGGAGAAGATATAGACTCAGATAATGAAATTTTATATTCTTTATATTTAGAGTACTAAGAGGTGGAAGACTCTAACTCAGATGAGGAAAAATAAAATAACCCTATTTTGAGCCAGCTTCAGATAACCTTTAAACTGGGGATAGTATATCAGAAGAATCTCTAGAACTGGTAAAGTAAGTGGTGATGGAAGGTGATCTTTTGCATTCTTTAGAAATTGAAATCCATTCAGAAGGAAGAGATTTCCCAGAATGGAAGATGCCTAGAGTTTATTGGTATGAGGTATAACATAAGTCTTGGGTACCATATTGAGGAATTAACAAGATCTTCGAAGATGAAGAGACAACTGAAGTCTATAAAAAAGATAGAAGATTATTTATAATGCATTTTCTAAAACCAGAAAGGGTTAGTAAGGCTATCCAAAAAAAATCTAATTATGTGCATTTTGGAATAATCTAGATCGGAGTAGATCCCCTAGTCATAAAATGACAAGATCTACCAATCCTAATTACAGTGGTGGATGTCAGTTTATTCAATTTCTTCAATGCACTATTAGGAGGAACACGAGAAAATTTTCATGCAGGAGCTGTTTGGGTAAAGGTGATCCTAGATCTGCATGTAGTACTTATAGATAGAAGTATCAACATAACTCTAGAAGTAAAGATCAACACGACAAACTGACATAAGACTTTGGGATTTCCACCTGACATAAGATGTGTTATATTAACTACTCATATTTATTTTAAGTTATACAACACTGGGATATCAACTCTAAGGAAGGGAGTGGAAATATTTACACATATTTTCCAAGATGAAGGAACATCAATTAGAGCAATGAAACCATAGGTGGTAAACCCCAAGAGGATAACTTGAACTAGATAATGAGTTTCACTAGATCCAGAGGAAGAACAAAGGCAAAAGATACTTCTTCCAGATGCTATTAAACAAATCTAAAATAGAATTTTCATCTATGAGATCAGAGAATATGAATATGATCTTAGATCATAAGGATCAAGATCAGTAATATTATATTTGAAGATGAAAGATTTCAAATCAGAAATACTAGAGAACCCTTTGGAAAATCAAATGATCTCAATTGGAAAAGATGAAGGTACTTCAGAAGAAAAACCTAGAACATAAATTTTCAAAAAGATAGTCAGACAAAGGACTATTCGATTACCTATCTATGAGGATGAAGAAACTCATGTAGGATATATGAGATCTTCATTACTTAGTGAAAAGATAGAGGAGTGAGATACATTAGTAAAATTAAGTATTAATGAAACTGGATGTATTTCCTTAGTTGATATAGGATGTACTTTCTCTTTCATAAGAATCCAGTTTTCAGGTGTAACCTGAGAATCCATAGAATTGAAAGTTACAGTTGGTAATAATACAATAGTTCTGAATCAAGAAGTAGAAAAGGAGGTTGAGATTGAACTCAATGAAAAAATATTTGTAGAGGAGATGATTTATTTTATTCCTTAATTACCAGATGACTTCTTGATTGGAAATTTATTCCTTAGAAGATATCATCCTATAATGATATTATCACAGTTCGTGATGGTCTATATTGATGATGTGATCATATTTACTAAAAATATAGAAGAGTATATCAAAAATTTTCAACAGGTGGATGAAGTGTTCAGAAAACAAGGGATGGTACTATCATAAATAAATATCATTTGGATAAAATCAAAGATAGAATTCTTGGGATTAAAAATATAAGGAAATAGAGAAAAGCTTCAACCACATATTGTAGTAAATCTAGAAACTTTCCCCAATGAGCTTATAGACCGTAAGCAGATATAGGTGTTTCTTGATATATATAAAGTTATTCTAGAGCATACATTAGATATTTATCAAAAATATCAGTACCAATACATATAAAGGTTTTCAGTAAGGTACCCTAGAATTAGAAAGAAGGAGATTATGAAATAATCATATTTTTTGAAACAAAAAGCTCAGAACCTACTAGAATTGGAGTATCCAGATGGGAGTGAAGATGAACCTATCTTAGAAACACATTCATAAGAATCATCATGGGTTTGTATCATAAAGATAAGAAAAAACCATTATGAAAGCATAATTAGATACTGGAGCGGCTGTTTTAATGGTTTAGAAAAGAATTATCCTGTCTATGAAAGAGAATTGCTTGCAGTCCTTAAAGGAATTAGGGATAATGATTTTTTCTTAGGAAAAAATTTTACTATAAGAATATATATTTATTATATAAAAAATTTAATGAGAATTAATATAGAAAATATTAAAGGAAAATATAACTTCATTCCATATGCACTCACACACTACTTTGACTCTTGTAGGTGCAATGACAGAAGGTAGAAAATCAAGGAGATGTCCAGTTTGCATTGATAATCATTCTATGAAAGAATGACCAGTTATCAAAGAAATGAATAACATATGTTAGAAAAGGAAAGATATTATTGAAGATAATCTTCTTCAGAAATAGGGATCTTCATCCAGTAAGGTTGAAAGATCAGAAAGCACATGTTCCTCCCCCAGGAAGGATGAAAACCCAGGAAATGCTTCAAAAAGATCCCTAGAAAGAAAGTATAAGGATAAAATTCATATTTAATTCTTTGTATGTGGTCATAAATTCCATTAAAAAACCCAATGTATAGAAAATATGAGAAATAAGAAGGCTTGGAAGAACCAGAAGGTAGAAATAGATGGGAGCTCAAAAGGCAAAGAGAAGCCTATTTCTAAAAGTTGGACTGATCAAGTAGAATCAGAACTTGAAAAGAAGAAAAAGTATCAGAAAGAAATTTATCGGTAAAATGGTCAGTAGGAACAAGATAAAGAGAGCCTAGATGATGATCTAGATGAGGAACCCAATCCAGCAAAGGAAATATGGAAATATTTTCAAAGGATTCCAAATATTTCAAGGAATAAATCTACAACCGTATATAATTTGATCTAAAAGATAAAGGTGATACGATATTCAAGAGAGGTTTGAACCATGTTTTATACATGTTTCAATAATCTTAAGACCTTATATAATATTATAAAAATATTGAATGAGATATGATCAGTACGATCATCACTGAAGAGATCAGGCCGAAAGTCCAAGTTTCTGGTCTTCTTGACAATATTAAAAGGATCAAAGAGATGGGTTTGAAAGAATATCTAGTCATGAAAAGGTTTTGGAGAATCTCAAGAATATGGATTCTGAAGCTCCATATACTAGATATGACATTAGAACCATAGGAGTTCATCAAATGACAACAATATTTCAGAATGTGAGCAGTTCAATTCTTGGGATTTAATAAAATAAATTACACCTTCATTTGGGTACCACAAATGGTAAGTACAGTTCTCAAAAATGAATATCCATGTTTTCTATGGTGGTTTTCACACATCTAACCCATCATATTAGCAGATAGATTGATCATATTATGGAATTGGTACCCAAGGCACTAGACTAAAGGACCTATCCAGAAATCATTCAAAGAATTGCAATTTAGCGATGAAGATTGGCTGGAGTTCAGTTTGAATAAAATCCATTACGAATGAATCCATATTGCATGGAGTGTTTATCTAATCGAATCAAAATCAACAAGAATAGATATTATACTCTTTTAAGGAGACAATGTGCTAATCTCTATCAACTATAGAGACATGCAACATGTATAAATGGTACATATGACATACTTTGCAGTGGAGGCATACACAATTCTTAAAGAAATCAAGATATGGAAGGGACATAAGAAGATATATTTATTGTTATAGAACAAATCCAATGCTCCATAAAAGAATTGATGAAACTGAAATAGTTAGAAAAATAAGTCTCGGTTGGTGAAATGATAGATGCTCTGTACAATTTGGATGGATTCTAGGTGTGGATCCAGACACACATCATATCCGATATGGATGATCGAATCAAATCAGACTTGTCAATTATATAGTTTTTTAGTGTGAAGTGTGTAGTGGAAGTTTTTTAGTTGTGAACTCCACCGTTTTCTTTTTTCTTTTTATTTTTATTTTTCTCTTTCTTTGTCTTTATTGAAATTGTACATTATAAGTCACAGCTGAGTTAAATTCTTGGTAAAGCTAAGCCCATAGGACTATATGAGGTATCTCTATCCCATTTGTTCGGGGAGATGATATTGAATAGAAATAAGAAGGATTCCATACACACACTCTCTACATTCTCTTTAAATCCTTTGTGTTCTTTGTGCGAAGAGATTCCAAGAAACAATTATATGAGTCAACGATAGGTAATCCCATTATACTTTTGTGGATATTATTTTTTTCTATGATTGCAAGTGTTTTTTCAGCCTTTCTAGATTCCTAAAGTGAAATTTATAGGGAGACATCATTGGAGACTCATCCATTAGTGGTATCAGAGGATGAGTCTTTGATGAGATCTCCCTGAAAAATTCCACTCTAGGAATCCATAAATATTTTAAAAACACTCACAAGAACGACAAAAAAATAATATCCACAAAAGTATAAGGAGATTACATATCATTAACTCACAGGATCATTTCTTGGAATCTCTTCGCACAAAGAACACAAAGTCTTTAGATAAAACATAGAGAGAGAGAGAGAGAGTGTCTGAAATCTTTCTGATTTCTATTCAAGATCATCTCCTTGAAAAAATGGCTCGTAGGTCCCTTATATAAGCCTTCAAGATCGGCTTGCCCGAGAAGCTAACTCAACTATGAATTAAAATGCACACTTTTGACAAAGAAAAAAGAAAAAGAAAAAGAAAAAGAAAAAGAAAAAGAAAAAGAAAAAGAAAAAGAAAAAGAAAAAGAAAAAGAAAAAGAAAAGGCAAAAGGTGGAGCGCACAACTGAAATGATTCCATTATACACTTAACACTAAAAAAAAACTACATAATTGAAATGTCCAATTTGATCCGATCATCTATACCAGATATGACGCGTGTCTAGATCAGTTCCTAGAATCCCTCCAAATCATACAGAGCATCGATCAGTTCACCAACCTAGACTTATTTTTACAACTCTTTAATTTTTATAAATTCTTTGATGGTGCATTGGACCTGGTCTCTGAAAATAAAGATATATTCTTTATGCCCCTTCCATATATTGAGTTCTTCAAGAATGATGTCTTCCTCCACTATAAATTCTATCAGATGTTCCATTTCTGCATGATGGATGTCTCTAGAGTTGATAGATACTAGCTCATTGTACCCTACAAAGAATATAAAATCTCTGCTTATTGATTTTGATTCAATTGGATAAACACTACTTACAATTTGGATTCACTCGTAATGAATTTTATTCAAACCGAACTCCATCCAATCTTCATCCCTAAACTACGATTCTTCGAATGATTTTTGGATAGGTCTTTTAGTCTAGTGCCTATTTATGGCACCCAATTGAAGGTGGAATTTATTTTCTTAAATCCCAAGAATTGAACTACTCCCATTCTGAAATATTTTTAGCATCTGATGAACTCCTCTAGTTCTAATTTTATATTTGGTATATGGAGTTTTATAATCATTATTCATAAATTTCTCTAAAACCCTTTCAAGACTAAATATTCTTCCACACCTGTCTTTTTGATCCTTTAAACTTTGTCAAGAAGACCAGAAATTTGGACTTCCAGCCTGATCTATTCAGTGATGATCATACTAATCACATCTTGATCAATATTTTTATAATCTTTCATAAGGTATTCATATACTTCACGCATGTATAAAATATGGTTTATACCTCTCTTGAATATCTGATCATATTTATTTTTCTAGATCATATTATAGACAGATATAAATTTATTTCTTGAAATATTTGGAATCCTTTGAAAATATTTACATATTTCCTTTGCTGGATTGGGATCCTTATATAGAGCATCATCCAGACTCTCTTGTTCTTGTTCCTACTGACCATTATTTCAATGGATTTCTTTCTGATACTTTTGCTTCTTTTCAAGTTATGCTTTTACTTGATCAACCTAGATTTTAGAAATAGTATTCTTTTTTCCTTTTGAGCTCCCATCCATTTCTACCATCTGGTTCTTCCGAGCCTTCTCATTTTTTGGATTTTATGAGCCTTCCTGTAATGGCCTTTATGAACAAATATAAATCATTCAATAAAGATTTTATCCCTATACTTTCTATCGAGGGATATTTTTGAATAATTTCTTAGTTTTTCATCCTTCTTGGTTGAGGAACCTATGGTTTTCAATATTTAAAACTCACTAGATGAAGATCCCTATTTATGAAGAAGATTCTATACTAGAATCCCTTTCATTTTCTAACACATGTCATTCATCTATTTAATAATTAGGAATTTTTCCATAGAATTATTATCAATGAAAATTGGACATCTCCTTGATTTTCTACCTTCTCCCATTTCACCCACAAGATTCAAAGTAGCATGTGAGTTCATCTAGATTGACATTATCTTTTCCTTCAATATTTTATATATTAACTCTCATGAAATTTTTTATATAAGAAATATATGTTCTTATAGTAAAATGTTTTCCCAAGAAAACCTCATTATCCCTAATTCATTTAAGAACCGAAAGCAATTATCTTTCATGAACAAAGAAATTATTTTCCGACCCATTAAAACATCCAATCTAATATCTACTGATACTTCCATCATGGTTTTTTATTATATTTAGGATACAACCCCATGCTGAGTTTGATGCATATATTTTTAATATAAGTTCATCTTCACTCCCATCTAGATACTCCAGTTCTGGGAGGTTATGTGCTCTTTGTTTCAAAATAATGATTACTTCATAATCTTCTTCCTTCCAATTCTAGGGCACCTTACTAGACACATTTCTCTGTATTGGTACTAATATTTTTTTTAAGTCTCTAATGTATACTCTAACATAACTTAATATACCATGAAACACCTATATCTGATTACGATATGTAAGATCATTAGGGAAAGTTTATATCTTTTCTATAATATGTAGTTGAATTTTTTCTCTACCTCCTTAAATTTGAAATCCCAAGAATTATATCTTTAGTTGCATCCAAATGATCTTTATTTCTGATAGTATTATCTCTTCTTTTCTAAACACTTTATCCACCTGTTTTAAATGATTGATATTCTCTTTTATATTTTTACTAAATACAAGCACATCATCAATATAGACCACCACAAACTGTGATAATATACTGAATTCCTTGTCCATTATACTTAGGTAATTCTTGAGTCCAAATGGAATTACTAGCCATTCAAACAATCCAATTGGTGTTATAAATATTTTTAGCTATATATCCACCACATTGATCTTTATTTTCCAATATCCTAACTTGAGATCAAACTTAGAATATACCATTGGCCTTTCATTCTTAATCCTACTTCATAAATCCTCATGATTAGGAAGATTTTATCCATCATCCTTTGTGGCATAATTAAGATTATTATAATTTATGACCATTATGGATTTACCACACCATTTTCAGCATGATTCATTACCATGAATGCCACACTCCTGTGAGGACTTTCACTATTACTGATTAATCCAAGACTAATTAGTTTTGGAATATGACTCTAAAATTCATTAACCATTTCATTTGGATATGAAATTCTCTTACTTATGATCACAGTACTAGGATATTTAAGGATGATTGTAGCCTCTTGCATTACCTTATGCCATAATTTTAGAGTTTTTTTCTGACCAATTTTTTGATAAATAATATTTTATCTTAGTTAATGCCTCTTCTTCATTAATTCTCAAAACTTTTAATCCAATCAGTTATTTCCACTTTTCAATATTTCTATGGTATTCTCTATCCTCATCTAGATATTTTTCCACTTTAACCATATATAATTTCTTTTATGGAACCATTATGGTATTTCTAAAATTATTTGGAATCATATAATTCTTTAGGATAATTCCTTATGAAAATATCATTACAAGATGATATCTTTAAAGGAATCGATTTCTAATCAATAAGTCACCTAAAAATTGAGGAATAAAATAAATCATCTACTCTATAAATATTGTTCCATTGAGTTCAATATGAAACTATTTTTCTACTTCTTGAATCATAACTTTTTCATTGTTACCAACTATAACTTGTAACTCTGTGTATTCCCAGGTTACACTTGAAAACCATATTCTTATGAAAGAGAAAGTACATCCTTTATCAACTAGGAAAATACATGAAATTTCATTAATACTTAATTTTACTAATGCATCCCACTCCTTTATCTTTTCATTGAGTAATGAAGATCCCATATATCCTACATGAGTTTCTTCATCTTCATAGACAGGTAATCAAATGGTCCTTTGTCTAACTATATTTCTTGATGTTATAGGTGATTCTACCAAGATACCTTCATCATTTCCAATTAAGATCCTTGGATTTTCTAAAGGGTTCTCTAGTATTTCTAATTTGAAATCTTACACCTTCAAATCTAATCTACCTGATATTGATCCTTCTGATATAAGATTATATTAATCTTCTCTAATCTTAGAGATGAAAAGTATATTTTCTATTTTTTTAATAGAATCTGGAATAATTAGCTTCTGCCTTCATTCTTCCTCTGGATATGGTGAAACTCATTCTCTAGGACAAGTTATAATCTTGGGGTTTACCTCCTATGATGTCATTTCTATAATTGATGTTCCTTTATCTTGGAAAAGATGTGTAAATCTTTCCACTCCCTTTATTAAAGCTGAACTTCCGGTGTTTTAGAACTTCACATAAAGATGAGTAATTACTCTAACACATATTCAGTTGGGTGGACATCCCAACATATTCTTCCAGTTTATCATGTTGATCATTGATTCTAGAGTTCTAATAATACTTATATCCATAAGTACTACATATAGATATGAGATCATCTATACCCACACAGCTCCTACATGCAGATTTGTTCGTGCTCCTCCTAATAGTTCATTGGATAATTGGCTAAACTTCCATCCATCACTGCAATTAGGATTGGTAGATCTTTTACTTTTTTGACAAGGGAATCTACTTTGATATGGATTATTTTAAAATGAACATACTTATCATTTTTATGGATAACCTTACTAACCCTTTTTGGTTTTAGAAAAGATATTGTAAATAATCCTTTATCTATTTTATAGACTTCACCCGTCTCTTCATCTTTGAAGATCTTGGTCATTTCTCGATATGGTACCCAAGAATTTAGGTATAACTTAGGACAATAAACTATGGAAATATTTTATTCCTATAAATATCTTTTTTCTGAATCGATTTTAGTTTTTGAAGAATGCACAAGATCACCTTCCATCTCCTTCACCTTTATCAGTTCTGGAGATTCTTTCAAAGTACTATCCCCTATTCGAATCATGGCTATCCGAAGCTGGATTAAAATAGGGTAATTTTCTTCTTCCTCATCTAACTTGGAGTCTTCCACCGACGAGTTCTCTAAATATAAATAATATAAACTTTCATCATATGTGTCTATATCTTCTCCCTAGATAGGCTTGAATAATATATCTGATGAATTTTCCATCATTATTATCTTGAGATTTCCTCTTCATCTGTCTACATCTGGGTAAGTGTTAGATTTGTGACCTTTCTTCCCGAAGAACCAACAATAATCACAACTAGATAGATATTTTACTTTAGGTGAATTGGGATACTTCCTATATTTTGACTTAAAATTTTCTCTAAGATCTTTATAAATTATATTTGGTCTAATAAATCTCTTAAATATTTCTGACCTTATACCTAAAAATTTACTTGACAATTTTATTTTACCAAATTATTTCGATACATTCTTGTGTGATATATTTCTTTCACATTGACCATCTTTACACTGTGTTTTTTATGAACTTTGTTGTGGTTTTTTCAAGATTATACCTGGTTGGACCACACCTATATCTTCCCACAACACCCTCTACCTTTGGGAAATAAAAATAAATCATATATGGAATATTTATTACATACTTCAAGACATGAATCTATATACAATATAGTCTTATCACCTGCCTAATTGTTTCTGCTCAAACTTCTAGAGTATCTTGCAAATCTGTACTTTGGGAAAGATGAGTCTTCAATGCTTGATGAAAAATTTCAGGCCAACTTCCTGGAAGTTTCTGGATAAATACATATAGATCATATTCTTCATCTCTTTGTCTAAGAAGATAATACCAATGTTGAAACTCACAAAGGTATTATTCAAAATAACACATGTCACATATTTGGATCTTGGTTAAAGATAATCTATATTTTTCTACCAATTCTACATCCTAATCGACTAGTGAATTTCCCACAAACTACTATTTAAATAAATCATATACTACTAGTATAACCTCAATTGGGAATTTAACATATTTCTAGATAGCTTCTCTCACTTCTGAGTACCTTAGAATCATATCCCAAAATATCCTTGTATTTCCTCTCAAGGTAGACCCTGAGAAATTGAGTGCACTATCTATGGTCCATGATTGTAAACCAACTGATATGGTGTAATATCGAAGGCCTAGATCCCATTCATCTATGGATACTCCATGATCATTTTTTAAAATCTACCTTTATGATCATCCCATGTTGAGGAACACCTTTAGGATTTGTTTTTCTTGGCCTATATTCTTCTAGAATATATCTGGGATATGAGGGATTGGTTTCTCTATTAATATCTTGAAAAAAATCCTTGAACCATCCTTTTTTTCATTCTTAAGGGATTGGTTTTTGGGAGATCACATGCCAAACTGGATTTGCTTCCCAAAGTTTTACACCAAGTCCTTCGGTGGAAGATATCTTAGTCTCTTTATTTTTCTTCTATTTGAGTTTGGATGGTAGGTTTTCTATTTTCTTGATATTTTCATTTAGGTTTTTGGAGACACATTCAATATCTACAAGTTCCCATTTCTACCAAGTAATAATATCATGGATCTATTTCTGGTATTCTTGGATACTCTGAGGAATACTCGAAACTTCTTCCTGATTTTATTAAGTTTTTCATTCTAAAGGCCATGCATAATCATCTATATTATATCATCTTGATATAATTTCCCTTTATGTATCTTTGTGTGGATGTATATATGATACAATGGATTCTAGCTGATTAGAATCTTCTCCTGAAGCTTTCCCTTCAAGCCTATTCCAAATATCTCAAATATTTGGTCCAAGAACAAATTCTTTTCCAGCTATATTTTACTATTCAAAATAAAATACTTCACCTTATGTATATCTTAGTTTCCTTTCCAAGATTTGGACTAACCATTTGGTTTTTCGAAGCTAAGATTTGGTACACCTGACTTCTGCTTTTAACTCCTCGAGCTTTTTATGAGTTGCCTAGTATTTTCCCCCTAACTCGATTACTTCAGGTTCATTTTCATAGTCTAATCTAGCTTCTAGGATTTTATGATACTTTATAAGACAAATATACCTGGCTTTGTTCTCATAACACCTTACCCTTCCTTATAAACATTTATTATCATAATAAATACCTTTAACCATGGAATCCAGGAGTTTCTTACTAGAAACTCCATTGAAGCAGCACTCTGGATGGCTTCATTCTCCCCCCATTTTTTAAAAGGTTGGGGCCGAAGCCTCATTTTATTATTAAAGTAAAGACCTATTTTTGTCTGGGTAGAGGGAGACCCATTACATAACCTGAAGGCCCAAGGCCAAGTGGCCTGAATACATGGATTGAAATCCCATTTTTAGCCCAAAGGGCCCTTTGATGAATAGTATTGCTACAATACCTGTGCTGCTACAGTACCTGCTACAGTACCACCACTGCTACAGTCCCTGCTATAGTTCCTCTACCGCTATAGTTTCACCACTACTACAACCCTCCATTGATATAGTATTGCTATAATGCTCTGCTACAATGCTGCTATAGTACCAAAACATTCATCCCTGCCCGAATTCGATCCTAGGTCTTTTGGATTCCAAGCAGGAGCCTTTAATAGCTAATGGATATGATCATCATCACTCCACACATGTAAGTCCTATTCTTAATATTTCAAAATGGTAAACATATTTATGATAACATGCACACATATGTTTTCTTCCT
Source organism: Viscum album (assembly GCA_963277665.1). Taxonomy (NCBI): domain Eukaryota; kingdom Viridiplantae; phylum Streptophyta; class Magnoliopsida; order Santalales; family Viscaceae; genus Viscum; species Viscum album. The sequence goes on from OY728158.1 coordinate 399,843,609, forward strand.
CCTTGACACCGACCCTTTTGGTGATCTGCACTTGAGTCCGTTTGCCTCGATAAAGATGAAAACTAGTAGTAGCACATGCTCATCTATCTATCCCTCCATATCAAAGTTTTTTATCCACCCTATTTGACTTAGTTAACATCTATTTATAGTTAGTGATGCATATTAACAAGATCTAACAAACTCAAAAAAGAAAGATCTTCATTTTTAATCTCTCACCATTCTCAATTAAAATTGTTCAAAAGAATCGTCCTATAAATGCTTCAACTTCAGTCTCCGTTAATGATTTTCAAATCTTCATACTTGAAAGTCATAGAAAAATTGAGAAATCTGAATCATTCCTCCTCCTAACTCATCATGAATCATGACTCAACCACTATCACAATGATATTTTAATCCATAAAGTCCATCTCATCATCATCTTGCTTGAATCACTAGAAATATCACATTTTTACAAATCATAATTCTCACATATCACCAAGAGTCATCAGGTCACCCTTATTTATTCTTTTAACTCCTATTTAACTCTTACGTGTATGATTTACTACAACAACCTGTAATTTATTTCTCTTATTAATAAAAGATCTTATGTCTCACAATGACTAAATTATTATGTTTTAAAATAGAAGCACATAAGACTTTCATTTCATTACACATAATGAAATAATTTTTACTATAACAATGATAAATAATACATGGAGATAAAAAAAGAATAATGCACACACCAATGCAAACTTCATAGGATTTAATTATCCAATGAAGATCACTCCTACTATAAAAATAGTAAAAAGAAATAAAAGAGTTAGGAATATGATATACACTATCAAGGGAAGTGAATAACCTTTATAAGTGAAGTAAATAACAATGAAGTATGAGAATAATGGAGTATTTATAGAGTGTAATGGGCAATGAGGCTGTTTGGCATCTTGACCATTGAACATTATAACCATTGGACATCATGACCGTTAGACATTATGAACATTGAGCATCATGACCGTTGGAAATTATGACCATTGGTCAATATGACCATTGGTAGTAATATTAACATTAAGATTAGTGTATATAAATGGTAATGGTGAGCGATAATTGATATGGAAGTGAGAATAAATGGGCTCAACCAGTAGGATTATGCCTTATGAAACCCATTAATCAAAGCTTGGGAGGGATGTAACATCACTAGGGTTCACCCTTTACTAAGCTCAAGTAGAGATTCAATAATTGAGGCTAGAGAGAAATTAATTATGAGAGAATTTCAAGTTAGTGGAGATCACCACCGGATCCATGCTAATTGAATCACCCCATGGAAGTAATACCATCACACACCTTACCTTTAGAGCTTATACTGGTGTAATAAGGGTTTATGTATCTAGGGTATAGATAGAAATAAAGTGTAAATTATATTAGAAATAAAATAATGGTTTCATTGATTCTATATTTTTATTTAGCATATCACCTTTATATAAATGAAAATGCACACTCTTATAGGATGAATATGATAAAATAGATTTTTCATACAAAGAAACCATATTTTTATTTTTTGAAAAAATATATATGTCTAGTTTCTATTAAAATATATTTTTAAGATAAAATTATTTTTTATAAAAAATCTATAAAAAATAATATTTATCTATACATAAATAATAAAAAAATTTTATGCAATAATATGTAGTTTTTCTATGAATTATAAATTCAATTGTATAATAAAAATTGGTATTTTCAATAAATAAGTATTTTATTTAAAAAATAAATTTTCTCATATTCAGATATTTTTTTGAATAAAGTGAATTCCATTTTGAAATCAACATTTTTAAATTAATAAATGGATAATTTTTCATAATTTTCCGAGACAATGAAACTTTTGAGTAAAAAGTCAAATGCAACATAGGTATACGGTAGGTATTATGATATCATAATGACATAAAAGTGATGTTATAAATAATTAAATAATCAACTCTTTGAAGAATGTGATTTATTATTAAAATAATGTATTCTAAAGTAATAATATTAATTTTACAAACCTATAAAAAATATTCAAAAACCTAAAGAATATTTTACTATTTTAAAAAAAATTATATTTTTATATGAATAAATTCCACATCATGAATGACAATATTTTAAGAATTTTGACTCATAAACTATTAACATACTAAAAAACAACCCTTGGAAAATACCATGGGCTAAAACCATGAGAAGACCGATGGTTTTGTTTTTTATAACATAGAGTCCAAAACCTATGTTTAAAAATTAATAAAAAAATTCCCTCTTTTTTTTATATAAAACCCCACACATTATCCCATTAATTTGTCCTCCTAAGACTTTGAACATGGAGTTACTCTCACTTTATATCTCTATATCCTTTACAATGCGTTTTTAAGGTTCCAAGTAGTTCCTCCCAAGCTTTAAGAAGCAACCTATCAAGGTAAAAGATTCTCTTCCTCTTTCCTTTTTTCATGTATTTCCTTGTAATAAGTATTTTTTATTTTAAATTGATTACATTATCTTGTTTTTATCATCATTACTTTAATATCCATTTTATGTTCTAATAAATAGATACTTCCATTCTCTCTTATCAATCCCATTCCATAAACCACTTTGTATACCTATTATGCTATCAAAATTATTCTTTGATTTTCCATGCCACCCTCTTTTTATTATGAATACCCAACCATATTTTCATTTAATGGTATTATTATATATGTAATTATAATTCATTTATTGGGTATTTATATATATGAAACCCATATCTCCTTCTCATGGGTTTAAAATAATGAAAAGTACATGTATTTAATATGAAGTCTTCATTATTTCCCACGAGTTATTGATGAAATGATTTCTTATGATAATTTATCTATGTGGCACCCATTAAATAAGATATATTAAGGGAACATGTTGATATTTATCCGATGTATTTAGTAAATAATTAATCATTATAGATAATATGTTTATGATGCATTAGTGAATAACCTTTGTAATACTCCATGTCTGTATGAGTATTCGAAATTCAGGAGAATTTTCCAATTTTCAAATTAGTGGACGGTTCATTTTGAGGTTCAGGATTCAAAATTGATTTATGATAGTTTTTACACCTTCAAATAGGTGTTTTATACATGAATGGAGGATTGGGAGTCATCCTGGGCCCTCACAAGATCCTTAAGAGATGTCGGGTGGCTACTGCTACCAAAGCTGCAACACTACCACTAGATAGCTGATGGGGGTATTAAAGGGTCAAAAGACCCCCCCTCAAGTTGGGGGGGGGGGATGGGTAGCATCCATCCTTTCTTATCCCATGGCATGCATATCATGGTCCTTTTCTCCTTTTCTCCCCCCTTCAAGAACCCTAAAGGGAGGGGTTTTAATGGATTCAAACACCAATTTCAGGTATATCTCAACCTCCATCATTCCCCATTGAAACTTAACTCCCTCCCACTCTAATTTCTACTTCTCCTAGATTAGATTTTTGTTCCAATTCCAATATATCATGGTGGAATTATCCAAACGAGATGCATATTTCATGAATCCTAGGAAGAGGACATCATGAGATTCCATCTGCATGTCTCCGTTCATTGTTTCAGTGAGGTATGCTATCACAATGATTTTTATAAGATTTTTAAAACGAAATTGGAAATTGTTTTTTCATCACTTGAGAGGGTGTTTTCCTAAAATGAGTATGGGGTTACACCACAAGTTTTTGGAAAGTGTTTGGTCATGGTTCAGTGTAGCATGACGACCCGGTAAGTTTCCTCTGAATATTATGAGTTTAATTAGAATTAATTAATTAATTTTAAATTTTGTAATTAATTAATTAATTATTGATGCTTGGATTGAGTTAGGAGCTCAAGGTTCTAAAAATATCTCTCTTGATCGTGAATAGGGATGCATAAGATCGAGCTGGACTTGGAAGATACTATTGTAAGGACTTGTAATTTCCACATATATATTTTTAATTATATTGGAATTTTATGAGTCCGCGAAAATTGACAGCGCATGATTCCGAGGCCCGGTGTGCCCGGAATGAATTTCTGAACTTTTTTTCGAGTACGTTCAGAAAACATGCGAGCGGGTTTTTGTAACTTTTGTACCGGTGCTCAAATTTGAAATTCGAGGACACTGCTGAACTCACAACGCCAATATTCGCTTAAGGAGACCTTAACCTCAACCGCAGTAGGTTGAGGGTGAAAGATAGTTTTTCACTTTTTTGTGGAGGAATAGAACAAATAAAAATATTAAAATTTTTATTTTTGAAACCTCTCTACATGGGGTTACGGAGGTGGGGACCACCCGAACTAAAACCCCCAATTTGAATTCAAGGGTGGAGACCACCCGACTCTTGAACTCCCTCTTTAATGAGGGAGGTGACCTTTGGTATCCTCAAAATTAATTATGCCAACACCATCGTAATTAATGGACAACTCTATTTTAAATTAATGAAACATAATTTAATATGTTGGCTATTCATTTTTTGGTGGAATTGGGGAAAGTGTTGGAAAAGGGGAATTGGGAGAGAACTTTGGAGGAATTATTCTTCTCCAAAGAAGAACGCTTCTCCAGCGAAGAACACCGACATTCTCCAATGACTTCGGCTCCTTCCTCGTGAAATTCTCTAATGTGGGATGTCTTCAGCAACAACAAACCAATGTCCGTCCTTCCCTCCTCACGACGTTGATAAACCTTTGAGGTAGGGTTTGATGTTTTAAATTTCCCCCTTATCCGTTCTTGACAATTCTTTGTGATTCAAGAAATAATTGAACCGCTTGCTACTGCTCTAACGTGGAGGGTGCATGCCAAACGAACATGGCCTGACCACTTTGCAAATCTTGTGTAACATTTGTTGCATTCTTCATGATGGAGGAGGACGGTGACCGGTGCTGGCAATTGGCACCGGTGGAACTCGAGAGCGATGGACGACACCACGATCGGCTGTGAAGACGACGACAGTGCAACCTCGCCACCGGAGAAGGACCGCGGCTCGTCGGCCATGGAGGAGCAAGGGTAGTGGCCAGTGGAGGCCGGCCACACGACGGGGGTGGCGGCGCGCGTCCGCGCCACCCAGGGAGCGTCTACGCCACCTGACGAGCAAGGGCCGTGGCTTGTGCCACGACAGTGAAGGGAGAGCGACCGACGTTCGGTCGACTGTAGAGGCACGGCGCAAGACATGCTGCTGTCGGAGAAAGGGGGCCACGACGGATGGCGGAGTGCGACCGGCATTCGGCCGGTCATGGAGCGGCGGTGCACGACGTGCCTCCGGGAGGACCAAGGGCCGACCGAGCTAGACCAAGCGAGACCCATGGCGGGTCCCGTGTGATGCTTGGAGACCGAACGACTTCAGCCGTTAGGTGTTTGAGAGCAGGAGGTGCGTGACTCCCCCCCCCACATGCGGCCAGGCCGGGCTGTCCAGTGCGGGCTGGGTCGGGTCGGCCCAAGCCATGTCGGGCCGGGTCGGTCCGACTAGGTCAGACTAGACCCGGACTAGTTTCGACCCATTCCACACTTTCGGACATATCTTGAGCTACGAGCGTCCGTTTGACGAACCATCTACGACGCTAGAAACCTTGGAGCGATATGGTCCTTTTGGTATACCCCACTTGAGATTTGGATAAAGTTGGGGTATGGTCGGGTTGGAATGTGCACGAATCCAACTAGGCCCTCGGGACTAAAAGGCTAATAACTTACAGACCGGGCATCTGATTGATGCACCGTCTATTGCCTTGAGACCCTTATGATGTGGCCCTACTTTGGAAAACTTCTTCGTGGGACTTCGTGGAAGTTGGAGTATCGACCTATGGATTGAGGAGCAGACCCTCCTGAAATCAAGCGAGCTTAGTGTGGGAACCCTGTAGTTGGATGTAACATGAGAAAGGGGTTTCTGTATGGGTCTAACGATGTACTACGATCCTGTGTCGGTCTGACGATATACTAGGATCCTATGTGGGTCTGACGATGTACTAGGATCCTGTGTGGGTCTGACAATGTACTAGGATCCTATGTGGGTATGACGATGTACTAGGATCCTGTGTGGGTCTGATGATGTACTAGGATCCTGTGTGGGTCCGATGATGTACTAGGATTCTATGTGGGTCCGACAATGTACTAGGATCCTGTGTGGGTCTAACGATATACTAGGATCCTTTGTGGGTCTGACGATGTACTAGGATCCTGTGTGGGTCTGACGATGTACTAGGATCCTGTGTGGGTCTGATGATGTACTAGGATCCTGTGTGGGTCTGTCTCTTAACAGAGTAAGATGATTCAGTAGTTACACCTAATCATCTCTACTACTGTACCTAAGATATACCTGGTGTGAGATGAGTCCTTACCTTCGTGGTAATCTTTCCTACGTGAAACAGTTGTACTTTGGCTAAGGAGCTGGGCCTTGTGTTTCTTCATGTATGAGATGAGTAATATTTGATAACTTAGGTATATGTATGGCCATATACCTAAGTAGGGTTTTCACTGGTTTATATGATTTGTGGTTTATCCTTTGTGGATTTTGTGAGACCTTGAGGGTCTCAGGGTACCTACTGAGTATCGTTATACTCACCCCTGGACGGGCTATGCTCGCACCCTATTGTGTTTGGTATAGACGAAGGACAATACTGAATGAGGATGAGGGTACCAGGACTGGAGGTAGCTCGAAGGTGGACCATAGATGAGGCGTACCTCAGAGACGACCATTCGAGAGCTATACCTATCCTTCCGGTAGGATCCTTGGCAGGTTTTCACAGGAACTGTCCTAGTTTACTTGTACTTTTTAGTTTCTTGTAATTTCCAGGTGAGCTTGTATTCTGACCCTTTTTACTTACTATACTCAATCTTTTACTATTCAGTTTACCTTGTGATCGTATCCAGTTGTGTGTGTTTACAGGATATAAGAAAATGCCTTCCCAGTTTTTAGGGAATACGCATTCGGTGCTAGTCACCAGCCCCTGGCCTATGGAATGTGGGCTTGGGGTAGTCATGACATGGGCCCCAGGGGACATGTCATGACAAATTAGAATAAGAAGAGTCAGTTCTATCGTAGAACATAGGAATCTGATCTTTTTAACGAAAATAATGTTAAGTTTAGTGAGTGTGGTTATCGGTTTAGGTAAACCAGTGTTTGTGCGGCGGCTGACGTATCCATACACCAGGACCCTAACTTCTGATTTCTGACTTAGTGCATGAAAACACTGACTGTGTGTGTGTTTTGAAAAGTTTTATTTGTGAACTCTTTGAGTCAGCTCACCAGGTATAACTTATTGACCTTGGCGCACCTGTTTCTTTTCAGGATAACTCCATGCAGATAGCCAGCTAGGGTTCCAGGTATAGTACGCACTGATAGCCCACCGAGCGACGAGGCCTCGATGCAAGGCCCTCTTTTAGTAGAGGCACCAGCGAAGGTACTAGTGGTACCATTACCCGTTGGTCCACCGATGCTACCAGCCCCAGCAGCAGAGGGTGTATGCCACTTGAGCGCATTGCACAAGTTCCAGCGCCAGAGGCCACCGAGGTTTTGGGGCGAGACAGACTCACATGTAGTTGAGGATTGGCTGGAGGCCGTGGTGAGATTCTTTTGACTAGTAGGGAAACCAGCTGATCTCATGGTGATCCTTTCCACCAGTCTTATATAGGAACCAATAGGCAGATGGTGGAGCTTGATGCTCCAGTTTCACGATGAGGTGACACTTCTCTGGGTAGACTTCGAGTGCTTGTTTCAGGCAGAGTTTGTCCCAGCGACTCTTTACACAATACGCATACAAAAGCTTCTTCATTTATATCAGGGTATCATGAATGTGGTTCAGTACTCAGTGAGGTTCACCGACCTCTCACGCTACTCAACTGATATGGTATGGGACCCATTCTTCAGGGCCTGGACCTTCGAGCATGGACTCAGGTGGGAGATCAGGGATTCGATGATCTCACTCAGCATCCCGACATAGGCGTGGGTGTTAGAGAGAGCCCTCTTAGTGGTGAGTTTTCTTGCTGAGAAGTCACCAGCAGTGAGACCCACCACCAATCATCACGTAGCAGAGTCTTCTGCAGCTGGCAGTAGACAGATGTCACCGAGGTCCAAGAGGACCAAACCTACAGGTGGATGACCGCATGACTCAGGATTGGTTGTGCGGGGGTACTAGAGATAGAGCCATTCATGCGAGGAACAAGAAGTGTTTCACATGCGGAGGGAAGGGTCACATGGCTCGTGACTGTTCGAACCTCCGTATATAGGATCAAAAGACGGTCGAAGGACTGACCAGGTAAAGACAGAGGTTCGACCGAGGAGGTCCTCAGAGAGCAGGCGGACGTGGCAGAGGAGCTGGCCATGCAGCTGGCGGTGGGCGACGATTCGAGATGTTACCACCACCACCACTAGGTGGTCCACCCCAACCAGAGGAAGTAGGTGGACATGGGCAAGATCAGCTCCAGGAAGCTGACACTACTGGAAAAATACCCTATACCAACGATTTGGAACCGTTGGTATAGGCCTCCAAACTATTGGTATAGCCTATACCAATGGTTTGGAGAACCGTTTCCAAGTAATCTGTGGGGATAGGTCTATACCAACGGTTTTGGGAAAACCATTGGTATAGACCTATACCAACAGTTTTGAAAATTGTTGGTATAATTAATATGAAAATCTATACCAACGGTTCCATAAAACCGTTGGTATATGTAATTCAAAAAATAATCATTCAGTTGGTTTTGATCCCAGCACCTCCTGTTTGTGATTGAATGACCTAACCACTAACCTAACTTACTTTTGTGAACATAATTTCATAAATATATATATTTATTATCATAATTATTTTAAATTTTTATTTATTTAATGTCCTCTGTAAGAATATTCCATTAAAAATACATGTACCTATACCAACGGTTTTGAGAACCGTTCGTATAGGTTCTTTGATTTTGGGACCTATACCAACAGTTTTGGCCAAATCGTTGGTATAAGTCCCCCCTATACTAATGGTTTGTCCAAAACCATTGGTATAGGTCCATATAATGACCTATACCAACAGTTTTCCCAAAACTGTTGGTATAGATCATATTTCCAGTAGTGTGAGGCCTACGACCATGGTGCTCTAGAGATGATACGAGGTACAATCTGTGTCTACTCCACCTTAGCTACAATACTTATAGACACAGGTGCCAGTCATTATTTTATTGCCACTTCTCTTGTTCGAAGCTCATAGATTCCGATGGAGCCGTTGGCTCGATCCTTATGGCTAGAGATTCCTACAGGAGAAGATTCGATGATTACACACCGGTTCCAGCAGTGTGAGCTTACTCTAGGAGGCGAGAGATTTGGCTGGGATCTCCTAGTAGTGGCATCAAGGCCTTACAAAATCATCTTGGGTATGGACTAGTTATCTACAATCCATGCTTAGATTGACTGTATTAGGCACAACGTGCAGTGTGTCCGCACAGATGGGACTAGGTTTACCTTCACCAGAGAGAAGGGAGCCTTTGCAGCACATGGTGGACTTACCCGGAGGAGAGTGCAACCGATCACTCATCAGTTGGCTATCCTTACCCTCAGAGCAGTTGATGTGGAGAGTCCGAGCTATCCTGTAGTGGTGGACCAGTACACAAATGTTTTCCCTGATGATGTTTCGGGTCTGCCTCCTCGCAGAGAGGTGGACTTTTACATTGAATTGTACCCTGAGAAGACACCGATATCTACACCAGCGTATCGGATGACTCCCATAGAGCTTTGTGAGCTGCGGGTATAGCTAGAGGACTTACAAGGGAAGGGATTCATTCGGCCTAATGTTTCTCCTAGGGCAGCCCCGATTTTGTTTGTCAAGACGGCGGATGGGAGCTTGAAGCTTTGTGTTGACTATCGGTGCCTGAACCAAGTGACCGTGAAGAACAAGTACCCACTTCTGAGGATTTATGACCTCTTTTATCAGCTGAAGGGAACACGATGGTTCTCAAAGATAGAACTTAGATCAGGATATCACCAGCTCAGAGTGTGAGATGAGGATGTGCAGAAGATGTCTTTCAAATGTCGGTACGACCATTACGAGTTCTTGGTTATGCTGTTCCGACATAACCAATGCTCCAACAGTGTTTATGGGACTCATGAACAGGATCTTCTAGCCATACCTTGATCACTTTGTAGTAGTCTTCATCGACGACATTATGATCTACTCGGCTATCGAGGAGGAGCATGCATATCATTTTCAGATAGTTTTGGACACACTCAGAGAGCACCAGATTTCTGGTAAGCTCTCGAAGTGCCAGTTCTGGATCTGAGAGGTTCAATTTCTAGGACACGTCATATCAGAGGCTAGAGTTGCAGTGGATCTAGTGAAGATTGAGGCTGTACTTTCTTGGGAGCCACCCAGGAGTGTGACGGAGGTACAAAGTTTCCTGGGTTTGGATGGATACTACCAGAGGTTTGTGCCATATTTCTACAGATTTGTAGCACCTTTATCAGCATTGGAGAAGAAGGGTAAACCCTTTGTTTGGTCGAAAAGATACCAACAGAGTTTTCAGGAGTTGAGGCAGAGGCTGACTAATTCCCCCATATTGTGGCTACTAGAGGAGGGTGTAGGGTACATAGTCTACTGTGATGCATCATTGACTAGGCTCAGATGTGTCCTGATGCAGGAGAGAGTAGTGATCACATATGGTTCTCGACAACTGAGATGACATGAGTAGAACTACGCTACCCATGACCTAGAGTTAGTAGAAGTGTTCTTCGCCTTGAAGATGTGGCAATATTACTTGATGGACAATTTTTTTACAGTCTACTCAGATCACAATAGTATCAGGTATATCTTCTCTTAGAAGGACCTAAACCTGAGACAATGAAGTTGGCTTGAGTTCCTCTAGGACTATGACTTAGAGATAGTCTATACTACTGGTAAGGGAAACATAGTAGCAGATGCACTCAGTAGGAGATCTGGTATATAGCTGCTAGGTGAGGTGATGGGGCAGCTGGCTGCTTTGCAGATATCCTTTGTGGATCGAGATGGAGTAGCTTTTCTTCAGTCTCTTACACTCACTCCCCCACTTCTTCAGCGAGTCAGGGAGGCGCAACGTGGGGACACTGACTGCGAGGCTCTATGTGCTCAGATATCCACAGGACAGGAACCTAATGGATTTTCTAAAGGTGGGGATCACATCATCCTATTCAGATGATGTACCATGGTACCAATGTCGCTTTAGGAGGAAGTGATGAGGGATTTACACACATACCCTCTAGCGGTACATCTAGGAGTAGCAAAGATGTACCAAGATCTCCGACGAAAACACTGGTAGTTGGGAATGAAGAAAACAGTGGCAGAGTTTGTCTCTCGGTGGCTCACTTGTCAGCAAGTGAAGGTAGAGCATCAGGTACCAGCAGGCTTAGTTCTGCCTTTAGAGGTCCCAGAGTGGAAGTGAAACAGGATATCTATGGACTTAGTAATGGGACTTCCACGTACATCCAGGGGTCATGATTCTATCTGGGTGATCGTCGACCGACTCACCAAGTCAGCTCACTTCCTACTGATCAGAGAGCAGGGTTCAGTAGAGAGCTTGGGAAGCATCTATTTTCAAGAGATTGTGCGGCTACATGGAGTACCCTTGACAATTGTCTCCAATCATGAAACATGATTCACTTCCCAAATATGGAAGGGGTTGCAGGAGGCTTTTGGGATGCAACTTCATTTGAGAACCACCTTCCACCCTCAGACGGATGGCCAGACTGAGCAGACTATTTAGACCCCTAAGGACATGCTACGTGCTTGCATCCTCGACTTCAGTCGTTGCTAGGAGGATCACTTGTCTTTGGTGGAGTTTGCATACAACAATATCTATCACTCTACCATTGGGATGACACCTTTTGAGGTGTTGTATGAGCGACCTTATAGATCACCATTGTGCTAGACTGACCCAGAGGAGTCAACACTTGTAGGACCAGAAATGGTACGGGCTACCACAGAGAAGGTGCAGATCATCCAGGAGTGGATGAAGGCTACACAGAGCAAGCAGAAGTCTTATGCCGACAGGAGACGGAGACCTCTGGAGTTTGAGGATGGTGACCACGTCTTTCTACGAGTCTCACCCCGATGAGGTTTACATAGATTTGGCCGGGGCGGCAAGTTATCTTTGAGATTCATTGGACATTTTCAGGTCCTCAGCAGAGTTGGCAAGGTGACTTACTGCTTAGCGCTTCCACCTTAGTTGCACTGGGTGCACGATGTTTTCCATGTATCCCAACTGAGGAGATACGTGCACGACCCATCACGTGTCATCAACCACAAAGAGCTGGACATCGAAGATGGGGCGACATTTACAGAGGTTCCAGTAGATATTGAGGATTGACAGGAGCAGTTCCTTCATGGGAGGTCGATACCTCTGGTGCGCATTCTCTGGAAGCACGAGAACCTCTAGGAGAGCACATGGGAGCGGGAGGCTCAGATTCGTGCTCAGTAAACCCACTCATTTTCCTAGTTTTTGAGTTGTGGCTTATGGGGACGCAAATCCCTGAGGTGGGGAGAATTTAAAGACCCAGAATTTCCATGTATTTTTTTTAATTATATGGGAATTTTACGAGTCCTCAAAAATTGACGGCGCGTGATTCTGAGGCCCGGTGTGCCCGGAATGAATTTATGAACTTTTTTTCAGGTACGTTCAGTAAACGTGCGAGCAGGTTTTTCTAACTTTTGAATCGGTGCTCGAAATTGAAATTCGAGGACACCGTTGAACTCACAGTGCCGGTATTCACTTAAGGATACCTTCACCTCGACCACAGTAGGTCTAGGGTGAACGACAAATTTTCACTTTTTCATGGAGGAATAGAAAAAATAAAAATATTAACATTTTTATTTTTGAAACCTCTCTACATGGGGTTATGGAGGTGGGAACCACCTGAACTAAAACCCCCAAATTGAATTCAAGGGTGGGGACCACCCGACTCTTGAAATCCCTCTTTAATGAGGGAGGTGACCTTTGGTATCCTCTAAATTAATTATGCCAACACCATCGTAATTAATGGACAACTCTATTTTAAATTAATGAAACATAATTTAATATGTTGGCTATTCATTTTTGGTGGAATTGGGGAAAGTGTTGGAAAAGGGGAATTGGGAGAGAACTTTGGAGGAATTTTTCTTCTCCAACGAAGAACACTTCTCCAATGAAGAACACCGATGTTCTCCAATGACTTCGGCTCCTTCTTCGTAACATTCTCCAACATGGTACATCTTCAGCAACAAAAAACCAACGTCCGTCCTTCCCTACTCACAACGTCAATAAACCTTCAAGGTAGGGTTTGATGTTTTAAATTTCCCCCTTACCCATTCTTGACAATTCTTCATGATTCAAGAAATAATTAAGCCGCTTGTTACCGCTCTAACACGGAGGGTGCGGGCCAAACGAACATGGCCAGACCACTCCGCAAATATTTTGTAATGTTTGTTGTGTTTTTTGCGATGGAGGTGGACGAAGACCGGTGCCGACAATTGGAACCGGTGGAACTCGAGAGCGGCAGCCAGCATCACGGCCGGCCGCGAAGACGGCGGTGGCGCAACCGTGCCGCCGAAGAAGGGCTGTGGCCCGTCGGCCACGATAGAGCACGGGTGGCAGCTAGTGGAGGCTGGTTGCACAACGGGGCGGCGATGCACATATGCAATGCCCGATGAGCAAGGGACGAGGCCTGTACTGTGGTGGTGAAGGGAGGGCGGCCGACATTCGGCCAACCGCGGAGGGGCGACGCACGATGCGCCACTGCCGGAGCAAGGGTCCGTGACTCGCCTGGCCACGACGGATGGCGGAGCGCGGCCGACGTTTGGCCGACCGTGGAGCGGCGGTGCGTGACGCACCACCAAGATGACCAAGGGACAGACATTTCGGCCAACCGAGCTGGATCGAGCAGGACCCATGGTGGGTCCCGCATGCTGCCTGGCGACCGAATGGCTTCGGCCGTTCGGTGTTTGAGAGCGGGGGGCGCACGACTCCCCCCCGCATACGGCCAGGCTGAACCGGGTAGGGTAGGCCCAGGCCGGATCCAATAGGGCTAGGTCGACCTGAACCGGGTAGGGTCGGCCCAGGCCGGGTTGGACCAGACTTGGACCAGTTTCGACCCATTCCACACTTTCAGCCATATCTTGAGCTACGAGCATCCATTTGATGAACTGTCTGCGGCACCTAAAACCTTGGAGCGAGATGGTCCTTTTGGTATACCCCACTTGAGATTTGGATAAAGTTGGGGTATGGTTGGGTTGGAACAAGCACGAATCTAACAGGGCCCTCGGGACTAAAAGGCTAATAATTTACTGACCGAGCGTCCGATTGACTCACCATCTATTGCGTTGAGACTTCTATGATGTGGTGGTACTTTGGAAAACTTATTCGTGGGACTTCATGGAAGTTGGAGTATCGACCTGTGGCTTGAGGAGCGGACCCTCCTGGAATCAAGCGAGCTTAGTGCGGGAACCCTGTAGTTGACTGTAACATGAGAAAGGGATCCTGTGTGGGTCTGACGATGTACTAGGATCCTATGTGGGTCTGACAATGTACGAGGATCCTGTGTGGGTCTGACGATGTACTAGGATCTTGTGTGGGTCTGACGATGTACTAGGATCCTGTGTGGGTCTGATGATGTACTAGGATCCTGTGTGGGTCTGACGATGTACTAGGATCCTGTGTGGGTCTGACGATGTACTAGGATCCTGTGTGGGTCTGACGATGTACTATGATCCTGTGTGGGTCTGATGATATACTAGGATCCTGTGTGGGTCTTCCTCTTAATGGAGTAAGATGATTTGGTAGTTACCCCTAATAATCTCTACTACTGTACCTAAGATATATCTGATGTGAGATGAGTCCTTACCTTTGTGGTAGTATTTCCTATGTGGAACAGTTGTACTTTGGCTAAGGATTTGGGCCTTGTGTTTCCTCATGTATGATATGGGTAATATTTGATAACTTAGGTATATGTATGGGCATATACCTAAGTAGGGTTGTCACTGTTTTACATGCTTTGTGGTTTATATTTTGTGGATTTTGTGAGACCTTGAGGGTTTTGAGGTCCCTACTGAGTATCGTTATACTCACCCCTGCACGGGCTATGCCCGCACCTTGTTGTGTTTGGTGTAGATGATGGAAAACGCTGACTGAGGACGAGGGTACCGAGACTAGAGGTAGTTCGGAGGTGGACCATAGACGAGGCGTACCGCAAAGACGACCATTCGAGATCTGTACCTACCCTTTAGGTATGATCCTTGGAGGGTGTTCACAGGAGCTATCCCAGTTTACTTGTACTTTCAGTTTCTTGTACTTTCCAGTTGGGATTGTATTCTGTCCCTTTTTTACTTACTGTACTCACTTTTTTACTATTTATTTTACCTTGTGTTTGTATCCAATTGTGTGCTTGGTTGTGTGTGTTTACCGGATATAAGGCAATTCATTCCCAGTTTTTAGGGAATACGCCTTCGGTGCTAGTCGCCAGCCCTTGCCCTATGGAAGGTGGGCTTGGGGTAGTCACGACACGGGCCCTGGGGGACGGGTCGTGACAACTATCGACCCTTGTAAAATAAGCAGGAAATCTTAATCTAATGTTGGTGGTATCACGTACATTCCCTACAACTTATGTTCCTTATTTGTGTTTCATGTGGATGCTTGATCATTCCACTGAGGGTAGTTCCCTCTTTAAATTATTTAAATGGAATTTTTTAATTAATTTAAAATGTATAATTTAAATGATTGAGAATCAAGGTTCACAAACAACATACGTGTGCTATCTTGACGCCTTAGTCACTAATGGATGAGGCAGGGACTTTTGAGATAATAGGTGTCCTCCAAACCTATTGAGGGTTGAGGATAGATAATTGAGACCCTTTATACCATATGTAGGTTATTTATAAACCTCCAAGTTTTAGGCATGGGTAGACTTGAGATCATAGGCCATGTATGTCTTATATGAACTCCCTTTAGTGTTTTTGAGATATTCGGGCTCACTGAGATGAGTGCGGGATGCATGATCCTCTCCTAACCATTGTGACTAGGCCTAGGTAGACAAACTGTGGGTAGAACATATTTGGGTTGGGTGAGTGGACTAACCAAGATTGACCTTAGAAGATTAATATGGGTCATGGGACATCTATTGATTATTACTCTTATGGTTGTACCCTACGTAGCCGATAAGGCCATGATACCTTATTGACGACGTCAAGGGACATGAAGTCCTTGAGTGTCAGGTGTTTAACCAAGACCATAATTGATATCAAGGACTCATGTGAGGGTGCCTATTCTATACTAATAATGAAGGTACCCAGTGGGTTCCCTATTGATATACTGACCCTGAGTAGGTGTATATGTGATGGTATCAGGTGTCACTATGGAACATGTACTGGGATGATGAGCTTGAGGGGATGTGGATAGTGTTTTTGGGTGTGTGTGTTCATTTTGAATTCATGTTTTTCTTAATTTGTGGTTGGTTATGTATTTTAACCTTAGGGTAGATGTGACATGGTTGGGATTCCATGGATATGGAGTTGAATATGCGTGGGATCTAACATGGATATGGAGTTCGGTGATTGGATCTTCATTGGATTAGGAGATCGGTATATAATTATGGATTCCATGGATTTGGAGATAGATACACAGACTATCATGAGAAGAGTCCCAAGATCTATAGATATGATGGTTATGGAGTCCATGGATTTAGATCTAGATTCACTCACTACTATGAGTTGGGTACCCAGAGCCATGGAGATGATGGTAATGGCTGCCATGGATTTGGAGTTCGACACACGATTTACCATGGGATGGGTCCCTAAATCCATATGATATATGGTTATGTCTATCATGTATTTGGATGCATGTCCTTCCACATTATAGGTCCATGGAGATATGGAGATGATGTTATGGATGCCATGAATTTGGAGCTAGACACATGGAATACCACAAGATGGGTCCCCAGAGCCATGGGATATATGGTTATAGATTCCATGGATTTGAACCCAGATACACAAACTACTATAGGATAGATCCTCAGAGCCGTGAGATTATGGTTATGGATACCATGAGTTGTAGTTGAATGCTTGGATTGAGTTTCCATGGATTTAGAGCTCAGATGTTTGGAATGTCATGGGATGGGTCCTCAAAGTCATGAGGATTGGCTGGGGGTTCCATGGATTTGGATTCTGCATGTTACTTGGGAGGAACAATTATTGATACATTCTCAGGGACACCCCAACACTGACCAAAGTAGGTATGTTCAATCGAGGTCACAGACCTAAGGATCAACAAAGGTGTTTATTTTATTTATTTTTAGTAGCTATTTATTTTCTTCTAAACATGACACAATCACACATCAATGAATATGTTTGTGGTGAGCTACTAAGTTATGTAATCACACCTTAATTGGTCAACTTTACACTTGCGTACCGAAAAATAATCTCACTTAGTAGCAGGCACAGGTTTGGGATGAGGCCCTAGTTTGACCAAGCATGATGGCCTGGACGTGTACATGGATCTCGGGATTGATTTTTTTGGGGATTTCATGGAGCCAACATCTTTATTTTCTTTATTTATGGTCTATAGTTGTAACCATCCTAGTGGGATATCAGTTGTATGTATGACATGGCTATTTGGGTCTCACTACATTTAATTTATTATGTGCCTTGTTATATTCTTCAGCTTCTACTTCCAGTTTATTTTTGATTTATTATACTGGGTTATTTTATTCATTACTTTAGACTTTGATAAATTGAGTATAGCCTCCCCATAATACTAAAATAGACCCATATTACTATTTGGAATCCTCTAGAATGCGCAGAGGTACATTCAAGGTATAATGGTGACCATCGGTTTGGGCACCAGTTAGCGGTCTAGGGTGGAGAGATGTTACAAAGTGGTATCAAATTATTATTTTTTATTTTTTTCTTACGATTTTTGGATTTGGTAGATAGGATATTTATGAATGTTTTGGATCCTATGATGGATATTGGGTTGGTGCATCGATAAAACTTGTTCTAGTAATAAGTCTAGGTTACCAGGGTTGGGATTGATGTTCTTGATGTTCAATGTTACAATTGTACATGATTTTTAACTTGATTGAATCACATGTATGTTTGAGGTTCTTGATTTATTATAGATTTTAGGCTCTTATCTCATTGTAAAGTGATCGTTGATTGTATTTTACTCTTGTATTATAGACTCAATAGGCATATCTTGCATCATATTAGCCATATAATATTCACATAACATATAGGAATGCTAGTGTGAAATTTCATTAACGACCGAGGATCAGTTGTTTGAAGTGTCAACAACTACTCATACAACATTTTATAATACAAGTAATTAGTGACATTATACTAATCTGGTCTGACTTGTTATGTATTTCCTTATAATGGTAGGTCATTTGAATCTATATAGAGACACTCTATGATGATGACGGTATAGACCTGTGTGCCCAGAAGGTTTAGTGACCCTGGTGGGTCAGCATGACATTGGATGCCTAACGATGAACCCCTTTTAGGTTATTTTTAGTTTAGTTTAGTTCATTTGAATCTATATGGTGCTTTCCTGTAGATCTTGGAATGAAATTTTATCTAACCGAATCTCATGGGTTTTCTTCCCTTAGTATGGATCATCTCGAACAATGCCATTGGTTATGGAAAGATTCGACCAGTGATATGTGATCCTCTAGAGAGTAGTCTGATGTGTATATTCTTGGAGAGGACAGGTGAACTAGTGGTGTTAGGTGGTTGGCATGTGGTGATATTTTATGTGAGATCCTATGAGTGTGTGTTTGGTAATGTTAATGCTATGGGTTTTTGATATAGGAGCATCGATGACGTCATATGAACTGTGACCTTCTGTGAGTTTTACCTATGAGTTATGTGGCAGGAACTAGTGACCCTGACATGATACTTGATTGGTAGGGTTAGGTAGGATACCTATAGATCCTTAGTTTTGAATTAGACCTTAGTGATTCAATACTGGTTTGATTGAGGGTGACCCGTCAGAGGGGTTAGCCTGAGTTAGTGGTTTCCTTAGGGACATAGGCATAGATAGGTTATTATGTATGAGACTAATACATGATAGGTGCTTAGAGGTTTGTGGTATAGGCATGGTAATTCCTTAGTTTACTTGATAGGAAGAACCTAGAGTGCTTTTATATCGAGATTAGATTTGATGGGTAGGACTATTTAGGTGTCTGACCCCATTGACTAGTGGGTCCGCTTTTAGAAGCATGGTCAGAGTGTGGGTGAAAACTCATAATTAGAATGGAACAATGTATAAGATAATCATGTGGATAAGGAATATGTGCCTTGGAGCATGTATAGAAACCTGCAGTGTTAAGATGATTCCCATTAGTGGGTGATCATGGGATGAATCATGGTATGGGTAAGGTGGCCGATTTTGAAGAGGATTTCCAAGGAATATTCTAGCGTGTTGAGACTGAAATTCCATATAGTATGTTTAACATGGATTTGGTGGTGTGTGATTCATAGGAGTGTGAGTTGGGTTCTATGTTTGGGTGGTATGAGAGCATACACCCATTACGTTTGGGGATATTGATGTGGTACATGCTAGTTACACACAATTCCATTGAAGTGTAGAATTGGTGATGACCATGACCGAGATGGGGATCAATGGAAATTTAGTGGTTTTCATATGGTCTTAGTAGACCGAGAATATGATGATCATGGATTAAGAGGAGCGATTGCATAGTTTTCAATAAACATGTCGAGAATGTGCTTGAGGATCAGGGTGAGCGAATCCATGAGGTGGGAACTACCCCAGTGTTTGGTTTAGGGTGGCGACCCTCGTTATGGATTGAGTTTTAGAAAAATCCATGGAAGACATTCCCTTGGGTTGGGAATGGGTGATGAGTTAGTGTTTTGGGATGGAACTTAGGAATGAGCAGTCTTGACCACACCAGTTTTTATGTTTGGTGATGGATAGGGAATGTGATGTAGTGGTTAGAAACTTATTTTAGTAGTGAAATGAAAATAATTATCCTAATATGGGGAGAAATATTTCAACTGAAAGTGTGTGTGGATCACATGTGAGAAGGGTCGTGGCAGTATGGGATGGTCATTGGGTGACCATTTTGAAATTTTGATACCAATGAATAAATGGACCTGAGTACTAATGGATTTTTTTTACTGAATTATAGGTAAAAGTTTAGATACATAATCAGGTGGAGTTCAAGAACAATCATCGAGCTTGGGATGGCTTGTTAAAATACAAGAAGGTGTTAGATTGAGGATGTTTCAGTATGTGTGGAAGGACCCAATGATGGATTTGGTAGATTAAGGATCTGACTATGGAGTTACTTTAAGAGTTGGGTGTGGACTCTGATGAGTGGGTTTGAACAATAATGGAGTTTTTTTTGGATTAGGGGCACTAGGATCAGATGTTTGGAAATGCGTTAGTAGATGAAGATGGGCGCTTTTGGGGTAGGTCATCCAAAGGAGGTATGATGTCATTCCAATATATAATTGAATACGGTGATCCAAAAACCACATTAGGAACATCATTTAGGATGCGATGAGTGTGTTTTTGGAATTAGATGGTTATTTTCAAGGAAATGTTAGTGCGAATGAGTTTTGAGCTAGATGATTGGAATTTGACCAATTCAGATCCAAATCAAGAGTTCAGATCATCTTTCTCATGTGTGATCAGGTGCGGTGAGTTGGGAACCACACCATGCATTTTGTTGGAATGTGGGTGTGGAATACCAATAAGCAATTATAATAGTGGAAGCACTAGAGTATTGGAATTTGAAATTATGACCTAAGTCTTATAGTGGGGAGTGCTATGGGATAAGTGATCAATTGGATGATGAAATGGTCACGTTTCATCTTAGATGGGCTTGGGAAAACTCTATATCAATGTTTTGGAAAAATAATTCAAGTGATGGATCAATCTTTGGTAGTTTGAGTGCATTATTTCCATAGTATCATTGTTGGAGATCTGGACATTCGGAGGTAGAACATGACCATTTGATTAGGAATTTATGACCAATTAAGGTCAAAATGTATGATTTGGTGACCACTGGGACTTCTCGGGGATAATAAGTATTAAGGCGGGGAGGTTGTAAAACCATGTGTTTATATGAGAATTCAATATTTAAGAGTAATTTGAATATTTCAAATTAGTGTTCCAGTTATTTTGAAGACCATGATTTAAAATCAAGTTCCAAGAGTTTTAATGACTTCAGATAGGTGTTTTAGACATGGTTAGAGGCTCAATATTCATCCTAAGGGATCAGAGGGGACTCATGATAGGATGGGTGGATATTGTAGCCAAAGATACATTAGTGACACTAGCTAGACACTAAGGGTATTAAAGGGTCAAATGACCCTCCCCCACACAAGGTTAAGTGGTCCAGCCTCCCTATTTTCTTCTCCCATGGCGCATGTGGATGGGGTATTTCCCCCTTCACCCCCCTTCAAGCACCCTCAAGGGAGGAGTTTTGGTGGCTTTAAACATCAATTCTAGGTACGACTCAACCTCCATAGTTCCCCATTGATCCTCACACACCTCATGCTTTAATTTCTTCTTCTCCTGAATTAGGGTTTGGTTCCGATTCCACTGAATCATGGTGTAATAAACCAAACGAAATGGGTATTTCAAGCATCTTAGGAAGAGGATATCCCGAGATTTCGTCTGCACATCATTGTGCACCATTTTAGTGAGGTATGTTTCCACAACCATTTTTCTATTATTTTCAGATTAAATTAAACTAAATTGGATTTTTTGTCATCAAGTGATAGGTATTTTTCCTAGAATGAAGATGGGGTTACGCCATGGGATGTTGGAAAGTATTTATTCACGGTTCTTGTGTGACACAATGACCTGGTGATTTTTCATCGAAAATTAAAAGTTTAATTTAATTCAATTAATTAATTATAAATGTTTTAATTAATTAGTTATTTATGTTTAGCTTTAGTTAGGAGATTAGGGTACTGAGATGAGATCATTTGATCATGGAAAATGTGGTACAAGCTTGGAAGGGACTTGTCAGCTACTACCGACCCTTGGAAAATAAGCGGGAAAGCTTAATTTGAGTTAAGTGGTCTCACGTACTTTCCTTATGACTTATATTTCTTGTTTGTGTTGCATGTGGATGATTAGACATGCCATTGAGGGCATTGAACTAGATAAATTGATCAAATTTAATTCTTTTAATTAATTTAAATGTACAATTTAAAATAATGAGCGCCAAGGGTAATAAACAAGACTTGTGTGCTAGCTTGACACCTTGGCCACTGATGGACGAGGTTAGGAATTTTGAGATACTGGGTGGACTCCAGAACTCCATAGGGTTGAGGCTAGACCAATGAGATTATTAAGACCATGTGTAGGGGCTTGGGACACCTCTAACATGAAGGAAGTGGTTGACTTGGGATCATATTCCATGTATTACTTAGAGGTCCTCCCTTTGGTGCTTTCGAGCTGTTTGGGATCATTGATACAAGTGCAGGACATGCGATCCTCTCTTGACCATTGTAACTAGGCCTAGGTAGATAGACCATGGGCAGTTTGGATTTGGTTTGGGTGAGCGGACCAAACTAGAGTGACCTCAGAGAATCTATATGGTCTATGGGAAATCTCTTGATTGTTACCCTTATGGAAGGACTCCATATAGCCAGTGAGGCCATGCTACCTTGTTGATGACATCGAGGTATGCTGTGTACTTGAGTGTTAGGTGTCAATCATAGATCATAACTGAGACTAGGGACCCATGTGAGGGTGCCTTTTCTGTACTCATATCGAAGGTACCCAATGGGTTCCCCATTGACAGACCAACCTTGAGTTGGTGTATGTGAGATTGTAGTGGCTATCACCATGGAACCCGTACTAGACTGATGAGCTTGATGGACTGTAGATAATGGTTTTGGGAGTGGGAGTTCAGCCAAACCTCATGTTTTTCATAATTTTTAGAGGGTTATGGATTGTTCCCTTAGGGAAAATGTGACATAGTTAGGATTCCATGGATATAGATCCAGATATGGGTGGGATATTCCATAGATATGAAGCTTGAGGATTGGATTATCCATAGATTAAGATCTCGTTATAAGGTTATGGATTCCATGAATTTGGATCTAGACACATGAATTTTTGTGGGATGGGTCCTCTGAGTCATGGAGATAATGGTTATGGTTTCCATGGATTTGGATCCGGACACACATGATTCCATGGGATGGGTCCCTAGATCTATGTAGATCATGGTTATTTCTACCACCGATTTAGATCCAGACACATGGATTCCATAGGATGGGTCCTTATATACATGGGATATATGGTTTTGGATTCCATAGATTTGGATCCAGATGTATGTGCTGTCATAATATAGGTACCTAGATCCATGGAGATGATGGTTATGGATACCCCATATTTGGAGACATACACACGAACTTCTGTGGGATGGGTCCCCAAATCTATGGGTTATATAGTGATATCTACCATGTATTTGGAGCCAGATTCATGGACTGCCTCAAGATGGATCCCTGAAGTTGTGAAATTATGGTTATGGATTCCATGTGTTGGTGAAAGATGCACATATTAAGCTTCCATGGACTTGAATCTTGGATGTTTAGACTACCATGGGATGGGTCACTAGATTCATGAGGATTAGCTGGGGAAGCCATGGTTTTGGATCCCACATGTTACTTGGGAAGCATAGTCATTAAGATATACTTAGAGACCCCCAAAACTAGCTGAAGAAAATATGGCTGATCAGGGTCATTGACCTAAGTATAAAGGAATGTGTTTCTTTTATTTATTTTCATTAATTATTTCTTTTCAGTTGATCATGTCATATACACATACCACTGCATATGTTGGTTAGTATGAGACTGCATTGGTGGTTCCCTTCTGAGTTATGTACCCACACCCTTATCAGTCTTCCATTTCACTTGGGTACCCAAGAAGACTCTCACTTGGTTGCAGACACATGTTTGGGCTGAGGCCTAAGTTCGATCAACCAGGATGGATTAGATGTGTACGTAGAGCTTGGGATAATGTTTGGATTAGGTATGTCATGGAGACGGTGTCTTTATTTTCTTTATTTATGACCTGTATATATAACTAGCCTAGTGGGTGGTCATTTTTTTGTATGACATGACATTTTGGGCCTTACTAAATTTCTTTTATTATCAACCTTAATATATTTTTTCATATTTAACTTCCAGATAATTTGTGATGTATGATACTTGGTTATTTTATTTGTTATTGTGCACTTTGATACATGGGGTATAATATCCCAATATTACCACCCTAGACCCTCCCTACTAGTCAGTAGCCTCTGGCATATGGGGAGGAACACTTGAGTTATAGTGTAAACTTCCATTCTAGGCACTGGTTAGTGGTCTGGGGCAGTGGGATATTACAACCTTGGTAATATGTTTTACGACACCTTGGTGACATTCTTATGAATGACTCATTTCTATATTGTAAAAACATTTCTGTGTTATGTATCATATACTTATAATTATTCTCTCACATTATGACTCATGTTTTACCCATGTTGATTACCCATGTTCTATTTCCTTTGTTAATCCCTTACTAGAATTTATTATAACCCTTTTCTATTGATGTATGTCCCTAGGAAATTATTTTCAGTGAGGTGACCTAAGATGAGATAATAAAGGAGTCTTTCAAGTGGATTAAATAATGTTTATATTTATATTTTTATTTATGTAGTACATTAATTATGCACCTATTTTACAAGACAATAAACCTCAAAAGGTCATTAGAAATTATTAATGTAATATTTTTTGAGGAATTATGTTAAAAATCATGTATGAAAAAGGCAGGACACCATATTTAGCAAAGATAAACCTTTACGTACCATGAAAATCATCCATTACATACTACATTTCCATGGATCAAATATCATGATCTTTGAGTACCTTTACATATTTCCTTTAAATATTTTGATAACTCTTATGTATCAAGAAACTGGACATTACGTATCATAGTGTGACTCAGGTAATTTTCCAATTTCTGTCCTTTAAAGTTTTAGCAACCCTTATGTATCTAGAGTAACTTTAGAGGTAATTTTATGTTTGCCTTACACTTTTGGGGTGACTTTTATTTATCTTGGTACCTTCCATAATTTTTCCAATTTTCCAGCCTGTAAGTTATAGACACCTTATGTATTTAATACATATTCAAGAGTACCCTAATTTATAGATAACTTTATCAATTTATTCAATAATCCACAATTATTAGTTTCCCCAAAACACTTACCCATACACCTCAAAAAAACTTCATACACCTTCATCTATCTCAAATTAACTCCAAAACATTGTCCAATGGGTTTTTGTAGAACCATATTATGATCATTGTAGTGGAAGAAACCCATCAAAGTACCTGATCTATCACCAACAAACCAACATGTAGTATGGAGAACATAAATAATAATAGGAATACCTAAAATTCAATGTGATCCATCTCGGATAATCTTGATAGTGTGAAATTAATGGAGATCACCAAGTAGTAACCAAAGTAATCTTAACTCCGTAGGTAGTACACTAGCCACTAGGATCCTCATATGCCACGAGAGGACCCTCAAACTCCAAAGGTGTGCTATCACCTTCACTGTGATAAAAAATGGAGAAAAAGGATGAAGATAGATTTGGATATAGACTATAAGTATTATATTACCTCAATAGGGGAATCATATCCATTTATATAGTCTTCATTTAATGAAGGGAGTCGAATGTTATTTTCCATTGCATGGAAGGTGACATGAGTTACCCATAACACATGCCCATTGAGATTACAAAATCATTTTAACATTTAAAATGTTTTTTCATGTCATAAAATGAATCAAACCATTGATTCATAACCAATGGAAACATGAAAAATACATGGAAAAATACATACACTCGATGTCATAATCCTATCATATGCTATGATAAAGGCATCTCACACCTTATACAAAATCAGGATATCATAATTTGTGATATGCATCACATGCATATCGTAGGCTATGAATTAGTCGATATTGTATAATATGATATCCCTACTTTAGTGAATTTACAACAATTTCTCACTTTCAATAAAATCCCATATGGATTTTATGACATACTTTACCACTTGTTGTGAATCCATCCAAACTCCTTTGGATATGGTTTACCAAAAATATTTTCATTTTGGAACTAACACTTTATCTAAAATTTAATTTTTTTCCCAAGGCCTAGTTATGTGAACCTAGAGTCCTTTATAGCATTGATAAAAAACATGAAATCCTAATTTCATATATATAATCAAAGTGAGATCACTAGAAAAACATCAGTGCCACTCAAGCTATAAAGGGGTCTGAAGTGATCTCGATCAAACATGATCATATCTCTATATAAACCCATCCATCAAAATTTTCATCAGATAAAACATATTTATACATATATAATCATTTTTACCATGACTTATAGTGACCAATAGATATAAAAAATGTCAATATAGTATAGTCCAACTCATATATTCATGATTCTCTAACATAGACTAACCAATATGAATGAATAGATCACATGTCATTCATCCAAGTAGCTGATCACATCACATTTCACTAAACTAATAATGAACACACATTCCCTTAATATTTTCAATTAAGGACTCAAATATCTTTAACTCATCACATGAGTGTATAAAAGTTTTCTTGGTTGAGCTCCAAATGATGACATAATCAATAACTTACCCAACCACCCCCAATTAGCCAAGCCTCAAGGATTGTGTAAGAAAAATATCAAAGTATAAATGATTTCATGATAAGTATCTCAAAAACCTTATGTAACATAGATTCATAATAAGTATACACCCTTGAGTATATCAATGACCATATGAATTTCCATGTGATATACTTTTGTAGTCCAGTACAAATAATCACTTTTATCTTATTATATATTTGTTGTATCATGTATACAACTCTTTGTATTGAGTAAAAAATTCTACTCATGCTAACCTTAACATATCATCACAAACCATGATACCATGTGATGATAATTTACTAGGGACAACTCAAAGTCATACTTTGAGGGGATATTATCATTTGACTATTTTTTAAATATAAATATATCACATATGAATGAATGATAAATAAATATCTCCTTTATTATAAAATCATGATACATTTTAAAACCATTACATACAATATCTAATGTATCTAATATTGATATATTCAACATGAACTTCATGAATTTTCTACACTCATGGTTTTGTTATAAGATCTACTATATTCTTCTCTACATCCACCCAAATGATCTTTACATTGCCCATGTCAGCAATCTATTGAATGATATATCACTTAATAAAGATTTTTTTGGTCCTTTATGAGGTTAGTGTTACCTAACCTAATAAATAACTCCATTATTTTCCTAGTAAAGTGAATTTCCCAATGGATCATGCAGTAACACCACGGGGTGGGGGGCATGAATTAGTATAGACTAATTTTACCAAATTATTCAAACTTAAATTTTTAACCCCTTAAGTTATTCGAACCTTTATCTCAGTTAGGATGTATGGATCTTGATTATGCACCCTCAACACTTATTATCACATGTAATAAAGATAATGAAAAGGAACAAAACACACTAATATTTTTATAAGGTTCAAAAGTAATATAGAAAACTTACTCCTTATTGTGTCCGATTATTATCCTGAGCGATAGATTTTCACTATTATCACAAGTGTTACAATGAGATAGTTTTTATCCTTTACCCAAGAGAAATTATCATACTTACTCTGAATTCACCATATTATAATGGTGAATCTTTAATATATTATGAAAGTGAAGAGTTATTTATACTAACTCCTAACAATATTTAAAGGCCCCCATGAAATCTGTGAATTATACCTTCCTTCAACTCCTAGATGTATCTCCTCAATTGAAAGATCTTATTCCTTACATAGGTCTTAGACTTATTCTAGATAATCAATTCTGTTGCTTCTGAATAATCACTTTAACTAATATTTATGGCATAATCTTCTTAGATGCAGCACATGATCCTCATGATTTTTCAAGGTAGATGACATGGCTATTCTCTTCTTATTGCACTACCCCATTCATAACACTTATGATTATCATTCTAGACCAAACCCATGCTAGTTTTCTTCTCTTTCATCACTCATGCTAGTTGTGATTGATCCTAGACACTACCTCATAGAGGCATAGCTTAGATCCCATAACTAGCTAAAGGTAGGTAAACTTTTAATATATTCAACATATATTTTATTAGACATAATTAAAACCAAACCACAATACTCAAAAACATATATTTCTGTTATTACTTTTTCCTTATGAGAATGTAAAAGTTAGTGCTTCAAGAACAAATCTTCATCTTTGACATTTAACATACTTTAAATAATACTAGCTTACCAATCTACATATATCTTCCACTTCATTACTTTTTGGAATTATTTATTTTATTACCTGAATAAATCATCTAAAAACCTTAAGTGTGTATTTTCTAGTACTAGTTATGACATCTGCCTATATTTCATCTTCCAATGTATTAACTTCTAGGGTGTTAATTTCCTTACTACCCTTAGGAATCACCCTCTTATTCTTCACCTTCTTCACTCTTCTTCTTATTATCCTATATCACATATTGAATTTACTTCTTATTGACTTCTCATTTATAAAAATTTAAAAATACTCATAAAAATCCATTTGGTATCCTTATAAATCTTAAATTCTCCCTTAATAATAGGAACCGTCCCAAGTTTAGTGATGAAATTCTTAATCCAAACAACTTCCTTCGAAGCATTTGATGTAGTGATATAATTTAAATTTGTCATCGAGTATGCTACAATGGCTTGTTTGAAACTTTTATAACCGATAACTCCATCATTTAGGAAAAAATGAAACTAGATTGAGATATTATACCACCTTTTTAGATTGGAAGTTATCATCTATGTAACCCTTTACACTGATCTCATTATCACCTCCAAAGACTAATAACATATACTTATTTTTTTTCTTAAGTACTTAATAATGTTATTGTAAGCAATATAGTAACAATCACTAAGATTAGAATGGTATATACTTGTTATTGTAAAATAATAATAAATATTAATTTGATTATATAACATGACATAAATGATAGATCCTATGGCTGACACATAAGGAATCCTATCCTTCCTTTCTATCTCTTTAGAAGGATATCGAATCTTTCTAAGATTCAAGCCATGAAACACTAGTAAATACCCCCTTTTAGAGTTCTCTATACTAAAATTCTTTATCAATTTACCAATATATATGTTTTGAATCATTACAAGGAACCTATTATATCTATCTCTATATATATTCATACCTAGTATGTAGAAAATTTTACCCATGTATTTCATTGAGAAGAATTTTTCCAACCACATATTTATAGAATGTAAATCTAGGAAAAAATTTCCAATAATAAGTATGTAATCTATATACAATATCAGAAATACCACCACACTCCCACTAGACCTATTGTATACACACAAATCACCCATATTTTTGATGAAACCAAACTCATTTATTTCACCAATAAACCAAATGTTCCAAATTTTAGAGTCTTTTTTCAATCTAAATAATGAACCATTGAAACTTGAAAACCTTAGAATAATAATTTGGAACTTCAAAACCTTTTTCATGTATCATATAGACATCCTTAATTAAATTCAAATTAAAGAAATAAATTTTGAAATCCATTTTATATATCTCATAATTATAAAGAGTTAATATGGAAATCAATATATGAATGTATTTTATCATCATAATATGTAAAAATGACTCTTTATAGTCAACACTATGATTTTTTATATCCCTTTGCCATAAGGTGATCTTTATAGGTAGACACACTACCATACATTTCATTTTTCTTGTAGAAAATACAATTACACCATATGTGTATCAACCATTTAGGTGCATCCCCCAAGTTCCAAACTTGGTTAGTGTACATGAATTCTATTTTGTATTCCATGGATTTAACCATTTCTCAAAATCAGAACTCTCAATGGACTCTAAGTAGGTAGTAGGTTCTAAAATACCCAATGTAATTTTTATGATTGTATTTTTTGTTATCTATACACGTGTGAATAATTATAAAGTAATTTGGAATAGTTATGAGTTGATTTTATATAAAAACCCTACTCTTTATTTCATATTTAAACATGATTTATTACATAAACTTGCAATTAAAACAACTTAGATGATTGAGAGGTCTAGTGTCTTTGGGGATTAGGAACATTACATAAAAACTTAAAAAATGAAATACACATCTTTATTGAAAACTTATTTTACATGACCACAACATTCTTTCATATTTAACATTGCATGGGATAACCTGAGGACATACATAAGAAAAGAGTGATCTATAAATCCCAGTAAGGGAATAAACATGGCACAAAACAAGGAAGAAAATACATGTTAGTCAATAGGAATATCAATAGAGAACAAAAGAAACATGAACATAAAGACATGATATATCATGATATTCACAAAATGAAAATGTGGTAACAACATACAAAATGATATTTGAATGATCTAAGGATCATTGTACATGGATTAACATGAGTAAACCCTCATTGCCCATGAATTAGAATGAGTAAACCCTCATTGCACATTAATTAGCATGATTAAACCCTAATTTCACATGAATTATCATGAGTAAACCCTCATTGCACATGGAATATCCTGATACTAAACATTACCCAATTCATTAGAGTGCTATATGGGCACACCCTTCATAATCATTTCCTTTTCATGTATAAGTGTGACAAATATATCATACAACATGGATTCATTAAACATCATAATTTATTACATGAAAAAAATATGAAATAAATACCTGTAAGTCCCTAATAGACAATTATGTGAGCATAAAGTTGAATACCCTTGATAGATAAATGGGTATGGTATTCACCATATGATGATTTTGGCATGGGAAATCATGGTACAATTTCGACAGCACAACGACGTCAAATAAAAATTCATAAAATGGGTTGATGATAGAGAAAGGGGTATCTCATAATTTATACATAAAATGGATAGTAAGGGGATCATGGAATATAATATCATAACATACGTAATGGAATTTAGATGCATAATATAAAATAAATTCTTGAATGGAAATGAGAAGAGATAAATCCCTTATGGAATTTTGGCATGGTAATGGGTGTATACAGGATGTATTAATGGGAGAGAAATAGGTCTATAATCATTAAAAAATAATAAGGGTAGTATGAGGGAGGTTTGAAAAGATACCCCATCATTTTTAATATAAAACAAAAGGATTCAACAATATAAGGAAACTTGGAAAAAATTGAGAAAGGAAGGAACCCTTATGGAATTTTAGCTTAGTAACGGCCTAGGTAAGGGTCCAAATGGGGAAGGATAAATGATCCCTCATTGAAATAAAATAAAATGGAAAGTATGAAATTCATTATAAAAGGATTAAAATATAACCAATTGAAATTAAAAATACAAATTCCAAACATGGTTCTTGAATTGAAAGGAGGAGAGGAAGGTGAGAATCCTTTACTTGGATGTGTGATCCCAAAGTCTTGGGAGAGGCTTATTGGGATATTGGGTCACCTTGGGAGGAATATAGGGAGTATATAGAAGAGTTTGGATGAGATTAAAAGAGTTTTAGTAAAGAGGAATGGGTTATTGGGTGGGTTTATATAGGAAGGGTGGAGGAATTATTTATTATTTTGGTTTTGGACACTACACACTAAAATAATTAAAACCACAAACTATACCATGGTTTTTCCCACGATTTCTATACAAGGGGAGTGGAATAAATTATTTTATAAGGATAAGTTCCAAATATATTAAAATATTTCCCTTTCTTATGTGGAGGTGAGTCACACTCCTAGAGAAATTATTTTAAAATTTTAAATATTTCATAAGTCTTGGAGAATTCACTAAGGATTTATAAAATAAATATAAAAAATCTAAAATAAAATTATTTTAAAGTTAAAACATATATTTGACCTAATACACCTTTTATATTATTTTATTACATCACTATTGGGTCATTATGATGTCATAAAACACATTATATATTTATATGGTATTTAATTTTTACCGAAAAATTTGACTACCTTAGAAAATTATGAAAAGTTCACCATTGGATAATTTCGACGTCTTAATTAAAAAAATAATATTAATTTTATCTAAATAATTTTCTAAATATGTGAATTTTTATTTTTGAAATAAAAATAGACATTTATTGAAAATTGATGGGTTTTGGAAAAAATAGTTTTCAAACCTTAATAAAAATTACTTTTGACTTCATAAAAATTATATGATCATTAATATTTAATAATTTTAATTTAATAATAATATTTTATTAAAATATTATTTATTTTAAAAATACATTAATTCATCAAAATAAATTCCTTAATTGAATTCGAATATTAACCAAAAATACGATTTGTGCTTTATAAAATCCTTTACAATGTAACAATAATAGAATTAAATTATATTCATTATAATGTAAATAATCATAATGATAGGGTCTTGATACATATCCATTTATTACAATAGTATACTCCCTAAGAGTAAGGTGTGCGATGATGGAGATTTCTTGGGGCTGTTCAGTGAACATGGTTTGGGATGTGATCTTGATGGGATTGAACTTCTCCCATATACAGTTTTTCTCATTCTTAAGTTATTGGATCTTAGATTGGGATTGGTATAGGGAAAATCCCAAAAATGATATCTCCCTCAAAAGCTCTGATAAATGGGATTCATATGGTATGATCCTAATGGTTGAGGCCATCACTTCCTTTGTCTATGCCAAAAGGATTTTTTAAAACCCTATATTTATACTAGTCATGTGATCACTATTCAATGGCTATATTACAAATGGTAAGGATACTTAACTATTATTTGAATCCAATTGGATATAATAAAACAAAAGGAGTGAATGTGTTTTTGTATCCATAAGACATTTAATTAAAAGAAAGGGAATTTTATTTATAAATATTCCAGTTGTTACAACCATACAAACTTAAGAAATTTCACCCATGAAATTTAATTTTCACACATTTAAATAGATGAGGGTATGCTTAATCACTTCCTCTGGTTCCCACATTGCTTCTTCAAACTTGTGGTTTCGCCACAACACCTTGACAAGGGGCATCATCTTATTTCGTAGAACTTTTTCTCTACAATCTAAGATTTTCTCCAGATTCTCCTTATAGTATTGGTCATTATCAAATGGTACCACCTCTAGATTGAGTACATGTGATGGGTCAGGTATGTACTTACTTAAGAGTAATACATGGAATACATCATGTACTTGAGATAGCTTCGGTGAGAGTGCTAGTCGATAGGCCACTGCTCCGATGTGATCAAGGATCTCAAAAGGTCCAATGTACCTTGGACTAAGATTTATGTTATTCCCAAATCTCATAAATATATTCCATGGAGATATGAAGAGGAATACCATGTATCCAACATCAAACTCTAGGTCTCATTGTCGATTGTCAGCATAGCCCTTTTATTGACTATGGGTAGCTTTGATGTGTTGCTGGATGGACTTAACCTTCTCCACCATTTCTTTGACCATTTTCCAACCTAGAAGTTTTCATTCCCCAACTTCATCCCAAAATGATGATGTTCTACACCTATTCCCATAAAGGGATTCATAATGATCCATTTGGATACTTGAGTGGAAACTGTTGTTGTAAGACAAGTCCACCAAAGGAAGATGTTGGTCCCATATGCCTTTGAGTTCCATTGATCAAGCTGTTAACATGTCCCCAAGTTTCTAGATAGTCTACTCATGTTGGCCATGATTTTGAGGGTGATAGGCCATGCTGAAGTTCAACTCAGTGTTCAGATTGTATTGGAGACTCTTCCAAAACTTAGAGGCGAATCTTGGATCTCGATCGACCACAATCAATAGTGGTACTCCATGAAGCCTTACCACTTCTCTGATGTATATACATTACAGTTGATCTAGTGAGAAATCCTATTGAATTTAAATGAAGTGTATAGTCTTTGTAATATGATCCACAACAACCCAGATAAAATTGTTTCCTTTGGATGTCTTTTGGAGTCTAGTGACGAAGTCCATGGTGATGTTTTCCCATTTCCATGTTTTTATGGGTAATGATTTCATCAAAAACTTAGAATTCTGCCTCTCATCCTTCACTTGCTGACATACTAGGCACTTTGATGTATATTCAGCGATCTCTTTCTTTATGTTATCCCACCAATAGTGCTCTCAGAGATCTCGATACATCTTTATGTTTCCTAAGTGAATTGAGAAATTTGAACTATGTGCATTATCCAAAAGTTCTTTCTTTAACTACAAGATTTATGAAACATGTAGTCTTGACCCAAATCTCACAATTCATTTTTTATTAACATTGAACTCTGAGGATTTTTCTTTTCTAATAGTTTCCACTTTATTATTAATTCCCATATCATCTTTTTGAGTATCCTTTAACCTTTCCAAAAGCGATAGTTAGGAAATAATTTGTTAAAGGATTAATGATGTTCCCTTATTTATGATTCCCATGTCCATATTCATCAAATATAAGAAGATTGGATCCTTTTCAATTCTCATCAATGATAGAATTGTTGGGTCTTCTCTACTTGGTGAATCCGACACCCTGTTTTCTTTCCCAGGGTGGTAATGGATTGATTAGTCACAATCCTTGATGAGCTCTAACCATATTTGTTGGTGTATATTCATCTATTTATATGTGAATATACATTTGAGTCTTTTTTGATCCATATATAATTCACACTTCTCCCCAAAGAGATAATGCTGCTAGATTTTCAACATAAATAGTGTAGCTTCCAACTCCAGATCATTCATGGGATAGTTTTTCTCATGAATTTTCAACTGCCTTGAGGCATAGGCAATGACTTTTTCATTCTAAATCAACAAACATCCCAAGCCCTTCTTTAAAGCATCGCTGAAAATTATGAAAATCTCCCCACTGGTGGGTAGTGTGAGCATATGGGCAGTGATAATCCACTTCTTCAACTCCATAAATCTTTCTTCACATTCACCATTACAATAAAAATTGGCTCTGTTATGAGTTATCTTGGTAAGAGGGTTTGAAAATCATGAGAAATTTCTCACAAATCGGTGATAATATCCAACTAAACCCAGGAAGCTATAGATATCTATCACAGATGTCAGAATCATCCATCCATCAACTATTTTTTGGAAGGATCCACAGATATCCCATTACTTATGATGATATGCCCCAAGAATGATACTTCCTTCAACCAGAACTCACACTTGCTATACTTTACATAGAGATTCTCCTTTCGAAAGGTCTTTAGAATAGTGCTCAGATGCCCCTCATGCTCGTCCTTGGTTTTGGATTATATTAGAATATCATCTATAAATACTACCAAAAAATTGTTGAGGTAATATCTAAATACTATATTCATAAATCACATGAAGATTTTTGGAGAATTAGTGAGTCCTAATGACATCACTATGAACTCATAATGCCCATACCTCATACAAAAAACAGTTTTGGGGATATCCTTTTTCTTCACCCTAACTTGGTAATATCCCGACCATAGATCCACCTTGGAGAAGTATTGTACTCCACGTAGTTGATCAAAAAAGTCATCAATTAGTGGAAAATGATACTTGTTATTTATAGTGATTTTTTTGAGCTCATTATAATCAATTCAAATGTGCATTGAACCATCCTTATTCTTGACGAAGTGGATAGGTGCACCCCATGGCGAAGCACTTGGGTGTATAAACCCTTTATCCAGATTCTCTTGTAGTTATTTCTTTAGCTCCTCAAGCTCTAAAATAGCCATTATATACATATTATTGGATATTTTCAATGCCCCAGGTATAATATCAATCGATAATTCAACATCTTTTTTAGGAGGAAGACCAGAAAATTCCTCAAGAAACACATCAGTGAATTCCCTTATAATAGGCATGTCTTCGAGGATGGTTATTTCCTTAAACTCAATCATCTGAGAAATATAAGAATGATCACAGGGCAGTAATATACATTCTTGAGATGATGGTTATAAATAATATTCATCCTCCTCTATTAACTTGTATAGAATCGGGGGTCGATTCACCACATGGAGAGTGATTTCCCTCTTACGACAATTTATGTTGGCTCTATATAGGGAAAGACAATCTATGCCAATAATTGCATCAAATTCCACCAGAGGGAGTATGATGAGGTTCTCCAGGAAGTTAAATCCACAAATTTTTTCAGGGAAGGAGTTATATACATAGGATTTAATAATTGATATATTTTTCGTTTTCACTGACATCTCTAATTCCATAATTTATGGTGGCATTTGGATTGTTCTACTCAGCTTTCAGGATATAAAAGAATATGTAGAACCAGAATCAAATAGTACGTTCACTATTCTTGAATAAATAACTAGTGTACCTATCACCGCTTCATTATCGAGATTCACTTCTGTGGTAGTGATGGAAAAAGATCACCCTTGCTACCTTAGAGGTTATTGGCTACCTCCAATTACCCTTGGATTAGGGAATGAGTTCACAAAGTTCCCTAGTTCCTTGCAGTTGTAGTAATGAACAATACACTGAGGGTCGACTAGAGCATTCCTTTCCTCTGTCACATTGAGGTGTTTCTTTTGTTGGAAATTATTGGCTAGGTGACCTTCTCTTCCACACCTATAGAATTTACTCGATCCCATTAGGCAATTTCTAGTGTGATTTTTTCTGCACTTTTGACAAGTGGGGTGATAAATTTCTTAGCACCATCAGATTTATCCATAAGAATACCAGAATTAAAGTACACCTTTAACTTATTATCCCCATGATACCACTGAGATTCACTAATTTCTATCTTGACTTTGAGGGCACATCAGAAAATTTCCTCATAGCTATCAAAGTCAAGGATCACCAATACTTTCTGTAGGTTAGGTTTTATCCCACAAAAGAATTATCCAACCTTGCATTCGGGCGTAACGAAAAATCCAGAGGCATATCGTGAAATCCTTGTGAATTTTTCTTCATACGTTCTGATGTATTCATTGTAATTTTTATTGAGGGAAAGTGAGTACCTTTCCATATTAAGTCAGAGGGTGTGGGGAAAATATTAGTTAAAAAATATGTTCCAGAAATCATTCCATCCCATCGCCTCAATATCTTCCTCAGGCTTTGTATTTTTGATCAATATCCACCATTTATCAACTCCACCCTCCATTTGATGAGAATCCAAAATAACCTTCTCTTTTTCGTAGCATTGAAGGATGGATAATATCTTATCAATAGAGTTGATCCATTATTTGATGATTGAGGGATCAAATGATCCATTGAAAGTATGAGGCCTTTATCTCATGAAGCTCTAGATTGAGAATTGTTATTTCTTAGGGGGGGGGGGGGTTGGAAATTCCTATTGAAAAAGGTTTATATTAAAAACTTGAGTTATGATAGAGTATCATGACAATGTTTGCGATTCCTGCAACCATCATATTGGGAGTCTCATTAGGGCAGTCATCACATTGATCTTCACATTGGTTGTTAGCCTGATTCCTCCTATTACTAGCCATTGGCTAGAATAAAAGGAAAATTAGGGGTAATTATTTTAAAATATTAAACATATAAAGAAGAATACAATGAAATTAAAGGTATAAATTATAAATTACATTTATCTCCTTAACTT
Source organism: Viscum album (assembly GCA_963277665.1). Lineage (NCBI taxonomy): Eukaryota > Viridiplantae > Streptophyta > Magnoliopsida > Santalales > Viscaceae > Viscum > Viscum album. Next base: position 399,881,172 of record OY728158.1, read on the forward strand.
ATGAATTTTTAGGCTTTGATTTAATTTATCCATGATCTACTTCCTAAAATATATTATTATGGGTTTTTTGTTCCCTTAATAATGGTTCATACTAATCTTATGAATTTAATAAAGAATATCCCTCAGGAGTTTCAAACCAAGAGTGCAACAAGGTCCATTGTTGTGCACTGGTTCCTATTCGAGTCTAGCTCAAAGCAATGTTTTTGGGTTTTACCCCTAGATACATCTGTGCTAGAGCCACCTCTACTTATTCGTATCTAGACATGGATACATCTTCTTGATAAAACACTTACTCCATACTTATCAAAATTTAGGGATTCTTTTCTTATACTTATTCTTATTCCTAAGTCTTTCATTAGGGTTTTCAAATCCTAATCCCAAAAATAACTAAACCTATCCTCTAATACCAACTATAACAACCCTACACTTTATTTCATATTTAAACATGATTTATTACATAAACTTGCACTTAATACAACTCAGAAGATTGAGAGTTCTAGTATATTTTAGGCTTAGGAACATTACATAACAACTTAAAACATGAAATACACATCTTTATTAAAAAATCCTTTTATATGACCACAACATTCCTTCGTACTTAGCATTGAATGGGATAACCTGAGGACATAAATAAGAAAAGGGTGAGCTATAAAGCCCTGTATGGGAATAAAAATGGCATAACATGATGAAGAAAATACATGTTAGTCAATAGAAATATCAATAGAGCAAAAAATAAACACGAACATAAAGGAATGATATAGTGTAATATTCATAACATGGAAATGTGGAAACAACATACGACATGATATTAGCATGAGCCAAGGCTCATTGCATATGGATTAGCATGAGTAAAACCTCATTGAACATGAATTATCATGAGTAAATCCTAATTTAACATGAATTATCATGAGTAAAATCTCATTTCACATGGAGTATCATGATACTAAACATTACCCAATGCATTGGAGTGCTATCGGGATGCACCCTTCATAATCATTTCATTTTCATGTATAAGTGTGTCCCATAGATCATACAACATGGATTCATTAAATAAAATAACTTATTACATGAAAAAGGAATGTGGAATACATACTTTTAAGTCCACAATCAATAAGTATGTGATCATAAAGGTGAATACCTTTGATAGAGAAATGAGTATGGTATTCACTACACAATGATTTTGGCATGGAAAATCATGGTGCAATTTCAACAGTATAACAACATCAAATAGAAATTCATAAAATAGGTTAATGAGAGTGAAATGGGTCTCTAATTATTTATACATGAAATGGATAGTAATATGTTCATGTAAAATATTATCCCAATATATGAAATGGAATTTAGATGCACAATATAAAATAAACCCTTGAATGGAAATGAGAAGAGAAAAATCCCTTATGGAATTTTGGCATAGTAACAGGTGTACACGGGAAGGATTAATGAGAGAAAAAGGGGTATCTAATCATTAAAAAATAATAAGGTCAGTATGGGGGAGGTGTGAAACATACCTCATAATTTGTAATTGAAAATAAAAGGATGGAACAATATAAGGAAACTTGGAAAAAAATTGAGAAAGGAAGGAACCCTTACATAATTTCGGAATAGTAATAGCTTAGGTAAGGGTAAAAATAGGGGAGGATAAATGATACCTCATTGAAATAACATAAAATGGATAATAGGTAATTTATTATAAAATTATTAAAATATAACCAATTGAAATTAAAAATACAAATTTCAAACATGGTTCTTGAATTGAAAGGAGGAGAGGAAGGTAAGAATACCATACTTGGATGTGTGATCCCAAAGGATTAGGAGAGGCTTATTGGGAGATTGGGGCACCTTGGGAGGAATCTATGGAGTATATAGAATAGTGTGTACAATATTCAAGGAGTTTGAGTGAAGAGTAATGGGTTCTTGGGTGGGTTTATATAGGAAAGGTGGGGGAATTCTTTATTATTTTGGCTTTGGACACTACACACTAAAATATTCAAAACCACAAACCATCTGATGGTTTTTTACTATGCCTTCTAAAAAATGGGAGTGGTATAAATTATTTTATAAGGATATGGGCCGAATATATTAAAATATTTCCCTTTATTATGTGGAGGTGAGTCACACTCTCAAGGAAATTATTTTAAAATCTTAAAAAATTTTATAAGTCTTGGATGATTTACTAAGGATTTATAAAATAAATCAAAAAAATATAAAATCACATTATTTTAAAGGTAAACCATATATTTGTATAACCTTTTATAGTATTTTATTACATCACTATTGGGTCATTATGATGTCATAAAACACATTATATATTTATACGATATTTAATTTTTACTAAAAAATTCAACTTTCATAGAAAATTATGAAAAATTCACCGTTGGATAATTTTGACATTTTGATTCCAAAAATAATATTCATTTTATCTAAATTAGTTTCTAAATATGTGACTTTTTACTTTTAAAATAAAAAACGACATTTATTACAAATTGATGGGTTTTGGAAAAAATAGTTTTCAAACCTTAATAAAAGTTACTTTTGACTTCATAAGAATTATATGATCATTAATATTTAATAAATTTAATTTAATAATAATATTTTATTAAAATTTTATTTATTTTAAAAATAAATTAATTTATCAAAATATATTCCTTAATTGAATTCAAATATTAACCAAAAATACTATTTGTGCTTTAGAAAATCATTTACAAAGTTACAATAATAGAATGAAAGTATACTCATTATAATGTACATAATAATAATGATAGGGTATTTATAAATATCCCTTTATTACACTATAATATACCCTAAGAGTAAGGTGTGTGATGGTGGGGCTTTCTTGGGGCTATTCGGTGAACATAATTTGGGCCTTAATCTCTATGAGCTTAAAATTCTCCCATAAACAGTTCGCTCATGATTAAGTTATTGGATCTTAGCTTGGTATTGGTATAGGGAAAATCCTAGAAATGATATCTCCCTTGGAAGCTCCGATAAATGAGATTCATAGGGTACGATCCTACTGGTTGATTCCATCATTTCCTTTGTCTGTTCTAAAAGGATTTGCTAAAACCCTATATTTATACTAGTCATGTGATCACTATTAAAGGAATGTATTATCAACAGTAATGATACTTAACAGTAATTTAAATTCAGTTGGATATAATAAAACAAAAGGAGTGTATGTGTTTTCTGTATCCATAAGTCATTTAATTAAAAGAAATTGAATTTTATTCATAAATTTCCAAGTCATTGCATTTGAAGTGTTGAATAAGTTTTAATGGTAGTTTGAGTGAATATAGTTTAATTTTAAAGAATTTTAAATTCCTATGTAGAAGTTGAAAATTGTATAATACACTAATGTAAGAGTCATTTTGAAATTAGAATAATTATTATCAACTATGGAGTATAAATTTGGAAAAGGAATAGAATCTCAGTAAGAGTCATTTTAGAATCTGTATGAGTCATTTTAGAATTCCGTAAGGATCATTGAACTCTGTAAGAGTCATTTTTATTTCATAAGGATAAGTGGAAATTTTTAAGGATCATTGTGCTCCATAGGATTCATTCTGTTATTTTATATGTATCATAGTGAAAATACTATAAGATTCATTTTTATCTTATGATATACCATCTTAAGGGTAAAAATGAAAAAGTTAAGGGATAATAAAGATTTATTTAAGAGTAATTTTACTCTTATATAAAGGAAAAAAATATAGAGACTCTTTAAGGATGAATTAATTTGAAAATTATGATATTTTGAAAAGAATAAAATTATTTGATTCTTATCTAGAATTAAGATATTAAAATACCACAATATAGTGGTTAAATATATGATTCAATATAAGGAGAATTAAAATGATAATATTGTGGAGCAATATTTGTGGGAATTTAAAATTCAAATATTTGAAAGTCATTATCATAGTAAAATTAGAGAAATTATTGGGAGATAATTAATGGTGAAAATTCAATTTTTTAAAATCAAGTGGATTTTCTATTATTCATTATGGAAATAATATTAATTATATTCTATGAATATAAGAAGGAGAAATAAAGAAGAAAAAATGTATCATTAATTGAGAACATAATACTTTGGTGTGTTTAATAAATAATGTATCAAAGTGAAATAAAGTAGATAAGATCAACCATTTCCTACTATTTCATTCACTATCTGTGATAAGGAAATTTTGGATGTTACTGATTATCTATATGCTTACAACCAATGAGGAAAAAGACTAAATTTTTTGTGCATTCTCTCTTGCATAGTTTTTTCATTCTACTAGATCTATAAAGGAGGACTGATGTGAAAAATTTTGTTCTTATATTACTCTAGAAGTAAATAATCCATCTATTTGATGAGGAACTATATTTTTATGCTAATCCATTTGGAGGAACAATAAAGATCTTATTTAAAAAAAGAAAAAGGTAACTTGTTTATGGATCGGTAGTTCCTATATAAATAATGTCCTATTATTTATTTCACTATACACTTATTTAAGGATGAATTCTACTATTATCTGGTACTATCATAGACATATTTTCAAGAGTTAATGAAAAACACTTCCTCTCTCTTTTAATCACTTGAAAATTATAGTGATAATCAGGGTATTGGAAATCATCTTGAACCTAGTAAGTATTAGGTATCCACATTGGCATCGAACCTTGTAAAAATTTATATGTCATTTTCTATTTAATTTAAATAATATTTAGGTAGTTAAATGAGACACACATTGATAGTATTGAGATATTAATTGATTAAAAATGTTTCTTTTAGAAGAATAAATCATAAAATAAAAACATAGATTCATCCCCCCTCTCAGTGATGTAACTAGATCTGGGAACTTCAAGTTGTATCAAAGAAACCCATGTTGCCTTTGAGATATGATTTTAATGGATAATATGAATTATGTGAACAATATTAGTGTCTCTATTTTCTATGAAAATAATATCCATGGATAGAATAATCGAATGTTTTTTTATTTTATATCATAATATTTGGAGGTCAGTGATACTATGATAATGTGATTTCCATCTCTTGGGAGAGAAACTTTCATGAACATTGTTGATAAAATAAATCTAGAGGAATATGGGAAATCTTGAAGTAAAATATTATCTTCCTTGTTTGATAAATTTTACACTAAATTAATCAGACTCAAAATAACCATAAAGATGTAGAAAAATCTCAGAAACATTATGAATGGAATTTCAGTATCAAATAATCCAAATTTTAAATCTATAAGGTGAAATTTAAAGACATAATAATTATTAAAAATTAGATTATTGATTACTATTTTACTAGTGTTAATGAGATGGTGATTCACATCAGTGGATTTGTAACTAATATGGAGGACTATACTAATGTTAATAAATTAATGGGAAAATTTGGAGAAATGTTTTATAGAAAAATATTGACCCTAGAAAATAAATAGGACTTATATCTAGATGAGTTTTATAATACTCTTCTTAACTATGAGATGATACAAGATCTAGTTTGCAAAAAAAAAGACTACAAAGGAAATGGAATTTAAATACATGAATAAAATCAATATCAAAGAAGAGGAATCTGAGTTCTCTAGTAAATCAAAAAATGATGAGTAAAGTGATGAAGAACATAATAGGATAATGGACCTTATCTTTAATAACATGAAAATGTAAAAGAGAAAGGAAAAAGGAAGTCATCTACTAAAGTTCTTTTAATGTGGTACAATTGTAAATTTTATAGTTAATTTTATAAAAAATAAAATTGGAAAGTATAAAGATGATGAATCTTGAAGAAAGACCCCATGTCAAGAAGTAAGGAAGAAGTTATAATAAGGTTAAGAAATCTAGTGGGAGTAAGTAAAAATTTCAAAGGAGAAAAATAAGGAGCATGCCAAGTAAATAAGAGGAAGGATAATCCTCTAAAAATAGTTATTTTTAATAAGAATTTATAGATAATTTTAAAAGTTTTATGTCTCATATTGAAATACATGAATAAATCTCAAGTAGTGAAGAAAAAAGATAAGAGATCTCTATTGAATGATGAAACCTAAGCTTAAGGAATGTATTGAGATAAACACATAACATAATAATGAAATAAAATCTCTAAAGGAATAAGTTTTTGAAGTTTAATAGAGATAATAAGAAACGATACAATAAATAAAATTATTATCTTGAGGAAACAAGCTCTTCAAAGTAAAACTTGTTGAAAGAGATAGAATGGTGGAAGTGATTAAGAATAAAATCATTTCTAAGGATTAATAATTATGTATGAAACAATCAAGTCATCATAGGAGAGATAAAAAATTGGAAGAAAAGAGATATAACTATTATAAGGCTATTGAAATAAATATAGAGTCATAATAAAGTGATGAGAAGAGTGATGTAAAATCTCAAGTAAATACTAAACACATATCTTATAAAAATGCTAAAATTATTTCACCTAATAGTGCTAGTCCTAAAATCAAATCTAGGAAATAATAGGTTGATAAAGACTTCAAAAACATTCCTTATACATCTAATAAAGTTTAAAGTAACTTAATTAAGAAATATTCCTCTAAACCAAATTAGACTAAGGTTGGAAATATTCCAAGATGGTAATATGGAGATTATAGTAAAAATTAATAGTTTCAAGGAAAAACCAGTTTAAAAGGATACTATTGGTGATTCAGAGTGTATGAGATTAAATACTATGTATATTGGTATAATATTTTCATACCATGGAATCAGGAAAAGGAAAAATTGAGAGTGATCTATCAAAATAATAAAGGAATCAAGCCCAAGAAGAAAAAGTGGTGAGTAAAAATTTATCATAGATATCTATCCAAAATATGTTTGAATATTTGAAGGAAATATGTGGAAGGTTTGATAAGTAAGATCACTATGAAAAGGAGTGTATATCCATACTTTCAGAACAATATCAAAAGTCTGTTGAAGGAAAAAATACCTTGAGAAGTAATAAAGAAGAAAAGACACTTATTGTTAAAGTGTATCTTAAAGCTATCAATATGATCAAACCATGTATTATTGAGAGTGAATTCTCACCATACATGACCGAAGATACTAACATTTTTAATAATATTAAAGAACATAATGATTGTGAAGTTTCATTTGGTAATTAAATCATGATAAAGTTAAAAGGAAATGGAGCATCTAAAATTGAATCCTAAAAACTAAAATAAAAAGTTATTCTATTTTTGGATGATCCTAAACACAACTTTCTGAGTGTGAGTCAAATTTTTGATGAATTAAGTGAGATTATTTTTAGGAATAATACTTGTATCATCAATAGAATAAAGGACAAAAAATTTATCACTAAAGGTGAAAGAACTAGTGGTAACCTTTTCAAATTGGAGACTCAAATAATTCTTTCTATTTGAGATCAAAATATTAAAAGAATTTATGGAATAAAATATTGAGACATTTTTAAAATTAGTTTAAAAAATATTTATAATTGAGGTGTGATAATATAATTTTCTTATCTAATGATAGAAAGAGAAGACATTTTTGGAAACCATCAAAAAGGGGAAAATGACTCAAATATTTCACAAAAAGGTGGAAATTCAGTCCACTAGGACACTTGAGTTGATACAAACTGTTTTTTTAGACCAATGATGATAAAATATAGTCATTATTATCTTTAATTCATCACATTCCCTAATGATTATACCATAATAACTAATTTTATGTTCATCAAACATATACATGAAGCAGTAGAAATGGTTACAGCTTTCAAGAGAAGAGTTGAGAAGTAATTGGGGTTGTGTATCAAGAAACGTAGATATGATATTGGTAAGAAGTTTATAGGAAAAATCATTTGAGTCTTACCTTGAAATATATTTAATAAAGCATCAAAATATTACTCCTTATACACCCTAGAAAAATGAAGTAACATAGAGAAATAATAGAAGCTTGGTTTAGATGGGGAACCTCACTAACATAAAATAACATCTCAAAGTTTTATTGGATTGAGGATACAGACATAGTTATGTATATAAAAAAACGTGTTTATGGAGGCCAAACTCTAATATGAACTATTATTATTTTCGGTACAAAAATAATATAACTATACACCACTTCAGGGTGTTTGGTACTCCCTGTCTTATAAAGATTAAAAATAAAAATATGGGAAAGCTCGATGAGAAGGCCGAGGAAGGTATCTTTCTGGAATATATATCTGGTGGAAAAGTCTAAATATAATGGAACAAAAGGATGTATAAAGTGATTAAATATTGTGTTTCAAAAATCTTTTAAAATAATCCAAACATTAATGTTTTAGGTGAAATGGATTTTGAGGATTATGATGATGCAAATGAATATATTTTTTTGAAAAAGTTAGTGAAAAACAAGTAGAAAATGAGCCACATGTAGTTGATATTGATTATAACTAGACTAGTGATGAAAAATTTTCCATTGAAGTTGACAATTAGAATTATTATAAGGTGAATAATCAAGTTGAAATTGATAATATAATGGGAGATTAAAATGATCCAACACAAACTAGAAGGAAGCTGTGACTAGACAACCCAATAACTCTTTTATCTCAAATTGAACCATAATTAGTGGATGGATTTTTTAGGCATAAAGAGTGCTTTAGATCCATGGATTAAGTGATGGATCAGATATAAAATAATTCCACTTGGGATCTTTCTCTTATACTAAGATAAAAAAATTAATTAGAACCAAGTGGGTGTTCAGAAACAAATTGAATGATAATGGAGTAGTTATAAGGAATGAGTCCTAAATTTTTTTCAAGGGTTATTAATTGGTTAAAGGATTGTATTTTAAAGATACCATTATACCTTTTGTAATACTATATCTTATAATAATTTTCCTATCTGTTACAACTCATAGGTTATAGAAAATATATCAAATGAATGTTTAATCTACCTTCTTGAATGGGGATATGGAAAAAGATATTTTTTAGCAGCTTAAAGGGTTTATTCTTAATATTGACGAAACAATGTTATATAAACTGAAAAATTCTATCTATGGGATAAAACAAGATCCTATATCTTATTATTCTAATCTTTATGGTTCCCTAAGGAGAATTAGATTCATAAAGTTAAAATTGGACAATGAATTATACATTAATGAAATGAAGGTAGGCGCTCTCTTTGTAATTGTATATATCGATGGAATTATATTTGTGAGGGATCAAGATATTTACTACAAATATTTTACTAAGAAAATGTAAAAATAATTTGAGATGTCCATGTTGGGAGATCTGAGTTATTTTTTTGGGATTGCAAGTGTTACAAGAGGAAAGATTTATCTTTCTATCCTAATATAAGTATGCAAGATAATTGTTGAATAAATTAAATATAAAAGACTACAAACCAGTATCTAAACTTATAAAATATGGAATGAATATATATAAGGATGTTGGAGGAGAAATTTTGAACTAGAGATAATTTATAATATTGACTAACAAACTACATTATCTCACTACATCCAAACCATATATTGTTTATGGAGTGATCTTGTGTTATAGGTACCAAAGTGATCCCAAGGAATCGTATTTAATGGATACCAAGAAATTCCTTAAATACATCAAAGGGACATTGAGTTTTATATTACTGTACAAGAAGGGTGATCACTTGAATATGTCGAGATTCAATGATGTAGACTGGGTAGGTTATTGTGTTAAAATGAAGTCCAATTTAAGAGGATTATTTATTATAGGAAGAAGTTGCGTGAGTTGATACTATAATAAATAGAACTCAGTCACACTGCATACTATAAATACTGAATATATTGCTACTACTAATGTATGTACACATATGATTTGGATAAAAAATAAGTGTGATTATTTGAGGGTGATGATTGAAATACCACTGAAGATTTCATGTTATAATCAAGGTACTATTGATATTTCAAAAAATAACTTGAAACACTCAGGATATAATCACATTGATATAGAGTTTGAATTTATCAAAGAGATAGTTTCCAATAGTAATATCAAGTTATAATTTATTCATATCCAAGACTAATTGGATAAAATTTTCACCAAGGAAATTTTTAATGGAAAGTTTGAGACATTGAGGCTGAATATGAATGTTCAACCCTTATATATCTCTTGAATGACATCAGATGGTAACTCTTACCCCTAATTAGATTTGGATTATGTTTTAAAAGGGGGAAAAAGGTGAAAAAATATTATGGAGGAGGGTATTAATTCTTGTAATCTTTTTTGACTCCATTGGTTATTATTATTGTTAAAGGGGGAGTAAAATATGAATTTATGAATGTTTGGTATAAGGGGGAGAGCATTCAAATTATCTGGAAAATTTTTTATTATCATTGAGAGATATAATTCATTCAAAAATACTACTTTTTCTAGTTGTGTAGTGTTAATATTATTCTCACTTGAAGATGGATATGATTTAATGATTCTTGTATAAGTGGTTGAGTTTTTGGAAAGAGTTGAGTGAGATTGATAACAAATATAATGGTGGAGATTAAATTACCTAATGTAATTTATAAAATTTTCATTTGTTTCCAACTATGAATGTGTGAATAATTGTAAAGTAATTTAGAATTATTTTGAGTTTATTTGAAGCATTAGAGAAGTTTCTAAGGTATTTCAGTGACTCCAACTTAATTTGATGAAATTTCAAATTTCTATACAGAAGATGAAAATTGTCTAAGTACACTATCGTAAGTGTTGAACCCAAGTCACAAATGTTTCATTTGTTTTCAATTATGTGTCAATATATGTTTAGTGAATTGATATGAAGTGTTTATTCTTATATAATTCTTATATATTCATATAATGACATTGGATATAATGATTGAAAAATTATCCGTGTAATTGTGATGATAGATTGAACTAATCTTAAGTTGAATGAAATTTTTCAATAAAGAATGAAACATTGTTTTTAAATAAAGGATAAATAATTAAAGACAATTAAAGATATTATTTTCATGAATAAATAAATAAGTCCATCAAAAATATTATTTTCCATGAAGAATTTGTAAGGGAGAAGCTGTGAAAGTTGGCTTGGAAAGTTATGTTGAGAATTATATGGAATTTGGTTGAATATTTCAAGAAAATATTTTTACAGGGAGATAAATTAAAAAATAGACTATCCATAATCCAACCAAGAACCATCTAAACCACATATGGGACCCTAGGGGTCAACCACATGGTATTCAATCTACCTAGATAGTGCATGGAAGCAGGTGAGGATGATCACCTACATGGGCATGTAGGTAGGTGTGTGTGGATGTATGAATAACAGTCCTAGAACATATACAAGCATATACATAGAGGTTTCAGAGCTACCATGTGGGATGACATGACAATGTGAGGATGGTGCGTGTACATAGTGTTCTAGGTGTCAAACCTTGGTGTTGGATCGAGGGTTTAGCAACACATGATTGTTTATATGGGTGTTATCTACCATGTGGAAGTCTAATGGGGGGAGCTTAATATGATATATTGTTTCTATACTTTAAAATATACATATATAAGGCATGATATCTAATGAGATATAATGTCCATCCGATTGACTCAAGAGATCATTTTCAACCTTAGCTTTCGCCTGCAGAGTTCTATTCATCAGAATCTGCATTCCAAAACTCTGATAATCAAACTCAAGGATGACATGGTTGTTTTGTGGTTTATATAATAAAGAGATGAGACAAAGGACCTACATGAATGTAATATTCATCTTGTATACATAAATCAATTTGAACTACTGAGGATAATATAGAGTTTCTGGAGGCTGATACTTCATCTGTAATTCATGGATAAAAGGAGAATACAATTACTATCACATGAACATGAAATTTAAACTATGAGGAGAAGCTGAATGTGAAGGAAGTGATGCCATGATTTTCAATATCACTGAATAAGAAAACCTGAATTCATGGAAATATTTTAAATATCAGGATCTCGAAGGATTTTATATCAACATTGAAATGAAATGAAAATTGGGCTTCTAAATTGGTGAATGATAGAAGAGAGGTAGTGAAGATATCATCTATAAATACTAATAAACCAATACCAAGATATCTATTAAAATTTTATAAGGTCTCTTGTTTTAAAAATGATAAATAAATATTCTATGAATACCACTATTTTGTGAAGAGAATATTCCATGATAAACTTTACTTCTGTGAAAAAAAAGATACTGCAAGCCTTCAAAACATGTTTAACACAATTGAAGAGATTCATGAAGAATTTTTCTAATAATCTTTCTATCTTTAAAAAATATCCCTTGAGAATTTAATGACACCTTAATAGAAAAAGAAGAACCTAAAAAACCTTACCAGTTTGTTTAAATCTTGAGTTGGACTAGATATTTCACAAAGAAGAACTGGTGCACATCCTTTATGAAGAAAAAAAGTTCACATGATAAACTTGTGTGAAATATATTAACATGAAATACTCATACTTCATTACACAAATAAAAAGTGAATGTGGGTTCATGAATTAATGGTATTACTACATGCATGCATAATTAAATTCATATGCACTGGAGAAAGGATAAACAAACAACACAGAAAATAATAAAACTAAAGATACAACTTTGTGTATGAGTTTTATTTGTTTTAAATGGCTATTATTGGTTTCCAATAGTGGTTAATTAAATAGAAATATTTCATTAATGATAATATGTTTAAGAATTTAGACACAAATAATTTTCTAGAAGTGAAGTATCCAAGATATTCAAGATTTATATCAAAGTGAATATATCTTGAATGAATGGATAAAGAAAAAAATAATCTATTCTTATTATCTTAAAGATGTTATTTCAAACAATTTGAGTTTATAAGTCTGATGTTTTTTGAACCGATCTTCATGCAAAATACTCATGTTAATGGAAACACATTGTTTACCACACGTTAATGAATATTTGAGAAGAAGAGGAATTGAAAAAAATTATTTATTGCATGAGGAGATTATTTGAAGACCATGTAAATATTAATTTTCATGAAGAATAATTTCATAAAGATAATGAAAAATAATATTTTTAATGATGAATAAGAAGTTGGAATTAACTAGAAGGCCATGTAATATATTATTATTTCATGTGTTTTCATTTTAAATCTTGGGAAGTGGCTAAATGGATTTGTATTAATTGATATACTTATAATTATTCTAAGTAATATTTTTGGTGGGAACTTTTTTAAAAAAATAGGCCAACCATATCTACCCAAGGTGGAACAGTCTATACCATATATGGGAGCCTAAGCTCAACCACATGGGAGTTAGCCCATGTATGGGAATCCATGGAGGTAGAGGAGAGTGGGATTGCATAGTACCCACATGAAGCATGAATAGGTGTGTGCAAGGCGTTTATAGGGTGACAAAGCCATTGTGTAGGCCTTCAAAATGGTGTGAGGGTGTGTGTGGTGTGTTGAGGGCACCAAACCCTACTGTTGCCTTGAGTTTAATTGGGAATAGATTTACTTATTAATAAGTGCTCCACCATGCTGGAGTTTGATGTGAGATATCAGAACATGAAAAATATTCCTTCATCATTAAAGCATACAAAAATAATGAGTTTAATTAAATGAGATCTACCATTTCTATCTGATTGACTCTAGTTATCAACTCCTTCCATCAGCCTCATCGATGGTCTTCTTTTCACTGAATTTCATAGCCGAACCTCCATTAATTGATCCCAAGGATACTAAGATCATTTTGACCTCAATATTTTAAGATGATGAATAAATACCCCTCATAACTTCATGATACACTTTTCATGCATATGATAATATAAATAATGATCTAATATCGACTATAAACAAAGTTGTAGAGGTCATGTTGGGCATCCAAGATACATGCATGAGTTCAAGATTTAAAATTTTGAAGCATGTGATCATAATATAATGAAAATGAGGAGTTCATCATGAAAGAAAAGATTTAATTTTTTTAGCATAGATATTTTTTTAAATAAAAAAATATTATTGTTTAACAAGAGTCATTGACATGACATATTTTTCAGATCCTTGGCACGACATAAAAAGTGGAGGAATAAGGTAGTGCAAGGAAATAAAACCTTGCTTATAAATACTAATGCACTAATACAGTTGAATGTTTCTTCAAATCATGAGAGATTATGTTTTTAAAGAATATATTATCACTACATTTAATCTTAAACAAAAGGTATAAGATTCTAAATCCTATCATGTATGAAAATAAGGGGAGTTTCGAACTCTTTTATAGCACGAAGAAGAACCACACACTAATTTTCATGAAGAAGAAGAACCTCAGACACTCAAATTGTGTTAAAACACACTCAATGTGTTTTGAGAAGAATAATTCTATGAGATAGTTGTTTATTATTATACTTGTACCGTGTTTCATGGAGAGAACACCATAGGTTTAATTTGTTGATACATGACATATGGTGATAAGTATCATGTAATGTTGTGTTGTGTGAAGGAGGATGCTACCATGTAATATACTAACATGAAGGTCCTATGCATGAGAACTAAAACATACAAAATTTAGAGTCTTATAAAGGTGTTATATAATAGGGAAGTGTGTTCACATATACTAGTTTGAATGAAGGAAAGTGAAAGAAGATGGAAGATGGAGAATTGAATAGTGAGGGTGCATGAATTTAAATAGTCTTACCAACCACATGAATATGTAAATGCATAATCCATTGATGGACTATAAACAAACTTGAATAGTATTACATAAAATAATAATAAGAATACTTGTTATGTAATAGGGTTTACATGAGAGTTCCATACAATAATTTCATAAAGTCAACATCACATGAAATATTGATTTTATATTAATTAAGTGTGGCTAGGATTTTATTAGAATAAGGAAGAACAGATTGATCAAGCACTTGATCGACTAAGATAACGATACTGAAAAACATTTCCATATTGATTTGTGTAAAAGATCAGAGACATAAGATGAGTTGGTCACTCATTTAATAACTATTGATAACCATTTGGGTCAAATAAGTAGTATGATATTTTATTCCATAGTAATATTCATATTATTTTGATTTAAGAAGAAAAGAAGAAGAAGAAAAGAAGTAATTATGATGATGCTGAGATGAACTTTCATTATTTCAATAATCACAATGGAAGTTTCTGATTTATGTAATAGAAGATGAGAGTACCATGAATATCTATTTTCATAGGAAGGATAAGTAGAATATAGAGTAGATTTCAGTTTTCTTCTGTAAATAAAAAAAAATTGTTTCTTACTTGCTACTATACAAGTAACAAAGCGAAGTATAAGTATGTGGAATAAAAAATTATCATTGTGATATCCAACAGAAGTCTCATCGGGAAAATAATTATTGTTGTTAAAAACATTTAAGAAGGTGGATGATATCTTCATAATAAGTATAAAGAATCATCCATGAGCTATAAAACAAGTACTATCAACTGAATATAGTGAAAATAAAGTGAGAGGTTATTCCTTACTTATTGTAACCACATTTAAAAGATTATTTTCTAGGAGTTGTATGGTATTGGATTATTTCCAAACCATTCCAAGGAATAACTACTATTATTGAGTAATAAACCTTGTAAAAACATCCTGTTCCATATTTTCCTTCTTTCATATAATTACATATGCTAAGGAAAATAGAATAAGAGAATCTTGATCTTAATAGGTCTAAGGTGTAAAAATAATAAAAGTTATAATTGGAGAAAAACTTCCTAACACCAATTAACCCCCTCTTAGTGTTGAGTATATCCCAAAGTGGTCCTCACAAGTAGTATTAGAGGGAAGGTTCAACTTTATTGAATTCACTACATTGAAGCTATTCTCTTTTGATGATTTGAGTTTCTTTACCATGTTAACAATGAAGAGTAGTTTTGGTGAATATTCAATTATCTAGGAGAAGAAGTATATATCTAACAAGACCATGATGAATAGAATAAACAAAGAGAAAATAAATTTGAATAATAGATTCCTATTATCTAAATAAGAGTAAGTATCCGTATCTTAATGGATTTACAATAATAAAGACATATCAAGCTTGGAAAGTGAAGTACAGGTGGCTCAAGTTTCCACCAAGGAGAATGTCATGACCCCTACCTACAAAGATACTACAATGTAGGGAGAGAGATAATGACCCCTGAGTCCCGCCTCCAGTAGGCCCCGGGTTGGAAACTAGCACTGAGGGTATAAAAATATCATGTATGGGAGGCATTTCCCTCTATAATATAAATAGGATCAGGAGGTAAGATGAATCATCCACAAAAAAACTAATACATAATATAGAATAAATCCAAAACCATACCAAATTCATGTATAAATAGAACTAATACAGATAAAAGTATCCAAATTAAATACCCAAAAGTAAAGCTAAAGCAATGACACAACAATTGTCAAGGATCCAAGATAGTAATGTCTATAATGGTCAATGCAATCCTCCTAAAAACCCAAAAATAGTTTTATATACATAGGGTGAGTATATAAGTATACTCAGTAGGAAAAAAAAGTCTCTCATGCACATGTGAAAGAATCATACTAATGCATCTATGGGAAAACAGCAGAACCAAACAGAACATATCAAGGTATACTAACCATCCCAACCTCACCAAGGCATGCTCACCAAATAATGAGAACCAAGTAATATAATATAATAGGAATCAAATCGATAAGGGAACCCCACACCACTTTACCATCAGTATTACAATCTCACACACAATTTCATATATCCTAGAACTCCTATCTATTTCTTAGTCCACACCACCCACAAGCACAGTCACAATACACCTCACCTACAGACACCTGGGCTCACTGCCCCATAGGAACGACCACAACACATCTCGCTTGAAAACACCTAGGCCACAACACAACCACTACCAAAACCAAAGTAGTAAGGTATCATGAACACATCGTAAATAAATCTCATACCCTCATCCTACCATGCATGAACCCCACCAGAATCCACCCCACAAGAATATTCATATCACATCCCACCCGAAACTACCTGGGCCACTGCACCACAAGCACGGTAACATCTATCCCAAAAACACATGGGCCATCACACATTGACCTAAAACACCTTGTTTATCACAACCACTATATAATGATATAATATGACTCTATCCATCATAGCCTATACAATACCTACCTTTCCTGGAATAAAGAGAGAGGGAAAGAGCAGGTACCCATCCATTCGTGCGCCTCACTGAATGTCGGAAAAAATCCCCCACATGACTATACAAGTGTCGTCACATAGTTCTCGATGAGAGTAGGGTACATATTGAAATCAAAATAATATAAAAGTATATATATATAGTATCAAAAACTCAATCCCAACCTATGGGTTCATAAACTAACTAACCAACTCACAACACCATCACCTTTACTGCCACCTCTAAATGCATAACACCAAACAACAAGACAAAACTCAATTACACATTTCCAACCAATTAAATTTAATCATTCCATTATTTTCATTATTTAGAATCAACTAAATTTAATCACACAATCCATGATTTAATTATTCATTTACAAATTTCACCCCATTAACCAAACAAACCCAATCTATTTCAAACATTATAAAAAAATTATTTATTTATTCAATCACTACTCGAGAATCTAGCACAAAGAAACCAGAAAATAACCAACCTGAAATTACAACAAAATAAACCAAATCACTACCCAAAAAACACATCCAAAAAAACCACCTCACCACCCCAAAAGAACAGCCAAAAAACCCAACTTGCTACCCTAAAAGCACAGTCAAACAAACCACCTTATCGCCCCAAAATCATGGCACATGAACCATAAAACCCACATTCTCCAACCACACATCACCATACCATAAGCACAACCACACATAAAAACACATAAATATTATTTTATATATTTACAAAGAGGATTTTATCACATTCCACTTTATTTTAGGGATGTTATCACACAAGTCATTATCCTGGGGAAACCATTTTAGTAGCCAAATATAATTGGTCAGACAATTTCAATTTTAGGGTGATATCACAACAATAAAAACCAAAGTAGAAATCTAAACACATATATACAATGAAAACAAATCCCCTTTCAGCCATAATTTTTAGTGGGGAATCAAGCCCGTATAAATCAAAATATCATAAATAATATCAAAGCTTTAAAAGAATGAAAATCAAACCCCATTTTCCCATTTCAATTTAAATTTAACCAATTATTTATCTTTGATTAATCCATAAAAACCATAACTCATAAATAAAAAAATAAAACCACTCCCACATGATACATAATAAAGAGAAACAAGGTATTACCTACCTCAAAGAAGCTTTTCCAACTCACTGTGCACCACAAGGTGAAGAAGAATGCCTGAAAACCATAATTGCACCACAAGAAAACATAGATAAACCTATGAAGAAACAAATAACCATAAAAACACAATACAAAACACACCCCAAACCATAAAAAAATTTCCACAATGAATCCTCAGTAGAAGAATGGAAGAAAACATTTCAAGAAGAAGGAAGGGATTACCACAGATTTCAAACAAACAACCACCAGAACTAACAAATAAAAGATAGAAGAAGAGGGATTGATGAAATACTTGGGTCACCTAGGGTTCACCCAAAATGATAGGAAGAATAATCAATAACCTAATGAATGAAAATTAATCCGAAAATAAATTTTAAAACTACTCTGCATTGGGGATTTACATGATGTGTAATCCTTTTTCACATCGTGTAATCCTAAGGGTTTAGTTTCATTGAAAACATGTAACCTTTTTATTATTTAACCTTGAAAATATAAACATCATGAATCGGCCTTGAAAAATATATTAACCACCATTACATGTCATAGAATACACTTACAAGATGTGTATTTCCTATAACAGTTCTGTTGCACCTCTAGCTTCCACCAAAAATCTCGGAACCTCCCCTGAACACCTTTAACAACCACAACTAGAAAAGTAATGGATCAAAAGGGAACATACTAATACATCAGATACCTCTCAAACTATTATCACCCTCTAGAATCCAAAAATAGACCCAAAAGAAAATGGGTCTGAACAAACACCCCATGAGATACCTCTCAAGGGACTCGTTATACCTCAAATTCTAACATCGGCCAAACACACCAACCCAAATGACCAAAAAACACACTACATGAAAACATCACCACAACCATAAGCTACCTCCTCTAACACAACCATTCTTCCACAGAGACACTTCAAAACTATCTCAACCTCCATGTATCCCAAACCAACAACCTCTATAACCGATCAACTACATTATCTCGAACACATGAATCAGGTAATTCTATCTTCTATGTCAAGATACTATCCACTCCAAGCAACACCGACTCACCCACATGAGTTTAATTGCATCACTATTAATTCATCTCAATTAGGAATCAGTTCCTCCCCTTTTAATATGTTAGGACTTTATCACTCATCACACCACACACATCAAAAACCAAGGAAAACAACTCATATCATAAAAAAGGATCCAAACATC
The DNA here is from genome assembly GCA_963277665.1 of Viscum album. Classification (NCBI taxonomy): domain Eukaryota; kingdom Viridiplantae; phylum Streptophyta; class Magnoliopsida; order Santalales; family Viscaceae; genus Viscum; species Viscum album. The sequence continues at coordinate 399,900,561 of OY728158.1, forward strand.
ACATCACAAGAAAAATAGAGCAAATAAAAACTCAAAACAACTCTGGGTACTGAGTACGCATATGCATATCTCACTCCCAAGTACTACCCGCTAAGAAACCATGCCTCTATAACACATGAATCAAATAAATGTTCTATCCATGAAACAACTTATCTTGGTGATCCTAGATCTCTACTAGCCATTCCACAAATGTCATGTCATCCCTGATATCTAACTCTCCCTAGTCAATGATATGAGATTCATCATGAAGATACCGATGAAGCTGAGAGATGTGGAAGACGTCGTGGATCCTATCCAACTATGGTGGCAATGCTAACTGATACGCCACCTCACCAACTCTCCCCAACACCTCAAAGGGCCCAAAAAAACCTAGGTGAATGCTTAATCCCTATGAAAAACCTTCTCTTCCCATAGTGAGGGAAAAAATTCAAGAACATGTGGTCCCCATACTTAAAATCCAAGGGAATCCTTCTATGATCAATGTAAGATTTATTCTAATACTGTGCAGCTTTAATCCTCTCATGAACAATATGAACTTTCTCTATCATGCTCTGCACCATATTGGGACCAAGAACGACTATCTTCCCAATCTCTATCCAACATAATAGAGAACAACACGGTATCCCATACAAAGAATAAAATGGGGATATTATAATGGAAGAGTGATAGCCATTATTATAAGAAAAATCCACCAAGGGAAGGTGTCTTACCCAATATCCACTAAAGTCAAAGATGCATTCCTGCAACATATCCCCCAATTTCTGTATAGTCCTCTCTATCTGCCCAGATGTCTAAGGGTGGAAAGTAGTGCTGAGGCGTAACTGAGTGTTGAAATCATGTTGCAATCCAATCCATAATCGTGAGGTAATTTTTTTTTCATGATCTGAGATAATGGACCTCATAACTCCATGAAAACACACCACCTCATCTACATACCTATTAGAAAAATCATCCACTACACTTGACTTCTTGATCACTAGGAAGTTGGCCGATTTCATCAATCGATACATGAGAACCCAGATAGCATCACAACCTACCAGAGTTTGGGGTAACCCTATGAAAAAATCTATCGATATATCACCCCATTTCCACTTGGTAACATCCAATGGATAAAAAAAACTACCAAGAACATGATTATTTTCCTTTAATTACTGAAAACCAAATACTTTTCCACAAACTCTGCCACTTCCCATTTCATCCTGGGACACAAAAATTGCATCTTTAAGACAAGATACATCTTGGAAACTTTTGGGTTTACCACCAAAGTTGAGTTATGAAACTCATAGAGGAATCCCCCATGCATCACTATCAGAACAAAAATCCTCCCATGAAACAATATCCAGTTTGAACAATCCTTTGACCATCCTTCTAGAGCATCACCATAGAAAAAATGATCACTCATAACCTCTACGTCTAAGTATCCCCACCGAGACTCCTCCACCTACTACATTATATAATAATGCTCTATCATCTAAAATAACTAACTCTACCACCATATACTCTTTCATCTAAGTAAAAGGATTCCAAATCCTCCATTTCTCTCCAAGCATCCCCAAATTTCTGAAAAATACCCTTCCACAACTTCCTGTTCAAAGCATGAGCCAAAACATTCCCATTTCCTGAGGTTTATGATATATTAAAATCATAATCCTAAATAAAATCCATCCACCTATGCTATTTCAAGTTCAAATCACACTGGGAAAAGATATACCTCAAAATCTTATGATATGTCAAGACCACAAAGCGCCCCCAATGATGTAATTATTCCACAAATTTAGCACAAACAAAACCACTTCTATCACTAGATCATGGGTGGTGTAGTTATGATCCTGGGGACTTAAATTCCTAGAACCATAAGATATCACTGCCCATTATTTCATCAACAAATATCCCAAGCCTAGATGGGAAGAATCACAAAACTTCCCACACATCACCCCTTCCTCAGAAAACCATAGCACTAATCAAATTCCCCTTCAGGTAACCGAACACTACACAACACTAATCAATCCACACAAAAGTGGTCTTTCCTAGTCAAAAATTCCAATAGAGCTGTATATTGATCGAATATTGGTACAAGAATTCGATAATAGCCTAAAATAATAATAAAAATATTAACTTATTCCATGTTATTGGATGATTTACAAGAAAAAATTACTTCAAACTTCAACGAGTCAACTTCCACACCCTACTAAGACACTACATTCCCAAGGAAATGCACCTCTCATGTTTAAAAATTATACTTGGATAACTTTCCATAAAGATGGTGGTGTCGAAGAATATATAATATATTTATGAGATTCTTATCATGATCCTTTTTTTAATTTGAGTAGATTAAGATATCATTAATGAATATGAAAATGAACTGATTTGAGAACTCATGGAACACATACTTTATAAGCCCCATGAACATGATTGGTACGTTAGTAACACCAAATGACATGAATAAAAAATTGAAGTTCCCATAAATTTATTTGAAGGTATTATTTGGGATATATCCCTCCTTTACTCTCAACTGGTGATATCCATAATAAAAATAAATCTTAGAAAATAAACTCACCCTTCTCAACTGGTTGAAAAGATCATCTATCCTTGGAAGAGGGTAATGGTTTTTGACCGTCACCTAATTCAACCATTGGTATTCTATAAAAACTATATACTACCATCAAAATTCTTAGATAAAAATATTGGATCACCGTATGATGAAACACTAGTACAAATAAAACCCTTATTCATCAGATCATCTATTTGAATCCTCAACTCCCACAACGCAGAAGGTGTCATTCGATAAGGAGCCATCAAAATCTAAGAAACACTAAGATAAAAGTATATCCCGAACTCAACATCATGTTGAGGGGGGTAGTGTCACAAAATCCTTATAAAAAATAGCCAGGAACTCCCCAATGAACCTAGGAACCTCAACTATCCCATCATTCAGTGATTCCACCGACAACTTAGACAATAAGGGAAAAAGGGGATCTACATGCTGACTACCCACCTGACAAACCCGCTCACCAACAAAAACCATATGTTGGATATCCACATACGAAAATATAACTATATTATAAAAGAATTTGATAATAGTATGTATAGAATATAATAAGTCAATTATGAATATGATATCATATGGCTGGATTTGTAGTAAGAAAAGATCCCCACAGGACTAATGCGTCCCCATCATTAGTCTACACCTCTGACACAAATCAAACAATATTGTATGGCCTCTGACTGGTGTATTCAACACCAGGGACACATGAATCCTATCCACATATAGTCCCATATAATGGGCTAGATTAGGTGAAATAAAAGAGTTCAAATATTCTTAATCAAACAAGGCACAAATAGGGGTACTAAACAAACTGATCGTACCTTTGATGATCTCTGGCCCTCTGGAACTACTACATCCACTATATATAACTGACCATGCCTAGATCCTCTACCTCTTTTCTGAATACCACCTCCATGACCATTCTTGGGTCGTTGTCCTTGAACATGAGGAGCATCCTGGGGTTAGACTCTACCTTCTCCATCTCTCCTTAGTGGAGTAAAACCCTACTTCCCCTGCTACTAAAATGGTCTCACTAGAAAATGTTATTGAGTTTGGTGATGAACCTATTCACCTTCACCAAATTGAGCTTAGGGGACCACCAAGATCTGGTTTTGGATATGTCCATGAACCCCACAACCAAAAACATCTAGCACAAAACTCCCTGGAAAAGCACAGAAACCACTGGCCTCATAAGGACAGAAAGTAAGCTATTAAGGTTGACTCCATATTAGTCAAAACCTAAAAGGTCCTAGTGCCTGAGACATTCCAATAATAACTCTGATCCTCATATAACCCTGATGGTTTACCTACTATGTAAAACATCCCCATGATTTAATCCTCTCAATCACCTACACCTTCTTCTAAACCTCTAGATATGTTGGTAATGTAAAAGGAGTAACTGCATACTAGATAGTAGGACAAATTTCCTCCTCAATACATCTCGCATGAGACTCATCATCTGAAAAAATATATAAAGAAAAAATCAAAAGTACATTGAACTTGATTCCCATATCCCGCAATGACATGCTCCCCTACCAAAGAGAAATAATCTTCTTCCTCTTTTCTACCTTCATGGTTGATGAAAGGAACTCTGCCCAAAACTCCTTCAAGAAGTAAAGCCACAAAATATATACCTCCTTATTCTCTACTAGATACAAATTCCACCACTAACTTGAAACTCCCCACATACGACTGATTACCAAAGGGATCCAATACTCCTTCAGGGCCCAGATTAATCTGAAAGTGACCTTGAGCTCCTCTATCCATCTATCTATCTCCACATCTAAGACATTGCCCTCATATTTTCTCAAAGACTACCACTAGAAATCACACAACATCCCATACCATTGATCATAATCTTTAACCAGATCAAACCTAAAATGATCAAGAATATCAGCCTGATGAACCTCAACTTCCTAATCCACATGAAGATGATGAACAAGAGCCATAGCTATAAGGAAAACAAAGAACCTCCTAAGCCTGATAGTGATGAATTTTATTATGATTCATTTTAACTCACTTAATTTATTTTTTATCCACTTAAATATACCCAAAAAAACCTAATTAAAATAAGAACATAAGTCATCATGATGCATATACCTCTCCCAGGTCTCTACACTACAAATAGGTCCACCTAATTTGGTTGTTCAATAATATTAGAGTCCATGCACTGGATCACGGGGGGCCCTAAAATCCTATATCATAGTTAGTATCCCTAGACTATGTCACACAACAAGGTCTGTTAGAACTTTTTCTATACCACCCCATGAAATACTCACTATTCCTAACTCCAAACTCCATACTATATCTCAAACACTCCTCTGATACCACTATGTCACTACCCCTCCCTCCAAAGATACCACAATGAGGGGAGAGAGATAATGACCCACAAGTCCCACCTCTAGTAGGCCCCAGGTTGGAGACTAGTACCAAGGGTATAAAAATATCATGTATGAGAGACATTAACCTATATAATATAAATAGGATCAATAAATAAGATAAATCAACCAAAAATAACTCTAATACATAATATAAATAAATAAAAAACTATCCCACATGCATGTATAAATATAACTAATATAGATAAAAGTCTCTAAAGTAAATACCCAAAAGTAAATCTAAAGCAACGACATGATAGGCTAGTAATGTACAACATAGTCTACATAGTCCTCTTGGAAACCTAAAAATAGTTTTATATACGTTGGGTGAGAATACAAGTATACTCAGTAGTAAAACCAAAGTCTCTCATGCACATGTGAAAGAAGCCTACTAATGAACCTGTGTTAAAATAGTAGAACCGAATAGAACTTATCAAGGTATACTAACGATCCCAACCTCACCAAGGCATTCTCACTAAATAATGAAAACCAAGTAATATAATATAATAGGAATCACATCAATAAGGGTACCCTACACCACTTTCCTACTGGTATTTCACTCTCAGACCCAACATCATAGGTCCCAATGCCACCATCTCTTTCATATACTACACCACCCAAAATAATGTTCACAACACTCCTCACCCATAGAAACTTGGGCTTGCCGCCCCACATGCATGACCACAACACATATCGCTCTAAAACACCTAGAAAAAAACACAACCACTACCAAAACCAGAGTAGTAGGGTATCATAAACATGTAGAAAATAAACCCTGTGTCCTCCTCCTACCATGCACAAACCCCACCAGAAGACACTCCACAAGAATAGTCATATCACACCCCACATGAAAACACCCGGGACACCACCCCACAAGCATGATCACATCTCTCTCAAAAAAACTTGGGCCATCACACCTCGTCTGCAAACACCTAAGCTATCACAAACACCATCTAATGCACTAACAAACCTCTATACATCAAAAAATATGAAATACATATGTTTCTTGGAATAGAGAGTAGGAAATAATGGGTAACCAAACATTCATAATCCTCACCAGATGTTAGGAAAAATACCCCCAAGTGACTATAAAGGTGTCATCACATAGTGCTTGATGAGGGTGGGGTGAATATAGAAATCATAAGAATATAAAATTATATAATATAGTACCAAACACTCTATCCCAACCCATGGATTCATAAACTAACTAACAAACTCATAACACAATCACCTTTTCTACCATATCTAAATGCATAACACCAAACAAAAATATACAAACCCATTCCACATTTCCAATGAATTCCATTTAATAATTCCATTATTTTTATTATTTAGCATAAACCATGTTTAATCACACAACCCATCATTTAATTATTCATTTACAATTTTCATCCCATTAACCAAACCAACCCATTCCATTTAAAACATTATAAAACAATTATTTATTTATTCCATCAATACTTGGGAATATAGAAAAAAGAAAACACCACCTCTCCATCCCAAAATCATGTCCAAAAAACCACCTCACCACAAAAAATCATGGCCAAACAAAACACCTCACCGCCCCAAAAGCATGGCCAAAAAAACCACCTCACCACTCTAAAAGCACAGCAAAAAAAAACCACCTCACCGCTTCAAAATTATAGAACAAAAACCATTATCCTAACATTCCCCAACCACAAATCACCATCCCAAAAATACTACCATATATAAAAATACATCAAGATCATTTTATAGATTTAAAAATGGTATTTTTTCACATTCCACTTTATTTTAGGGACGTTATCACACAAGTCATTATCCCGTGTCAACCATTTTATTATCCAAATATAAGTTGTTAGGTAATTACCATTTTAGTGTACATCGCAACAATCACAACCAAAGTAGCAATATCAAAACATATATCTAGCTCAATGAATTCCCCAACCAACCATAATTTTCTATGGGTCATCAAGCCCGTACAATTCACAATATCAAAAATAATATAAAATTTGTAAAAGTATGTGAATAAAACCCCATTTACCCATTTTAATTTAAATTTAACCAATTATTTATCTTTGATTAATCCAGAAAAACCATAACCCATAGATAAAAAAGAAAATCCCTCCCACATGGTACACAATAAAGAGAAACAAGGGATTCCCTACCTCAAAGAAGCTTTTTCGACTCGCTGCGCACCACATGGTGAAGATGAACGCCTGAAAACCAAAAACACAACATGAGAAAACATGGATCAATATACCCCAAAACCAAATCCCATAAAAACTCAACCCAACACACCCCCCAAATCATAACAACATCATCTTAGTGAATACATAGGAGAATAATGAAAGAAAACCTACCAAGAAGAAGGAAGGGCTTTCCCTGGATTGCAAACAAACAACCACCATGACCAATAGATCAAAGAGGTAGGAAGAGGGATTTAAGAACTCCTCAGGACACCTAGGGTTCTCCTAAAATATAGGAATAATAATCCATGACCAAATGAAATAAAATTTGACCGGAAAGAACTTTTAAAACTGCACTTCATCAGGGATTTACACGACGTGTAATCCCCTTTCACATCATGTAATACTCTGGGTTTGATTTCACCAAAAAATGCATCATATTTTTATTATTTAACCCTTAAAATATACACATCATGAAATGGCCTAGCATAATCCATGGACCAACATTACACTCCATATAATACACTTACACGGTGTGTATTTCTTGTAGCAGTTTTGCTGCACCACCAACTTCCATTGAAAACTCCTAGAACCTCCCCTGAACACCTCCAACAACCAAAAATAGAATAGTAACAAACCAAGAGGAAATATAACATTACAAATAAGGGCAATATTTCCACTTCAAGTGATCAGGATGTATGTGTTAATTCTTATAAAAAATATCCTGAATAAGATACAAGCAGTAGTGGTAATGATAACATGTTAGTTGATTTATCAATTGATGCATTAAAGAGTATGATTCATGGATATAAAAAAGAATTAATCTCTATTATCTATGTAATATTTTAAATAATTTAGGAATAGATTAATCAGATTGAGGATAAATTAGAAGTAATGGATATGGATTTAAAATAAAAGCTTCTATCCATCCAATAGACCGAAGGCCTTCATTTTTTATTGATTTTGATAATCCACCTTTCAAGGGGTGAGGTGGAACCCTTACAAGGCCCATAGGCATAAGTATTACATGTCCCGTAGGCCTTAGAGGAATTCATTTTCTCACTGGCTTCAAACATTACATACAACCCAGTCTAACTACTTGGAACTGCTCCTCCCTAGCATCTTCATCGTGAAATCAACTCTCCAACTTCGCATGGCTGTTCGGCTAAGCATTCCCATGCATGGACAGGCTTGTCATGATGGTAGGTGCCATACCCTCTCATTATTTCAATACTTTTAGGTTCTACTATGGTGAAATCTCCTTACTCATCCTCCTTTTAGATTTTTTTCTTTATAGTTCATCTGGTTTGCATCTGCACTTAAGGTGGCCTGAAGGCCTTGAGGTGGCTCGAAGGCCTTACTGACCCAAAGGCCTGGGTGGCCTGAAGGCCTTAAAGGACTCGGGGACTAAATCGGTGGCCTGAAGGCCCAAACAGGGACATATCCCTAACTGCTATAGTGCCAAACAGTACCTACTACAGTTCCCACTACAGTACCCGCTACAGTACTGCACAGTTCCCGCTACAGTTCCTGCTACAGTACTGCTACAGTACCAGAAATAATTTCTCCGCCTGGATTTGATCCCGGGTCTCCTGGATGTACTTACAGAGTCCTTAATAATAGGTCTAAGGCTCATGTGCTTCTAAAATATATAAATATCTCCAAGAAAGTAGAAGCCTTTGAAACAAAAAGAGAGGATCCTAAAATAAGTTCCTCAGAGTTTAAATACAAGTGGCTCAATGAAGCTGAATAGAAAGTATTCACAAATAATATGGAAGAAAATATCCATGAACTTGATGAGAAATTGAAAATAGTATTTATGTCAAGGATTTATAATTGGAAGTAAAATCTAAGAATATCAAGGAACTTGACTCTTTGTTACCAAACAAAGTTAACATGCATGAAGAAGAAGTTAAAATAATGGTGAAGGTTTGTGAAGAGAAGGTGATTATGACTGAAGATCATAAAACACCCTCAATATGAAATGTCTTGAACTAGAATTTCATTTGGCCAATATTGAGAATACACATATTGAGACTTCATAAAAGAAGGAGACAATTTATTCTTCTACTCAATTCACACTAGAGGATTCTAAGGTTAAAAGGCCTCTAACACATGATAAGGAGATCATGAATTCATTCAATGATCTATCTCAATCAATTTTTAAGAAAGAGGTATCATACATACTATCTTATAATAACATTTCTAAATATTTTTTTCATAAAAAGTGCAGGTTTGAAAATAAAATATGTCCATGTATAGATGAATAAAAGTGATGAGAATCCTACAACATGACTAGGGTGGATAAGAATAAGATTATAGAAGCTAGTTCCCCAAAAATATCCCAACATGTTATGAATAATACACAAAGAATTAATATGGTAGAAATACTAATATTAAGGGTTTTGGTTCAATATTGTTTCTATAATATATTTTGGACTTGTGCATTAGATTGTTGTTGAAATACGCTAAATGATAAAACACATATAAGTCCCATGTCAAGGGGGAGAAATCCAGAGAAGAAGAAGAATCATCCATAGATTAATATTTTTTTATAATTTAAATATATTTCAAAGTCTTGAAAATATTTGTGATGCATGAAATGGTAGTGGTTACAAGAATGATTTATGCTTGTCTAGACATGTATCCAAAACTGATGATAAAATAAGACCACATAATTTGGCTATGAAAAAAGAAGAAACCTTGGGATGAAATAATATAAATGATGTAAAACAATTATCCCAAGAAAGTGTTAAAGAATATTGGTGAGAATAACTTGGAATAAAAATATAAGAAGTTGAATAAAAGTGATTTATCTAAAATAAAAAAAGAAGGATGTCACTGAATAATCCATATGGGAAATCCAAACTTACTACCAATGTTCCTAATGATATGTTAGTAATCTAGCCAAAATATTTAGAGAGAGTATGGAAAATGGAATTTGCACAAGACATGGCCAGTGAAAAATAAAATATTCCACATGATGAAAACAAAGTACATGAGAGGATATTATCAAAATACAAATATTTTGTTAAAGAAGATTCATGTGAGAGATGTAATAAATCTAGTCATATTGCCAAATGTTTTTTAACCATGCTACTAGAAAAATAAGAAATAATTAAGAGGGTTTAAAATTAATAATCCATGAAGATTGTTAAGAAAAAAAAACTATCCACATAAATATGAAAAGAATGTAAAGAGATTCATGCTACCCTAATATAAATCAGAGTAGAAGTTTAGATGTGTGAGCATGAATATGGGAGGAAATGGAGAATCTTGTTTGATATAAATATCTCAACCTTAATATTCACATTGAGAATAAAAGAAGGATCCAACTTATTCCATTAATCTTTTTGTATTCTATTTTATCTTATAATGTTGGTAATTTAAGGTGAAGAAAGTTCTCAAAGGGAGAACTTGAGAAGTAACGAGTTCTATCAATTCATAATAGTAAAGATGAATAAGTCATCATCCTTGAATGATTCCTCAATCAGTATTATAATAAAAATATGATAGAGGATCATATTTTATGATGTTTAATACTATTATATAATATCCTAGACAATAAGGACAATTAAGATAACATCTTGGTTTAATCTTATATTTGGTATCCTGAAAAACAAGTATTGAAGAAGATAATCCTTGGTGAAGTTATAGAAGTTTTTAAATTTGGATAGTTTCAGGTTGAAGATATATTTTAGTGTATTATTTATATTGTAACATCTTAAAATAAATTCTTTAAGAGATCCACCATTTTGAATGTGTTGAGAAATGTTTCTCTTTAGGGTGAGACAAATGAAGAAAGATGAAGTTGCTATTAAAATAATTATTTTAATTGGTATCAAATATAATTATTTTGGAATGTTCCTAAAGATCATATCATTGAAAAATATATGTTTTTTTTAAATCTCTAATCCTTGGATACAAAAATAACAAACTTAACACAAAGGGGGAGTAATTGAATTAACCAATGACATAAGAAAAGTGGAAGTATGGAAGTGATCCAAGGCCACTTATCATGATTGTTGCACTTGAATGTTTTGATTTGTTTATTAAAGTGATTGTAGGAGTTTCATGTTGATCTATCTCACAAAATTTTTGTATCTCATTTTAGTAATTTCATCCTATAAAAAAATTAGGAAGACATTGATGACATGTATATGAGTTCTCATTACCTGAGGTATCAAGATTAGTTGTTAAAGTATAATTTTTTTTCTAAATAAAATCCTCTTGTTTTATACACCGATCATGGATCATGTATACTTAGTGTGAAATGATGGATGCCACATTTATTTATTATGAACTAATACCCTTTTCCAATGAACTTTTTATTTATTATCAATAAGGGGGATAAAAATTAGAATTAAAGTTTAGAAAAGTAAAGTGTATAGGTCCACATATTGATATATTCATTTAGAAATAACTTTTAAGGTATTGTAAAAAAATAAAAATGGGGAGATTAAAGAGGCCGCTTTGTGAGTTGTATTTATTTTCAATGGTTGTTACTGTTTTTAAATGGTGGTCAATAAAATAACAATATTTCATTGATGTCAATATGTTGAAGAATTAAGAAATAAAGAAGTTGTTTGAAGTGAATATCCAAGATATCCAAGCCTAATATAAAAGTGAATATTTCTTGGATGAATGTATAAAGAATAAGTTAATCAAGTCTTATTATCTTAAGGAAGTTATTTTAAAGAATTTGAGTTTATAAGTTTTATGTTTTTTGAACTGATCTTTATGCCAAATACTTGTATCAATGGTGACACATTGTTTACCACACTTTGAAGAAGATTTGAGAAGAATAAGAACTGAAGAAAGTATTTATTGCATGAGGAGGTTATTTTAAGACCGTGAAAATATTTATTTTCATAAATAATACTTTCATAAAGACAATGAAAAATAATATTTTTCATGATGAAGAAGAAGTTGGAATTAACTAGAAGGCCATGTAATATCTTATTATTACGTGTGTTTTTATTTTTAATTTGAGGAAGTGGCTAAAATTATTTGTATTAATTGGAATAATTATAGTTATTCTAAGTAAAATTTTTGGTGGGCCCTTTTATTAAAAAATAGGCCAACCATAGCTACCCAAGGAGGGCCAACTCAGACCACATATGGAAGCCTAGGCTCAACCACATAGGATACAACCCATTAATGGATAGCCATGGGGGTAGAGGAGAGTGGGATTTCATAGTTCCCACATAGAGATCACACATGTGAACACAAGGTGCACATGGGGTTCTAGAGCCACCATGAGGGGTGAAAAGATGGAATAGGGAAATGTGTGGTGTGTTGCGAGTGCTGAACCTCACTATCAACTTGAGTTGAACATATAATAGATTTACTTATTAAGAAGTGATCGACTGTTCTGGAGTTCGATGTGGGATATGTGAGAACACACACTATTCCTCCATCATTAAAACATATATAAAGAATGATCACCATTTTATGAGATCTATCGAAACCATTCAATTAACTTAGGAGATCATGTATTACCTCCATCCTCACTGATGGTCTTCTGTTCACCAGAGTTCATGGACGCACCTCTGTTGATCGATACTAAGGCTGGTACAATAATTTTAAGCTCACAATTTTAATACAATGATGGAACAAACCTTCATTCATGCATGATATTATTTTCATGAATATGAAACATAAATAATGCACCATTTCTAATTTCAAATAAATTTGTAGAGTCTATATTTCTTATCCAAGATACAAGAATGAGTTTAGTATTTAAAAATGTGAAGCATGTGATAATAATAAAATTTAAATGAGGAGTTCACCATAAAACAAAATTTTACATGTTTTTCAGTATAGATATTTATAGAAACACCAAAAGATTTTGGTTTATCAAAATTCATTGACATGAAAAATTTCATGGAGTCTCGATGTGATATAAAAAGTAGAGGAATAAGGCAGTTTAAGGAAGTAGTGCCTCGCTTATAAATACCAATGCACTGATCTAGAATAATGCTACTACCACTTAAGATAGAATTTTCTTCTTCATAAAACATAGTATCATCACATTTTATCTTACAGAAAAGGCATAAAATCTGAAAGCCTCTCAGCTATATGAATTAGGGGAATTTCACACACATATATAGAATAAAGAAGAACCATGCATTGATTTTTGTAAAGAATAAGAACCACCTTAACCTAACTTGTGTTAACATAGAGTTAATGTGTTTCATGAAGAATAGTTATGTGATCTAGTTATTAAGTACTGTACTCTCACTATGTTATGTTATGAGAACACCATACATGTACTATGTTGATACATGATGGATAATGATAAGTATAACACACTGTTTTGTTTCATGAAGGTGGTGTTAGTCACATAATTTACCAGCATGAAGGTACTATCCATGAGATCTAAACTATACATGACTTAGGGTCTTGTGAAGGTGTTATATAAAAGGGAAGTTTGTGTATATATAATGGTTTTCATGAAATAAGGTGAAAGAAGAAGGAAGAAGGAGAATTTAATAGTGAGGGTTCATGAATTTAAATGGTCTTACCAATCACATGCATATATAAATGTATAATCCATTGAGGGACTATAAATAGAACCAAATAATAACACATAAAATAATAATAATAATACTTGGTATGTTCTAGGGTTTTCATGAGAGTTCAATGAAACAATTGTATAAAGTCAACATCACATGAAATATTTATTTAATATTAATCAATCAAGGCCATGATTTTTTTAGAATAAGAAATAAAAACTTTCTTGAGAATTTTATTGACTAATAAGATGATATTGAATAATATTTCCAAATTACTTTGTGTAAATAATCAAAGATAGAATAAGAGTTAGTGACTGAATTAATAACTACTGATTATCATTTGGGTCGAAGAAGTAGTCTGAGATTTCAGTCTACAATAATATTTATATTATTATAACTAAATATGAAATATAGATGAATAAAATAAGCAATTGTGATGATGTTGAGTTGAAATTTCATTACTTCGATATTCACAAAGGAATTTTGTGATTTAATAAATAGAAGAAGAGAGTATTGTGAATATTTTTTATACAAGAAGGAGAAGAAGGAGATAGAGTATATTTTAGTTTTCTATTATGAAGAATAAGAAAAGTATCTTTCCTATTGTTGTGTAAGTAACAAATTGAATTTGAAGTAAGTGTAAGAATAAAGTAGCACTGTGGCATCCAACAGAAGTCTCATCTAATGGAAGACTTTATTGGTGTTAAAAACCTTTAAGAAGGTGGGGAATATCTTCATAGGTAATATAAAGAACCATCCAAGATCTATAATATAATTGCTACCAATTGACTATATTGTGACACAAGTGAAAAGTTATTCCCTGCTTGCTGTAACCATGTTTAAAGGATTATTTTCTAGTGGATTTTGTCATTGGATTATTTATAAACCATATAAAGGATTAGATACTCTTATTGAGTAGTGAACCTTATAAAAATATCATTTACCATATTTAAGAACTTTTATATACTTGTATATGATAATGAAAATAGAATAAGAGAATCAAGATCCTAACAGGTCTAAGAGGTAAAAGGGATAAAAGTTAAAATTGGAGAAAAAGTTCCCAACATTGATCCAACCCCCTTTTAGTGTTGAGTATATCCCAAATTGGTACTCTAAAATCTAATGATTATTGTGTGCTATGGTTTATGATCATGATAATACCATGAAATCTATGCGTGAAGGATCTTTGAGAAATTGTATGCATTAATTGTACACATCTATGTGAGGTCGAGACTTCATTTTAAGAAGGAAGAATACTAGGCCAAAAACTTTTTTCACTATGGAAACTGATCATATAATAAGAGATCCAAATTATTGAGAAAGAACAGTAAGATACAAAGGTTCTTGAAGTGTACATGAGAAAGTGTGATTCGGAAATATTATAGAGGAGAATCATCAAAAGATATCACTACAACAGATCAGATCTTATGAAGAGAATAAGAAGGAGATTGTGATTGCGGGGTATAACCAATTACTGAAGAGGATCAATACTGGGGAGTAAAACCAATTAATAAAAATATAATATGGTGGGGGGCATAACCAACCGAGGTAGAAGAGTTAGATTATTAGGAGGGTATAACCAAGATTAACTGAAGGATCAATTATTAGGGGGTATAACCAGTTTTTATCTAAACCATTGTAATTGATAATAATATTTTAGTGGATAATCCTTGTTGGGGGGTATAACCAATATGGAAAGGATTAGATCTTATACCAAACCTTGTAAATACTGTGTATTTTGTTTTATTTACTTTACAATTTTCATATAGTATCCACTCATCCTAATAGGTGGAAGAGGTTTAAATTAAAAGGGTGTAAAAGAAAAAGTAAAAGAATTTAGTAAAACAAATCACATATGATTCACTCTCCTCTCAGTGTGACTGCACAATCTATTGGTCTCTATAGTAAGAGTCATTTTGACATCATAAGATTTATTTTTTTCTATAGATTAGAAAATTGTAAAAGGAATATAATTTTAATAAGATTTATTTCAAACTCCGAAGTAGTCATTTTGTAATTCTTTAAGGATAATTGAACTTTGTAAAAATCACTTTGTAAGAGTCATTTACATTTCATAAGGATCAATGAAATACTATAAGGATCATTAGGATCTGTAAGAGTTATTCTATTATTCTATAAGTGTAGTGATGAGAATAATATAAGAATCATTTTACTCTTATGATATACCATCTAAAGGGAAAAAATGAAAAAGTCAAGACATACCTGATATTTTTATAAGATTTATTTTATTCTTATAGAAATGCCAAAATACTGAGACTCCATAAGGATTAATTTCTTCAAAAATTATAAGGTTTCAAAAAGAAAAAAATCAGATGATGCATAACTGGACTTTATATCATAAAATATCATAGGTTTTTGGTCAAATCCATGATTCAAGATGATTTTAATAGGGTGTTAAAATGAGAAGATTATGAAGAAATATTTTTGGAAATTTAAAATTCAAATATTTGAAATCCATTACCATAGTCAAATTGGAGAAATTATTTCCAGCTATTGAATGATGTAAATTCAATTAATGATAATAAAGGTAATTTTACATTACTAATTATGAAAATAATATTCATGATATTATATAAATATAATAGTGAGAAATGTAGAATAAAAATTGTATCATGAATTGAGAACTCGAAAATTTTCTAAACTGAATAACTTCTGCATCAAAGAGAAATCAAGATGAAAAGATCAACTAGTTCCTTCTATTACATTCATTATATATGTCAAGGAAATCTAGGTTATTTTTTGTCATAAGTTGGATTGAGACTGAGGAGAAATAAGACTTTGTTTTGTGTGTATGCTCTCATGCATAGGTTGATCATTATGATAGATTAATAAGGAAGGATTGAAAAACATCCTTGTGTTATTTTATTTTAGAAATTGAAAATCCATACATCATAAGAGGATCTATCTTTTGACCCTGATTTTTCTATAGGAACACTAAAGATCTTGTTCACAAAAAGCGAAATATTTTTTTTTGGAGGATTGGTGGTTTTAGTATAAACAATTCCCTATTGTTATATAACTCTATAGTTATTTAAGGATTCATACTATCCTTATCTTGTAATAATATAGACAAATTTTAAAGAGTCAAGAAAAAACACTTCCCCTCTCTTGTAATTACTTGAAAATTATAATGATAATATGGGTCTCAAAACTCAACTTAAACCTAGTGAAGATTATGTACCCACACTGGGACTAAAAATTTAAAAATTTCTATGCCTTGTTCCATTTAATTTCAACAATACCTAGGTAAGGATATGATACACACATGAAGAAGATCTATATATAAACTAATCAAAAAGGTTTATTTAAAATGAATAAATCATAAAAGAGTATCACTTATTCACCACCTCTCATTGATATAATTAGACTTAGGCACTTTAGGTTCATCATTCATGAACATTTATTCATCATCACTTCCCATAAGAAATCCATATTTCTCAGGATCCTGATGAATCCTACCTAACCTTTGAGGTTCTTGTGTAACCTAAGTCATTTCTTCTCCCATAAATATTTATAGAACCATATTAACTTCCATATCAGGAACACATCCTATTTTCTAGACTTAAACCTCTCAATGTTCAACTTTACTCAAACCAACATTTCAATTAATGTGATACTTCTCAAGGAAAACACCATATCAAGACATATTTTCTTTTTCAATAGGATTATAGAAATAATATCCTAATTTTTCCTTGGGATAATAAAAAAATAAGCATTTACCTAAATTAGGGATAATATTATCATGATAAAATCATTGTATGAGTTATTTAAAACAAAAAATCATCATAAAAAAATATGGGATATTTCATATACCATATCTTATATGGTATCTTTATGACTACTTTATATTAAATATAGTTAAGTAGAAATGAAATAATCCCATGAGCATATTCTCAAAATTAAATATGAAGGTCACACTAACTCATCATCGATCGAACCATGTCCAATATGATGATACTCATCTTAGACACACTATTTCACTATGGTGTTCTTAGAGGAGTGATTTGTGGAAAAATTACACAATATCTCAGAAGATACATGAATTACTAGATTAAGTATTCACCACCTTAATCTAAATGAAAAATATTAATACTTTTGATCAATTGATTTTCATACTTATTTATGAAACTATTTGAACATTTAAAAAGTTTCATACTCATGTCTCATCCAAAACACATAACCATACTAATTAAATTATTCTATAAAGGTTATGATATACCTAAACCCACCAATTTCTTGAGTACTCATTAGTCTATATACATCACTGTGCATAAGATCCAATAGTCCACTAGCCCTTTCATCTTTTCTGCTAAAAGGTTATTTATTCTATTTTCTAATAAAAAAGATTAACAATTATCAAATGATTCATAATCTAATGATTAAAAAAATACATCTTTATAGAGCCTTTGACCGAGTTTCCCATTTATATATAGAAGGTGAAAATGCTAAAAGAGTGGGGTTATAATAAACCTTGACCTTCTTATTTTGAATATTAGTGACAGTAATATTCATATCTAGAATATATAAAATTTTTACCATATTCTTGATTCCATAGAACATTTTATTCATATATATAGAAAAAATCTTGTCCTTAATATTTAAAAAATACCATATTTTCCAAAAAAGATATATAAATAAAAATTCTATTTACGGAAGGAACATAATAACAATTCTCCAATTTCAAAAGTAATCCACTAGGTAGTCTTAGATTATAAAATTTTAACTTTAATGAAAAAAATCTTTCCCTATTTGTAACACCTATATCTACTTTACATTTCTTATATTATCACCCATCTATAAGTCTATGTTTATCATAAAAAATTTGTGATGTACACCCTATATCTAATAACTATGAATTAGAGCTGAAGATATTGATTTATATAACATTCACATTAAAATTCTTAGAATAATTTTATTAGAGAACACTTATCAATTTTAAACACCAATATATAATAGTTTTATAGGTTATTCCAATAATAGAATTAAAAATTATAAACATGATGCATGCTATAGTCTACAAAAAATACATATCTATGGGAAAGTATCATGTTTTATATCTTTTAATCAAGTAATTTTAGTTAATGTACCCCCACTAAAATAATGACCCTATACATTATTACCTTTAGTGGGTCAAGATCCATATTTAATTAAGTTTTGAGTCTATTATAGCATTCCTCTCAAAGCTTAGCTATTTAGGTAGGCCATAGTTTCAATAATATAACCTATGATTGTTGTATAGTTGAGTGGATAACCCTTTTTATGAATCCATCATATAGATATAAAATTGACTTTATTCATATAGTATCCTAACTCTTAGGATTTTCTAGATAAGTGTAACATAAATCTTACAATGTGATTTATCTACTTAACTCTTAGGGTTAGTCATTTCCACCATGAACTATATAAAATAATCCATGGTTGTCCAATTTTTTCATGAACCCACCTAATTGGATGATTAAGGTTTTGACATGTATTTATTTGAAGGAAATATCACACTTAGTATTTGAGGTATTTTCTTTTAAAGTCTCACCAATTTAATATACACAATATTCATATTAAATTAATTATTATCGAATCCATTGTAGTATTTTTCATCTAATGTTTTATTCCTTTATGTATACATGCTTATAATGATTTAGTTTTAAAATCCCTATTTCATTTAGAAAATTAATATGTTCAAACCATATTAATCCATAACTCTTTACACAACTCACAACTTGTGTTACTCACCTAAAAAAGAATCCAAACATATATACACATATCTAAATGTATCCTATGAATAAGATACATGAAATTTCATGTAAAGGTTTAGAATTGTATGAAATTAGAAATCACCACATGATTAATCCCAGATCCATAGATAGCCAAACCCCACCTTTATAGAATAAGGCATAAGCCTTTAGGCCAGTGGGATGTTCACCCCAATATCTCTCTACCCATGAATACTTTCCTCAAGAGAGATTCTAATTCATAATAACTATAATACCTAATATTTATAAACTATATTTAATAACTAAATTCAAGATAAAATATTTAATTACAAATTGAGGATGAGATAGATGAAAACTAAATATTATGTTGTTATACCTAGAATGTAATGCATATCATATAAATTTTATAAGAATAAATTTATCAAATAAATTAAAGCATACGCAATATTCATATTTCATAAAAAATTATAAACATAAATATTTTAAATTAATAAAAAAAATATTTTATCTATTTTCCAAATATAAGATATTAATATGAACATTTAATATTTTATTTAGGCATAGAAATATACTATTTACAATGAATAACACTTAAAATTTATAAATAATTTATAAACTATAAGTATTTAAATCCAAAATATTAAATTTATTAATTTTTATCTTGAATCATATTTTATGATAGATAGTAGATTTATAAGTCATAATCCATGATTAAAACTAATGAGTACCCTTACATATCATTTATACAATAAAATAAAGAGTTATAGTGGCGTAACCCTCATGCATGGAGTAAACCTTATGGACAAAGTAACCCTTACTTATAGAACCCTTAAGCACATAACCCTTAAATATTGGGTAAAAATTATATATAGAGTAACCCTTACAAATCAGGTGATCCATATGTAAGAGATACCATCATGAAAAGGAAATAATATTACATATCAAATAACCCATATGTAAGAAAATCTATTACATAAAGGCAGGAACCTTACATATTGAGTAAAACATATGTAAGAGAGTCTATGGTGAAAAGGTATAAACCTTACGTATCAAGTAACCCATACCTAAGAGAGTAAATCATGAAAAGGCATAACTCTTATATATGGGGCTCATGGAATATTACATATTGGTGAATCCGAATAGGAGATATTACCAATATCATAATTCTGATTAAATTCAATGTTTTCTTTCAACCTTGGTTTCTATTATAGCTTACAATATCAACTATATTTTATCTTATAACACATATCAAAACCACATGATTTCAATGTATCATAATTTATGATATGTATCAGTTATATCCTATGACTATGAAAAACACATGACTTTATCATTGGATATAATCTCATGAAAACCAATATAGTGATCTCATGACTGATATTTTTCCACACCATATCTTATGCTACGATAAGGCCTGAATCCAATTACAGTACACATGTTCTTCACCAAAATAGTAAAATAACATGTTGATTCATTGAAGAACATGGATTTTATACCAATAATGGGTTTTGGAGGACTATATTATTATCATTACAGTATAATAAACCCATTAAATTGTTCTATATATCAACAATAAACCAACATTAAATATAAAGAGCATAAATAATAACAGTCATACCTCAAATGTAGTGTGCCCCATCTTGAATGATCTTGACAGAGTACACTTAAAGGAGATCAAAAAAACATATCCAAAGTTACATAACCTCTATAAGTAGTACACCGACCACTAGGATCATCATATGTTATGATAGGTGCATTTAAAATTAAATATGTATTTGTAACACCATAATATTTTAGAATATACTTCTCTTTAATAAATTCGTTGTGTTTAATAGATTGTGATGCATGAAACATCGAACTTAATTGAATTATACCTTATTAAAAATATAAAAAATAAGAAATTAATAGATAGTTTAATGAAATATATAAAATTCAATTAATAAAATAAAGTAATCACATTAATTAAATAATTTAGAAATTATAAGGAATGCTATTCTTGTAATTCCTGGAAAAACAAAAATGTTTTGTTTACAAACATTTCTTTTATTTTATATATTTTATTTAAAAGTTAATTTATTTTATTTGGAGTATTAAAATTATGTAAGGGTATTGTTTAAACACTTATAAAAATATTGTGCATTCATATATTTATTATTAAATGGTTAGAAATAAAGATAAAATAATATGAAGGTAAAAAGAGATATTTGTCAGAAAACTCTTTTTTTATGAATGCAATGTTTTTTATGTTAATAAATTAAATTAATAACTACTGATAAATAATTTTTATAAAAAATTTAGATAATATATTCAATAAAATAAATCAACATTCATCTAATGGTTGTTATTAGTCAATTAATGAGAATAAAATTCGTTTTTATTCTTAAAAATACATTTTTTTTTCTGAAAATTGTTTTTATGTGTTTTATGTACAATATTAGAATTAATTTATTCTAATTATAGGAATTTAATCTTCAGAAATGGATTATATATTTTTAATAAAAGTAAATAATATTAGGTAAAAATTTTAACTTAATTTTTTTCCATAATGAATAGTTACCATGGTAAAAATATTGTCACCACAGTAAGCATTAACGAGGGGTTAAATTAAGAGATAAGGATTAAATTATCATTAAAACTTTTATAAATATAATTTTTTGAGTTAATTTATACCTAAAATTATCCTATATTTTAATATTTGTCCATTTGGTGCCACTTTACCAAGAAAATTACTATATTATTTTAAAACATTGAATATTTACACGAGTGCAACACCTCTCCCTTATAAAAGGGAACCTCATATCATAACTTATTCACACACATTGAGAACTATTTATCAGAAAATACGTACCCAAATGTCTTTAAAAATTCCCTCCCAATGTTCTGAAGATCCTGGTCTCATCAAAAGACCAACTTAAGAAGGATTAAGGTGCAAGCCAAGGGAAGATACTCAAAGAAGAGGTAATCGTGTCAACCGAGTTCTTTCAAGTTTATTTGTTCTTACACCTCATCCAAATATAATATAATATAAAAATATTAATATAATAAAATAATTAATTTTTTATATTAATGATACAATAATTTTCTCTCTTTTCCATTTAATGTAAAATGAAAGTGTTGGTCATACGTACATACGAACTATCGTCTCTATGAAACGATGTGCTTCATTTTTCCTCACTGCCTCACATATCTGGTTATTTTGATTTATAGAATGAGTATATATTATATTTATGATATAATTATTATTTTAAAAGATAAATCATTATTTAACTTTCTATATTTCTATCCATTGAAAAATGAAAGTATCACCTGTGCGAACATGTGGACTAATGTCTCTACGAAATAATGTAATTCATTTTTCATCACTGTACTAAATCGATTTCTATAAAAATGTATATAATGAATAAATATTATATTTATTAAAAAATTAAGATTCTGAATATGATTAAACCATTATAAATTTACAAGTAACAAAATCTCCAATCTGAAACATGCATGGAAAACAAAACAATTAACACCCAAATATCGATTTTAATGAAGAATTGTTAATAAATGGGAGAATTTAAATTATAAGGGAATGATATATAGTAACATAATTATGAATAAGGTTATGATATAAATTTATAATATATTTAAATTTATTATAAATGAGTATAGGGCATGTACAAAGAAAGTCAGTACTTGAGGTAATGGTTTATGTTGCAATCTCATTTTTAATTGGGATTATTCATGCTTAAATATCCAATGAGAAATTATATTATTTTTCTATTTTAAACCCCATATATTTTATTATAATTTGGTTATTTATAGTTTTTTCAATTATTCTTGATATTTTACCACTCTTTGGTACTAAAAATACCGAAATAATGTTTTTAAGAAAAGCTGACCTTATTTTTCTTCTTTTGTTTGGGAATCTTTTTCCTCAATATCTATGTTCTTGAAAATTGTTTTATGTAAGTTTTTATCTACACATAAATGTTTGATAAAATTATTTTCTACCACATTTAAATTTATTTACAATATATTAAAAGGAATATTTTTAAACTTTTTCCATACAACTCACTTTTTACTTTCTATACAAAAGTGTAAAAATAATGTTTTTTAACATATATGAAAATAAAAGTATCCCATAATCATGTAATTTATTTATTATTTAACAATTTTATGAGTTTCTATGGTTTTCCAAAGAAAAAACCACTCCCATTTTTCTTGTAATTTTTAGATTTTAAAATTTACCAAAAGAAAAGGATGTTTCTCTTGATTTTCAAAGCATATTTTCAATGATTTTATAAAAGTATTTTTTATCTATGTCAACATTATTTAAAGATTATTATGATTAAATAGGGATATGATCTTATGAAACCATATACTTTATTTCTCTAAATGGATTATGATATGATGTTTTAAGGTTGTTTTTTATAAAACCCATTTGTTTACCATGAGTTAATTTAACTGTGATGAAAGGATGAATATTTTTATGATCCTTTGTCACACATATATTTGGTTTTCATTATGTGATAGGTGGGACCAAAATTATACATCCCTCTAATTCATTGGGTAAATATTTATATCTCATTAGATAATATGAAGGAGAATTGAGAGTAAACCCCATCCATATGTTTATAATAATGAGGAGTAAACTCAATTCACTATGGGACTCTATCCACCATGATCGTTTTTGTAGTGAGACCTGATTAGGGAAGTGATTTTTTATTCTTATGCGTATTCCAAAAACTTATGTTTTATTCTTATAATATGTTCACATATATCATGATTGATTATTAATGATTCCACTCTCTCACAACTCATGAATTTTGTTATAGCAAAGACTTAATCCATGAATCATGATTTATGGCTTATGATTTATCGAGTTTATTTTTATAAGTTATGACCAAGTTCTCATACCCTTACAATTATCTTATTATCACTTATTATTATCGATTGATATCTATCATGTTTACCATTACTGAGAATATGATATCACCCTTTCCTATGTTTCTATTTCCTCAGGATATAGAGAAAGGTTTTAAGTAGGAAATGTCTAAGAAGGTATGTTTTGTAAAGAACTTTGTAAGATATGTTGAAGATATTTCATGAAATAGGTTGATTATGTATCTAGTATCCAAATTCACTAAAAATTTATGGTTCTAGGTCATGTATTATTGTGTTATTTATTTAATATTTATCTAAAATTATGTAATATTTATTTAAATAATGCTCAGGTCACCTTAGTTGATATCAGAGTAGGGTTTATTTTTTTAGAGATTAAGTTATGAAGAATAGGAGTATATAACCTAAGAAAACCTATAAAAAACTGAAAGTGATATAGGATTAAAAAAAGTTCCATAGGTTAATAAGAAGGTGTCATAATTTAATATATCTCATAAATAATTTTCCTTATGATAGGATTGATCACTATTATTATTATCACTTGATTATCATGCTAACCATTTTGGTTTTATCAAGGGATAGAAGATACAATGATGTTGTTGAGTTTTAATTAGTTATGCTTAATATTGAAAAAATATTATTTGATCATAATTATATACATTCCTTAAATTTTTTAAAAGACCCTAAGTTTATTATTTATTATCCTCAATGGTAACATTTTGAATCACCAGTGAAAACTTTAAATAGTAAAATGATCACATCTCATGTCTATAGATCCTATATGATATAAGTTTATGGGAATGTGATTATTTCTAATCTTGTTATTCTCAATCTAGTTGAACTTGATATGATTTTGGTAATGGATTGGATCTCTCTATATAGTCCCCATTCAATTACTAAGAAAGATAAGTCGAATTTGATATTATGAATCAACCTTTGATCATCTATTAGTATGATAATGAACATGAACATCCAATAGGGATGTTCCCCAGGAAAGTGGGACCATTATGGGGGGGGGGAATCATTGATATTATTTTATTAATTCTTCATATTTTGAAATTAAACCACATGAACTTGTTAAATATATCAATCCTCTCAATACTGTCTCACAAACCCACCTTGAATACAGTAATGATATGAGAGAACACAACACAATATATTTACATGGTTCAATATAAAATCCTATCCCTTTACATGTTGTTTAGATACCCCAACCTGGATTATCCACTATAGATATATTTGGCTATAATTGGTTAGACACCCTAGGTAAAATTATTCAATAATTAGTTAAACAACCTAATTTATATTCTTCAATGACTACTTAGACACCCCAATCACAAGCCTCCGGTAATTGGTTAGACACCCCGGTCACAAGATTATTTTTCAAATTTTATCCAAATATATAAAGAACTATTTTTTATCCTATCTTATTTTGTGGAATTTTTATTTTGATCACCATCAATGAATAGTTTGGATCATCTGGTCTTCTCATTTATAGCTCCTCAAAATCTTCAATAACTACTTAGAATAGATATATTGGTATTGAAACTTTATCTAGAGTCTAGATGATCTATTTCTTATTAGTCTTCAAATAATTGGGAATTTGATATATCCTTCTTATAGAATTACCTAGCTTTGAATCCTTCTCACTCTTCAATACAATATAGTATTGGGATATCATAAATCTCTTACATAGTGTTTTTCAGTTCTAAATATCTTTAAAAAAACCTTCTTCATCACCCACATCACATTTTTATATTCATAGAAAATTATATCTCAAATTATATTTTCCATATTTGAAATATTAAAGTTCATTGAATATCAATGGAAGGTAGTATTAGTATTCCAAAACAAGGGTATATTTCTCTATTTTGAATCCTCAATGTCTGAAATATTTTTAAATATCTTCCTAAAGACTTAGGCTATTTACACATGATATATAAATGTCACATATTCATTTAAATTCCTCAATAATCAAAATTTATTATTATTTAGATTCCTCTAAAAAATATGGGTTATTTAAAATCACCATGCATATTTTTATTTTATCTAACGTGATTATTTTAAACCTTCTTCATGTGGTTTTTTAAATGATTTTCATTAAAATGTGTTTTATGTTTGTAAAACATCCATAAAACTTTATTATTTAATGAAAAATTAAAATATGTATGTGTAATATCCTCTTCATGATCA
Source organism: Viscum album (assembly GCA_963277665.1). Lineage (NCBI taxonomy): Eukaryota > Viridiplantae > Streptophyta > Magnoliopsida > Santalales > Viscaceae > Viscum > Viscum album. The sequence goes on from OY728158.1 coordinate 399,926,982, forward strand.
TGAATGGTTGTTTGAATGACTATTACATGCACTAAGTTTTTATCAAGGTTATAAATTCATGGATTTTACTCACCAAGTTTATGCATGAAGGTTGATGCATTCATGACATATTGTGTGACTTCAATGCTGAATAATTTAAACTCAGAATCTAGAATCTATGTATTCTACTTCAATTCAATTTACATACATGAAAGTGTAATTGTATGTATGTATAAATGTTTCAAATACACCCCCTCATTATCTAAATGTTCCTTATTTACCTTTATTGATGTGACTAAAGATCTTAGAAACTGTACAAGGAATTTTGCTGTTATGGTCTATCCAGTTCCCTTAATGTAGTCACTATCTATTTATGGTTGATCCAGGTTACTTGTGGTAGGTCAAGTGAAACTCATATAGTTGATCAAACTTATTCCATATAGAAGATCAAAAGCTTCATAATGTGGTATCTTCATGTTTGTTCATGTAGAAGCTCAGATCATGAAACAACTTCATTTTATTCATGTGGTTAGTCTAGAATTGTTTTTTGTGGTAGCTTGTAGACTCTTCATGCAGAAACTCATATACTTGTGGTAGATTAAGTTAATAATAAAATAGGTGGAATATTCTTACAGAAGCTCACTCATCATATGACAAAATACTAGGTTCACTCATGGTAGGTATAACTTCTATGAAGCCTCAAAGCCACTCATTAAATAAACAATCAATAATCTCATACCCATGTAGTCAGACCATATATCACACTCCATCCATCAAAATAAAATTTTTATTCAAGTAAAGAAACAAGAAATACAACCAAGAGACCCTATAATTTAGGGAGTTCTGAAATACTTTAAGCTGAGGGAATCCCCTATAAGTAAATTAACTCACTCATGTTTCAAACTATTGATAGGGAGGAGACTAGTGGTGATGGAGATATGGACCGCCAAGGGATCCATGTGATGTGTGACCTTATTAACATCACACCAAGTGTGATAAACTTGGATATTGTTCCCAAGAATGGCTCAACATTTCCTAACTATGTAAGCAATATACCAAAGGGTAGATCCTTTACCAAGAACAGAGTCATGTAGAATCTAGGAATCAATCTTCGCATGGGTTAACTCCATCATCTTTTGAATGCATAGGGATAGCCCCGTGAAGGTTGACCATGTTTTTTAATATGTTTTTTCAAAATATCATATATTAAACACTTACATAGAGAGGTAGAAGATGAAGTACATTCGATCAAATGGTGCATATTAGTTGGATCGAACAATGATTTTTATTTTCATAACATTTTTAACATGTGAATAGTGTCACATGATTATCCATCCCAAATCAGTATTTGATTCATCAATGTGTTTCCTAATAATCCATTTCACATCCACCACTATCCATAACAAGACCAAGGTATAGCTAATGGATTCCCCAAGACTCTTGTTACATCCTATACTAAAGAGGTTATCCACCAATCTTCACCCACATGCCTGGATACACACTACCCATACCTATCCATAGTATGTGTATTCTCTTTCTACTTTGTGAATTTTACCCACTTGCCTAACAATCCTCCATATATGGGCTTTATCTTGGCCCAAATTTGTTAGTAAAATTCTAAACCAAGCACTTAGTAAAATACTAAGTGAGATGACACCATAGTAATACATAACACTATAGCCTTCTCAGTATAAAGCTTCCTTCATGTTTTTGTAATCTCATTCTAATCAAATTTAAATATTCATTTTTCATCACATAAAATGGTGATTAATATTTTATTCTTAAATAATTCATGTTCTAAATAATGTTCCATCTCTATTGATACATGTCTTGAACATTAAGACTAGATAAAAATCATTAGATATAAATATAGGATTGAATTGGAAATTATGACACCCAATTACAACTTATGAAACTATAACAATCCTCTAATCATGATCAACTCCTCAACAAATATTGATACCCCACATTATTGAAAAAAAATAAAATTTAGTCACTAGGATCAAAAAAATAAAATTACCTTCATTATATGGGTCTTACTACCTATTCATGAGAATTATTTATCTCAAATATTTGAAGAGAAACTCAACATTGAATATATTCCTATTATTTAGGAATATAATGATGAATATCCTAAATATTTTTTAGTCATCCCCTGAATCATGAAGTTTATTCTTCAATATAACTCATATCTGGTGCTATACCTATTTAAAATAATCCTTATAGAATGGCCCCAATTGAGTTGTAGGAATTGAAGAAATAACTCCAGAAGAATCAAGATAAGGGATTCATTTAGATAAGTGATTTTTCATGGGGTTCCCTAAACTTTTTAATAATAATAAATATGAGTTAATGTGGCTCTACATTGATTATCATGAACTTTATAAGATCAAAATAAAGATTTATTATCATATACCTTGAATTGATGATTTTTTTGATCAATTGTGAGGAGATAAATACTTTTCAAAGATTTAACTTTGATATGGATATCATTATTTAAGGGTAAAAAAAGAGGACATACCGAAGACAACCATTTATATGACATATGAACACTGTGAATTTATAGTGATGCCATTTAGGCTTACCAATGACCACTCTATCTTCATTTATCTAATGAATAAAGTCTTTAGATATTACCTTGATCAATTTGCAACAATCCTTATAGACGATATTATTATTTATTCTAAGAGAAACGAAGAACATTAATATCATTTAAGGATAATGTTGAAGACATTAATAAAGGATAATATGTTTTCTAAATTTAGAAAGTGTGAATTTTTGATATATAAAGTATCATTCTTGGGTCATATAATTTCAAGTGAGGTAATATATGTGGATACTTAAAAGACATAAGTTATTAAAAATTTCCCCAGAATAACCCCTATGGATGAGATGCATATTTTTCTTATATTTTTTGGATTCTATCGATTATTTTTGAGAAATTTATCATGGATATAAAATACACTAACCAATTTGGAATGGAAAAGAGTTAAGTTCATTTGAACTGATTAATGTGAATATAATTTCAAGGAACTAAAGAGAAGGTTGGTTAATGTACCCATTCTTACACTAAACTATGGTGGAGAAGGTTTTGTGATTTATAGTGATGAATCAAAGAAGGAAATTGAATTTTTTCTCATTTATAATGATGTAGTGGTAGCACATTCCTCATTCCAATTGAAGGTTCCTGATAAAAATTACCCAAACTATGATTTGGAGTTAGAAATAATAATTTTTCTTTAAATATATATAGGAATTATCTTTATGGTTAAAGGTGTGATATATATACCAATTGAAGTGCCCAGATCAGTGTGAATCACTGAGAGGGGGAGGGGGTGAATCAGTGATCCTTTAAAACTTTTTACTAATTGATTCTTAATCAATTAAACCTCTATGGCTTGTTAAGGCCTCGATCCACTCTTCTTGTATCTCTCAACCTTTCCCGGATAATGCAGTAATGAAAAGGCACAGGACACAAGGATTTACAAGGTTCGGCACCAAAGGCCTACATCCTTGCCATGCTCTCCAAGCATGGATTCTCCCATTATAATCTGTTAGTATTACAATGGTCGATACAGCTTCCCACCGTATCTCTCCTGAGTCCCACAGGAGGGTCTTTATATCGCGTCCCACAGTGTTACCAGAGTCCCACTGGCCTGCTCCAGAATCCCACTGAAGACTTCTTCTCCCTGAGTCCCACAGGGTCTTCTCCTGGCTCCTCGAGTCACACGAGTAGCTCTTCTTCACTTTAAGCTTCTTCAAGTATCCTCAGCAGTCTGGGATAAAGACTGCTGGCCTTTCTCTGTACCTCTGATCACTTGTGATGATCAGGATCTTCTCAATCTACTGAAAACTCAGACAACCATTCTCTTTAACTTCAGTCTGGCTCAGTCTCAGTTCACTTCAACTTCATGCACTGAATGCATGGCATCACAATATCTTCAAGATCTTCAAGTCTTGGACTCCTCAGATGCACACCACTGATTTAGCACTGTTCACGTGTGCACGTGCATGCATGCATGCATTCACTTTCCCTTTCCTCTTCTTGGTGCAGTAGACCCACAAAGGGTGTAATCACTTTTGAGCACACACCTACTTCTCAGACTTCACACACTTTATGCAATTAGCTTACACACTAGAATGTGTGTTATACTTTAGTGTGGATGTCCTCCCTTTTCTTCTTCTAAGTGTATACACACTTCTTAGTGCACACACCTAGGTTCGGCCACTTCTTTAATTTGCACACACAAATTCTTCATTTAGCATACACTTGTAGACTTGGCCTTCACTTGTTTAGCACACTCACTTCCTTGTTCTTTTAATCTTCTTCAAAGTGTGCACTTCACTTATGCACACACTTGGTTCTTCATTTTTCACACACAAGGGCTACAACCTTCTTCTTCAAATGCACACACAAAGTATGGCCTTGTCTTGCTTACACCCACTGCCCTTAGGGTACTTAGCACACACAAGATGTGTTCCTCAATTTGGCACACACTCAAGGGCTACGGCCACTTGTTGTTCTTTTTGCACACAAAGGCACAAAGCCTTGGCCTTCCTTCTTCACCTCTCACACACACAAAGTGTGGTCTTCCACTTCTTGTGCACACACTGCCCGTAGGTCCTCTTTTTGTTTTGCACACACAAAAGGTGTGGTCTTCACTTGATGCACACACAAGGCTATGCCTCGGCCTTCTTTGGCACACACAACCCGAACCCCACTTGTGTGCAGGCGCGCAAGGGTTGCGGCCAAACTTCTCAACACTAAGCACACACACTGTCCACGGCCCTTTCTTTATTCTTGCACACAAAATACTCGGCCTTCTCAATGGAGCAAGGTGTGGTGGCCTTGGGTCGCGCAAGCCACAAGAGTGGTGCTGCCTCTGGTGCGCAAGGTGCACTGGCTGAGGGGCGCGCAAGACCTCCTACCCGCGGGGCGCGCAAGTGCAACACCCACGGGGTCTTCCTCCTGCCGCGCAAGGATGCGGGCAGAGAGGGAACAAGCCTCGGGCGCGCAAGGAAGCGGCCTCTGGTTCTTCCTGTCGCGCAAGGGAGTAGGCGCGCAGGGAACACTTCAAAGCCTCGGGTGGCTTCGGGACAACAGCCGCGCAGGGGTGTTTGCGCGGGGCTTTGGCTTCGCAAGGCACAAGGTGCACTCACGGGACTTCTCTTCTTCAGAGGATCAGCAAGCAATCAGAGAGCCTCAGGCTATCCTTTTATAGGCGAGGAGAGCCTTTAAACATCCGCGTGATAAATCTTTGAACTCCCGAAAGTTTCGGTTTATCAAGATTTTCCAAATCTTGATTTCTTTCCTCTGTTTCCACGCGGGTTCCCTTATTTTTCTTTCCTCCTCGTGCATGCGATTTATAACGCATGCACGGCCTTCGTTTAGGCACAAATCATGCAAAGCTCGAATACACCGAGGCCTCGGCAACGTTGTTTGCCTCGGCCGAACTCGAAATGCTCCCCTCGTTGCATGCATGTATATTTTATAGCATGGCTGTGTTCAGTACATCCAGACGAACTCAATGGACCCTTCGGCGTTGAAAATGGTGGCCCGGAGCTCGAAATCGGTGCTCGGGTGGCCTCTGGTTTGACGGCGGCTGCGGGTGGCTTCGGGGAGACCTCGGATGAGCTCGAGGTAGAGGACGAGCTCTCGGCCGTCGGATCGAGCGATCAGAAGACTTTGGACGGCCGGATTAAATCGGGGGCGCGACGGATCAGATGAGCGGTCCAGATCGAGCGCGCGATTGCTCGGACGGCGGAGATTTTCTCCCGGTGGAATTTGCGCGTCCCACATCGAAACGCCGCGGGATTTTTCCGCGGTTTATTACCCTGCCGCTGCCCGCAACTCCTCAGTTGCATCTTCTCCCTCCACGGTGCCGCCCCGCACCGTGTTCTCCCTGCGGGCGCGCTCTGCGCCCACTCTTGCTCCCGCGGGCGCGCTCCTAGCGCCCACTATGCACACACCGGGTGCGCGGGCTTCACCACCGCGTGCCCTGCGCTCCTCTGGGCGTGCCCCAGGCGCCCACTCGGTTGTCTTGGGTGCGCCCCTGCCTCAAGGGATGCTGCCTTGGCCTGAGGGTTCCCCATGGGCGTGGTGACCTTGAGTCCCACATGTGCCTTGGGTGATGACCCTCGGCTGGCCTCCTTGGTGGCCTATTTTTTTTGCAACAAAAACACTAAGTCCTTTGTTAAACAAAGTGACCAAGTGTAACATGCCAAGTGCCACATCTTCATCTTCTTATCCATCCTCCCTTATTCATATCTTCTCTTCTTCTTAAGAATTCCTCCAATTCTTCCTCAACATTTAATCTTCACTTAGGAGTGAAATTCAAAAGGTTCATCTTCATCAACCGAGCTCCTTAGTCAAATAGATTCTTCAACGTTCTTCATTGATCTAATCAGAGATCAAATTGGTTCTTCTTCAAATTCACATGCACTAAGTGATAGTGCATGGACTTCATTAATGCACATCATCCACTTAGTAGTTGTGGATGGAACTCCTTTCAACTCCTCATGCATTGTCACTACAATGCATGGTCTTCAAACAATGTTGTGACATTGTATCATCATGATACAAGTTCTATGAACTTAAAGAACAGCTCCACAATTGTCAGATGTTCTTAGAGAATGTTTCAACCATCATCTCCTATGTCACTTAGTGAATCTCCTAAGTGACATGCATCTTAGTACTATGGCCATTCTCCTTCACCACCAACACCATCACTACCTTTGTCATTCACATCTTGACATTCCCTGACTTCCATTCATTCCAAGACAACTTCATGCCTCATTGACAACAAATGCAACACAATGCACTTCAATCTCCCCCTTTGTATTTGTTGTCAATACACTCCTTTAGCACATATGAATGGGTCAATATGTGTGCCAATATTTTCTCCCCCTTATTGGCAATCAAATGCAAAGGTGTGGTGTGGTACTCTTTCAAAAATATCTTCCTCCCATTGAAAAGTATCTTCTTGAAAAACACTAGGAGAGGGATGATGTCACATGTTCTTCTTTAGCAAAGAACCTTTAGTAAATCAGCTCTAAGTCTACTTGGGCTAACCCGGTGTAGAAAACAAGAGTGATGTGACCAAGGAACTCAATGCTGTCCACATTCACTATAACATGTGAGATCATGCTTCAAGGGGCTTGAAATTTTTCAGATATTCAATGAATTGCTAAATCCTGCACATACTTCACAAAACTCATTAGAAAGTTCAGTGCAAAGATAAAGCACCCCCTTTCAATCATTTGTCTTCAATCCATACTCCCCCTTAATTGACAAGATAAACTCAATTAAGAAACAAGGGATGAAAGCATGATTGGAATACCTTCACTTTCTCAAGATGATATTAATTTTAGAACATCATCTTCTCCAGATTTGCTCCCCCTCAAGGGGTGCACTCTATTCTATCCAAACCATCCTCCAGATGAGAATGATCATCATCTTCAATTCCCTGCAATGTCAGCACATGTAAATACCAATAGTATAAGGGAATAAGATGGAACTTCCTTGGTTCATCAATGTGAACAACAAGGTTGAGAAGATTCTCTCAACCGAGATGTCCCATTTTCACTAGTCTTCACACTTGCACATTTGATCTTCATTGATGATTGTGCTGGTGTGGTTCTCAAAACATCTTCATGTGAAATATTTTTCTTCCCTCTTTCCTTAGCAATTGCCAGAACGTCATCTTCAGCTCTTTTCAGATCTTTGGCAAGTTGCAACTGATTTGGCCATATGACTAGTAAGTCACTTGGAAGTGTGGCCTCAGTTTTGGAAATTCCACATGGTTCTTTTGATGCTGTCAAGCTACCTCTCTTAGGCAACTTGTTTTCAATCACTCCCTTCTGCTTCTTCTGGATTGATTGTCTGTTTGAGTTCAGTTGGCTTCTTTTGAATTTCATGGCTTCTTTACAAAGATCCATGATATGTCCTTTCTTTCCACAGTAGAAGCATGTCTTCTTGGTGGTCCTACTGGATGACTCACCCTTCTTGGACTTAGACTCCAAGGTCTTCTCTTCCTTTTTCATAATCTTCTTGGGAGCATTGTCACCTTTCATCTTGCTTCCCAAGGATTCTCTCTGAGCCAGGTTCTGTGATCTTTTCTTCTTTTGAGCTCTGGATACAGTTGGAGATTGACATGTATCTTTTTGACCACTTTTGCAATCATCCCAGATGTTGTCAAGTAATCCAAATCTATTTGCAGTAAACAGATGTTTCTGGACCTGTGGATGTTGCTTCTTTTCTTCTGGCTTGCTCCCCCTAGGCATGGGCTTCCTCTGTGCTTTGGCATTTAGTGGATTGTACCAACAATCCTTTGCACAATGCCCATACTTGTTACAACACCAGCATTGTCCCACGAATCTTGACCTCTTCAGTCCTTCTGATTGTAGGGTACTTTTCTTGACAAGTTGTGTTGTTTCAGGAGAGCTCTGCTTCTTTACTGTCTTCATCCATATTTGTTTGGATTCATTCTTCCATCCTGCACTTTTTGTGGAAACACATTTAGAAACATGAGTACAAGATGGTATGGATGGTACCTTCTTGTTAGAAGTTGTTGCACTTTCACTAGAGGATGTCTTTCTTTTAGAATCATCCTTCTCAAGGCATACTTGAGTAGCAACATGTCTTCTTCCAGTTGACTGGGAGGCTTTGGCTTTGGGTGATTGCTGATTTGTCAATATCACCTCCAATTCTAAGCATTTCATGTTAAGGGAGTTCTTCTCATCCTCAACAGTTCTTAGCCTTCCTTCCCAATTCTCCACCAGTTGTTTCATCTGGTCTTCATGCACCTTCTTCAATTCTTGCAATGAATTGTCCAGCTCCTTCACCCTTTTGACTTTGTCTTCTAGTTGAGCATCTTTGACAACCATTGACACTTTGTGCCTCTTTTCCAGTGCATGGAAAACTTCTTTGATAATTACTTTAAAGATTTCTTTCTCAGAAAGGCTTCTTTGCAATTCTTCACAAGTGTCTTCATATCTTTCATTGCAAAGAGATACTGTTTCATCTTTGGCATTTACCAGCTTTCTGAGAGTGTTGGTTATGCCAACCCTTTTAGCCAGCTGATCTTCCATAGCATTGGCTTCTTCTTCTAACTGTGATTTTTCTTCATGAAGATCATGGATGCCTGTAGCTATACACTTTGCCACTTCCATGGGAACTGTCTTCTGAAGATATTTGAGTGCACTCTGAAGATCATTCATTGTTTCAACTTCATCACAGCTAGGACAGGCTTTCTTCATCTTCTTGGCCTGTTTCTTCTTTCTATTTTTCTGAGTCTTGGCAGATATCTCCATTTGAGGCTGGTCACTCATTTCCTCAAATCTGCACTTCATAAAGACTCCCTTGGATCTTTTAGAGGTAACCTCCCTTTGATACCAATTGAAGTGCCCAGATCAGTGTGAATCACTGAGAGGGGGAGGGGGTGAATCAGTGATCCTTTAAAACTTTTTACTAATTGATTCTTAATCAATTAAACCTCTATGGCTTGTTAAGGCCTCGATCCACTCTTCTTGTATCTCTCAACCTTTCCCGGATAATGCAGTAATGAAAAGGCACAGGACACAAGGATTTACAAGGTTCGGCACCAAAGGCCTACATCCTTGCCATGCTCTCCAAGCATGGATTCTCCCATTATAATCTGTTAGTATTACAATGGTCGATACAGCTTCCCACCGTATCTCTCCTGAGTCCCACAGGAGGGTCTTTATACTGCGTCCCACAGTGTTACCAGAGTCCCACTGGCCTGCTCCAGAATCCCACTGAAGACTTCTTCTCCCTGAGTCCCACTGGGTCTTCTCCTGGCTCCTCGAGTCACACGAGTAGCTCTTCTTCACTTTAAGCTTCTTCAAGTATCCTCAGCAGTCTGGGATAAAGACTGCTGGCCTTGCTCTGTACCTCTGATCACTTGTGATGATCAGGATCTTCTCAATATACTGAAAACTCAGACAACCATTCTCTTTAACTTCAGTCTGGCTCAGTCTCAGTTCACTTCAACTTCATGCACTGAATGCATGGCATCACAATATCTTCAAGATCTTCAAGTCTTGGACTCCTCAGATGCACACCACTGATTTAGCACTGTTCACGTGTGCACGTGCATGCATGCATGCATGCACTTTCCCTTTCCTCTTCTTGGTGCAGTAGACCCACAAAGGGTGTAATCACTTTTGAGCACACACCTACTTCTCAGACTTCACACACTTTATGCAATTAGCTTACACACTAGAATGTGTGTTATACTTTAGTGTGGATGTCCTCCCTTTTCTTCTTCTAAGTGTATACACACTTCTTAGTGCACACACCTAGGTTCGGCCACTTCTTTAATTTGCACACACAAATTCTTCATTTAGCATACACTTGTAGACTTGGCCTTCACTTGTTTAGCACACTCACTTCCTTGTTCTTTTAATCTTCTTCAAAGTGTGCACTTCACTTATGCACACACTTGGTTCTTCATTTTTCACACACAAGGGCTACAGCCTTCTTCTTCAAATGCACACACAAAGTATGGCCTTGTCTTGCTTACACCCACTGCCCTTAGGGTACTTAGCACACACAAGATGTGTTCCTCAATTTGGCACACACTCAAGGGCTACGGCCACTTGTTGTTCTTTTTGCACACAAAGGCACAAAGCCTTGGCCTTCCTTCTTCACCTCTCACACACACAAAGTGTGGTCTTCCACTTCTTGTGCACACACTGCCCGTAGGTCCTCTTTTTGTTTTGCACACACAAAAGGTGTGGTCTTCACTTGATGCACACACAAGGCTATGCCTCAGCCTTCTTTGGCACACACAACCCGAACCCCACTTGTGTGCAGGCGCGCAAGGGTTGCGGCCAAACTTCTCAACACTAAGCACACACACTGTCCACGGCCCTTTCTTTATTCTTGCACACAAAATACTCGGACTTCTCAATGGAGCAAGGTGTGGTGGCCTTGGGTCGCGCAAGCCACAAGAGTGGTGCTGCCTCTGGTGCGCAAGGTGCACTGGCTGAGGGGCGCGCAAGACCTCCTACCCGCGGGGCGCGCAAGTGCAACACCCGCGGGGTCTTCCTCCTGCCGCGCAAGGATGCGGGCAGAGAGGGAACAAGCCTCGGGCGCGGAAGGAAGCGGCCTCTGGTTCTTCCTGTTGCGCAAGGGAGTAGGCGCGCAGGGAACACTTCAAAGCCTCGGGTGGCTTCGGGACAACAACCGCGCAGGGGTGTTTGCGCGGGGCTTTGGCTTCGCAAGGCACAAGGTGCACTCACGGGACTTCTCTTCTTCAGAGGATCAGCAAGCAATCAGAGAGCCTCGGGCTATCCTTTTATAGGCGAGGAGAGCCTTTAAACATCCGCGTGATAAATCTTTGAACTCCCGAAAGTTTCAGTTTATCAAGATTTTCCAAATCTTGATTTCTTTCCTCTGTTTCCACGCGGGTTCCCTTATTTTTCTTTCCTCCTCGTGCATGCGATTTATAACGCATGCACGGCCTTCGTTTAGGCACAAATCATGCAAAGCTCGAATACACCGAGGCCTCGGCAACGTTGTTTGCCTCGGCCGAACTCGAAATGCTCCCCTCGTTGCATGCATGTATATTTTATAGCATGGCTGTGTTCAGTACATCCAGACGAACTCAATGGACCCTTCGGCGTTGAAAATGGTGGCCCGGAGCTCGAAATCGGTGCTCGGGTGGCCTCTGGTTTGACGGCGGCTGCGGGTGGCTTCGGGGAGACCTCGGACGAGCTCGAGGTAGAGGACGAGCTCTCGGCCGTCGGATCGAGCGATCAGAAGACTTTGGACGGCCGGATTAAATCGGGGGCGCGGCGGATCAGATGAGCGGTCCAGATCGAGCGCGCGATTGCTCGGACGGCGGAGATTTGCTCCCGGTGGAATTTGCGCATCCCACATCGAAACGCCGCGGGATTTTTCCGCGGTTTATTACCCTGCCGCTGCCCGCAACTCCTCAGTTGCATCTTCTCCCTCCACTGTGCCGCCCCGCACCGTGTTCTCCCTGCGGGCGCGCTCTGCGCCCACTCTTGCTCCCACGGGCGCGCTCCTAGCGCCCACTATGCACACACCGGGTGCGCGGGCTTCACCACCGCGTGCCCTGCGCTCCTCTGGGCGTGCCCCAGGCGCCCACTCGGTTGTCTTGGGTGCGCCCCTGCCTCAAGGGATGCTGCCTTGGCCTGAGGGTTCCCCATGGGCGTGGTGACCTTGAGTCCCACATGTGCCTTGGGTGATGACCCTCGGCTGGCCTCCTTGGTGGCCTATTTTTTTTGCAACAAAAACACTAAGTCCTTTGTTAAACAAAGTGACCAAGTGTAACATGCCAAGTGCCACATCTTCATCTTCTTATCCATCCTCCCTTATTCATATCTTCTCTTCTTCTTAAGAATTCCTCCAATTCTTCCTCAACATTTAATCTTCACTTAGGAGTGAAATTCAAAAGGTTCATCTTCATCAACCGAGCTCCTTAGTCAAATAGATTCTTCAACGTTCTTCATTGATCTAATCAGAGATCAAATTGGTTCTTCTTCAAATTCACATGCACTAAGTGATAGTGCATGGACTTCATTAATGCACATCATCCACTTAGTAGTTGTGGATGGAACTCCTTTCAACTCCTCATGCATTGTCACTACAATGCATGGTCTTCAAACAATGTTGTGACATTGTATCATCATGATACAAGTTCTATGAACTTAAAGAACAGCTCCACAATCGTCAGATGTTCTTAGAGAATGTTTCAACCATCATCTCCTATGTCACTTAGTGAATCTCCTAAGTGACATGCATCTTAGTACTATGGCCATTCTCCTTCACCACCAACACCATCACTACCTTTGTCATTCACATCTTGACATTCCCTGACTTCCATTCATTCCAAGACAACTTCATGCCTCATTGACAACAAATGCAACACAATGCACTTCACCAATAATAAAATCTCGAACCATCCATTTATTTTAAGGTTATAGAGGCACGAAAAGAGGATTTAGAGATGAAAAAAAAGGTAATTTTTTTCCTATATTAAACTATGATAGTGATGAAATGATCTGGTTCAGGAATTGAGTATATGTCTATTCAATACCATATTTTAAGAAAGGTATATTGTATAAATATCATAGATCATTATTATCTATCCATATTGGGAGCACAAATATGTATATATTTCTCAAAGAGCATTTTTGGCGGGACAAATTAAAGAGGGATATTGTGGAGTATGTATCATGATGCCTGGTATGTCAGAAAGTTAAGGTTGAATGTAAAAATTATAAAGGTATTATACAACCATTACCCATTAATATATGAAAAATGGGAAAACATCACCATGTATTTCATCATAGAACCCCCAAGACATATAAATTACACAATACCATTTGTATTTTAGTCAATATTCTTATAAATTCAATGCATTTCATTACTATTAGAGAACATTTCTCTCTTGAAAAAATTTCCAGAATATACATTCAAGAATTGGTAAGTTTTCTTGAAGTATCACTATCAATTGTATCTGATCGATATCAAAGGTTTACCTAAAAGTTTTGGGGAAGTCTTCCATAAACATTAAATAAAGAGATGATCTTTATCACTTTCTATCATCCTTAGAAAAATGTTTTGTTAGAGAGAACTACTCAAACCCCAGAATATATGTTGAGAGCTTGGTATTCACATTTTAAAGGTGGTTGAAATTAACACCTTCCTTTAGTTGAAATTTATTACAATAATTGCTTTCACTTATTCATTTAGATGGCTCATTATGAATACATCTATGGAAATAATCATAGAAATCCAATATATTGGGATGAATTTAGAGAAAAAAACTATTGGAACTTGATCTATCTAAGAAAATCAGAGAGAAAGTTAAATCCATTCAATAACACATTAGCATATCTTAGAGTCGATAGAATAGTTATACTAATAACCATCAATGGGATCTAGGATTTGAAGTTGAAGAGAAATTATTCTTATAGATATCTCCTTGGAATAAGGTTATGAGATTTGATAATAAGGGGAAGTTGATCCCTAGATATATCTATCCTTATAATATTCTTTATTATATCAGGATGGTAGTTTATTGGAAATAACTTCCATTGAAACTCTCTAAAGTTTACAATGTGTTCCATGTATCTATTTTTAGAAAGTACATACCCGATCCTTCACATTTACTTAACCTAGAGGTCATACTACTGGAGCATGATATTTCTTACAAAGGAAGAAATATTGGATTTTATAGAGAAAGTACTACAAAATAAGAACACTCACCTAGTTAAGGTTCTTTATAGGAATCATAAATTTGAGGAACCTATTTAGGAACTTGAGAACGAAATGAGGCAGATTTTAAGAAACCAGTTCTTCTTATGTGGTATGGTTTTCTTCATTTTCTTTTCCTTTGAGTTGTTTTTTAGAAAAAAAGGAAAATTAGAAAAATGTTTTGTTTTTAGTAGAAAACTCTGTGTAATCCTATGTACACATCATGTAGTTTTTCCATGTTTGATGGGGATACACGGTGTGTGCTTCTGTTGGCTAGTAAGAGAAGAAAAGGCCACTACACACTATATACTTCCTAGAATATGCCATGTAGTCATGCCGGAAAGGTCGGTGCAGGACATGAAAAGTAATTCAGCGAAGTTATGAATAGTAAAATGATATACATGCCATGCATATGGATTTACACACCATGTACCACTAAATTTAGGCTTAAAATGGGCAGTAGCCTCATTTTCTCTTCTACTATAAAACACAGCTGCCAAGCCAAGAACAGGGAGTTGTTAGAGTTGATTCTTCTCCCATTTCTTCATCCGGAACATGATTCAAGTGTCTTCGGTCTTGTTGGATTCCTCTTAGTAATATATTTCTTCTCCTTGAGCCATTCTTGATGATTTTTGTTCTCAAGAAAGTTATTAAAGGTTGAATGATTTACCTCTTTCCTTAGATCTATGTCATTCTAGGATGATTCAAGGGTCAATATCAGATTATATCAGTTATACGACATCGAGGTAGGTGGTCTTGTGCCTTTTGTTAAATGTCGAGTTGATTATATGCGCCAAAATGGCATGAGACCATTTTTGGGTATTTTTTTTTCTCTATATTTGAAGCCTGTTGATACCTAATGATGTTTAGGTATTTTTTTATATGAAATTGAAGCATGCAATTTTTGATTGTTTGATTTACAGACACCCCATGGGTGTGTTTCCCATGGTTATCCATTTATAAAGAGAACCTTGAGTCTTGTGAATGTTTTTCCCTTTTTGGGGTTGATTAGGATCAAATGTTATTATATTAAATACCTACATGAGTTGTTATGATTAAAACCATAAAATAGTTTACTTTTCATGTGTTTGCTGCTATGTGAATTTCCCTCATGAGTTTTTATGTTTAAATCCATGTGATAGTTTATTTCACATGTTTCTCTTTTGAAATGAAATTATAAATGATTAAAAGATGTAATTAGCCATGGGAGAGCCATAGTCTCGGTTAAAAGACAAGGTCGGGATCATGTGACTAATAAGACATTGCTTACCTTGGGTGATCCATTGTCTTAGTAAAAAGGAAATGGACAGACTCAAGAGGTTAATTACTTAAGGGCTATGAGCGAGTCACAGTTTTGGTGGTCAGTCTTATCGAGTCTTCATTGTAAATTCCAAACGAATCCTTGGTCCATTTAGAGATACCTAGGATGGGCTCTATTAGAAACTGAACAAATGATTAAATGCTGAAATGCTGATATACTTAAATGAGAAATGGTTATGTCAGAAGTTGGCAGTTACTTTGGTACGGGGGGTCGACAGGCCTAATCTAGACTTTAAGACCTTTGTAAGGTTCATAGATCTTATTAAATGAAATAGAATGACTTATGATACGTCTATTAAGCCAAAGCACAAGCTTAGATTCAGTATTAAATTTTTATCTAGATGATATTTTGAGACATCTGCTGTGTTTACTTCTATATGAGGGATTGGTAGGCTAAGGTCGAATCTCGAGATAGTTTCACCTAAATGAAAATGAATTGATAAAGAACATAAACAGAATAAATGGATAGTTACTTGAGAACTTCCTAGTTACTATTTTCCCTTACTGATGTTGTATATATTCACTTACTGTTAGGCACAGATCTTTAGTGGTTGCCCACTAGGATTAGTCTCACACCCTGTTTGGGTCATGCTTTTGGGCCCAAACATATTATATGATTGTAGGTGTTGATAAGGTAAAGCACCATTATACAGGTACTTGATTGCTGCTTTGGAGTAGGAGTGCATGGGACCAAGTTGAGGCTTGCGATGCTTCTGAGTTTTATTTCTATTTCTTCACTTGTATTGTATTAGTATCTGATTGTAGTGTATCCTATTTTGGATTTTTTCTTAGAACATATAACATGCTGCATTATAATTTGTATGGTTTGATACTTGTATATTTATCTATCATACTTCCACTATTTTATTTCAGTCGTATACTATTTATTGCTTCTGCTACTATATTGTTTTGTATTCCGCTGTGTTATACTCTGACTACGAGGGCATAATTTCCCCACTATCAAAACCAATTCCATCTCTTCTAGTTGGTAACCTCTGGAATTTAGGGAAATGCGCTTGGGGCCATGTGGAAACCAGGTACGGGGAAAATTTTAGCAGCACCCAGATCTGGGATGTTAAAAAGTGGTATCAGAGGGTTTCTTTTCTGCTTTGTCTTACTATTTGGAGCCAATAGACTGGATTGGAAGAAAAAAGGGATTTGGTAATAAACTGTGTCTGAGAGTAGCTAACCCATGTATAGGAAAAAACTGAATTACCTCGAATGAATTGTGATTTTTCTAGTTTTACAGTTGTATGTATTTCACTGTTGGGCGACACACTTGATTTCTTCTATTACTATTGATGCAATTTTGGTTTATATTTTAGTTGAAACCTAATGAGATGAGGGTATTCCGTGTCATGCATCATACATTCACGTTTTAGAATCACATGTCATGCATTATTCCATGCCATCTAGGATGCATTAGTTATCACATACTATTATGATAGATGATGTGATAGCTATGCCTGCTGTTGTGATAGGTTTATTGGTACGTGCTACGGTTTGGATTTAATGGATGCCAAAATTTGGTTCTAGAGGTGTATAATCCCTCTTGGACTGGAATTTGTCAAATCATGATTTAGTATTTTTCTATAATTGTATCATGATATGTTTTTCTTGGGTGCCAAAATTTGATCTATGGGGAGTATGGGCCCTCACTGATCTAAATTTGGCATCCCACTAGTTGGTTTTCTGCAGAATAGGGGTTTTCTAGGAAATATGGAGTTTCTATCCTGAAAAACCCAGTATATAGGGTGTGTAGTCTAGCCTAACATACCGCGTGTTATTCCTCTTTGGGGAAGAATGTGTTCCAAGTTTTAAGAAGAACACATCATGTACCCCGTGTACAAGCCGTGTAGTCCTTGACCGTGTAACCTGCCATGTGAGGAGGGAATACAGGTTGTCAAGAATTGAGTAGGAAACACCATGTACTTTGAGTACATGCCATGTAGAAGTCGAACATGTATTCGAACATGTGACTAAAGATGTAGGTGGATGAAAATTTTGATGTACACGATGTGTATAGATTGAATACTCCGTGTAGTCTTACACTAACAGAACCGTGTAGTTCTAGCCGTGTAAAAGTACCAGGGTAGGAAGGAAACTCAAGTACACGATGTGCCTCTTGGGGAAAACGCTTTGTACATGGGGTGTTACACGACCATGTTGAGAAGAAGTACATTCCCATGTAAAGGCCTAGGATAACATGCCATGTAAGGAAATACATGCCATGTACTCATATTTTGAAAAACTTGAGTGTTTTTCCTTCTCTATCCCGCTTTGAACTTTTGAGTTGTAGTTTTATCTTCATTAAACTTATGCTGAGGTTCATGTGATGGATTTTATAAATAAATTCCACCACGGCGACCTCGATCAGTGCGCTAGGAGAGTGGCGGTGAGTATACATTATAGGTGGTAGTCTATGGGCCACCAATGGATCCTCCAATTGTTACAGATGCGGCACCAACTGTTATACCGGACTGAGGTGCGTATGCATAGTTCCGAGAAGGTTTTTTGAGGTTCATGTAGACCTTCTTGGGAGCACCGTAGGCTGCCACATCTATAGAAGAACTGACATGTATATTCCAGTAGCAGCATCTGCCTACTTTTTCAGGGGATGGTGGACCACAAGCTATGGAATAATGGTTGGAATTAGGGATGAATATCTTTGATCATCTTGAGATACCTCCTGAGAGGAGGGTCAAGCTTTCAAATTATATCCTACATGATTCTTCCAAGAGGTTGTGATATGTTTTCAGATAGATAGAGGACCACTGGGGCATGGTATGGGGAGACTTCCAGACAGTCTTCTATGAATAATTCTTTCCTGAGACCCTTAGGACCGATCGAGCTCAGGAGTTCATGAATATGGAGTAGGATACTATGTCAGTGATGGACTATTCTGCCCACTTTATAGAGCTTCAGTGATTCGTACCTACTCTATTGGGTGATGAGGCATTGAGAAATAAGCGCTTTGATGATGGTATTTGATACGACATTTGAGATCAGGTGAACATTTTCAAGTTTCCTTATGTACCTTCCATTGTGAATCATCCGCTGATTACCGAGCACAATCTATGGAAATATGGGGGTGCGGGCCAGGGAGGTTCGACACCAAGATCCAGTACTGTCTCAACCAGAAGTAATAAGCGTCGTATGGAGTTTTCTCATGGGAATACGAGCAATCATGATATATCTTCTGGTATCCAGGCGAGGTTCTATCAGTGTGGAAGAGTTGGGAATACCAGACTGTAGTGCCCGAAGGAACTAGTTGAGTGCCAAGCTTGCGGAAAGATATGCCATCTACAACACTTATGTAGGACATTTCCACTAGTGGCTAGTGAGAGAGGTTCTGTAAAGACTCCACATGTAGGAGAAGGGTCAGTATCTTGCCACCAGTTTGGAAACTGCAATACGGCGGGGGCATGTAGGCCAAGGCAGTGGGCATGGCCGTGGCATCCAGACCCTAGGATATCAGCGACAGTAGGGCATGTCAGCTCAGGGTAACCAGGCTATGTCATAGGGTCGCGGTACAAGTCAGACATATGCAGTGCAACATACCCAACATGAGAAGGATCCCAGACCTTCTATTATTAAAGGTACTATTCTAGTTGCCTATGTTTTATCTTCTGCACTTTTTGATACTGGTTCAACACATAGTTTTATATCTGTTCCCTTTGTGGAGAGCCTTGGGATTTGTGTTTATACATTTGAGAACATTATGATGCTAGACACAACATTAGAGATTATAACGAGAAGTGTGCGTATATGCAAGGAGTGCCCCCTTGAGATTGGTGGATGTCACTTCTTTTTGGATCTCTACATCTTAGAGAAGATGGGGTTTGATATCATCCTTGGAATGGATTGGCTGGTATCCTATCAGGCCTTAGTTGACTGCTATCACTACAGGGTGAGTTTTACATCACTATAGGGTGGTTCATTTCTATACAAGGGAGAATGGGATGTATAGGAGAGCTGATATGGACTCAAGCATCATGGGATGGGGGGGGGGGTGATGATAGCTCATATTGTGAGTTTATAGATGGATGATCAGGAACATGTCTGACAGATTTCCCCCCAATGGTTGATCATTTTAGGGATGTTTTCCCAGACGAATTCTTAGGCTTACCTCTGGTTAGAGAGGTGGAGTTCACTATAGAGATAGTTCTAGGAGCTGCAACAATATCCATTCCTCCTTAAAGGATGGATATAACAGAGTTACAAGTGATCAAGAGGCAGTTGGATGATATGGAAGATAAGGGTTTTATCCAAACTAGTACTTCTCTTTGGGGTTCACTGGTCCTTTTCACAAAAAAGGTGGACGGTACCCTTAGGCTATGTGTGGGTTATTAGAATCTGAACTAGTTAATGGTCAAGAACCTATATCCCTTGCTATGGATAGATGATCATTTTGATCAACTTTGAGGAGGTCGATTGTTCTTGAAGATTGACTTGAGGTTAGGATATCACCAGGTACGTGTTCGACCATAAGACATACCCCATACAACTTTTCGTAGCAGGTATGGTCTCTATGAGTACTTGGTTATGCCGTTTGGTCTCACAAACACACTAACAGTTTTCATGGTGCTAATGAATAGAGTGTTCCATATTTAACTAGATTACTTTTTGGTGATTTTCTTAGATGATATCTTGGTGTATTCTCACAATTGACACAACCATGACAAAAACTTTGATATCGTTTTTAATACACTGAGAGAGAATTAATTATATGCTAAGATCGCGAAATTCCACTTTTATATGGATCTGATTCACTTCCTGGGTCACGTCATCTCAGAGGCTAGAGTATCAGTGGACCCAAAGAAGGTGGAAGCCGTAGTGACTTGGGAGAAACCCAAGAATGTTTTTGAGGTGAAAAGTTTCTTGGGGATAGATGTTTACTACATGCATTTTATACAGGACTTTTCACGCTTAGCAGTATCAAAGACGGGATTGACTAAGAAAGGTGTGAAGTTTGAATGGTCAGATTCTTGTGATGCAACCTTTTAGGAGCAGAAGGGACATTTGACTTCAGCACTGATACTGATATTTCCAGAGCCGGGAAAGAGGTACACTGTGTATTTTGATGCATCAGGTATTGGGCTAGGAGCAGTGCTTATGCAGGGAGATCGAGTTACTGCATATGGGTCTCGGCAGTTGAGTTCACATGAGAGGAATTACCTGATACATGATCTCGAGTTAACTTTAGTTGTACATTCTTTGTGCTGTTGGAGACATTATTTAATGGGAGAACGTTTTTTGGTGTACATGGAACAAAAAAGTCTCAAATAAATCTCAACTCAGTGTGATTTGAATATTAGAAAGTGACAATGGGTGGAATACCTTCAGTCGTTTGACTTTGAGCTTGCCTATACACCTGAAAAAGGTAATGAAGTAGATAACACATTGAGCAGGAAGACTCAGATACAGGTAGTGCAAGAGGCTAGTGGTGAGTAAAAACTAATGAATTTGTTCTCTGAGATGCATTTAGAGGTGCACAATAGTTAGGGAAAAAATTATCTTTCATCTTTGGCTGTTACCTCTACCCTACTAGACAAAGTGAGGATGAGGAAACTATCAGATTCTGAAGGCCTAGTTCTACAGGAGAGTATAGAAGGTGGGGACCCTCCTCCTAGATAGATGATAAGAGAGGATGAAGTTCTGTGTGTCCATGGACATGTGTGGGTTCCAGGGGATATATGTGAGGAGATGATGTAGAAGTTTCATGATTCAGCTTGGGCAGTATGTCCTGGAGTCACCAAGATGTACCATGACTTGCACTGTCAGTACTGGCGGCTGTGTATAAAGTGAGAAATAACTAGTGTCTTACGAGGTGTTCCACCTATCAGCATTTGAAGGAGAAACATCAGCGACCATCCAGAATTTTACAACAATTACCCATTCTTGAGTGGAAGTGGGATGATGTCGTGATGGTTTTCGTGATGGGGTTACCAAGGTCGCCTAAATACAATGATGCTGTGTGGGTCATAGTTGAAAATCTTACGAAGGTCACTTACTTCTTACCAATCAAAGAGACTTTTAGTGTTGATGTGATTGAAAATATGTATATCTGAGAGGTGGTATAACTTCACGGGGTCCCTCTTTCTACTATTTCAAATAGGGATTCCCACTTTATGTCTTGTTTATGGTAGAGTCTTCAGAGGGCGCTGGGTACATTGGTGCTTCTAAGCACAACACACCACCCTCAGACCAATGGCCAGTCAGAATGTATGATACTGGTTCTGGAGGACATGTTTCATGAATGTATCCTAGAATTTGGGGGATCTTGGGAGAAAAATATACCCCTAGTTGAGTTTTCCTATAAAAATAGCTTTCAAGCTACTATTCAGATGGCGCCATATGAGGTTTTGTACGATAGGCCATGCCGATCACCCCTGTGTTGGCTAGAGGTAGGAGAGACAACTATGCTGGGACCTCATCCTTTCCAGGAGACTACTCAGCAGGTTTAATTGATTCAGAACAGGATGGCTACTACGCAGTCTCATCAAAAATCTTATGCCGATCGCTGTAGATGACCCTTGGAGTTTAAGGTCGGGGATCGAGTTTTCCTATGTGTCGCACTGAGATTGAGACACAAGAGGATTAGAAGATAGGGTAATATTTCACCATGATATGTCAGACCGTTTGAGAATCTGGAACGAGTCAAGTCAGTTTACTATGAGTTACAGTTGCCTTAAAGGTACAGAACCATTCACGACGTCTTCCACATATCTCAACTGCGCCGCTATCACTCAGACCCATCTCACGTTTTTCAACCTGAGGAGGTTGAGATTGAGGTTGATGCATCCTTCAAGGAGAATCCAATTCATATAGTTGGAAGGATCACAAAGTTTCTCTGATACTGGTCAGTTCCTCTCATACGGGTGTTACGACAGCATGACCGAGTGTAGGACGAGACTTGGGAGAGGGAGAACGATGTACATGATCAGTGGCCGGAGTTATTCTCAGATATTCCATCTATAAACTTAGATGGAAAATTCAGGGACGAATTTATTTAAAGGGGGAAGTTTTTAAGAACTTGATTCTTCTTATGAGGTATGTTTTTCTTCAGTTTCTTTTCCTTTGAGTTGTTTTTTGAGAAAACAAGGAAAAATAAAAAAATGTTAAGTTTTTAGTAGAAAATGCCATGTAATCCTATTTAAACGCCATTTAGTTTGGCAGTGTAGGATGAGGATACATGGTGTGTGATTCTGTTATACAGGAAGAGAAGAAAAGGCCACTACACACCATGTAATTCCAAGTACACACCGTGTAGTCATGTCGGCAAGGTCGGTGCAGGATGTGTAAAGTAAGTTGGTGAAGTTATGAACAATAAATTGATATAAAAACTGTGTATATGGATTTAAAAATGATGTACCACTAAATATCATCTTAAAATGGACAATATCCTCGTTTTCTCTTCTCCTAGAGAGAACAACCACTGGGTGAAGAACAAGGAGCCGTGGGAGTTGATTCTTCTCCCGTTTCGTCATCCGAAACCCGATTTAAGTGTCGTTGGTCTCATTGGATTCCTCTTGGTAAGAGATTTCTTATTCTTCAACTGTTTTTGATGATTTCCATTCTTGATAAAGTTATTCAAGGTTGAATTATTTACCTCTTTCCTTAGATCTATGCTGTTCTAGGCTGATTCAAGGGTTGGCATTAGATTATATCAGTTATATGACATTGAGGTAGGTGGTCTTGTGCCTTTCGTTAAATGACGAGTTTATTATACGTTCCAAAATTATATGAGACCATTTTGGGGTATTTTTTTCTCTAGAATTGAATCCTTTTGATACCTAATGACTTTTAGGTATTTTTTATATGAAATTGAAGCATGTGATTTTTGATTATTTGATTTAGGGACACCCCATGGGTACGTTTCCCATGGTTAGCCATTTGGAAAGAGTTCCTTGAGTCCTATGAATGTTTTTTTCATTTTTTGGGTTGATTAGGATCATATGTTGTTATATGAAATTCCCACATGAGTTGTTATAATTAAAACTATGCATTAGTTTAATTTTTATGTGTTTGATGTTATGTGAATTGCCCACGTGATTTATTATGTTTAAAGCCATGTGATAGTTTAATTCACATGTGTTTCTTTTGAAATGAAATGATAAATGAAAACAAGAGGTAATTAGCCATGGGAGATCCATAGTATCAGTTAAAAGATAAGGTCAAGATCATGTGACTAATTACACCTTGATAACCTTGGGTGAACCATTGTCTTGTTAAAAAGTCAATGGACAAATTCAAGAGGTTAATTACTTAAGGTCCATGAGCGAGCCACATTTTTGGTGGTTGGGTTTAATGATTATTCATTGTAAATGCCGAGAGAATACTTGGTCCATTGAGGGATACCTAGGATGAGCTCTATTGGAAATTGAACAAATTATTAAATGATGAAATGATAATATGATTAAATGCGAAATGGTTATGTCATGAGTTGACAATTAATTTGGTACGGGGGGTCTATGGTCTTAGTCTAGGCTTTGAGACCTTTTTAAGGTTCAAAAAACTTTTTAAATGAAATGGAATGACTTATGATGTATCTTCCAAGACAAAGCACAAGATTGGATTTGGTCTTCACTTTTTATCTAGATGATCTTTTGAGACATCTGCTGTGTTTACTTCTATACGGGGGATTGATAGGATAAGGCCAAATCTCGAGATAGTTGAACCTAAATGAAATTGAATTTCTAAAGAACATAAATAGAATAAATGGATAGTTACTTGAGCACTTCCTAGTTACTATTTTCCCTTACTTCTGTTACATATATTCACTGACTGTTAGGCACAGATCTTTGGTAGTTGCCTACTGGGATTAGTCTCACACTTGATTTAGGTTATGATTTTGGGCCCAAATAGATTATATTATTATAGGTGTTTACAAGGGAAAGCACCCATATACAGGTACTTGATTGCGGATTAGGAGTAGGAGAGCATGAGACCAAGTTGAGGCTTGCGATGCTTCTGAGTTTTATTTCTGTTTCTGCACTTGTATTGTATTTGTATCTGATTGTAGTGTATCCTATTTTGGATGCTTTCTTAGAACATATAACATGATGCATTATCATTTATATGGTTTGAGACTTGGATATTTATCTATCAGACTTCTGCTATTTTTTTCAGTTGTATAATATTTACTAATTCCACTACTGTATTGTTTTTTTATTTAGATATGTTATACTCTTCCAATGAGGGAATAGTTTCCCCACTATCACACCCAAGTCCCTCACTGCTAGTTAGCAGCCTCTGGCATTTGTAGAAATGTACTTGAGGCCATGTGGCCAATCGGGTATGGGGCACCTTTTAGTGGCACCTGGATTTGGGATGTTACACAAATGTATCCTCATTTATTTTCTTTAGAGTAACATAATTTCAAGGGTGAAATTCTTATAAGTGGGTAGAGTGTAATACCCCAATATTT
Source organism: Viscum album (assembly GCA_963277665.1). Lineage (NCBI taxonomy): Eukaryota > Viridiplantae > Streptophyta > Magnoliopsida > Santalales > Viscaceae > Viscum > Viscum album. The sequence goes on from OY728158.1 coordinate 399,951,962, forward strand.
TAGAATATATTTATGTTTAAAAAAATTTAATGTGTTCGATACCTTATGATGCACACAACACCAAAATTAAGTGAATAATGCCTTATTAAAAAAATATAAAATGAAACATATTAATAGAAAGTTAAATGAAATTTATAAAATTCAAGTAATACAATAAAGTAATGAAATTCATGAAATAGTTGAGAAATTTTAAGGAATGTTAGTTTAGTAATTATTGGCTAAACAAAAATGATTTATTTAAAAATATTTTTTTAATTAAACATGTTTTATTTAAAAAATAATTTCTTTTATTTTGAGTATTAAACTCAAGGAAGATTATTTTTTACACATTTAGAAAATGATTTATCATTCATATATTGGTTATAAATTTTTTATAAATGAAGTTAAAATCATTTTAAGGTAAAAAGAGATCAATAGTGAAAAAGGGTTATTCCACGTCATTTTTTTAACATCAGTTACCTTGTGATGTTATTAGAGGAGGCATTGTAAATAAGTTTTTTTTCACATCAATTATTATTAACTGAAATTATAAATGTTACATATTTGGAGGTTTTTTATATAGTTTTTTTTCAAAACCATTATAAAAAACTATTTATCATGGCATTTATTACATAACCGATGTGATAAATCCTCATTTAAAATTTTTCAAATCAATTATAGATTCTTTTTAATGTTTGTTTACTAAAAAAATTCATAAAAACCTTCCTAAAATTATATATTTGTAGGTGAGATTTCATTATGGTTATATCAAAAATGATGTGGAAAACCATATATCATGTCAGTTTTTATAAAACCGATGTGATAAATTTTATTTTTAAAATTTTTCACATCAGTTATTAAATAATTGATGTGAAAAATATTTTTTTATTTAAAATAAATATATAGACCATCCCAACAGTACAATAGAACACCAAAAATAGAAAAACCACAACAACACAACCAAAAACTGCATCACAAAATTAATTCATTTTAACTTTACAATTTGGAATTTAACCTTTATAAAGTACATTACAAATTAACAAAAACCCAGTCAGATCTATGAAATAATCCACCCATTATCTTTGTAAGTGTATTATCTCTTATATTGTATATGTATGAGTCCTATAGAAAATATACAAATTATAAAGAAAACATTTAACATAAATTCTGAATATAATGAATCAAAAATGAAAGGAAAGGTTATACTAAAATATAACATGTTGGAATTATATTATTTCCCCAGTTGAATTTATTTCAAACATAAATATTAGAACATAGTATTCACATTCCTTTACTCATTATTGAAGATGATAATTATATTTAAAAATAATTTTTCAATTCAAAATAACATTTCATGTACTTGAAGCCAACATAAAGTAATTATAAATGAGAAGTAACCTTTGTTTTTACATATTTCATATTTGAGATCTTCTTTCATGTTGTCTCTATAAATTAATCCCATACCCTATTTGAAAATAATGTGTATAAAATAAATTTAAATGTCATTATAATATATAAAATTATTCAAATAATCATACTTTCATGTTTAGTACTTTCTTAAAATTATCTCACACATCACCATGTAAAGAGAATAACTAATAAGTTGTCTTATCTCTTGAAAAAAAACACACATCATCCAATGGAAACTAATAATTTTTTTTAACACGAGTGGTTATTTGGTTAATATATATAACAATTTATGAAATATATGTCACATACTCTTGAAGATAAGGAAGAATCAAACACCAAATTGCAATATCTTGAAGTCTTTCAGCAATATAAACTATTCTTTTTTCCATCTCTCATTATCATCACTATAGGTGAAATAAATTATGGGTCTATAAATCTATATACTAATGTCGCATCTTGCTACATAAAAAGTGTATAAATATACCTAATACAATACAAACATAAGTATTAAGTATAAATAACTTAAAATAATTGAAAGATATATGATAATCAAATTACATTGAAAAGTCTTGCATCATGTTGATGCTCAAATGATCTCTAGTTACAAGATCCATGATATATTTATTTAAAATTATCACATTCCTTTAATAACTATAAATTTTAACATCCATTGTAATTTAATAAAATTATAACAACCAATATGAATATTTTAATAATCTATCAAGCCCATAAGAAGTTGTATCTGAAGTCACAACATCCTGCAATTATTTTTTCCTATATAGTATGTCTTTACCTTTAATTTATTACCATAAAAAAGATAAATATATAAATTTTAAAATGTTAAAACAAATTTAACACCAATATTAAAAAAATTATATAATATAAACATATATCAATGTAATTTTTTTGGTCAAGTCTTGATGGATAAACCAAAAAATGGCTAACACTTTTCCCCAATTATAGTGACCTCATCTATAGAAAATTATATTCTTATAGATCCATCTATAATATATTGTACAATGACCCTAATATTCTTCATATATATATATTTATGATAAACGATATCTATAATATAATATATTTTCTCATATGAAATAATATGATACTAAGGATCGTCAACATATAAATCATAATAAATTGGAAGATGTGGAGGAGGAGGTGTAGGAGTTGGATAAGTAGGAGGAGGTGGAGGAGTGGGAACTACATGAATAGGTGGAGGAGTGGGATCTGTAATTAAAAACTATCTTTTTATGCCTATAAACATCGAATGTACTGAAGATTTGATCCCATCCTATATAGTCTCATTTATATCCTAAACTTTAGCTTCTAAAGCTTCCATTTTTATTTTTTATACAACATCCATTAAAGAAGCTTCATAACAACCAAAAAATTTTATTTACTGATACACCTACTGAGTATCCTCATACATGACCTGATTGTTTGGGATTTATCAATGCAGTAGCTAAATTATCCTCCCCACCCTATGCTATAAAGGTCCCTTATGTACTCTACTCTAGGGATTCCTGTATTAAATATTTAATAAATTCAGAATTGAATCACTATATATAAAGATTTTATTTAACTTAAATAACATAAATAAATTAAATAATTTCTTATAATCCTATCATTTATAACCCTCAGCTCTTCCATAAGATATTTCTCATATTTTCTCATTTGGGTCCTCATTCATTTTTCATATCTAGTTGGGGGGGGAGGGTCAACCTCTGCGGAGCCTGAAGACCTAACTCCCAGTTCTTGAAATTTTTTAGTTATCATTTGTTCTTATAATAAAGTGTACCCTCAATGAGATAAAGTATGATGGTATATGTTTTTGGATTGATTATTCTAATGATATTTCGTAATTTGATGAAAATTAATAATAAAAAAACTTTAATATTATCATTAATAAAAAAACTTCTAAAATATAAAATTTCACTTACTAAAAATGATTTTAATGATCTACTTTTAACAAACTACTTTCATGTATATTCATCAAGAAATGGATACATATATCATATCAATTCTGATGTTTTCTATCCCCAAAAATGAAATCTGATGTGAGGGTTGATTTAAAATCCCTACATCACTTAGCAGGAAAATATAAACATTTCTTCCTAACTCCTCCAATATCAGAAATATCACATTTCATCTGATAATAATGGGAAAACCTATATTAGTAAAAATATTTCATGATAAATAAAATAATAAAAAATTATCTTATAAATATTTTCTCCCATAATTGATATATTGTTATGTTTTCAACACTTCTCTAATCGTAAATCAAAATACTAACTTTTCATCAATCTTACACTGTAATAAATGTCTTAAATTATTTTGAATGTGGACCCCTAGAAGGATAAGGAGGCTCCTCAACTGTAGTATGTGTATGGTCCTCTGTAGAAGCATGTGGTGAATTAGATTTTTAATGTTCCATTATCCTAAAAATAAAAGAAACAAAATATTTGTACACAAATATAAAAATTCAACTATTACATATAAAATTAAATAAGAAATGAAAAATGATCCAATAAAAACTAAACTAAAGTAAACAAATTTTTATTAATATTTTTAATATAGTTAACTAAAATTCTAACAATATTAAATAGATATGAAATGATATAAATGAATAGAAACAAATCCAACTGTTACATAAAAATTTGAATAATTTTTTTAAAAGATACAAAAAAATAAAAAAATATTAAAAAACCACTCTTTATCATATTATTTAGAGAATATACATTGTAATAAATAATTTTAAAGTAGAGTTACTCTAAAAATGGTGCGTGAATAGTAAAAATTCTCAAAATATATCACATTATTTTTTACACCAAAAATAATATTCTTTGAATATACTCTTTTATACATTTTTTTATTTTTATTTAACACATTAAATTAAAATTAATAGTTTTTCCATAAAATAAACAAATAAAAATGTTATGTAAGGGTAAATATAAGTTAAGTAAGGGTAAAATAAACACAACTAAACTAATTTTAACAAAAAATTTAACTTATTAGTTATAATATGTATTTTAATAAAAAAATAAAGCTAATATATCTAATGTTTTATTAAATTTAAAAAATTAAACAAGAAATAAATATGTGTAACCTATAATACTAGGAAATTACTAAAGTATTATTTTTCCAAAATTACTTCATCACGATCATTTTATATGGAACAAACCATGTCTATGATGTGATCATCAATATTATTTATTAATATTTCCATGGAAGTATGAATTTCACATAAATCATCAACTGCATCAAATTTTTCATTACCAACATATTGTTTTTTTCTTTGTAAAATGATATACCACTACATATTTGATGGATCAAGAATATAGATTTTTTTTCTTTTTTTGCATAACAAAATAATTTGCTACGTATTCTAATCTATTTAGATTAACTAGAATCATATCGATTTCATCGTGTTTGAAACTGTTACTACCAATAACTCAATTTTAGTTTAACAATAGAACTCAAGATTTAATATAATCAACCTCTAATATTTCTTCAATGACTTTGTAATATATACTTGATGCAGAGATTGGGTTTTTACCTTTTTCACTCAAAAAAATCATTGCTTATGTGAAACCAATACACTACTATTATAAATTTTACTTCTATTATCCCGATCTTTCATATGAAATATATGGGCATTAATTCTATAATTAGACCTTGTTATCAAATTTAAACTTAGGCCAACCACTAAAATGAAAAGGCCCTACCAAGATCAATGTATCACTAATAGGAGGAGGGGGTGAATCAGTGATATCTTTTTCTTTTATATTATCTTTTTTTAACAAACTTTACCTCATATTAATTAATTTTCAATTTATTTAAAAAAACATTCACACATCCATAGGAACATAATTATTTACAAGGTTCACTACTTAATTAGAGTATCTCATCCTTGACATGGTTTAGAAATAATTAAATACCATACAATCCACTAGAAAATAATCCTTTTGTGTGGATACAATAAGTATAAAATACCCTTACACTTGTGTAGCACTATGATCAATAAAAAAATGTATGTTCTTTTTCTAGCAAAAAAGGAGTAACATAAGTTTTTTAATAAGTTAAGAAACCTTCAATAGTTGGTTCTAAACAAGCATTGTGATGCTTCAACAACTTCCACTTTGTTCATTTTTGAAAACACAATTATTCACTTTCCTAACCAAAAGCAAGTAGAAATAAATTCTATGGAATTTGTATGAAAACAAAATTTGGTCAATCTATCCAATTCCTCATTCTGACTCTTCTTTCGAGAAAAAAAAAGTATGAAAAGATACTTTAGAAACAATTCTAAAAAACTTGTTTATTTTCTATAAAAGTTAGTCAGATTGCTGGGTCCAATCCAGAAACACTAAACACTACTCCCAATATTCTTCTATTCATAAAACTTTCTTCAAGAAAAATGTGTCTGTAAAATTTCTTATGACAATTATGCCGCAAAATTTTAGCACTCTTGCTCTCTACTACATGTGAATGGTGTCAAAGTACGCTATACTTTGACCTCTATTTATAGATGTTCTAGAAATGGAATATATGGGTACCCACTTTCATTTTCCTGATCAACCAAATTTCTAGAAACTTGAATTTCACATTCATTTTGACTTCATCATTAACTATTTTAGTGCTTCTAAAATTTTCTAGATTCTTCTCAAAACATCTCAAATCTTCTCACAACTTTATATTTCTTCAAACTTACAAAATTTCTTCAATTTGATAGAAATTTCCATTACAATATTTTTTTTCATTACAATGAAACATATGTAAAAATGAAACACCCCATTAAAATGTTCCAACTGAACCTATTCTAACATATTTTTTTGAAAATTCGTTAGACTTCAGTTGATTTACTCTGGATTTCTCATACCATTAGCTCTTTTTAATCACTATGGTAGTTTGATTGCATTTCTGAGACCAATCATTTTTTCATATGTTTTTCCACAAACATCATTTAAACTTCTAAATATTTAGAAACCTCTTGAAAAAACTATAAAAAAACTTAAAAATGTTTTACATTTTTCTTCATATATTAAAAAAAAACTAATGATAAACTACATCCAATTAATTCCATCACCTGATTACTTATCAGTGTCAGAATGTGTCTAATGGATCTATCTTTGTTTCCTATATGAGGTATTAGTGAAAAAATATATCCGATTAGTCTGAAAATAATTAAATAAAAAAAATTTGTTCTATGATGATGGTTGACTACATTATTGTGCTTCATCTGATTGACCGTTCTCTGATTCCATCCAATAGATCAGTATTTGAATCTACTCTCATTCATGACATCAGTACCAATATCTTTAACTTAATCATACATTTAAAAAAATTCTTTAATTATTCTCACAAAACAAATTTGATCTACCTTCGATAGAATTATGAATCCGATGCTATATCAAAAAGGTGTTTAATGGATCTGTGTTAGAACTCCTATGATTGATCGGTGGCACACCATGTTCGATGAACCAATGTCAATAGTAAATATATTCTTCAAAATTATATGAAAATTATGATTAATCTTATGGATTGGTTTGTTTGGTGGATCAAACAGCCTAATGAATCATCTAGTCTGATGGATTGGTTAATGAGCACTTCATTAAAACCTATGACTTTAACAACTTCAAAATTCTTATCCATTAGAAAAATTTTGTGTCTGGTGATTCTCACAGTGATGAACTATGACTGGAAGACTTGTATTGGATACTATCTTCTTCTAAAACTTTTACTTGTATCATTATTTCCTCACAATGTTGAGAATATTCATATTGACATAGCATCGTCTAACTTACAAAACGTTTTCTCCTCGTTTCTTTCACAATACTTAGACCAAAAGTTTCTTAGAAAACTTATGATATTGAAAACTTAAAAAATAGAAAATCATCATCATATTTGTATTAAATTTATTTAAATACATTCAAAACTCGATAAAACTTCTCACACCAATCAAAAACATCATTATAGACATAACGTGAGTCAGAAAACTACTACACCTAGAAAACTTATCCAGAATAGAAAACAAAAACTGATGAATTTTCTAATCAAACATGCATATGATATTCTAAGTATGATAATACTTTTTCTAGATCACTAAAAATTACAAAGTGAATTTATTTTTTTAATAATAAAAAAATACATAGCAACCAGTAAAAACTTCTTTTATAATCTGAAAACAACTTACAAACAACTTGGTCCCAACAATCTCCCCTTTGGATTTTTTATTAACCAAGGTTCATAAATCATTTAACTTTGTAACCTCAAGCTATAGATAAATAATAAATAATTCTAAGACTATGTGAGAAAAATTATTATAGGAAACAAGAATCATTGATAGAAAAACCATGTTGTCCATAATTAGTGACCTAAGAAACATCTCTATAAACTTCAAAATTTCACCAAACTCCAAAACATCTTCCTCTTTCCTGTAATAATTTTCATACAAACACATCAATTTTTTTTAAAACAGTTCAAAAAATTGCATGATGAGATCAAAACTTACCAAAAATTACCCCTAAATACATGTTTCCTTAAAATAAAGGTTTAACACACATCAATGGATAGATTTATGAAACAAAACTTTTCTCCCCCTTGAAAATAATAGCCGAAGAAAATATGAGAGAGGGGAAAACTTCACATACCTTAACCTTGGAGATAAAGTGGTTGGATGCCCATTTTCAACCTTAGTTTGACAAATAATTCCTTTGGTAAAAGTTTTGTGAAATTTTCAGTAATGTGTTCCATTGTAGGAACATACTCTAACTTGAGTTCATTTTTTTCCACATGTTATTTGATGAAGTAATATTTTGTATCAATATGTTTTGAATGATAAATTTTTACTAAATTTATTATGATTTTTATATCACTATTATTATCACAACCCAATAGAATTGTTAACTTCACTTCAACAAGTAAGTCTTCTAACTAAGTCTTTATCCACATAAGTTGTGTTGCAGCTTGAGTGGAAGAAACAGAATCAACTTCAACCATGATAAGATTTACTGACTTATGTTTCTCAATATTACAACTAACACAAATTCCCCCCCAAAAGAAAACTCCACCAGATTTTGATCTTCTATAATCTACACTTCTAGACCAATCAACATCTGTGTAACCAAAAAAATAAATTCTTCATGAGCTATCATACCTGATTATGAAATCTGTTGTACCTTTGATTTATCTAGGAATTATTTTTCCATCCAAGATATGAAATTCCATTGGATAACTTTGGAATCTTGGACATAAGATAACAACATAAAAAATATCTAATTTTAAGTAGTCATTTATAAAAAACTTCTAAAACTATTTAGAGTCAAATTCCTTGCCTTATCTATATTTATTCAACTTGGTTCCCACTAAAATTGGTGAGGAAACAGGTTTTAAATTTTCCATTCCAAAATTATTAAGAAGTTCCTTAGCATAATTTTCTCAAGAAAGAAAAATGTATTTCTTATTTTGTGAGATTTGTAACCTAAGAAATTATTTCATTTCAACAAGCATGGGAATTTTAACAACTTCTTCATTTCTTAAACAAACCTCTCAAAAGTTATTTCATCATACCCAATAAAATAATTTCATCAACATATAAAATAACAATGATGAAATATCCTTAATTTCTTTGATGTAGATATTTATATAAACTCTTGAATTCTAAAAGTTCAACTTCCTTAAGTAGGTATCCAATTTGGAATACCATGACCTCAGAGCTTGCTTTAGCCCATAAAATTATTTATTTAACTTACACACATAACTTTCATCCTTACCAATAACAAAGCCACATGTTTGTTCTATATAAAATTATTCATCAAGTTCCCTATTTAGAAAATATAACTAAATATCAATGTAAACATTTTTATAGCTTTGTTGTGCTTAAATTGCAAGAAATATTCTAATTGTTTCTAATATTTCCACCAGATAAAATGTCTCATCATAATCAATACCTTCAATTTGTGAGTAAAATTTGGAAACCAATAATTCTATGTTTCTTATCACTTCACCATTTGTATTCAAATCATTACAGAACACCCACTTTATACTAATAACATTTTTATAATTTGGTTTGGGTTCAAGTTCCCAAGTATCATTCTTCTAAATTTTATCAAACTCTTCATTCATAGTATGAATCCACTCCTCATACTCAAATACTTCATTAAAATATTTTAGTTCAACTTTTTAATACAAAGAAGTATGTGTAATAACTTTTGATGTTATTCTTGTTTGAAACTTTTGATATTGATAACTAATAATGTTTAGAACTTCCACCTATTTCCTCATCCTAGGATGACATGTATGAAAATATTCCCCATCACTTGAAATATCTGAGTCTGATTTTTCTATTTGTGTGTCATCACCATTATTAAAATTCTTCTCAGATTTCTTAACAATAATTCTTTCATCTTCTTCATCTTTCCCATCTACATGTATTTGTGAAACATATGCCATAGCTTTTTTAAGAACTTTTACATTGATATAATAAAAAATTCTTCCTATCACTTCGTTGAAACATCTATATCCTCTTCCATATAGAGTATAACCATGAAATATTAATTCTTCACCTCTTTGATCAAAATTTCAAATATTTCCACTTTTTTTATGATGAAAAGACTCCAAAAAACTCTTAAGTGTTACAAACTTGGAGTTTTTTCATAGAGCATTTCATAGGGATTCATATCAAAACATGGAATGTAGAAACACTGATTCTGAATATAAAATTATGTACTCATTTCTTACCTCCATAAGTAGTGAAAAAGACCATTCTCAATCAAAATTTTACTCCCCATTTCAACTAAAACTCTATTATTCCTTTTAGAAACATCATTTTGATGTGGTGTGTACAGCGTACTGAACTCATGTCAAATTCTATGTTTTTAAGATAACTTCTAAAATATTCATTCTTGTATTCACCACCATTATTAGTTCTTAACTTCTTCATAGAATACCCACATTCCTTCTTAGATCTTCTCTTAAAACACTAATTTTTTTAGAGATTTTGGTTTATATTTCAAATAAATAATACAAGTAATGCGAGTGAAATCATCAATGAAATAAATGAAGTACTTATCTATGAAATTTGTTTTTTTCTCATTAGAAAAAAAATATCAGAATGAATTAGTTATAGGGGTCAAGTAGAATAAATATATATTTTTTATGTATAGTGTTTGTAATATTCCCTTTATACAAATTGAGCAACACCAATCTCTTCTTCTTGACATATTTGGAAAATCACAGATACTGTCTCACATTGATAACTTGATCACATTTCTCTGACACATATATCCCAACCTTTTATGCCATAACTAATTTTATTACATCATTCTTGAGTAACATTAATTATGTACTTCCCCAACTTGAAACAAGTTTTCTTTTGTGTGTTGGAATTTTGTAAAATCTTTTACATCTTCCTCTCTTAAAAAACCATATTTTCTAATTTTTTTTACTAACTTCATCAAAAAGTTGAGAAATAATCAACAAATTGTGTTTCATACCATCAGTGAACAAGGATTTCTTGGATTTTAACCTTTCTTCCTCAATAATTACAGATCCAACACCTTTTGTTATAATAGATTCATGATTGCCAAATCCCACTGTTCCTTCTTTGAGATATTTCTTATTCTTCAAAATTTTCAAATCTTCATTCACATGAAAAGAAAAACCACTATCCAAAATCTAGGATAATTTTCCTTTTGTATATTTGAGAGTGGTTTCTTCAACAAGATCTTGTTCTTTCCCTTCATATTTCTTCACATCTAGATTTTGATAGTTGTTATAAACATGTTGTTATTATAACAAAAAAAGACATACTTTTTCAATATGTATAGTTTTTTCACATCTTTTACAAATATTTTCAAAAGGTTGGAACCAATTTTCAACTTTAAAAACAACTTTCTCATAATTATTTCTTTAAGGGGATTGAATCCCCCTTGAACTTTTCTTCCTATAAATCATGGGATAATTATAATGTATTTGATTTAAATAATGCATATTTTATGTATTCACAAATCCACAAAAATACCTACAATATCCATAAAAAGAATATTTAACTCTATAACTTCAATGTTTCCTAGAGTTGTGAACATGTTTTTAGAAACTTTATTATCTTTAAAATCAGAACATTGTTAAGAACCAAAATTTCTATTACTATCACTTGTAATCTTATTATTCAATTATAATTTCTTCCTAACTTTATGAGAATCAGTAGTGGTAGAAACTTTTGTTTTTGACTCAAGAATTTTAGAAACTTATGAGTTTCCAACTTTGTTGGTTTTGGCCACATACATAGTTTTCTCACCCTTCTTCTTAGGAAAATTTTAAATTTTTTTTCCAAACTTTGAAGGTAAATTTTGTAGATACTTCTTAGCTTAAACCTTTACCAAAATTTCACTAAATTTAGAGATAGATTTCTTGAAACTTTTAACTCCCTTATCAGATTTAGAAAAATTTTGTTGAACATGTTCTAACTCTTCCTCTTTTGTTTTCAATTTTACTTAAATATTTTCATTATGATTATTTTATTTTCCAAGAGACTTATTCATAATATCAACCACTTTCAGCAAATTAGATTTCTCTTTAGGAAGACATTATTTATTTTTTGTAGGATTTTCCATCTTAAAATTATTAATTTATCTTTTAAGTATTATTATCTTTTTAATAAATTCTTTCAATTCTCTATTTAGGTGAAATTATAACTCAATCTCTTCTCATTTAGAACTAATTATTCCAAAATATTAATCATTAAATATTTATATAAAATTTAGTAAACTATTAATATTTAATTTCACAATATTTATCTTCATCATACTTAGACAAAAATATTATACTTTTGGATTTATATAAATTTTTATCTCTTCCCTTGAAATTGGGTTTTTATTTATCACAATGTTTCTTCCAAAATCTTCTTGGACTTTTTTCATCTTCATCTCTATATTTTACATTCCTTATTTGATGGAAATTATAAAAAAAGTTCCCAACAACTCCACATTCAACATATTTTAGGGGTATCTTCCCTTTATACTTTCATGTACCATGTTTTACATTTTTAGAAAACAAGGATAAAAATTCATCAAGATTGTTACTAACCTAATTTTCGGATTCAGAATCTCCAAATTCTTCATCTTCAAGAATCATCTTACATTTTATTTTCTTAGTATCCTTAATAGAAATTTCTCTATCAACATTTTCTTTTCTTTTCATATACTTATACCTTATAATTTCATAAGGAATGATATTACTATAAAGATCATCCAAAGATCGAGTTTTAGGATCTTTATTTTTCAAATATGAAATTTTGGCATCAAACTTGTCAGGAAGAATTATCAAGATCTGTTCAACAATAGTTGAATCTCCCAGATTGTCACTAAGATATCTTATGGTGCTAAAAATATCATTCAACCTTGTAAATAATTCACCAACTGATTCATACTCACCCATTTCAAGATCTTCATACTTCAGCCTCCAGATTTGTAACTTTCATTTATTCACCTTTGTATTACCTTTATAAATGTTTTTTCAACTTATCCTAGATACCTTTAGCAGTTTTAAATCCCTTAAATCTAATGAATTCAATTTCAAAATGTGATGAGAGTAAATCATTCTTAGTTCATCCTTTATTCTCCAGATTCTTCTTATCTATAGATATAAGAGGATCATTCTTAACAAGAAGAGGAAATTTATCTATAGCTGATTCCAAAACATCATACATAATAGAAATAAGATATGAAAACATTATATATTTCATATATGATAGTTCTTCCTATAAAAGACTAGAATCCACTTACTATTCACATAATTTAGATTCTACATAAAAACTTCTCTTAAAAAACGTTAGTAAAGAGTAAATGAAGGGAACCTTCACTTTGATAAAAATTGAAAGGGCATAACCAAGATCAATATATCATTGAGAGGGGGAGGGGGTAAATCAGTGATATATTTTTCTTTTATGTTATATTTCTTGTATAAAAAAATTCACCTCCTATTAAATAATTATCACTTTACTGAAAACAAAACATTCACACATCCATATGAACACAAATATTTACAAGGTTTACTACTCAATAAGAGTATCTGGTACTTGGAATGACATGGAAATAATCCAATACCATACAATACACTAAAAAAATCCGTTTGTGTTGATACAATAAGCAGGAAATACGCTCACACTCCTATAGAACTATGATCCATACAACAATACATGTGCTTATTCTAGAAAAAAATTAAGTAAAATAAATTTTGAAACAAGTTAAGAAACCATCACTAGTTGGTTACAAAAAATCCAATGTGTTACATTAACAAATTACGCTTTTTTTAATTCTTCAAAACACATTTCTTCACTTTCCTACCCAACAACAGGTAGAAACAACTTCTATGGATTTTTTATAAAAACTAAATCTGAAGGCTCTATCCGATCCCTCAGTTCAATTATTTTATTTGAAAAAAAGTATGAAAATATAATCCTTAAACAATTATAAACTATTTCTTTATTTCCCAGAAAAGAAAGTCTAATTTCTTGGTCTGATATGAAAACACTAACCACCATTTCTTCTTCACTCTTATTCTGTCTAGAAAATATTCTTCAAGAAAAATCTATATGAAAAACATTCTTACACCAATTCTTCCCCAAAACTTTCAATGTTTTCACTCTCTCCTATATGTTAATAGTATCAAAGTATGTTGTACTTTGACCTCTATTTATAGGTGTGACATAATGGAATGAGAGAGAACCCAATTTCCTTTTCCCACTCAACTAAATTTCTAGAAACTAAACTTTTACATTCATTTTGACATCATCATTGACAATTTAAAATCTTTTAAAATTGTCTGGATTCTTCTCTAAACTTATTGAATCTTCTCAAAACATCACCCTATTTAAAACTTAAAAACATTTCTTTAGTCTGATAGAAATTTTCATTCAGATACTATTGTTCATTATGATAAAAAATATATAAAACTAAAGACTCCCAATTATAATGTTCTAACTAAACCTATTATATCATAAAAATTGTTGCAACATCATTAGACTTTAGTTGATTTACTTTGGATTTATCATACCATTAGATCTTCTAAATCACTCCAGCATTCTGATTTTATTTCTTAGACTGATCATTTTGTTTAGCTATTTTTCTGAAAACATCGTTGCAACTTTTTAATATTTCAAAACCCCTTGAAAAAACAATGAAAAAATCTTATAAAAATTTCACCTTTTTATTTATTTGTTAATAAAAATACTAATCAATGAAAAATGAGTTTGATTAAGTCCAACATATGTTGATATTTTAGTTTTAGAATGTGTTTTATGGATCAGTTTCTATTTCCTATCCAATATATTAGTTTCAATGTTTATTCAATGAGTCTTGATCCAATTAAATTAAAAAAGAATTGTTTTTCTATGAAAATGGATGACTATATTTTTTTGATTTGTATGATTGATCAGTATCTAATTCTATCTAATGGATTGGTCTCTGAATATCTTCTCATTAATCGATCCCAACAACTCCAACTTAATCATTTGTTTCAAAAACTTATCTACTTATCCTCCTAAAAAATTATGATCTGCCTCCGATAGAATTCGGCATGCGATGCTATATCAAAAATGTGTCTAATGTATTAGTGTCAGATTTCCTCCAATGAATCGGTGGAACACCATGTCTGATGAACTGATGCTAATGATGAATTATTTCTTCTAGATTCTATGAAACCTATGATTAATCCTATAGATTATTTAATTTGGTGGATTGGATAGTCTAATGAGTCAGCCAGTCTGATGGATCGGTCAATCAATACTTCAGCAAAACCTAAGACTTTAACAACTCCCAAATTCTCATCCTTTAGACAAATTCTATGTCTAGGGATTCTCACAATGATGATTTGTGACTAGAATAATTTTAATTTGAAAAATCTATTCTTCCACAAACTCCTTCTTGTACGATGATTTCCTCATGATGTAGAGAACATTTAGATTAGCATAACATCATCTGAATTACAAAATTTTTTCTCCTCCTTTCTTTTACAATGATTAGATCACAATGTTTTCATAAAACTTATGATATAAAATATATAAAAACTAGAAAAGTATCATTATATTTTTATCAAATGACATGAAATAAATTTATACTATGATACAACTTCTCACAATGATTAAAAACTTTATTCTAGACACAATGTGAGTCCGAAAACCACTTCTCCTAGAAAACTTCTCCAGAACAGAAATCCAAAACCGATAGATTTTCTTATAAAACACATGTCTAATATTTTGAGTATGATACTCCTTTCACCAAATAACCAATACTTATAAAGTTAATTTATTTATTTTAATGAAAAAATACAACACAACCATCAAAAACTTGTTTCAATATATGTGAACAACTTCTAGAAAACTTGGTCCCAACATAAAGATCTCAATGTTTTTGATGAATCTGATATACCATGAAAAATATTTTTAAACCATGGAAACAAGTTTTTTTTTTCTCATTAAAAATCCAAATATCTTTCTTATTAAGACAATTTTTTTAAAAACATTAATATTAAATGTTATACATGGGTAAGAATCATCTACGTTATTCAAGATATATAAATGTATCTTCTTTATCTATTAAATTATTCACACACTTTGAACACTCTAGATCATCCAATCAATAAAAAAATATCTTCCCAAATTTTTTAACCATATCCTATATGTCCTAATCTCACCAAAAATACTATCCTAAGAAGTCTTAAGGTGTAAGCCAATGGAGGATGCTCAATGAAGATTCAATCATCTCAATCATGTTATTCAAAGTTTATTTATTCTTCTACCTCATCCAAATATTCAATAAACATATGAATATAATAAAATAATAATATTTAATAAAATAAAATATTATTATGTTAATGGTACAATCATTTTATATCACCTTTAAATCCAATGGAAAATGAAAGCATTGCTCATGTGTACGTACAAACTATCATCTCCATGAAGCGATGTGTTTCATTTTTCATTACTGCCTCACATGGATGGTTATCTTGATAAATTTAATTAATATATATTATATTTATGATATAATTTTGTTTCTTTAAATATAAATTATTGTTTACTTTACTTTCTTTCCATCCATTATAAAATGAAAGTATCACCCATGCGTGCGTGCAAACCACCATCTCCACGAAGTGATGTAATTAATTTTTCATCACCCTATTACATGGATTTTTTTAAATGTATATATTGAATAAATAAGAAATTTATTAAATTATTAAGTTTATTCAGATAATGAAAATGTAACGACCCATGAATTTATAGAATAATACATTTTCATATCTATTAATATTTATGAATAAGATATTAATTTTTTTGTTAAATAGGAATTTTTTTTGATAGCGTACTCAACACACCACAATGAGTTTTTCCAAAATCTTACATTACACACAACTTTGAGTTATACTGAAAAATAATACAATAATAATATTATTATTTTAAATGTCAGTTAACACCTAGCTGTTGTGTTAGTGGGAATGAATAGAACAAACTACATTATGATTATGCATGTTTTTTAAAATTTTTAGATTTATATAATAAATTTTAGAGGGTTAAAAGAGAATGAATCCAATTTTAAGCATAAAATACTCTAATATTTTTAAAGGCCGTTTTATTGCCTTTTAACGGTGAACCATTTTTAAATATAGTTTTTGTCACATTTATATGTTCTATTTACCAAAATAAAATTCTTTAATATATGCGGTATATACAAATTTTCTTTGGTTAAATTCTTGGTAATTTTCTGATAAAGTTCATTTTTTAATGAATAGTGAGAAATACTGCATTTTAATTCAAAACTGCCTTTTCATCTAATTTTTTATATAGTTATATTGTTATTTTAGTTGGTTTTAAAGTATAATTGGATTATGTTTTTATCATTTAATCCAATTTTGGTCATTTTAATTAATTTTACATTAAAATTGTACATAAACACATGTCAATCTTTTGGTTGTTTTTTACTTCTTAGAAACATGTTTTTTGGTTTTGACAACGAGAATTAATTTTAAATTAATTACTACATTTTTTTGTGATTTGAATTTAGAAAAATGGATTCCATATTGTATGAGTTATGTCTGACCATGATCATCCTTAGGATTAACTTTTGGCATTTGGGATCCACTTTGGTGTGAAATGACATGTTATAATAATTAATTTAAAGTAAAGAGAAATATAACATAAACAAGTATCTTTTACAAAATAAATTTTAATATAGGGTAATATAACTGATATATATAACTATAAATATTAATTATAAATATAAAATTATTTTCTACATCATGGTATTTTATTTATAATTTTTAGGCATTAAATAAGTAAATTTATTTATGACACAATGATGGTGTAGTAATTACCTTAACAATGAATGGTTCAAATAAATGATATTATAACTATTAAAATAAATATCATTTGAACATTTTTATGCCATAAAATAATTTTATGTATTATATTAACATATTATATCTGAGTTAATTCCTTTTATTCGAAGGAATCAAGTTGTTATGACTAACAAAAATCAATTACTAAATATTGTTAAAATTGACATAAATGAGTTAAAAAAAATACTATTTTAATAAATGATATAATAGTCATAAAAACGTAATATTCTTCCAAATTAACTATATAATGTTACAAATTTCATTAATGATCCACTTTTGGTTCTTTTTTCATTTTATAGTAACTATAGTAACCATAAATTATAAAAATACAAGAAGACAGGGTAAGAGTTAATGTTTTTTAACTAAGGGTAAAAACTAAAAGATAAGGTTAATTTTTTGACCTAGAATTGTATAAAATATATTGGTTGAAAGGATTTCGACCCATTATCATATTATACTCTAAATATATCACTTTTTAACTATTATAATTTGAAAATCATTTTTTAATAAAATAATATTTCAAGACTTTCCTAAAGTGCCCCTCCTCCCTCTTATAAAAGGCCACAAACTCTACCCACATACTTACAACTCTCAAGCCCATTGTATCATCAAAATTCTACTCACATAATATCCCAACATCCATATCTTATTCATATAGTCATTACCTTGGGAATAAGACAATTCAAGAAATCCTTTTGGCTCAAATCAAAAGAAGTTATCCGATTTAGAGGTAACGTATTCTCTCAAGTTCCTTTCCTTTAGTTTCCTTCTCCACTCCCTATGATCTTATTATTCATTGATTACATAAAAAATACAGTATCCTCAATATACTAGGATGTTTTTCTGAGAAGTATTCTAACTACACTTACACACACCTTCATCTAATGGATATGAACATATTGTTTTTGTTTACAGCGAACTAGTGCCTCACAAAACGATGATTGTTCAATTTTCTCCTATAACCTATCATGGTGGACATTATGATGGAAAAATATTTATATATGATATATATGATATTTAAATTTTCTATATTCTTCTGAAATTTTTATTTACAACATAACTTTATGCTTTCCATAATGTGTAAATACGATAATTTCATTTGAGGAAGTGCAAACTACCACCTCCTCAAAATGATATGACTCGTTCATGACATACATGGAATGTATAAAGGATAGAGTTAATGAAATTATGTAACATATATAAAATATATACTATAATTTAATTATAACACACCTAGGTATCATTTAGTTTCATTCCTTTAATACAACAATAAAATGAAAGTAGCATTCATGCGTACGTATGACCTACTATCTCCATAAACGGTGCATTTCATTTATTATCTCCAAATTTTATGGAATATTATAAATACATATATAATGGATATATATGATATTTAAATCTTGAATAATATTCTGGATATTGTGGAATTTCGACCACATGGACAATTTACATCAAAACAAGTTCATTTTCGACTCAAGTACCGAATATCGACAAAACTACCAATATGAACTTGAATAATTATGAGATTGTTATAACAAGGTAATAAGTGATTTAAAATGAATAATAATATTTAAAAAGTTTCTAAAGAAATTATTAATTAACCTAAGTTTATTATTCATGAAATTAAATAGTGAACGAGACAAGTCAGTCTCAAGGTAAGGGAATTTCTAAACTCAATTTCCACTCATTGGGTTTTAGGCATACTTCGTTGATTATATTATGACAAGATTATGTGTGGAATAAATAAATATTTATTTATATTTTAGTTTCCAATTAAATTTTTGTGGATATATTATTGATACTAATAATCACCCCATTGATAAATTCTTATGTCATTTATACAAACTTTATAAGGGAAATCTTAACTCAATCTCTATTTATTGAGTTAAACATCCATGCCATTTGTTTTATTTTTCCAAGAATATGTGTGAATGAACTATGATTGTTTTACAATGAATATCCACTTATTTTATGTGTATTTATATTTGTCACATATAATTATTTCATTGATTTATCCTTTATCTAATGATATGATTTTTGTAAGGTAGTTCGTCTCAATCTTCTTTCATTGAGGTATATCTTGATATTATGTACCTTTATTATCATATAAGGTGTATATAAAACACTTTTTTACATGTCATATCATTAATTACTATATTATAATGACATTTTACTTTTTTTAATGATACTATTTAATGATTCTTATTCGATTGTTTCTCAAGTGGTAAGGGACTTTTTAACTAAAAACCTCACTTTAATGTTTTGATCATTTATTCTAATAAATATTTCAATTTTATGTCCATGTTTTAAAAATTATTTTTATAAATGTATTTATATATCCATGAATGTTTTAAAATTCAATTTATTTCAAAAGTTTCAAAGTGGTATGGGACACTTTGATTCAAAATTCTCTTTATTAAATATTTTAAATGGTTTTGAAAATGGATTGAATATTTAAATATATTGAAATGATATCTTATAATTGAAATGTGGAAATGATATTTTTCATTTATTCATGGTTTATGTGTTATGATTAGGTTATGGTTATTGAGAATTTATTAAGTCTATGGGTGGTTCCATGATAAACCAAGGACGTGTGAGCCCGTGATTTCTCTCCAATGCATTAGGTAACATGACAGAGGTAAATGTTAAGGTTTCTCCTAATAGATTTAATGAATATACAGTGATTGGTATTACAAATATATTCCTGAAGGTTAATCCCTTTGTGACTGTGAAAGCTATAATCTAATTATGTTATGGTTACCACAAGTTTCCTTTATGATTTATGATTTCTATGAGTTATTCATAAATCTTATGATTTCATGAGGCATGTTAAAGAGATTATGTATTATGAGTAAAAAGTATGATTTAATTGATTTGTATGAATTCATAGAGTAATGTTTTCTTTTCTTATTTTATATACCTTACTGAGCTTTTTATTCTCATCCCAAGTTTTTGAAATGTTTTTCCCAGGGTATAAGGAAGGGTAAGAGAAAGGAATAATTCAAGAAATTTTTTATCAAGAAAATAATTCTTGTTTTATTTAATGAGTTTTATTATTGTGAAAAAATTGGTTAGAGTAGAATTGCCTACTTTTTAATATTTTATATGTAATTTAATAGTTATGACCTAATTCTATAAAAATTTAAACCTGAAAAGATCCACTAATTGAATTAAAGTTAACTGTTGACTTATCTCAAGATTAAGTAATGTTTAAGGATGGGGACTTATAGTTGGTATCATAGGAAACATTTAGAAAAATTTAGGGATTAAGAGTTTTTTATAAAAACATGGTAAGTCTATATTCCTATTCTTTAAGTTAAATCCTTGTTTTATAACTTTTTTAGATCAAAGAAATTGGTTACAAATGGAAGGAGGAGGATCTCAAACAACATTCATATCTCTTCCTGATGACATGGTTGCAATCATTATTGCAAAGTCATGTTCGGATGATTGTGAAAATTTTTATAGCATACAACTAACTTGAAAGTAGTTGTTTGAGATATCAAACACCTCCACTATACCTCAATACCATTGTGTATCATGGGTTGTATTTAATCAAATCCTATTTTATCAATATTCTCATATTTTCAAGAAAGGTAAATATTATTAAGGAATTTTCAAATATTTTACCTTATCACAAGATTTTGAAGCATATTATGATTTTGAAAAAGGTTCTAAATAAAGAGAACCTTGTGAAACATATTTATATTTTATTTTAAAATATAGTCTTTCAGTACATACTTATGGTATTTTAAAAGGACCATTAATTGAAAGTTTCAACTTAAACTCAGTCTGACTATTTTATAAAAATCAAGTTTTATTAGGTGTTTTGAAATTATATGTCTTACATGATTATTTATCAAAACTATTTTTCTATGAAAACCCATATGAACCAAGTTTTGCAAGGTGTATTTGGATAAAGAAAACAGATGATTTTGAAGAATCACTAACTCTTTGTTGCAATTCATGGACCTTCTACCTATGTGAACAAGATGATAGTGAAACAAGGTGGAAACCATGATCAAGGTATGATGGTATTTCTTTTGGTAAATTATGTTTTATCAAATGGATATCCTTAGTATAGAAAAATGATTCGGTTATTAAGTTTTAAATTTTATTTTTGAAGACGTTCACTCTTCTAGGAACACTATATGCCTATGGAAAATATAATACTATGAGATTTCATTTGAGGAGTAATGGTTGAATTTTATTTTGGAAGAATATATGTTTTT
The DNA here is from genome assembly GCA_963277665.1 of Viscum album. Classification (NCBI taxonomy): domain Eukaryota; kingdom Viridiplantae; phylum Streptophyta; class Magnoliopsida; order Santalales; family Viscaceae; genus Viscum; species Viscum album. The sequence continues at coordinate 399,973,975 of OY728158.1, forward strand.
ATTGTGGACATATAGAGATTTGGGATTATTTATGGAAATTATTAGCCAATCTTTGAGAATATTTGATTAGGTTAATTAATTTTTTGCATGAGACTTTAAGATTAGTCGATGTTATTTATAGATAAATGTTAGAATTTATCGTGGAAGACTATGTGATCAAATCCTTATAAATTTTGGGTTTCAATATTAGTTTGTATTATTATGAAGAATTATAAGGATAATTTTTTATTGAGTGGTCTTTTATGAACATTAGGTATAAATTTTTTAATTTTATAGATTAAGAGTAGTATTTATTTTTATAAAGGATTATTCTTTCTGGGGGATTATCTGATCTTGTACTAACCATTTTGGTTTTGGTTAATGTCTAAAGACAAGGGAAATATATGCTTTATCTTTTTTGGATTATGTGATTCTCTAGAATTTGATTCTAGAGATTTAGGTGTGATCAAGTCATCTTTAATACTCATCATTTAGAGAAAATATGAGTTTGTGGTAAATATTTATTAAAGGATGAAACTATACTTGACAAGCAAGTATGTTTCCTTATGTTCTTAGTAAAGATCATAAATAAATTCCTCAAATTTATGAAAGGGACCATAAAAAACATTTTTTGTTTTCTTTTCCTACTTGTAAATCAATGACCATTTAACCCATCATAAGTTTATGGTTTTCTGGTTGTTAACTTTTTCCTGATCTTGTTTTTTATCACTCTCCATCAGAACTTGATGGTTAGTTTTTCTTCTATATCCATGTTTTTTTACATGGAATACTAGTATGTGTTATCTTGAGTGACCTTTATACTTCTACTTATTTATTTTAGAGTGATATTTTTATTGACTCTTTTTACTATGTGTGATTTTCAATGAAGTTTCCGAGCCCAATTTTAAAATTACGAGGACATAATTTCCAGAAGGGGGAATAATGTAATGACCCAGGTATTTATAGAATAATACATTTTCATATCTATTAATATTTTATAATAAGATATTAATTTTACATTAAATAGGAAACTTTTTCTGATAGAGTACTCGACACGCCACAACAAGTTTTTTCGATACACTGTACAAAACTTTGAGTTATATTGAAAAATAATACAATAATAATAATAATATTAATTCAAATGGTAGTTAACGCCTAGAAGTTGTATTGATAGGAATGAATAGAACTAAATACATTATGATTACACATGTTTGTTAAATGTTTTTACATTTATCAAATAAATTTTAGAGGCTTAAAATTAGAATGAATTCAAATTTAAGCATAAAATACTCTAATATTTTTAAAAGGTCATTTTACTGCATTTTAATTCAAAATTGTCGTTTCATATAATTTATTTATATAGTTATATTGTACTTTTAATTGGTTTTAAAATATAATTGGATTATTTTCTTATAATTTAATCTAATTTTGGTCATTGGAAGTAGTTTCACATTGAAATTGAACATAAACAAATGTCAATCTTTTGACAGTTTTTACTTTTTTAAAACACTTTTTGGTTTTGACAACGGGAATTAATTTTAAATTAATTACTACAATTTATGTGTTTTGAATTTGTAAAAATGGATTAAATATTTTAAATTATAAGTTCCCAATTGTGTAAATAGGTACCTTTTATTTTTGGACATTATAAATAGTAACTTCAGTAATTATTTTTTATTTACCATGGTTAAAGGGTAAATTAGGTAAATAATGGTAAACAATAATATTATAATAATATAAAACTATACTAAAACAAATAATAATACTATTGGATGAGATATGTACAACCATGAACATCCTTAGTCCAAACCTTTTGCATTTAGGGATCACTTGGGTGTGAAAATGACATGTTATAACAATTAATTTAAAGTAAAGAGAAATATAACATAAACATGTATCTCTTACAAAAGAAATTTTAATATAGGGTTATATAACTGATATCTCTGACTATAAATATTCAATATAACTCTAAAAATATTTCATACATCATGGTATTTTATTTATAATTTTTAAACATTAAATAAATAAATGTATATATGACACAATGTGATGGAGTGACTACCTTAATAATGAATGATTCAAATAATTGATATTATAAATATTAAAATAAATAGAATTTAAAAATTTTAATTCCATAAAATAAATTTATGGATGATATTGAAATATTATCTTTGAGTTAATGATTTTTTTTCTAATTAATCAAGTTTTTATGGCTTAAAAAAATCAATTACTAAATAGTGTTAAAATTGACATAAATGAGTTTTTGAAACAAATACTATTTTATTAGATGATATAATTGTCCTAAAAATCTAAGATTATGAAAAATGACTTATATAATGTTAAAAATGTAATTAATAATCCACTTTTTGTTATATTTTCATTTTATAGTAACTATAGGTACCATATATTATGAAAATACAAGAAGACAAGGTAAGAGTTAATGTTTTTTTACTAAGGGTTAAAGCTAAAATATAAGGTTACTATTGTGAACAAAAATTTTATAAAACCTATTGTTTGAGAGGATTTCAACCCATTATCATCTTATCCTAAAAATATATCACTTTTTAACTATTATAATTCAGAAATCATTTTATAATGAAATAATATTTCAAGACTTTCCAAAAGTGACCCTCCTCCCTATTATAAAAGGCCACCACCTATACCCACTTACTTAAACCTATCAATCCCCTTGGATAGTAAAAATTAAGATCAAATAATCTTCAAAAATCTATACTTCCTTCTAAAATCCACACCTTGGGTAGAAGGAAATTCAAGAAAGCCTTTTGGCTCAAATCAATAGAAGTTACCTGATTTAGAGGTAACATCTTCTCTCAAGTTTCTTTCATTTATTTTCCTTCTAAACATTCTACACTATTTTTAATATTTGATTAAATAACCACAAAATTATCCTCAATATAGTAGGATGTTTTTATGAGAATTATTCTAACTACACTTACACACACCTCCATCTAATGGATATGAACATACTGTTTCTGTGTATGACAAACTATTGCCTCATGAAACGATGATTGTTAAATTTTTTCCTACCACCTATCATAGTGGAAATTATGATGGAAATGTATTTATATATGATATATATTATATTTATATAGTATCAAAAATTCAGTAATTTTTATTTACAACATACCTTTATGATTTCCATAATGTGTAAATACGATAATTTTATTTGAGGAAGTGCAAACTACTGCCCTCTCAAAGTGATATGACTCATTCATGACATACATGGATTGTATAAAGGATAGAGTTAATGAAATTATGTAACATATATAACATAGATACTATATTATAATTATAACACACCTATTTATCATTTAGTTTTCATCCCTTCAATATGACAAAAAATGAAAGTAATGTTAATGCGTACGTACAACCTACCGTCTCCATGAATGGTGCATTTCATTTATTATCTCAAAATGTTATGGAATATTATAAATAAATATATACTGGATATATATGATATTTAAATCATTAATAACATTCTAGAGATGATGTACTTTTGACCACATGAACAATTTACATAAAAAAGTTCATTTTCAACTCAAGTACCGAATATCGACAAAACAACCGATATAAACTTGAATAATTATGTGATTGTTATAATAAGGTAATAAGTGATATAAAATAAATAATAAACTTTAAAAATTTTATAAATAAATTTTAAGTTAACCTATGTATATTATTTATGAAATTAAATAATGAACGAGACAAGTCAGACTCAAGGTAAGAGAATTTCTAAACTCAATTTCCACTCATTGGGTTTTATACATACTTTGTTGATTCTATTATTCCAAGATTATGCGTAGAATCACTGTTTATTTATTTATGTTTTACTTTACAATTCCATTTGTGTGGATATAATATTTCTACACATAATCACCCCATTGATAAATTATTACATCATTTATATGAACTTTGTAAGGGAAATCTTAACTCAATATCCATTCATTAAGTTAAATATCCATGTCATTTGTTTTGTTTTTCCAAGAATATGTGTGAATGACCTATGATTGTTTTAAAATAAATATCCACTTATTTTGGGTGTATTTATATTTTTCACACATAATTATGTCATTGATTTATCCTTCATCTAATGATATGATCTTTGTAAGGGACTTCATCTCAACATTCTTTCATTGAGGCATATCTTGATATTATGCACCTTTATTATCCTATAAGGTGTATATACAACCATTTTTACATGTAATATCATTAATTACTATATTATAATGATATTTAATGTTTTTCTAATGATAATATTTAATGATTTTTATTCAATTGTTTCTCAAGTGGTAAGAAAATTTTGAACTAAAAACCTGACTTTAATGTTTTTATGATTTATTCTTATAAATATTTCAATTTTATGTCCATGTTTTCAAAATGGTTTTTATAAATGTATTTATATAGACATGAATGTTTTAAAATTTCAATTTCTTTCAAAATCTTCAAATTGGTATGGGATAATTTGATTCAAACATCTCTTTATTATATGTTTTAAATGGTTTTGGAAATGGATTGAATATTTTAATATATTGAAATGATATCTTATGATTGCAATGTGGAAATGTTATTTTTCCTTTATTCATAGTTTATGTGTTATGATTATGTTATGGTTCTTGGGAATTGCTTAAGTATATGGGTGGTTCCATGATAAAACAAGGGCGGGTGAGCCCGTGATAGGTCTCCAATGCATTGGGTAACGTGAAAGAGTTAAACTTTAAGGTTTCTCTTAAGAGATTTAAATAATATACTATGATGGGTATTCCAAATGTAACCATGAAGGTTACTCCCTATGTGGCTGTGAAAGCTGCAATGTAAGTATGTTATGGATGTCACAAGTTACTGTTATGATTTATGATTTTTATGGGTTATTCATAAATATTATTATTTAATAAGGTATGTTAAAGATCTTATTTTTTATGAGTAAAACGTATTATTTAATTTATTTGTATGTATTCACGGAGTAATGTTTTCTTTTCTTATTTTATATCCCTTAACGAGATTTTTATGCTCATCCCAAGTTTTTTAAATGTTTTTCAGAGGGTATAGGGAATGGTAAGATAAAGGAATAATTCAAGAATATTTTTATCAAGAAAATAATTCTTGTTTTACTTAATGATTTTTATTATTGTGAAAAAATTGGTTTGAGTAGAAGTGTTTACTTTGTAATTTTTGAGATGTAATGTAATAATTATGGCCTAATTCTCTAAAACTCTAAACCTGAAAAGATCATCGAAGTGAATTAAAGTAAAATTTTGAATTATCTCAGGATTAAGTAATGTTTAAGACTATGGCCTTATTGAAACCATGACCAAGTTTCATGGTCTAGAATCGTAAAAATTAAATATTCATGGAAAATAGAAAAATTAGCACCGAAATATTGATTTTAATGAAAAATTATTAATAAATGGGTAATTGGAAATTATAATGGAATGTTATATATTAATAAAATTATAAATATGGGTATTATATAGATTTATAATAAATATAAATTTATTACATAGGATGTTAGAGTGTGTGTGGAGCTAGTTGAAACTTGAGGTAAGGGTTTATGTGGTAATCTCATTTTTAATTAGGATTGTTCATGTTTAAATTTCCAATGGGAAATTTCATGACATATATATTTTAAACCCAATATAATTTATTATAATATAGTCATTTCTAGTGTTTTCTAATATTATTTCTATTTTACCCCTCTTTGGTTCTAAAAAAGACCAAAAGGTTGTTTTTAAGAAAAACTGACCTTATTTCTCTCCTTTTGGCCGGGAATAATATCCCTCCAAATCCTTGTTCTTAAAAGTTATTTTATATAAATTTTTATATAAAAATAAATGTTTGATAAAGTTATTTTATACCACCTTTAACTTTATCAAAAAATTATTAAAAATAATCCTTTTTAATGTTTTTTATATGTATCACTTTTAACCTTCTTTTCAAAAGTGTAAAAAGAGTTTTTTTAATGTATACAACACGAAAAAATTTTTACACCATCATATAATTTCATATTTATTTATTTTTTAAAGTTTCCTTGTTTTTAAAAAGAAAATTATATTATCATTTTTCAAGGAATTTTTAGTTTTTAAATGTTTCCAAAAGAAAAGAATGTTTTCTATTTATTTTAAAACATATTTTTAATGATTTTATTAAATTAATTTTCATCTAAGTCAATATACTTTAAGAATTTTTATTATTTATTAGGGATATGATCTCATGATACCATCCAATTTATTTCTATTTATGTATTATGATGATGATTTTTAAGGATATTTTCATGAAACCTAAGTCTTTCCAATGAGTTAATTAATCCATGATGAAATGATGAATGTTTCTATGATCATGTAGAATACATATGTATGTTTTTATTATGATGTGGGTGGTACTAGAATTATATTTCCCTCCAATTCATTGGGTAAAGCTTTATATATCATGATATAATATGAAATGGAATGGGGAGTGAACCTAATCCATTACGGGACTCTTCCCACTATGTTTATTGAAATGGGGAGTAAACCCAATTCACTATAAGACTCTATACACTATGATAGTCTTGGTAGTTATACTTGACTAAGAAATTTTTTTCTATGCTTATGAGGATGCAAAAAACTTACGTATTGTACTTATGATATTATATTGTAGATCACAATTGATTATTTATGATCCCATACTATTGTGAATCATGTATTTTTTAATGAAAAATCCTTATGCCATGATCCATGATTTATGGTCTATGAATTATTTGGTATGTTTTCATAAGTTATGAGAATGTTCTCATAAATTTATGTGTATCTTATTCCCACTTATTATCATAGTTTGACATCCCTTATGTTTAACCTTACTGAGCATCTAAGCTCACCCTTTCTTATGTTTTCATTTCCCTAGGTTATGAAGAAAGGTTTTAAGTACGAATTTTCTAATAAGGTTAAATTGTGAGAAGAAAATTGTGGGATATATTGAATATATTTTAGGAAATATATTGATTATGTATATATTCTCTAAATACACTAAACCTTCATAGTTCTTGGATATATATTATTGTGATATGTATTGAATATTAATTTAAAATGATATAACATTTATGTAAGTTATGATTGGGTCACCTTAGAGTTAGAATATTCATCATGATTTAAAATAATGAATAGGAATTAAGATATATTTTTGTATGGATTATAACTCATATGTTAACTCAATAGGGGAATCACATACCTTTATATAGGCTCCTTTTATATAATGAAGGGTTTTAATGTTAGCTTCCATTGCATGGAAAACATCATGCATACCCATAACAAATTCTTTTTGAGATATAATAATCACTAAGATGTTTAAATTGGTTTATAATGCCATAAATAAATCAACCCTTTGATTCATAATAAATGTAAACTAAATCAAATATATGGAAAAATATATTCACCTGATATCATAATCCCACAACATACTACGATAAAGGCATATCATTCCTTATATGATATCAAGATTGATGGGTTTTAAGGGATCATATAATGACCATTGTTAGTACAATAAACCCATGTAATAATCTAATATATCATTAACGAATCAATATGCATAGAATATTTTAGAATAATATACCTAAAACATAGTAACAATATCCTATATATTGTTCTTGAAAAGAGTATGGTTGATTTTGATCACCAAATAAGTAAAAGTATTCCACTTACCACTAAAGTGATTTCACTAACCATGGATACTAGAACATTTATTGAGGATCCTCGATCACTGAAGGAGTGTTGGAACCTTAAACTAGTGAAAAAAATTATTTAGGAGTCGATAGGTTTGAATATTTTTTGAAAAAAATGGTAGTAAACAATAACGGGGGATCATATAATTTTAGACACATCCTCTATTCTCTTCATTTAATAAATATTATCAACCATAATAAAGACATTAAGTGATATCTAATGGAACCAATGCGTTACTGTCCATTTTAATGTTATTTATTGAACAATTTAGTGCATAATTTATTACCATAAATAATCCATATCATGGGTTAGAAATTGAAGAAACCACATGGGAGATAATTTGCATGCCTGGTACATATCATGAAGCACATATCATTATCCTATCATCTAATATGATATAGGAAATATAATAATCATATGAACCTTTTATGATTCCATTATATTGTATGGTATGATATTCATCTCATGCATATCGCACTGTAAAAATCTAGGAATTCATATAATATGACTCAAGCTCTATTTAGTGCATATCCAACAATCTCCCACTTTTACTAAAATTCTATAAGGGATTTATGAAAAACCTAAAAACACTTTGGGAATCCATACAAAACTCTTTTGAATATGGCTTACCAAAATCTCTTCATTTTTAAATAAACACTTTTTCCAAAACATAATACTTATCCAAAGGTATAATCATGAAACCTTATGGTCATTAGTATCATTTAAAACAAATATGGAATCCCTATTTTATAGATGTAATCAAATAGTGACCTTTATCAAATAGTTAGTGATACTCAAGCTACTAATGGATCTAGTGTGATATCTATTAAACATACTTATATCTTATACAAACATGTTCACCACAAGATGTATCATATTCTCTATATGTATACCTATATAATGTATTTTCTCATGATATTGATTAAATACTATAAAGGGAATAATGTCAATATAGTATATTCCGTATCATACATTTTTTATTATCCAAAAAAACTAACTTAGTTAGGGAATACATCACATGTAATTCATTGAGTGGATGAACAAATCACATTCCCCTCACTTAAGTAGCTTAACACATCTCATGTGACTCAAATAATCATGGCCATGAATTTACTTATTCTAATTTAATAAAGTTATAGATGTATTTTATCATCATATGAGTAAAAAAAATACCATCTTGGTCAAGATCCAATCGATGACATGATCAGAAACATCCCCAACCACCCATTTATTATCTAAGATGCAATTGATTAAGTAAGAAAGGTATTAAAGTATTAAGGTTACCATACTCGGTATCTCTCTAACCTTAGATAATAATGATTTATTATAATCATACACCCTTAAGTATATCGACAATTGTATGACATTCCATAGGATATACTTAATAGGTAAATCCAAATAATAAGTCTCCTCTTTTTATATCATGATTCCTATACTCATTTTAATCTTGAAATATAAGGGGATATTATCATTCCAACATTCATGTAATTTAAATTTAAACACACATGAATGTTTGATAAATAAATGATACCTTTTTTATTTAATCATGATACATTATGTAAACCATTAAATCAATCTCTTAAGTATCATATTTGAATAGAATCAACATGACCCTCACCCTTTTTTGTGATAATGGATTTATTATTGGATATAATAAAGTGTCATATGTATCCACCCAAAAGATCCTAACATCACCCCTCTTAATGATCTGTTATATGAGTTTTTATTTTTGAAGTATGTGTTTAGTCCTTTGGTTAGATCATGGTTCCTTATATTGAGTGATAAAACCATTGTTTTCACAGGGAATATCGATCACTCCCTTGATTCTAGGAACCAATTTTACTTCACAGATGAAATTATTGATCCAAACATATTCCATCACAACATCTAATGCAATGATGTAATCCACCACTATTTTTGAGTATTTTATAATGGAATTCTTATAAATATTCCAACTAGTGGCTACATCATTCAAGAAAATAATGAAACTAGATTGAGATTTCATATATTCTCCATCATATTAGAAGCCTTCATCAATGTAAACCTTTATCTACAGATCGTTATCTACTTAAAAGATCAATACCATATCCTTAGTCCTTATCAATTTCTTAAGAAAGTTTTCAAAATATTCTAGTGACTCTCTCTAGTTGTATTGGTATCTACTCATAATTCTAAGAGAATAAAAGACATCAAGTCAAGTAAACATTTATATAGATATCATTTTCTACTTAAAATATCAAGAACATATCCTTAGTCCTTATTAATTTCTTAAGGAAGTTTTCAAAATAATCTATTTGGTGGTATCAGAGCATCCCCTATTTTAGTTTTATGAAATAATTCATGCAATGATGAATAAAAGAGAAAATTAAGCATCATGTTTTTTTTCTATTTAAATTGGTTGACCATTATATAGATAAGATACATAAAGGTAACTGATGTGTTACCTTTATTTAGCTAGGCTGTGTAAAGGTAACTAAGGTTTTTCCTTTACATAGTCGGGCTACATAAAGGTAACCAATGGGTTTATCTTTTTATAGTCGAGCTATGTAAAGGTAATATGAGATTTACCTTTTCACAAGGGGTCTATGTAAAGGTAACTTGAGACTTAACTTTATGTGAAGGGTTCAAATAAAGGTAGTATAGGACCCACCCTTATGTGAAGTGTTTACATAAAGGTAGTTTAATTCTTACCTATATGTGAAGAATTTAATTTAAAGGTAATATGAAAATTAATTTTACATGAAATCATATTCATAAAGGCTATCCTTACATAGAGTGCCTATGTAACCATAAGGGGAGGTTAACCTCATGAAGAATATGGATTCCATGTAAGGGTTAAAAAAATGTTTTAAAAAATTATATTTATGACATAAATGGTTTATAAAATGTTTATAAATCATGATAATTGGTATTTTGGGAATATTTACTTTATAATTTATATATAAGTAGATTCATAAATTTTAAATTGTTTATAATTAATTAAATAAATATTTATGTAAAATTTTCTCCAAATATTAAATGTCAATATTAAAATATCTTGTAATCATTAATTATTAATATTTAAAATAACTTAAAAAAATTATATGACATGTATTATGGTCTATAAATAAAATTTTTATTAAGAAACCATAAGGGGTAATTTATAAAGAGTTATAAAATACATAAACAAGGATAAATTATAAAATGTTTATATTTAAATTATGAATTTACCATAATTACTTAATTGGAATTGTTGAAATTAAAGCGACTTATTTGGGATATTATTTAAACCATATAAAAATGAGTTTTTATGATTGATATAATAATGGTTTAAATAATGAATAAATATGTGATATTTAAATTATGTGAAATGTTTATATAATAAAAATTATATTATATTTTTTTGGTAATTCATAAAATATCATATATTTAAAATGAAATTCCATATAATGAATAATATCAAAGAGTTCATATTTGAGTGAAAGGAAAATTTTTATGTTCATATTTATGGAATTTCTATAATGAAAATCCTAAAACTATAAAAGTTTTTACAATTAGATTTTATTTATGAATTTTTGATGAATGGATATCTCATTTTCAAATATTTAAATTATTAATTTATTTAAATGTAATTACCTATTTTGTTCATAGTTATAAATTATTTATATTATGAATATTTTTGTTCCAAAATTTATATGATAAATGGAATATAGGCTAGATCCTTGAATTTTCATTATAGAAATGATTCTATAATGAATTTATTTTTTCATTAAACTTGACCTCAGTTTGTAATTATATTTTTTAGTTTGAATTTAGTAGTTGAATATAGGTTTCATAATATTAATTTTTAGTGTTATGATGAATTAAATTATCTCTTGAGTAAAGTCTCCCCTGGTAGAAGGAATTGGGGTTGAACCACCCACTAGTCTAGAAGCTTATGCCTTGGTTAGAAAGTTGAATGAGGTTGACTATCCACCACTTTAGGATTATTTATATGGAGATTGTAAATTTCATTTAACTATATGACTTTACATAAAATTTTCGTGTACCTTATGAATATGATAAAATTGGATTTGTGTAAATATACTTGATTTCTATTTTTGGGTGAGTAACACAAACTTGTGGGTTGTGTGAAGAGTTACACATTAATTTGGTTTTAAAATATTGGTTTAATGGAGGGAATATGATTTAAAACTTAATTACTAGAAGAATGAATACACATCGGGTAATAACATGTTATAAGATTATGATATTACATATCCTTAAAATACTAAGTGCAATATTACTTCCAAAAAAACACTTATCAGGACTTTGATTATCCAACTGGGTAGGTCATTCTAAATCTGGGTGCCACTGGAATAACTAGTGTAATAAAAGAAATGATAGGTAACTCTAGGTCATCCTTGGGTGGGTCATGCTAAATCTGGGTGCTCCTAGAATTTCCTTTGTTATCTTATTCTTGGTGCTTGTTTCTGTTTACACTAATTATTATAGCTTAATAGGATTAGGTTACTAGAGGAATAGAGTTGGGTTTATCTATATATGGATTGGAAAAATAAATTTCCACTCAAATATCCAAGAGTCACAATTATTATGATTGGTATGATACTGTACCTAAATAGATATATGATGGGAGAAATACAAAAGTGTCCTAGAACATAGTGAAATATAGATCATGGATCACTAAATAGATATTTTATAAGGGGAAATAATTTTAGTGATATTCTATTTAATAAAATTACTTATTAAATGGTTAATAAAACATGATACTCATCTAATATAATCTTTCATTGTATATAAATAGCGTTATTATCATCAAAATAAACTTTGAGATTAATCCTTGGAAGGAGAAGCTTAATGTAAGATAATCCTATGACTAGAAACATAAGAAATGTTCTGAAGCTAGACTGGTATCTTTAAAAGTTATTAAAGCATAATAAATATAATATTTATTAGAGAAATACTTATTCCTAAGTAATAAAGTGTGTAAGTTGTTCAAAATATGAATCTAGATGCTTATGAAATCATAAAATTATTCACTTAAGGTTTCAAAGGCATTAGATTCAAAATGACCAAAATAATCTTAGTATCTACTCATTCCATCAATATGATTGGTTACATTAATGATGTAAGGCATTTTAGTCTCATATAATCAATATGACTAGGTATGCTAAATGATATTCAATATAATTGAACATGTTAATGATTTGGTGAGACTAAAGATATTCTTAAGGCTTATTTTTATATATATATGATATTAACTATATGTTTTACAGTAGTTATAAATATATAGGGGTAAAAATATAATATAGAATTGAAGTTTAGAGTTTAAAGTTTTCTTTTAAGTAATGGATAAAATTATTTTTTTCATTGATTCCTTGGATGTTTCACTCTTGGACTAGCGTATCATTAGATGTGTATTTTATCTCATTTTTCTCTTAATAAGTGCATGTAATTTTTTTGTTTAATAAAATGGGATGGGTGGTTGTAATGTATATAATTTATGATATCTTTAACTCTAATACATGATTTATAGAAGGATAAAAATGGATTATTTTATTTAATAAATTCATCCTATTTTTATTTATGGAAATATTTCAACAATATTAATAAATAAAATTTTACTCGATATTCTCAAAGTGTTAAGAATAGATGATATGGGCATCTAATTTCTAGGTTCTAAGTACTATATATTTAGTAATAGTGGGTAAAAGTTCAAATTGGAAGAATAAAAATTTATTTAAATGTTCAAAAACGTTTCTTAAAGAAGCTATTGAAGGTCATTAAAACCTAGGGGTTTTAGGGAGAATGAGTAATAATTCCATATGATAGATTATTTAGATATCATAAAGAGTTTTTTAGGAAACTCCATGGAATGTTAATATTGGGTATAAGGATTATAGAAATTAGTTCTTTAATTTTTAAGGGTATTTTATACCAAATTTATATTTTAGAAGTGTTTCAAATACATATGAGTTCAAAATCAAGGGAATAATTGATAGAGGTTATAGTTTTCATTCAAATGATGAAGTACAAAGTTGCTACAAAAAAGATTTAATTGTAAAATAATTGATCAAGATCAGATGAATCTAATTAAAGGATATGTCTATTCATCTCATTTATTTTATATGATAAAATAATTAGTTCAATAATAAAGAGTTGTGAAAAAATTGGGATGATTGATTGTTTACATGGTTTAAGATTCATCAGATTATATAACATAAATGAAAAAAGAGAAGGGTAAAAGTGTTTATCCAGCAATTTATTAAAATATAAAGTAATGGGATTCCACCAACCATTAGAGGAATTTTTTAAATAATTATATTATTTTCAAGAAATAAAACTTTAACACATAAAATACCATATATGTTATGGTTCCAATAGTTTATTTGTTAAAAATTACTGCTAATAAGAAATAAGTATTATTTTTTAAACACAAATAAGTTTATATATATTATCAAGATATTTTGAAAAAAATATAGCGACTAAGAGGTTATTTAGAGTATGTTTGAACATATAGATGTTCGAAGTTAACAAATAAATGATCGCAACATTCTAATATTAAACGTTTTTTCACTTGATAACCTAAATTTTCTAGAATATATGATGATAAAGAAAAATGTAAAGAGTTACATTTAGTTATAATGAATAAGCGAACATATTTTTTCTAAATTATTTTTCCAATCTAAGATTAAAGTTATTTTTCACTTAATATCCTAAATATTTTAGGATATTTTAATAAATACAAATTCAGTATTACATTTAGTTATCATGAATAAATTAGCATCATTATTTCCTATAGAACTCTATCAGTCAAATTATAAAGTGAGTTAATCTTAACATCCTAAAAGAGTTTATGGTATGGAGATAAATATAAATGTAAATAGTTATATTAGTTACTATAATAGCATAAATTAAACTTTATCCTAAAATGGTTTAGGATATGATGGTAAAGTAAAAATGTAAAAGTTATATTATTTGAAAATTTTAAGTAAAAAATTTGATGTAAAGAGTTATAAAGATAATGATGGTTCACTTAAAAAGAGTTCTAAGTAGAAAACAAATGTAGACATCATAACATTTGAAGTGATGAATTTAGAAGTTTTAAATGTTCAAAGAGTTGAAAATTTAGGAATATTATTCATAAATCTCACCATTATTCATAATATCATACTTTATATATTTTTGTCACTAAATAGTTAGATGGAGGGTTTTATCATATGGTCACATAAATATTTTCCAGGAATTACATATGAATTTAATTATTTTAAAAAACCCCCAAAAAGTATAGTGAACATAATGGTGTTTTGGAAGTTTATTATATATGATATGATAGATTGAAACTTATGTTGGGTTTGTTAAGTATTCTTAAAATATTTTTAGAATAAAAAATATATCACATTAGTGTAAAAATCCACTTTATCATTATTTAATGTTGTATCTATAAATATATATATAAATATATGTTTCATGAAGTGTAATGGTTATTGACATCTCAAAGTACGACTTTGAGTTATATCTATCTGATGTTCATCATGAAGTGTTATAGGTTAGGAAGAAATATTAAATTTACCATGAGTATAATTCTTGTATAGAGATTTGAAATATTCTCATGAGGTATAAAACAAAGAATAAGATATTTTGTGTGCATTGGATGGATCACTAAGTATACCCCAGGGAGTGGCATATGGATGTATTTGGTATACTAAGGGTGCATGGTAATATTTGAGTCCCCACTACCCAAGGGTAGTGAGATACCAAGTATGAGAAATTTCATACTTTGATACCTTAATTACACAAGTCTACTTATTAACTTAGTTGACCAGGGGGTGGTTGGATATATTTATGACCATGTCATCAGTTGGAGCTTAACTAGATATGAAATTTGTTCTATTTTATAATAAATATTACATATAATCCCTTAATTGAGATGGACTTTAGGGTGTGAAAGGACACCTATAAAGTACATATTATGTACTTATCTATTTGGATGAGTGATATGCAATATACTCATCCATACAGATGAATGATACATGATGTATTCATATACTAGACCAGTCTATAATATGATAATTTATAACATATGATTAATCTATATGGGATTGAAATACTCCATGTCCCATGGTCACTTAGTGTCTTGGATAGAAGGAAAATATGAGAATTCATGTTTTCATATGATGAATATTGGTAGAAATACGTATAGGTATACATATATTTGATGGAGATCACACTAGATCCCTTTATTACTTGAGTATAATTGAAAATTTTCTATAGGATAATATTTTCTTACATTTATGAATCTAGATATTCATATTTTTTATTAATTCTATAAAGTTCAGTGGAGTCCCAATTTATAGTTGAATGAATGAGGAATGATTTTGACTTAGAGAGATACTCTAAAAGTATTTTAGAGTTAATAAAAAAGGAGTTTTGTATGGGTATTCACTAGGTATTACATATGATATTATACAATGTGAATTTAATGATAGATTTCAAAAAATATTTTAGAAAATATCCGAAAGGATTTTTGAATATAGTTTCACAAGTTATTATATACGATACAATATAAGGTGAAATAAAAAAAGTGTTTAAGGCTTTAGTACAAGTGGTATATTGAAGGATATATTCCCTAAATATTTATATGTATATGATATATATATATGTATATGATATATATATATATATAAATCCTATATTACATTGCCTGTAAAATTTTAATTTCAAGCATAATGGGTGTAATATTCCATGTAACCAACATTGGAAACTTGATAAATCCTCCACTAAATCTATCATTTAATTAATCATTTCATAAAATGAAACATATGAGATAAGTGTGCATTCATATGATGAATAAATTGGATATAGAAATTACTCATGTGTTATAAATTAATTAGTAAATGTATTATCAATTAAATATTAGATTTTATTACCTTTATACATTCAATATATATGACAGATGGGTGTGGGTGGGTGTTCACACGATTCTTTACCGAAACTCCTTAAACCCTGAAGATCTCTTCATTTATATACTTTTCATTTGAGACAATGGAATGGCATGGAGATAGAGTGGATCCCCTCAAAATTTTATATTATTAAGCTTTACCCATGAATACACCATAGAGATTGGATTTAATATGGATTCCCATGGTGATATTTATCAAACCATATGATATTGATGAAGATATTTTGATTACTATATGGTTTATCATACAAACATGTTTTATAACAGGTTCTTCATCTCCGGTTTTATTCACATTTTCATATTTATTACATAGGAGATCCTTAGTATAGGGATTTTATTATTTCTACTTATTCTAATAAATTTTATTAGACCCTAACTATTCATTTCAGTATGTAAGTTACTTCACCCATGTATTTCAACAAGGGGAATTTACTTAACCACATATTTTCAGAGTGAAGAGTCAAGATGTCATTATAATAAGTATTCTATCATCCAAATACAATATAAAAACTATACAACACTCCCATGAATATTATTATATCTATAAGAATCATCTTAATTTTTATAAAACTAAACTCTTTGAGTACACCATCAATCTAGATATTCTAACTCTAAGATTCTTGGTTTAATCCATAAGTGTTTCATTGTAGATTTCATACCATAATGGACACATTTGGTACTTAAATACCTTTTTCCTATATCATTTACACATCCTAGACTAAATTTTTATCAATAAAAATAGTTTTGATATCTATTTGATACATCTAATAATCAAAATGTGCTACCACGGATAGAAAAATAGAAATTTATTTTATCATCAAAATAGGTGAAAAGGTTTCTTTATAGTCAATACCATGAATTTTCTTGTAACATTTTTAAACAAGAATGATTTATAGGTAGAAAATCTACCATCCTTCTTAGTTTTATTTTGGGAAACCCACTTTCACCCTATGGGTCTTAACCCTTCAGGTGCATCCACCAAGTTACAAACTTATTTAGTTTATATGAAGTCTATTTAATATTCCATGTATTTTAACCATTTCATGGAATCATAAATATTTATGGACACCTGGTATATATTAGCTTAATAATAAATTAACACTACCTCGTCATAATTAGCTATAATAAATTCACATCTTATAAGATATTTATGAATCCTACCAATATTTTAAGGTTCTAATGTAACTTGAGTTGATTCTTCTTCCATAACTATTTGTGGAATCAACTCAACTTCCACCTTAGGAAAACTTACTTTTAATTGGTCTTTAACTTCTACATTTTAAAATTTCCTCCCATTAACTTCACTAATAACATGTTCCTTCTCAATTAAAACACCACGTTGGTACACAAACACTTCGTGTTTAGTAAAATTATAGAAATAATATCCCATAACTTCCTTAGAATAAGAAAAAAAAATTCTTTCTCTAATTTAGGGAAGAGATTATCATAAGACAAATGTCATACATATTCTTAACAAAAAAAAAATACTCATTTAAGTAATATTGTGATGTTTCATAGTTCATATCTGATATGGTGTCTTTATAACTACTTTAGATAGAACACGTTTAAGTAATAATGTAATAACCTCCAGATCATAACCCCAGAATGACATAAAAGGGTCACACCAGATCATTATTAATCAAACCACTTCCAAATATGTATTATTTCTCCTCTCTAACACAACATTTCACAATGGTGTTCTGGGAGGAGTGAGTTATGGAACAATTCCATAATTTATAAAATCCTTTATGAATTAATGGGTCAAATATTCACCACCCCGATCTGATCAAAGAATATCAATAATTTTACCCTACTGATTTTTTACTTCATTATGAAACTCTAAACTTTTAAAATTTTAATACCTGTGTCTCATAAAGTAAACATAACCATATTAAATAAATTAATTGGAAAAAGCAATGAAGTAATTAAAACCACCACCAATTTAAGTACTCATTATCCCAAAAACATCACTATACATGAGGTTAAATGGTCCACTAACCCTTTCAAAATTTCTATTAAAATATTCTTTGGTCATTTTTTTGAACAAATAAGATTTTAAATTTTTAAATGTTTCAAAATAAAATGGTTCCAATAATCCATATTTATGGATTCTTTATATATATTACTCATTTACATGCCTAAGAAGATAATACCAATGATAGGAGAGATTAGAATCCACCCTAAAATTCTTATTATTAATGATATAGATAGGATTATCCATATATAGAACATATAAACTTTTTATAATATTCATATTACTATAAAACATTTCATTATTATATATAGAAAAAATATTGTTCTTAATAGTGAATGAAAATACCGTCTTTTCTAAAAAAGATACATAAATAAAATTTATATTTATGGAGGGAACATAATAAAATTTCTCAAATTATAGCATTAATATACTTGGTAAATCCATATCATAAATGTTGAATTATAATGTAGTAACTCTTTCTTATAGACATGAATATCTACTTTACAATTTTGAAATTCCCTTATATCTCATAGTCTATGTTTATCCTCATAAATGTATGATATAGATTTGATATCCAATACCAATGAGTTAGAGTTAGTGAAATTGAATTCTATGAAATTCACATTCAGATTATCAAAATGTTTTTCTTTGAGAACACTTATCAATCTTAGATAAAAATTTTGAAATTTTTTATTGGTCATACCTATAAGGTATCTTAAAACAATTATCATGAATTATTCCATAATATATAACAAATGGATATCTTTGGGAGAGTATCATGTTTTATATATTTTCATCAAGTACTATTAATAAAATTACCCTCACTAACAATGATGACCCCTTACATCACATCTATTTAGTGATCCAAGATCTATATTTCATTACGAATTACACCAATTTGATCATATAAAATGATCCATGACTATATCTGGTAGAAAAATATTTTCAATCATATCATATATTATTCTTCAATATTTTTTTGGAAAAATATTTATCCAAATCCATATTATGTATTCACTCTACTCTATTCCCATGGTATCTTAACAGTTATGTTTTCCCAGCTTTGTGTATTGAAAATAAAATTCCAATAATGAGGCACCTAACTATTAGGTTCACCTTATTACTTTATTTCCTTACATAAGATAATTCATGGGTACCTAATAGTCAGGGTCACCCATACCAAATGATTTAAGTCTTGAAAAGTACTATTTTTGAATGAATATCACACTTAGTATTTAGGTTTTAAAAAAAGCCTCACCGGTTTAATATAAATCATATACGTTTTAAACCCATTGCATCTCATGAAACCTTTATTTTTATCATTTTTTATTCCTTTGTATATGTATACTTCTATCCATTTAGTTATATAATCCCTATTTTATACACCAAATTAATGTGTTTACACCACATTAATGTGCAAATCTTTACACAACCCACAAGTTTTTGTTACTCACCCAAAAATAGAAGCCAAATAGATTCATACATATCCAAATTCATCTCAAGAATAAGGTATATTAAATATTAATATAAATTATTAGAGTTATATAATATTGAAAATATATACATGAATAATCCCTGAGTGATAGATATCCAAAACCTAACCTTTCTAGAATAAGGCATAAACCTTTAGACCGATAGGTAGTTCAAACCAAAGTCCCTCTCCCTAGGGAGACTTTGCTCAAGATAGATTTTAATTCATGTTATATATAAAACCTAATATTCACAAATGATATTCAAAAACTATTCTCAATATCATAAATCAAAAAATAAACTAAGGTTAAGGTAGATGAAAACTAAGTCTTATGATATCACACATAGAATGTTATGTAGGGCTCTATATCATAGAAACAATTGATCATATAAATTTAAGTTTGAAAAATATTCACATTCTATAAAAAAATTATAAACATGAATATATTAAAAGAATAAAAATAAATACACTTTATTTATTTTTGAAACCACGAGAAATAAATATGAATTTTCATATTTTATTTAAAAATAATAAATCACATTTTATAATTCTCGACAGTTATAATTTATAAAATTTTTTATAATAAATAATTAAAAATATCAAAAATAATTTTTTTAACATTTTTTAGGAATGTCATATTTTAAAACTGATAATAAGATTATTAATTGTAAATACGAATGATATATAATAGGGATACAATATATGAATAAATCATATTCTATGATATACATTATAAATATCCCAAGTGAAGATTGTATTTTTTTTAATAAATAATTATTCAATAAATATGAAGATGATTATAATTTTTATTGGGAAACATATGAAGTAATGAGTGAGTTGCTTCTATCATAAATGGAAAATAAAGAAGAAGGCTACTTCTTGGATATCCTACTTGGAAAAAGTCCATGTAGCAGCACAAACATGCAATTATTATGAATCCAATCTTCAAGGAAACCAAGAAAATTAATGATGAATGAGAAGTGGTATTATCTAATTTTTTTTGATAAAATTTGGATGAAGTGGATAGTGGAAATATTGGATAATCGATATTTATGAAATATCTATTTCAAGGGATAGAGAAACCATTTATTGAGAACCAAGTAAACATTTTTCTACTTTATTAGATGATATAGACTCTTTAGATGAATTTTTTGAGTTTATTAGAGTGAATGAGAATGATTTAAAGTGAGTTTAATAAGTTCTATTATTATTTTTTAAATTATGGAAATACTTTGATGGAACAAATTTTTCAATGGAAGAAGACCCACTGTACTTCATATGAGTCATATTTTGTGTATGAGTCATTGATTGATTCATATGAGTCAATTATACTTTATGTATGAGTTATTTAGGATAGAGATGATAAAAACAATGACTCCTAAGATGATTCAATATGATGTGACTTCCACTGACATGGGTGACTCATGGATCAAGGTCACCTCGGGTTTGGTGTTTCTTATGTGTTTTTTGAATTTTGAATTTTGAATTTGGAATACCTTGATTTTGTATCTTCTATGGTGTTTTGGTTACTGATCAAACATAAAGCATCAATTTTGAAAATAAAAAAATAGAATTTTCTGTCCAAAGTGTATGATACATCTATATATAAGTCATTTCATATCATTGTATGTGTCATTTTACTCACATAGTATACAATTAAAGAAAAGAAGGATAATTTATGAGATGGTTGAGACATAGAAAAAATATAATATATTCGAATAATATTATGGTAAATTGATATTAATTCAAATGATTCCATGAACTGATATTTAAATATATAAATTTCATAATTAAGATGAATAATTTTGATTAAAACAATAAAATTTAGAAGCTTCAAGCTGAAAGGAAAGGTTCCATTTTACATTGAATGTTTCCATGTACATGTGGAAGTGTTAGAATAAAATTAAAGAATTATATTTCATTGAGATTAAAATAAAGAAATAATCATGATATTATTAAGGATTTTATTGATGATTTATAGGGATTTCAAATGAAATTTTTTGTGAAATTAAAATGAGAATTAACACTGGGAAATATTTCCTAGATTTTAATGATTAGATCATCTGTTACTGGTATTCAAAGAGTTTTAATATTTAATTTTTTTAAATATTATTTAAAATATTCACATAATATCCTATTAATATAAATACTAGAAGAAGAATTAGAATTGGTGACATGGAATGAGAACCCAATACCCTGTTGTATTAAAAATGTTAGTGAGAGACTGAAGTTGAGAGATTTTTTTGAAGGAAGAAAACATGTGTTTCTAATTATTTGAGTAATTGATTAAGATATGAATCATTGAATATTTGAAGAAGTAGAGAAATATTGACATACCTAATCACAATAATTGGCTACTGAGGTCCTTTAAGAAGTAATCACAAGAATATTTTGTGAGCTAAGAGGCTCGAGGAGGAAGATATATTTCATGTGGTGCTGAAGAAATTAGGAGAAAAAAGATATATTTTTTATTCTAGTATGAAAAATTATATAGTAATAAATGAGAATATATAGTTTTCAAGTAGGAATCTAAAACTATAGTATCATGGGACATTATTTTAATGGGATTTGTATGATTTATGGTGCAACCACTTGGGGAATCTCACCAATAAGATTTCAAGGCCAAACCTTGTAAAATATATTATGTATTCCTTCATTACTATTGGTTGGAGTATGAAACTCAAGAGGGGGGGGGGTGTATTGAGTTAATATAAAAATTTCTGTTAAAAAATTTATTTAAAATATTCCCAAAATTTAAAACAAAACATTCCAGTTAATCAAAGTAGTGAATTTATAATAGTTTGACTATTCAACTAATTTCTCAGAAGATTGATTATTTCTCAGTTGTAACAATATGATATATTTATACAACTTTTGAAACTAATCTAATAAGACAAAATAGTTATAAACACTATCCAAGACTAAATATCAAAGTGAAATTCAGTTTTATGAAATACAAGTAAAAAAAAAGAGAAAACTAAGTTTGAAAACACAGAAAATATAAAACAAGACGTTCAGTCTCAAGTAGAGACTTAGTACTCTCCTGTAACACCCCAAGCTTTCACGATACACTTCTCTTTCAATAACGCAATAGCTTGCATTGTACGTAAGTTCAAGATTCTAACACACCGCGACCAATCAAAGTAGCCACTATGAATAGTAATACCCACCTTTTGAAATTATATAAATTTTATATTTCAAAATGGACTTTATTTTTGTATTCATAATATTGAAATTATCCTAAGTTTAATTCTTTGTAATTTTCTGAGAACTTCCAATTTTTTATGAATAATGAAAAATACTTAAAAACAACTTTTTTAATCAAAATAATTTAAAGTGATAAATTATACCATTTAGAGGTTTTAAAATACAATTAGAATATATTTTTACCATTTCATCCAATGGTGGTCATTAGAATTAATTTCACTGTGAAATTGGACTTAAACAATTGTCAATCTTTTGATATATATTGTTTCTTTAAAACACGCTATTTGTTGTGACAGTAGGAATTAATTATTAAATTAATTAATTCAACTTATATGTTTATAATTTTGTAAAATAGACAACATTTTTTAATTTGGAATATCAATTATAACTTAGGGTGAATTTTTGGTATTGTTTCGAGAAACTTCAATTTTTGATGAATAGTGAAACCAGTAAGTGGTAGTTAAAAAACTAATTTTTCATTTAAATGAAACTTTACCACTTCCATGAATTGAATTTCGAAAATCTGACATACATGGTTTTCATTAGTAAGTAAAATGTGGTTCAATGAGATGAAAATAATTTTTGGTGAATAGTAACTTTTAAGTTTTATTAATCACGATTAAAGGTAATTAGTGTAATTTAAGGTAAATATAATATTATAATAATATTAAATTACCTTTAAAATTGTCCTACCCTCATTGGTCGAGTCATGGATGACCAAGACAATCCATGGGTCAACTTGGGGACCCCATGGAGCCACTTGGGTAAGAAAATGACATTAATAACTTTTTATTTAAAGTAAAAATAAAATTGTCACAAACATGTGTTGTTTTACTAAAACAATTATTACATGGGGTTATATAAGTTAAATTATTGAATATAAATATTCATTGGAAATATAAAAATATTTACTACATCATGGTAATTTTTTTTTATAATTTTTAGACATTAAATAAATAAATTTATTTATCACACCATGATGATGCAGCGATTACCTCATTAATTAACGATTTAAATAAAATGAAAAGATAATGTAAAATCTAATACTTACACTTGTCAAAAACCTATTGGATGAGTATATTTATAACCCTTATCACTTTATCCTAGAAATATATAATTTTGGGACCTTTGAAATCCGAAAATCACTTCATAATAATGTAACATTTCATGACTTTCCAAGAGTGCCCCTCCTCTCCTCTTATAAAAGGCCCCCACCTCAACCACCTTATTCACACCTTCAAAGCAATTTGTCTCAGCCAAAATCTGCCCAAATACTCTCTCAACTTCCCTCTATTACTCCTAGAATCCTCACTTTGGACAGAAGTCTTCCCAAGGAAGCCTTCAGCGCAAATCAAAAAGAGTTACCCGATTTTAAGGTAATGTATTTTCTTATGTTCTTTTGTTTTATTTTGATTCTCCAACCACTTAAACTATTTTTATTCCATTATTTTGTAACAACAACAGTATCTTAAATATACTAGGATTTTGTTATGATAAGGATTTTATTTACACTTACACACACCTTCATCTAATGGTTATATAACATACAGTTTCTGCGGGTGGCGAATTACTGCCTCACGAAACGATGATTGTTCAATCTTCTTTTAACACCTCTCATGGTGGCCATTATTATGAAACTATTTTTATATGATATATATTATGTTTATGTTTTCCTTATGCTTCTGTATTTTTCATTTATGACAAACCTTTATGATTTCCATTATGGGTAAACGCAATAATTTCATTTTAGGAAGTGCGGACTGCCGCCCCCTCAAACTGATTTGAATCGTTAATGCCAAATGTGGGACATATAAAGGATGGAGTAAATGATATTATATATGATATTATAATGTAATTATAATATACCTTTATATCATTATTATTTCATTCCATTAAATACAACATATAAATGAAATTAGCGTTCATGCGTACGTACGACTTACCGTCTCCATGAACGGTGCATTTCATTTCTTACCTCTAAATGTTATGTAATATTATAAATGAATTTATATACTGGATATATATGATATATATGATGTATAAATCATGAATATAATTCTTTATATAATGGATATTCTACCACATAAAAAACTTGTAATTATAAGAAGTTTATTTTTGACTCAAGTACCAAAGATCGAAAAAACGACCGTTATTAACTAAAATAATTACATAATGTTCATAACATGGTAATAAGTGATATAAAAGGGATAATGAACTTGAAAAAGGTTCTTAAGCAAGTATAAATTAACTCCAGTTTGTTATTCAGGAGATTAAAGAACGATCGAGTCAATTCAGACACGAGGTAAGGAAACTTCTTAACCCAATTTCCATTATTTGGGTCAATCTCCTACTTTCAAATTATGTCATGATATTATTATGTCCTATCTTGTATTTTTACTTTCTTTATGTGTACATATAGTGAATAAAAATAATAGATATATTTTATTTAAAAAATGATATTTGTAAGGGACTTCGTCTCAATCTTCTTTCATTGAGGCATATTTTGTTTTATACACAACTTTCTTTTATACGGTGTATAAAACCCTTTGAATTTTACATTTATTCAAAAGGAATCTTTTTTATATGAAACATTTTATTAAACTACAAAAGGGAATGTTTTTTTGTCATACGTATGCGGAGAAAACGACTTCTCCGCCACCGTGACCATTATTTGAGTTTTGTCTTCCTCTACAAGTCATAACGTTTTTTTAAATGAAAAATAAATACCAAGTTTTACTTTTCTTTTATTTTGGTATTGAAAATGGTTTTATTATATCAATGTGTTATATTGATATCTTTTGATTGAAATGTGTAAATTTTATGTTTCCTTTATGCATGTTTTATGTGATATGATTATTTTATGGTTTATGATATGTTTAAACCTGTTCATATGAGGAATGCATTGGACTTAATAAGTGACAGGTGGAGCCCGCTATAGCTCCTCGATGCATCGGTAGGTCTCATGAGATAAAATAGTGTCTTGGCATGAGGACTTGAAAAAATCTTATTTGTGGTCTTGTCATGAGGCCTTGGCTACGTGGTTATGATAGTCTGACAGTATGCATTCCATCATTATGAAAGTGGTTATTGATATTGTATGTGATTATTCGACTAGTAGAATATCAATGTGAATAAGTAAATGGAATTATTTCATTTTATTTTTCCATATTATGCTAAAGTTCAAGTTTAAAATGCTTTTGTTTTAGTTATACATTGCCTTAAATGTTTATGTTTATTTATGAAAGTTTCTGTTGTATTGTTATCCTTACTGAGCATCTGAGCTCACCCCTTTAAATGTTTTATTTTCCCAGGATGTGAAGAAATATTTTATGACTAACCTGCAGGGATAGTCTGAAGGGGATAGAAGTGTGGACTATGGAGACTATGTTATTGTGATTTTTCACTTTATTATGTAATGCAACATTTATGAATGTATCTAGTGTTTCCAAGGCTACTAAACTAATCGGCCTTTTGAGACTTGATCTTTTGTGATCATGCCAATGTTACGCAATAATACACCGACTCTGGGTAACTGGGGTCAGGGCGTTATAGTTGGTATCAGAGGAAGTTTATTACTAAAAATGGAAGATAGATTTAGAAAAACTCTGATTAGAGCACATAGCCCTAAGATAGACTTTGAGGATTAGTATAGAAGAACTTCCTAGAATTTTGGTATTATAGAGATTTTGTGAGTTTTCCAATCAATACATCCCTATCTAGATACGAGAAGGTAGAGGCGGATCTGGCATAGATATACCTAGGGGTAAAACCTGAAAACACCGCTTTGAGCTAGACTTGAACGGGAACTGGTGCACGACAATGGGCCTTGAGGCACTCTTGGTTACGACACTCCCAGGAGATATGCTTACGACAATTCTCATTTTTACAAACCATTATGAAGGGCTTATGAATATATACTTCATCAAAGAAAAAATATTTATTATTATGGATTATATCCATAAACCGTTCAATTTACGTTAAGTATTTTACAAGTTTGTAATTATTCATTGCAATTCATAAACTGACCTAGTTCATGCCATTGTATAGAAATGGAACCCAATAGAAGGATTGTGAACTCCAGCAATACGTATGATCCAAAGAGTAAGAAGGATCATATCTTTCACAGTATTAACCCAATATTTAGAAGGGAAATAGTCTCCCATGTATTCTCAACATATGAAGAAATAGTATCATGTGTTAATAAGATAAGTAAAGAATTATCTGAGTCTTATGGATTTGAAGGTAAGCAAGACAAGAAAAGGATGAAAGAGAGGAAGATGGATAAAGGGAAGAGGGAAAAGAAGAATTTTCCAATATGTGATAACTATGGGAATAAACACCTTGGAACTTTCCTGAAGGGAATGAGAGTTTG
Organism: Viscum album; assembly: GCA_963277665.1. Taxonomy (NCBI): domain Eukaryota; kingdom Viridiplantae; phylum Streptophyta; class Magnoliopsida; order Santalales; family Viscaceae; genus Viscum; species Viscum album. Next base: position 400,001,632 of record OY728158.1, read on the forward strand.
TTATAAGTGTGGAGAAAAAGGACACCAAGTGCATGACTACAAGGGTAAGAAAAAGTTTTCAAATTTATAATGCTTTATCTGCAAGGAGTGGGGACACTATGCAAACCAATGCCCAAATCATCAGAGTATGCCCCAAATGATGCTATTGGATAATAATCAAGTTATGATACTACCACAGATGAGGAGGAATGATTAGAGTTCTTATGATGTTATTAAAGAATTGTGTCATTTGAGTGTTGTATCAACGATGTACTGGTTATAATAATTATAGAGTAAATAAGGATTGTACTGCAGTAATATTTCATTAAGGACTTGAGATTGTGTGGAACCAAGAAAAGTAACTCAATAGTAGGTTAAATTTTTTGGAAAATATATGGTTGAGAGAAAGATAAACCATAATATGGTTCTGATACTGAGATAGTAATTTTGGAACAATACATGATTGATTTGGATAAATTATATTGGATATTCTTGACTTACTTGAAGCTGATTAATGATTTGTATGCATTTTTGGATAGAAGGAGTATATCCAGTATTTTATAAGGAATAAGGGATCATGAATGTAATCAATAAGGATTTATGGTAATTCAGGATGTTGCAGTGTTTTAAAAGAATACATTATGAAGGTATTCACATGTTATTACACGGCAAAAAGGATCTTCATTGTTTTTACCTTCCTTATAAAATTTGGACTGTGAGTTTGTACAGAGGTATTTTGGATAACTATAATGTTTGGAATGGATTAAGTTGAGCTTTGAATAATATTAATTAAGGTTAAAACATTTCTTATGATTATTTTTTAAATATTATAATACTATAGTTTTAGGAAAAGGACAACCTACAGGTTGGGGGATAATCCGTCGCGTCGGACAAAGCTGCAAGAATCGAACCCACAACCATAGTGTGATAGGCCTTTATTACCTAACACTAGCCTATAGGAAGTCCCTGGTTATTAAAAAATAGTTTTCCTAATCTGAATGGTGTGTGTTAATATTTGGAACCTTGTACGATTAGGATAAATATAATATTTTTGAGTTCTATTATCTTTTTGAGTGAAAGATGAGTTTGTGGTAGAAATTAGTTGAAGTTTGAAACTCTACTTGTCAAGTATATATATATATATACACCTCTCTCTTATTATATGAATAAATTAATTCTTAAACTTTAAGAAAAAGATATTAAAAAAATGTGTTATCCTAATACCTTATGTTTTGTTGAACAGATGATATTTTAAATCACTATAGATTGAAGGCTTTGAGGCCCTCAATTTTACACTTGTTTGTGACTGATGACCTCAATCACTCCCTATAAATATTTAAGTTTTCCCACCAATTGTTTGTCTCTAATTGCCACCAATGTTCTCCTAATAGAGATCATAATTTGGTGGTGACTTTTTTATTTCCCTTTCCCTCTTATTAAGGCTAAATTTTATTAACCTTATTTCCAATGTGGGTTTTCCACAAAGGTATTTTCTATTTTCAACCTTTTATTTTTGGAGAAGATTTTCAAATTTAAGGACACAATTTATTGAAGGATGAGAGAATGTAACACCCCAAGCTTTCACAATACACTTCTCTTTCAATAATGCAATAGCTTGCATTGTACGCAAGTTTGAGATTCTAACACACCAAGACCAATCAAAGTAGCCGTTATGAATAGTAATGCCCACTTTTTGAAATTATATAAATTTTATATTTCAAAATGGACTTCATTTTTGTATTTTTAATTTCAAAATTATCCTAAGTTGAATTTTTCGTAATTTTCTCAGAACTTCCAATTTATTATGAATTGTGAAAAATACTTAAAAACAACTTTTTTAATAAAAATAATTTATAGTGATAAATCACACCATTGAGAGGTTTTAAAGTATAATTATAATATATTTTTACCATTTAATCTAATGTTGGTCATTATAATTAATTTCACTTTGAAATTGGACATGAACAATTGTCAATCTTTTGATATATATTGTTTCTTAAAAACACGCTATTTGTTGTGACAGCGGGAATTAATTATTAAATTAATTAATTAAACTTATATGTTTAGAATTTTTTAAAATAGACATCATTTTTGAATTTATAATATCAATTATAACTTAGGGTGAATTTTTTGTATTGTTCCGAGAAACTTCAATTTTTGATGAATAGTGAAACCACTAAGTGGTAGTTAAAAAACTAATTTTTCGTTTAAATGAAATTTTACCACTTCTGTGAATTGAATTTCAAAAATATGACATAAATGGTTGTCATTACTAAGTAAAATGTGGTTCAATTAGATGAAAATATTTTTTGGTGAATAGTTACTTTTAAGTTTTATTAATCGCGATTAAATGTAATTAGTGTAATTTAAGGTAAATATAATATTATAATAATATGAAATTACCTTTACACTTGTCCTACCCTTATTGAATGAGTCATGGCCGACCAAGACAATCCATGGGTCAACTTGGGGACCCCATAGAGCCACTTGGGTAAGAAAATGACATTAATAACTTTTTATTTAAAGTAAAAATAAAATTGTCACAAACATGTGTTGTTTTACTAAAACAATTATTACATGGGGTTATATAAGTTAACTTTTCAACTATAAATATTAATTGGAAGCATAAAAAGATTTAATACATCATGGTAATTTTATTATAATTTTTAGACATTAAATAAATAAATTTATTTATCACACCATGATGATGCATTGATTACCTCATTAATTAACGATTTAAATAAAATGAAAAGATAATGTAAAATCTAAGACTTACACTTGTCAAAAACCTATTTTATGAGTAGATTTAGAACCCTTATCACCTTATACTCTAAATATATAATTGTGGGACCTTTGGAATCCTAAAATCACTTCATAATAATGTAACATTTCATGACTTTCCAAGAGTGCCCCTCCTCTCCTCTTATAAAAGGCCCCCACCTCTACCACCTTATTCACGCCTTCAAAGCCATTTGTCACGGCCAAAATCTGTCCAAATACTATTTCAACTTCCCTATCGTACTCCTAGAGGCCTCAATTTGGTCACAAGTCTTCCCAAGGAAGCCTTTGGCTCAAATCAAAAAGAGTTACCCGATTTTAAGGTAATGTCTTCTCTTATGTTCTTTTGTTTTATTTTGATTCTACAACCACTTAAAATATTTTTATTCCATTATTTTGTAACAACACCAATATCTTAAATATAATAGGATTTTTTATGAGAAATATTTTATTTACACTTACACACACCTTCATCTAATGGTTAAAGAACATACTGTTTCTGTGGGTGGCGAATTACTGCCTCACGAAACGATGATTGTTCAATCTTCTTTTAACACCTCTCATGGTGGACATTGTGATGAAAATGTTTTTATATGATATATATTATGTTTATGTTTTCCTTATTATTCTGTATTTTTCATTTATGGCATACCTTTATGATTTTCATTATGGGTAAACGCAATAATTTCATTTTAGGAAGTGCGGACTGCCGCCCCCTCAAAGTGATTTGAATCGTTAATGCCAAATGTGGGACGTATAAAGGATGGAGTAAATGATATTATATATGATATTATAACGTAATTATAGTATACCTTTATATCATTATGATTTTATTCCATTAAATACGAAATATAAATGAAAGTAGCATTCATGCGTACGTACGACTTACCGTCTCCATGAACGATGCATTTCATTTCTTACCTCTAAATGTTATGTAATATTATAAATGAATGTATATACTGGATATATATGATATATATGATATCTAAATCATGAATATAATTCTGGATATAATGGATATTCTACCACATAAACAACTTGTAATTATAAGAAGTTTATTTTTGACTCAAGTACCAAAGATCGACAAAACGACCGTTATTAACTTAAATAATTACATAATGTTCATAACATGGTAATAAGTGATATAAAAGGAATAATGAACTTGAAAAAGGTTTTTAAGAAATTAGAAATTAACTCTAGTTTGTTATTTAGGATATTAAAGAACGATCGAGTCAAGTCGGACACGAGGTAAAGGAACTTCTTAACCCAATTTCCATTATTTGGGTTAATCTCCTACTTTCAAATTATGTCATGATATTATTATGTCCTATCTTGTATTTTTTACTTTGTTTATGTGTAATTATAGTAATACACATAATAGATATATTTTATTTAAAAAATGATCTTTGTAAGGGACTTCGTCTCAATCTTCTTTCATTGAGGCATATTTTGTTTTATAAACAACTTTCTTTTATGCGATGTATAAAACCCTTTGACTTTTAAGTTTATTCAAAATGAATCTTTTTTATACGAAGAGTTTTACTAAATGAAAAAAGGGAATGCTTTTTTGTCGTAAGTATGCGGTGAAAATGACTTCTCCACCGCCGTGACCATTATTTGAGTTTTGGCTTCCTCTATAAGCCATAACTTTTTCTTAAATGAAAAATAAATACCAAGTTTTACTTTTATTTTATTTTGGTATTGAAAATGGTTTTATTATATCAATGTGATGTATTGATATATTGTGATTGAAATGTGTAAATGTTATGTTTCCTTTATGCATGTTTTATGTGATACGATTATGTTATGGTTTATGATGTGTTTAAACCTGTTCATATGAGGAATGCAATGGACTTAATAAGTGACGGGTGGAGCCTGCTATAGCTCCTCGATGCATCGGTAGGTCTCATGAGACAAACTAGTGCCTTGGCACGAGGCCTTGACAAAATCTTATTTTTGGTCTTGGCACGAGGCCTTGGCTACGTGGTTATGATAGTCTGGCATTATGCATTCCATCATTATGAAAGTGGTTATTGATATTGCATGTGATTATTCAACTAGTAGAATATCAATGTGAATAAGTAAATGTAATTATTTCATTTTATTTTTTCCATATTATACTGAAGTTCAAGTTTAAATGGATTTTGTTTCAGTTATACATTGCCTTAAATGTTTATGTTTATTTATGAAAGTTTCCATTGTATTGTTATCCTTACTGAGCATCTGAGCTCACCCCTTTCTATATTTTATTTTCTCAGGATGTGAAGAAACATTTTATGACTGACCTATAGGGATAGTTTGAAGGGGATAGAAGTGTGGACTATGGAGACTATGTTATTGTGATTTTTCACTTTATGATGTAATGTAAAATTTATGAATGTGTCTAGTGTTTCCAAGGATACTAAACTAATCGGTCTTTCGAGACTTGATCTTTTGTGATCATGCCAATGTTACGCAATAATGCACCGACTCTGGGTAACTGGGGTCGGGGCGTTACATCTCCCATTGGTAATCACCTACCACCAAGAAATATATATAGATAAAGGTTTTGATCAACACCCTGGATCGGGGTTTACACAACAATACATATACTTTCTTGGTCACAAGAGCTCTGCCACGATTCTATGTGGAAAAAAATACAATTAGGTTATACATGACCTCTTCCACAATTCTACATGGGATAAACAAGTTTAAAATGATAGTTGTTTGAGGATATCTAGTATCCTCCGCTTTAGTATAGGATACAATGTTTGTTTTATAGATAGAAGCACACACTGCTTGAAAATGTAATAAAAAGGTAAAAAATAGATCAATAAGTATTAGATAGAGTTTAGAAGGACCAGTGTGTTATGTAGTTCATCTTTGGACTCTTGGATGTATCAGAGTTGAAGCTGGAGTCCTCTTCTAGAAGTAGACATTGAAAATAGAGTGTTGTGGAGCACTATGTTCTATCTTCCAGGAGGGTGAGATGTTCTTCTCCTTAAGTTATGTTGAATGCTGCAGATATGATGAAAATTTGATGGACAACAATCCTTTGGTTCAAAACAAGAAGTAATGAAGAATTCCTCATGTGTAATTCCTTTTTGTATGTTGCTCGCATAGGTCTGATACTGTGTCTACTCATATCTTCTTGTGTATGTGTATCTCTTTCATGTGCTCTTCTTTGTATTTATATATTCTTTCTGCCCAAAAATGTGCATGTTTTAAGTTAGATGATATACCTCATACTTCTAAAATACTCATTTAAGATATCTACAAAAAGCATTAAATTAATCAGTCGCATTAAAACACTCAAAATATGACCGTTAGAAGTGATATTAAATAAAAGAAATTTAAACAGTCTATCGATGAGTCCTTGGTCGGTATCTCCTTCTGTCAGTGACTCATTCCATCAGTGTCTCATTCTTTCAGTCTGTCTATTTGTTAGTAAGTCCTTGCATCGATAGGTCCTTGTATCAGTAGGTCCTTACATCTATAGGTCCTTGTGTCTGTTGGTCTTATGAACTATCGGTGAGACAGTCAGTCTTTCAGTTGGTCGATTACACTATCAGTGAGTCCTTGCATCGGTAACTCCATGCGTTAGTATCACCATTCATCATTAAGTCAATTGAGCCATCAGTGCCTCATTTGAACTATCAGTGTGTCATTCTGTCTATCTTTCCATGCATCATTGAATCATTTTAACTGTCGGTGTCTCATTCCTTCTGTCGGTTTCAGTCTGTCATACTTAGAAAATATTTCTTCTTGGAATGTCTTATAACATAAATATTAATAGAATGTGTTAAACTTATATGTGATCATAAATAATCATAATTACACATATTTAAACTTAAATAAACATGATTTAAATTATTATACATAATTAATATGATTTGACATGATTTGTGATTATTAAAACCATTACCACTAGAGAAGGTGGCCAACATTCTCTTATAGGCCAACAATCTCCCCCCTTTTGATGATCACAAATCATGGAATTATAAAGTACAATCATTTTATGTGGAATATAATCATTCTACTTATCATTTCCCATTATTGATGAATTTTATCAATATATAGATAAGGTTTAGAGATAAAATAAATAGTAATGGTATCAAAGGAAAAAAAATAAAAAGAATAGTGTCAAAGACTAATACCTTTTATTCACATATGTAATCAGAGGTAAGAAAAAGAAAATGCATAAGAGTGAAATCAAGGGTAAAATAAATAAGGATAATTCGAAACTGTTACCCCCCTTTTGGGATTATCAAAAAGTACAAGGGGAGAAAAAAATTATTCTCCCACTTTTGATTATAATCAAGAAGAAAACATGTATTAAAGGAATAAAAAGTATCAGAGAATAATAGATAGAAGATAAATAGATGAAAGAAAATAATATGAAATTTCATTGATCAATGAAGTACAATGGAGTACAAATATTTAGGAAAAGACAAAAAAAGACAACCAAAGATCCCTATCAGAGAGTTATCCACACTACTTCTCCAGATTAAGAGGTTCCTTCCCTTTCTCATAGGGATCAATAGAAGGTCCAGTAGGTGGTGTATTAGAGGCTGGAGGGTTTGAAGAAATTTTCAAAGGAGGTAGGATCACTCCTAGACCACTAGGTACAAGGCTAGGTTTGTATTGTGACAACATAGGAGGTTGAGTATACTCTTAAATTACTGGTCTAATCTGACTGAAATCCCAAGAAACTGATATCTTAGGTGGAGGAACTATTCCAGTAGGTCCAATAGGTGCAATAGTAGGCACCACAATTGCTTCAGTTTTCACATGAAGGTATGTCTTCAACAACTTGATGAAATACTCAATGATTTCACCACCATATTTCATATCATTCTAAAAATAATATTTATTAACCATGAATTTGTCCAAAAGAGGGGTGTCCTTTAAGTTCTGTACATGATCTTTAAAGGCTTTGGTCACTAGAGGCAATGACAGGTTCTCTGTAAAATACTTAAAAAGACTAGTCAACTAATGTTTGGTAATGATCTTCTTGAAATAGTAATCCAACTTTTCTATAATTTGAGCATTGGAAGTATCACCACTATTGGAATAGAGTCTGACCATATCATGAAAATGGTCACTATTCTTTTCAATATTTTCAAGGCTGGATAATCTAGAATGATCAAACAAAGCTTGAAGCTCCTCCTTAACAACATTTCTCACTACCTCAATGTCCAAGGCTTTAGATGACTGACTGAAGGTATAAGGAACATTAGTATGAGCTGAGGTACGAGTCTTCAAATCTTTAATAATAGTCTCCACACAACCTTTATATTCTGAGGTAAAATTATTTATTATAGAGACAAGCCCAATCATTTCTTTTCTCAACTTGGAAATATTTGAAACAATTATCTCAGTAGTTGTGATTAAGTTGGGTTGAATCTCTTCTATTACTTTATTTGAATGATTAGATGCATCAACCTCACTCACACCCAATGTCTAACTTAAAAAACACCTTTCCCAAACTACTTCATTTCTACAATTGAAGATCTGAGAGAGTGTAATTAATCACTCAGCACAGTGTTTTACCATCTATCTTGTTGAATATCATGCACCATCTGAGATTGAATTGATACACTTACAACTGAACAAACTTCTTCCTTAAACCTTTAAAAGTATTCTTTAGTGACAAAGTCACTGGGAAGGGTCTTAGCCACTGATTATTTGGAAACATGTACAAATAACTCATCATCTAAGCATTTATAATCCAAAACTAGAGCTACATACCCCAGATTCCTTGACCATTCAATCATAACATCATTATCCATAGGAGTGAGAGTGTCTAGTCTTACTCTTCCAGGTTGATGCTCCTCATCAGCTTGATCTCTCCTTTCTTGGGATCCCCCTCTATCTTAGATCTCCTCACTAGTTGATCACCTTCATCATGACACAATAAAATAGGGGGGGGGGGTGAATTATATGTTTAAAAACCTTTATATTTAAACACTTAAGAAAGAACTTATTTTAAGAGTTCTTAAACTAATACAATTCACAATCAATACAATAGAACATAAATGTCTTGGATATGATGGAAATTATAAGTATTATAAAACAACTGTATTTGAATTAAATACAATGATCAGAGTAAAACAAATATTAATGACTCTACCATATAGCGTATATAATATATCAATACAATATGAACCATAATTGAAATAATTACAATTGAATTGAATATTAAAATAATGGGAAAACAATAGAAATACCTTTCTAATACAAATAGCAGCAGAAATGTAAAGGTATTACAATTCTTTTTAACCCAAAGAGAAGGGTATCCTTTCACCTAGGATAAAATATATGTCTTACCACCACCTTGGTAATCCCTTGATACAAAGACCTGTATTGCTGTCTTCTTATTCTTGGAAGTCCTCGATTAAGAAGGTAATCGACACCTCTGTCCTTCAAGCAATTGAAGACCCTTGATACGATGACCGGTTGCACGTCTTTCTATCCCCGGAAGCCCTCAATCATTACCACAATGATCGATCGCACAAAGAAGAAACAAAATAATTATAGGAATACAAGAACACAGAACAAGATGTTTACTTCTTGTATCTTCAAGACTTTCTCACAAAGCTATAGAGAAGTCACAACATCTCTCTTTAGAACTTGATAGAAGAAAAGTTTTATATTCTGATTTGAATGACCTCGTATTTATAGGATTCAGGTTCCAACAGTCATATTTTCTCCAATTGTCATATTTCTATGAAAAATTAGGATGGACTTGGACACCTGGCATTACAACGGTAAAAAAAAAGACTAAATGACATCGTTTTGATTGGTAAATAACCAACTCAACGACATCGTTTTAGTTAGAAAGTAGTAAATACGAAACAATGAGTATGATAATCTTGGAATCAGTATTAAAGTTATGATAAGAGTGTAATGAATTTCATAAGTGAAACACATAACTTTTTTTATAGGCATAACATGATAACAATGCACATCGATTGAAAATTAAAACCTGGTTATGATTCTTAACTTGGTTATGATGCTTGGATATAATACATAATAAGAATATGATGCATAACCTGGTTAGGATATCATGATTACGATACTTGATTATGATTAAAAATCTATCTTGGTTACGATATCATGATTATGATACTTGATTACGATTCAGAATCTAACCTGGTTACGATATCATGATTACGATACTTGATTTTGATTCAGAATCTATCCTGGTTACGAAGTATGAGTATGATGCAGTTACGATACTATACTAATCTTGATTATAATACAATACATAGTCAAGTTATGATTCCTGATTACAATACAATACACAGCCAGGTTACAAAACATATGGTTATAGTGCATGACCTGGTTACGATTCATGAGATTACAATTCATGTGAATAAAATGCAGCATATAATCTAGTTACGATTTCTTCTTACAAAGAAATAAATAATATGATTATGATTTTTGATTTCAATTCAATTCATAATCTAGTTACGATTAAAAAAACATATGAAACAATGTAAATGAATCAAGAAACAGAACTATGATAAGGATACATCAAACATGAAAAAGGAAGTGATTTATTATGATTGTGTGATTTGTGATTTACAAAAAAAATGATTGATGGGAAAGTTGAAACATGTTTTGACTCAACAAGATAATGGGATAAATTTCTTAAAGTCCCTCATGAGGGTGTGTTTGATGATTATAAAGGTGCCTCTCCACCTGAGAGTGATATTTTCATCTTTGAGATAGCTCTAAAGGAGATTACTAATAATGATGAGCATAGGAGACCAATTGCTATAGAGTTAAATAGGGAGTGTATAATTTTTTTCAAGTTTATAAAACATCAGATCTATCCCAAGAAAGGGGATTTTGCACCTCTAAATTATCAATATGTCTACTTGATTTATGAAAGTACCCAGTCAGAGTAATGTATCACTAAGAGGGGGAGGGGGTGAATCAGTGATAATCTTTTTCTTTTATATTTATTTTCAATTGAAACAACCTTCGCCTCCTGTTCGAGATTTAAATTCCTTGCTGAAAACAAACTCAACACACATCCACAGGAACACAAAGATTTACAAGGTTCACTATTCAATAATAATAGATACATCCTTGGTATGGTTTGGAAATGATCCAATACCATACAATCCTCTAAGAAAACAATCCTTGGATTAAAATGAGTAGGAAGTACCCTTACACTCGTGTAGCACTATAAAACAATCCCACTAGTGCATGTGCACCCTCTTAGCATAATAGGGTAATACAATTGTTTTGTAACAACTCATGTTACCTGTGCTTATTTTCAATTCAACAAATGTATTCAAATTGTAATACAATTCATCAATTCTTTACCTAGAAGAAAGGTAAGAACCACCTAGACTTTGTTATGAAGCACTGAGTCCAATATTCTTAGAATACAATTCTTTCAAAACAAAGCTCCCATTACCATTCTTTCAATACAAAGATTCCATTCCAATTCATTCAATACAAAGATTCCATTCTGATTCTTTCAATACAAAGCTTCCATTCCAATTATTTCAATACAAAGATTCCATTCTGATTTTCTAATAGAAAACAATAAAGTTGAATCGACAACACTTAAATTCCCGAATAAAATTGTTGACTCTAATAGAATACGAATGAATCAGAACCACCCAAAAAAATTGTCAATTCGAATGGAATTGATTTATTATTCTATCTAAAAACCCAGAAATTATCTCTCTTCTGCAAGTCACTCAAGTACAATATACTTCACAACTTTTATAGGTGACCCAAAACATATTTAGGCAGGAATCCCAAAACACTTTCCCACTCACTTAAATTCAGCCAAATCTGAATTTCTCCTGAAATCTTGGAATAATTATGACTTTGTCAATGCTTATCGATTCTTCTATAATATTCTATAATCTTAATCTCTTCTTTTCCAGAATCCCATTTCTATTGTCAAAATAAATACAATTGATGATAAATACATGAGTTTGAATCCTATTATCTCATACTGATTTCTTTAAAAAAATGCTTGATACAAATCCAATTGAATGTGTTTGAAGAAATGCACTTCTCCACCGAGATACAATCACTCTTTTAAAATAAAGGCTCCCCTTTGAAAATTCATTAATCAATATCCTTCTCATTTCATTTCTCTTTACCCACAAGATAAAACACACTAAATTCACCAACATTTGCTTGTATCATGACTACCTTCAAGACTTTGAAATCATTGAGGATTAGCTTTAGCATCATCTGAATTCACTTGGAAAGTATTGTAACTTTTCATCTATTCCTGCTTCTTTATTTTCATCTCAACCCAAGAATGATCTTTTCTAAATACAAATGGTCTAGAAACTATTATCTTGAATATGATAATATCTATTTACGATCATTCTAGGCACGATACAAAACAATATGAATTTGATTCATTCTCAATCAGCACTATCTCTTCCATCGATACCACTTTCTATCCGTACCACTTCTTTCTTTATACTACCTGATTATGATACATCAGGATATGATCCTTTACCAATCAGAAACATCTCTTACTCTTCATTCGACATCATGTTTTCAATTGGAACCCCCTGCTATAGTGAAATCGTAACCACACTGCTACAGTGAAATCATAACCACACTACTATAGTGAAATCATAACCAGATTTTACAGTGAAATCATAACCAGCTTTTCCCCTAAAATTGTAACCAGCTTTTACCCTGAAATCATATCCATCTTTTAATTTGAAATTGTAATCATCTTTTACAATGAAATCATAACTAGATTTTACTTTGAAATCATAACCAGATTTTACTTTGAAATCATAACTAGCTTTTACACAGAAATCGTAACCAGATTTTACTCTGAAATCATAACCAAATTTTACTCTGAAATCGTAACCAACTTTTACATAGAAATCATAACCAGATTTTACTCTGAAATCATAACCAGATTTTTTAAAGAAATTATAAACAGATTTTACTCTGAAATCATAACCATATTTTACTATGTAATCGTAACTAGATTTTACACAGAAATTGTAACCAAATTTTAATCTAAAATCGTAACCATGTTTTACACAGAAATCGTAATTATATTTTACTCTAAAATCGTAACCAGATTTTACTCTAAAATCTTAACCAAATTTTACATAGAAATCGTAACCAGATTTTACTCTGAAATCATAACCAACTATAGTGAAAACAACACCACTTATTTTACTTCCACAAATTTCTTTTCTGATTATTTTGAAAAAAAATATAAATACAATTCTTTTTCGATTGGAAATAACTCTTTCTCTCTCCCTTTCTTTTATCAAGATTTCATCAAAATTTCTCAATGCAACTCATGATTTATATGTAATACAAACTAGCAAAGCATTTTCACAATTAAAACATCGTAGTCATGCTGACTCCGATTCTTCAGAAAAACAAATACTTCTTTCTCATCATATTCAGAGTGAATCTGACGACCATTAACTTCTAGAAAGATGTTTTCACATTCAATTGGTCCTGATGTGAATCTATTCAGAAATAGTTCCTCCCATTACAATGGACATTCATCGTGAGTCTGATTCTTTTAAAAACAAGGATATGATTCTTTAGAAAACATGAATCCGATTGTTTTGAGAAAATGGATTTGATTTCTTTTAAAACAACATGGATCCAATTCAAACAACATGGATCCAATTACTTTTAAAACAATCCTCAATACGATTTTTTTTAAAACATGGATCCAATTCCTTTCAAAACAACATGGATCTGATTCTTTTCAAAATAACATGGATCCGATTCCTTTTAAAACAATCCTCAATATGATTGTTTTGAATCCAATACAATTCTTGCTAAAAACAAAATGAGTCATAATAAATTTCTTCTTTCTTTTAATCCCTTTAAATCCGAATTCCCATTCATCATCTTTCTAAACATCCTTTATTTACTCAACATATTGATTGATTGAAAAAAATTAAACAAAAACACAACTTGGTCTTAATAATAATAATCAAACACACCCTCATGAGGGACTTTAAGAAATTCATCCCATTGTCTGGATGAAAAAGAAATTATATTATCATTTACTATGGACTTAATCCAAACAATGTCACTTCCTTCTAGAAGGAACTCCATAGTTATGTAAAATTCATGAACTAGATTCAAGTAGAAGGGTCTTTCATTATCTGAGAACCACTCAAGCCATCCCTGATCCTGTAACACCCTAAGCAGCAAAAACTTTCTTTCCAACAACCATTCTGCAAGAACCACTTTTTATGGAGTCACTAAATGGTTCACCAGAGTAAGATTCATAGGTTTAAAATATTTTCTTGATTCCCCTCTCTATTTATTAGCTGCATGAGACTCGCCACCATCAAGAGATCGCTTCACACACACCATTCCAATAGTTTGATTTAAAGGTCGAAAGATTAAAGGTCAGGGGTAGTGAGAGAAAAGACTGAGTGCGTGTAATGGTAAATTATTAGAGTGGATTGACTCAAATTTATATCATTTAGGGCTTTTGAAATAAAAAAATTGTGAAATCGTGAACCTGTTTAAAAAAATAGATGAAACAATGTCATTTTGGAAAAAACCATAAAACAGATAAAAATAGTGAGTCATCGGTGTCAGCATGATATATTTTTCATAACATTAATGATGTCGATGTGTGAAGGAATCAATGTTGGCATGAAAACCATGTCAACATGACAAAATCATCAGTTTCGGCATGACAAATGTGTCGGCATGACAAAGTCATATTTATACAATCAGTGTTAGTATGACAATCTCACTTAAAATTATCAAAGGATAAATAACATAAGATCCTATAGATTAATAATTCTTAACTCATGTTTGATGTAGTTAATTCTTTAAGTGTTCAATGGCTTAGTGAAAATATTAGTAAGCTGATGTTCAGTTCCAATGAACTCTAAAGTTATATCACCTTTTTGATAATAGTCTCTCAAAAAGTGATGTCTTATATAAATTTGTTTTGTCCTAGAATGTGAAACATGATTCTTAGAAATATTAATAGCACTTTTATCATCACAATTTATAGATACATTTCTGAATTTATATCTACAGTCTAGTAATGTGTGTTTCATCCAAAAACTTTGTTCACAACAACTACCAGCAGATATGTCTTTAGCTTCGGCAGTATATAATGCAACAAAATTTTGTTTCTTACTACACCATTAAACTAGATACTTTCCCAAAAAGTGACATGTTCCAGATGTTATCTTTTTGTTTAACTTACAGCCTCCAAAGTCCGTATCTGAATAACTCACTAAATCAAAAGTTTGTCCTCTAAGATAGAATAGTCCTAAATTGGTTGTATATTTTAGGTATTTAAAAATCCTTTTTACAGCATTTAAATGATATTATTTTGGGTTTTCTTAGAAACATGCACATATGCGCACACTAAACATAATATCTAGACTACTTGTAGTTAAATAGAGTAAACTCCCAATCATTCCTATATAAGTGGTTTGATAAATAGATTTACCATCTTCATCAAGGTATAAATTACAAGTGGTACTCATTGGAGTGTCACTACTCTTAGTGCCTTCAAAGAAAAATCCTTTTAAAATATCTTTAGTATATTTACATTGATTCAAAAAAATACATTCTTTATTTTGAAATATTTGAAATCCAAGAAAGAATTTGAGTTCACCCATTAAACTCATTTCAAATTCACTTTGCATCATCTTGGAAAAATCAACACATAAAATAACTTTTAGAGGATCCAAGAATAATATCATTTACATAAGTTTGTACTACTAAAACATATTTGGAAATTAGTTTTATAAAAAGGGTAGGGTTAGTAATACCTTTTGTAAAACCTTTAGAAATAAGAAAAGTGTTTAACCTATCCTACCAAGATCTTGGAGTTTTATTTAAGCCATATAAAGCTTTAGTTAATTTAAAAGCATCATTTAAAAAGTTGGGATTTGTAAAACCATGGGGTTGTTCAGCAAAAAAAATCTCAACTATATATACATTTAATAATGAACTCTTGAAATCCATTTGATAAAGTTTGAAATTTAGATGTGATGCATAGGCAAGTGGGATTATAATGGCCACAAGTCTATCTACTGGTGAAAAGATCTCGTCATATTCAATTCATTCTTCTTTACTATAACCTTGTGAAACCAATCTAGATTTATTTCTAACTATGTTACCAGATTGATCTATTTATTCCTAAGAACCCAAGGTGTCTTTGGGTCTATTTACAAGTTTATAGAATTTCTTTCTTTCAAACTAATTTAATTATTCTTGCATATCCATCACCCAAAATTCATCATTAATAGCATCATTGATGTTATTCGGTTCAAGATGTGACAGAAAATATTGATGTTCAACTGGATTTCTAAGAGAAGCTCTAACCTGAGTTCCTTTGTCTAAATATCCAACTATATTATATAAAGGATGGTTCTTGAGAGTTCTATCAGGTCTTGAAAATAAAGGGTTATTCACTTCAGGTTCTTCTATAGGTTTAGGTTCATCATGATTAGAATCTATAGAATTTCTAGAACTAGAAGTTTTAATGAATTTCTTCACAATGTGGTCATAATATTTAGTATTAATGTCTAGATTTTACATATCATCCTCAATATTTTCTAGAGAGGTCTTTGGCTAATGTGGATCTATCTCATCAAACT
The DNA here is from genome assembly GCA_963277665.1 of Viscum album. Lineage (NCBI taxonomy): Eukaryota > Viridiplantae > Streptophyta > Magnoliopsida > Santalales > Viscaceae > Viscum > Viscum album. The sequence goes on from OY728158.1 coordinate 400,017,993, forward strand.
TGACATGTACAAATTCTTCCACATATTTGGTTCTCTTATTTAAGACTCTATAGGATTTACTAGAAATTGAATAATGTAGGAAAATTCATTTATCAAACTTGGAGGAAAATTTGTCTAGATTAACCTTAGTGTTAAGAATATAGACTTTGCAACCAAAAACATTGAAGTAGTTAACCATGGGTTTTCTATTATTCCATTACTCATAAGGAGTTATCTTATGTATAGGTCTAATAAAGACTCTATTTATTATGTAGCATGATGTATTGGAAACTTCTTCCCAAAATTATATAGGTATGTCATACTCACTAAGCATGGTTCTAGAAATTTATTGTAGGGTTCTATTTCTTCTTTCTATAAGTCCATTTTGTTTGGGTGTCCTAGGGGTAGAGAAGTTATGACTATAGCCATTTTTTGATAAAAAGGATTCAAACTCTTATCTTTGAAACTCACGACCATGGTCACTTTTTAGGGTTTTAATTCCAATAACACTAATATTTTCTATGGTTCTAGAATACTTGGTGAAATGTGATAAATCTTCACTTTTGTGAGCTAAAAAAAAGGTCTAAGTATATCTAGAGTATTCATCTACAAGAATATAGACATAGTGATTCCCACTTATAATTGAAACTCTAGATGGTCCAAAGAAGTCCATGAGAACCAAATCGAGAGGTTGAGAAGTTGAAACTTCTTTCTTTGGTTTTAAAGATATTTTGTGTGGTTTTCCCTTTTGACAAGGATTATGGACTTTGTCATTCAGAAACTCAAGTTTGGGTAGATCCTTGACTAAGCCTTTTCTAGTAATATTTCTATGTGAGTGTATATTATAGTGTCCTAATATCCCATTCCAAAGCCAAGACTCTTTATAAAAAACACTCAAATAAGAAACATTTTTAGAAATTAAATAATCTAAGTTAACAACATAAACATTCTCATTTATAAAATCATAAAATACTAAATCATTTTTAGAATTAAAAACACTGCATGAATCATTTTCAAATTTATCATTAAAACCATCATCACATAACTGAGAGATACTAAGTAGGTTGTATTTTAATCCATCCACAAAAGTTAATTTAGAAATTATAACTGAGTTAGAGTTTCCAATATGGAAAAGGCCAATAGTTTTTCCTTTAGAATTGAAACCAAAAATGACATTCCCACCATCAATTTTTATCAATTTCTTGAAGCATGAGTAATCTTCTGTCATTTATCTTGAACATCAACTCTCCAAGTACCATAATCTTTTACATGAGATTTTCAAATAGTTTTCCTATAGAAACAGAATAGACAAGAAAAGATTTTAGCACTGTATTTTTTTGGGTCCAGTAACATTAGTAATAAGAGATTTGGGAACCCACATTTGCTTCATGGGATTCCTATAAATAGTATGTAGAGTATTTGAAAATACACTTTATTTGGTCCAAAAAAACTTGAACCAATAGAAGATGTTTCATAGTTTGAACTTGCATAAAATATTCCAGAACTGGGCATAAAACTAGATTTTCCATATTTTGATACAAAATGAGTTTTTGTCATATTCCCCTTGTCTAGTTGGTATCCTATTTCAGTAGTATACTTAGGAGCTACTTGTTTACCAATAATTTGAACTATGATTTATTTTCCATTGGTAAATATTTATAGATCCTTTTTCAATTGCTTATTTGACAATTTAAGCTCATTGTTTTCTTTAAGAAGTTGAAGATTTTTCTCTTTTTTTACAGAAAGTTTAGAATTAATAGTGGAATTCAAAGCATGCTATTTATTTAAAGATTTGTATTTATATTTTAATTAATTAAAAGTGTCTTCTATAATTTTTTAATATTCAAGAATTTCCACATTGTTTATGTTTTTAGAATCACTTTCATATCTGGAATGGTAAACATTATGTTCAAGAGAGTTTAGTGTTACCTTAGATGTGTTTGTCATAAAACACACATTTTCATTATTTTCATTTTCATCATGAGAGGATTCTGAGTCACTTGAACTATCTTCAAAATCACTCCAAGTTTCCTTTATGAATTTTTTATACTTTATGTTCTTATCATCATACTTCTTCTTGTACTTTATCTTGAGAAAATAATCCTTTACATGTCCCTTTATTTTTCATTCATAAAATATGATTTCATTTGAGTTCTCATTACTTTTCCAGTCCTTTTTCCAATGGACCTCATGATCATACTTTTCTCTGTAGTTGGGTTTTCTGAAGAATTTCTTATTTCTATAAAATTTATTAAACCTTCTAGCTATTTGATCCATCTCTTCATAACTGTCTATTGAATATTGTTCATCACTTGAAATTTCTATTTCATCTTGAGCTTTTTTCCTTTTTCTTAGAGGCAGTATATTTGAAAGAAAAATATTTTCTTTTGGGTTCATCATAATCTTCTTTATTTAATTTTATTTCTTCCTCATACATCATAAACTTTCCTATCAGCTCCTTTACTATAAACTTTCTGATGTCACAAGATTCACTTATTAATATAGAAGTCGCTATCCATCTATCTGGTAAGCATCTGAGTATTCTCATGATTTTATCCTTGGATGTAATATCTCTTCCCAAAGATATCATGGTGTAAAAAATTTCATTAAACCTGAGATACATGTCAGAAATAGGCTCATCAGGATTCATCTTAAAATTATCATACTTAATAGTATAAGTATTTAGTCTCATTTCTGTAACATTAGAAGTTCCTTCATGTGAGATAGATTAGGTGTCCCAAATTTCACATGTAGATTTACAAGAAGATATTCTATTAAATTCTTCATCCCCTAGTGCACAAAACAGAGCATTCATACCTTTAAAATTATTATTATAAGTATCTTTTGTAGCTTCACTCGATGTAGTTTTTTGAGTTTTTGGTATTGTATATTTGTCTTCTATTACCATCCAAATATAAAACCCCATACTTTCTAAGTTAATTTTCATATTAATCTTCCACTAGGAATATTTTGTTTTATTAAATTAGGGAGGTATGTTTGTAGCAACACCTTCAAATATATTATCCATACTAAACAAAAGATTTTTAAAGAGATAAAAATTTAAAACTAATAGAAATTTTGAGATATTTAAAGAACATATAAATCATAATTGAAAAGATTTAATAAATCTTTTAAACCTTTGAATATAGTAGTTAAAAAAAGAAACCTTTAATATCAATTGTTGGTCGGAGTAGGACACTCAAGATGGGGGTGAATTGAGTTCCTATAAAAATTTCTGTTAAAAATTTTATTTAATATATTCCCCCAATTTAAAAAAAATAGGAATGTTAATCAAAGCAGTGAATTTATAATAGTTTGAATATTTAACTAATTTCTCAGAATATTGATTATTTCTTAGTTTTAACAATATGAGACATTGATACAATTTTTGAAACTAATATAATAAGAAAAAATATTTATAAACACTAGCCAAGAATAACTATCAAAGTGAAATTAAGTTTTCTAAAATATAGGTAAAAATAGAGAAAACTAAATTTTAAAACACAGTGGATATAAAACAAGAGGTTCATTCTTAAGCAGATACTTAGTCTTCTCCAATTGGTGATCACTTTCCACCAAGAAATCTATATAGATAATGGTTTTTATCCACACCCTAGATCAGGGTTTACATAATAGTACATAGGCTGTCCAGGTCACAAGACCTCTACCATATACATGGGAAAAATATAATCAGGTCACACATGACCTCTTATATAGTTATATGTGGGATAAAAAGTTTAAAAATATAGTTTTTTGAGGATATCTAGTACCCTCCAGTTTAGTGTAGGATAAAGTGTGTGTTTTACTGACAGAAGCACACAATTCTTGAAAATGTAATAAAAAGGTTCAAAATAGAAAAATAAGTATTATATAGAGTTTTTAAGGCTCTATGTGTTATGAAGTTTAGATCTGGAGTCATTGATGTATCAGAGTTGAAGTTGGAGTCCTCTTTTGGAAGCATACACTGAAAACAGAGTATTGTGAAGCACCAAGTTTTTGTCTTTTAGGAGGGTGAGATGTTTTTCTCTTTAGGTTCAGTTTAATGGTGCATAGATGATGAAACATTGATGGAAAATAGTCCTCTAGTTTATAGAAAGTTGTAATGAATAATTCCTCATGTGTTCTTCCTTTCTTTATGTTTCTTGCACAAGTTTGTTGTTATGAATACTCATATCTTCTTGTGTATATGCGTCTCTTTCATGTGCTATTAATTTCATATATATATATATATATATGTATTCTTGCAGACCAATAATGTGCATGTTTTAAGGTAGATGATGTACCTCGTACTTCTGATATACTCATTTAAGATGTTTGAAAAAAGCATTAAATTAACCATCTGTATTAAAATAATCAAAATATGACTGTTAAAAGTAATATTAAATAAAGGAAATTTAAAAAATCTATCAGTGAGTCCTCAGTCGGTATCTTCTTCTTTTGGTGACTCATTCCATCAGTGTCTCCTTCTCTCAGTCTGTCTATGCATCGACAAGTCCTTACATCGGTAGGTCCTTGCATTGGTAGGTCCTTGCATTGGTAGGTCCTTGCATTGTTAGGTCCTTGTGTTGGTAGGTCATTTGAACTATCGGTGAGATAGTCAGTCTGTCGGTGGGTCGATTGCACTGTCGGTGAGTCCTTTCATCGGTAGCTCTATGTGTCGATATCACCATTCGTCGGTAAGTCAATTGATTTGTCAGTGACTCATTTTTAGTATTTGTGTGACATTCTATCGATGTTTCCATGCGTCTATGACTCATTTTAATTGTCAATGTCTCATTCCTTCTATCAGTGTCAATCTTTCATACTTAGAAAATATTTCTGCTTAGACTATCTTACAACATAAATATTAACAGAATGTGTTAAATTTATATGTGATCATAGATAATCATAATTACACATATTGAAACTTAAATAAACATGATTAAAATTATTAGATATAATTAATAATATTTTACATGATTTGTGATTATTAAAACCATTAATACTAGAGAGGGTATCCAATAGTGTCCTATGGGATAACAATTACTATTGCATACATGGTCAGTGAGATTTAATATTGAGTAGATAAAGTTCTTGACTGATCAAATAGGTTGAATTAATAAGAAGAATTCATAAAAGGGACCATTGATTCACCATCCCTATTAGTATTTAACTTTACCTATGCTTTACACCTTCAATCATACACTATGTTTAATATCATCAAATATGACTAGTCTCATCATAATTCTTGAATCATATTTTATGATTGAGTTGTTATTGAATTTACACTATGATCCTCTATTTTTGTACAAACTTTGACTCAATCCATATTTTATGATATCAAATATCATATGATATGGAAAAATTCAAATTCTTGAGTTTTTATACATATCATACCTTATAATATAGTCCCATCATATTCTCTAGATAGTCAAAATATAAAGTTTCTTTGTATTGTATTTTATGATACCGCTGAAAATTGTTTACGATATTCATTTCTTTGAAAAAACTAATAGATTTTACACATTTTTTCCTTAAATAACATTGATCTAATACCACTAATGAGTTTTAGGGGACCATTTAATGATCATTGGTAGTGTAAGAAACCCATGTAAATCTGAATCAATCTTCAAATAATCAATGTTCATGGAATGTCAAAGAAAAAAAATACCTAAAATTCAATATTAGTAGCCTATATCTTCCTCTTGGATGGAGTAAGGATGATACAAATCACCAAATAAACAAAAATATGCCTCCTACCTCAAAGGGGATTTCATCAGCCATGAATTCTAGAATGTTTCTTGAGGACCCTCAATCACCAGAGAGATAACTCCTTCACCCAATAAAAATATTAATTAATGAATTAATTTAGTTCAACTATGGAATGCAGTAAAAGGTAGTAACCAACATAAAGGATTGCATCCTTTTATAGGAATCCTTAACTCTATTAATTTAATGAATACCATCTATATACTGAATGCACTGGGTTCCATATCTTGGAAATCATGCATTAATGACCATTGGAGTGTTATACATTAAAAAATTTAATCAATAATGTGTTATCCATAAATAATTCATATCATTGTTTAAAAATCCAAGAAACCACACAAGAGTTGAGTTTCAAGCATGAAACATATCATGCTGTACATATCGTAAGCCCATCATCTAATACCATATAAATAGTGGGAGCATCATATATGACTTTTATGATTCCATCATATCACATGGCATGATATTTATCTCATACATATAGCTCTCTATGAATGCAGTTAGTTCTATAATATTAATTAGCCCTTATTTAGGGCATATCCATTAAAGATATCACAATTTGTGATATGTATCACATGCATATCACTGGTTAAAAATCAAGGGATATCTTACAATACTATACTCCTATTTTAGTGCATTTCCAACATTCTCAACACCAAAAAATCATTCTTAAAAATTTCCAATGATTCTCATATATGATTTATAAAAAAATAGAAAAATACCCTCATCAATTCCATGTGATCTTCAATCATTCCCTTTAGATTTGTTGGAAACTTCAATAAATCACAAAAAATTATATCAAATCACATCCTTTCTCAAAGATAACTGTCTTGACACTACACTACTATATTAAGAGATTTTTTAAGATATTTATATCCCTTGGTGATAAGTAAATTCTTTCCAAGTGATTTTGATGCTCTCCCCTTAATCAACTCACTAACATATCCCCCTTAATGTAAGAATACTGGAATTGGATTCAAAATAATAATACAAAAGAGTTGTGTAATTTTATCCTCCTTTGAAAATAGAATATAAAGGAATGCGGGGTATTACAAAGTGCCTCAAATGATAGGGAAATAATGAAAATTTATATTCATCCTCAATCCTTAAAATCTATACTTGGGAATGGAATTAGTTAAGATATCAATAATTTTATCCCTTGTAGGAATGAATTCTATCCTTACATCTCATTTTGAAACCCTCTTTTTTATAAAATGACATCTAATGATATTTTTTTAATCTATAATGGTGCACTAGATTCCTAGAAATATAAATTGCACTTTGATTATCATATACTCCGTCTCTATGATGCTTAAAGTCACTGAGTTTTTCTTCTAATATTTTTAACTTACCCAACTTTCTCCTTAAAATAATATACCATCTAAATATAATTTCCTATAATTAAAATCCCCATCCCAATAAGTATCAATGTAACTAATCATGTTCAATTAATCACTTATTTTGTACATTAATGAAAAATTTAGTGTCCCTTTATTTTATTTCAGAACTGTCTTGGTAGCCATAAAATTTGATTCATTTACATTAATTTTATACCTATCACACAATTTTATTATATAAATAATATTAGTCCTGGAAGTAGTTTGATACTATAAAATTATAATAAATTTCCTAAATTCCTTTTGATTCACTACAAGATCCCGACCTTTCATGAATGCACGTCATTGTTTAAATGGTTAAAATTTATTTGTTTTTTCTAATGAAGTGATTTTCAAGTGTTTGAGGATTTTTTTTGGAGTGTTCCGGGGGAACATGACATGAAAGGTGAAGAAAATAGTCGAAACAGTTCATAATACATAGTTGGCGCATGGTTAGAGAAAACCATGCACCGGGCCCAGAAAACTGTGTAGCATGGGAACCCCTTTTGGAGAGAGGATATCACACATTTACCACAAAAATTTCCAAACTGTGTGGGTGATCCTAGGAAACCATGTGTCTTGGACCCTCTTGGATAGAGGGAGCCACACGGTTGATGCATGATTTGGCTAACCTTGTGTCTAAACCGTGTGCCCCTTAAAAAGTTCTAATTTCTAGTTTCCCCTCCCAATCCTATTTATTTCTTCCCTTATTTTCACCCCATTCGACCCCTCCCATCTTGGGTGTAAAAATAGAAACCCCCTCCTCCATGGGAAACTCTCCTATGATTCTTAGGGGTTTAGAGTGTGTTTAGGTTTGAATCAAAGATCTAAGAGAGTCTAACACTCCTCTTTTCTCTATCTTTTGGATTAGGGTTTGTAGAATCTCTTCTCTCATTTCGAAGCCCAAAAACCTTCACTTTTCTAGAAAATTAAAAGTTGGGGATTTAAAGGGTTTTTGCGTTTGAATAAAGGGATGAATTTTGGATAGTAATCATCTTATATCATGAGGTAGGTGGTCTTTAAGCTTTTCCCCATAGTCTTTATGTTATATATGTGTATGTGGTTGTGCTAATGTGCTTCCTTGTTACATTTATATAACGACCCAAAATTTTATCAATGGAATTTATCCCTTATTATAATTATGCCATATTTTATAAATAACATAAAATGACATAGAGACAATGATACAAACTTTATAAATGAATAATGAATGAAATAAGATGCATTTTCAGAAATTAAGGAGCCTATAATGATGGAATAGTAACTTGACAATTGGAATAGTAACATGACCCTTAGGCATAGTAATTCATCTAATATAATAGTAACTTCAACTTTAAAAGTATAAATAAAATATATAAATCTTATGAATTAAAATATAATATATTTATATCATAAAATAAGTAAATAAATATTTTAAAAATGATAAATTAAGTATTAGTATTTTTATATGTCATAAATATTTATTTACAATTTTATATTTAATATAATGATTTAAAAACATTATTTTTATAAAATAAACACATAAAGTAATATTTTATTTTCTTATGATTATATGATAATTTTACGAGACCTTAGTTAATTTTTGAAAGTGTCATAAAATCAGTTATAATTTTAAAATCAGTATTTTTTGAATAAATGATGATTTTAATTAAAAATTAAATTTATCATATTTATAAAATTATTATCATAAAATGGAGTTAATTTTTGAATTCTACATTTTAAAAAATGGTTAGGGTGAATTTTTGGTATTTCTTTGAAATAGTTGAATTTTTAGTGAATAGTAAAATATGGTAATTTTATGGTATATATACATTATAAGTTAAATACGCTATTACTTCAGTAATTTTTGAAGTAATAAAAATAATCTATAACTACCCTTAATTATTTTAATATAATTAGTGATAATTCTCAAACCATTCATAGTATTGATCCAAAATAATAAACTAATGAATAAAATAATGGGAAAACACCCCTCTCCTCCCCTATAAATACCACCTCTCAACACCTCTTCTCATCACACCTTTCAAAATTTGAGAATTTTCAAAATTATTCACAAATATCTTCCCTATCCCCTACCCCATTTGAATTATCCCTTGGTCTCATCAAAATACAAAAACCCTTACCCAAAGGAGGAGCTCATGGAGGAGAAATTTAAGAGGTAAAATATTCTTTCTTTTCCTTTTAATTTATTTTAATTTATTTTTATTTTATTATTACCTCCTCAAATCCTTCATAAAAATTTGTATGATAACTCCATTATATTTTATATAATATAATTTTATCATTTTAATGGAATATCCATCATAAAAATCCTTTCTCTCTCTCTTTTATTAAAAAAATTAAACCACCACCCGTGATGTGTCAATTTACCGACATCGTAGAAGATGCATTTTCATTTTCCTTTAACGCCTTCAAGTATCCTCAGAAAACCACTATAATTGTTAGTAAATTATGTAAAATTTATTTAATAACCCATTTTTTTGTTCGGTATCTAACTTATATACACAATAATAAACACTGGAACAAAACTAGTTTGCTATATTCGAAAAACCGCCAAAAAAATCTAAATGATTATCAGTAACCTTTTATCTAATGATTCATCCTCATACCATTTAATCAAATGATATACATATCCTTTTAAAAATATTTATTTTCATTAATAATATATAATTTCAATTCTGGAGAATTATACACATTCTACATAAACTTCCATACTCATATTCAAGCGAACCGATCATGAAAACCAAGAAAATGAACACTCCTGAATGATGGAATTGAACTATATAAATCATCTAAAAGGATATAAATTAAATTAATAAAATTATGAATAAGAAAATAAATTTATAAGAGGTTATGGATATAGTAATTAATAAATCTAATTTTATTATACATGTTATTAAAATGAAGATATATTTCAGACATAAAGTAAGGAGATTCTCAAAACCATCTCCATTTCCTTGGGTTTTACTTCTTTCACACCGATTTCAGCATGTATGTTCATTTAATAATCCTTAAATATAATTTATTTATTCTATCTTTTCCTTTTATGGGATATTATTTTTTTCTGGTTGAGTTTATGACAATAACAATGTTATATCAAAGAACTCTTTTTTCTAAAAACACATCTTTTACTTATCTTGAGATTGTTTCTTCTTCACTCAAGATTAATGATTCTTATACCAAGTATGTTGTTCCCTATTTATTTTGGGAACCCCAAATTTTATTCATGAATGTATTATTTATGAAATGAAACCCATTCCTTTCCATGAGTTATTATTTTTCCAATATTTATATACATTCTATGCTTCATGCATGATTATGTAAATGTTATGATGTGATGGATTTTCCTAGAATTATATAGTGAATTAATATGTTATGATGTGAAACGTGAACCCATAATTATATATTACTCCAATGTATTTGGTAATGTGATGAATCTCATGATATAAAGTAAAATATGCATGAACATGATGTTATCTTTGTTCATAATCATGTGTGGTGTTAACCCCTAAGATGTGATTTTTATTTTTATGCATTTCCACATTCCAAGAATTTATCTAATGGTTTATATCATGATTATGATTATGATCCTTTGCCTATGTTGTTTTGGTGATGATTTTTTCTCACCCATGTTTCATGTCTCTTATTCATCCTCTTACTGAGATCTTAGCTTACCCCATTCTTTGATATATATCCTCAGGTGATTACTTGTACTAAGGATAACACAAGGACCACTAGGAATCTAGAGAAGACATAATTAAATAAATGTTTATGTTTTATTTTTTAAATTTTATGTATAAAATTAATTTTCCCAAGACATCAAACCTTTGGATCCTATTTGCGAAATATTTTATGTTATTTATCTTTAAAATGATGTAATAATAATATAAGAAAAGGCGGGTTTCTATAATTGGTATTAGATGAAGGTTTAGTTAATTTTGGAATTAGGATTAGAAAAACTTAAGAAAACCCTTAGAATGAGACTAAGTATAAGTATGCACCCAAGAATCTTTGTTTCAGAAAAATTCTAAACACAAGGATACTGTAAGATATTCCTGTAGAGTTAGTTTCATAGAGGAATAAATTATTCATGACTTGTTGAATAATGTTCGAGCCTTTTTTAGAAAATGGTGGGAATTGGGAGAAACTAGTCCAACAACCTGTGTGAGGGGAAATGCAGTGATTACTTGAATGGAATCCCCAATGACTTGTGAGGTGGAGTTCAAAATTTCATGGCGATTCTTACCCAACTGTCTTAGGATATAGAAAATAACTCGAATAATGTAGAACATACTCCTTCACCTAATAGGGATCAATTGGATATCTATTCCTTTATGCATCAACAAACACTAAAATTAAGTTGATTTTATAATCCACTAATCATGGAATAGTGGTTCAACTCAATGGAGAAGATTTTTTTTGTTATTCGATGTTCTGATATGGAGAGGGTGACTCTAGTTGTTTATCGTCTAGATAGAGAGGTTCATCAATGGTGGTAATTAATTAAGAACACCAAGCCAAAGGACAAAATTGAAGATATGGAGTGAGAATAATTTAAGATAAATTTTCTTAACAAGTATTTAATTTGAAATCTTAATAAAAATATGGATATAGAATTCATAGAGCTTAAGAACAAGGAAGGTGAATCTATCACATCCTATGAATAAAATTTTACAAGGACTGAAAAGTACGTTTCAGGTTTTTTTATCAACAATGATATAAAAATTGATAATTCTTTAGTGGGTTAAAAATACACCTTATAAATGATCTACTAATTTAAGAATTTTGGAGTTGTGAATATGTTTTTTTGATGTGCTCTTAAAGTGGAGATGAAGTTTGGAGAATGGTCCCATGACTATGGTGATAAGAAACGAAAGATGGAGTTTCAAGATGGGGGATAAAATGAGAAAGGTGGAAAGAAATATCAACCACTAACATGTCAAAAATGTGGAAAGAAGCATCATGGTAACTACCTCAAAGGGACAAGGAAATGCTATAAGTGTGGGAGAAAAGGCCACCAAGCTCATGAATACTGAATAGACATAAAGAAGCTGACTGATACAATAGAGGAAAGGAGGTCACCACCCATGGTCCAATGACTCAACTATAGGGAGAAATGAAACTATTCAAGCCAGTACACTAAACCTTTATTTCTTTAGGGTAATCAGTGTCATCAACCACCAAATCCAAAGGAGCAGGGTAAGGCTTATTCCATCACTACTGTTGAAGTGGAGAAATAAAATGAAGTCATACAAGGTACACTTCTTATTCACTAAATAATGGAAAAATTATTATTTGATTATGTTTCTACACATTCCATTATATCTTAAAAGTTTTCTAAAACTATTGAATCAAAGACCCAAAACATTTAAGTAGAGATATCCATAAAAAAACTTAGTGGTAGGATCGTTGAAACCCAAGTGTTGGAATCTACTCTTGTTGGTATATGTGGGTTCCCAGAAAATATCATGATACTCTACTTGGTGGAACTTTATGCTATACTTAGGATGGATTGGCTCTTATTATATAGATAATACCTCAATTTTTAGGAAAAGGAAATATCTTTCCATATTCCAAACCATACCATGATCCTCTACAAATTCAAGGAAGATCATGAATCTCTTTTGTAAAATACTTCAACAACGTGGGTGTTAATTTCCTATGAAGAGGCATACCTCACTCAAATAGTTGAGTAAAAGGAAGGTATAAACCTAGAATAAATTCCTATTATGAGGGAATATAATGATGTATTTCCTAAAGAGTTACCCGTAATTCCCCCAGATCATGAGGTAGAGTTATCAATAGAACTCATACCCAAAGATACTTCTATATGAAAATGTCCCTATTGGATAGCCCCTATCGAACTGGAGGAGTTAAAGAGGCAATTGAAATATCACTTGAAAAAGGGATCATATTCCCTAGTGCATTACCTTAGGGGTAAACCAGTGCTATTTTTCAAGAGAAAGGATAGATCACTGTGGATATGTATCAATTATTAGGAACTCAACATGATCACTATAAATAACAATTATCCTCTTCGAAGGATTGATGACTTTTTCAATCAGTTTAGAGGAGATTAGTACTTATAAAAGGTGGATCTTCATTATGGATAACATTAGATAAAGGTGAAGACATAATATATAAAAATTACTTCCTTCCTTATAAGGTATGAGAGATATGTGTTTCCAGTAATGACCTTTATACATACTAATTACCCTATGATATTTATAGATTTGATGAATATAGTATTTAGAAACTACCATGAAACATTTGTGGTAGGGTTTATCAAAGATATTACCATTTACTACAAGAGTAAGGAGGAACATAAAGACCATCTAAGGATTGTACTATATAAATTTAGGAAGGATAAATTGCATGCCAAGTTCATCAAGTGTGATTTTTGGATGCAGTAAGTCACATTCTTGGGACACATGATCATAAGTGAGGGAATTTATATGGAACCCTAAAAAAAGGAAATTGAGGAATGTCCCAGAACCTATAGTGTCATGAAAATCCATAGTTTTATTGGCTTAGCAGGGTATTATCTACGTTTTCTGAGAAATTTCTCATGATAGTCTAACACAGTAACTAAGTTAAAAAGGAAATGGGTAAAATATGTGTGGGTGGAATAATGTGAGTAAAGCTTCAAGGAGATAAATAAGAGGCTGATCACTACACCTGTACTCACATTAATAAAAAGTAGAGAAATTTTTGTGATATATAGTGATACTTCAAAGAAAATTCTGGATTGTTTATTCATTAATAATGATAAAGTGATAGCCTAAGCCTCATGGAAATTGAAGATCTATCAGCAGAACTATCTGGAATATGATCTGGATCTATCAGCTGTGATTTTTTTACTTTGAAAATATGGTGGCACTACCCCTATGGTGAGAAGTGTGACATATATACCGATCACAAGAGCCTAAAGTATATATTCTCACAAAAGGAGATCAAAATGTGTCAAATGAGATGGTACTAGTTATTCAAGGAATACGATTTCTCTATACACTATCATCCTGGGAAGGAGAATATGGTAGCTGATGCTCTTAGTAGAAAATAACCTGCTACTCTATCCATGTTTTGGATTGAGAAAGACCTTGTCTTCATGGATATAAAAAGGACGAATTTGTAAATCATGATGGTAGGGAATACATCCTACCTTGACTAAAATATTGCACAACCATATATCCAAGAGAAGATTATGGAGGCATAAAGGAATGATTTGGAGTTACAAAAGAAGGTGAATGTAGTAAAGGAAGGGAATATGAAGGAGTTCCATATCCAATGATTATGGTGTGATTCAGTTTGGAATGAGACTTTGTGTACATTCATCATATGGGATAAAAAAGGAGATATTGGATAATGTACATAGATTAACTTTATCTATCTATTTTAGGAGTACCAAGATGTACTGTGATCTTTGAAAACACTTATAGTGGGATAATATGAAGAATATTGAGGAGTATATGTCAAGTTGATTGATATGTTAGCAAGTTAAAGCAGAGAAAAAAATTCCAATGGGATGATAAAAGCATTGCCTATAACCGTTTGGAAATGGGAGAATGTCACTATATACTTTTTCACTCGTATCCCAAAGACATCCAAAGGAAACATTGTGGTATAGGTTATAGTGTACTGACTCGCCAATACCACCCACATTATCTCTATTCGGTAAGACCTCTCATTTGAAAAAATTACTAAGATACATGTGAAGGAAGTGGTGGGATTTCATGGGATTCCACTCTCGATTTTCTCTGATCATGATCCAAGGTTGACATCTAAATTATATAGGAGTTTTGAACATTATTTGAGTACTGAATTGAATTTCATCATGACCTATCACCCTAAAACAAATATCCAATATGAAAGGACTATTCAGAAACTCAAGGAAATTTTAAGATCCTTCTCAATATAATTAAAAGTTAGATGAGATCAACATCTCTCATTGGTTGAGTTATCACACAAAAACTGCTTCCACTCAAGTATTCAGATGGCTACATATGAGCTTTGTATAGAAAGTGACATAGAACTCCAACCTATTGGGATGAAGTTAGCGAATGAAAGCTACTTAGACCTAATCTTGTGCAAGAGAAGATAGAGAAGATTCAATTCATCCAAAAACATATCAAAGATGCTCAGAGTCAGAAAATGATCTATACTAAAAACCGTTTAAGGGACTTGGAGTTAGATTTTAGAGATAAAGTCTTCATTTGAATATCACAATGGAAGAGATTCATGTGGTTTGGAAAGAAATGGAAGCTTAGCCCAAGGTAAATTTGTAACACCCCAAGATTTTATGAAAAATATTGTTTTTAATTTTATTGATGTCTTGTGTTGTACGTTACAACAAAGGATTATTTCACAACACGCAACCCTAACTTGGCTGCATTACACGTAATCGCGACCTTCCTCGATAGCGTGTTTTGTACGCAATACCGAGTTTCACTAAACAATGATATGCTATTAAAATATTATTAAAACTAACCGTTATGAATAGTAATAACCAATTTTTGAAATTTTGTAAATTTCATCTTTCAAAATGGACTTCATTTTTGGATTCAGAATATCGAAATTAGCCTAGGGTGAAATTTTGGTATTTTTTTGTAAACTTTCAATTTTTGATGAATAGTGAAAACACTGGGTTACTATTTAAAAACCAACTTTTTATTTAAATAATTATTTATTTTATTTAAATTTATTTTAGGTCAAAATTGACACATAATACCTCTATAAGTTCAATGTAATTCATTGGAGTCATTTTATAATAATTTTAGATATATAAAAATTTTATTGAACTTTTGACCGTCTTTTACCCACCTCCTAGGAGAATTTGCAAATTTACATAAAACTTAATTTTACCGCTTTTGTGAATGGAATTTCAAAAATATGAGAGACATGGTTGATGTCAATAAGTAAAATTTGGTTCAATAAGATGAAAATAATTTTTGGTGAATAGTAACTTTTTACTTTTATTTTCCACAGTTAAAAGTAAATAGGGTAATTAAGGGTAAAAATGATATTATTATTACCCTAAAACATGTCCTAATTCTATTAGATAAGTGTAATTCGACCAAAAACAACCTTAGGAATAAAATATGACCATTTAGACCCACTTGGATTAGATTAGGACATTTAATATTAATTTATTTAAAGAAGGGTTAAAATAGTAAAAATCAAAGTTTAATAAGTAAATAATTTTTAATATAGGGTTATACATAAGATAAATTCTACTATAAATATTCATTAGAAAGATAAAAATATTTCCTACATAAGGATATTTTATTTATAATTTTTAGACATTAAATAATGTAATTTATTTTTGACACAATGATGATGTAGTAATTATCTTATTAATGAAATATTGACATAATTGATGTTATAAATACCAAAATAAATTTAATTTGAGACTTTTTACGAATTAAAATAATTTTATAGGTTAATATGACATGTTAGTATTGATTTAGTTAACTTTATTCGAACTAATCATTCTGTTATAATTTTCAGAAAAAAATCAATTACCAAATAGTGTCAAAATTGACATAAAATAGTTTTTAAAAAAATATTATACTATTAATTGTTATTTTATTCCTAAAAATATAATTTTTTGCCAAATGACTTAGATAAGGTTATATATATTAATAATAAACAACTTGGGGTTAGTTTCTCTTGTTATAGTAAGTTTATTAACCTTATAGTGTAAGAACACAAAAAGACACGATAAAAGTAAAATTATCTAACTTAAAGTTAAATCTAAATGATAAGATTAAAATAGTAAACTAAACATTTCCAAATTCTTTTGGATGAGATTATTTTGACCCATACCCACCTTATCTTCTAAGCAAATAAATTTGGAGCTATTTAAAACCGAATATGTCTTTATAATAAAATAATATTTTTAGTTTTTCCAAAGGTGCCCCTCTCATCCCTTATAAAAGGACACCTCCTCCCTCTCTTCCTCACACCACTTTGAGCCTTCAAGCTCAGCCAACCCCTGCCAAATTCTCTTCTCCACTTTCCTAGAAACATCCTAGAGGTCCTGATCTTCTTCAAATACCAATTTTAGTGCCCTAAAAGGTGGTCTCAATGAGGCGCTTCAAAGAAGAGGTAATGTACGTTACCGATTCTTTCGACTTTATTTCTTCTTCCACTTCTTCTTCTTTAGTTGTTTCATTATGAAGTAATAACATCAGTATCAATAATATACTGATATGTTATTATAAGTATGAAACAACCATATTTCACCATCTATCCATCCTATGGAAAACGAAATCACCGCGCGTGCGTACGTACGGAATACCGTCTCCACGCCGTGGTGTAATCTACTTTCCACCACCACCTTACTTGGATGAGTATAATGGTGAAAGTAATGAATATATATGATTATTGTAAAGTGATATTGATTCTGTAATATTATACATATAGTTTAATACAATTTCACGATCATGGGAATGATATCATCGCTCGTGCGTACGTACGGACTACCGTCTCCACGAACGCGATGAGATTCATTTTCCGTGATTAACCATTCAAAAACGATTATAAAGTATATATAATGAAAAATAATGAAATATATGAAATAATAATTCTACTGGATTTATGTATATATATGTATGTCATCTATTTAATTTCATTCAATTCAATAAGGAAACGAAAACATCGTTCATGCGTACGTACGGCCTACCGTCTCCATGAACGGGGTATTTCCTTTCTTTTTATAGATCTATAATATATATGTATGTGATGAATATATATTATATATAAATCATGTTTTAAACTCTAAAATTATGTAAATCAGGATATAAGTAATAATATCAAGAACGACAAGTCGAAACACATACGATAAATGAAATGATTTTACCCAAAACGCTACTTTAACATGGAATTTACAAAAGAACGGGTAATATAAAGTCATAAGTGAAACATATATGATATAATAACAATGAATATGATTATGTAATAAGTCAATGACATTATTTAAATCATTATACAGGAGGTTCGGATCCATAAGAAGCATATCGGACCTAAGGTAAGGGATAATTATTCCAATCTCATTCTTATCCGAGATTGTTTATTTGTAAGTATTTACTGGGGTTATGATTATTATCCATGTCCATATGTTCTCAAAATGTTTTCATAAAATGTTTACATTTCTTCCATGTATGTTTAAAGTCATTTTTACCCTTTTCTAATTTTACCACATCGTATGGAAGGAATCTTTCTTTTGTTTACCATACGAGGTACTTTTTGACTTTTCCGACAAAAGTACGAGAAGAATGTTATTTTTAACTTATATGGCATGAACGTATTTTTACGGTTTTATAAAGCCTTATTTTCATAAAGCTTCCTCCAAAAGATTTCATGAATATTTCCAACAAAATCTCTTTCTTTTAAAATTTCATGACGTTCTCTGAAAAGAAAATGATTTTGAAGAAGAAAGGATATTTTCCTCAAGAATTCATTTCAAGTGTTTTATCAAAACCATTTTCCATCTAAGATGGCATTATTTCATATGTGTATGTTTCAAGTGTAATTTCTCTATGATTTACATGGTTTCACTTTTCTTATTATGAAATGATATCCATTTCTTTCATATGGATTATGTGATGATGGGATGATGTTTATGAAACCCATTTTATTCGTTGGGATATTATGAATGATGTATGTTTATTTTGTGGCACAAGTAAGAATGATTTCATTATGAGATGGGTGGGACCTATATCTCCCTCCAATGCATTGAGTAAAGATTTATATCTCTTGAGATAGACATGGCTGGAACGGTAAGTTAATCTGGTTCAGTAATACATGACTGAAACGAGGAGTGAACTCAATTCAGAAAGGGACTTTGTCCACTAAGATGGTCTTGGTAGTAATGCCTTGGCTACTATGGAAATCATATCATGTGCTTAATGGTTTCCACAATCAAATTTTTTATTCCCATGCTATTTTATCATGATTAATGTTTCTTTATGATCTATGCCTTCTGTTCTTCCATGTTTTATGTCATTGCTCAATATTTTGTTGTTTAAACATTATGTTCATGTTTTTATGTTCAAATTTATATTATTTGTTTTATTTTATCCATGATTACCCTTACTGAGAATTTGAGCTCACCCTTTATATGTTTTCTTTTCCCCATGATATAAAGAAAGGTTTTAGGTAAGAAAACAAAAGGGGAAGATCTTTATGGGAGATGTTGAAGATCTTTCACCACGATTAGAAGATTACGTTCTGAGTTTCCAAAGATACTAAACTTTTACGGTCCTTATGTGTCTGTTTTTGTTATGTATTAAGTATTCCGAAAAAGTAATGTAATGTCCATGTACGTCAAGCTTAAGGTCTCTACAAAATTGGACCCTTTGAGATCCTTGATCGCATAGGATTAGTGGCCTATCAGCTTGCACTTCCACAAATTATGCCTAA
Organism: Viscum album; assembly: GCA_963277665.1. Lineage (NCBI taxonomy): Eukaryota > Viridiplantae > Streptophyta > Magnoliopsida > Santalales > Viscaceae > Viscum > Viscum album. The sequence goes on from OY728158.1 coordinate 400,037,519, forward strand.
AATTAATGACATGTTCCTTGTATCTCTCATCAGAAAGTAAATACCAGATCTCTTACATGTACTAAACTTATAGGTGGTACAACTAGAAGAGGATCTCTCTTATGAGGAGCAACCGATAAAGATTTTGGACTGGAGAGAAAAGGTTCTACAAAACAAGACAAACCACTTTGTTAAAGTGATGTAGAGGAACCATAAGTATGAATAATAGAATTTGGAATTAGAGGAGGTAGGTAAATAAAAGTACCCTCACCTGTTTATGTAAAACGAAATTTTGAGGGTGAAATTTCAAAAAGGGGGAAGAATGTAACGACCCAAAATTTTATCAATGGAACTTATCCCTTATTATAATTATGTCATATAGTATAAATCATATAAAATCACATAGAGACCAAAATAAAAACATTATAAATGACTAATGAATGAAATTATAGGTTTTTTAATAAATTAAGGAACCTATACTGATGGAATAGTAACTTGACCTTTGGAATAGTAACATGACCATTAGGAATAGTAATTCATCAAATAGAATAGTAAATTCACCTTTAAGAGTATAAATAAAATTTTGGTATCTTATTAATGAAAATACAATATATTTATATCATTAAATAAGTAAATAAATACTTTATAAATGATAAATTAATTATTGTTATTTTTATAAGTCATAAATATTTATTTACAATTTTATAATTAATATAATGATTTAAAATAAAATTTATTTCCATAAAATAAACTCATAAATTAATATTTTATTGTCTTATGATTATAATATAAGTTTATGAGTCCTTATTTAATTTTTTAAAGCATCATAAAATCAGTTATAATTTTAAATTGGTATGTTTATAATAAATGATAATTTTAATTAAAAATTAAATTTTTCATATTTAGAAAATTATTTTCATAAAATGGATTTCATTTTTTTATTCTACACATCGAAAAATGATTAGTGTAAATTTTTGGGATTTTTGTGAAATAGTTTATTTTTGGTGAATAGTAAAATAGAACAATTTTCGATATATATACATTATAAGTAAAATATACTATTCCTTAAGTAATTTATGTTTTAATCACCATAATATAAAACTTACCTTTATTATTTTAATATATTTAGTGATAATTTTCAAACTGTTCCTAGGATTGATCGAAAATAATAAACTAATGAATAAAATAATGGGAAAACACCACTCTTATCCCCTATAAATACCACCCTCCCACTTCTTCTCATCACACCTTATAAGATTTGATCCTTGTCCAAATTCTACCCAAATGTATTCCAAATCCCCTAACCCAAATTTAGTCTCCCCTAGTCTTATCAAAATACCAAAATCTTTTACCTAAGGAGGTTCTCAAGGAGAGAAATTCAATAGGTAAAATACACTTTTTTCCCTTTTAATTTTTTTTCTTATTCTATCCTCAACTCCTCAATAAAAATGTGAATGAAAACTCCATTATATTTTATATACTTTAATTATATAATGTTAATGGAATATCCATCATTAAACTCATTTCTCTTTATATTTTATTCTAAAAATGAAATCATCACCCATGATGTGTCAATTTACCAACATCGTGAACGAAGAATTTTCATTTTACTTTAAATCATTTAAATATGTTCATAAAACCAATATAATTTCTATTAAATACTGTAAAATTTATGTAATAACCCTTTTTTATGTTCTAGAACTAACTTATATAAACAATAATAAATAATGGAATAAAACTAGTTTGTGATGTTCAAAAAACTACTAAAAAAATATAAATGATTATCACTAACATTTTATCTAATGATTCATCCTAATAACATTTAAACAAATGATATATATAAAAATTTAAACCTATATATGTTCATTAATATTATATAATTTAATTATGGAGAATTATACACATTCTACATAAACTTTCATACTCATATTCAAGCGAACCGATCATGAAAACCAATAAAATAAACACTCTATAATGATAGACTTGAACTCTATAACTAATCTAAAAGGATATAAATGAACTTAATAAAATTATAATGAATCAAATACATTTATAAGGGGTTCTGGATGTAGTAATTAATTAATATAATTTGATTATATGGGATATTAAAGTGAAGAGATATTTCAGACATAAGGTAAGGGGATTCCAAACCCAAATCCATATCCTTGGGTTTTCTCTCTTTCACACCAATTATAATATTTATATTCATTTAATGATCCCTAAATATCATTTTGATTTTAAATTTTAATTTTATGGGATATTCATTTTTTCTACTTGAGTTTATGACAATCACAATGTTTTCCAAAAGAAAACCCCTTTCTAAAAACACAACTTTTGCTTTTCTTGAGATTGTTTCTTATTCACTCAAGATTGATAATTATTTTACCAATTATGTTATTAAAATTTTATTCATGAAATTATGCTTTATTAAATTAAACCCATTCCTTTTCATGGGTTATTGTATGTCCAAGATTGATATACATTCTATGTGGCATGAATGATTATGTAAATGCCATGATGTGACAGGTGAAACCATAATTATATAGTGCATAAAAATGTTATGATGTGATGGGTGTGCCTATAATTATATATAACTCTAATACATTGGGTAATGTGATGAATCTAATGATATAAAGTGAAATATGTGTGAACATGATGCTAGCTATGTTCACAATTATGTGTGGAGTTGACCCCTAATACGCGATGTTTCATTTTTATGCATTGCCACATTCCATTCCTTTATATAATGTTTCATCTCATGATTATTATGATTATCCTTTTACTATGTTATTATGAAGATTATTATTTTCACACATTTTTCATTTCTCTTATTCATCCTCTTATTGGGATTTTATCTCACCCCTTTCTTTGATGTATATCTTCAAGTGATTACTTATAATAAGGAGAACACAAGGACCAATAAGAAGATAGATAAGAAGGAATTATATAAAGGTTTATGTTTTATTTTTTAAATTTCATGTATGAAACTAATTTTTCCAAGTCACTAAAACTTTTTATTCTGGTTGTGTAACGCTTTTATGTTGTTTATTTTTAAAATTATGTAATAATCATGTAAGAAAAAGTAGGGTCACTATAGTTTCCTTTTTACTTAATTGTGGAATGTTATTTGGGACTTATATAGAGGTGTGAAACCCCTCAAGGAACCCTTTTATTCTATAGGTGAGTGAGACCGAACCTAGGGCTACCCATGGGGTAAACTAGATCCTCGTAAATAGTGAATAAAATGGGTAAATAATAAGATTGAGGTATCATGAGAGCGAATAAGTAGTAAAAATGTAATTCTTATGTGGGTAGAGTAAATGGGTTGATTGAAACAAGTTATAAGTTGGATTTTGTAAATGATTAAAATATTTTGAAATGGTTTTGATGGTATGTTTGGTACTTTGACCCAATTTTAGATTTATGTATGGAAAATGATGTTTGAAAATGAGAAATGTTTTGAAAGGAGGTGATGACTTCAAAGTGAATCAAAAATGGGTTATATAAGGGATTTAAAATGGTGTTAGAAATGGTTAAAAGGTTCTATTTTTTTGAAAATGTTTTAATTCTCATTTTTAATGGTTTAAATGGAAAGAAAAGCCTTTGGGAAATTTAGTTTTCAAGGATGAATACCCATGTTTTAAAGGGTGGATTCAAGATGATTTCAAATTAAAATTTTGAATTATATTTTATACCATGATGTGATTTTAAAGTTATGTTGGGAACATAGTCATTTAATTGATCTATGGGATAGTGAGATATGACCCATGAAAATTATGTTGGCATGTTAACATGGTTTTGATATAAAGTAAATGATGAATGTTCATAGTTGATGAAATTACATAAGGGAGTTTTAGGACTAGTGATATATGTGTTAAATAATTATGGTTTGTGTCAGTAAATGTGAAACGATTTGTAAATGAGATTAATGTTAATTGGGTTTAATTGAAAACATGACATAAGAGAGTTTTTGGTATAATATTAATGGGATAATGATAAATGACTTTAAAATGGTAATGTGTTCATGGGTTATGGAATGGGAATGATTTATATTGTTATGAATTATGAATTAATAATTTTATTTTGTTGTTTAATTATTATTGTGAAATGATATATGTGGTAAATGGTTAAAGAATCATGTTCACATGGCATGGTGGAATATGGGGTATTCATTTGAGGTTCTACGCCCACGGGTTGGATTAGACTGAGGCTCTAAACCCCACCCTCAGAATGCATGGTCTAGGGAGTCGAACTATGGTTCTATGATATCAATAGATGAATTGGAAAAGACTACCTATACTAAGGTTCCAAGGTAAGTGTGATATACTACCTAGACTAAATCTACAAGGTAAGTGTGATGTATTTGTTTATGAATTTTTATTCCTAGTGAGATAGGGAACGTGACCTGATCCCTTATGCATGGTAATTGAATGGCTTAGGCAGTAGTGTAAATGATATAAATTCCTAACCTATGGAGAGATTTATGAGAATGATCAAGTGAATATTGTTAAATAAATGGTATGATATGGTTGGGTTTAGTAAACACACCATGTGATAAAAAGTGTGTGTAACCCCTTGTGTCTTGTCTTAGATTCCCAGTGTGACTTGAGTTAGTCGTGTTGATTAGTGGCCTCTAGAGAACTTAATGAGTGAAATAGGTATTAGTTGATTAATTAAATGGTTTCCTTGTTTCTTTGTTTATTTATTGAACTTGTTTGCTGCATACAACTCTTTAAAGACTGGTTATTCATTTAGACACCATTGGTGGTGTCCTACTGAGTTGTAATCACTCCCTGATCAGACCACCTTGGCACTTGGGTACCCGACCCGATGCTACTTTTTAGGTATAAGTTTAGGACAAGGACCTGGTGTTTGGTTGTGCATGTGATGATGAGTTAGAGAATGGGAGGACAAGACTGGGTTTGTAATTAGGTCCGGGTTCAGAGTATTTTGACAGTTTTATTCTTGGTTTATATTGTATGACTGCCTGTCATGTAGTGTATTCACTAGATTTTGTTATAGCATGTGTCCTTGGTTACTAATTGTTTTTTATATCTTCTTTCCATTTATTGTTCATGTTGTTTATTTAATCTGTTGACATTACTTTTGTTGTGTCTCCACTCTAATAAGTAGGTATAGTCTCCCCATGTTCCTCTTTATACCCGTGCTACTATTCAGCAGCCTCTGGCATACAGGGAGTTGCACCTGAGGTCATGTGGCGACCTAGATCAGGGGACCGATTATAGTGGGTTCCAGGTCAGGGAAATTACAATTTTTTATTAGAGGAGTTCATCATTTTTATTATTATTTGGGAATTATAGATAGGAGACTAGGATCTTATCAGGTCTTGGTAATGAGCTTGTTCCTCGGTTCCTGAATCCCCACATATGGGGGAATAACCATGTTTCTAAGTGTGGGAAATTATGTCATGTCTTGTTCTTTTATAGTTGGTTGATATTTCCACCTCAAGTGGCATACATGGATGTGATGTTACTGATTTATGAGGTTTTATCTCTTGTACCGGTGTGATAAGAGAGGGTGTGTGAGTTTATGCATTCTTCTAGGAACATAGGATAGATTGGTTATCCATATGTCACCCATGATTGAATTGTTAATGGAATGATGATAAAACAAATGGGTATAAAAAGTCAAATTTAATGAAGTTATGGGTGTTGAAAATGGGTTAAAAGGTTTTTGAGGAACGTAAATCCTTAGATTTGGAAACAGAAAATGTTTTGAAAAGTGATTTTAAATAAAGATGATATTTTTGAAATGAAGGACTAATAAAAATGTTTTTTAACATGTGAATTCTTGGGTTTTGAAAATGAAACGTTTTGAAAAGTGAAATCATGGGTTTGAATGGTAAAGTCTAATTAAGAAGGGAAATGAAATAATAATGGAACTTTTCAAGACACTAGTGGTGGTTATAACTTTTTTTGGTTTCTGACCCTGTGTACGAGTGGTTTGGGTGGTAAGAGTGCCATAGTTTTGAGGCCTAAGGTTACGGGATGTGATACCTTGATGAGTTAGGTGTACTAGTAAATGGGATGTTTCTTATTGCGTTCTTGGTTTGGTTGTGACCTTGAATTTGTGAAATGAAGTTTATAAATGTGAATGTGGAGACTCTTGTGTATTTATACCTTGTGATTTGTGTTTTGGACCTTAGAGTGGGTGTTTGACTCATGGTTCCAATGTATGTGTGAAAGTATCTTTGGAGTGGAACCTAGAGTAAATGGTTTTTTGGGGTGTTAGACATAGTGTGTTAGGAACAAGGGTAATATGACCAATGTGAGCTTCCAGTTTTTTGAGGTTTGGTGTGTATGACATAGATATATCCAATAACCCTTGATTGGTGTGGCCCTAGTTTGGGGAGTTGGTACCATTTGTTTTTTGAGTATGACCTGTGAGAGAGGTCTATCAAGGTGTCAGTACTTTTGGGAGTGTATTACATAGGTAGATATTTTATACCTTGTTAGTATCACATAGAGAGTGTTTCCTAGTGTGGGATTAACCTAGAGGGCTAGGTGTAAAGGTTAATGGTTTTGGGATATGTGACTTAAGTTGTGGCTATGAGTTGAAAATATTGAGAAATCGAGGGTACCCTCGAGGGAGGTTAGCCTAATGTTGTAGGTGCCTTGGAATGTGAAGAACATGTGGTTCCTTCAGAGGTGAAATCGATGCATGGTGGGTTCCATTGAGTCTTAATAAAAGTGCATAGTTATGACTTGGACTCACCTCAAGGAAGTACTTGTGTTCTTTCATTTGGTTGTAAGGGTGGTTTTGAAGGTAAGGATCATTTAGAGATCTGACCCTATAGTCTTGATAGAGTTAGATGTGGAAATAAATGCTTGTTGGGGTGGAAAAGGATGGGTTGATCAAAGCATGATGGACACTATTTTTTTGAAGGACACCCAGGGTGGGGGTGTTCATGGAGTTGGGCTGTTTGTAGGAGTGGTTTTCTTGTTGGATTTGATGATTCTAGCAGATCAGGTGGAATGATCAGTTGTGTGAGTAGATTTTTGAACCAAGATTGGGTCAAGTACGCCACATGTGAGATATATTCAAGTTTTGTGTATGGTTAAAGGAGAGTACAAGACCTTGATGGTTATGAAGAGTACTGGGTGATGGGCACGTTTTAGAGATGCACACTAACATTAGGATATGTACCCTGGTGGGTTGGATGTAATCACACATGATTTCCATGGAATCGAAGTAGAGATTCCCTAGTAGTGTGAGAAACCGACTGGTTTTGGACCAGTAGAATGAATCGTTGAGTATCTGTTATGATTAGCGGGACTGTGAAAGAAGAACTCCAAGGGAGTGATAATAATAGTGACATAAGGAATACTGGGTCATGACCACATTGTAGACTTTCATGAGGTGGTACTGATTTTGGTTGGAAATTCCTTCCAAGTTGTGGTGTTTTAGTGTTGGTGAGACTTTGGAAAGAAAGGAAGTTGAGACCTTTGGTAGATTGTGGTGTCCCCTTTACAAGAGGTGATGGTGGTGGTGGATATCTGGTGGTGGTGTTTGTCGATGAATTCATAGCATAATTTTATCTAGTAATGATCATTCCAAATACCTTGACATCATCTTATTTATTCTAAGAGAGCTCTAGATTTATGACTAGGGACCTAAATATGTTTTGGATGGGAGTACATCCTCATGTAGGATACACTCAAGGAGTGGTATGTGTGTGGGAGCCATGCGGCGGGGGAGTACACCATTGACCAGTTATGGAGGAATCCCTTGGGATGGATTGGATGTCGAAGAATTCCAAGGGTGTCATTCTCCGAAGCAGGGAATGAGTAGTGGGTGTTGTTTGTTTTGTTATTATAGTGGTAGCTGGATGGCTATGTCCAAGTTTTAGGTTTTAGATTGTGATTGAGCATGAACCGAAAAGGTCAAAATTTCTTGGGGAAAGCAAAAGAAACAACACTACAAATGTGGGGATCATTATGTTAAGTCATTAATGTGTGGAGTAAGCTATAAAGTGGATGTGGTGGTATCGTGATTCCAATGAGAAACCGGTGAAGTGAATGTTTGGGTTCCTTAGGGGAAAACTGAGATGGACTTGGATATGTTGTTTGATTGAGATGAGTGATGGATTAGATCTTGGGAAAATTCTAAAGGTAATTAGTGTGGCTGCATCATATATGTGTTGAGGGGTGCTGTAGAGAATGACCATGGTTTGGAGAGTAGCAAATGTCTTGACGGTGGAGTTTTACCAAATGTCAGGGATGAATTTGTTATGTGAGTCTGAATGATGGTGGTACACCTTAAGTGAAAATGAATCATGTCCAGATTAAGTGGAGACATACCAATAGTAGATGTTGGTTTTCAATAGAGTGAGTCAACCAGGGATGTCCTGACTCAGCTGGGTAAAAGGAATGGATTTTGTGGGCTATATGACACCTCTTATTAACATTATAAGGATATGCATTTTTAGTAACTGGGAAAGGCTCTGATGAATAACTAAGATACCATTAAATGAGTATAGATAGTGGAGGTTTCTAATATAGGTGGTTTCGATAGAAGGAATAAATTCTAATGTTGGATGGAATTCTTGTGGATGTTTGGGTGTTGTGAGTTGGAATAATGCATTGGGTATGATATAGAAGTTTATTTGAGGTTTTGTTGGTTTCATTTTTGATTATGGAATTGCTCAATGCCAGTAAAAGGGGTGGTGATAGGCTAAATCATATGGTGGGATGTACCATAGTGGGAAAGTATATAGTTAATGATATAACCGACAGTTCGGGTTGGATGAGATTAAGTGGGAGATATCTTGGCGTACCCATTTTGGTTGTTGGTGCTGGCTGAAAAATTGACTGGTGGAGTGCATTAATATGAAGAGTATATTTGGGCTGTTCTTTTAGGACGTTCAAAAATGAATTGAGGCTGTTGGGACTTGAGGTTTGGACTAGGGTAGGTCACCATAAATGGTTAAAATTGGGAATTTTCCTCCAGTGATATTGATCTTGGGTCACCGTTAGAGCATTTAAGGAATCTGGGTGAGATAGCGCCAATCGATTTGGGCCATGAGTTGTGGAGAGGATTGTATTGAGGGTGTTCTGGTTGGATCTACCAGTTTAATGTAGTTCCTTTTGGGTATCATTTTGTGAGGTGGTTTAGTGGTGTTACCTGGTCCTTTCTTGTGAGTTTGTTGTGGTGATGATGAGTTTGAGGTTGACATGTCCTTGATGTGTTCCATGCATGTGATTGTGGAACATAGTGTGGGGAAATGATTTTGGGATTGGGATTGTTTCCTTGGTCTGAACATTGTTACAACATGGTTGAGTTTGAGGCGAAACTCATGAGGTGAAGATTGATTGGTGGGCCTGTGGTATAACCTTATGGTCTAGAAGACTCTAAAATTATTAGATGTGTGGCTCAAAAACAATTCATTATAAGGTTTAGTGGTTATAAGATCTCTAACTTTCATGAATTCACTAATTTGTTTAAAATTTTGGTTAAACATCCTTTTTTGGTTAATGAAGTGGTTTTCAAGTGTTTGAGGAGTTTTGGGTGTGTTCTGGGGGTTATAGACATGAAAGGTGAAAAAAAGAGGCCAAACAGTGCATAGATCATAGTGAAATCAAACCATATTCCTGACCTAAGAAACTGTGTGGCATGTGAACCCCTTTCAGATAGAGGCTAGTGCATGCTTACCGCACCGTTTTCCAAACAGTGCGAGTGATCCCAAGAAACCATGCGACCCTTAAAAAGTGGTAATTTAAACTTTCCCCTTTCTATCCTATTTATTTATTCCCCAATTTTTCACTCCACTCCCAACTTATGTAAAGAACCAAAATCCCCCACCTCCTACATGGGAAATTATCCTTCGACTCATAGGCGTTTGGAGTGCGTTTGTGTGAAAATAAAATATTCAGGTGAGTCTAACACTCCTATTTTCTCTATCTTCTAGATTAAGGTTTGTAAAATATATTCTATCATTTATAAACCCTAAAACCTTCAATTTTACTACTGGATCAAATTTGGGTCTTTAAATGGTATTTGAGTTCAAATCAAGGGATGCGTTTGATCTAGTAATCATCTTCAAGCATGATTTAGGTGGTCTTTAACCTTTTCCCATAGTCTTGATGTTCTATAAGTGTATGTGGTTGTGCTAATGTGATTCCTTATTATTTTACTTTGTCCTTAGTTATAGAATGTGATTTGGGCCTTAGATTGAGGTGTGGAACCCATCAAAAACCCTGTTTGGTCCATAGGTGAGTGTGACTGGACCTAGGGCTACCCATGAGGTAAAATGGATCCTTGTAATTGGTGAATAAAATGGGTAAACAATAATATAGTGGTATCATGAGAGTTAATGGGTAGTAAAAATGTGATTGGTATGTGAGTAGAGTAAATGGGTTGATTGAGACAAGTTACAAGTTGGATTTTGTAAATGATTAAAAGGTTTTGAATTTTTTTGATGGTATGTTTGGGGATTTGACCCGATTTTAGATTTTTTGATGGAAAATGATGTTTGAAAATGAGAAATGTTTTTAAAGGAGGTTTTGATCTCAAAGTTATTCAAAAAATGGTTTCATAAGAGATTACAAATGGTGTTTGAAATGGGTATAAGGTTTCTTTTTGTGAAAATGGTTTAATAGTCATTTTGGATTGTTGAAATAGAAATAAAATCCTTTGGGCATGTTTTAGTTTTCAAATAGGAAGACCTATGTTTTATAGGGTTGCTTCAAGATGATTTCAAATAACTATTTTGAATTATATTTTATACCATTATGTGGTTTTAAAGGTTTTTTTGGGACAATAGTTATTAAATTGATCTATAGGATAGTGAGATAGGACCCATGACAATTATGTTTGCATGTTAACATGGTTTTGATATGAACTAAATGATGAATGTGCATAGTTGATGACATTACATAAGGGATTTTATTGCATAATGATATATGTGTTAAATCATTATGGTTTTCATTGGTAAACGTGAAATGGTTAGTAAATTAGATTAATTATAATTTCTTTTAATTGGCATCATGTCATAAAGGAGTTGTTGGTATAATGTTTATGTATTAATGAGAAATTATTTGAAAATGGTAATGTGTTCACGGGTTACAGAATGGGGATGATTTATGTAGTGATGAATTATTAATTGAGAAATTTATATTAATGTTTAATTATGGTTGTGAAATGTCATATATGGTAAATGGTTAAAGAATCATATACACATGGATTGGGGGTATGTGGGGCATTGTCTTGAGGTTCTACTCCCATGGTTCAGGTAGGAATGAGGCTCTAAACCCCACCCCTAGAATAAATAGGTTAGGGAGTTTGAATGAGGCTCTATGACCATAATGGATGCATTGGATGAGACTACATAGACTGAGGCTCCAAGGTAAGTGTGATAGACTACCTAGACTGATGCTACAAGGTAAGTGTGATGTATTTTTTATGATATGTTATTATTAGTGAGATAGGGAACTTGACCTAATCCCTTATACATGGTTATTGATTGTCTTAGGCCATAGTGTAAATGATGTAAATGCCTAACCCATAGAGTGACTGATGATAATGACCAAGTGAATATTGTCAAGTAAATGTAATGAGATGATAATGTTTAGTAAAAACCTATTGTGGTTAAAAAGTGTGTGTAACCCCTTGTTCCTTGGATTTGATTCCTAGTGTGACTTGAGTTAGTCGTATTGATTAGTAGCCTCTATAAAACTTAATAAATGAAATAGGTATTAGTTAATTACTTAAATTGTTTCCTTTTTTTACTTTATTTATTTAATGCAATTGATTCCTTCATACACCTCTGTACAAACTAGTTATTTCTTTAGTCACAGTTGGAGGAGTTTTACTGAGTTATACTCACACTATGCTTGGGCCTCCATGACACTTGGGTTCCCAAGAAGATGCTACATTTTTTCAAGTATAGGTTCAAGATAGGGACCTGGTATTTGGTTGTGTATTGGATGATGGGTTGGAGTAAGGGAGGAAAAGACTGGTTTTAGACTTGGGTTTGAGTTCAGATTCTTTTGAGAGTTTTGTTCTTTGTTTATATTTTATGACTTCCTTCCATGTATTGTATTCACTAGATTTTATTATACCATGTGTACTTGGTTACTCATTGGTATTTGTTGTATGTTTTTCATTTATTTCTCTTGTTTTTTATTTTATTTTTTGATGTTACTTCTATTGTGGCTTCACTCTGATAAGTAGGTATTGTCACCCCATGTTTCTCTTTAGACCCATACTGTTATTCAGTAGTCTCTAGAGTACCGGGAGGTGCACCTGAGGTCATGTGACAACCCAGCTCGGGAATGTTTTATAGTGGATTTTGGGTCAGGGATGTTACATTCACACTTATACCTACATCATTATTTCTCAATTTCATCCCATATTTCATGAGTATGGATACCACTTTAGAATATTCTACGCTAAAATTCTTCAATAATTCCTTATCAAATTCAACTTATGATAGAAAAATGAAATCTTATTATTAAAAAATATCCAATACCAGGAAAAAACTCATTTCCCTATGCATAGGAATTTCAAAGTACTTATTAATTTTTAGAAAATTCATGAAAATCATACTCTTTATCACCTACAAAAATGATTTCATCAACATAAACAATGACAATAAGAGTACCTATTGTCATCTCTATTCCATAAAGGTTGTTGTTGAATTTATATTTAGTGATTTTCATGTCTCTTAGGTAGTTATCCATATTTTAATAATAGGATCTAAGATCCCATTTTATCTAATATAGAGATTTATATACCCTACACAAAATAGTTCCATCATTGTTAACAATGAAACCTTTAGGTTGTTCAATATATACTTCCTCTTAGATATCCCTATTCAAGAAAGAAAACTTCAAATCCATTCAGAATATTTTTTAATGTTTGTGAGATGCAACAACTAGAAACATCCATATAGTTCCATGTCTTGCAATTAGAGAAAATATATCTTCAAAACCAACTCCTTCAACATATGAATAATAATAGCACACTAATATGGATTTGTTTATTTGAACTTTACTTCTGTTATTTATATTATTTATAAAAACCCACTTTGTTACAATGAAAATATTCTCTTTTGTTATTGTAATAAGATCACATGTGTAATTCCTTTCAATATGATACAGATCCTCATTCATGGAATATATCTATTATTTATTCTCAATAACCCCAAAAACTGATTGTAGATCAACTTTAGAAATAAGTGATTTTTGGTTTTCAAGTCTTAATCTTATTCTAATTTGAATTGGTTTATTCTTATTTATAATTATATTTATGGACCCACATGTTTCTTTAGCCTTTTATATTTTAATTTATCATCTACATTTTCACCTTAACTATCATCGGTTTGATCTGAACCAATATTAGCATTGTCTGGTTCATTTACAGCTTATTCCTCTATTATATTCCTAAAAATATATATGTTATCCACATCTATATTTTCAAAATATAATTCATCTACCTCAAAAAAATTGGTTTTATTTTTAATAATTTTTAAAAGATAATAGTACAACAACTTGGGTAACATTTTCATCCAGTACATGTATCCTATTATATAAAATCTAGGAATGACTCACTCTATGATTACTGGACAAGTTTTTTATGTGACCTCAAGTACACCTACTCATACACCAGAGGATGCCAACTAGTAGTGAGAGTATAAAGTGTTTCCATGAGGATAATATACCCTAAATAAAATTGAAGGAAAAAATGGAAAAAATATAAAATTATCCATCATAAAAACCAATTATATAAAATAATCATCATATCCAAGGATATAAAAGAATAAAAAACATACCAGATGCTGTAATAAAATGAAACATCTAAAATTAATACGAATTAGGAAGGAATCAACAAGATATCCCATTGATTAATTATATATAACCCAAAATAAAAATAAAATTAACTTAAAACCACAACCTGGTATTGAGTTCCCACCCAGTCTCATATTCTGACTCCAACCAAGATATCCAGATCATCCAATCAACATTGGGAATCTTCCCTATCTAAGTCTACAATCATGTGGTTTTATAAGGTATCAAAATTCTAGAGATTCCCAAAAAGGGTATGATTATAACTCAGTAGTTAACCACCAATGGTGTCCCTAACATAACTAGTAAATAAAGTGAATAAATAATGTGATATTTTCATAATAATAAAATAAAATTAAGAAGTGTAATAAAATAATCACTATTGATCATTAGGTTCAAATGTGACACTTGAGATTGATTATACCCACTTTTTCTACTTTCAAATGACTCTGAGCAAGCCACATCACCACATAGGGGAAAAAGTACCCACCCTAGAACTATTTCAAGAATATCATCATCTAGGGGGAACAATGTCTTGTCTTAGAACTTGTTTAGAATATTATACACCCAAGGGGCCACATCCCACCCTGGAACCTCACATACCATACACCCCAAGGTCTTGCATCCCACATTGTAACTATTATATAACATATACCCAGGGGGTCATATCCCACCATGGAACCATTATAGAGAATATACCAAAGGGGATGTATCACACCCTAGAACCGTTATATAACATATACCTAGTGGGTTGTATCCCACCCTAGAACCATAATATTTCATATACCCAGAAGGAGAAACCCACCCTAGAACTATTATATAGTATATACCTAGGGGAATCATCCTCACTAGAACTCATATAATAGATGTCACTATTAATGGGTTTAATACTCGCCTGAACGCCATGTACATTTATTAGGTCATCTTCCCAAGATCATAACCTATACTCGATAATACATGCATACTAGGATCACCCCATTCTATCCTCCATGCACTAATCATCTCTTGAGACATCACAAGACTGGGGAACCCAATATGACCCCTTAGGTTATATCACAACTTAGACACCCCACATGTGTTTCTTTTTCACATTTCTTAACTCCAGGGTCAAAGATCACCGCTGAAAGGGAATCACCCCCTTAACATAGCCATGATCACACCATGACCTAACTATACGTACCAGTGACTCTATATAAATCATATACAAGGGAGTGGTACAATGTCCACTATGCTCCCAAAATTAAACTGGGTTAGTACCGTCACTTAGAACCTATACATAAATCCCTTCCATGGTATACCTACTAAAAAACACACACATAAAAGTGTAGGATGAACTCTTACCCACACTTAAAACCCTCATATATCCAGGAGGCTCAAATATATCTCACGTTTCCACCCGACCTACCCCTAGGTGAACCATTTACAGTCTATCACCCCCTGCATGGAGAGGTCTATAGAAACTTATCCTAAGGTCTACTACATTTCACTTATTTAATTTATACCCCTTTAGGGTCTTTACATACCATATAAAAACTTATAATTTACCCTTCAACTATTAGGGGTTGAGGCATTAAACTAGTGAATAAGGGTCCATCATGGTCCATGACACTTCCATTATAATCATGGGATTTTAAGGAGAATAATTCATTTTCAATTTAAGGTCAATTATACACAAGTGGAGAGACCACATATCACATGTACATAACATAGAGTATAAACTTTAGTGATATGTTTATGGACTAACTACCTTATTAAGAGTTATCCCCTTTATATAAAGCTCAAACACCATCTCCTAATATTTTCCAAGTCCAATTGACCATCACCCATCAATATGACGCCCTAACTCCATAAATAAAGCTTTTATTAATTATAAAAAAATTATTATTAATTTTATAATTTATTCCATAACTAATTCCACATTTAATTATTTGGACATAAACAAAGAATTACTCATAGATGATTTCTACATGACTTATTCCTTGAATAAAGGGGTTCATACCATCCCATGTATCCATATGAAACTTCAATACATAAAATATCTAATTTATTATTCCAACTCATCCATTAATCCCCCACATAATATGTTGGGAATCACTAAATAGTCAAGGAAGAAACATAATTTTTTTGAAACAACATAATTTTTTTGGTTTAATCCTCTCAAGATCCCCTTTATCCATGCAAACTAAAATCCCCAATTTATCAACTCAATCCCACCATGCTTTGATAGAATCAACATCACACCATGAAATAGGTCATAAACTACCACAACCATTTCATGACCATAAATAAAAATATAAAATAGAATATGAATAAAATAGGAGTGATAGATTTAAATCTGGTTATCACCCAGAATAAATGACACTCAAATCAGGTGAAGAACGAAGAAGAATCCCCTTGGAAGAGGGATGCTCAAGGAAGAGGTGTAGAGGGAAATAACACTAATGTAACCAAGAAATGAACTCCATTTTTCAAATAAGGGAAAAAAGCTCATTTTAATCCATTTTAAAATTATATAAAAAATATCCCATACATATAGTTTTTGAAATCCCATACATATGGTGTTTCCTTTGAGGAATATACAACACATAAGGTTCTTACCTTAGAAAAAAAACTCACTTCATGTATAATATTTTCCCAATATTTATGGGTTTTCCCTCTATAAAAACCCTAATATAAACTTTTTCCTCATGTGTAATGTTTTTATCTTATCCAAAATTTCAATACGTAAGCTTATATTCCATACGTAAGGTTTTTCCTATAGTGAAAACCCATAAGTAATATTTTTATTTTATTAATAAGTTTTTATTTCACATGTACAATTTTATAATTAGAAAAAAATACCATACATAATATTTTGTCTATACATAATGTTTTTCTTTTGGGTGAAAAACTTACATGCAATGTTTTATTCATATGTAAGGTTCTTTCCTTCAGAAAAAAATCTATATGTAATATTTTTATAAAAATATACGGTTTTCACATTATATGGAAAACTAATACATAAAAGTTTTCCCTTAGATTTAAAAACTTACTCTTCATATGTAAAGTTTTTTCCATAGCTAAAAAAACTAATATGTAAAGTTATTTCCTAGGAAAAACCCACCCCTAATTTATTAGGTTTTATACTTATCCAAAAATCCTTATGTAATATTTTTCTTCAATACATAATATTTTTATCACATAAAATTTTTTTTCCCCTTTGATACATAAGGTTTTAGACTTAGAAACTTTTTGAAAATTTGCTACTCCCAAAATCCCAATCGCAACATATGATTTATCCCTGCCATATCCCATGAATAAAAACTCAAAATTCAAAAATTCACTAAAACTTCCAAATTTATCATAAAGTAATTTTAAAAAAAATTATCAACTAGTGACATCTTCCAAACACACCAACATCTGAAAAATTACAGAAACTTAGCCCCGATCTTGATCAACTTCCAAAATTCAATTCCCAACCTATTCTCACACAACCAACACCTCTAATAGGAATCATACCACATGGTTGATCCAAGATATGTCCCAAATCACAATTTTTGAATTTATAGCCATATACAATAGCCTAAAATATTTTGTTATACAAATGTTAAAAAAATTCAAACAAAACCATCTTCTTATTTAAAATTTAAACTAGTTCATACCTCAACCCAGCCTAGGGTGTTACTACCTCTCCACTATAATACTTCTCATCCCCGAGATGTTTATTCATATATCACTACTAGAAAAAGTGTTTTTTTGTAATGGTTCATTTTTAACAGACTAGGACCCATCATAAATAATATAAAATTTCAAGTTATTTGTGACCAAAATCATTTCTCATCAGAAATAACTACTTATTTCTCGTTATTTGTGATGATAAATATTTCTCATTTCAAATAATTTTGGCGTGACTTTGATCTATGAGGAGAGAAGGACTATTCACAATGAAAATTGGATTTTTGTTGCAAACAATCTATTAGTGGAGTAAATAAATGGTATTTATGTTGGGTATTATTTGTGACGAGACTGGTCATTCACAAAAAATAATTTTTATATAGCCATCATATCTATTTATGATTTGAACTATTGGCAACAAAACCCATCACAAATAATACCATTTAAGATGGAAATTCCATCACAAATAGTTCATCACTACTAATATGACATATATATATGGCCCCAGCAAAATTCTTTCACCATAATTTCTATGCTCCTCTTCCAGTTTATCTTTGTTTTCTCTCAACATAATGTTTAATTTTTATAGGGACCTGAAGATTTTAGGATAACATCATTGTTTTAATTCCTTTAGAGCGTCATTTTTGAGATATTTATTTTAATATTTTTAATTGTTAATTATTTTTTTTATATTAGAAATAATTATTAATAATTTTTAGTAATTAGTTATAGTTTGTAGAAATTAGTTGTAATTGATATTAGTTATATATAATTGGTAAATAATTATTAATAATTAGTAATGATTACTAATAATTAATAAAAATTAGAAATAAATACTAATAATTAGTAAAATTTAGCAATAATTATCCGTAATAAGTAAAAATTATAAAATATTAGTAAAAAATCTCAATAATTAGTAATAATGACTAAATATTAGTCATAATTACCAATAATTAGCAGTTAATACCAATAATTAATAATAATTATAAAAATTACTGATCATTACCAATAATTATTATATAATTAGTAATAGTTTGGAATGTTCATGTACTGAGCGTACTCGACCCTAAAGTTTTATTAATGAAAATTATAATAAAAAATCAACTACATAAAATAGTGTGGCACATAAAGCCCAACTAAGCCTATAAAGTGAGAAAAACCAACCACCAAAAAACACAACATTTATGCCTTGAAGATCCACACATCATAGCCCATAACCCAATTTGAAGACTCAAATTCCCACATCATAATGGCCCAAAGGCCCAAAAGCACCCACACCGCCTAGTGTATCCTCGTCCAATAGCTGAAAACCATGAAGACCTCATGCACCCGATCACATCGATGAGGATGGATGAAAACACTCCACTAGAGGTCATCATAAGGAATAAATGTTAGAACAAGTTGTTTCAACAAACCATTATCCCAAGGATGTTGTCATTCCCTTCAGCGCTATCGCTTGCACAAATGTCGTTGTCCCTAATGTCCGTTGTTGGAGATGCTAGTGTCTGTACATCATCAGTGGGTGCTTCTCACCATCGACATCCCATACCACCAATAGCTATTGGTGCTCGAGAGTATCACTTGTCGGTGCCCCATACCACCATCAGTCATCCTGTAGTCATCAGCATCATCATCATCACATCAAAAAATTAAAGACCCATAGTCCCATCATTTAGAATCCAATAGGCCCAAATTCATATTCCTATTGTCCCAGCATTGGATGTGCAATTCCTGCTGTGGATGACAACCCCTACTAGCAGGATCACCAGCTTATGATCATGTCACTCCCCACAATGTTTACCCATCCACATCCTGAGTTCATCTTCATCCACATCCCGAGGACATCACTACATGTCCCCATATCATCACAAACTTCCGGAATCTTGAGGTTATCCACCATGGACATCGTCGGCGGATTCTCGAGCGCTTTCGCCGATCTTGTCCTGAGTCACCGCATCTGCACATCGCTAGCAACTCCACTTCCTAAGGTCACATTGGCCTACACCTGAAATCCATTTCCATCGATGAACATAGCACTAATTAGTGATAATTAACTATAATTAGCAATAATTAAGTTGAAAAAGTGATAATTAGCGATAATTATTGAGAATTACCAATAATTAGCGAGAATTAGCAAAAATTGGTGATAATTACCAATAATTAGAGATAATTACCAATAATTAGTGATAATTAATGAGAAAAAGTGATAATTACCAATACTTAGTGATAATTATCAATAATTAGTGATAATTACCAATGATTAGTGATAATTACAAATAATTAGTGATAATTACCAATAATTAGTAATAATTACCAATAATTATTAATAATTAGTAATAATTAGCAATAATTAGTTATAATTAATGATAATTTAAAATAATTAGTGATAATTCCCTATAATTAGTGATAATTACCAATAATTAGTGATAATTGCCAATAATTAGTTATATTTGACAACAATTAGTGATAATTACTAATAATTAGTGATAGTTGCCAATAATTAGTGACAATTTCTAATAATTAGAGATAATTTCTAACAATTAGTGATAATTACCAATAATCATTGACAATTAACAATAATTAGTGATAATTCCTAATAATTAGTGATAATTCCTAATAATTAGCGATAATTAACAATATTAGTGATAATTACCAATAATTAGTGACAATTACCAATAATTTGTGATAACTACCGATAATTAGTAATAATTACCGGTAATAGTAATAATTATCACAAATTAATATTAATTAATTATAATTAGTAATAATTATCAATAATTAATGATAATTAGTAATAATTACCTGTAATTATCAATAATTAGTAGTAATTTGTAATAATTACTAATAATTGGAAATCATTACTAATAATTAGTAATAATTACATATAATTACCAATAACTAGTAATAATTAGTTATGATAACTAATTCACACTAAAATTTACCCAATAGATGAAGGTAGAACAGTCCTTGTAGTCTAGCTTGGGTTGTCGAATCCACTGAGACCTAAGAAGATTCCTAATATACACAACCTGTGAGATGGATTTTTGGCTATGAAGTGGCCAACTTGGGTTGATTTTAGATGGTTTTAAAGTATCACTAATAGATTTAAGTTAATTAAAATTAAGACAAATAGTTGATCCTAGGTTATCGCTCGGGGTGGATTGGATGAATTCATTTTTTAATGATTTCAATTTCGTTAACTCGAGAAGGATTAATTCAATGAATTCAAAATAAACTCATCACACACTGGTTAAAAACCTTCAAAAACACATTATAATAATCTATACACTTGTAGGATCATTTTCATGAGCACTAAAAGTTAAAGGATCTTATTAGCACATAAAATTGGGGTGATTAAATTCAATATGTAAGAAAAGGAGAGAAAATCATTGAATAAAAGAAACTCAAATAAAAGAAATTATTAAACATTTAGAGAGTGAGAAATAAAATTCAATCCAGCCCCTTTATACTCCATTGGATCAACCCATAAAATAGTTATCCCTCCATTGATGACATGTCATCAACGATAGCGGGAAGTAGACTTATGAGGGTGGAATTGAAGAAGTAAAAACAACAAAATAATGATCACCCAACATTGTGTGATAAATTTCACAAGGTATGGTGTGAATAAATTAAAAACTTTAGGAAACAATATCAACTTGATATGTATAAGAATATAATAAGAGTAAAGGAAGAACTTTTATTAAGAAACTAAGGTGAATTGAACAACATACATGAGAAAGAAATGTGATTACAAACAAAAAGCGGCATCATAACACTACAATGAAACCAAGAACCCAAGATCCTCAAATAATTCAACAATACTACCTTAAATAGTCATTTTTTGAGCCTTGTGTCTATAATCCAACCGTAAAAATCATCCCACTTGATTATGGTAGGCCTAGGGTGGTGGAAAGTAAGGGAGAGTGAACTTCTTTATCCTTGACTCGAAGTGGCAGCCAGCTTGCATCCACCCAACAGACTATCCTATATGTCCTTCTATATGGAATAATTAGAGTGGTACATATAAGACAAAAGTTAATCTCAGTATGTATACTAGATCTCTATAAAACTTCATCCCAAATAAATTTTTTGTTGCTGAGATATGATTAAATTAGTGGGATGTTTTTCTGGGCCGCAGAATCTGGCCCATAATTTTATCTCTAACTTGGGCCACCTTAATAACCATAATGGATGTATAATTATTACTGACTCATGAATAATTATATGTTCCTCTATATTTATTCTATCATCCCAAGAAATTTTGGCTTCAGTAGGTCTGTATTGTGGGCTTCACATTCTCATCAGTGGGATGGTGTCCAATATGGCTTCTCTAGAATTGTTTCCTTTCATCACCAAATATCCCCACCATAATTTATGAATCCTCCATTGATTACTATATGAGAAATGTTCATATTGAAGTTTATATCCATTTACCAAAATATGAAATTAAAATATGGATAATTACATACCTTAAAATCAGATGAATCATTGGACCTAAATTGGTGTACATTAGGCATGAAGTTCACAAATGATGAGAATGGATGTTCAAAATTAAAATCCACTAACTCAGGACCATAAGATAAAAAATGAACATTTAATACCATTAAAATTTAATTAAAATATGTGTTTTTATTATCTATTCACACCCCCCAACTTGAGATTTTTTAGTCCCAAGAAAAATGTATCTCAATAATATGAAATTCAAATTCCCTTTTCCAAAAACATTTTAATACACAATGATCCCCAAAAACCCTTATACCAAAAAATCATGAAAACCATAAAAATATTTTAATAAAATATAGTTTCATAATAATATCCCAATCCCAAGCCCATTCCTCTGTTCAAATTCATCACCATATTTCATCCAATATCAATTAAGTATGAGGATGTGTTGTGTATCACAATAGAAATGGGGGTTCATATTTATTGAAGGGGGAAATGATGAAGTGCTAGCTGGAATCATATTTAAACATTAAGATGAGTATTCAATTTTTTTTTCAATATTTCCATGGTAATTGAAATTTCACTCAAAAGAGTCAAACCATGTAGCGAGACTTTGCCGATGACTCCTAGGCTCAAAGACATTAGGGCACCAAGTGAAGCCCACATACTAGGGAATCATCTTGAGTTAACTCAGTCAAAAACAAAGTAAAATTTCCATAAATAGAGATAAAATTACTAACTCTGGGCTAGACAACTATGGAGTCTTGATCCCCAAGTGTTGAAAGCCACACATTAGGTCATTTCATTGATCTACGTGCAAATTTATTGTTTTGTTGTGATTTTTTTTATTGAATACTCACACTAAAACCAAAATGATAACCAAACCTATTCTATTTATTTTGGGGACCCCATGAACTCAAACTAATACCCCACTATCCAAATTACGTGCGTTGGGATCTCTTTTTTTCTATTTGGATGAAAATATAAATGATGAAATTTCACATTAGATAGCCACACTTTCCAAAATCTATGATAATTAAATTAAACATGGATTAAAATTAGAATTAGGGTATGCTAAATTATTTGATATTCAGTTTCCAAGTTTTAAATGTGCATTATCATGTTCAAAGTTAAAGGAATTTTTCATTCCATTTAAACAATTTTTTTTCAAATCATTTTTTTCACACAAAAGTAGTTTTTTTACACAAAAGATATTTTTTTTATTTCATCTTCCCTAACATAAAATAACACTATCTCTAGTGTTTGAAGAAAATAAAATTTTAGAAGGGGTAGAGGTAGATAAGGGAGTTCAAAAAGGAAATTTAAATATGAGGATCATGGAATGAATTCACCTGGTGGTTGAAGTTGAAGTTCTTGCGGCTCCAAATTTAGTCCTTTGATATCCATGTCACTTGCAGAGTTCCCTAGTGCAAAAAGGAAAAAACAGAAAAAAAACAAAACAATATATATATATATATATATTCATATAATAATAAAAAGTAAAATATATGTATATATAAAAAAATTATAGAATAAGGAAGCACTATAAGTTTTAGGTTAGTGGTAAGCGCGCACCCCTGTATGCCTTCGGTCCTGGGTTCGAGTCCTCTTGGCTTCGCCGATTGTGATGGGGTTTTCCCCATGACCTATGACATGTCCTTTTAATTTTTTTATTTTAACCTACAAACACATAAAAATAAAATGAACTGATGATACATTTTCTTCTTTTTAAATTTCTAGGTAAGGTATTACTCAAGGATCACACCATGTGACACGGATGAATATGGTGCTCCCCTTTCATACCCATCCATACTCATAATAGAAGAACAGGTAAAAAATCTATTTTTTTAAAAATCAAAATGATTCATTAATCCTATTTGAAAAATAAGGATGATTCAAAAACATTGGAAACATGTAAACCACAGGTTGCCTCCCGTGAAGCGCTTTTGTTTAATGTTGTTAGCTTGAATTGGACCCCTAATTGATTAATTATTTTCATCATCTAAGGTAGGTTCAAAAAATCTTCATCAACTTCATGTTTTTGGAATGGTTATATGAATTCTTTGTCTCTATGACCATTAACTTTAAATGTTTTACTATTGGTGGGATCTTGAATTTCAACATCCCCATGAGGGTACACCTTATGCACTATGTATGGACCTAACCATCTAGACCTAAACTTTCTTAGGTGTAAATGAAGTTTAGGAATATACAAAAAAATAGGTTTACACAGTATAATGTTTTTTTAAGATTTCAAGATTGGTAGGCTTGTACTTTAGCTTTATTGATCCTTGAATTTTCATAAGCCTCCATCCTAAGTTCGTCCAGTTCATTGAGATATAAATTCCTTTTTGTTTTTGGCCAATGAGAGGTCATAATTAATTTTCTTAATATCCCAAAAGGCCTTATGTTCAATATCCCCTGGAAAATGGAATGATTTACCATAAACCAACCTATATGGGGACATTCTTAAAATGGTTTTATATGTGGTTCGATAGGCCCAAAGAGCATATAAGAGTTTGGTCGACCGATCTTTCCTAGATGGATTAACAGTTTTCTCAAGAATTTATTAAATTTCTTGATTGGCTAACTCAGATTGACCATTGGTCTATGGGTGGTAATAAGTGGACACTTTGTGAGAAATTATATACTTTTCCATGAGTGATGAGAATGGACTATTGCAAAAATGAGTTCCACAATCACTAATGATAGCCCTAGAAATTCCAAATCTAGAGAAGTTGTTTTATTTTAGTAATATAATCACAGTTTTATGATCATTGGATTTTTTGGGAATGGCCTAATCCCATTTTGAGACATAATCAATAGCTAAGAGAATGTAAAGATATCCACTAGAGTTTGGGAAGGGACCCATGAAATCATTTCCTTAACAGTCAAATATTTCAACCACTAAGATGGGAATGAGTGGCATTTGATTCCTTTTTTTGATAGACCCTACTTTTTGACACCTAGGAAAAATTTGAAAAAATGTATAGGAGTCCCTTGAGAGGGTGAGATAGAAGAGACCAGAATGAAGAATCTTATCAGATGTTTTCTTAGAGGAAAAGTGACCTCTACATGCCTCACTATGACAGAATTTAAGGATGGACTCTTGTTCAAATTCTGGGACACACCTCATAATGACTTGGTCAGGGTAGAAATTATAGAGGTATGGATAATCAAACACATAGTTCCTAACATAAAAAAGTAATTTCCTTCAATCTTGAGTCCCTAAGAATTTTGGAATGAATCCTGTAACTAAGAAATTGTCTACGTCGGTTTACCAAGGGCAGTCACTCACAGAGTATATGTGTTCATCAGGGAATGAATCAGACATAGAAAGGTGATTTGAGTTGTCTTTGAATTCCATCCTATAGAGGTGATCGGCTACAACATTTTCAACACCCTTTTGTCCTTGATTGTCAGGTCAAATTCTTATAAGAGAAGGACCCACCTAATCAGTCTAGCCTTGGCATCTTGTTTTTGGAAGAGGTATTTTAGTGCATAATGGTCAGTGAACACAATGATGGGGGATCCTAAGAGGTAGGACCTAAACTTATCTAAGGAAAACACAATATCATGTAACTACTTTTCAATGGAGGTGTAGTTGATTTGGGAATCATTTAAGGGTTTTCTTGCATAAGCAACGACATAAGGAGTTTTATCACAACATTGTCCTAACACAACTCCTACATCAAAGTCACTGGATTCACACATAAGTTTGAATGGAAGGTTCCAATTTGGAGATTTAATAATGGGAGGATAGGTGAGAGAGGATTTCAGTGTTGATAATGAACCCTCATAGCTTTCTATCCAAACAAATGGAGCATCCTTTACTAGGATAGCACAAAGGGGATAAGATATTGAACTAAATTCCTTGATGAATCTTCTATAGAAACCAGCATGTCCTAAGAAATACCTCACTTACTTAATATTTATGGGTGATGGAAGGTGACGAATGATGTCTTCCTTTGATTTATCAACTTCAACCCCCCTACCCAAGACTATATGGCCAAGGACTAATCCCTGTTTAACCATGAAATAGAATTTTTCCCTGTTTAGGACTAGATTTGTTTCTTCACATCTGAACAAAACTCTCTCCTCATTCCTAAGAGATCCCTCAAATGTATCCCCAAAGATAGAGAAGTAATCCATGAATACCTAAAGAAAATCCCCTACCATGTCTAAGAATATTCCCATCATGCACCGCTAGAGGGTTCCAGGGGCATTGCATAACCTGAAGGGCATGCGTTTGAAAGCAAAGGTGCCAAATGGAAATGTGAATGTAGTCTTCCATTGATCCTCTAGGGAGACCTCAATTTGATTATACTCAAATTACCCATCTAAGAAACAGTAGAAGGCATGACCTGCCACTCTCTCAAGGACTTGGTCAATGAATCGTAATGAGAAATGGTCCTTTTTGGTAAATGAGTTTAGCTTCCTATAGTCGATAGAGACTCTCCAGCCACTACTCACCCTTGTTTGAAGAATCTCTCCATACTCATTGGTTATCACTGTGATTCCAGCCTTTTTGGAACCACTTATATTGGGCTCACCCGCTCTCTCTCAGCTATAGGATAGATGATACCAAATTTTAACAATTTCAGAAGTTCTTTTATCACTACTTCCATGAGATTAGGATTGGGTCACTATTGAGGTTGACGACATGGCATTGAATCAAATTACAGAACAGTCCTACGAGTCCTGATAAGTGGGATAATCCCAAGAATATTAGACAGGGTCCAACTAATGGGTTTATTATGTTTTCTAAGGACATATAGAAGCATCTTCTCATGATTGGACTGAAGAGAAGAATAAATGACAATAGGATGTGTTTAATTGTCCCCTAGGAAGGCATACTTGAGTTCAAAGGGAATTTCCTTCAATTCAAGATTTGATTGGGTTATAATTTTAGCAGAAGATTGGGACATTAGATCAAGATCAATTTTTTTCATAGATTTTTAGATAGAATCGAATCCCCATGTGTAGAAGTTTCAGCTACAAGACTGGTTTGATCAGATTTAGGGAAGGAAGTTTGATTGGTCTCCATGAAATTGGTTTCCTGAATGGTTTCACTGATTGTTGGACCAAAAACTTCATTATAAGAGAAATTTTAAAATGATTCAATCCAAGGAGATAAAATTCCTTTATGTGAACAAAGGAAATCAATCTCATCCCGACTTAAACATCCATCAAATATTCCTTGATGTTCTATGGATTCATTATCAATTCTTCCTATCATGTTTAGTTCATGAATGTCTTTGTCATCCCCTATTTATGAGCTTGAATTATAGATGTTCAAGTCTAGACTCATGTTTCCAAAGGTGATGGTCATGTTCCCATTTTGGACTTGGATAATAGAGTTGATTGTTTCAAGGAAGGGATGACCAAGGATGATTGGGGTTTGTTCCTTGTTTCCTAATTTAGGATTATTGTAAAGGACAATGAAGTGAGCATCATAGATGAAGTTTTCTACTTTTACTAGAACATCCATTAAAATCCCCTTTGGAACACTAATGTTACGATCAATAAGTTTAAGTGTCATAAATGTGGGTTGGAGCTCTTCTAGGCCTAACTGATAGTACACAGCAGAGGGGATGCGATTGAAACTAGAACCTAGGTCACACAAGGCCTTGAAAACTTTATTCTCTCCTAATTAAAATATTTATATAGGGGAAACTGGGGTCTTTCATCTTTGGTGGAAGGGTTCCTTGGATTGTTGTGCTAACATTTGATGCTAGAAGTACTTGGTTCTTATGTGAGAATTTACTTCTAAATTTGAATAGGTCCTTAAGGTATTTTTAGTATACAGGAATGGTTTGAATAGAATCAAGGAGTGGAATTTTCAACTTGACTTGTGAGAATATTTCCCTCAATTTTTCACTCAATTCAGGCTTAGTTTTCCCCCTCACACATTGAGGAAATGGTGCAGGTTGTGGGGCTGTTTGTTGAATAGTTATTTTTTTTCACATTGTTATCGGTTTTCTTAGTTTGATCTTGTGGTTCTTTTAAATTTTCATTAGTGTTTTAAGATTCACATGGTTTTTGGCTTATTTTTTCAGGTTTCTCAATTGATTTCTCACTTCTTAAAACTATCACAACCTTTATTTGTTCATGAGTTGTTTGAGTGCAACTTGACTCCCCCATTACTATTTATTGTGTAATGGCTTGTTTAGGAATGGGTGACTTTCTAGTTTTGATGGTTTGAAGTTATTGTTTTAGGGAAGATACTTCCGAGTTCATCCTTTCCATTTGTTTGCACAATTTTTCTAGTAGGCTTTGTGGATCAGTTTGGGTTGGTGTTTGAGAAGATTGGTTTATCCCAGGGGGATATTTTGGTGGTGAGATGGTTTGTTTAAAATGGAACAGTGGTTGTTGGTATTGGATAGGATGGGTTCAGAACTAGTTATGGGTTTGGTATTTCTGGTGGGGGTAAGTATTTTGTCCCTGTGGTTGGCTTGGTTCTTTGTTATCTTTCCAACAGAATCCTGGGTGGTCATTATACCTTGGGTTGAAGGTGTTTTGGTATTGAGGCTTTTGATAGTTCAAGGCATTTAATTCTACTAGGGGTCCTCCTAAAATAACATCCTAGATGGAGGGAATGGTTGGGCAGTTTTCTATCTTATGGTCATCTTTGTCACAAATTGTGCAAACATGGTCTACGGTTTGGATTTCATGGACTTTACTAAGGTATATCTCTTCAACCTTCCTAGAGAGTGCTGCGAGTTTAGACCTAAGGCTTTCCTCTTATCTAAGTGTATTAATTCCAGTAGTTCTTTGTGGATTTTCAGAATAAGGTGAAGTTACCCATGTTTTGTATTGTTCAACAAGGCTTTCCAGATACTCGTAAGCATCATTTAGGGCTTTGTTTTTAAAGGTTATGTTACAAATCATGTTAATGAATTGTTTGTTCCCTAGGACAAACCCTTCATAAAAAATTATCACTTGTTCAGGAAAATAAAAACCATGATGTGGAACCATTTTTAGGGTGTCTTTGAACCTATCCCATGTTTCATAGAATGACTCTATCTTTTTTCAACAAATTTTTGGATGATCTTTTTAAGTGTAATTGTTTTGTGGCGGGGAAAGTATTTTTTGTATAATTCTTTTTTAATTGGTCCCAAGAGTTTATGGATGATGGGCTCAAATTTTTTAGCCAATTTTTATCTTAATCCTTCAACGAAAACTAAAATATCCTCATCTTATCTAATTCTAGTTGATGTGGGGGACACATAGTTTCTACAATGTCATTTAACTCCTTAACATGAAGGTAGGGCATCTCGGACTCCATTCCATGGAATGTGGGAAGGTGGTTTAGGACATGGGGTTTAAATATATAGTTGGAATATCCTATGGAATTGTGTCTAATGAATGTGTGTGTGTGGGGGGGGGTAATTATTCCAGGAAGGTGTGAGTGAGTCATTCAGGGTTTGATCGACTGCATTCCCCAAATTTGGGGCTGCCTCATTTGGATTTCCATTTTGGTTTCCACCCGGGTTTATGAGTTGGTTTCTTTGAAGAACTTCCATTGAAATGTGATCAATTTTTGAATATGGAGTATCAAAGAGATTAGGATCTAATGGAAACAATACCCTAGGTTCACTTGACTCCCCTATACTAGGGCTTTTCACCCTAACAAGTCTATTTGAATTATCATGGATGTAGGCGGACATGCACCAAAAAGAAAAAAATGAGAAATGGATAAGATAAAAGATCTTGGGTGAGAATAGAAGAATGGGGGTGAGGAAAGAAGGTTTTGGACTAAGGTACTTACTTGGTCCTTAGAAATGATGTCAAAATTTGATTCACGCTCAAATTTACCCAAGATATGAATGTAGAACGGTCCTTGTAGTCTAGCTTGGGTTGTCGAATCCACTGAGACCTAAGAAGATAACTGAGATACACAACCTATGAGAAATATTTTTGGCTATGAAGTGGCCAAATTGGGTTGATTTTAGATGGTTTTAAATTATCACTAACATATTTAATTTAATTAAAATTAAGATAATGAGTTCATCCTCAGAACAACCCAGGAATAAAAGAATATTATTGAAACATTTTTTACTCTTTTAAGTGGATATACTTAGATGATATCAAGCTTATTGAAATCACACATGTTCTTGGCAATGAGAAAAACTCATTATAAAAAAAATACTTGAGTGAAGAGAGAAATATTTTTTCTAGGGAGGTAGGTATGACATGAAAATGTAGATTAACATGAAATTGAATATATTCTGATGATTTTTCATGAGTTAGGATTTTTTTATCCATGTATGAGGTGTGATATTTTCCTTTGATGTGATAATTGAGTTGTGTTTTCATTTATGCTTTTGGAAGTTTGTTTTGACCTTGGTATAAGATGATTTCCCAGGAGTGTAATGTTTAAGTGTGAGAGAATTGATATATATATTTTCAATTATTTTAATTTTAATTTAAAATTTTTAATCCCACCAAAGTGTTATTTTTATGGAAGTTGTCACATTTTATGATTTTAGTGGTATTTTGAGCATAATTAAAAAAATACCCTATTTTGGATCTTAACTATTTTAATTTATTTCTGTATTTTGACCATAACATTATATATATTTATCTAAAATTAAAAAATTATTTCTTTTTTGGATTAAATACATCATGGTATTGGTTTCATTCTTATGGACCCAAAACTCAATCCGCCATTTGAATACCCAAAACCAACTCACAAAGTAGGCCTCCAAATCTGTGTATGGATCTGGAGAATTTTATTATTGGGACCATATCAATTAAATGGACAGCCCAAATAATTTAAAATTAAATATGGATAAATAATAAATATGGGGAAAAATTTTATTTATATGGTACCACTTTATTCAGTCATCATTAAGGCCATAAATTCACAGGAATTTAGATAGGTAGAATACAAAGTGTCTTCATGGGTAGAATAAATTCCCGTAGTATGTTGGGAGTATCTATCTCCACATATATACAATGAATCACAAAATTTGTGGGTATACATAGGAAAAATAATGAAAAACTTTCAATAAGTATCCTTTTTAAAATTATGTCATTAATTTGGGATAACATGTGGAAAATCACGGAGGATATTTTTTTTGGAGCAAATTTTTTTCTCTCCCTTTGCCTATAAAAGAGTTTCCATTATTTTTTCCAAATTTGTTGGAAACTTAGGTTGTCAATTTTCTGTATAATTTGGATTTATTATGGTTTAATATTGTTTTACTAAATAAAGGGTGGATATATGATCCTTAAATGGTTGGCACATACACACACATATGGAATTAATGGAATGGTAGACCCATAACTTGTTTCACTATAATTAGTGTCATTAGTCTCACTGGATTTTGTTTTGATACAATTTATGAGACAATTAATTTAAAATTTATTGAGATTGAATCTTTATAAGATTCTTAATTTGTGTATATTTCCACTGTGGATTGGGAAATATGAACATGCATATCTTTTCACAATTTTTCGGAATATAAAACTTGTGACTTTGCCTAGGTGTGCAAAATGGTAAGTGTGGGGGAGTTGATAAAATAAAATTTTATTGAATATTTTTTGGATAATAAATGACATAATTTATTCACATTATTTTAAAAATGTTTATTTATTGAATATTTGGGATTAGATTATTCATTTAAAAATTTGATGAAAATTACAGTTTTTACCCTTTACAGTTCACTCTAGTAATTCAGACATAAATATTTTTATGTGACTTATTTTAACTTAAAATTTTGTAATAGTGTTCCTAATTAAATATGATACAACATTAATTTTCGAAATATGATATGTACCATGAATTTTATTGTAATAAATAGTCCATGAAATTAAATACGGTCTGAAATCTCTAGATTGGATACTACTTTAGTATTTGGGCCATAACTTCTTCATATATCCTTTTATTGGGAGAAAATTTGGAGAGAATATGGATAAACAAATATAGAAAAAATAATTTTTATTTAAGGATATATGGTTCATTATTTTTTTAGGTAAAAAAGTTGGTTCAAGTTGGATTAAAATATTTGGATGAATTCCCCATTCACACTTGAAAAGTCTTAAAACCCTAGCCTCCCTAACACTCTATAAATTTGTGTTTTTTTCATTTATAGGAGGTTATAAATGACTTATAGGATTTGGGGAATTATAGAAGTGGTGTATTTTAATTTAATTACACAAATAGATGAGGGAATCTATCAATATGGGGTCTCCTTCAAAATGATCTTCTTTTTTATCTTCATTGTTGTAATGTTATTGTTATTGCAATAAAATCTCTACTTATATCCCATTTATTCTATTATATGAATTTTAATTATTATTTATTTTAATTTTTTGGATTGGAACCCAAGATTAGAAATTTTATTGGATTATACTCTTTCAAAGCTTTTTCACTTGAAAAACATTTCTACAATGACTACACCACCAATGAAAGAGTAGTTTTTTTAGTAAACGTTATACCTATTACCTTATTAATTTATTTATTTTGAATAAATAAGCCACTATAATTCACTTAATATGATCTATGAATTTAATTTTTAATTTAAAATAAACTAATCAAGAAATTGAACAATTAATACAAACATGTGAGGTCAATTATGGTGTTAATTGTCAGAGCGCAATCTTAATCGGTAAAATAGAACATCACATGATCAATTTGTAGAGTTAAAATAAAATACATAAAATAAATTCATCCTAATTTTTAAAATGGATATGTTCCCTAATTTACCACCAACCATAATCTATCCTTATAACATCAATCAAAGCATGGTGCTATGACTACAAGTTCTAAAGCTAGCCTAGGTTTTAATTCATTTCATCATTGTGGTTATGTTAACCCCCATAGGGTTTTTGTGTTAATGAATTAGGGGATCATAATTAAGTGGATTTTAATTTAAATGATAATTATTAATAATTAAGTGAAGGGGTAAAGTTAGATCTATTTTGTCTTTAAAAATATTTTTCTAAAAAACTACATTCTCATTGCGTTTTCTCAATACCATTTCAAAAATAAAATCAAAAAAATACAATATTATTCTAGTAAAATTATTCTTGATTTATATACCTCAAACAACACCAATCATTTTAAATAGTGTATTTATTTTATTTTATTTTATTTACAAAATACATTATATGTTGTTTTAATTACTTCCTCCTTTGAGAGATGACCTTGGACAACCACTCTGTTGCACCTAAAAAACCAAAAACCAAACATCATTTGAGAGTGCCCATGATAGAACATTTTAATGAATCATAATTTAAATAAAAAAGTTTTTGGTATAGATCCTGTATAAATTGAGGGAGTTGAATGTTTTTTATCATCTGTATCATCAAAACCAAAATTTTTTATAAGGGAAAATTAAGTTTCCATGTAAGAAATTTGATCTGAGGAGATTTGAAACTTTTGATAGCATTGGGATTCATATATAACGTTTTTGTTGTTAGATATATTATATTTCTTGGTATCAATATGGTGACCACAATTTAGTAGATGATACAAATAATTTGGTTCCAGATCCATCACATTTTTAAACTTTAGTACATGTGGTTACTATTCCATATTTTTAATATATAGAAACTCAGAATAAAGATATAACTCCCAAGTTAGAACTATATCAATTTTAAGTTACTAATTTCTAATGAGGATACCTTATATCCCATTTGTAAGATAAGAAAATTTAAACCTATTACTAAATTTATGGGTATTAAATTAGATAATATAATGTGAAATAGTTGTTTTGATCAGATATTCTCTTTGATTAAATCATTGTTACATGTGTGAAATGTGTTGCCAATAAATTTTATAAAAGAAAATAGTCGATCCATAATTTGGGTATTTGGTATTATAAGATCCATAAATTTTCAAATGATTTCATCCTATATTATGGTGAAAATGAGTCATTATTTATTTATCCTACATGTGGACAATCAAGGTACAAAAAAGGCATAACAAAGGAAGTCTATATTGGTCCCCATTAAATAGTTGAGGTATAAAACTATAGTTCAGTGTTTATTTATGTCTCATAACATAACATCATTGATCACATGGAATATATCCAATATTTTTACTAGTAAAATCTTAAATCATCCTTGTGCTGATGTTTCATGGAAATATTTTGATCGGGTGAGTCTATATTTTTCTTCCATAGATCATAACATGTGATTTGGTCTTTCTAATGATGGTCTATGTTCAACTAGTTCTTATTATAGTCAATATTATTTTGGCCCATATTTATAACTCTATACAACTTACCTCCCTGAATGTTTATGAATGGACTGTTTTTTTTAATATCACTAATTCCAGGGAATCCAAAAATGAATATTGATGTTTATTTGAATCCATTGATTAATGAGTAAAATTTTTCAGAGTAATGGTTTCAGTACATATTATGTTGTTTCAAAATAGAATTTCATAATGAAATATGCCTTAATGTGGACAATTAGTGACTTCCCAGTGTAAAACATGTTATTTTTCTGGAGCACACATGGTCCATGTCAATAACCATCCTAGGTAAACCCCCAAACTGGGAAACCGAGTCAGCTTAAGACAAGACCAGAGGGAGAATCCCCAATCTTTATGGTTTGATGAAAATCATTAGGGAATCAAAATATATATCACTGGGAAATATTTCACCCAATAATCATATACATATAGTAAAACAAAGCAAGAAGCACAACCAGGAGGATACAACAACCTATGGAAATAAATAAAAACATATAAAGATCCAAATAGAAGATAAAAAAATAAAACTATAACCAAATTACAACCATAAATGATATTTGAGTGACCAATTAGTTACCACCATATAAAAAACCAACCCGCTCCCCAAGTGAACCTAAATAACAACCTGGACTTGCAAAACAGCTCGAGTCTACCAATTCCAATTAGAATAAGTAGGGTGTGAGCATAAAACAAATCAGTAGGTAAGAACCATATAATCCATACATAAAATTTCCCAAAATATTCCAAAAATACTATTTTGAAAATATACGTAGGAAATAGGTTTTTATTATTTAAACAAACAAACACAACTTTCCCCAAATCCTCTTTCAAAACAAAAATTTAGATTTTAGTTTCAAATATATTTCCATTTAAAAAACCATTTTTGAAAACCAATTACAAGAAGTAAATACAACCCAGATAAATAAATAATAAGAGGGATCAAAACTAAAAAAAAGTCATTGGGTATATCATAGAAATAGTACTAATGGAAGATAAAGTAGCATGAAAATAAGTAGGAAAATGTAACCAAAATAGGTAACTAAGGTTCCAAAAAACAATAAAGAAAAATTTAAGGTACATAGTTGATCATTATGTCATTGAATAGATCAAATTTAAATGGGATTTACTTTTCCTATTTTATATAAGAGGGCTTAACCATCAAGATTTTAAAAAAAACACATGAGAATAAAAACAAAAGTGGTGATAATATTTTTTTTGAAAAAAAAATGAATGGAAGAAGATGATTCTTTTAAAGATGATGCAAACA
The DNA here is from genome assembly GCA_963277665.1 of Viscum album. Classification (NCBI taxonomy): domain Eukaryota; kingdom Viridiplantae; phylum Streptophyta; class Magnoliopsida; order Santalales; family Viscaceae; genus Viscum; species Viscum album. Next base: position 400,072,878 of record OY728158.1, read on the forward strand.
ATGAATTATAATAAATGATTAGAAGATAAATAAGTATGAAATGAGGGGGAAATATTAAATATCTGGTTAAGTATTTTCTTATTTGTGAAACTTTAATTGAGATCAATGAAAAAATAGTAAAAATATCGGTCGAGAAGATTGAACAACAATCAAATGATTTTTTAGTTCTTCAGAAACAAAACTCATTCAATTGTAAAATAAAAAAAGTTGATTAAAATTTTAAAATTATGACACAATCATAGGTAAAAAAGATAAACCCTAACAATGTAATTTCCATACTTAGTTTTTATCTATAAAAAATCTTAAGAATTAACAAAATAATTGATATAGAGAAAGAAATTCCAAGATGAAGAAAGAAAAATAATATGAGAAGTATTACTTTAATATTCAGCTCCATAATTATCTCATACTCTTCTTTCCATCCTCTTTCATATACTTGATATAGAAATCTATAAAAAATATACTTTCTTCTCATAATTCTTCTCAATCAATTTACAGAATGTTTCTCACCTTCTTGATGCCTTTTTACAACCGATTTTATTTTTCTTCCAACTATTAGACTCTAAATTCCCACATCAATTCTATGATATCCATGCCGGAGAACTAAATTCTTTTTCATTATTTCACTACCACTGTAATTTTATAATTTCCCATCATCAAATTTTTCCCTCTATAGAGGTGATCTATTGGAAAATAATTCTTGTTTTTAAATAATCCATGTGTCATCTGTCATCATTGAGATGTAATTATTTAATTGACCAGCTGAATTCACTCAAATCCTTCCATGAACTACCATACTATTGATCAAAAACTCATTGAGCCACATCCTCCTTCTATAGTCATGTTGAACAATAAACCCACTGATTTTTTTACAACAAAGTTTTCACATCTTACCAAACCTCATCTTCTTTGTTTGTCAAACACAAGGATCAGTCAAATTCAATATCTTTGGATGTGTCACATAATCTTTGAAATAAAACTTAAATATATTCAATCTCAAGAAATATCTAGTCATTAATTAAATACAAATACTCTAAATAATGGATATTCATTAGATAATTTCATTGGGTATGTGGTGCGTGTCTGGATTTAGATCTGTAAATGAACCACATGGGGGAATGACACCCCCACCTTTGAAATAAAAAACCTAAAAATGATAAAAATCAAGAAATAATATAGGAATTGAACATTGAGTTGACATATATTACTAATGTAAGACAATTTTTTGGGTCATCTTTTTCAAGGCTCAACCAAGGTGCCTTAGCTTCAAATAGAAAACTTCAGGGAAACAAAATTCCCATCTTAATTAAAAAAAGATCAAATTTGAAAAATTAAACTGATTCTTCTGTCATCTTTACATAAGAAGTCACTAAGAAATAAATATGATGGAATCTAGTTTGAAGATGAATAGAAATAATAGAATTATTCCTAAGCTTCTCTTAGAAGCCTTTGATGCTTGATTCTTCTTTATTGTAGAAAAGTTTCCACATACCCTAGTATTCATCTTCTTAAAATATGATCTTAGATTAAAAAATATTCACACATTCATATTCTTCCTTTGATAGTGAGTTCAACCAGGTTCATCGCATTTTCCACGAAGCTCAGGTCCATTATTAGTTTTTGAAATCTTCAACATTGTTGGATCAAGAGTTGATTATACAACTTTAAACTTCTTGGCTCAGATTGATCCCGAGAGATCCTTGAATTATTAAAAAAATTATCAAATAATAATTTTTCTCCATTTTGAGAGTGTTTATTTATTCCTAAATGCATCACAACCCATCTTGGCCTCAGTTGGGATGGTTTCTGGTCAGGGAGAATCGAGTACTTGTAGTGTCTCGAATGATAAATGGGTACGTACCCATTTTTGTATGTGAGTTATAGAAATTAGGAATATAGATTCTAGAATTCCCCACATACTAAATTGGCTATATAAAAGGTGTTAAGAAGTGGCTACATAGGATATGTTAAGAAATTGGCTACAATGCTACTTTGAAAAATTAATTTAGTATATTTTCTTACACACCACATATTTATGAATTAAGTTTTGAACTAAATAAATAAATTAAAAAAAGATAAATTATTTTTTTGAACAATATAAATTAAATTAAAAAAATAAAAAATAAAAATAAATTTTTAAAAAATAAATAAAAATAATAAATTAATACAAACATTTAGATCAAAAGATAAATTTACCTAATATATTATAATTGAAAATAGTAAAAATTAATATTTTGAAAAGAAATATCAAAATCAAGAATTCAAAGAATGGAACTTGAAATAATTAATACATAAGAAATAATAAATTAATCATGAATTTCAAAAAATAAATATTCAAACAAAAATACAAACAAAATAATATATTTGACCAATTTAAAACATAATAAAGTTAGTAAATACATTTCAATAATATAAATAGATAATTTATTTCAGACACAAATTCAAATTTCATAAAAATATTCAAGAATTAAATTTTAATCAATTAAGCACACACAATAATTGATTTAATAATAAAATTAAAATAATAATTGTTCGCATCTGAAATATTCAAAAGTAATTAATTATTTATCACAAGCTCATTTTGTTTTAAAAACACATTAAATTCATAAAAAATGGTATGAATAACATGTAATAAAATAAAACCACATCAAACTCTCCGACACTTAATATTGTTTGTCCTTAAGAAATTACATAGTCAATTTTAGTGGAAAATAATAAATCTCAAGAGTGAAAACCTGGAATGCCACAAATAATTAGTCTTTAATAATATTTTCCCCATGTATTCTATCAATTTGAAAATGAGTTTTACCCTTAAAATTGAATAGTTTCAGTTCAAAATTGTTTTCTTATTTTAAAAAAATGAATTACTTTGAAAATTTTGAAAATAATTAGAAATACTTCAATTTTCATCCAACTAGAACTTTGAAACTTCTCTTTACCTCTAGGTGAACTAAAATAAATAATTAAAAGGAATAATTGAAATAACCTGGATCTTCGTTCAGGTATATTTTTCCTTTTTTTTCTGGAGTTTTTAAGAAAAATGGATTTTCTGGAAATTTTCAAAGTACACACCGTGTACTTTCTGAGTACACGCCATGTACTCTGATCTGGCTCGAAGCTGTGTGCTGGTCATGCCCGGGCCACACACATGGTGTGTAGGGTGACGTGGAGGCCGACTTTGGCGGAGTACGGAAAGGACCCAGTACATGCCGTGTACTCTAAAACTACACTCCGTGTACTTTTTTTTCACTAAATGGACTGGGGTCATTCCTAACCCCAATTTTCTTCTTCTTCTTCAGTTTTCGTCCACCCGAGAGCGACTGTACGACCGGATATTCGACGGGCTCCCGCCTCGCCGTCCGTTCTCCGATTCGAGAACGGTCAATTGCGTTGGAATCACAGCGGTGAGTTCTTCCTTCTACTTTATCCCTGGTTCTTGTTTCCTCCTAGTTTTCAAGTTATCATAGGTTGAGTGTTTTGTGCGTTTTCTCATATCTACATTGTTCCAAGGGGAATCTGTCATCGTGGTTCACTTATATCGATCACCTAGGATCAAGGTAGGTGGTTTGTGCCTTTTTGTTGAAAATCGATGAGTATTTTGTACAAATTCCACCAATACCATTGAACGGGGTATTGCATGTTCCTGTTTTACCCTTGTTATTTTCCTGCTTTTGTTGATTGCTTTAGTAGAGGTTTATGATTGTAATTAGAGTAATTTATTTTGTGCTCAGGTTGCTTTTCCATGTTTGTTCTGCCTGTTTGGTGTTCTGCCGGTTGCCATGCCTAGTTGTAGGATTGTGGACGGTTTCCTTGTTTTGCTTCTGAGCCTTAGTTGATAGCCAAGTAGTTCTTGAGGTTTACTTGGATAATTCACACGCGCTGAGCATGTTTAGTTTTACTCAGGACTATGAGAACCAAGAGTAGTAGACTAAAGGGAGAATGGACGGAAGGGCTTCTCCAGAGTGTCTTTAATTACGATACGAGACCACAGGGGGAATTAACATTGAGTGCTTCCTCAGAGAGTCTGTAGTTCCTCAACATGGGACAGAGGGGGAATAAAAATTGAGTGCTTCCCCAGAGAGCCTTTAGCACGTTACGAGACTATAGGGGGAATTGAAGGTGAGTGCTTCCCCAGAGAGTCTTCTTAATTTCTTAACTGAACCAGAGGGGTGAGACTGTGTGTGCCACCTAGAGGGTTGTTAGTACTTATAGGTTGAACCATATGGGTTAGGCTGTGAGATATACCCCGAGGGTTACCTTTTTCCTTTATTACTAGTTGTTTACTTGTGCTCTTCTTTTGTTAGAACTGTGGATTGTAGCTGCTTGTACTTTCCTGTTTACTTATTCTTGTTTTATTACTTACCTGGTATTCATTGACTGTTAGGCACAAATCTTTGGGTGATTGCCTACTGGGATTGTATCTCACACCCTGATTGGGCCATGCTTTGGGGCCCAAGAAGACTATGTTGCTGTAGGTATAGATAAGGGAAAGTGCCCTTCTACTTCAGGTTCTTGATTGCACTGGAGCCGGGGAGTATGGGACCAAGCCGGGGCTCGCGATTCTGAGGAGGTTATTTTGTTTTTCTTTTACAAATGTTTTCAGTTATATTCCAGCACGTTGTTGTATTTTCTTCTTTCCATATATACTTGTACATGCTGCATCATTGTCATCATTGCTCTATATATTTATTGCTTCTGCTGTTTGGTTTCTGTTGTTGTGCATATTGTTGCTACTTCCGCTGTTGACTGTTGTTTTTCCACTCTATACCTTACCAAATGAGGGCATAGTTTCCCCACCGACTCACCAAGGCCCTAACTGCTAGTCGGCAGCCTCTGGCATTCGGGGAAACGCGTTTGAGGTCATGTGGCGAACCGGGTATGGGGCACCAGTGGAGGGGCTCCGGATTCGGGTCGTTAAAATAATAATTAGATATCCTATTTGGACGAGAAAACTTAATAAATTCAAGGAATAATAAATAAATCATCCAATATATTTAAGAATTTAATTATGAAATAATAAAGGCTCAACCTGGATTAGGTTTTTTATTTCATAACCCATGTGGATTCATATATTATGAGTTTAATTAAAACCAAAAAGTTCAAATCCAATGATATTTGTATAAAATTAATCCCAAATATTACTAATAATAAATTATTTCAAAAGAAAAATAAAAAATGATGTGCCCAATTAAGTCCATGGAGTAATAGAGATTAATCACTTCAAAGTGACATCATAGTCTTGAAATAGAGGACATTTTTTGGTCCACTATAAATAAAGGTAAAAGACCCCTCCCCCACACTTAAAACCCAAAATTGTCTTTAATGTTGTATTAAAAGTGGGATACAAACATAAAGAAAGTTTTTCTCATCCATATTTTATAAATTCAATAGTTAAGGTCATGTTTAAGGGGTACAATATTGTTCAAACACATACTAATTTTTTTTAGCACCTTTCCAAAAATAGATTTTAAAATTTACATTCATTTTTTAATTTATACAAACACAAGATTGTTCAATTAACATAAGAAATATCATGTTAAAAAATGATTCTATAAAACACCTAAAATTTTAACGGTGTTAAAAATATGGTAAAATACATGTTCATATGGATTTCCAACAAAAAATAAAAAAACCAAAATTAACACCTGTGACTTGTATAAAAAAACTTACTAAAAAAATAAAATCATGAGGGAAATTCCCCCCACACTTAATTCCAAAAAGTGATAATATTTAGTCAAGACAACAATAGTAAAGAAGTATATAAGAAAATTTAAAACATGTATTATTTAAATCATAATAAAAAATAAAAATTCTCTGATAATGAAGCTTTAAACGCATTAATTCATATAAACACTACCAATTTATTCTTTGAGTAGATTTATATACTAAATTAATTGAAGCACCCAAAAAATTAAAATATGAACCCAGAATTTGATAATTTAGATTTGAAGAAAGATAAAAACTAGAGAAAAAATTTAGGGAAGTTTAATCCTGAAAGTTCTAACTAGAATCTATTATCCAAAATGAAAATTATTAGAATTAAAATCCAAGTTTAAAAAATTTCCACCCATGAGGTTCTTGTACAATAGTTTCAGCATTCCCTAGAATAATAGAGAACACGTTAAACCAAGTAAGAAATACAAGAAGAATTTTTTTCATTATTAAAAACACAAGAAAATAATAAAAGAACAATGGGTTACCTCCCATGTAGTGATAAATATAAAGTATTTAGTTAGGCTCAATGGTTTCTCAATCATCAAAGAAAGAGATGAAAGCTAAGTCCTTTGGGTTCCCCTTAAAGTAATTTTTTATTCTTTGACTATTCACTAAGAAAGGTTGATTATGTTTTCCTAAAAACTTAATATATCCATTAAAAAACAATATAAGGATAGAGAAAAGTCTATACCACCTGGATTTGAGTTTCCCTAAAACATTCTAATTCTTGAATCACGAGGAATAACCTATTGTACAGCCTTAAAATATGTGTTTTGGATGAAATATTCAAGAAATTATTTAGTCTGTTCCTTATAAATCATATAATTTTTAAAATAAACTCTTGTAATCTCATAAAGTTCACTTAAATCTAGTAATATCCTCTCAAAATAAGTTTTAAAGTCAAAATTTATGTCATAAATTACCCAAAAAGATTTATATTAAAGATATATAGAAAAATGAAATGATTTACTAGATAAAAAACTATATGTATATATACTAATTTGGATTTTCAATACAGTTATATATTCCCATAACACTTCATCAGGTTTCAAGGATCAATCCTTCCTAGAATTAGAAACAATTTTATCTAAAATTTGTTTAAGCTCACTATTTGAAATTTTATCTTGTCTACTAGATTCTAGATGGTAAGAAGTTCCAGTTCTATGAAGACACCCATATTTCTATATAAAATATTTGAACTTATAATTATCAACATGGGTGCAATTATCAGTGATAAAATCCCTGGGCACCCCAAATATCATAAAAATGTTCTTTTTAATGAATTTGATCATAATATTATCTTGATTATTGGGTAATTACACTACCTCAACCCACTTTATAACATAATCTATAGATACTATCATGTAATCATTCCCATGATAGTATAGAAATGGTCCCATAAAATCCAATCCCCAACCATAAAAAATATAAACCTCCAAAATCCCCTTTTGAGGAAACACTTGTTTCCAACCAACATTACCGAATCTCTAGAACTTTTTAAAACCCATAACTAATCTTCTAGCACCATTAAAAAATGAAGGGCAATAAAATTTATCTTGTAAGACTTTTTGAATTGTTTGTTCCCCTCTATGATGGCCACTCTAAGGTGACTAGTGAACACTTTCAAGAACGGAAAACATCTCCTCTTCAAGAATACACCTATGAAGAATATTGTCATCACACCTTTTGAACAAGAGTGGGTCATACCAAAAGAAATAATTAAGTTTATAAATTAATTTATACCTTTTAGTTAGGGCATAATACTTAGGAATAAAACCAAAAACCAAGAAATTTTCAATATTTTCATAACAAGAAGATTGTTTGAAAGAAACAATTAACAATTTTTGATCTGGAAAATCCTAATTTGTATCCCTATTATTATTATTTTGAGTACCATAAAACCTATAAAAATGACCAACCACTGAAATTTCATCACCATTTTTATCTTTTATTTCTAAATAAAATTCCTACAAAAAAAGTATCCATCTAATAAACCTAGGTTTTACCTATTTTTGGAAATTAATTTTTTTAAGGTAGGATAGTCTATGAAAATTATGACTTTGAAACCTAATAGGTACCGCCTAAGTTTTTATAGGGAAAACACAATCGGAAACAAATCATTCTCAGTAGTGGTGTGATTTATTTGAGAATTATCTAGAAACTGACTAACATATTACACCATATTCAATTTATTTTCTTTCCTCTATCTTAAAACTACTCCTACAACCACATCAATTTCGTTGTACATAAGTTCAAATGGAAGTTTCCAATCATGTGCAGTGATGATTGGTGAAGAAGTGAGTTTACATTTAATATTAATAAACAATTCAAGATATTTATCATTAAATAAGAAAGGTGCATCTTTCTTTAATAGTGACCAGAGATAACTAATGATTTTCAAAAAATAATTTATGAATCTCCAGTAAAAACTAGCATAGACAAGAAATCTTCTAATATGTTTGACATTAACATGAGGGGGAAATTTTTTAATGATAATAATATTATCATTATCGAACTCTATACCTCTATTAGAAACCTTATGACCAAGAAAAATGCCTCCAGTAACTATGAATTGACATTTATCCCAATTAAATAAAAGTTTTATCTCTAGGAATCTCTCAAAAACAAGTTACATATTTTGAATAAAACTGTAAAAAGTTATTCCAACTATAGAGAATTCATCCATTAAGTCCTCAATAATATTCTCTATCATTTCTAAAAATATTTCGCTAATACATCTCTTAAGGTTGGCTGGTGCACCACATAATCCGAAGTGCATTCATTGGTAAGAAAATTTCACAAAAGGGTATGTGAAAGTAGTATTCTCTTGATCTTCTAGGGATACCAAAATTTAGTTATAACTAGAATAACCATTTAAAAAATAGAAATATTAATTATTAGATAGTCTATTAAACAATTTATTTAAAAATATCATTGGAAAATGATCCTTTCTAGTAGAATAATTCATCTACTGTAATCTATATAGACTCTTTATTTAATAACTTTTCTAACATGGATTTATTAATTTTGCTTATTTTTCACAATAACGAGACCACATTTATTGGGTACTACTTAGACTATAACGACCCAAAATTTCATTAATGGAAATCCCTCTTGATATAATTAAATGTCTCTTTAGGTAAAATTTTTATATAAAATGTCAACTTCTTTGGTTTTATGTTTTTGGATTTTAAAATACTGTTAATAATTGTGACCATTTCTAATATAGCCATTGAACAGTGATCACATGATTAGTATAAATATAGGGTTTTAACAAATCCAATTTACTCAAACAAAGGAAGCTATGGCCTCATCCAGTAGAGGTGCCCCATATAAAGCCCAGTTGTCAGAGCTCAGAAAGGAGGTTGCGTCATTGGGCTTGGATCTTGACCAATCCCAATCCGAGGTTGAATATTTTAAGCTCGAGCAGAACCACCTATGAGAGAAGTGAAAGTTGATAGAGATTACCACCCGAGAAATGTTATCTGAGCCACCCCAAGAGTCTGTCACCATCGCACACCTTAATTTTCGGTCTTATGCAAGTTTTATAAGGGGTTATGTAAAAATACCCTAGTACTATGGTTATGTACATTATTTTTGTATATAATAATGAATATTCTTTCATTTTATTACTGTTACCTTGTAAATAGTTTTTAAAGAACAAAAATTATTTTTAGTTAATATTAAACTAAGAAATATATTTTGACGAATTAATGGTTTTTTTAATTAAATAATATTTTAATAAAATATTATTATTGTTATTAAATTAATTTTTACTTATTATAAATTATCTTATAATTTTATGAATGCAATTGTAATTTTTATTAGGGTTTGAAATCTAGTATTGTAAAAACCCATGAATTTTCGATAAATGTCGGTTTTTATTTTAAAAGTTAAAATTAACATATTTAGAAAATTATTTAGATAAAATGAATATTATTTCTAGAATCAGGATGTCTAGATTATCCAATGGTGAATTTTCCCTAATTTTCTAAGACATTCAAATTTTTGGGTAAAAACTAAATACTGTTTTAATATATAATGTGTTTTATGACATCATAATGATCCAATATTGATGTAATAAAATACAAAAACTTTATGTTCATACAATATTTGATTTATCATTAAAATAATGTTATTTTGGGCTTCTTTTATTTATTTTACAAAGCTTTAGTGGACCCTTCAAGACTTGTTAAACATTTTGTATTTTTAAATTGTTTTCCTTGGGAGCGTGAATCACCTCCACATAAGCAACCCCATTATTTTAAGAATTTTGGACTTTGGACATATAAAATATTGTTTTCTACTCCCCTTTTCAAAAAAACATGGGCAAAAACAATGGTCTGGTTTATGGTTTTGATTAGTTTAATGTGAGGTGTCCCAAACCTAAAGAATAAACAATTCCCTCTCCTTTCCTATATAAACCCACCCTAGCTCCCACTTCCTCCTCACTCAAAGCCTTTGGAGTTCGTCCAACCTCTTCCCCCCTCTCTATGGAATCCTCCCAAGGTGCCCTAAGCTCTCAAGAATCCTCTCTCAAGCCTCTCTCAAGACTTTGGAAGCACACTTCCAAGTAAGGGTTTTTCTTCCTTTATCATTTTTGTCCCATATTATTTAAATTATTATGCCCTTTTAATTTCAATTATAAATATTGGGGTATGGTTTCTCACCTAACCCATACTTACCTATTTATGTTTGAATTATGGGAGACCCCTTTCTCTCTCATTAAATTCCTCCCATGTACACCCGTTACTATGCTGAAATTCTGAAAGAAATTTCTCTCCTCATTTTCATTCAAGCAATTATTTTGTATCATGAATCTAAATTCCATTACATTTGTTGGGACATGTATCTATATGAACTCCTTACTATCTATGTCATGTAAATATGATGAGACACCCCTTTCTCTCTCATCAAACATTTATATGAGTTCTTATGTCACACCGTTATGCTGTCGAAATTGCACCGCGCTTTTCCAAGCCAAAGTCATTATGTAGTTAATACCATGCCTATTTCTCTATCAAGGGTATTCAACTTTATGAAAATTTACTTATTGTTTAAAGAGTTTCATGTTTGTATTCCACATTAATTTATTGTGGAATAAATGATTATGTTGAATGATTCAATGTTTTATGATCCATGTGGCACACTTATGCATGAAATGAAATGTTTAAGAAGGGTGCGCCCTGATAGCGCTCCAATGCATTGGGTAAAGTATAGTATCATGATAAATCATGTGAAATGGGTGTTTACTCATGATAATTCAAGTTCAAATAGGGTTTACTCGTGCTATATGTGTAATGAGGGTTTACTCATGCTCTATGTGCAATGATCCTTGGCTCATGCTAATTCCATGTTAATTGTTGTTGCCACATTTCCATGTTATTATTATCAATATTTATCATGCCTTTATGTTTATTCTTATCTTGTTCTCTATTGATATGCCTATTTTCTAACATTTATTGTATTCCTCATGTTATTCCATGACTATTCCCTTACTAGGATTTATAGCTCACCCTTTTCTTATGCATGTCCTTTGGTTTTCCCATGCAATGCTATGTACGAGGGAATGTAGTGGTAATGTAAAGGAAGTTTTCAATAAAGATGTTGTATTTCATGTTTTAAGTTGTTATGTAATGATTTTAATCCCTAAATACAATAAACCTATCGATATTCTATGTTGTATCAATTGAAGTTTATGTAATAAATTATGTTTAATTGTGTAATAAAAATAAGGGTTGCCACAGTTGGTATTAGAGGATAGGTTTAGTTATTTTTTGGATTAGGATTAGAAAACCATAGCAAATACTTAGAGACAAGACTAAGTATAATAAAAACATCCCTATGTTTTGGTGAGTATTGAGTAAGTGGTTTATCAAGAAAATACATCCCTGTTTGGATACGAGCAGGTTGAGGTGGCTCTGGCACAAATGTATCCTAGGGGTAAAACTCGAAAACACTGCTTTGAGCTAGAGTTGAATGGGAACTGGTGCACGAAATCGGCCCTTGCTACACTCTTGGTTATGAAACTCCTGGGGGATATGCTTTGGTAAATTCACAAGCTTAGTATGAACCATTATTAAGGGAAAATAAAATGCACTAAGAATATATGTTAGAAAGTAGATCATGGATAACATGGACTGAATCCAATAGATTCATATGTTAAGAAAATAAAAGTTATTTATATGTCATCAGTTTTGTCCTTGTATTAACCTTTATGTGTTACCCATAACTTTTCTTTTATTCTATCCAATGACCGGTAATAGGAGGACTCAAGATAACAACCTATGTGAAGATCAATGTGATGACTGCACTAATGAGATGCCTAATCCAATGGGAGTGGGAATCATGAATTTTTTCACACTTATCTCTCATATAACTCAAGATTTGAATAGAAACATGGGTCAATAAGAACGTTCAACCCCCCTAAGAAAGAACAAGTAGCTATCGAGAGATTCACGAGACAATGGCCTCCTACTTTTAATGGATCATCTGATACCTCAATCGCCGAACAATGGATCAACTCCATTGAAAATATCTTCTCTATCCTTAAATGTTCTGAACAAGAGAAGGTTCTCCTAGTTGCTTATCATATGGAGGGTGAAGCTAATCAATGGTGGATGTTGATCATAAATACGAAGCCTGATGAGGATATCGAGGCGTTGAAATGGAAGGATTTCCAGAATATGTTTTTCAATAAATATTTTCCACGCCCCCTCTGGCATAAGATGAAAAGGGACTTCCTTGCACTCAAGAAAAAAGATGACGAATTTGTTGGAGCGTATGGGGAAAACTTTACAAGGCTTGCATAATATGCTTTTGGATTTGTCGTTACCCCCAAATTCTAGGTTGACCACTTCTTTGGCGGGCTAAAACCTAGCCTTTGGAAAGAACTAGCGATCACTGGCAATCCATGACTTCGACAGCTCTAAGGAAATTGTCCAATGTGCCCCCAAGGTCAAAATGGAGATCGAATAATCTTAGGGGTATCATAAGGATAAGAAGCATAAGGTGGAATTCAATACTGGTGGTTCTATTGATAAATCCAACGGTGATAAGAAGATCCAGCACCCCACTTGCCAATGGTGTAGAAAGAAGCACCCTGGAAATTTCCTGAAGGGTACGAGGAAATGCTTTAGGTGTGGAAGAGAAGGGAACCTAGTTGTTTACAACTAACAAGAAAAACCAGCAGCTGCAACTGAGGAGTAGAATGCTCCGTTCGAACCTCAACACGTTGTTCATTGATACAATTGAAAAGAACCAGGGCATCTTGCAAATCAGTGCCTTAATCCAAGGGTTTTCAGAGGCAAACAACAACCTCCAAGGTAGAAAGGGTGAGCTTTTGCCATCACTACTGCCGAAGTGAACCCTGACAAAATAGTGGTGATAGGTATGCTAGTTATTCATTCAAGAAAAGAGAATGTACTTTTTCATTCAGGTTCTACGCATTCTTTTATATCTCTAAAGTTTAGTAGAACAATCCCAAGACCACCACAAACCATGGAAGTAAAGATGTCAGTGAGTACGAAAAATGGGGAAATCGTTGCATCCCATGAATATAACTCCTCCCCTATCATAATATGTGGATTAAACTTCCTAGAAAACCTCTTCATACTCCCTCTAGGGGAGTTTGATGCAATTCTTGGCATGGATTAACTTTGCTTATATAAATCCAACATAAATTGCTGGGGGGAGGGAAATCACTCTCCATGTGGATAATCGAACCCCGATTCTATACAAGTTCAAGGAGGAAGACAAATATTCTTTAGATCCATCATCTCAGGCATGGATATTACTGCCCTATGAGCATGCATATCTAGATCTGATGATTGAGTCCAAGGAAGCAACCATCCTTGAAGACATGCCTATTATGATGGAATTCGCTGAAGTGTTTCCTGAGGAATTTCATGGTATTCCTCCTAGAAGAGATGTTGAATTTTCAATTGATCTTATACCTGGGGTGTCGCCAATATCCCAGAATCCATATAGAATGGATATTGTGGAGCTTGAGGAGATAAAGAAATAACTAAAATAGAATATGGATAAAGGGTTTATACACCCAAGTGCTTCACCATGGGGTGCACCCGTCCTCTTCGTCAAGAAGAAGGATGGGTCAATGTGCCTTTGCATCGATTATCACGAGCTTAAAAAAATCACAATAAAGAAAAAGTATCCTCTCCCATGAATTTATTACTTGTTCGATCAGTTGTATGGAGTACAATACTTCTCCAAGATAAATTTGCGGTCAGGATATTATCAAGTAAGGGTGAAGAAGGAAGATATTCCCAAGACTACTTTTCATACAAGATATGGGAACTATGAATTCATAGTAATGCCTTTCAGACTCACTAATGCTCCAAAAATCTTCATGGACTTTATGAATAGAGTCTTTAGAGATTACCTCAACAAATTTGTGGTAGTATTTATAGATGATATTCTGATATACTCCAAAACTAAGGAGGATCATGAGGAGAATTTAAGAACCATACTAGAGACCTTGCGGATGGTGAAAATCTATGAAAAGTACAACAAGTGTGAGTTTTGGTTGAAGGAGGTCTCATTATTGGGCCATATCATCACAATAAATGGGATATCTATGGATCCCTCCAAAATAGATGCAATTGAGGGATGGATGAGGCCAATATCAGTAATAGATATCCGTAGCTTCTTGGGGTTAGCTGGATATTATCGACAATTTATGAGAAATTTATCACGATTTTCCAACCCTCTTACCAAGCTAAATCATAATGGAGTAAAGTTTTCTTGGAGTGATGAATGTGAAGAAAGATTCAAGGATTTGAAAAGGAGGCTTATCAATGCGCCCATGCACAGTCTACCCACAAGTGGAGAACTTTTTGTGGTATTCAGTGATGCTTTGAAGAAGGGCCTGGGATGTGTGTTGATGCAAAATGGCAAAGTCATTGCCTATGATTCAAGGCAATTGAAAGTTCATGAACATAACTATCCAACACATGACCTCAAGTTGGTTGCAGTGATATTCTCTTTGAAAATTTGGTGGCATTATCTCTTTGGGGATAAGTGTGAAATATATACAGACCACAAAAGCCTCAAGTATATATTCACACAGAAAGAGTTGAACATGCGCCAATGAAGATGGTTAGAGCTGATCAAATACTATGACTGCTCAATCCATTAACACCCTGGGAAAGCGAACAAGGTGAAAGATTCCCTAAGTAGAAAGGACCCAGTGATTCTATCATTGATGAGAATTTAAAAGGATCCAATCATCTTAGATTTGATGAATATGGACATGTGAATCATAAAGAAGGGAACATCAATAATCCTTTCACAAATGATTGCTCAACCGTCACTTTTGGAAAGGTTAAAGTATGATCAAAAGGATAATGTGGGAATTCAGGAAAAAGTGGAATCTATTAGAAAAGGGATATCCTCGAAGTTTAATGTAAATGAAGAAGGAATTTTGAGATTTGGGAAAAAAATATGTGTTCCATCAAGTATGGAGCTGAAGAAATAACTTTTGGATGATGCACATAGTTCAAATTTCTCTATTTACCCAGGAAACACAATGATGTATCGAGATATCTAAGAGCATTATTGGTGGGATAATATGAAGAAGGATATTGCTGAATATACATCATAGTGCCTGGTGTGTGAGCAAGTGAAGGTAGAGATGCAGAAGTCTAAGGAGATGATGCAACCATTGCCCATACCAGAATGTAAATGGGGGGAACATCACCATGGACTTTGTCACCAGACTTCCAAAGTCATCCAAAGGCAACAATGAAATCTGGGTTGTTGTGGATTGTCTTACAAAGGTTGTGCACTTCATTTCTATTTGGGATGATTTCTCATTGGATTAACTGACATGGATATATATCAGGGAAGTGGTAAGACTTCATGGAGTAACACTATCTATTATGTCCGATCGAGATCCAAGATTCACCTCTAAGTTTTGGAAGAGTATTAAACATGATCTGAATACTGAACTGAACTTCAGTATGACCTATCATCCTTAAACTGATGGCCAATCTGAACAGACTATCCAAATACTCAAGGACATGTTGAGAGAATGATCAATGGACTTTAAATGAGGATGGGATCCACATCTTCCTCTGGTTGAGTTCTCTTATAATAATAGTTTCCACTCGAGCATCCAAATGGCACCATATGAATCCATTTATAGGAAAAGGTTCAGAACACTGATGTGTTGGGATGAGGTCAGTGAGCATAAGCTGCTTGGACCCAAAATGGTCGAATAAATGGTGAAGAAGGTGAAAACCAATCAGTATCATATCAAGGAAGCCCAGAGTCGACATAAGAGTTATGAAGATAACCGTCGATGATACCTTGAGTTTAAAGTTGGAGACATGGTATTTCTATGCATATCTCTATGGAAGAAGGTCATGAGGTTTGGAAATAA
This sequence comes from Viscum album, assembly GCA_963277665.1. Classification (NCBI taxonomy): domain Eukaryota; kingdom Viridiplantae; phylum Streptophyta; class Magnoliopsida; order Santalales; family Viscaceae; genus Viscum; species Viscum album. Next base: position 400,088,995 of record OY728158.1, read on the forward strand.
AGGGAAGTTAAGTCTAAAGAACATCATCCCCTTTGAGATTCTTGATCGTGTCGGGGCTGTGGCCTATCAACTAGCACTTACACCTACCATGGCCAAAGTACATGATGTCTTTCATGTATACCTATTAAGTAAGTACATACCAGACCCTTCACATGTACTCTCTTCAGAGGTGGTACAGTTATAGGATGATCTTTCTTATGAGGAGAAACCAGTAAAGATATTAGATCTTAGAGAAAAAGTTTTATGAAATAAGACAATGCCCCTCTTCAAGGAGTTGTGGTGAAACCACAAGTTTGAAGAAGCGATGTGGGAATCAGAGGAAATGTTGAAGCAGAGTTACCCACATCTGTTTTATTGTGGGAAAAGGAAATTTTTAGGGAGAAATTTGTTAAGGGGGGAAGATTGTAACGACCCAAACTTTCATTAATGGAAATTCTCCTTGATTTAATTAAATGTCTCTTTAGGTAAAATTTTAATATAAAATGTCAAGTTCTTTGGTTTTATGTTTTTGGATTTTAAAATACTATTAATAATTGTGACCTTTTCTAATATAGTTGTTGAACAGTGATCACATGACTAGTATAAATATAGGGTTTTAACAAATCCAATTTACTTAGACAAAGGAAGCGATGACCTCATCCAGTAGACGTGCCCCATATGAAGCCCATTTGTCAGAGCTCATAAAGGAGGTTGTGTCTTTGGGATTCTTTCTTGAACAATCCCAAGCTGATCTTGAATATGTTAAGCTCGAGTGAGACCACCTATGAGATAAGTGGAAGTTGATAGAGATTACCACCCGAGCAATGTTATCTGAGCCACCCCAAGAGTCTGTCACCATCACACACCTTACTCTTCGGTCTTATGGAAGTGTTATAAGGGGTTATATAACAAGACCCTAGTACTATGGTTATGTACATTATTTTTTATATAATAATTAATATACTTTCATTTTATTTTTTTACCTTGTAAATAGTTTTCAAAGCACAAATAGTATTTTTAGTTAATGTTCAACTAAGAAATCTATTTTGATGAATTAAAGGATTATTGAATTAAATAATATTTTAATAAAATAATAATATTATTATTAAATTAATTTTTATTAAATATAAACGATCGTATAATTTTATGAATGCAATTGTAATTTTTATTAAGGTTTGAAATCTATTTTTGTCAAAACCCATGAATTTTCGATAAATGTCGGTTTTTTTAAAAGTGAAAATTAAAATATTTAGAAAATTATTTAAATAAAATTAATATTATTTCTGGAATCAAGACATCAGAATTATCCAACATTGAATTTTTCATAATTTTCCGAGATAGGCAAATTTTTGGGTAAAAATTATATATCGTTTAAATATATAATGTGTTTTATAACATCATAATGGACCAATATTGATGTAATAAAATATTATAAACTTTATGTATGGACAATATATGTTTTACCATTAAAATAATGTGATTTTGGGTTTGTTTTATTTATTTTATAAATCATTAGTGGAACCTTCAAGACTTGTTAAGCATTTTGTATTTTTAAATTGTTTTCCTTGGTAGTGTGACTCACCTCCACATAAGCAACCCCATTATTTTAAGAAGTTTTGACTTCAGCATTATAAAATATTTTTTTCCACCCCCCTTTTGGAAAAAACCATGGGCAAAAACTCTGGTATGGTTTGTGGTTTTGATTAGTTTAATGTGAGGTGTCCCAAAATTTAATAATAAACAATTCCCTCTCCTTTCCTATATAAACCCACCCACGATCCCACTTCCTCCTCACTCAAAGACTTTGGAGTTCTTCCCAACTCTTCCCTCCTCTCTCTAGAATCCTCCCAAGGTGCCCCAAGCTCCCAAAAAGCCTCTCTCAAGCCTTTGTCAAGCCTTTGGAAGCACACTTCTAAGTAAGGGTTTTTCTTCCTTTCTCATTTTTGTCCAATATTCTTTAAATTGTTATACCCTTTTAATTTCAATTATAAATGTTGGGGTATGGTTTCTCACCTCCCCCATACTTCCCTATTTATGTTTGAATGATGGGATACCCATTTCTCTCTCATTAAATTCCTCCCATGTACACCTGTTACTATGCCGAAATTCCGAAAGGAATTTCTCTCTCCTCATTTAAATTCAAGCAATTCATTTGTACCATGAATATAAATTCAATTACATTTTTTGGGAAATGTATCTATATGTCCCCATTATTTTACATGTCATGTAAATATTACGAGACACCCATTTCTCTCTCATCAACCATTTTTATGAGTTCTTATGTCACGCTGTTATGCTGCCGAAATTGCACCGCGCTTTTCCAAGCCAAAGTCATTGTGTAGTGAATACCATTCCCATTTATCTATCAATGGTATTCACCTTTATGCACATTTAATTATTGTTTAAAGAGTTTCATTTAGGTATTACACATTTGTTTATCATGGAATAAATGATTATGTTGAATGATTCAATGTTTTATGATCCATGTGGCACACTTATGCATGAAATGAAATGTTTAAGAAGATTGCGCCCTAATAACGCTCCAATGCATTGGGTAAAGTATAGTATCATGATCCATCATGTGAAATGGGTGTTTACTCATTCTAATTCAAGTTCAATGAGGGTTTACTCATGCTTCATGTGCAATGTGGGTTTACTCATGCTCCATGTGCAATGAGCCTTGGATCATGCTAATTCCATGTTATGTGTTGTTTCCACATTTACATGTTATGATTATCATGCTTTATCATGAATTTATGTTTATACTTATCTTGTTCTATACTGATATGCCTATTGTATAACATGTATTGTATTTCTCATGTTATTCCATGATTATTCCCTTACTTGGCTTTATAGCTCACCCTTTTCTTATGCATGTCCTCAGGTTATCCCATGCAATGCTAAGTACGTGGGAATGTAGTGGTCATGTAAAGGAAGTTTTCAATAAAGATGTTGTATTTCATTTTTTAAGTTATTATGTATTGATCCTAAGCCCCAAAGACACTAGACCTCTCGATCTTCTATGTTGTATCAAGTGAAGTTTATGTAATAAATTATGTCTAATTGTGTAATAAAAATTAGGGTTTCCACATTGACCATAATGAACCAAGAACTATCTAATATAGGATAAATGATACTATCATATAATAGTTTGATTAATTATTTTATCAAAACCTCTTTCATGTTTGTATTTATTCTTCCTTGACCTTTAACTGTTGATTTATTACTAGGTTCCATAGGGATCCTTTTCATACCGAATGAAGGAATGATTCACTTCATGTTAGAAATGGTCCATACTATGGAATTTTTGTACTTATTCAAGACAAGAAAAAAGTTTTACTCTTAGTTTTTATTAAGTTCAGAATAAATGATGATTGTAAATGAAGATTTCTCTCCCAAAAATAAATATTTTAGGTGTGATGCAAAAGGTTTAAGATAAAGTTATGATGCCTTTTCACTATATTATAGACTCTTGGACATATTTTTTCCAAGGTCTTCAACATGTCTCTTAAATTTAGTATGAAAATTTATAAAATTCTCAATTTCATGTTCATAAAAATAGTTTTTCTCACTATTTTCTAAAGTGGATAGAACATGGAACTCAATGTACAAATTTAATTTTAATATGTTTTCCTTTAAAATTTTATTAGTTTGTTTCAAATTATATTCCTAAAAATCATTAAAAAATATTCCGCATATTTGTTTAAGTTCTAAAATTCAACCTTAAGATCTCTTAGAAATTTCCTAATCTCTAGAACAAAAATTCATCTTCAGGACAAGTTTCCAAAGATGGAACAATGAAACTTTATAGATATAGAATATTACTTAAATTTTCATTTTTAATACCCTTAAAATTTTGGGGAAAATTATTCTCATCATCCACATGAGTATCTTCAGCTACATATTATTTAATTAATTCTTTCAAATTATTAAATGATTTATCAATTTCTAACATTTCATCTCTAGAATAGTTCCCACTAAATTTTAATTCTTTCACATTCTTAAATACATGAAACTCTTATTTTTGTTCACCAAACATAGAAATGATACTAACCTTTCCCACATTGATAGAAACTCCACCATTAGATAATATGGTTCTACCAAGAATAATAGGTACTTCTTGGTCACACTCCATTTCTAGAACAAGAAAGTCAATAGGCAAGAACAATTTACCAACTCCTCCAAGAATCTCATCAACTATTCCTATGGGATGTTTAAAATATTATTCATCCAATTATAAAATCATTGTGGTAGGTTGTAATTTTCATAATCCCAATTGATAAATAAAGTATATTTATTCATGCACCTAGGTCATAAAGAAAATTCAATTGACTACTATTCCCCAAGGTGTAGTGAATGAAAAAACTCCCTATATCGTTAAGCTTTGGTGCGATTTTGTTTTAAATAAAAATTATACACTCTTTAGTGAGGCTATAAGTAGAAATGTTTTCTAATGTTTTTTTATTTATAACAATTCTCTTAAGAGATTTCAAATATGATAGAATTAGATTTAAGTTTTGGATAAAAGGAATATTTACATTGAGTTTTTTGTAATTCCCAATGAAGTAAATTAATTTATGTTTGTTATTTTTGGATTTCAATATTTGAGGGAAAGGTAGGTATGAAGAAATATTTATATGAAAAAAGAATTCATTTACCAAATTTCTTCAATAATGTTTTCTTTACCTTTATTATTCTCATTTTTAAAGTATTTTATTTAATATTTTCAAGTATAGAAACTTGATTTAATTGAGTTTTAATAGCTCTCTCTAAAATTATTGATTTAGTGTTTCTTAAATTTTGTTTTCCAGATTTTCCCAGATTTAAAGTTTGAAATTATCCATGGTCATCTCTAACCTCCTCTTGAATTTTTACATCACTCACAATGACCAAAACCATGGTACTCTCCTTTGTATTCATTTTAATTGTGCTTGGTAATTTCCCTTTATCTCAATAAATCATGCCTCTTTATAATTGACACATTTGGAGCTCTAATTTGTGAATTCTAACATCAGTTTGGGTCTTATTAGAATCATGGTGATATTTTTTTGAATCAAATTTCCCAATAAACCATTAACAAATTACTTTTAAATCATCTTGAGAATGAGAAGTTTCAGATTTAGTTTGATTTTGAAATTGTGGTCTTTACTAATCTTGAAAACCTGGGGTTATAATTTATTATCTGAGCATTCCTTCAGGACATGTTTGGATGATTTATATAACTAGAGTTGTAATTTTTCGAAAATGAATATTCTTATTGATTGAATCCTTTTACCATAACCCCCAAAAATAATATCTTCTAGTGGTTGGGCTAGCATGTCAATGTTTGGAAAACATGTAATTTAGTTTCCAAACATACCACTTTTTCAACACTATTATCTAAGTGTTTGGTTCTAATTTTTATAGATAAATTGATTAAAATATCATTTGAAATCATGATTCATTAGGGACTAGAGTCATTATTTAATTTCAAAAAATTTATCATTACTTTTTGGCCCTGAACAAGTATTATTCCCTCTATTTACTCTTATTATCCTTTAATCTTATATTGTGAATTAAGAGCTAATGTATTCAAAATTTTCTTAAGATATTCATTGGTTTTATCAATGAAATTCTCCCTAATAGATTATTCTACCATATTTTGACCAAATGGTGATATAACATTATATAAAGAATATATAAGTATGTCATAAGGGAGTTAGCAATGAGTAAAATACCTAAGTAGGCCCATAAACCTATTCTAGAATTCACGAAAATCCTCTCCATACTTTTGAGGAAAAATTATATCCTTGTTTGTTAGTTTTCCCTTAAGTCACCCAAGATAAATTTTCATAACAAAGGAGTTGTAAATGTTTTCCACATTTTTGAAAAAATTCCATGAAGAGCCAAAACAAATTCCATTCATTTACATTTAAACAGAAAGGGAAAACTCTCATTTTCACCTCATTATCTATCAGACCTTATAGTGGTAATTATTACACTATGTTCTAAAATTCCCTAATGAAGTATAAAGAGTCCTAATTAGGAATTACATTAAATTAAGGAAAAATTAAATGATGTGACTACTTTACTTTTGTTTCATGACCTATGTGTAAGTATAATAGACGAAAGATTATTTGAAACATATAGGAGTTAATACTCCATCAACCTTGCTAGTCCAATATTCTCTTGAATTATTTATGGTTGAATAATTTTTTTATTATTTTCTACATCTCACTCTCTAAAATGTTTCATTTCAAAATTTTATTTTCTTATAATTCTTAAACATTTTTTAATTTATGGATTTAACGACTCTATATATTTAAAAATAGACCTTTTGTGCATGAATTAAGTGGTAAAAATAAAGTTCCCGTATCACACAATATAAAAAAAATTAAAAAATATTATTGATTTATTTTTTTAACATAAATGTTTTTTGTATTTTTCATTTTTTTAATATTTTTTTGAATGTGTGAAACCTTCCCCATAAATGGTGGTAAAATTTGATTATTATGTCATTGTAAAGATCAAATTAAAAACCTAAAACTACTATAAAGTAGTGATAAAGGTATCGAATACCATGAGAATGAAATAATGGATGTAGTCCAAGAAAGAAAATAAAAAACTAAATAAAAACACAAGAGAAAAAAATATCGGTGAAAATATTAAAAAAAATGAAGAATAGAAGAAGATGATGATTTGAAAGATGATTAAAACAGTGAATGATAACATATGAATAGGATATAAATGAGGATGAAATGTGAGGGAAATTTTGACTGTATAGTTAAGTATTTCCTTATTTGTGAGAACTTAATTGAAATAAAAAATAAATAAAATAATTGTTGAGAATATTGACCAACAATCAAATTATTTTTTAGTTCATCATAAAAAAACTCATTCAATTGTAAAATAAAATAAGTAGATTTCAATTTTAAAATGATCACCCTAAACAAAAGAAAAAAATATGAACCATAACAATCTAATTTCTCCACTGAGGTTTTAACTTGAATTTTTTTATGAAATAATATAAGAATATTCATAAATAAAAAACTTAAAAGATTAAGAAATAAAAATAATATGATAAGTATTCCCTTAAACTTTATCTCCAGAGTTAGCTCATGCTCTGCTTTCTGTTGTCTGTCCTAGCCTTGCTTCTATCTTGTAATTCTGATCAATCAATTTTCAGAATGTGTACCACCTTATTACTATCATTACTTGAACACTTTTATATTTCTTCTAGCTCACAGTCCCCAAATCCACACATTAATCCCATGAGAACCAAGTTGGAGAAAAAAAATTCTCTATCATTCTGCCACCACCACTTTAATTTTATAATTCCCCTTCAATAAATTTTACTAACTATAGAGGTGAAATGTTAATAATTAATTTTACATTAAAAAGAATCCACATGTCATCCATCATCATTATGATATAATTATTTAATTTACCAGTTCAATTCACTCAAATCCTTACATGGAATACCATAGTCATGATCTCAAACTCACAAATCCACCTCCTCCTTCCACAAAAAAATCAGTAACAAACACACATATTTTTTATGAAAGAGTCTTGACATCAGACTAAATATAATATTATATATCTACCGAACATATGGATATGATTAAATCATTTTATTTTGAAGCCTCACCATATTCAACATCCAATAAAAATCTATTTGAGATTAATTAATCACTAGTCACAGATTGAACTGACCAACTCTCAACAATAGAGATTCATTGGGACATTTCATTTGGTATGTGTCTCATGTTTGGATTAAACTTCATAATTGTAGAACAAGGAAGCTTGATACCCCCATATTTGAAAGTAAGAACCTGAAAAAAAGAAAAAACCATCAATAGAACAAGAATTCAACATCGAATTGACTTTAATTACTGGTAAAAGACATCGTCTTGGGTCATGTTCTTCATATCTCAAATGAGACGTGTCAACTTTAAACTAGAAACTTCAAGAAAAACACTTTTAATATAAAATATTATAAGCTCATATTTGAAAAATCCAATTGATTCATCTCTTATCTTAAAAATTTATAGTCACAGATAAATCAATAGGCTCACATTTAGTATAAAAATGGAAGGAAATCATATAATCATGCCCAATATTCTCTTATAAGCCTTAAATATTCAATTATTCATCATCATGGTAAAGTATCTACACACCCCATTATTTTATTCTTGAAATTTGAGCTCCAATCAGAAATTATTAAAAAATTCTTGTTATTCCTTTGATGAAGTGTTAATTTAGGTTCGTCTCTAACTTTGCAGCCTAGATTCATCATTGGTAAGCCTCAAAATACCCTATCTGGTTTTTCAAGAAAAATCCGACTTGAATCTAATATTCCATGAAGCTCAATTCTATCTTTATCTTCAGAAATATTCAAAAATAATGGATCAATCATCGATCATACATATATGAACTTCCAGGTCCATATTCATCCTGATAGAGCCTCAAATGCTTCATCAAATCTATCAGATCATGGTTATTCTCTATTTCGATAGTGGTTATTTCTTCCTCAATGCACCGAAAAACATATTGGAATTTATTAGGATGGATTAATATTATGGAGAATGAGGTAAATTTGGTGTTTTGAATGATAAATGGTTATGTACCAATTTGGGTACATGAATTTTGGAAATCGAGAAAGTGGATTCTAGAATTCCCCACATACCAAATTGGCTATATCAAAGGTTTTGGGAATTGGCTATATGGGATAGGCTAAGAAATTAGCGACATCAATGCTTTGGAAAATCCCTTTCATAGATTATCCTACACACTATATATTTATGAAATGATATTTGAACTAAATACACAAATTTAAAAAATGAATTAATTTTTTTATACATGTTAAATTAAAATACAAAAAAATAATTAAAAATAAAATTAAAATAAAAACAGTAATAAATCGACACAAAAATTTAAATCAAAAGATAAATTTAAATAATCACTTATAATAAAAAACACTAAAAAATAATATTTTAAAAATAAATCTCAAAATAAGCAATTCAAAGAATAGAATATGGGATAATTCAAATATAAAAATAAATCAATAAATCAAGAAATTAAAAAAATAAATATTCAAAGGCCAATATAAACAAAACAATATATTTAATAAATTTACAACCTAATAAGACATTAAATACATTTCAACAATTTAAATAGATAATTGATTTCAAACACAAATTTAAATTTCATAAAACATTTCAAGAATTAAAATTTAATTAATTTAGCCCACAAAATCATTGATTTAATAATAAAATTCAAAGAATAATACTTATCACCCAAAAATAATCAAAAGTAATTAATTATTCATTATAAGATCATTTTTTTTATAAAAAACACATTGAATTTGTAAAAAATGATGTGGATAACATGTAATTAAATAAAAACACATATATAGTGATGGAAATGTCTTAAATATTTCAACAGTTGACCCTAGATGTACACGGTTTGGATCCATCTGTCAACTTATGATGTGGTCCATTGTATATCACAAACCAAGATACTTTTTACCAGCCTTAATAATGGCACAATCCACCCTATCCATTCACCTACTAGGGGGGATCTAGCCCATCTTATTACAACCCATATATTTAATACAATCAATTTCATGATTTATTACATAAATATACACTTAATATAACCCCTGAATATCATTAGGCCTAATGTCTTTGTGTAATTAGGTACATAGAATAAAAAATTACAATAAAATTACAATGAAATAAACTAAAACTCCAAAACATTCCCTTAATTTCCCTTGATCTTCTAAAATTGCATGAGATAACCTGGAGATGTACATGAGAAAAGGGTGAGATATAAAGCCATGTATGGGAATAATCAATGCATAACATGATGAAATAAATATATTTGATTCAATAGGAATATCAATGAGAAATTAAAGGGATTATAATTATAAACATGAACATCGAATCATGATATATGATGATAATATGAATTTAACATTGGAACGTGACAACAACATAAAACATGACACAAGCATAAGTCAAAGCTAACTACCAAGACTACATCAAATGGTATAAAGAGTACCATAATGGATTTGGTTCACTCCCTAATCCCATATATAATGTATCATGAGACAAAAACCTTATCCAATGCATTGGAGGACTATATAATTTTGGGCCCGCTCGTCACTTTCATATCATGTACATGCATACGTTTTCCACATAGGTCATACAATATAAGGATGTATTTAATCACTTTAAATCCTATAATAAAGGAGTTTAGGTGACATAAATGGAAGTCCCTAATCAATGAGTTATAGGTAAATATAGGTGAAAACCCTTTATTGGAATTGGGGATGAGTATTCACTACACAAATGTTTGGCATGGAAAATCACAGGATAATTTCTACAGCATAACGAGGATAAATAAAGTTTCATGTAAGGGTTAAATGAGAGTTAAATGGGTATATAATCACTTGAAAATAATAATTAAAGTAATAGGGATGTATGAAAATATATCCCAACTTGAAATATTGGAAATCTAAAGGAATAATATAAAGAAGGTGCTTGAATAAAGAAGAGAAGGAGAGGATCCCTTACCTTGTGACAGTGCTTCTAAAAGCTCAGGTGGATCTTCTTAAGAGATTTTGAGAACCTTGGGAGGTATTTATATAGGTAAATAAATAGTAAATTCCTGGTAAAATGGTTTTTAGTGAAGATTAATGTGAGGTTGGGTGTGTTTATATATAAAAGAGAGGGAAATGTTTTATTTATTTCTAAACTTCGGTTTCAGACTCTATATGATAAAATAATAAAAAAAACCTTCACATATTTTTTACCCTTGGTTTCTTCCAAAGTGGAGTGGTTTTAAATATTTTATAAATTTAACAATCAAAATAATTATAATAATACCCATGGTGATGTGGAAGTGAGTCATGTTTATAAAGAATTGATTTTAAAACCATAAAATATAACATAGGTTTTGGAAGATTCATTAAGGGTTTATAAAATTAATAAAATAACATCAAAAATAAATTATTTTAAAGGGGAAACATAATTTTGTCCTAGGATACTATTTATAATATTTATTACATCAATTTTGTATTTTATCATGTCATAATACACACAGTATTTAATTTTGACCTAAAAATTCAACAATCTCAGAAAATTATAAAAAATTCACTGATGGATAATTTTGACAAGTTGATATCAAAAATAATATTTATTTTTTAAAAATAATTATCTAAATATTATATTCTATAATTTTAAATAAAAATAGTCATTTATTGAAAAATACTAGTTTTTTTGACAAGAATAATATTCTGACCCTTATAAAAATTACATTTGACTTTGTAAAATTATATTATCATTTATATTTAAATAAAAATTATTTATTAAGAATATTTTATTAAAATAATATTTATTTAAAAAATTCTTTAATTCTTCAAAAATATTAAATTTATTAAAACTATAAATTTCCCAAAAAAATAATTTGAGTTCCAACATATCAAAATCTAATTTTTATCAAAATCCTTATTAATAATTATAATACAATAATAAAAAGGATAAATATAATAATTATTTTAATAAAAATATAAAAATTCATACTTTTAGGGGATAGATAAATTACCCCCTATTACACCAATGTATTCCCTAAGGGTAAGGTATGTGATGGTCACATTTCTCAGGGTCATTTGGAAAACATTGTTTGGGATTTTATCTCAATAAGATTGAACTTCTCCCATAAATAGCTTATCTCATACTTTATTTGTTGAATATCAGATCAGTGGATGGTCAAGGGAAAATACCAATGATTTAATTTCTCTCAAAATCTTTGATAAATGGGTTTTATAGGGTACAATCTTACTAGTCGAGGCCATTACTCATTCAGTCTGCATCAGTTGGACCATATCATAACCCTTAATATAATAATATTAATAGACACTATACAATGACTATATTATCAATGGTTATGATTATCAATGTCCTTTTAAATACAATAGACTATATAAATGTCCAAAATAACCAAATTAGTGCATGTTTTTTCTTTAACTACATTACTTTATAAGGAATTTATTTATTCAAAAGAGAATTTAATTTATAAAATTTTGGTCATTACATTCTTACCTCCTTCAGAAATTTCACCATTGAAATTTTCATTTCATACACTAAAATGGATTAGGGTACTTTTATTTCATATTCTCTTCCAGTTCCCAAGTTTCTTCCTCAAACTTGTGGTTTCACTACAATACTTTGACCATGTGATTTGTCTTATTTCATAGAACTTTGTCACTAATATCTAAGATATTCACTAGCTTCTAATCATATGAAATATCATTATCTAAGGGCACCACCTATGGGTTAATTAACTTTAATGGGGTTTTTATGTATATCCTCAATAGGGATACATGGAACACATCATGTACTTGAGATAAGTTATGTGGGAGTGCTAGTCGATAGGCCGCTACTCTAATGAAATCAAGGATATCAAAGGGGTTAATATATCTAGGACTAAGATTTTTCTTCTTCCCAAACCTCATGAATTTCTTATAAGGTGATATATGAAAGAACACCGATTCTCCTACCTCAAACTCCAGGTATTTTCAATAATTTTTAGTATATATTTTATGTCAACTTCATATGAATTCCATATGACGTTAAATGGTTTAAAAATTATCTATTATCAAATGGAAAATATATAGTTCCATCATCTTCCACTCTCTAACTTTATCCTAGCATGTCAGAGTCTGACACCATTTCTTATACATAGTCTCATAAGTTTCCATTTGAATGTTAGAATGTTAATTTTTTTTATATAAGAACTCCAATAGGAGAAGTTTCTGATCCCAACATACTTAGACATCCATTGAACAATATATCATCATATCCCCTAGGGATTGAATGGTTATCTTATAAAACTATCCATATAAGGGTGATAATTAGTATTGTGGGTCATGTCAGGCCTTGTGCCTTGGGCCTACGGGTCATGTACGGGTTCCCCTTAAACCCTAAAAAGGGGGATTATCTATAATAAAAATAAAAAAAAGAAGGCCTTCGGGCCATTCATGCAAGATCATATATAATGGAGAGCTGCACTCAATGAAGTATTAACACTTATCTTATGTATATCTTAGTTATTTGGTTACAAGATCAATCTTCCATGATAGTACTAAAATGTGATGATTTTTTAAGGTGATCAATTAAAACCTAGATGAAATTATTATCTTTAGGTATCCTAGGGAGTCTAATGATGAAGTCAATGTTTTTTTACAATTTCATTACTATTATGGGAAATGTTTTCATCATACCCTTAGAATTATATCGTTCCACCTTGACTAGATATAATACCAAGCAATGAGATACAAACTCTACAATTTCTCTCTTTATGATATCCCACCAAATGTTTTTCTTCAAATTTATATGCATCTTATTGCTTCCTGGATGAATAGAGAAGGGTGTTTTATGTGTATCATACAAAATTTCCATCTTCAGTTATAGTTTTTATGGGACACATATCTAGGTTTTAAAACTTAAAAATCAATCTTTAACAAATTTAAACTCGAAAATATTTACTAATTTTTTTTGTAGCACCTCATCAACTTTATGGTCCTCCTTGATCCTCTTAGGAATGGATATTTGAGAAGTTATTTAATCAAGGCAGGATAAAGATCCTTTTATTATCCACATTTCCATACTTTGAATATCCAAGAATATTGGATCCCTTTCAATACTAATAATAGATATGGTTGTGGGATAATTTTTACTAAGATCATCTTCCACATTATTCACCTTCCTAGGATGGTAATAGATTGAACAATCATAATACTTGATCAGATATAACCACCTTCATTAGTGAATATTTATATCCTTTGGTGGGAATATATACTTGAGGATTTTATGATTTGTGTATATGTCACACTTCTCCCCATAGAGATAATTTTTAAAAATCTTTAATGCAAAGATCATTGTAGATAATTATAAATCACGCATTGGGGTAGTTCCAGTCAAAGAATATTTAATTAGTAGGAGGAATAAGATATCACTTTTTTATCTTGCTTGAGCACACAACCAAAGACCTTTTTGGATGAATTGATGTAGATCACAAATCCTACCCCACTGGTGGGTAATGTTAGAACAAGAGAAAGGATTAGCCTTTTCTTTAAATCTTTAAATATTTCATCACATTCATCATTTTGGAAAAACTTAAATCCCTTTTGAGTTATCTTGGTTAGTGATATTGAAAATCATGAGAAGTTTCACACAAATTAATGATAGTTCCCAACTAATCCAAGGAAACAACAGATTTATGTCATATATATTGGTATTATCCATCCTTCAATTTCATTAATTTTTTAAGTATCCCCATATATCCCTTTGTTGGTAATATCATTCCCTAGGAATTTTACTTTCACTATCATAAATCACATTTTTTGTACTTCACAAATAAAATTTCCTTCCACAAAGTCTTCAGTACATAATTTAACTACTACTATTGTTCCTTATTTCTTTTGGATTAGATAAGAATATAATCTATAAATACTACCAAAAATTTATAAAGGTAAACCCTAAAGACTTTATTCATTAATTCCATGAAGATATATACATATTTAGTGAGTCTATATGGAACCAATGTGAACTTATAATTCCCATACCTTGTAGGAAAAACAATCATTGGGATATCCTCATTATTTAACTTTACTTGATAATATCCCAAATGAATATCCACAATAGATAAGTACTGATCTCCACATATTATATTAAGTAGTTCATCAATCCATGTAAGTGGATACTTGTTATTTATAATAATCTAGTTGAGCTCATGATAATCATTGTAGATGCACACTGACCCATTATTCTTCTGGATGATGAGGACCAGTGCAATGCATGGTGAAGCACTTTGGTGTATAATACCTTTATCTAGATTATCCTATAGTTTATTATTTATATAATCATGTTCAAAAATGAACATTTTATATGGGGACTTGGATTTTAATAAATCTTTAGGAATAATATTGATTGAAAATTTAACCTCTTGTCTCGGAGGAAGACCAAAAAATTCTAGGGGAAACACATAGAATAATTACCTTACAATGGGAATATCATCAAGGTTTATATTTTCCTTATTTTAAATCATTTTAGTTAGATATGGTTTCTTATAAGGAAATAATATCCATACATGATATGATGATACAAAATTAGATTCATCCTCCTCCAAAAAATTGTATAAAATTGGAAGGTGATTTGTGATTTAGAGGGTGGTTTACTTCTATTAATAATTTATGTTGGCTCTATAAAAAGAAAAGAAATACACTCCATAATATAATTTAATTAAACTAAAGGGAGTATCATAAGGTTTTCTAGTAAATTCATACCAAAAATTTAGATAGGACTGAAGTTATATAATTAGGATACAATAATTTCCCCATTTTCTATTTTCACTGACAACTCTTCTTCCATGTTTTGCGGTGGTGTTTGAGTAGTTCTACCAAAATTGCATGATATGAAAGAATGAATAGAACCATAGTAAAATAAGATATTTGATGTTAAATAATGGACATTTATATATATACCCAAGCCTTTTACACACATCATTACATGATTTTAAGAATAATTATCCAAGAAATACAAACCAATTATTGAAAAGTATAGTTTCTTTTGAAGATTTGATACATAAGTAGAAAATATAAAACTAGAATAGAACATATTTTTATTAATCTCCATAATTAGTTCCTAACTACCCTTGAGCCCCTATAATTTTTTTGGATAACCTATGGAATGAATAGACAAAAGGGATAATTTAAAAAGACAAGTGAGGGAATAAATATGGGAATGAAGCATAGAACATGAGTTAAAAGGCATAACATGACAACATAAAAGATGTGGATCATTAATAAAAATATGATTTAAAAACATATAGAACATGGAATAATATGATATTGGAAGCCTAGGAAAGTTATAGAAATATATAACAAGATATAAACATGAGTCAATGCTAACTTCCAAGACTATATAACATGGTGGATATAATATCACAATGGATTAGGTTTACTCCCTAATCCCATACATAACCTCTCCTGAGACTAAAAAACTAACCAATGAATTTCAAAACATCTTGGGAACACCCACCATAACATGTACATGCATATGTGTGCCACATAAATAAATCAATCATAATGCATAAACGAAAGGATTACCCATGGAAAGAAATTAGTTTTGTAATCATTTCATAAGGCATAACCAAAGGGTGTATCCTAATGGTATTCATTAAAGAAGGGATTAAATCATATTTAGACATTAATAAAGGAAATATAAGAATATATAAAGAAAAATTATGTCCAATTAAAGTTAAAACATGAAAAATAATGGTTAGGTAACTTTAGAAATGTGTCACTTTAAAATATATTTAGAGAAAAAAATAGAGTCTTTAAAGAGGATAAAGGAATTATGGTTTTCATAAAACAAAAAATGAACTAAACAAGTTTTTAATGATAAATTAAGCGATTTAATAAAAATATTGGAGGCTTAAATAATTTTTTGGAGTGTACTAGAAAATGGGTAAAAAATAGAGAAATCCCCTTTAATCGGGTTTACTTATCAAGTGGAATTGAGAAGGGAACCTTTTAAAACATGTAATTACCCATCAAATAAAGACAAATTAAGATAAATAAATATGTTTGGTACAAATACATATAATATAGGATAATTATATAATAATAATTTATAGAAAAATTGAGTCAAATAGAGATAAAGAATAACCTAATGGAAATATGGAGGTACAAAGAGATCCCGTACATTGTGCTTTCCTTTAGTTGAACGTGATTTAACCTCTTGTAAAATGGTTTAAAAATGTCATTAATTTATACCATAAAAATATTAATATTTATTATAAAATATATAATCCTAATATAACCTCTTAACAATCACTCATTAATAATATTTCATTATTACCATTGTTTTGGGTGTTAACTGTTTTAGTTTTCAATGCATGTTTTGTCACATAAGCTCCAGTTCATGTACATGGGATATAGATTCTTTGTCTACAGAATATTATTAATTATATAAGTATCATATTTAATTATTTAATAGATTTTTATAACCATTATTGAAATTTGGACATGGAAAATGTGTCGCATCACTTCGTTGAGACTATAGGTCATACGTACGCACGAGCGACAATATCACTACCTTAATGGTGAATAGGTAGAGAAATAGATGATATATTAATTTTGAAAAATAAATATAATTTCATAAGTATCATATATATATATATATTATTTCCATCATTATAACCACATGAGTAAAGTGGTGATGAAAAATGAATTATAATACTTGTGGAGATGGTAAGCTGTATGCACGCATGAGTAATGCTTTTGTTTTTCATTGGATGGATAAAAGGTGGAATATGGTTGTATAATAATTATAATAAAATATAAATATGTATATTATAATATATTTATTATTTTATTATTTTTATAACATATTAAGAGTTGGTATAAGAATAATGAAATTTGAAAGAGTTAGTAAAGATGGTCACCTCTTCCACAAAGGAGCTCCTTTATAACATCTCTTAAGGGACATAGGCAAGGTCTTTTTAAAGGGACAGAACCATAAAGAAAATAAATTAGGATGTTGATAAGATAAATAAGTATAGTTTGGTTAAGATATATGGCTCAAAGTGGTTTAAATAAGTGAAGGACGAGGTTCCCTTTTATAATTAAGGTGAGGGGCATTTTTGGAATTTCTCAAAATATTAAAATATAATAAGACTATTCTAGAAATAAATTATTTGAAATGGACTATAAATGAATATGGGATGAATTTTAGACCATATATTTTCCCCTTTGTGATTATATAATATTTTTATTATTTTTAAATAATTTAATAACATATTATATTCATAAAATATCATTATTTTCAATTTTGACACAATTCATTAATTTGTTTTTAAAACATCAAAAAAATAATTCCAACTTGAAAAAAGTATTTTATTATTTCATAAACATGTAATGTTTCTCTATATAATTCATTTATGGAAATAAATATCCCAAATTATATTTATTTTAATATTATTAATACCATTAATTTGATTTTCCACCAATTAGATAATTACCACATCAACATTATGCAATAATTTAAGGTAATTATTTATTACATAAAAACTAAAAATAAATTACCCTGATGAAGATAATATTTTATATTTAAAAATAATATTTATAGTTGAACATATATTCTGGATAACCACATATTAAAAATACTGTACTTATTAAAAACAATAGTGTGCCATCTTTGACTTTTCTTTAAACAAAATACTATAAAGGACACAATAGAATACATGTGGCAAAAAATGGTCATAAATTAGACCCTTGGATGATTATTTTCTAAAATTAATAATCAAATAAAATTGGGTAAAGTGCTACTATGATTTTATAGTCCTTATCATATTATTTTTACTCTTAATTACCCAATTTATCCTTTACCATGGTAACTAAAATTACTAAGGTTACTATTTATATTGAAAAAAAATAAAATAGTTATATTTACAAAATTTAGACCCCTTGATTAAAAAAACTAAATAAAATTTTAAAAATTATAAACACATAAGTGGAAGAATTTAATTTTATATTAAACTCAGAAAATTCAGTGATTTTTTTTATAAAATCCCCATTTTAAGTATAAAATGTTTTTATACTAAATTATTTTATAAAATTAATTTGAAATTACAAATTTATATTATTTATAATAAAAAAACTAATTAATGTTTAAAAATATAATTTTACTTTGTAAATTCTTTAAAATAAAATACAACTTTCAATGTAAATCAGTATTTTTCATGATTCATTAAGATTTCAAAATTTTTAGAATATTATAAAAAACTAATCCTAAGATAATTTTGACATTATGAATTTAAATATGAAGTTTATTTTATCAAATATAACTTCTAAATGTTTCAAAATTAATTACATTTATTTTCTCATAGAAAGACATAAAATTATTTTTTGAAGAAAACATATTTTTGAAGAATAAAATGAATTTACTAAAGTTTAAGTGTTTATTTCCTAAGAATTAATAAATATATTTCATAATATGATTATTCATATTCATAACCACCAATTCAATAGATAGGTTATAATATTCATGTTGAAATAATAATATTTCAATAGTATATCACAATTCATTTAAGCTTGGTGTTGCATGAAACACAAGCTACCAAAGAAATAAAATTATTTCAAAAGAAATATTTCATGAAAATATTGGGGCGTTCCAATATTCCCCCCTTATAAAATTTCACCATAAAAATTTCATTTTAAATACTAAGGTGAAAATAGGTGAGGGTACTTCTCCTTCACCTCTTCCTCTGGTTTTTATGTCACCTCTTCGTATTTGTGGTTCTCCATAGTACTTTAACTAGGTGAGTGGTCCTATTTTGTAGAAATTTATCTCTATGGTTGAAGATATTTATCGGATTATCATTATAAGAGTGATCATTTTTCAAGATGCATCACCTCTAAATTCAGTACATGTGAGGGATCTAGTATGTACTTCCTTAGGAGGGATACATAAAAGATATCATGCACTTGAGGCATGGTTGGTGGAAGTTCTAGTCGATATGCCACATCTCTGATACGATCAAGATTATCAAAGGGTTTGATGTACCTAATACTTCAATTTCCCTTCTTCAAAAATCACATGACTCTCTTCTATGGAGATATGTAAAGGAATACCTTATCTCCAACCTTAAAACCTATGTACTATCAGAGATTATCTTTATAGCTCTTATGAAGACTTTGGTCAGCTTGATGTGCTGTTGAATGGCCTCCACATTTTCTATCATCTACTTGACCATTTTAGGTCCTAGTAGCTTATGTTATCCAACTTCACCCCAGTATGAAGGTGTTCTACATCTCTTCCCATAAAGGTCTTTATATGGGGCTATTTTGATGCTTTAGTGAAAACTATTTTTATAGGAGAACTCAACCAATGGAAGATACTAATACCAAAATCCATTGAACTTCATTGAGTGTGATATAAATATGTATTATGGTATTTGAATGGTATTCTCATACTATCCATCAGTTTGAGGGTGATAAATTTTACTAAAGTTTAGCTCAGTGTTTAGATCATATTAGATAATTTTATAGAACTTGGATATAACTCCCTGAACCTAGTTACCCAAAGTCAGTGCATTATTTAAATACATTGGCATGATTACAAGGAATCAAGTCCCAAAAGACCGATCCGTTTATCAGTTTTGGAAAATAGATTACATACATGGATGTTATATTACACATTAGAAAATAAAACACAACATAAATGATCCTTCGAGTACGCCATTAATCCCCCAGATTAACCCTACTTATCAATCATAATACACTTCTTGGAATCCTGAGAAAATTAAAACAGAGAAAGGGGTGATCTCAAACGCTCAGTAAAGCTAAGTAATATAGCGGAAAATGACATAAATATTAAGCATGGTGAATAATTGAAACCACATGCCTTTACCAGTAATAAACTTGAATACTTTTATGGCAAGAATATGTGTTGAGTAAATAATTCCATAATAAAACATAATCTTGGGTATTCTACTAGTCGAATGATCACATGAACCATCAATATTATTCCCATAATGAGGGAATGTATAATGCCGAACATTCTGAAACATTTTGTCAAGGCCTTGACCAAGACATCTAAAAATGATTAAGGCCTCATCCAAAACCATAAATCAAATTGGGAAAGGGCCTCAACCAATTCCACGTCTAGTTGTCTCATGAGACCTACCGATGCATCAAGGAGCTATAGCGGGCCCCACCCATCACTTACTAAGTCCAACACATTCCTCATATAAAAAGGTTGAAATATAACATAAACATTCGTATTAAAACTAGCATTCGAAATGTCAATAAATTAACCATAAACCATGAATGGCAGAGCATCCACAGTCAAACATATCATAACTCATTCAATAAAATATGGAATATTTTGTTATAATAAATCAACCTCAATCAAAAATAATATCCAGTAAAGGATGTTGATATAGTTGAAAATGATGAGTAAATTTTTTTGAGAGAAATATCCTTTTTGTAAAATCATTTAAAAGTAAAACATTTATAAATGAAGTAATTTAAAATATATTTTTGAATCAAAATGTCCCATACCACTTTGAAACTTTTTAAAAGAATTATCATTTCAAAACATTCATGTCCATATAAATAAATCCTTAAAATCATTCCAAAAACATGGACATTAATTAAAAATATTTTTAAAACATTTAAAATTTTGATCTTGATAAAGAGTACCTTTCACAAATACTTAAAATATTCATTTTGAAATCATTTATATGGGAAATGGACATGGATGATAAAAATGTCCCAATAAATACATACACATAAACAATCTCGGATAATAATGAGATTGAGGAATTAACCATTACCAATTTTGTAACTTATAAAACATACACCCCATGAAAGGAGTATCGTTCAATGAATATGTAAATACACATAAATTAAAGTTTATTACACAATGAATACAATTATGGGCAGTACATACACCAAAAAAAGACAATAGTGGCAATATGGCATGAATCTCACGGGAATAAGGAGTGAGATGAAAACCCCTTACCTTGATCATTTATTTAGTCATGGGTATGTTTAACCTCCTGTATGAAGATCATACTATGTTATTAAATTATACTAGAACCATATTAATATTTATGATATCATAAATTATTCATTTATGACTTTATACTACCCCTTTAATAATAATTTCCATGTTAAATTAACATTTCGGGTAATAATCACTTTCTTTATCGTACATGTTTTAACTTGTTACTCTTGATTTTATCACTTAGATCAAGATTTAAATACTTCCATAATATAAAATATGATTTATATATCATATATATTTAGAATATAAATATGTTTAATAAACATATATATGAAATGAAAAACACCATTTATGAAGACGGTAGTCGGTGCGTACGTATAAACGATGTTTCTGTTTTCATATCGTATTGAACGGAACTAAGTGAATAATATATATTTAAGTGCATATATATATAAATATATATATCTACAGTAGCATTATTATTTCATATATTACATACTTATTAGTAATATATATTTTTATAATCATCGATGAATGATGATCGTGGAAATGAATCTCATCACGTCGTGGAGACGGTAATCCGTACGTACGCTCGAGCAACAATATCATTTACTTAAAGGTGTGGAATTGGATGACATATTAATTTTACAGAGACATTATAATTTTATTTTCATTATTTATATACATATTATTTATCATTATATCCATCCAAATAACATAGTGTTAAATAACAAATTACACCAAAGCATGGAGACGGTAAGCCGTACGTACGCACGCATGGTGACATTATCATTAATAAGATGGATAGAATAATGAATATAGTTGTGAAATATTTATAATAAAATCAATATATATATATATATAATATACTGGAATTATTATTTTAGAATGTAAACAACAAAGAATGAGAAAGTGTAAGAATAAGAGAACTTGAAAGAGGGTGGTGAAGTCATTACCTCTTCTTCGGGTTCCTACTTTTGATTTGATCAAAATGTCTCATTAAGTTGGAATTATGACCAAAGGAAGGCCTCTAGGATGAAGGTAGGATAGTTTGGAGGATATTTGGGCAGGTTTTGTCCGATCCAAATGGCTTTGGAGGTGTTATTTTGAGAGAAGGGGAAGTGCCCTTTTATAAGAGGGGTGAGGGTCACTTTAGGAAAATATTAAAGTATTAATTTATTATACAATCATATTAAGTTTATAATCGTTATAAATGAATTTATTTAGAGCCTTAGGTGGTTATGGGTCTAAATATACTCAACCAATAGGTTTTATACAAGTTTATGTTACCATTTTAACCTTATCTTTTTGATTTAACTCTTAGTTAAATAGTTTAACTTTTACCATGTCTTCTTGTATTCTTACTCTATATGGTTAATAAACATACTATATACCTCCAATCAAACCCAAATTGGTTAATTAATGTCATATATATTATTATATAAGTCTTTTGGCCAAACCATAGATTTTTAGGGCTATTATATCAATTAATAATATAATATTTGTTTTAAAAACTATTTTATGTCAATTTTGACACTATTTGGTATTTGTTTTTTTTAAATAATAAAAGCTTTATTAATTCAATAAAAATACATTGAATCAATAATAAAATTTAATATTAACCTAGAAATATTTTTTATGTCATAAAAACTTTGAAATTATATTTATTTTAATATTTATAATACCATTTATTTCATTCTTTCATTAATAAGGTAATTACTGTATCACCATTGTGTCATAAATAAATTAAATTATTTAATGTCTAAAAATTATAAATAAAATACAATTATGTAGGAAACCTTTTTATCTTTCTAATTAATTTTTATAATCGAATTTATCTTATTTATAACCCTATATTAAAAATGTTTTAGTTATTAAACATTGATTTTAACTCTTTTAACTCTTTTTTGAATTAAATAATAATAAATGTCCTAATCTCATCCAAGTGGAACTAAATGATAATATTTTATTCCTAAGGTTGGTTTTGGTCGATATAAACTTGTCCAATAGAATTAGGATCTGTGTTAGGGTAATATTAATATCATTTTTACCCTTAATTACCCTATTTACTTTTAACCGTGGTAAATAAAAGTAAACATTTATTATTCACCAAAAATTATTTTTATCTTATTGAACCAAATTTTACTCCTTGATATTAATCATGTCTCTTTTATTTTTTAAATTCTACTCATAGAAGTGGTAAAATTACGTTTTATGTGAATTGGTAAATTCTCCTAGGAGGTGGGTAAAAGACGGTGAAAAGTTCAATAAAATTTTTATATATCTAAAATTATTCTTCACTAACTCCAATGAATTACATTGAACTTATATAAGTATTATGTATCTATTTTTACCTTAATTAAATTTAAATAAAATAATTAATTATTTAAATAAAAATTTGGTTTTAAACTATAACTCAGTGTTTTTTCACTATTCATAAAAAATTGAATGTTTTCAGAAAAATACAAAAAATTCACCCTAAGATAATTTTGATATTACGAATCCAAAAATGAAGTAAATTTTACCAAATTAAAAACATAGAAGTTTCATTTATTAATTTAAAATTAATTCCCGTTGTCGAAACCAAAAGGCGTATTTTTAAGAAACACTATCTATCAAAAGATTGACAGTTGTTTATGTCCAATCTCAAAGTGAAATTACTTAAAATGACCAGAATTGGATAAAATGGTAAAAATATAATCTATTAATACTTTCAAAACATTAAAATATATAATTTAATACTATAAATTATTTTGAACAATTTTTTTTTTCAGTTAAAATATATTATTTTTCACTATTCGCCCAAATATGAAAGTTATCAGAAAAACACCAAAAATTTATTGAAACTAAATTATTATGTCCCGATTATAAAGAAGAAGTTTATTAATTCAAATATAATATATAAAAGTTTCAAATATTGGATTTAAACTGATCTCCATTTAAGGTGGTAAAATTACATTTTTTGAAAAATACTTGTTTTTTCTAAAAAAATGTATTTGTTCTTACATTATGTATAAGAAAATAATAATAAGGATTATATAATTATAAGGATTATATAAAGTTCAAAATTATGTTAATACTATTCATAACCACTTTTGAATGGTTAGTTTGGTAAGTCATGGTGTGCTTGAACTCAGTGTTGCGTGTACTGCAAGTTATTGAATTACTTTGAAGAAATAATGTACTATGAAATCTTGGTGTGTTACATTATTCCCTCCTTCAATAAATTGTTTCATCTCAATTTAAAATTGTTCATCGAAAATAAAAGGATGAAAATAGAAAATACCTTTGTGGGAAAACCCACATCGGAAATTGGGTTAATAAAATTTAGTCTTAATAATAGGAAAAGGGGAATGAAAAAGTCACCACCAAATTATGATCTCGATTAGAAGAACATTGTGGTAATTAGAGGCACATAATTGGAGGAAAAATGTAAATATTTATAGGGAGTTATTGAGGTCAACAATCACAAACAATTGTAGAATTATGGGCCTCAAAGCTACCAATCTAGGATGATTTAAAATACCATCAGTTCAACAAAACGTAAGGTATTAGGATAACACATTTTTTCTTTTAAGACCCCTTCCCTAAAGTTTAACAATTAATTTATCCAAAAAATAAGAGGAAATATATATATATATATATATATATATACTTAACAATTTGAGTTTCATCTTTCAACTAATTCCTACCACAAACTCATATTTCACTCTAAAAGATTTAAAACTATATATATTTTATTTATCCTAATCGTATAGGGTTCCAAAAATAATGAATTTATAATTCACATATCAAACCCTTTAAAAAAAACTACATTATTCAATCCAGGACATCACGTGGGTCAGTGATAAGTGATACACCCTTGCCTCCCTTCGGTTGTGGGTTCAAGTCTCATGGCCTTCCGGACGTGACATGATGTCGCCCGAACTATGGGTTGTCCTTTTAATGGCAATCCAAAAATAACCTTAACAATAGTATCCAATTTCAAACTTAATCCTTTCCAACCTTTAGAATTATCCATAATACTTATATCCAAACTCTCAGTCCAATGTTTATAAGGAAGTTAAACATAATGAGGATCCATTTTTCCCGGTAATAACATGTGAACATCTTCATCGTGTATTATTTTACAACACCACAACATCCTGAATTACCAAAATCAACCATCTCTTATTCCAAAATCACTACCTCATTATCAGGACCGTATTAAGGATTACCTTTCCTTCAACAATTTATTTTCCAAAAAGTGTATCTTACTATTAAGTCACTTTTCTTAGAACCATATAATCTCAAATCCTCAAATAAAATAGTACTACAGTACAATCCTTATTTATCTCCATAATTCATGTAACCAGTATATTGTTTATACAACACTCAAATGAAATAATTCTATAATAACACCATAAGAACACTAGTCATTCTTTTTCATCTGAGTTAGTATCATAACTTGATTATTATCCAATAACATCATTTGCGGTATACTCTTATGAATATGACATTGATTCGCGTAGTGTCTCAATGCCTTGAAGATGAAACATTTTACATTTGAAAACTTTTTTTACCCTTGCAATCACGTACTTGGTGACCTTTTTCTCCACACTTATAACAAACTCCCATTCTTTTCAACCATTTACCAAGGTGATTCATTCCACATTTATCACATATTGGAAATTACTGCTTTCCCTTATTCCCTTTATCCATCTTTCTTTCTACCATCCTTTTCTTCTTTGGCTTCCCTTCAAAGCCATAGGACTCAGAGAATTCTTTACTTATCTTATTAACACGCGATATTATTTCTTCATATGTTGAGAATACATGGGAGACTATTTCCTTTCTTACTATTGGCTTAATACCATGAATGATATTATCCTTCTTACTCTTTGGATCATACATATTACTGGAGTTCACATTCCTTCTACTGGGTTCCATTTCTATACAATGTAATACACTAGGTTAGTTTATGAATTGCAATAAATAATTCCAAACTTGTAAAATACCTAACATAAATTGAACGGTTTATGGATATAATCCATAAAAATATTTTCTTTGAGGAGGTAAATAATTGTAGATACTTCATAATTATTTGTAAATAAAATGAGAATTATCCTAAGCATATCCCCCAGGAGTGTCGTAACCAAGAGTGCAGCAAAGCCCGTTTTCGTGCACCAGTTCCCGTTCGAGTCTAGCTCAAAGCAGTGTTTTCGGGTTTTACCCCTAGGTACATTTGTTCCAGAGCCGCCTCTACGTGCTCATATCCCGACAGGGATGTATTTTCTTGGAAAAATAATAAAATCTCTACATTACCAAAATTCTAGGACGTTCTTCTATACTATTCCTCAAAGTCTATCTTAGGGTAATGTGCGCTAATCAGAGTTTATCTAAATCTAGTTTCCATGGTTATTGCTAAACTTCCTATGATACCAACTACAATTCCCCGACCCTAGTTACCCAGAGTCGGTGCATTATTTTAAAACATTGGCATGATTACAAGGAATCAAGTCCCGAAAGACCGATCAGTTTAGAAGTCTTGTAAAATAGATTACGTACATGGACATTACATTACACTTTAGAAAATAAAACACAACATAAATGATCCTTTAAGTATGCCATTAATCCCCTATCTTAACCTTGCTTATCAATCATAATACAATTCTTGGAATCCTGAGAAAATTTAAACATAGATAGGGGTGAGCTCAAACGCTCAGTAAGGGTATGTAATACAGTGGAAAATGACATAAATATTAAGCATGGTGAATAATTGAAACCACATGCCTTTACCGATAATAAACTTTAATAATTTTATGGAAAGAATATGATCTGAGTAAATAATGCCATAATAAAACATAATCTTGGGTATTCTACTAGTCAAATGACCACATGAACCATCAATTTTATTTCAATAATAAGGGAATGTATAATTCTGGACATTCTGAAACATTTTTTCAAGGCCTTGACCAAGACGTCTAAAAATGATTAAGGACTCAACCAAATCCATAAATCAAATTGGGAAAGGGACTCGGCCAATTCCACATCTTGTTGTCTCATGAGACCTACTGATGCATCAAGGAGCTATAGTGGGCTCCACCCATCACTTACTAAGTCCAATACATTCCTCTTATGAAAAAGTTGAAATATAACATAAACATTCATATTAAAACTAGCATACGAAATGTCAATACATTAACCATAAACCATGAATGGTAGAACATCCACAGTCAAACATATCATAAATCATTCAATACAATATGAAATATTGTTTTATAATAAATCAACCTCAATCAAAAATAATATCCAATAAAGGATGCTGACATAGTTGAAAATGATGAGTAAAACTTTTTGAGAGAAATATCCTTTTTGTAAAATAATTTAAAAGTAAAACATTTACAAAGGAAGTAATTTAAAAGTGATTTTTGAATAAAAGTGTCCCATACCAATTTTAAACTTTTGAAAATAATTATCATTTCAAAACATTCATGTCCATATAAATAAATCCTTAAAATCATTTCAAAAACATGGACATTAATTAAAAATATTTAGAAAGTTAAATATTTAAAACATTTAAAATTATGATCTTGATAAAGAGTAGCTTTAAAAAATCCATAAAATATTCATTTTGAAATCTTTTATATGAAAAATGTATATGGATGATAAAAATATCCCAGTAAATACTTACACATAAACAATCTCGGATAATAATGAGTTTGAGGAATTAACCCTTACCAATTTTGTAACTTACGAAATGTACACCCCATGAAAGTATTATCATACAATTAATATGTAAATACACATAAATTAAAGTTTATTACATAATTAATATAATTATGGTCAGTACATACACCACACAAAATATAATAGTGGCAATATGGCATGAATCTCATGGGAATAAGGAGTGAGATGAAAACCCCTTACCTTGATCGTTACTTTAGTCGGGCGTACGTTTAACCTCTAGTATGAAGATAATAGTATGTTATTAAATTATACTAGAACCATATTAATATTTATGATATCATAAATGATTCATTTATGACTTTATACTACCAATTTGATAATAATTTCCATGTTAAATTAACATTTTGGGTAATAATCGCTTTCTTTATCGTACGCGTTTTAACTTGTTACTCTTGATTGTATCACTTAGATCAAGATTTAAATAATTCCAGAATATAAAATATGATTTATATATCATATATATTTAGAATATAAATATTTTTAATAAACATATATATGAAATGAAAAACACTGTTTATGGAGACGGTAGTCCTTGCATACGCATAAACGTTGTTTCCATTTTCATATCGTATTGAACGGAACTAAGTGAATAAGATATATGTAAGTACACACATATATATATAAATATATATATCTCCAGTATAATTATTATGTAATATATTACATACTTATTATTAATATATATTTTTATAATTGTCGATGAATGGTGACCGTGGAAATGAATCTCATCACGTCGTGGAGACGGTAATCCGTACGTATGCATGAGAGAAAATATAATTTACTTAAAGGTGTGGAATTTGATGGTATATTAATTTTACAGAGACATTACCATTTTATTTTCATTATTTATATAAATATTACTCATCATTATATCCATCCAAATAACATAGTGTTGAATAACAATTTACACCACAACGTGGAGACAGTAAGGCGTACGTACGCACGCATGGTGACATTATCATTCATAAGATGGATAGAATAACGAATATAGTTGTGAAATATTTATAATAAAATAAAAATATATAGAATATATATAATATACTGGATTTATTATTTTATAATGTAAAAAATAAAGAAAGAGTAAGTGGAAGAATAAGAAAAATTGAAAGAGGGTGGTGAAATCATTACCTCTTCCTCAAGTTCTTCCTTTTTATTTGATCAAAAAGGATCCTTAAGTTGGATTTATGACCAAAGGAAGGCCTCTAGGATGAAGTTAGGATAGTTGGGAGGATATTTGGGCAGGGGTTGGCCGAACCAAATGGCTTTGGATGTGTGATTTTGAGAGAAGGGGATGTTCCCTTTTATAAGAGGGGTGAGGGTCACTTTAGGAAAATATTAAAGTATTAATTTATTATACAATAATATTCAGTTTATAATGGTTCTAAATGAATTTATTTAGATCCTTAGGTGGTTATGGTTTGACACCCTCTCAACCAATAGGTTTTAGACAAGTTTAGGTTACCATTTTAACCTTATCTTTTAGATTTAACTCTTAGTTAAATAGTTTAACTTTTACCGTGTCTTCTTGTATTATTACTCTATATGGTTAATAAACTTACAATATACTGCCAATAGAACCATGATTGGTTTATTAATGTGATATATATTATTATATAAGTATTTTGGCCAAATCGTAGATTTTTAGGACCATTATATCAATTAATAATATAATATTTTTTTAAAAAACAATTTTATGTCAATTTTGACACTATTTGGCATTTGTTTTTTTTAAATAATAAAAACATGATTAATTCAAAAAACAAATACATTTAATCAATCCTAACATGTCATATTCACCTATAAAATTCTTGTATGTCATAAAAACTTTTAAATTATATTTATTTTAATATTTGTAATACCATTTATTTGATTCTTTCATTAATAAGGTAATTACTACATCACCATTGTGTAATAAATAAATTAAATTATTTAATGTCTAAAAATTATAAATAAAATAAAATTATGTAGGAAATAATTTATCTTTATAATGAATATTTATAATTGAATTTATCTTATGTATAACCCTATATTAAATTTTTTTTAGTTATTAAACTTTGATTTTAACTCTTTTAACTCTTCTTTGAATTAAATAATAATAATTGTCCTAATCTAATCCAAGTGGAACTAAATGATAATATTTTATTCCTAAGGTTTTTTTGGTAGATATAAACTTTTTCAATAGAATTAGGACATGTGTTAGGGTAATATTAATATCATTTTTACCCTTAATTTCCCTATTTACTTTTAACCGTGGTAAATAAAAGTAAAAATTTACTATTCACCAAAAATTATTTTTATCTTATTGAACAAAATTATACTCATTCATATTAACCATGTCTCTTGGATATTTTGAATTCTACTCACAGAAGCGGTAAAATTAAGTTTTATGTGAATTTGTAAATTTTCCTAGGAGGTGGGTAAAAGACGGTGAAAAGTTCAATAAAATTTTTATATATCTAAAATTATTCTAAAATAAATCCAATAAATTTCATTGAACTTATATAGGTATTATGTATCTATTTTGACCTTAATTAAATTTAAATAAAATAATTAATTATTTAAATAAAAATTTAGGTTTAAACTATAACTCAGTGTTTTTTCACTATTCATAAAAAATTGAATGTTTTCAAAAAAATACCCAAAATTCACCCTAAGATAATTTAGATATTCAAAATCCAGAAATGAAGTCCATTTTACCAAATTAAAAACATAGAAGTTTCATTTATTAATTTAAAATTAATTCCTGTTGTCAAAACCAAAAGGCGTATTTTTAAGAAACATTATCTATCAAAAGATTGACACTTGTTTATGTCCAATCTCAATGTGAAATTAATTAAAATGACCAGAATTAGATTAAATGGTAAAAATATAATCTATTAATACATTCCAACCATTAAAATGTATAATTTAATACTATAAATTATTTTTAATAAAAAATTTGTTTTCAGTTAAAATATAGTATTTTTCACTATTCACCCAGATATGAAAGTTATCATAAAAACACCAAAAATTTATTGAAACTAAATTATTCTATCCCAATTATAAAGAATAAGTTTATTATTTCAAATAGAATAAATAAAAGTTTCAAATATTGGATTTAAAAAGGGTTCACTATTAAAGGCGGTAAAATTAAATTTTTTGAAAAATACTTCTTTTATCTGAAAAAATGTATTTGTTCTTACATTATGTCTAAGAAAATCATAATATGGATTCCAAAATTATAAGGATTATATAAAGTTAAAAATTATGTTAATACTATTCATAACCGCTTTTGAATGGCCATTTTGGTAAGTCATTGTGCGCTTGAACTCAGTGTTGCGTGTAGTGCAAGTTATTGAATTACTTTGAAGAAATAACGTACTATGAAATCTTGGGGTGTTACATGGAGGTAAATATTGGATCTCGATCGAAAAAATTGATAATGGTTCTCTATACTGCCTATGCACTTCTATGATATATATTTGAGAAAGTTGATTGAGTGATAATTCCTCTTGAATCAAAATAAAGTGAGTTTTCATTATAAGAAGATCCATAATAACCCATATTACATTATTTCATCTGGATTTATTTAGAAGTATGATGAAAATTTCCATGGTGTTGTTTTCTAATTTCCATATAGGTATAGGTATTGGTTAAATGATACCATTATATGTTTTCCTTTACTACTCCACTTGCTGAAATTTTATAAACTTTGATATATATTCAGTTATCTACTTATTCATATTATCCCACCAATAGTTCTCTTGGAGATCTTGATAAATATTTGTGCTCTCTGGGTGGATGAATAAGGTCGAGCTATCTTCATCATTCAAAATCCCCCTCTTTATCTCAATATTTTATGTTAAACATTTTCATAAACCAAATCTTATGATTCCTTCCTCATCAATTTTGAACTATGAGTATTTTCCATTTCTGATAGATTCCACTTTCTTCTAAATTTCTATATCATTTATTTGAGAATCATTTATCTTCCACATAAGGGATGGTTAAAAAATCATTTGATAAAGAAATTTTTATTTTCCTCCTTTTATGATTTCCTTTCCCATCCTTTGTAATTATAAGAAGTTTGGATCTTTCTCAATTATCATCATTGATAAAGTTATAGGATCCTTTATACTTAGAACATATGCCACTTTATTTTATTTTCTAGGATGGTAGTGAATTGAGAATTTATAATCCTTGATGAGATCTAACCATATTTGATGGAACATATTAATCTCCTTCTATGTGAATATATATTTGAGACTCTTGTGATTAGTATATATCTCACACTTCTCCCTATAGAGATTATGCCACCAGAATTTCAATGTGAAGATAACAACCACAAAATCTAGATCATGTATGAGATAGTTTTTCTTATGAACTTTCAACTTCCTTGAATCATAGGCTATCACATTACCATTTTTCATCAGTACATGGCCTAAGCCCTTATTTTATGCATATCTATATACCATAAGGATTTTTACACTTATGGGAAGTGTAAGTACTAGTGTAGTGATAAGCCTTTTTTTAAATATTTGAAGTAGTCTTCACATTCACTTATCCATACAAACTTTACTCCCTTCTGAGTAATCTTGGTTAGTGGGTTTGAAAATCATTAGAATTTCCTCACAAATCATTGGTAATACCGAGATAGATTGAGGAAACTATGGATTTTGAATATCAATGATGTAATTTGCCACTCCTCAATTTTTTTTCTTATATGGGTCTAAAGACATCCCTTTGTTAGTGATAAAATTCCCAAACAATGATACTTACTCTATCTAGAACTTATACTTACTATAATTTTCATATAGTTTCTCCATTAGAAAT
Organism: Viscum album; assembly: GCA_963277665.1. NCBI lineage: Eukaryota > Viridiplantae > Streptophyta > Magnoliopsida > Santalales > Viscaceae > Viscum > Viscum album. Next base: position 400,122,072 of record OY728158.1, read on the forward strand.
TTCCTTAGCACAATATTTAAATGCTACTCATGATCTTCCTTTCTCTTAGAGTATATTGGAATATCATCTATAAATATTACAAAAATTTATTGAGGTAATATATAATGAATATATTAATTAAGACTATGAATATTGTTGGACAATTAGTGAGTCTGAAGGGTATCACTATGAACTCAAAGTACCTATACCTATTTCAGAATAAAGTACTAGTAAGATCTTCCTTCTTCACCTTTAATCAGAAATATCCTGACTGAAGGTCCACATTATAGAAATACTTTGCCCCATGTAGTTGATATAACAAGTCATATACCTATGGTAGGGGATACTTGTTCTTTATCATGATTTTTTAATCTCATGATAATCATTGTAGAGGCCCATTGATCCATCCTTCTTCTTAATGAAGAGGACCAATGCACCCCATAATGAAGTACTCAGGCATATAAAACCATTTTCCAGATTCTCTTATAAATGATTCTTTTGTTCCTCCAACTCAATGGTGGCCATCCAATAAGGAGTATTTGATATTGTTAGAGATCCAGGTATATGTTCAATTGAGAACTCAACCACTCATTCTGGAGGAAGACTGGTGACACGTGCCTATCGTAGGGTGTGGAAAAAACTTTTGTTTACTAAGTTAACATATAGTGTAGTGGTTAACCTAGGTTGTCTCATGATGAGGAGTGCAGACAAAATAGTTTGTCACTTTTTAATTAGACAAAAAGTTAGTTGTTTTTGAAATTGTTTGGTTTTGAAATCAAAGAGTGAAACAGAAAAAAGAAGAAATTAAGGACGAGATTCAAGAAAAATATGGAATGAAAGTGATTTAAAAACTATTTTATGAGATGGGTGATCAAGTCAGTGTCAGTTTTATAATTTCAATATTATCCTTGTTCCATTTTATTCAATCTTATTCTGATAAGTTGATTTAAGTGTGATTCCCTAATTACTTCAACTCACTTCATTGGTTAAATGGTTATGATAAGAATAGACCTTAACAAAATTCTAGTTTGGTCTACACTTCTTCTGGTTTGTGATATATTTGTAGTTAATACCCCCAATTATCTTAGGCAATTCCCAATCGGGTATTGTTTATCCAAATAATCATGAATGTTCACTACCCCTCCCACATATACTAGCGATCACCAAGTACTTAACCCCTAAGCCCTGATATTATTCTATCAAATATAGACTAGAACTTAATGGAGGGAGAAAATAATCATTTATCAAATCAATAATAACAATAGAATATAAAATCTAATATGATCGCATAAGATAATAAATACTGTTTTTATAATTTGAATAGAACTTCATAGAAGAGAGAGAGTTTTTATTCAATCAATTGTAAGAACTCAAAGCATTAAAAATATAAAACTATCCTTCCCAAATAAACTCATATGTTTACCCCACCATGGTAATAGTAATTGATAATAATGAGGAAGATGAAGGAATTACAAAAATAAGAATAAGAAAGAAGTGAAAAGAAAGAAGAAACTTTTTTTCTCCTCCAAAATCTGTCCGTTAGAAAGATAGATTTGTTTGTCACCCTCCCTCAACGAAGCAGGCCAAGGTACCTTCTTATAGGAGGAGAGTAATGGAGTTTTCCATCTACCCAAGATTTTTCAAGGTATTTTGATCCGTGTGGAATGTGTTATAGACGAATTAGTAGACCTGACTTTTTCTAGCCACCAATCACTATTCCACCAACCAAACTTTGACTGGTTGAAGGATGAACTAAATAAACTAATTTATCCCTAAAATTTAATGTGAAAATGAATAGTATAGTTGGATTTCTACCCATCTATATTCATCCAATTTCGTGATCGGTATCTAGAGATATGACTCATTGAATGAGGTAAGGTCCATTAAACCAGATAGAATAAATGTTCACATTGACTAATTTTGTTTGAATTGTTGGAGTTAGAATTAGTTCTAGGTCAAGAAGACTTATTTGTAACCCACAGAGTATTCCATCATAAAAAAATTAATCACATAAATTTGATGAAAATTTTAGGAGTTATTCTCTAAATACTGAGGCAACATAAAACTGTTAAATGTTCAGAATTAACCAATTTTTACACTTAAGATCAAAACTCACCAAAAGTCATAAAATGAAGCAAATATGAAAAAATTGATAATGGGAAGGGATTAAATCATTTAAAAACATATGTAAAAATATTAAAATATGAGCTCTGTCAACCGGGGAAATCTTTAGGGAACTCATCATTATACTCCCTTACAATGGGAATGTCTTTAAGAATGATCCTACTTTATCTCAAACATTTGGGTTAGATATGATTTATCAGAAGGCAATAATATCCAAACTTGAGTTAATTATTTGGAATGAGATTCATCCTCCTCCTTACACTTGAACAAAATTTGAGGATGCCTCAGGATGTAAAGAGTGATATCCCTCTCCCAATAGTTGATGTTGGCATTATATAAAGATATCCAATCCATGCCAAATATATCATTAAACTTCAAAAAAAAAATAGTATAATATTTTATAGGAGTTTTAGTTTAGAAACATTGACTGAAGAGGATTTATATAATTTAGATGCAATGTTTTTCACATTTTCTATTATCAGATATAACTAAAACTCTATATTTTAAGGTGATATTTCTATAGTTATACTAAACTTGAAAGATATGAAATAATGCGTAGAACCAAAATAAAGTTGGATGTTCATAATTCTTGAAAGAATAATTAGCTTACCCATTACCACATCATTTTTGGGATCCACATATATAGTAGTGATATCATATGTCATTTATTTCTACCTTGGAGGTTTTTTTCATTGATTGTCTTTGAAAACCCATGGATTAGGGCATTAAATCACATAATTCTCATGTTCCTTATAGTTGTATCACTGTAATTTAGGTTGAGTGTTGATTGGAACCTTCCTGTCTCCTTCTGCATTAGTGAAAAAAGTACAAAAACTATTTATTGTGATTTCTTTTTCACGTTGGTTATTTATAACAAACATGAAAAATCCATGAAAATTTATTTTTCACATCGGTTATTATATAATTTATGTGAAAGTTATTTTTTTTATTTTTTGTGTCGGTTAACTCGAAATTGATGTTGAATAGTAGGTTTAGAATGTCAATTTTAGAATAACTGACAATGAAAACTTATTTATAATGTCATTCCTTAAATAACTAACATTATATACATTTTAAAAATTTATAAATTGTTGGGAGGAATCATTTCTGTGTCTTTTATTCTTGTAGATGCACTCTTTTTTCTCTTATGCAGAAGCCCCAAACTTCTTTTCTTTGATCTAGTAGACTGATATATTGCACTACCAACATTATACACAATTTGGTTTCATCAGCGTCATCATCGAAGATTCTAAGATATATATTTTCTTCCTTAATTTTAGTCTTTCCATGGCGTGGAATCCCTAACACTCTTTTTTAGATCTGATGGAATCTAATCTCACATTACCATCTTCACACACCCTCAAGTTTTTTCAAAATGATCATTTAACTTTAAAAGATAGATCTTCTCACCTCTCATTTAATCCCCACACATTATCAATACTCTTATTTAGTCAGTCTATGGATTATTTATTGTAAAATTGATCATCTACCACTATTTTTACATTTTCAGTGTTTTGGTTGACTGTAATCCTATTTTCCATGTTATTATAACCCTGATTTTTCTGAAATGTGAGCATCATTTCCCTATTTTTCATGATTTATATAGAATAAGGACTTCATTAAAAGACCTATATCTTTAGGTTATTAAAAATATATTTTGGATATTTCCTTAAATTGTATTATTGGTTGTTTGTTACATTTTGATTTTTGTATCTCATATTACCATTTAACATCCCCCTTTTTAAGAAATCAAACTAATTTTTTCATGTATGTTGACCATTCCTAATCTCATTTTTTCAAATGAGAATCATTATCTTCTGTGTATATATTCTATATATTATTTTATGGATATCATTATATATATTTTTATAATTTCATAAGGTTTTATTCCTTTTATTTTTACTTTAGAAATGTTTGAAAGGAATATATTTTTTAATTCCTTCCGTATGAACAAATTTTCTCATAAAAATTGTCTATTTTCCTTATAATATTATGCTTCTAGTTTTCTAGTGTTTTCAATGTCATTTTTATTTTGAATATTTCATAAATTATTGCCTTTTTAATAAATAATAAAAAAATTAAATTTAATATCTTCTAATTTTTCAATGTAATTTTATAATGCTATTATAATGTAATTTTCATCTTTTTCAACACCATTTAATGTTTCTTATTCTCCACTTGATATATAATCTAATGATACCACCCAAATTATTTTTTATTATGGATTATGATTAATGTTTTAGAAATTTTCTTTAATTTAATTTATTTATCATGTGTTCAATATGATATGTTAGGATTATGATTATTTTCACATTTTTATTCTAAAAATATGTAAATTCTATTATAATTATATGAGTGGAAGTCTTATGTCCCTACAAATTATTTTAAATATATTAGTGAAATTAACAACCTATTTTTTATAATGTGGTTAGATAGAAAATTTTACCTTCTATTACTTTACAAAATTGATCCCTTTGTTCAATGAAATATTTATTTTTATTGGATGAAGAATATAATAATCAAATCAAAGATTGTTATTTCAAGGAAATTAGATAATTAAATATTAATATTTTCTTCCAAAATTTGTGATTTTCATGATTATTTTTTTGAAATTTTATTAGAGTTATGGTTAATGTAAGATTTTTTTTCTCAATGAGTGTCTTAACTTTAAACTTCATCTTGTTTTGTTGGAAACTACTAATTATTAAAATAATCATATACTTAATATATTATATTCAATTACTTAATTCTAGTCACTAATGATCCTGTATTACTATTCATTTTTTTTACTTTCAATTCAATTAAATCATAACATGAAAATTATAGATATTTAGTCCCTCTTCTAAGGCTTTCATTTATTTTTTATTTTCCAGTAAGTCTCTCTTTTAAACTATAGTGATACAAATTTATTTTATTTATTTTCTATTTTATTATATAATTATTCCAATTAACATTCAATTTCTTCTCCAATGTTATTAACTTTTTTAACATTATAATCACTATCATTGAAAATCATTGAAACATTTTACTAATGAATAATACCAAAAGTGTTTATTCTTGATTATAATTGAAATATTCTACTATTTCCACTCCAACACACTTTTTTCACCACTATATTCTTTTGAAAAGATATTTTTTTTAATATTTGTTATAGATAATAATGAATAAAATTTGGATTACTGTATGTTGAATAATTGATGAATTTGAGGAAGGTGTTGATGTTTTTTTTGTAATTAGATAAAAAAATGTTCTAAATAATGACATGTTTTTCTGTCCATGCCTAAAATGTTTAAATATGAAGATATTGAAAATTATGGAGGTCAATGATAATTTAATTTTTCATGGTTTCAATATGAGTTATATCCATTGGATTTGGCATGGTGAAACTCATCAAAAATTCGGATCTATTGATGGTGATGCTTTGAAAGATGATAAGTCTGATCAAATTAAGGAAATGATTCATGATATTGAAGTATAGTCAATTGATAAAGAATGGGGAATTGAGAATCTATATGGTGATGCTGAAAAAACATTATATACAGGCTATATAGAATTTACGAGTTTAACGATGATGTTAAGAATGATTAACTTAAAGAAGAAAAATAGATGGAATGAGAAGAGTTTTATAGAGTTACTACAACTGTTGAAATAAATTATTTATAAATACAATGATCTTATAGATTCACATTATAAAGAGAATAAATGTAACACCCAGAATGATAAAGGGTTAAATGATTAAATGATATGACTCATTTCAACAAGGCGAACCTTCCTTTTCAGGAGTTTACTTGATTAGAACACCATAGTTAAGCATTCTTGGCTTGGAGTAGTGATTAGGATGGGTGACCTTTTTGGAAGTTTCACAGGATGTGTGTGAGTGAGGACAAAGAACTTTGGAAAAGACATGTGTTGGCCTATGGAGACTTTTATTAGTCAGATGACCCGTTCGGGCAAGTGGGTGGACCCCACGGTGGGGACCACATGTTTGCGGGGCAACTGGTGGAACCTAGTGGGCTAGGACCCAACAAATATGTTTAGGCGAGTGTCTATGCTTTCATTAGGGCCCAATAGCCACATTTGGTACCAGTGGTGGTACCCATCCTTTAGTGTGGTGAACTGCTTGGGTTGATATGTAGGGCCCACAATGAGGATATTGTGCTTTGGGGGGGGGGGTGGACCGTCATTAGTCAGATGACCCATTCAGGCAAGTGGGTGGGCCCAGGGTGGGACCCCATGTTTGCAGGGAAACTGGTGGAACCTGGTGGGCCATGACCCAATGACTATGTTAAGGCATGGTGTTTTTGATATCACCGGGGCCCAGTAGTCACATTTGGTATCAGAGGTGGCACCCAACCTTAAGTTCGGTGCACTGCCTAGGTTGAGATGTAGGGTCCACAATGAGGATTTTGTGCTCTGGGGGGGGGGGGGTGAATGTAACACCCCAAAATGATACTGGGTTAAATGACTAAATGATATGACTAATGTCAACAAGGTTCACATTTATTTTTATGAGCTTACCTAATTAGAAATAAACAGTTAAGAATGTTTGTCCTAGAGTAGTGATTAGGATGTGTGACCTTTTGGGAAGTTTCTCAGGGTGTGTGTGAGTGAGGAAAAATCTCATTGGAAAGGACATGTGTTGGCATGCGGGTACTTTCATTAGTCAGATGACCCGTTTCGGAATGTGGGTGGGCCCCAGGGTGGGGACCATGTGTTTGCGGGGAAACTGGTGGAACGTGGTGGGCTAGGACCTGAAGACCATGTTAAGGCATGATGTCTTTGCTATCACTGGACCATACTTGTCAAAATAAAATATTATGCCCGATGAGATTACGATGCAAGAAAATACATGCCTTCCTGAAAAACTATGTACTATATAGTAAGTAATATGAATTTCTTTCAGGGTGTCCTAAATGTGGGACAACATGGTATAAGTTGAAAGAAAAATCGTAGGTTGATTTATCAGTACATATATTTTTGAATGTAACACCCCAGAATGATAATGGGTTAAATGACTAAATTATATGACTCATGTCAACAAGGTTCACCTTCTTTTTTAGGAGCTTACCTGATTAGAACTCCACAGTTAATCATTTTTATCTTGGAGTAATGATTAGGATGGGTGAACTTCTAGGAAGTTTCCTAGGGTGTGTGTGAGTGGGGGAAAAGCACACTAGAAAGGACATGTGTTGACCTGTGTGGATTTTCATTAGTCAAATAACCTGTTCCGGAACATGGGTCGGCCCGAGGGTGGGTACCACATGTTTACAGGGAAACTGGTGGAACCTGGAGGTCTAGGACCCGATGATCATGTTAAGGTGAGGTGTTTGTGCTTTCACTGGGGCCCAGTTGTCATAATAAAATATTATTCTCGATGGGATTAAGATGCAAGAAAATACATGCCTTCCTGAAAGACAATGTAATATATAGTAAGGAATATGAATTTTTTTCAGCGTGTCCTAAATATGGGACATCATGGTATAATTTGAAAGAAAAAACATAGGTTGATTTAGTAGTACATAGATTTTTGATAAGGAATTTGGGTATCTTCCTATAATTCATCATTTTAAATATTTATTTTCAAATTCAAATTATGAAAAAAGGTTAATATGGAATAAAGATGAGTGAATATGTGATGGAAAATTATGGTATCTATTTGATTGTCTATGATGGAGGAAAATTGATCTAAAGTTTCTAATATTTGGAAATGAAGTTGTAAATATTAGAATTTTAATATACACATATGGAATAAATCCATACTGAAGTTTTAGTAGCACACATAGTTTATGGACTATTTTATTAGTAATTTAAAAATTATATCCTAATTTTTATATGTAGCAAAAATATTTCATGTTGATTTTACTGATCTATAGACCCAAATAACCTGGAAATAATATTGATGTTTTATTGTCACCATTAATTGATGATTTGAAACTTGTATAGGAGGTAGGTATCAAGGTGTATGATTCTTATAAAATAGAATATTTTTAACAACATGCAATGATTAATTTCACTATAAATGTATTCCTAACATATATAAATTTGTCTAGATACAATGTTAAGGGGCATAATTATTCTCCAATTTTTTAACAACAGACTTTATATTATTAACTACAACATAGGAGAAAAGTAGTATACATGGGTTATTGAAATTTCTTGTCTATGGATCACACTTATAGATAATTAAAAAATAAATTAAATAGCTTAAAATAAATTTTATATTTCCCCTAAACCATTGTCCACAAATCAGTATTTTGAGAGGGTGAAAAAAATAGATGTTACATTTAGAAAGACACAAAAATATGATAATGATTGAAATATTTGGAATAAACTGTAAATATTTTTTGAGATACCATATTGTGGATATGATGAGGTCAAATATAACATTTATTTCATGCATTTGGAGAATAATATATGTGACATATTTATTTAAACATTATTAGATATCAATGAAAATAATAAATATGGGTTGAATGTAAGATTGGAATTACTCTTAATGGGAATATATTTGGAGTTTTCTACCAATTTTAATGGAAGGAGAAAATTCCTACCCTAGATTGTTATAAATTATACAGGATGGATAAAATTAGATTTTTTTAGTGTCTTCATGATATCTAAGTACTGCGACCTTATTCTTCAAATGTAAAATTTTTTGTCTTTAAAGGATTTGAAGTTAACAGGTATGAAATATCATAATTGTCACGTCATGATGCAACGAATCCTACAAGTTAAATTTAATGGAAAATTTCCTATCCATATCATAATTAATATCATAAAGGTGTGTTATTTTTTCAATTAAATTATTAATAAGGTGATTGATATTAATTATTTTAATTTTTTTGAGAATGAAGTAGTTTTTATAAATTTTCAATTGGAAATGTATTTTCCTCCATCTTTTTTTGATATCATGGTTCATTTAATCTTTTATTTGGTGAGAGAAATAAATATTTGTGGACTTGTATATATATGTTGGATATATCATTTTTTTAATTTATATTAATATATTAAATGGTTATGTTAAAAATCCATATCAACCTAAAGCCTCCATTATTAAGAAGTATATTTCTGAGGAGGTTTTTGTAGTTTTTTATAAGATACTTGTCTGCAGTGGAGCACAACTATTTTACTACATCTCACCACAAATGAGTCAATTATGGGGTAAAGGGGATCTGTTACTTGAATATAAAATCATTTTAAGGTGAACATATAAAGAAGGTGTATTTATACATCTTGAATAACATATATGATGCTCATCCATATATAACATTGAATATTAATGTGTTGAAACAATGTTATCTAAAGTATAAAGATATGCATATTTTGAATAAGCATAATTTTTTTCCATGGTTTAAAGAGACCATTATTAGATGATTAGATGCATCAGAAACATTGAGATGGTTTATGGGTGGTCCAAGTTTAAATTTCATAAAATGGTCTAGGTATGACATTAACAGCTTTATATTTCTTATTAAAGATCAGGACAACAAAATTACAGTAAAAAATAATAGTGTATTAGTTTTTACAGAAGAAATTAATTTTTTGAGTGCCAAATATAGAAACCCAATCTCTATATCAAGTGAATGTTATGGAGTCATTGAAAAAATATGGGAGGTAGATTACCTTGAATTTTAAGTTCTAGTGTTTAACTGTAAATGGTTTATCAATAAAAATAGTGTCATTCACGATGAATTTAGAATGAATCTAGTTAATTTGAATAGATTAGAATGAAAAACTAATCCTTTTATCATGGAAACACATGCAAAAAAAATTCTATGTTCTTGATCAATTTGATATGCAGTGATCTATTTTTTTACAAGAAAAAATAATATATTGGTGATGATAAAATTGATGAATATACTGATTTATGTGAGATCCCTATTTCTATATAAAGATTAATAGATATTGAGGAGCACATCATAGACATGATTTGTTCCATACAGAATGATTATGATGTAGAAATTTGGGAAAGTAATCCTTTAGTAAATTCCTAATATTACAGGTAACATATGCTTATTTATTGATTAATTTTTTAAATTGTATAAAATGTTAGATTTTTTATTTTTTTTTATTTTTTAAAACACATATTATAACAAATAAGTTATTATTTTTTTTGTTTATATTAGTTTAGTTTTTTTTTGTTTACCATATTTACCCTTATTTAACTTATCTATTAATTTATTTTTTTGAAAAAAAAAATTTATTTTCAATCTAATATATTTAATAAAAACAAAAAATTGTATAAAAGAGAATATTCAAAAAATATACTTTTTGGTGTAAAAAATGATTTATTAGGTTGGATCATTTTTACTATCATACACTATTTTTGGATATATTTTCATTCTTTTATGTCTTTTCATATCCAATTAATGTTGTTAGCATTTTAATTAACTACACTAAAAAATATGAATAAAAATGTCGATAGTTTAGTTTAATTTTTGATGGATCATTTTTCATATATTCAAAGAATATTATTTTTGATGGAAAAAATGGTGTTATACATTATGGAAATTTTACTATTCATAATCCATTTTTGTATTTTTTTTCTCATTCATTTATGTAATTTAATCTCTCATTAACGTTGTAATAATTTATGGTAACTATAAAAAATATGAATAAAAAGGTGTTTAGTTTAGTTTAATTTTTATTTGATAATTTGTCATTTTTTATTTACATTTGTATGTAATAGTTGGATTTTTATATTTGTGTAGTAATTGTTTTTTGTTTGATCTATTGGAAAATGATAGATCAATTAAATCCACCACACACTTCTTGAAAGTATCATACACATACCACTAGTTAGGAATGTAAAAATGGTCCTATTGATGAGCCTTATCATCCTTTTTTACAAGATACAACTACTTCTATAGGGGAAAAACGAGTTTGAGGATTATTAAATGTGAAAAAACATGTTTAACAAAAGGTTTAGTTTCCCATAGCTAGGACCAGAGGATACTGGTTGAATTTGATGATAATGATATTATAATAGGTACAAATTCAAAATAATTATTTGTTGATCCTACATTATTAAACTCTGTCTTCCTCTTTTTATCTCAAAGACCATGAGACCACTAAGAGTCTCCAATCTAGATCTTAACCTTAAGGGAACAACAAACAACCTCCCCATAGCCTTCAAAGTCTCAAATTGCTAAATATTTTCAAAGAATTAGATTTAGTCCACTAAAGAAGAAACCCACCTTACTTTAGGTGTTTATAAAAAAATTAAGGTGTATCATCGAAGCCTTGCTAATTTTTCCTCATATGCTCTGATAGACTCATTTTCTTTCTTCTTCTATCTAGGAAATTCCCTCTATTTCTTAATATGGAAAGTTCAGGGAAAATATTTATTAAAAAACATTTTTTTGAATCATTTCCAACCCATGGTATCAATTTTCTCTTTCAAATTCATGTTCTTGATTAGTATCCACTACTGATCAGCTTCACCATCAAAATTTTAGACCACCAGAAAAACTTTCTCTTCTTCTGAGCATTGGAGGATTACGACTATCATCTCAATGGAGTTAAGCTATTGTTCCATTATGAGGGTATCAAAATATCTACTAAAGAAAGGATTATTTTTTCACATAAAGGATTAATTCGCAACTTGCTCTCTTGGGGGGGGACACGATTCATGTTACTATTCACATCTTGATCTAGTTAATCTAGTACTGTCATGAAGTTATGAGATCACATTACCATCAGGTTTGGAATATAATCATATAAATAATCACATTTCCTTTCACATTGATTATTGGAACCATTTATCCTATTTAACTCCATTAACTAAAAAATAAAAATAAAATTAGGGGGCTTGAATATTTAGCTAATGAGCATAAAAATGGAAAGTATGAACATAACATGATAAAATTATAAATGAAAAGTATATCCTAATTTATGAGTCCCTAAGTTTCAATCTAGGACATCAATGGTGATAGAAATATACCTGGGGTTATTACTAAATTTTTATAGTCCTAATCCAGAAAAATAAATAGGACATACTCTGATACCAACTATAGTGACCCAAGAATTTTACATATATTATTACCAGATTTTTAACAACATTATCCAAGAAATACAAACAAAGGATCGAAAAGTATTATGTCTTTAAAAGACTAGAAACATAATTAAAAAACATGGAAATTGAATAGAAAATATTTTCATTAATATACATAATGATCTCCTAACTCTCTTTAAGCTCCTACAACTATATAGGAGAACCTATGGAATATATAGACAAAAGGGATGAGCTAAAAAAACTAGTAAGGGAATAATCATGAGAATGAATCATAAAACATGAGTAAGAAGGCATATCATAATAATATAAAAGGAATGTCTCATGAAAAAACATATGGAAGCATAACATATAAAATATGAAATAATGTGATCTTTTAATCATAGTAAATCGGAAGAAACATATAACATGACATAAACATGAATCAAGCATAACTGCCCAGACTATATCACATGGTGGATAGAGTCCCATAATGTATTATGTTTACTCCATAATCCCACACATAATGTATCATGAGACAAAAACATTATCCAATGAATTTGTGTGCTATCTAGGAACACCCATCATAACATGTACATGCATATGTGTGCCATATATGGAAATAAAAAATAAGTCATAAACAAAAGGATTACCCATGGAAAGAAATGGGTTTTGGAATCATGTCATATGGCATAACCAAAGGGTGTATCATAATGGTATTCAAGAAATAAGGGATTAAATAATATTTTAAAATTAATCAAGGAAAGATAAGAACAGATCAATAATAATGATTTCCAACTGAAGTGAAAACTTGAAAAATAATGGTTAGGTCACTTTAGAAATGCAACACTTTTACACAAATTTAGGGAAAAGAATAGAGAGTCTTTAAAGAGGATAAAAGAATAATTGTTTGAATAAAAGAAAAAATGAAATAAAAAAGGTTTTCATGATAAATTAAGTATTTAAAAAAAATATTTGAGGCTTAATGAATTTTATGGAGTGTATTTGAAAATTGGTAAGAAAAAGATAAGTCCCATTTAATTGGGTTTACTTATTAAGTGGAATTGATACGGGAACATTTTAAAACATTTAATTACCCATCGAAGAAAGATGAATTAAGATATATATATCTGTGTGTGTGTGTGTGTTACATATAAATATAATATAGGAGAGTTATATAAGAATAATGAATAGATAAATCAAGGAAAATAGAGATAAAGAATAACCCAAAGGAAATATAGATGTTCAAAGAGATCCCATACATTGAACTTTTCTTCATTTGAACGTACATTAAACTAATGTACAATGGTTTAAAGAATTTTATTAATTTATACAATAAAAATATTTATATTTATTATATTATATAAAATCCTTATATAACCTCTCACCACCCGTTCATTGATAATATTTCATTATTACAATTGTTTATGTTGTTAACTACTTCATTTTTAGGTATGTTTTTTACACAATCTCTAGTTCATATACATGGGATATATATTAAACATCTCTATAATATTATTAATAATATAAGTATTACATTTAAGGATTTAAATTATTTAATACCATTATATAATATTGGATATGGAAAATTAGTCGCATCACTTTGAGGAGATGGTAGGTTGTACGTATGCACGAGCGACAATACCATTACCTTAATGGTGAATATGTAGATAAATGGTTGATATATTAATTTTCAATAACCAATATCATTTCATAAGTATCATATATATCCATTATTTACAACATTATAACTATCCATGTAAAGTGGTGATGAGAAATGAATTACACCACTATGTGGATGCGGTAAGTCGTATGTACACATGCGTGGTGCTTTCATTTTTCATATGATGGACAAAAGGTGGAATAAAGTTATATCATAATAATAATAAAATATAGTTGTATATATGATACTAGAGTTATTATTTTAGGATGTGTATACCATATTAAAAAGAGGTCAAAGGAGAATGAAATTTGAAAGGGTTGGTAAAAATGATTACCTCTTCTATGAAGGATCTCCTTTATTACTTCTCATAAGGGACCTAAGGTAAGTCTTTTGGTAGGGCCAGAACTGAAAGAAATTAAATAATTATGTTGAGAAGATAAATAGTTAGATTTTGGTCAAGAAATATGTCTCAAAGATGTGTAAGTACGTGAAGTAAGGGATGCCTTTAATAATTGAGGTGAGGGGTACTTTTGGAATTTATAAAATTATTAAAATATAATAAGGATATTCTTTCATGACATTAAGTATCTCAATTTATAATTATTTTAATATTTTTAATATCATTTATTTGATTTTCCATTAATTGAATAATAACTGCATCAACGTTGTGTAGGAATTTAAGGTAAATATTTATTCCCTAAATATTAAAAATAAGTTATCATGATGAGGATAAATATTTTATAATTCATAACAATAATTATATTCTAAGTTATATTCAATATAACCACATATTAGAAATGTTATACTTATTAAAAACAATAGTGTGGCATCTTTGACATTTCCTTAAATAAAATACTATAAAGATTATTATCTTATCAAAGTGACCTAAAATGGTCATAAATTATAACATTAGATGATTATGGTTTAAAATTACTAATAGAATAAAATTGGGTCAATTCTCAGGGTAATGTTTATGTTCTTTTTATATTAATTTTACTATTAATTTCCCGATTTACCCTTTACCGTCGTAACAAAAAAAACTAAAGGTTACTATTCAAATTGAACAAATATAAAATGGATATATTTAATAAATTTATAAATAATTATTCCAAATATGGAATACATTTTTAAAAATTTAAAAAATAGATTTGGAATAATTTTATTTAATATTAAACTGAAAAAATGCAAGGGAAAACAACGTTTTTTTAGAAAATGACCTTTTTAGGTATAAAATCTTTTTATACAAGATTACTTTAAAAAAATAATTTAAAATACCAAAATTAGATTATTTTAAATAAAATAAAATAATTAAAATTTAAAAATATAATTTTACTTTGTAAATTTTTAAAAATAAAATACAGTTTTCAACACAAATCATTATTTTTCATTATTCATTAAAATTTCAAACTTTTTAGAAAATTTTAAAAAAATAATCCTATGATAATTTTGATAATATGAATTAAAAAATTAAGTTTATTTTATCAAATAAAATTTCTAAAAGTTTCAAAATTAATTGCATTTATTTTCTCATAGAAATCAATAAAATCAGTTTTTGAATAAAACATAATTTTGAATAATAAAATGACTTTAATAAACATTAACTGTTTTTTACTAATCATTAATAAATATATTTACTAATATGGTCATTCCTATTCATACCCTACAATTAAACAACTAGGTTATAATGGTCATATTAGAATAATAATATTTTAATAGTATATCATAATTCATTTAATCTCGGTGTTGTGTGAAACAAAAGCTATCGAAGAAATACAATTATTTAAAGATAAATATTTAATAAAAGTATTATGGTGTTACAATTAATCCTACCTTTCACTATTTTATTCTGGTCTTAATCATTTATTTTATCCAAAATATTCTCAGGGACGATAATTTAAACTATTAAACATAAAAAGGGAAATGTTTAACATTGAAGGAATAACTCATAATTGAAATATATTCCCTAACATTTGAATTTATAGGTTAAATATAAGTTAACCATGTTCTATTTCCTAAATTATATTTTAGGGGAATTATTTTCCCCTTCATAATGGATCATAAATATCTTGTTAATTTACAAAATTATATAAACTGAGAGTGTAAAAATGTGTGTGAAAAATGTCCTTTTTATCATGCACCAAGTGATTATTGAGTCGAATTTAATGATCCCTTTTCAGGGTTATTACCCCTAGGTACAATTTTACCAGATCCACATATACTTGTAGTATCCAAACAAGGATGTATTTACTTGTAAACCACTTAATATATATTTTACCAAAATATAGGGATGTTTTCTCATGTTTATTCTTATACTTAAGGCTTTAAATAGGGTTTTATAATCCTAATACCAAAAAATAACTCAAATTTCCTCTTATACCAACTATGATAACCCATATATTTAACACACTTTATTTCATGATTTATTATATAAAAATACACTGAATACAACCCAATAATATCACGAGTCATATTGTCTCTTGGTAATTAGGTACATAGAATAAAAACATGAAACATAAATAAAATGATATAAAGTAAAAATCCATAACATGCCCTTAATTTCCCTTGATCTTCTAAAAATTCATGGGATAACCTATGTATATACATAAGAAAGGGGTGATATATAAATCCCAAGAAGGAAATAATCCAATTATAACATGATGTAAGTAATACATGCGAGTCAATTGGAATATAAATTAGATTTAAAAGGGATGAGAATAATAAAAATGAACATCAAAGCATGATATACGATGATAACGTGAAGGTAACATAGGAATATGGAAAGACCATAAAACATGACATAAGAAAGTCAAGGATAACTACCAATACAAAATCACATGGTGAAAATAGTCACCCAATCAATTTTATTCCTTCCTAATATGATAAATAATGTCTCATGAGACAAAAATATCACCCAATGCATTGGAGGGATACATAATTCCATTCCCATCCATCACCTTCATATCATGTATATGCATAAGTGTTCCACAAAGATCAAACAAAATAATTATTTATTTAGTAAATTTTAATCCCATGTTTAAGGAGTATGGGTAACATATATGGAAGTACCAAATAAATGAATAATAGTTACATCTAGGTGAATACCCTTGATTAGAAATGGGTATGGGTATTAACTAAACAATTTTTTTCAGGGAAAATATCAAGAAAATTTCGGCAACATAATAGGGATACAAAAAGTTTCATGGAAGGGTTAAATGAGAGTGAAATGGGTATATATTTATTATAAATAATAATTAAAGTAAAATGGATGTTTAAAAACATATCCCTACATGAAAAATTAGAAATAAAAAGTCATAGTATAAAGAAGGTGCTTGAATAAAGAGAAGAAGATGATCCCTTATATTGGGAGTGTGATTCTAAAATACTAGGATGAGCTTATTAATTTCTTGGGAGAACCTTGGGAGGGATATAGAGAGGAAAATTTCGATTAAATTATTTATTCACAAGTTTTATGTGAAGTTTAATGGGAGATCAGGTGTTTTTATATAGAAAAAGAGAGGGGAATTCTTTATTAATTTCTAAACATAGGTTTTGGACTTTATAAGATGAAATATTCAAAAACAAAAACTATACCATGGGTTTTTAACATGGTTTCTAAAAGATAAGAGTGGTTTTAATATTTTATAATTTCAAGAACCGAACTCATTAATTTAATACCCCTAGTGATGTGCAAGTGAGTCATGTTTATAAATAATTAATTTTAAAACAATAAAAATATAATATATGTTTTGGAGGATTAATTAACGGTTTATAAATTTAATAAACTAACTTAAAAAATAATTATTTTAAAGGGTAAATATAATTATATTCAATGAAACTCTTTATTGTCTTTTTTACATCACTTTTGGTCTTTTATGATTTCATAATACATACAATATATTTATACAATATTTAATTTGGAACCAAAAATTAAATTATCTCAGAAAATTATGAAAAATTCATTGTTGGATAATTTTGATGTGATGATTTTAAAAAAATACTTTATTTATCAAGAATAATTGTCTAAATTTTATAATTTTCCTTTTTAAATCAAAATCCCAATTTATTAAAATACACTATATTTTGAAAAGAATAGTTTTCTAACCCTTATAAAAATTAAATTTTCATTTACAAAATTATATTAACATTTATATTTAAATAAATATTATTTAATTAGAATATTTTATTAAAATAATTTTTATTTCATAATTCTTGAATGATTCAAAGAGAGTAACTTTTTTGAAACTATATATTTCCCAAAAATATAATTTTAGTTTCATCATATCAAAATATAATTTTTATAAAAATCATTATTTAATCAACTATTATATAATAATAAAAAAGGATAAAAATAAAAATTATTTTAATCAAAATATAAAAATTCACATTTTTTAGGTATATATATAACCCTTTATTATACTAGTGTATTCCCAAAGGTTATGGTGTTTTATGAACTAGGACTGGCCACCGTCAAACCCGACACCTGACCCAGCTCGTGGCCTAGCCCAAAGGGCCTTCTCGAACCCCACGAGATGGAAATTAGTTCTTGGTTATCACAAAACACCTTTGGGAATGATTTCACCCATGATAATGAACCATAAAAAGTCTATAATAATGATACATCACATCATAATCGATAAAAAAACATGGGAGACCACACGATAGTACTACAACATAAGTTAAAAATTTTACAATTGTAAAAAAAATAAAAATAACCAAATTGGGAGAGGGAATAACTTGAGAAAAATCCCCCATGGAAAAAGAGGATCAATAGCCTCATGATACCTCCAGCAACACCTACCAAAAGAGAAACCACAAGCACATAGATCCACCATCACCACCACAAGAAGACTTGCTTTTACCTAGTTCAAATATAACAAGGTCTATATACTCATGATGGTGTATGTAGAGTGTAAGAAAACATGACCAATATGATACCAACCAATGAGATTTCATAAATTGACATTATATGAAAAATTAACAATATAATTTTTAATAAAAAAAATATACAATTTAAAATAAAACATGCTTTGAAATTAAGAGAAGAAAGAAATATGACAATAAGTTGAACAATAATAATAACATGAAAAACATGGAAAATAACTAAGGTAATAGGGTTAGTGGGTTCCCTATATCTTTATACTCTCAATGATCACATTTCCTGGTCAATATAGTCTTTCTTGAGCCTCCAATCCCCATCACATGTATGTTTAGTTAGTGTTGTCATGTGAATCCTTATTAGGGAGACCGAGCCTCGACCCTACCAACTCTCATAACATACTAGACCTAGTTTTTCCACCAAGATACCCAAGATTTCATTATGCTTAATTTCATTACTTATGTCATATGAACCACATCTTATACAATCACAATTCCAAAAATTGAAACACACATTAAAAAAAAAATCATTTTCAAAAGAAAAATAATTACTAAATTCTTACACACCCTAAAAACTTTAGATAACCTAGTTCGCACCACCCAAATTTTTTTTATAAATCATTTAGAGAAAAAATAAATAATAATAAAATCTTTAAATAATGATAAATCATTGAACAACCATTCTCTTGATTAGAAGTAACCAGAAAACCATTGAAAATTATAGCTACATAAAGAAGAGAGATTATAAAAGAAATAAAACACCATAAACATCAATATTTAACCTAAATAATCAATATCAAACCCAAATTTGGTTAACCAATATTTTGGAGAAATAAAAACTAAGAAATAATGGAGAATAGATTAATAATAAAGAATAGAAGAGGAAAACATAGGTTTACTTGATGATTTATTAAATAATCCCCACCAAAAGCACCCAAATATTGAAGTCAAAGCTAGAAAGAAGTGAGGGGGAAGATCTCATAGGGATGGGAGTATGAATAAAACTAATTATAGGGGTTTAGGGTATTAAAATCAAATATAGAAAAGTTTTAAATTTCGTATTTTTAAATATCTTCTAGTTTGCATAGTTTTCTTAACCATGCGCCAACTATGTGGAACCTCTATCCAAGAAAAAATAGGGCTGCACAGTTTACCTGGACGGGGTTCACACTCGTTCACCTAGCCATGTTCCACAGACAGATCCATTTTCCTATGTTCACAGTTAGTCCTGGAGAGCCGCACACCCATGCGCTATGCCATGCGAGATGGATAGTCCCACTATCCAAGGTTCATGATTTCCGCTGGCCTGACACACAATTTTTACTAATCGTGCACCAAGCATGCACCTCCTTATTTCTAGATTGAAAAACTCAATTTTTTTTAAAAAATTAATTGGAATTATATGTAATAAAAGTACAATAAAAAATAGAAGATAAAATAACTCAATATAAAATAAGGTATGTGATAATTCCACCTACCATGAAAACCCTATACCCTCATAAAGCTAAACCAAAGGCTAATCAGAGAATAAATGTGGATACGATTCCTCCAGTCAAGACTTTCTCTCCAATGTATCGTGCTTATCATTCTTGTGATTCTAATGGACCCAAACTAACAATTTGTATTTCCCATTAATAACCCTCTCTTGAGAGTCCACAATCTGCACCGGTCGCTCAAACATGGAAAATTCATATTCAAACTCCAATTCTTCCAAATTCAGTAAGTGATATGGGTATAGTTTATACTTATTCAATTGATAGACATGGAAAATTTCATGTATTGATGTCAAATGAGATAAATCTAACCATTATTCCACCTTACTAATCCTCTTGATAATATCAAAGGTCTGACATAACTTGAAGTTATCTTCTCTTTCTTACCAAGATGACGGTGAACCAAGAAAGGGGATAGCTTTAGATACACTAGATCACCCATTGAAAATTATAATACGTGGTTACATTGATTTATATAATACTTATAACAGATCTATACTATCAACAACCAATTCTTGATCAAACAAAATTTATCTGACGACTCTTACCCTAGGCCTTATCCTAGTAGAGAAGTCTCACCAAAGTTTTTCAAACAAAAAGGAGATTTAAAAGGATGACTACATAGTGACTTAAAGGCATCTATCCTTATTAAGGACTGATAACTATTATTATATGAAAACTCACCCAATCCCAAATTATTATCCCATGAGCCTCTAAAATCCACCATGCATATATGGATCATGTCTTCCAAAATTTGATTCACCCGCTCCATATGAACATCCATTTGAGGACTACATAACATACTCAACTTGACTTGAGATCCCATTATCTAATGGATGCCTTCCCAAAACCTAGAGGTAAAATGGGGGGTCTCTATTTTAAATGATAGCTGAAGGTACACCATGAAGCCTCATTATCTCTTGAACATGCAACCAACCTAGCTCATACACTTTGGTTGAGTCTTTGATCAGAATGAAATGAGATGATTTTGTTAGATGGTCAATAAATACACATATACAATTCCTCCCCTAGGGTGTTTAGGGAAGACTAATGATGAAATACATGGTGACATAATCCTACTTCCAGGTAGGAATTAATAGTGGTTGATGAAAACCTTAGGGACTCTGATGCACTATTTTGATATTCAGACGTGTATAACATCTAGATACAAAGATATATATATATATATATATATATCCTTCCTCATACCTAGAAACTAGAATTAGAAACGCATGTCATAAAACATTTTAGTGGTCTTGGGATGAACGAACCACTGAGAATGATGGCTATCCTGAATCACCATCTACTGCAAAGAAAAAGACACCATGAAACAATCCCTACAAAAATTATCCCCTTAGGATATTGAGAACATTCATTGGGAACCTCTCCACTATTTAAAAACTATATTGATCATTAACACAACTCAAAACTAGGATGCTCTTCCTGAATCAACTCTATAAGTGAGGGTGTTTGCTAAACACTGTCCAAGAATGTTCCTCGACTATTCTCTATGGTCCCTAGATGCATCTAAAAAAAATCCCCATCAAATCCCACTCTTAATTGGATTCTTTTAAGTATATAAATATTATATTTCTTTTTATTGAATATTACACCACATTCCCCTTTCCCGGGGTATAGAGGATATCAAATTCGAACCCCTGAATATACTCAACCCATCAATGCTACCCCAGATTCTAATTCTTATGAGAGAAAATGTTGACCAAACTCTTATGGTCAAAGTATACTACAAAATTCTCCCTAAAGATAT
This sequence comes from Viscum album, assembly GCA_963277665.1. Lineage (NCBI taxonomy): Eukaryota > Viridiplantae > Streptophyta > Magnoliopsida > Santalales > Viscaceae > Viscum > Viscum album. The sequence continues at coordinate 400,143,962 of OY728158.1, forward strand.
AGTGATACAATGTATTGAAATCATACTTCACTACTGTAAATTCCAACTCATGGTTTTGATAATTTTATTCATGCAGTCGGAGTTGGTGATATCTATATGCCACCACATGGTCTTCCTACATCAACACACAACCAAAAACTATACCCAAAGAATAACATAATACCACACATCCCTTCTAAGATTCTTGTAATATACAAATATGGGTAGTGTTCAAATGCTTATAAATATCCTTAAAGTATGCCTGAAATTTGAAGATCCATTCAAACCTTACCCCTTTCTAGGTAAGTTTGGTTATGGGTAGATAATGCTGAGAGAAATCCCTAACAAACCAGCTGTAATACCATACAAGGCCTAAAAAAATATCCTTATCTTGAAGAAGTTTTTTGGTTTCTCCCATGAAATCATTTATTCAATCATCTCAAGGTCTACTAAAACCCAATGTTTAGAAATTATGTGGTCCATAAATTTTACCTCCCTTATCTAGATGGTACAATTGAAAATATTAGCATAATGATGATGACGTCAAAGAGTTCCTAACATAATCCCCAAGTACTAATCATGATCTTTCTTGATTATAGATTTGACCAGGATTTCATCCACAAACAAAATGAAGAAAGATTCAAGGTAATGATGGAACACCTAGTTCACAAGTGCCATAAAAACTACCAAATAATTTGTCAACTCGAATGAGATGAACATAAACTCAAAGTGTCCATAACTACTCAAGAAGGTTGTCTTCAGAATGTTTTCATCCCAAACCCTTACTCGATGATACCCAGATCACATGTTAATCTTTGAGAACCTCCTTTTCCCCGTGATATGATCAAATAGGCCATCAATGTAGGACAAGTGATATTTATTCTTGATTGTGACCTTATTCAAATTCTATTAATTAGTGCATAATCAGAGGGATCCATAAACCTTTTTAGAAAACAACATAGGGGTTTCCCAAGAAGATATTATCAAGAGAATGAATCCTTTGGATTCAAAATTGTCTATCTATATCTTTAATTACTTCAACATAGTGGGGGACATATAATATGATGGAATAGATGTTGGATATGTTTGCAGTTCCAAATCGATGTTGAACTCCAAATCATTCTATGAAGGAAATCCTAAGAAATCATCAGGAAACACATCTAGGTACTCATAATATATAGAAGGTAATCCAACCTCAGAACCTCTACCATCATCCTTTAACAAGATATTATATAACTAGAAAATATGATTTCCAAACTTTGGAAGTATAGGTCCAACACACCCTAACCAAGGATCAAATTCACCTTGTAAAACTTGAGTAATACCCTCAAGAGCCACAAATATCACTCACTGATGATAATAATCAATGTGCACCTTGAAATGAACCATCCATTCCATGTTGAGGATCGGATAAAAGAGGTTTTTTATAGAACCAAGAAATCCCATTCCAGCTCGACCCTTAATAGAGTGAGAGTGTATAATAGGCACATGAAACCCCATTCTCTCTTCTTGCTAAGATGAATCACGAATTCCATCAAATATGTCATAATCCCGGTCAACAATTTCAATAATTCCACAGGATGGGATGATATAAATGAATTACAGTCACTCATGTCAAACAAAACAATAGCCATGTATGATGTAATAAAAAATTACCTTGAACTATTGTAGTCCCCACATCTTATTCCATTGGTTCTTGATCCATAGATTAGAGGTATTTAGTTTCTACCATTTCATATGGAAAAATACTAATTATTGGATCAGCCTTGAGCTGAATCCACCCATAAGATGATTTATATTTACCACCACACCCAGTAGACTGAGAACCCATAACCCTTGATGCACTAGACTTAGATGGTAATTACTCGTGGGATAATGAACCCGCAACACTCTGAGTTGGTGCACTACTCTTATAGAACCTCTACAGGTAACCCAAACATCCATAGTGATAAAAGGGTCTAGGTGGAACTGGACACAATACCTTCACGTTCCCTGACATTCCACACTGGTATCATAAAACTTGCCCACTAACAGTTGTAAAAGATGAAGAGTTTGGGACAGATGTCTTGAGTTACCACCTCACTCATTTTCCTTTTCATCATGTTTCTTTTTTTTTCAAATGAACCACCACTACCCTAGCCCATCCTCAAAGCTATCCCCGAAAAAATAGAATTTCCAACATGATCAATATTCACCATTAGGGCTTGATCCACTGTCTTAGAATATGTATTCATCTTGAACAAGAAGGCCTGGGATTGAATGACTAGTCATAACCCCATTTCATAATAATGATCCTTTAAATATTCATTAGAAACTTCCCCATGTGATAAATATATTAACTTTGTGAAACCGTTAGAATATTCCCACAAAATCTTATCCCCCTGATGGAGATCCAAAAAATACCAAGTCTTGTAAAAGGATAAGGTATCATGGAAATAAAACTCATTAAAGACAACCCATTTACTCATGCTTTCTAGCTTGGACCACTAGGTCAAACCACTTACAACTAGTCCCTTCTAACATGAATGAATCACACCATGATTTGACTTTTTCAGGAGCAACAAGAATCCCAAAAATAATTTTGATTTTTCAATCCAATCCTTATATTCCTAGGGTCTATGATACCCTAAAATGAATGAGGTTTTTTCTTTAGTAAGTCCTAATATTTGTCCTTTTTTGGACCTGATTCAGCTTCCTTAACATGTGTAAAATAAAATCCCACTCCTTGATCTAATTATTAGAAAACCCAAGCCTTGGATTTCACTAATCTCTGATCAAATAGTGAGGTATAATTATCTCTTTCCTCTTCGCATGGTTACACAAGATTTCTCAAAGGAGGCATGTTGATGAAAAAACTAACAAAACCAAGAAAAATATCAATACAATATCCAATTTTTTTTAGAAATAATAATGTCAACACTTTCATAAATCAAGAAAAACCCACAAAAATCACAATGAAAAGTCAAACCACTCCACCCCATCTCAATGTCCATGCACATTCTATAGCCCATACATCACACCTGGAGGAGGAGTCAAACCTAATCCCAAACATCCCATGGTCACCTAAAGTCTTTCCCAAGGTGTATTGGATAGAAACCCAACTCACAAATAGAACCTCAAAACCCAAAATTACTAGATCTAGTCTATTTAGACTTTCCGAAATTACATGACCCAAAGAAAGGAAAAAACTAGATCTAATACAAATTTTTCCTGAACTAGGCTGGGCTGCCATACAACTCGACAACCTAACCAGCTCATGGAATAGTATAAAGGGAATTCATAATCCCCATGGTCTAGAAACTAGTTCATGGGAATCAAGAAACACATTTGGGAATTATTTACCCCATGATAATCAACCATAAACAGTCTATAAGAATGATATATCACTTCATAATCAATGAAATAACACGAGAGACCACAATATAGTACTACAACATACATTAAATTTTTTAAAATTGTAAAAAAATCATAATAACCAAAATGGAAGAGGGACCAACTAGAACATAGGACTCCATGAAACAAGAGGATCAATACCCTCATTCCACTTCCACCAACACCTTAAAAAGAGGAACTACAAGCACATAGATAAACCATAACCACTATGAGAATACATGCCTTTAACTAGGTCAAACACAATAAGGTCTAAATACAAAAAAGGGTGTATGTACGGTGTGAGCCAATATTACTAGTAGGATACCACCAAAGGATATTATATGTATTAACATTATATGAAAAATTAACATGCTATTTTTTAAGAAAAAATAAAGATACAATTTAAAATAAAACATGCTTTTCAATTAAAATAAGAAAGAAATATGACAATTAATAGAATGGTAATAATAACATGAGAACCAGGGGAAATACCTAAGTTACTAGGGTTAGTAGGGACCTAGGATTCTCATACTCTCTATGACCAAATCTCTTAGACATGATGGTCCTTCTCAAGCCTCTAATCCTCATCACATGTATGTTTAGTTAGTGTTGTCATGCGAATCCTTATTTGGAAGATCAGGAATTGGCCCTGGAGACTCACCTAATGTACCAGAACAATTATTCCCACCTAGATACCTAGTATTAAATTTTGATAAATTCCATTCCCGGGGTCATATGAACCACCTCTTACACAATCATAATTCTTACAATTGAAATATACATGAGAAACAACCATTTTTAATAGGAAAATAATTATTAAATACTTACGTACACTAGAACCTTTGGAAAACATGATTAATAAAACCTCAAAATTTATATAAAACATTTATAAAATACATAAAACATAATAAATTCATCAAATAATGGTAACACCTGGAACCACCTACCTCTTTCTTTGAAATAACCCAAAACCCGTTGAAAACCACAACTACACCAAGAAGAGACCATATAAAAGAAAGATAACACACCATAAATATTTAACTAAAAGAATTAATATTGAACCCACATCAGGTAAAATATCCTTTGGAGAGAGAAAATTCATGAAATAAGGGATAAGAGACAAATAATAATTAAGAAAAGATGAAATGAGAGGCTTACATGATGATTTCTTGAGTAATCACCCAAAACCACCCTACGATTGAAGAACAAGGGAGAAAGAAAGAAGAGATGGGTGTGCCTAGGGATGGGGATTCCAAATGGTTTGAATTATAGCGGTTTAGGGTCTTAAAATTAAAGAGGTAAAAGTTGGAAATTCCACATTTTTATAGATCTAGAAGGCCACACGGTTTGGCCATACAATTTTCCAAACTGTGCGCCAACCGTCTGTCACATCTGTCCAAGTTGAAAGATTGTCACATGGTTTACCTATAGGGGGGAAAAACCCATGTGTCTAGACATGCAACTCAAATAGACCAACCGTCCTATGTGCACATTTATACCAAGATGACCACACACCTATTCACTAATCCATGAGACCTCGAGAGTGCCACTATCCAGGGCACACAATTTCCACTGGATTGGAACATAGTTTCTACTAACAATGTGCCTCCTATTAAGAATAAAAAACTCTATTTTTCTTAAAAATTATCAGTAAATATTTGTAATAAGGTTAAAAAAAATTCCTCAAAATAAAACAACCGATGTGACAAGGTGTGCGATGGTAACAATATCTTGGTGGGGTTCGAGAAACATGGGTTGGGCCATAGTATTTCTAAGATAGAAATTATTCATAAATGTTTTTATTATGATTTAGTTTATGAATCTTAGTTTGGGTTTGGTCAAGGTAAAACCCCAGTAATTCCATATCCCTCAGAAGCTTTGTTAAATGGGCTTTATAAGGTATGATCCTACTGGTCGAGGCCATCAATCCTTCCATATATGTTAATTATATTTTATCATAACACTCAATATAATAATACTGATTTTCATTTTACAATGTCTATATCATCAACTGTTATGATGCTTAATGGTCATTTAAATAATAAAGACTATATAATGATCTAAAATAACCAAACTAGTGCATGTGTTTTATATAACTACATTACTTTATAAATCATTTATATATTTAAAAGGTACTTTTTTTATAAAAGTTCATGTCTTTACGCATATCATTAGGAACTAGATATTAACAATCTATTGAACCTCTAGATAATGTCTTGAATCCCATGAGGATAGTAAAGGGGAAGATGAGGTGGTCATCGCATGCTTAAGATTTACTTTTACCCATATATTACAACATGCATGACATGAATAAATCCTTGACCCCATCCATTTAATCACTTTCTCTATGTTGAGGGACTCCAAAGGGGTTCCCATCAACCAAAAAACTTTTTATAAGTTCCAACTATACCTAAGAATCATGGGTGTTGAAAACCATGTTCCAAATAAATTCCCAATGGTACCAAACATGAATAAACACTAGAAATACAAAAACATTTCCCATGAAAATCACCTTTATTTCAGTAACCATTTAAAAAAAGTCACCTCTAAAGTGCACTTTTTAGGTTCCAAAAGGGGTTTTGAAAAATTGGTTTTGAAAACACCACCATTAAACACAATTGGAATAATTTAAAAACCAAGATAACATTTGGAAAACATTTAGAAATATGGAAACCATTTGAGAAGAAGATGTAAATGATGGAAAGATTAAAATTTGAGAGAGCCAAGGCTACTAAAGAAGGCATTTTATGGAACCTCCATTTACATACATGCATATATCAATATGTTCACCTCATGTGTATAAAAATATGTACACCTCATGCAAATATGGATATGAACATATTCACTAAAATATATCTGTATAACTGAAAAGATGTTCAAGTATCAATCAAATAAGAACAAGGAGTGTCACAACAAAGTAAAATAGTTCTCATAGAATCACAAAATCCAAAAATAGATCAAAAACCCATTAAAACTATAATTCTACTTGTCACATAACTTTATAAAAACTAAAAATGGCCAAAGATCATTTACAAACACAAAAATACATTCAAAATTACACTTGGAATTTTATCAAACACCTATCACACACATATATTCAACACATATAGGAATACATATAGAAAAACTTTGAGAAACCCATTTCCCATCAAACTAAAATAAAAATCCATAAATATTATCATAATAAAACAAAAATCATGAAAAAATCCATTAAAATTAATTTAGTAAAGATAAAGAATCAAATTAAATGTTTTTTAATGGAAGTGGATTAAATTACCTACCTCAATGTTGTGTGAACATGATGGAACTATGGAAGAGGGAAGAATAAGGCCCAAGAAACCAACCATACACCCTAAAATCAAAATAAACAACTCACATTATCCAACCCTCACTATAGGGTTTGTCCAATTGAGATCCAAGACATAGAAGAAAAAACTAATAAGAGGAGGAGATAATAATAAGAGGAAAGGGGGCCAAAATCCAAATAAAACACACCAATATTTAAAGTAAGTGCTCCAACCATGGGGGAGGAACAATGGAGAGGGATTTGGGAGCCCCTTCAAGCTCTAAAGTTGAATATTGTTGGGTTTAGATCTATTTTGGATTTAATTTTAGGAGGATAGAATAGAAAGTTAAAACTTTAAATAATATGTGAAATTCACACAATTAGGCTACCTGGTTCACCAAACCATGCACACCCTACTGGAAAGACAACACAACCATTCATAGTTATGCCGCATGGTTTAGAGATCATAAACTAGATGTGATTCCCCATATAGAATAAAAGGAAAACATTGCATGGTTTGGACACATAGTTTGGACACCATGGTCCAGCCATGAAAAATGGACCTACCAGTATTTTAGACACCCCTACATGCATGCCACACAGTTTCCACTAAATAGGTACAAGTTGCGCACTAGCCCTTAGAAACCCTAAGATGGATGCATAATTATTCCAAATAACTGCATGGTTTGGACTTAACCATGTGATACAAACTGTTCAAGAATAAAAACAAACTAGAAACTTTACTTTAATCAAGAGGAATCATGATTTACCTATAAACTATTCACACTAACTGTGAATGAAGCCAAAAATCTAGGAAGAAAGTTAAAAACTAAAAATTTCAACCATAAAATAAACTCAAAAAAATCAAGGAATAATAAATAAATAAAATAATAAAGAAAACCAAGGTTGGGGTATGAAAAATTCTCCCCACCTCAAACAAATTCTTCCCAAAAAAAATCACCAATCTTAAATGAGAAATAAAAGTAGAACTCACCTGCCCAAAGAAAAAAATACTCGTATAAAACCTCCAAAATGAACAAAACCAAATGCGACCAACAAATCTAGTGCAACCTTTCATCTCTACAAGTCACAACCCAACATATATAGAGATAAAAAAAATAAGGATATACATGTTGGGTATCCCCACCATTTATAAACAAACTAGTAAAACACCAACCTCTTTATAAGAAGGACTCAACCAAACTCCAGACCAAACCACAAATCATAGTTAAAAAAAAACACATATATCTCTAAATAGAAACAAGATAGAGGATAAAGTATAGAAAAAAACCAAAGTAGAGAGGAAAAAGAAAGGGAACAAATAATTGGGTATTACCTCTAAATATTGAATAGAATGGGATGGTAGGATCTGAAACTATCATAGACCTAATTTTATTCTTATAAGGTCCCACCCCATTGAATTTATAAATATATACCAACCAACCACAAAAATTACATTTCTTTATAGTGTTATAGAAATATGGATTATAATTACCAAAAAAACTACATTATAATCACACAATTGAGTGGTCCTTTTGATATGAATTAAGAACATATAGAGAAGACTCCTCAAGAAGAGTTTCCTATAGACTTCAATTGTCATCCAAAGGGGAACATCTACTGGAACCTAGAGAAGATGTGATTACAACCACCCATGGTTTCCCTCTAGAAACTGGCTCAACTAGAAACACCTCATACACCAACTTCCTAAACAATATCTTCCTGAATGAAATATCTCAATCATAATGATCTGGGAAAATTATCATCACAAAGAAATGAGATTTTAATAGATCACCCAACACTAAATCTTGAGAAAAATTAACTAGATCATTCAAATGGACAACATATTATTACACCATTCATTTATCTTTTTGAATATCCAAAAGCTATACCACTTTCTTTATCTTTACTCTCTGAGGAATGAACAATTGAACAAAATTGGTCTTAAAGATTTCCCAAGACATACCATCTTATAAAGAGGATAGAAAAATCACTTCCCATTATTAAAAATAGGGTCCCTCAAACAATCCTAGAATTATTCACATCCTTATATATTCTAAAGTACCCAAGTACCCAAAAAAACTTTCAATTTAATTGATCCACTCCAAACCCTATAATATACCTTGATCACCATGAAAAATAGGCAACGTTTAAGAAGAACTTGGCTCCACCACACCACTACAAGTCTAGGCAGTGTCAACTACTGGAGGAGACTCCTTAGAAAAAATAGGGACCTTTATTAGTGGAATACACTAAATAAAATAAAAAAATAATATCCAAATCAACATAAGGATAAAACTCAACCAAAACCTAACCAAGAAAACACTTCAATCCAAAATCCCAACTCAAAAACCAAAATAAAGCACACAATGAATCCAATGCCCCTTTTAAAAACCACCACTACAATTTAATTTTCAAAGACTTTTGGATACCAAATCCATATCGTATTCCCCCATTTATAAATCCTATTTCCCATAACATGACATTAAAAATATTAAAATCATTTTCAGTTTACTCATTTTAGAGGAAATCCCTTTTCACCAGTTTTAAAATTCCTAAATCATTTCTATTTAAAACCCACTCACGATAATCAATATCAAACCAATAACACCGCTTACCCAAAATATTCTTAAATAGGGGACTAGATGTTATGAATGAGTTATACACATGGTTTAGTAGAGCGCAATCTAAGCATGCACAGACTGATAGAATCATATTGAACCATACATTTGAGCTTCATAAGGTTCACTATACCATGTAGACTCATCGCATGATGGAAGTTCACTCCCATTGTTATCCCCCAAAACATGAAAACCCAACAAGTACTAACAATGTAAACCAAAAATGAATATTAAATACTCAAAACCCAACTATACCTAGTAAAACAAGTCTCAGGGTGAGTAAGAGTTCATGAAGATCTTTATAAACCTACATCCAGAGTCCCTACAATCCTATCTATAGTCTACATGACACCCCAAAAAAAGGATCCTCTGAAACTGTTTTGTCATAATATAGCCTTGCTCAACCCCTAACCAAGCACCTAATCTAGCCCACAAAATTATCAAAGGGAATCCCTAATCCCCATGGGCTAATGAAAGGTTCCAAGGAATCATAAGATAAACCCTATGGATGTTTTTTTATCAATAATCACATACATAAATTAAATCAAATAATGCATAACAACCAAGAGGAGACAAATATATCTAAACATAAATAAATAAAATCTTAATATCCAAATGCAAGATGCCAAAAATAATACATAACCAAACTATAACCAATCATGATCTCGATGCGACCTCTTGGTCACCACCATCCACAATTCTAACTTGCTCCATAAGTGAACTTGATTGAAAACCTAAACCTACAAAACATCTTAGCTCTACCGATTCTGGGTGGAACAAGTAATATTTGATCAAAAAATATATCAGTAGTTAATCAACACTAAATCTAAACATGTATTTTCTTAAAATATTCCATAAATACTTGTTTGAAAATATAGGTAGAAAATCATTTTTTATTATTCAAATGACAAAACATAGCTTTACCAAAATCCACTTTTGAGAAAAAAATGTATTTATCTTTTAAGAATATTCCCATTTAAAAATAAAATTTTGAAAACTAATTCTATGAATAAAACACAACCAAGATAAATTCATAATAAGATGAATGAAAAATAAACACAAGCATCATGGTATATAAGAGAAAGCGTACTGAGGTTAGATGAAGAAACATAAAAATTAATGGGAAAACTTAACTATAATAGGTAAATAAGGCTCTACCAAAAAATAAAGAAACATACAAGGTATATAGTCATTGGAATGTACTAAATATATCAAGAGGAAACCCTGTAAATACTTGGTTTGGATTGATCTGTCGGTTTATAATTCGGTCTATAGTCTATCACTAACTTGGCTGCAGTCAAACAACCACACTTTTGGAACAACCTACCCTCACCATTTTTCTACTAGGGTGATCTTGCCTCTCTCATCAAGAAATAGATAATAGACATCTATCGAACCTCTAGATTATGTCTAGGATCCCATGATGATATTATAGAGAATGTTGAGGTTTTCATCACATTCCTTTAATTAACTATAACCCATATATCCTAATATGTATGTTGTTCCCTCATTCCTGAAATTGTCCACATGAGGACCCTCTCTATGTTGAGGACCTCCTTAGGGGCACCCTTCAATTAGAAAAAATTTTCAAGTGAAAATGAGACTAATAATCTAAAGGGTTTAAAAACACTTTCCAAATAAATTTATAAAGGTAACAAACATGCTTCAAAATTTGAAATCCAAAACCATTTTCCATGAAAATAACCTTTCTTTTAAAAACCCTTTCCAAAAAAGAGGTGATCAACCAAGTGCACTTTTTAGGTTCCAAAAAAGTCTTTGAAGAATGGGTTTAGAAAACACCACCTTTAAAAACAATAGGAATAATTTTATAACTAATATAACATTTGGAAAACATTTAAAAATCTATAATCATTTGACAAAAGATAGAAAAGAGTGAAAGAATAATTTTTGAGAAATCCAAGGCTTCTAAAGAATAATTTTTTTGAACCTCCATTTATATGCATGTTTGTATCTAGATGTTCACCCTATTCACATATGGATATGAACATATCAGCTAAAATATATATTGATGACCATAAATATGTCTGAGGCTCAATAAAATAATCACAAAGAGTGTCACACCAAATTACAAGAGTTCTCACACAAGCACTAAATATAAAAAGAGGTTGAAAACCCATTTAAACCACATTTTCACTTTTCACCCAAATTTATCAAAACTAAAACATGACCAAGCATCATTTCAAAACACCCAAATCTATTAGAATGTACATTTAGAATTTTTTCAAACACCTATCATACATATACATGAAAAACATATAGGAACTACTATATAAAACCTTTGAGAAACCCTTTTTGTATCAAACTACAAAAATCAAAATCCATAAAAAGTTACTTATAAAAACCACAATCATGAAAAACACCATTAAAATTAATTTAGGAAGTCTCAAGAATCACATATAAATTTTTTAAAAGGAAATGGATCGACACACCTACCTCAATAGTTTGAAAATGTGATAAAACTCTGAAAGAGGGAAGAACAAGGCCCAAGAAACCAACGACACACCCTAACCTAAAAAGAAACAACTCACATTATCCAATCATCACTCTAGGGTTTATACAAGAGAGAAACAATCCATAGGAGAAACAAGGAATTATATGAGAATAGAAGAAGAAGAGGAAAGAGGTAAAAAATCCAAAGAAAACTCACAAAGATTCAAAGGAGTATATTCGACCATGGATGAGGAGAAAGGGAGTGGGGGTTTAGGTGCTCCTTTATGTACCAAATCTAAGTGGGAATTTTATAGGTTTGATTGGGGTTTTAATTTTAGGATGAAAGACTATGAAATTCAATCTTTAAAGAATCTGGGAAAGACATATAGTAAGGCTACACAGTTTACCAAACTGTGTGCCAACTATTCAAACCATAATAAAAAGAAAAACCATCATCACATGGTTAGGCCACACTATTTTGAGACCGTGTACTAAATTCACTTCCACATAGTTTTGTCCAAATGGTTTGGAAATTGTGCACCGGCCATTAAAAAAATCTTAACATATTGAGAAGAACTAGTTTAATAACATATTTTATAATGTTTTGTACATACCTATTAAGTATATAGATAATTTAATGGCATGATTAGATATTTACCAAATTTAAATGCACCATAAATTGAGTTATTAGAAAATGACTGATCATAGAATTTAATGAACCAAAAATAAGATTATATAGTTTGTAATGAAAATTTTATTACTCTGTCAGTGGATTGTATTTTTGAGATTACAATACTGTTATTTTTCCAATTTAGATCTATCTTTTAGAAATTTTTATATTAATAAATTAAAAATTCATGATTTTCATGTTATAATGTAAAGACTACTACCAATTGGACTTAGAGTTTGACAAATTCTTCAATTTTGGATGTAATATCATATTTTTTTAGAATTTGTTTGGAAACAATAGACTATGATGCACTAAGTAGGATGGACCAAGATATGGTTTTAATTTTATATAAATTGGAAAAAAATTACACTGATTTTATTTGATTCAATGGAACATGTAATATCATGTTTTCCACATGAAGAAAAATGTGGAGGACAAGTATAGTTCTAATGGATATACCCATACAAGAGATGTATGCCTAAATTAAAGAAACATGTATGGAACAAAGCATTGGTTTAAGGGTAAATTGAACACATGTATTTTAAAGAGGAAATTTCATTTTTCTACTAACTTTATTTTCAACCTGAATACCATTCAAAGCATAATCTAATGGGTTGTAATGAGAGGAACATTGATGTTGAAATAAACTATCAATTATTAGTTTTTAATCATCTTAAACCTATATTTGGTGGAGTTCATGAATGATGACTTTTATATGTTTAATAACACAAATACCATACATATGTTCTAATCAATTGAGAAGAAATGACAATATTTTTACTGTGAGATATAATTTTATATATTTTTTATTTTTTATGTAAATTAATATTATATAATTTATAGATTATATAATGATCATATCAAGAAATAGTTACCCCAAATTAAAATAGTTTCTCTTGAAGAGCACAGAAAATGTAAATTTTCCTAATGGTTTCAAATTTTGGTAAATGAATTTTTTTTGTGGTTGAGTATATGAAGTAAATTTATTATTTATTCTATTTCTATTATTTTTCAATTTTTTAGGTTTCACAACACAAAGATAAAATTGATAATCTATTTTGTTTATTGAGTAACCCACCATCTAAATTGGTTAAATATTACAATGCATATATGATTAATGGTTTTTGATTTCATAAACATGTATATGGTGAATCAAAATAAAAAAATGAATGGTGGTGTTTTAATGAAAGGATCTCATCATAGGGAAAGTGAAGTTGAATTTTATGGAATGCTGGATGAAATATTTGAGTTGTGTTATCTAGGATATAAATATATAACAATATTTAAAATCAATTGGTTTGATATTGAAAGAGGCTTTGACATTCATCTATTCCCTAGAATCTTTGACATTAAATATAATATCCTTCTTATAGTAAAAAAACCATTTATTTTGGATCATGAATCTTACCAAATTTATTATGAAAATTATTATGCTACATAAAGATATTTAATTGACTAGTAGAGTATACTAAAAATGTAATATCATGAAAATAAATTTATGTAAAGTGAAAGTGGTTTTTCTGAAGTTCAAGGAATTCAAAATTTTAAGAGACTACTCTAAATTCTTCTTTTACATGATGTGACAAAAATATCAGTGATGAAACCCCACATTACAGGATGATGGTGTTGATAATGTTGATTATTTAAAAAATTAATTTGAAATAGCAAGAGATAAATAAGATAAAGATATTATGGAAATTGATGGTGGTGAGGAGGAAGATAAATATATCGACACCATCTAATACAAATATGAGTATGAGGATGAAGAATGATACAATTACATGGTGGTTATAGTTAAAATTATTATACAATAAATTATTTCAATTATTTATAGACAATATTATTTTAATGTTTTAGATTGATAAAGATGATATTAACAAGATGTTTCACACCCTCAAATATTCTTTACTTCCTGGTGATCAGCATGATGCCTCATTATCTAACCTGCATGTTGTTTCAATTTCATCATCAATATAGAGGGGTCATGGTCTAGTGAGAACGATGATTCTTGACCCCATTACTGAGTGACGTGCACCTCTTGATTTTGATCTACACATGTGTAGGTATGGTCAACATTTATTTTATTTAATTTTCATTAATTTATTTATATACTAATTATTTTATTATTTTTTATTTTTCCCATAGTTTTTCATTTATATATATTTGGCAGGGGGTGTGGTTTTATGGAATTATTTTTTCAGACCATGGGAGACATGAGATTAGATTTCCCTTAATGCATGTCATTACATGTTTGATCATTGGATGGTATGAAAATAAATAATAATAATTTTTTAAATCTATTTTATTATTAACTTTATATTATTACATCAATTTTTTTTTATCCATTTTAGATCTTAGAGAGAGTCAGGGAATTAGTCTATCAGTTGCTTTTACCTTAGAGGTACTATGCCATGCATGATGACTTCAATGTTTGATAGATTTTACATTAGCATGACAATAATTATCAAACTTTTTATCTTAAGTATGTTGACTTGGATGTTGATTCTTACTTTAATAAATATCCCACACACATCATTGACAAGAGAATAAAGGCTTTATAAGGTCATTTTGTCCCTTTAGTATGTGTTCTATGGAAGAAAGAGCATATAATGTTTGATACTTGAGAGTGGGAGGTCTAATAACATGATCAGTGGTTAGATTGTTTCTCAGATAGTATTTTTCTACCCTTAGAAGGGAAACTCAGGGACAATTTTGAAGGGGGAAAAACTGTAAGAACTTGATTTTTTTATGTATGGAACCATTTATTTGTAGTTTAATTTCTTGGTTTTGACCTAATATGAATTACTAGTGTGGATATAGAGGAAACAAGGGTTTTTAGGGATTTTTTAGAGAATGTAACTCAATCTAGTGGAAGAAACATCTATGTCGTACTATTATTGGAAAACATTCCACCAAATCCACACAGTTTCTAATAACCGTTCAGGGTGTTTCAAAGACTAGAAGATGGTGAAAATTTTTCTATAACCATGAAACCAAGGCCACAAAAATATGTATAATCTCTGTATTTTTTAACATATCCATATAGTATGGTTTGTTCATCGTTTCCCCAATCATGAAAATGAACTATGTGAGTTTCCTCTTGTTGTAGTTCCTGGTGGGTGGTTAGAGCATGGTTCGACCAACCGTGTAACCAAAATGTATTTCCTAGTTTTAAAGGGGTGAATTACTTTTTTGGTCATAATTTATTATGACTTAATTACCATCCTTTATTTACTTTTCGAGTAGATATAAGGATCCCATTTCCCTAGTTAATATCTCCTCTTCTAATCTAGGTTCTTGGGTTTCATTACCATTCAAACTAAAAATCAAGATCTGATCATCTCATTGGATTCCTCTTAGGGAGTGATCTAATACTTAGGCTCCTTTGGTATTTCTTCTTCCTATCTACGATGTAATATTTCTACTAGATGATATATCCTATTTTCAAAGAATTATACCATTTTTATGTTTTCTTTCAATCCAATCTAAACTAAGGGTCGATACTGGATGAGGTATATACTATAGGCATAAGGTAGGTGGTTTATGACTCATCCAATAATTTTTTTTCTTATATAAATTGTTATCGTCGTTCTGAACTTTTCTTTCACTAGGATTTTCCCCTTAAATTCATATTCATTAATATTAATTACCTAGATTTTATTATATAACCCTAATTTCACCTATTGATATCGTTGGAGGTTGAGACCTCAATTTCAACCAACCCAAGTAGGGTTCATTGTTTTTGTGCCTTTAGTGTCCAATGGTGGGATCAACTGAGACACCATTCAGGTTTGTTTTAATGGAAATTTAGTAAGGTAAGTGTTCTTTATAATTAATAAATCTTTAAAATCATGTTATGGAAGTGTAACACCCCAAGATTCTACGGTACGTTTCTCTTTGAATAATGCAATAACATGTGTTGTATGCAACATCGAGTTCTAACACACACCACAACCAATCAAACTCGCTATTATAAATAGTAATACCTAATTTTTGAAATTTTAGAAATTTTATCTCTCAAAATGGACTTCATTTATGGATTCAGATTATTGAATTTAGCCTAAGGTGAAATTTTGGTACTTTTCGGATAACTTTAATATTTTGATGAATAGTGAAAATTACTAAATTTTAATTAAAAACAACTTTTTTAATCAAAATAATCAATAGTGATAAATTATTAATTTTAGTGGTTTTAAAGTATATTTAGAATATATTTTTACCATTTAATACAATGTTGGTCATTGGACATAATTTCACAATTAAACCAAACATAAACAAGTATCAATCTTTTGATAGTTATTATATCTTAAAAACACGCTTTTTGTTTTAACAGCGGGAATTAATTTTAAATTAATTTCTGCCACTTCTGTGTTTTGAATTTGGAAAAATGGATTCCATATTTGGAATCAGGATTTTCAAATTGTGTAAATAGTTAACTTTTATTTTTAGAAATTTTGAATAATTACTTTGGTAAATATTTTATTTACCATGGTTAAAGGGTAAATCCGGTAAATAAGGGTTAAAAAATAATATTATAATAATAAAAAATTACCCTAAAACGTGTCCTAACCTTATTGGTTGATACATGTTCGACCATGGGCATATTTGGGTCGATTTTGGGACCCCATGGTGCCACTTGTAAGTGATAGGGACACTTTATTTTAATAAATACAAAAGTGACAAAAGCATATATCTTTTAGAAAAGTAATTTTTACAAAAGGTTATATATGTTGGATTTTCAAATATAAATATTCATTAGAAATCTAAAAAGATTTCCTACATAATGATATTCTATTTATAATTTTTAGTCATTAAATAATTTAATTTATTTATGACACAATGATGATGCAGTAATTACCATAATAGTGAAAAATTAAAATAATTGATATTATAAATACCCAAATAAATATAATTTGAGACTTTTAATGAATTAAAGTAATTTTATACGATAATATGACATATTAGGATTGATTTAATTTACTTTTTTCGACCTAATCATTCTGTTATGATTTTCACAAAAATCAATTTTCCAAATAGTGTCAAGATTGACATAAAAGTGTTTTTAAAACAAATATTATATTATTAATTGATATTAAATTCCTAAAAATCTAACGTTTGGACAAGAGGCTTATATCATGATAGGTGTATCATTAATGGACCACTTGGTGGTCTCTTGTTGGTATATAGTAAGTTTATTAACTATATAATATAAAAATACAATGTGACATGGTAAGTGTCAAACTAATTAACTAAGAGTTAAAACTAAAAGATAAGGTTAATATAATGACACAAACCTGTCTAAATCCTATTGGTTGAGTGGTTTTCAACCTATACCAACCTTTAAATTTAAATAATCCACTTTTGAGGCATTATAAACTGAATATGAATTTATTATAAAATAATATTTTTAGCTTTTCCAAATGTGCCCCTCACCCCTCTTATAAAAGGGAACTCTCCCTTATCATTAAATCAAACCTTCAAAGCCTTTTGGATCGGCCAAACTCTGCCAAATACTCTCTCAACTTCCCTAACTTCATCATAGAGGCCTTCCTTTAGTCAGAAAGCCAACTTAAGGAGCCCTTTTGATCAAATCAAAAGGAAGAACCCAAAGAAGAGGTAATGATTTCACCCCCCTTTTTCAAGTTCCTTTCTTCTTACACTTCTTCTTTCTTTGTTATTACCATTATAAAATAATAACTCCAGTATCTTATATATAATGTGATGTTATTATAAATATGGTACAATCATATTCAGTATTCTATCCATCCTTTGAATAACATGTCACCATACGTGCGTACGTACGGCTTACCATCTCCACATCGTGGTGTAATTGTTATTCAATAAATTATTATTTAGATGGGTATAATAATGATGAATGATTCATGTAAATAATAAATTTAACATGATAATGATTCTGTATATATGATATACCATCCAATTATATACTATTTTAATATCAAAAGAATGATATTGTCGCTCGTGCGTACGTACGGACTACCGTCTCCACGAACGCGATGAGATTGATTCTCCATCGTATCCATTCAAGTCTAATTCTCATTTGATGATTAATAATAGTATCTAAGGACTTGATATCATTCTGGATATGATTAATATACAACATATCCATGAAAAACACGACTTACGTAACAAAACATATAAAAGAAAACAAGTAAGTTAACAGCTGAAACAACGATAATACTAAGATATTATTAACAAATCAATGTTAAAAGGTCATATATGATATCATATTAATGTATATTATTCTTGTATAATTTAATAAAAATTATTTCACCATTATACAGGAGGTTAACCTACCCCCAACCAAGGAAAAGTACAAGGTAAGGTTTTATTTCACAATCTCTTCATTATCCGAGGTTGTTTATACGTAATAATCTGCTGGGATCTCTTTATCATCCACATCCATGTTTCTTAAAAATGTATTTCAAAACATTTTTAATATTTAAAAGAATATAGTTTAAATTCATTTATACCCTTGTTTGAATTTTTATAAGAGTTTTATAAAGGAATCTTTCTGTTGTTTTCCAAACAAGGTGCTTTTTAACCTTTTTCGACAGAATTAAGGTAAGAATGTTTTTTTAACTTATACGACGAGTGCGGTTATTTTTTTCCATTATAAAATCGTCAAAGCTTCCCTTACAAGATTATAAGAATATTTTAAAATAAAATGTTTTATTTTATAAATATATGACTCTTAAATGATTTCAAAGTAGAAATAGATATTTCTCTAAAAAGAGTTTTGATTTCGTCTATTTCAACATCCTTTGATGGATTTTACGCTTATTTGAAGTTGATTTATTATGAAACAAAACTTCTATATTGTATTGAAGGTTTTATTATATGTTTTACTGTGGATGTTTTATTTTTATACCATTTATTGTTTATGGATGAAGTATTTACATTTTGTATGCTAGTTTTAATACGAATGTTTATGTTATGTTTAAACCTTTTCATATGGGAATGCATTGAACTTAATATGTGACGGGTGGAGCCCGCTATAGCTCCTCGATACATCTGTAGGTCTCATGAGACAAACTAGTGTCTTGGCACAAGGCCTTGGAAAAATCTTATTTGTATTCTTGGCATGAGGCCTTGGCTATGTGGTTATGATAGTCTGACATTATGCATTCCATCATTATGAAAGTGGTTATTGATATTGCATGTGATTATTCGATTAGTAGAATATCCATGTGAATATGTAAATGGTATTATTTCATTTTATTTTTCCATACTATGTTTAAGTTCAAGTTTACAAGGCTTTTGTTTTAGTTATACACTCCCTTAAATGTTTATTCTTATTTATGAAGGTTTCTGCTATATTGTTATCCTTACTGGTCATTTGAGCTCACCCCTTTTCTATGTTTTATTTTTCCCAGGATGTGAAGAAGTAAATTATGAATGACCTGCTGGGATATTATGAGGGGATAATAGTGTGGATTATGGAGACAATATGTTGTTGTAGTAGTTTTTCACTTCATGATGTAATGTAAAACTTTATGAATATATCTATTGTTTCCAAGGATACTAAACCAATCAGTCTTTTGAGATTTGATCTTTCTTGTGATCATTCCAATGTTATGTAATAATGCAC
The DNA here is from genome assembly GCA_963277665.1 of Viscum album. Taxonomy (NCBI): domain Eukaryota; kingdom Viridiplantae; phylum Streptophyta; class Magnoliopsida; order Santalales; family Viscaceae; genus Viscum; species Viscum album. The sequence goes on from OY728158.1 coordinate 400,163,950, forward strand.
CGACTCTGGGTAACTGGGGTCGGGGCGTTACAGTTGGTATCAGAGGAAGTTTAGTACAAACCTCGGAAGCTAGATTTAGATAAACTCTGATTATAGCACATAGACCTAAGATGAACCTTGAGGATTAGTATAGTAGAACTTCCTAGAATTTTGGTATTGTAGAGATTTTGTGAGTTTTCCGAGAAATACATCCCTGTCTGGATATGAGAAGGTAGAAGCAGCTCTGGCACAGATGTACCTAGGGGTAAAACCCGAAAACACCGCTTTGAGCTAGACTCGAACGGGAACTGGTGCACGACAACGGGCCTTGCTGCACTCTTGGTTACGACACTCCCAGGGGATATGCTTAGGATAACTCTCATTTTCTTTACAAATCATTATGAAGGGTTTATGAGTATATACTTCCTCAAAGAAAACATTTTTTATGATTATGGATTATATCCATAAGTAGTTCAATTTATGTTAAGTGTTTTATTAATTTGACTCATAAACTGATCTAGTTTATGCCATTGTTTAGAAATGGCACCTAGTGGAAGAAATGGAAACTGTATCAATGCACGCACTCCATGTATGGATTTTCCTCCTGATCAAGATAATTATAGTGGAGCCAGTGATGCAACTAGTGACGATCAACTAATCACCATACTAGGACAATTCACTCAGGTTATGAATAATAACCTTACCCGTATGGAGCACCCTGATCCGCAGCGTGGAGGATCAATGTTAGATCGATTCATGAGGCAACAACCACCAAAGTTCAATGGGAGTACAAATCCCTTAGTAGCTGAGCAATGGATAAATTCCCTAGAGAAAGTATTTCAGGCTTTGGGGAGTAGTGAAAGGGAAAAAGATATCATGGCAGTTTACCACCTCACTGGAGATGTTGATCAATGGTGGTCATTTATTAAAAACATGAAGGAAGATGATGAAGTATCAAATATGGAATGGAGGGAGTTCAAAGATCTGTTTTTAGAAAAATACTTTCCTCGTGACCATCGAGAAGATATGGAAAGACAATTTCTGAGTCTGAGACAAAAGGAGGATGAGAATGTCACAAAGTATGAGGCTAACTTTACAAGGTTAGAAAGGTATGCTGGAGATTATATACGTAACCCAAGAAGTAATATTGATCGTTTCTTTGATGGGTTAAAACAATTTCTCCGTCGAGCATTAGTCTCACAATCCTTCTCATCGTACGAAGAGATTGTCTCATGTGCTATCAAGACAGAGAAAGAATTCTCAAAGTCTTATGACTTTTAAGCAAATCAAGAAAATAAGAGATCTGTTGATCAATCTGGGAATAGAAATAAGGGGAAGAAGGGAAAGGTTGAATATCCATCCTGTGGTAAATGTGGGAAGAAACACCCCGACACTTGCTTGAAGGGAATGGGTGTCTGTTACAAGTGTGGTGAGAAAGGCCACCAAGATCGTGAATGCAAAGGGAATAAGGAAGCTACCAATGTTCAATGCTACAATTGTAGGGAGATGGGACATTATGCAAATGAATGTCCTAATCGTCAGGGGAACTTACCTCAGAAAAGGCCAAGGGATCAAGGCCAAGATTTTTCTATCACTACTGCTGAGGTAGAATCTCCAAAAGACGTGGTGGCAGGTAATTTAATGGTTTCCTTAAGTTTAGAAAATGCATTATTTGATTCTGGATCATCGCATTGTTTCATATCTTCCCAGTTTGCTAAGAAAATTAGATATTTCCAATTTGATTTAACAAGGGAATTTTCAGTTAAAACTCCTAAGGGAAGTATCATTGCAACAAAGTTTTGTGAATCAGTACCCATTAGAGCACACGAATGTTCTTTATCTACTGATCTCATCGTCATACCTATGATTGAGTTTGATATAATCCTCGGTATGGATTGGATTTCGGACTATGATGCGAAGATTTATTATAAGAAGAAGGAGGTTATGATTTTTGATGATGATGATAAGGAACACCTTATCTTTAGAGTAGAACAGTCACCACCTAATTTTTATCTAGATCCACCCCCAGTCGCTCAACTAAATTAAATTATTGGGGAGGAAGAGAATTAAATGACTGTGGGTGAGGAGAGGAATGTTCAAATAGAGGATGTACATATTGTGAAAGAATATATAGATGTATTTCCGGAAGATCTACCTGGACATACTTCAGAACGAGAAGTTGAGTTTGCCATTGATTTAATTCCTGGATCAAGCCCTATATCGAAGACCCCTTATAGAATGGCCACTGTGGAATTAGTCGAACTAAAGAAACAACTAGAGGAATTGAGTAATAAGATATTTATTCGCCCTAGTGTTTTTCCATGGGGATCCCCTGTTCTTTTTTTTAAAAAGAAAGATGTATCTATGAGGTTATATATCGACTATAGGGATATTAATTCCGTAACAATAAAGAACAAGTATCCCCTACCTCGCATTGATGATTTATTTGACCAACTGCATAGATCTCAATACTTTTCAAAGATTGAACTTCGATCTGGATACCATCAGTTGTGTGTAAAGAAGGAAGACATTCCGAAGACAGCATTTCGAACCAGGTATGGGCATTATGAGTTTACTGTAATGCCCTTTGGATTGACTAATGCACCCTCTGTATTCATGGATCTGATGAATAGAGTTTTCAAGGAATATCTCGATGAATTTGTGGTGGTATTTATTGATGATATCTTGGTATACTCTAAAAGATATGAGGATCATGAAAGTCACTTGCGCATTATCCTGAAGACACTGAGAAGACATGAATTATATGGGAGGCTTAGCAAGTGTGAATTCTGGCTTCATGAGATTTCTTTTCTTGGCCATATTGTCTCTAAAGATGGAATCTCTGTTGATCCTTCTAAGAACAAGGAAATCCAAGAATGGCCAGCACCTACGAGTATAACTGAGGTACATAGTTTTATTTGTTTGGCAGGTTATTATCGAAGTTTCATCCAGAATTTTGCCCGATTGGCAAACCCATTAACGAAGCTCACACATAAAGGGGTTAAATTTTTTTGGACAAAGGAGTGTGAAGAATATTTCTAAGAACTGAAGAGAAGATTAGTCAATGCTCCTATATTGACTCTACCATCGGGGAATGATGGGTTCGTTATTTATAGTGACGCATCGAAGAAAGGACTTGGTTGTGTCCTTATGAAAAATGATAGAGTTATTGCCTATGCATCACGACAGTTGAAAATTCATGAGCAAAACTATCCTACTCATGATATTGAGTTAGCAGCTGCGATCTTTGCTTTGAAGATATGGAGGCACTACCTCTATGGTGAAAAATGTGAGATTTATACTGATCACAAGAGTTTGATGTATATTTTCTCACAAAAAGAACTCAACATGAGGCAAAGGAGATGGCTTGAATTACTCAAGGATTATGATTGCACGATACACTACCACCTGGGGAAGGCAAACAAGGTGGAAGATTCTTTGAGCAGAAAAGACCATGGAGTTTTGAACAATATCAGAATTTAAAGGGATCCAGTTTTCATGGATCTAGTGAAGATGGACATGGGAATAACTGGGGAAGGTGAAACATCAATGCTTTTTCAAATGGTTGCCAAACAATCTTTACTAGAAAGGATTAAAAGTTCTCAGACCGATGATGAAGAATTTCAAAAGAAGATTAAAGCTGTGAATGATGGGAGATTGAGAGACTTTGTGTATGAAGATGAAATTTTGAAATTCGGGAAGAGACTTTGTGTTCCCGATATACCTGATCTAAAAAGGGAATTTCTGGATGATGCTCATAGTTCCAATTTCTCTATACACCCTGGGAGCACCAAAATGTATTGAGATTTTAAGGAACATTTTTTGTGGGACAACATGAAGAGGGAGATTGCTGATTTTGTGTCAAGATTTATGGTTTGTCAACAAGTGAAAGCTGGAAGGAAACAGCCTGGAGGAGTCATGCAACCTCTTCCCATACCAGAGTGGAAATGGGACAATATTACGATGGACTTTGTCATGGGACTACCAAATACTCCTAAAAGGAACGATGCAATATGGGTTATTGTTGATCGTCTTACCAAGTCAGTACATTTTCTTGCTATAAGAGAAGATCTACAACTAGAATGTCTAGCAAGACTATATATTGATGAAGTTGTGAGATTTCATGGAGTACCCTTATTGATTGTTTCTGATCGTGATCCCCGTTTTACTTCAAGATTCTGGAAAAGTCTTCAGAAATCCCTGGATACTGAACTTCATTTGAGCACTGCCTACCACCCTCAAACGGATGGACAATCAGAACGAACTATTCAAACCTTATAAGACATGTTGAGATCCTGCTCACTTGACTTTCAGGGTATGTGGGATCAATATTTACCTCTGGTAGAATTTTCCTATAACAATAGCTTCCATTCGAGTATTCAGATGGCACCATATGAAGCGTTATACGGAAAGAGATGTCGTACACCAACCTGTTGGGATGACGTTGGTGAAAGAAAACTTATAGGTCCAGAACTGGTAGAGGAAACAATGGAAAAGGTGAAGGTAATCCAAAATCACATCAAAGTAGCTCAAAGTAGGCAGAAGAGCTATGTCGATAATCGAAGGAAGGATTTGGAATTTCAAGTCGGTGATCATGTTTTCCTGAAGGTATCTCCATGGATGGGAGTCATACGTTTTTGTAAGAAAGGTAAATTGAGTCCCAGGTACATCGGACCTTTCGAAATTCTAGAACGAATTGGGGTCGTAGCTTACTGATTGGAAATGCCGCCAAGTCTCTCCAAAGTTCACGATGTGTTCCACGTATCTCTGTTGAGGAAATACATGCCTGACCCAATGCATGTACTCACCTATGAGGAATTAGAATTGGAACCTGATCTGTCTTATTGCGAAGAGCCCGTCAGGATTCTTGATATGAGAGAACAATTACTGAGAAACCGGACGACACGTCTGGTAAAAGTCTTGTGGAGAAACCATAAGATGGAAGAGGCAACATGGGAACCTGAGGAACTTATGATGAAGAACCACCCGAGTCTTTTCTTGCAGTAGTATTCTAGAAATTTCGAGGACGAAATTATTTGAAGGAGGGTAGAATGTAACACCCCAAGCTCCTACGGTATGTTTCTCTTTGAATAATGCAATAGCATGTGTTGTACGCAACATTGAGTTCTAACACACACCACAACCAATCAAACTAGCCGTTATAAATAGTAATACCTAATTTTTGAAATTTTTGAAATTTTATCTCTCAAAATGGAATTCATTTTTGGATTCGGAGTATCGAATTTAGCCTAAGGTGAAATTTTGATACTTTTCAGATAACTTTAATATTTTGATGAATAGTGAAAATTACTAAATTTTAATTAAAAACAACTTTTTTAATCAAAATAATTAATAGTGATAAATTATGAATTTTAGTGGTTTTAAAGTATATTTAGAATATATTTTTACAATTTAATAGAATGTTTGTCATTGGACATAATTTCACAATTAAACTGAACATAAACAAGTATCAATCTTTTGATAGTTATTATATCTTAAAAACACGCTTTTTGTTTTGACAGCGGGAATTAATTTTAAATTAATTTCTGCCACTTCTATGTTTTGAATTTGGAAAAATGGATTCCATATTTGGACTCAGGATTTTCAAATTGTTTAAATAGGTAACTTTTATTTTTAGACATTTTGAATAATTACTTCGGTAAATATTTTATTTACCATGGTTAAAGGGTAAATATGGTAAATAAGGGTTAACAAATAACAGTATAATAACAACAAATTACCCTAAAACGTGTACTAAACTTATTGGATGATACATGTTCGACCATGGGCACCTTTGGGTCGATTTTGGGACCCCATGGTGCCACTTGTAAGTGATAGGGACACTTTATTTTAATAAATACAAAAGTGACAAAAGCATATATCTTTTAGAATTTTTTTTTTACAAATGGTTATATATGTTTTATTTTCAACTATAAATATTAATTAGAAATATAAAAAGATTTCCTACATAATTATATTTTATTTATAATTTTTATACATTAAATAATTTAATTTATATATGACACAATGATGATGCAGTAATTACCATAATAGTGAAAAATTAAAATAATTGATATTATAAATACCCAAATAAATATAATTTGAGACTTTTAATGAATTAAACTAATTTTCTAGGATAATATGACATATTAGGATTGATTTAATTGACTTTGTTCTAACTAATAATTCTTTTATGAGTTTCACAAAAATCAATTTTCCAAATAGTGTCAAAATTGACATAAAAGAGTTTTTTAAAACAAATATTATATTATTAATTGATATTAAATTCCTAAAAATCTAACGTTTGGCCAAGAGACTTATATCATGATAGGTGTATCATTAATGGACCACTTGGGGGTCTCTTGGTGGTATATAGTAAGTTTATTAACTATATAATATAAAAATACAATGTGACATGGTAAGTGTCAAACTAATTAACTAAGAGTTAAAACTAAAAGATAAGGTTAATATAATGACCCAAACCTGTCTAAATACTATTGGTTGAGTGGTTTTCGACCTATCACCACCTTAAAATTTAAATAATTCACTTTGGAGCCATTAGAAACCGAATATGAATTTATTATAAAATAATATTTCTAGCTTTTCCAAAGGTGCCCCTCACCCCTTTTATAAAAGGGCACTCTCCCTTCTCATTAAATCACACCTTCAAAGCCTTTTGGTTCGGCCAACCTCTGCCAAAATACTCTCTCAACTTCCCTCACTTCATCCTAGAGGCCTTACTTTAGTCAAAAATCCAACTTATGGATCCCTTTTGATCAAATCAAAAGAAAGAACACAAAGAAGAGGTAATGATTTCACCACCCTTTTTCAAGTTCCTTTCTTCTTCCACTTCTTCTTTCTTTGTTATTACCATTCTAAAATAATAACTCCAGTAAATTATATATACTGTAATGTTATTATAAATATGGTACAAACATATTCAGTATTCTATACATCCTTTGAATAACATGTCACCATACGTGCGTACGTACGGCTTACCATCTCAACGTCGTGGTGTAATTGTTATTCAATAAATTATTATTTGGATGGGTATAGTAATGATGTGTGATTCATGTAAATAATAAATTTAACATGATAATGATTCTTTATATATGATATACCATCCAATTATATATTATTTTAATATCAAAAGAATGATATTGTCGCTCATGCGTACGCACGGACTACCATATCCACGAACGCAATGAGATTCATTCTCCATCGTATCCATTCAAGTATAATTCTCATTTGATGATTAATAATAGTATCTAAGGAATTGATATCATTTTGTATATGATTAATATACAACCTATCCATGGAAAACATGACTTACGTAACAAAACATATAAAATAAAACAAGTAAGTTAACACCCGAAACAACGACAATACTAAGATATTATTAACAAATCAATGTTAAAAGATCATATATGATATCATATTAATGTATGTGATTCTTTTTATAATTTAATAAAAATTATTTCACCATTATACAGGAGGTTAACCTACCCCCAACCAAGGAAAAGTACAAGGTAAGAGTTTATTTCGCAATCTCTTCATTATCCGAGGTTGTTTATACGTAATAATTTACTGGGATCTCTTTATCATCCACATCCATGTTTCTTAAAAATGTATTTAAAAACATTTTTACTATTTAAAATAATATGGTTTAAAGTCATTTATACCCTTGTTTTAATTTTTATAAGAGTTTTATAAATGAATCTTTCCGTTGTTTTCCAAACAAGGTGCTTTTTAACCTTTTCGACAGAATTAAGGTAAGAATGTTTTTTAACTTATACGACGAGTGTGGCTATTTTACGCCGTTATAAAATCGTCGAAACTTCCCTTACAAGCTTATAAGAATATTTTCAAAGAAAATGTTTTATTTTATAAAGATATGACTCTTAAATGATTTCAAAATAGAAAGAGATATTTCTCTAAAAAGAGTTTTGATTTCATCTATTTCAACATCCTTTGATGGATTTTACGCTTATTTGAAGTTGATTTATTATGAAACAAAACTTCTATATTGTATTGAAGGTTTTGTGTTATGTTTGACTGCGGATGTTTTATTTTTATACCATTCATTGTTTATGGATGAAGTATTTACATTTCGTACGCTAATTTTAATACGAATGTTTATGTTATGTTTAAACCTTTTCATATGGGAATGCATTGGACTTAATATGTGACGGGTGGAGCCCGCTATAGCTCCTCGATGCATCGGTAGGTCTCATGAGACAAACTAGTGTCTTGGAACAAGGCCTTGGCAAAATCTTATTTGTAGTATTGGCATGAGGCCTTGGCTATGTGGTTATGATAGTCTGACATTATGCATTCCATCATTATGAAAGTGGTTATTGATATTGCATGTGATTATTCGATTAGTATAATATCCATGTGAATATGTAAATGGAATTATTTCATTTTATTTTTCCATACTATGTTTAAGTTCAAGTTTAAAAGGATTTTGTTTTAATTATACACTACCTTAAATGTTTATTCTTATTTATGATGGTTTTTCCTATATTGTTATCCTTACTGGGCATTTGAGCTCACCCCTTTTCTATGTTTTATTTTTCCCAGGATGTGAAGAAGTAAATTATGAATGACCTGCAGGGATATTATGAGGGGATAATAGTATGGATTATGGAGACAATATGTTGTAGTAGTTTTTCACTTCATGATGTAATGTAAAACTTTATGAATATATCTAGTGTTTCCAAGGCTACTAAACCAATCGGTCTTTCGAGATTTGATCTTTCTTGTGATCATGCCAATGTTATGTAATAATGTACTAACTCTGGGTAACTGGGGTCGGGGCGTTACAGGAAGTATATAATTATAGATATAACTTGTAATAGTAAAATTTTAAATTGAATAGATACTAGTTTCATGTCCCTAAATCATCTTGTCATACTTAATGAAAGTTAATGGAATGAACCTATTAAAATGATTATGTAATTGAATTGATAATGGTTTCATGTCCATGAATCACCTTGTCATCTTTAATTATAGGTAATGGAATGAACATGTTAAATGATTAAATGGAATGAGTATTAAATTGTCTATCATTACATATGTATATAAATGATGTGAGTGTATGGTGTATTTTAATTTGGACCTTTTATTCTTTATAGGAATGGTTAGACTTGATCCATCTTTAGATTCTCAAGGGAATTCCTTGATCACTTAGATGAATCCATTTTGATTCATTAATTCAATTTCCATGGGAGATACCCACCATTTAATTTGGAATTTTTTTTATTATGTAAATGCCTCAGTGTAGTATAGACAATTCACTTGGCATCTTATACAAATATTAGAATGATTTGGATGAACTCATTGGATTCATCTTGATGTTTTTAGACATACGACATAATAGATTCACCCCAATGAGCCTAGTTATGGTTAGCCTCAGATTACTATGGAAAAGCTCCATGGAATCAGTTAGACCCATTTAAAATGGAATGCCCTGGGTGAACCCATTAGATTACACTCACACCCATTATATCCAAACTACATATGATACTACAATGAGTTGGACAACCCATGAGGTCAAGGATACCTTGGTTTCACCAAGGATAATATTTTATTATTATTTTGATCTATATTAGTACTTTCAAACCCTTCATATGATTTATCTATGTAAACTAAATCATAATTAATTAAATGATCACACATTTAAACACAATTTGAGGATAAATCTAGTATGAGTTATTTACTTTGAAATTGCTGTAATTTTATATACCTTCACACTATTTAAGTTTATAAACAAAAACTAGATTTGTATAGATGTCATTGGTGGAGGAATACTGAGATTTATCTCACAACCTATTCGAGTCGCTGATTATACCCAAGAAGATTATATGATCATAGGTGTGGACAAAGGGAAGTTTCCCACTTTTGACACCTGACTTGTTTGATTTACGATGGGAGCTTGGTAGCAGAATATTGATCCAGGGATCATGATGCTTGTATAGTTTTGTATTAATTTTTAATATTTTGTATATCATTTATTTTCTATCTTTCTATTTCCATGTATGAATATTTTCCCTTTTAGAGACATGACATTACATCATCATTTTGTTTATGGTACATTTTATAGATCTTGAGTTGATTAGTGTTTATATGGATGATTATACTTGTTTCTTTTTCTAGTCATATTATTATATTGTTTCCATTATTATTTAATATATTATCTCCATTGTGATCAACTATTACTAGAGGTAATAGTCTCCATAATGTCACACCCTAGGACCTCGTTGCTTGTTGTCAGCCTCTGATGTATGAGGAGGTGTGCTTGAGGCCATGTGTCTGATCGGGTTCGGTTTCTCAGGAGTGAACTGGGTTCGGGACATGACATGTATAAAGTATAAGATGAGCCTTATAAATATAAAAAAAGTAGGTTCAACATAATCGATGACTAGATTAAAAAAATTAGAGGATGATATCGTACATGGGATGACTTTCACATGGTATAGGTATGAAGTTCCCTACACTCGATCCTTCAGATGATCCACCAAATCCACATTGATTGATATATTTTGTTAATAAAAATATTATATTAAGTTATGGATGAAAATATTATGTGAAATATGGTAATTAATTCATATGTCTATATTTATATATATATATATATTTTAAATTTGTTTCATGTATTTTTACATTTTATATTTTTTTAATTATTTACAATGAAATTGATATTCTATTGAAAATACTATTTTTTATACAAAAAAGAAAACTATTTTCAAAGGGAACATATCCCATTATAAGAAAATATTTTATTATTTCATTTTCTTCCACAATTCAATTTCAATTCAATCCCGTCACAATTAACCAACCATACATACCTCAATTTCCATTTGTACATCCCTCATAAACCATCCTAGAAACCAATCCCCAATTCATGGAAAGAATTTTAATTTTTTGATTATGGTTTTGAAATAATCTTATCCAAACCAAATCTATTGTTCAATACCTCACCTGCCCTTGCATCACAACATCAATTATTTCCACCAATCTGACAATAATTCCAAACTCCTAGTGGGATTCATGAATTCTCAAATCATCAACATCAAACTCCATTGATTGGAGTCACTAGTCTATACTGAACCATTACTCACCCATTATTACACCCAATAATCACATGACCATTCTCATAAAAAATCACAATCTCACTTCCTTAAACATATCCATAACACAAGGCCACGCCTCATTTTTTAAGACAAAATACTACCTACAATCAATGACATTCTATAAACCCAATCATCCTACTGGTTTATTTCTAAAACACACACCCAATCATACAACTCGACCATTATCTCACATCTATAATATATTCATTACCAAATTAATTTAATTAAATTGATTATCATTTATAGGTACCCACATATTGGTAATTTCTATTTACTATACATAACCTAAACACATGCATTCAACTGTCATCACAAAACCACAACCACCCCGGGTTGGGTCCACTGTAATTCCATCCCTAAATTTTACCGAAAACCACTCAAAATGAGTATTATGTTCTTATATAATCCATGGAATTATCCCCTCGATAGGAACTTCCTTACCCTTCTAATCTAGAAAAATTCACAACAAGTTCAAATATCCCATACATGTCTCTCCTCTCAAACCATGATCATATCATACCTAAAAAATATTATCAATGAACAAGCTAGGATCGACCATGAAATAATACTCTAATCCATTTTTTATGTATCTTATCATCACAAAGGGATACATCCCATCCACATTAAAACCTCAAGTCACAATTACCCCAGGAATATCATCGATTCCTTTAGTTCTCAACCCATGCATGGGTCATCACATATCCAAAAGGAAAAACCTACCTGATATCCATTACCAACTGAACATTGACTCTCCCAAGTCTTTCTCATACTAAATATATGCACATACTAGGCCCTTATCGAGTGTCCAATGGTACTTCAATGCTATATATGACCACTTTCCAACACCAAAGATTTTTTGTTATACATGCAGAGACCAAGATATTTTGAGAAGAGTTTGTGAGAAGTTAGTGAAATATATTTAAGTTGATATGATACTTTATGTTGGATTATTTTTTCAATAGTTAAATCATGATTAAACACACATTTATTATGATGTAAACATGGTTAAATTCTAATTGAGACGATTATTTAGCTGGTTCTAAAATGTTTATATATCATAGAAGGAATTTTTGATGAAAGAAATTTGAAGGAAGTAGTTGAAGTAATTCCACATCGAAGACATGGAATTACTCCATAGAAGTTTATTGGAGAATAAGTCTTGTGTAGTAATGGATGTACACGCCATAGTTACCTGATACCAAGTTTGACTACATTGTATCCATGGTGTCTATTCCATGGAGACACTGAAATTGGTTGTGGGAAGGAAAATGGTCTACAATACCTCACACCACACTATGAGTGTCTATACCATAGAGGATACTCAATCAGATTACTTTACAACATTGAAGGATTAACAAGCCATAGATAAGTATGGGTCAATTTCAATGGCATTGTAAAATATGGGACCTATAATTTACAATGAAGGTCCAAACCATAATTCATGAGATGTTGGAATTAATTGGAGTTTGGAATTTATGGACTTTCATGCCATTGAAGAATTGTAATGTCACAGAATGTTTTTTACATTTAAAAAATAACTAGTTTGAACTATTGTTTTATGACAGAATAGAGATGATCATGCCATATAATTGAATTATGGGAATATTCAAATAAGTATACTAACTTGGATTTATATTTTAATTTTTGTGGTTATTATAACATTTTATAATTATCAATTTGAATTTAATGTTCAATATTTCATTTGGATGCGATCTAAGGGTTGTGAGACAAGAATGGGATTCAAATTCAAAATTCAAATTCAAATATTTTTTTATTAAAGATGTGCTGATATGAAGATTTAGAGATAAGTTGAAAATTGAGAATAAAAGAATAGAAAAAGCTATATAAGAATAAAAGGTTCAAGATATATGTTATAAACTAAAGATTCTATTATTATCCAAAATAAAATCAATAAGAATAAAGATATTGAAGTTTATGTGTGAATTCACTGTGTATATAAAGTAAAGAAGAAACTTGCACTTGTAAAAGTTTAAAGAAGAATTTTTTCTTGTTCATTGAAGTCAAACTATAGTGGAAGTGGAATATTTCATCCCACTCAACAACATTAAGGAATTCTATTTTCTTGAATATTTTCCAATTGTTTCCCATACATTTTTCATTTTCATGTGAGGGATGAACTTGTATGAAGGATGCACAAAAGAATAGATAGAAGATGTAAAAATGTGATTTTCAAAGTTATACCCTACTATTTGTTATCAAATGATGTTTCGAGTGGTAAGTGTGATTATAGAGGATTATATATGACTCTATGTATTATCATTCTCACATTGAGAGGAGATAATTATAAATATATTATGATCCCTTATGTTGTTAAATGTTTGGTTTTGTTGCAGCAATCATCACTACATCTAAATAGGTGGAGATGTGTATTTAAAAAGAAATATAAAAAAAGTTTTGATCACTAATTCACCCCCTCAGTGATATCTCTTTGATCCAAAATTGGTTCTAAAAGTGGTATTAGAGGATGGTTACCTTCATCTGTGATTATTTGTTTGAAGTTATCGACTCTTGAATAAGAAGTCACTAGTTTTTATTATTTTAAAAGGATAATTTAAATTTAGTGAATGAAAAGTGGATTCCAATATTTTATGGTAAAATATATCATATATGGAAATATATGATGATTCCATACTTTTTATCTATCAATTATGATGTATTGGAAGTCACAACTGATGGGTTTTTCCCCTAAGATAAATGTGATGCTATTAAAACAATATATAAGAGTAATTTAGAGAATTATGGTCATGAAAATAATTCAATTCTGTCATCATTATCAGAAGTAAGTTTTTTAAATGTCAAAGGAATCAAGAACACTAAATCTATATGGGATATACTTTAGAATATCTCTGAAGGAACTAAAATAGAGAAGCGAGCTAAGTCTTAATTTTTGAGACTTAAGTATGAAGATCTATAAATACATGATGATGAAACTATTTATAGTTTCTTCAAAAGGATATATGAAGTTTTGAAATCCATTAAAGGCCATAGTGAGAAGCTATAAGATACTAATATTATTGAAAATATTCTTCCTATCTAACCAGATAAGTCTGATTCTAAAGTCTATTATTTAGAATTAAAATATTAATGTGTTATTTATCTTGATGATTTTTATAGTATCTTAATATCTTATGAAATTAATAAATATAGTGTTATCAATAAAAAATATAAATCTTAAAAATAAGTATCTTTTAAAGCCACAATTAAAGAGATGTTTAAGAAGAAGGTTTATATTAAAAAAATCTTATTGTATAGATTTTGATGAATATTTAGAGGATAAGTTTTATGAATATCAGTTTCTCAGCTTAAGAAATTTTAGAATAGGTAATGGAAAATAAAATGGAAATATTCCCTTGAAGTATTTTAGGTATATATCTACTTGAAATTGTACTACAAATTTTGAAAAATCCAAAAAATGAAGATAATAAATAGGAAGATGATATGCCTAGAATATTCTGAAAGAAGAAACCAAAAAAGTCAAATATTTCTCACAATTATGTGGGAAATAAAGTTTCAAAATTTTAGAGGATAAAATTCTTGTCTAAATAAGGAATTAGAAATTGAAATGGAGAGGAAGATGAATTTTACTTCAGTGAAGAAGATACTAAAAAAATGATCATTGACAAAGTGAATGAGGAACATATTTTAAGTGAAAAATTTAGTTATAAAATTATAAAATAATAAGAGGATAATATTAAGTTCATACTAAAGAGACAATTAAAATAATTTCTCTAAAAGATATCTAAATAGGATAAGAAGGTCATAAAATTGAATATTGATGAAAAATATTTTAACATTAATGAATCTATATTTGAAAAATAAAAATTTATGTTTCATGATGAAGTTAAAGTATTGAATAAGTTTCTCGATAATTATAAAACTCTAAAAATCATGTTGGAACAAATATTTAAGAAAAAAACAAAAATAGTTTGATAATTTATATAAAAAATTGACTAGGATTTAAACAAGTGTAGATAAAAATATTAGAAATCAATTTCAAAAGTTAGAGAATATTAAAAGAAGCGTAAAAATGAAGTATAAAAACAAAAATAATTTCATACAGATGAAAATAATGATAAAAACGTTTTTTAAAACACAGTGAAGAAGAAAAAAAATCAAGAAAAACAAGGTTGTGTGTAACACCCTAACCACAGAAACCCAAATCCAGTGTATTAATTTATTACATTGGCATAATTATAAGGAATAAAATACCAAAGGAATGATAATTTTAGCAGTTTTGGAAATCCAGATTATATACATGATATCTATAATAAATTGAGAAATTGAAAATACAACATAAAACTTATAAAATACAAATAAAATGCATCCTTGAAACTCATTCAAAGGATTCTTCTTCATAACCTAGGGAAATGAAACATAACAGGGGTGAGATTAAATACTCAGTAAGGGTAAGTAAAATAAAATAAATAATGAATAAATGAAAATTAATTAACATGAAAAGGAAAATAACTAAGAACACATGTCATTCAAATAACAAGATAAGGAAAAATTAATATGGCATTGTAAGAAACTGAAACACATTCCATCTAGTCAACAAATTGAGGATGAACTATATCTATATAATTGTTGATGAAAAATTTAATGGATAAATAATAACTGAAATATCTGTGAAGAAACTGATTAATTATTTGATATCATGTCTAAGTAACATAAAAACCAATACCATAAAGACCTTTCACAAGATGGTTAAAACTATGGATAGAAACTCATTTTATTTGGACAACTTATTTGTCTCATGAGAACCTGTTGATGCGTCGAAGAGTTATATAAAGTCTGGGATCCTCCAATAATTTCCTATAAAAAGAATTTATAATATAGAATAATTGAAATAAATAATATTACTTATCAAATATCTATATTGAATAAAGAATATGTAATTATCAATATTTCCTCAAATAATCAAATAACTGTCAAAGTAGACACCGTATGTAAAATGGTATATGGTTTAGGAAATACTATTGTCCAATGTATGAGAAAATAGATATTCAAGTAAATTTAAAACGAAAATTTATTAAAATAAAGTAATTGTTTCATGATAAACTTAACAATCATGAAAGGAAGTGATAATTCAAATATAATCATTAAGAATAATCTTGAGGAGACTAATCTTTAAACATTCCAATGTGTCTCATACCACTTTGAAACATTTTAAATAATAATCTAAATTAATTTGTGACATTAAATTAAACTTATAATATCATGATAATAATTATATTCATGATATAATATTTCAAAATTCATTATAGACAAAAAAAGTGGATTGGCATATAATAACAAATTAGTCTCAATGGAATGTAAATTGAGATGAAATTCCCTTACCTTAAACTTCCTTTTGTTGTGTGGTCTTTATCCTCATGTATAGTGGTTCAAAATATATAGATAACTTACACCCTAAAAATAATCATGTTTATAATATCATAAATCATCTTCTTATAATATCTCATTACCCGGTTGTTAATAATCTTTCATTATTTTCACTATTTAGGGTATTAATTGCCTAGTTTTCTCAAGTATGTTTTGACTTGTTATTTGTTGTTTCTATTACATATATCATGATATAATAATTTAAATAATGTAAATAATTATTTAATTATCATATATATTCATTAAATATGTATTTATAATAATCTATAAAGTTTGGAGATAAGAAATTAAATGCACCATTCATAGAGAAAGTAGGCTATACGCTCACATGAACGCTACATTCAATTATTTGTCGTAATAAAAAGACGAAGACAAAAAGATAAATATGTATATTATAATTATATTATCATATATATATTTCAAATATGTTACACAGTTTTATTAAGATTATCAATAATATATTCCATGCATAGTGTGAATGAATCACATCGCTTGAGGGGGCGGTAGTCCACACTTCCACAAACGATGTTATCATTTTTACCAAAACATGAAAGTATAAATATATGTGTTATAAAATATTGAAATAAGATTAAATTTATACTAAATATTAAATATAACATATATAAATATATTTTTCCTCATAATTTCTAACATGAGAGGTGGTAATGGAAAAATGAACAATCATTGTTTCGGGTGGCGGTAGTTCGCCTTACACATAAGCAGTATGTTCATTACCCATTAGATGGAAGTTTGTGTTATTGTAGGTCAAACCATTAATAGAAAAATATCACAGTATATTAAGGATACTGGTGATGTTATATTATAATTTAATAAGTATAATTTAGGTATTGGATAATGGAAATAAAATTAATGAAATTTAGGAAAGATGTTACCTCTTAACCAGGTAACTCCTTTTGGTTTTCACCAAAAGGATTACTTTTATTGCTTTCTTAAAAAAGATAGGATTAAAGGAGGAATGTATGAATTTTGGGGATTTAATTGGTCAGATCTTTGATGAACCAAAGTGTCTTGAGAGGTGTGAGTAAGTGAGAGGAAATGAGGCCATTTATAATGGAGGAGGAGTGACACTCTTTTTATATTTTATAAGAAAGGAACGCCACCAATGTTTTTTATTTAATGTGGATAAATAATGGTAAAAATTATATAAAATAGAGTATAGGTTCTAAATATATCCATAAAATGGATTTTTTTTACAAGTTTATAGGTTGTTTTGGGCCTTAAAGTTATGGTTTAGTCCCTTATTAAGCTTAATTTAACATTAATCATTGTAATTAATTTTAATTACTTTCACTAATAATTTAGGAAAAAATAAAACTTGACCTTATTATAAATTATAAATTATGTTGACTTCAAATATTTAATTTATTTTTCCAAATTATAGTCACAAAAGTGGCATAAATTAATTTAAATTTAATCCCGCAGATGGGACAACAGTAGGGTTTTAAAATTAAAACAACCAAATGTTTTCTAAGTTTTTATAGTCAATTTTGAAGAATTTTTTTTTATAATGACCTTTATTGGATTAATTGATAAAAAAATATTTTATTAAACCATAAAACCGATTTAAATTATATTTTTACATTATAAATAAATTCGATAAAAAATCATTTTTGAATTAAATTTCAGTATTTTTCACTTTTCATTAAAAAAATGAAATTTCTTAGAAAAATACCAAAAAATCACCGTAAGATAATTTTTTATTTATATTGAAAATATAATTTTTTTTGACATATTAAATTTATAATAGGGAGAAAATTTTTATTTAAAAATGGTTGACCATCAAAAGGCAGTAAAACTACCTTTATAAAAAATATAGTATTTTATCTGTCTTATTGGGTTTGTTCTTATTTTTGGTCTATAAAATATATTAGATGAGAGTGAAAATATTTTAGTGGATATATAATATATAAATTTACTATATAAAATCTCTAAAAGTTTTAGTATTTTATTTATTATAAAAAACATAACTAAATATTGTTTTGTTTTAATTGGGTGTTGTGTGTATTGCAAGACTATTAAAAAAATTAAATTAATTTTAAATGGAAAATATGGTAATGTATTGGGGTGCTACATTATGGATAAATCAATTTATGTTCCAAAATATATAAATTCTAGGAGAAAAAACTTGATTAAAAAATAAAATACAACTAGGGTTTCTAAAATATGTGAAAAAGGGATTGATATGAGGATTAATAAGTTGGGAGATCATTAAAATTATGTTACAAAAAATGGATTTAAAATCAGAGACTCTAGTAAGGGTAAAATATAATCGAAATAATATGTAAAACATGTTACTTTCAAAGGGAAATATGATTTATATGGTTATTATTGTTTTTTTGTGGGATATAGGAATACAGAAAATATGTGTTGGTTTAATCCCAAACATCATAATCAAAGTATAAGGTATGATAAGAAAGGTTTGTGGGGGAGTCATTCCTATCAATAGAAATTAGTTTAGAAACTAGTTAATAATTTTGGATAAAAATCACATAACAAGTCATATATTATTAAAGATGTTTATGGAAGGTGTGATCAGCCTTGTCATCATGATAATGTTTTCCTTATCATTTTCCATCCCAAAAATATTATTTTTTGTACTCAAAATCTTTAGAATAAGAAGAAAAAAAATTAAAAGAGAATTCCTTAATTGTGGAAGAAGCACTTAAATTATATAAAAGGTAAAGTCTATGGATCTAGGAAAACATATTTTCATATCATGTGATGTGAGATTTAATACTCTTTAAATATGTGAAAAAGTTTAAAGATGGCTCTGGTAATGATGTATATCTCACAATTAAAGTATTTGGATTATTAGTTTTTTTAAATGAAAATATGAAATACAAAAACACTATTTTTTATGGATTAAAACACAATATCCAAATTGTTTCACAGCTCCATAATGAAGTAAATGAAGTGGTATTAAAGAATAATGGATTCTTTATTAAGAATATGGAATGTGGAAAAGTTTTGACAAAAATATAACCAACTAAAGGAAACTAATTTCAGGTGGCTGATGCTATAAAATCATTTTATCTATGTATAGAAGAATAAAATGAATTATGAAATATAATGATTGGTTATATTTTACAAATGAAGATAATTTTGATCAATTGGGGAGGCAATGATTATGATGTTTCTTTACTGAAAAGATAAAGAGATTGGATTCAATAATTATATCAAAAAATAAAGATTGTTAAATACTAATACAAGAAGGTACAGATTCAATTTAGTCAACCATTGGAGTTTATTCATTCATTTGTTTATGGTACCATAAGAAAGTAATCAACCAATGAAGATAAGTATTTTATTACTTTCATTGATGAATTCTCTCATATTACTTATGTTATGTTTTTGAAACAGAAATCATAAATCTTACAGAAGTTAATTTTTTTTGAAGTTGTTAAGAGAAAGAGTGTGGTATCTCTCAAGAATATCCATATATATAATGAAAGTAATTATATAAATTTGAATTACGAGGCTTGTTTTGAGAAACATGGAATTTTATTTGAACTTTTTGTGCCATAAACACCCTAAAAAACAACGTGTATGAATAGAAGAAAATGTATTTGGTGGAGATGTATTAGAAAATACTAGATGACCATAATAATTAACATTATTTCATTAAACAAGATATTGGTGCAACATTTCATATTCAAAACAAGTGTTTTAATAGAACAAATACAAATATGTCCTTATATGAGATTAATTATAAATAGTATCTAATTCTGAAGTGACTTCAGGGGTTTGGTAGCCATTACTTTATCAAGGTAAAGGGAAAGAATCTTAGAAGGATTAATAATCAAGGAGTTGATGGGATATTTCTTGGATATCCTCTAAATGGATTAGGTTATCAATGGTTGAAACAAATAAAGTTAAAAGATCATTGATTTTGATGATGTTTTTGTATTTGAACAATTAATGAAAGACATTGCTCATGATGAATCATGTTCCAGAAGTAATGTTGATTATATTTCTACTGAATAGTTTGAAGAAATGATAGATAAAGAAGAAATTATTAAATATGTACAAGTTGTAGAAGAATATTTATCCATTTCATGTGACATGGAACAAAATTATTCAACTCATCCAAAGATAATATGGAAATATCAGGTCTAAAAAATCATTCGGGATCATAGAAAACAAGTTCAAAACATGGGGACTATGAGGACAACAACTCATACCTCTTTGTATTATCATGTTAAACCTAGATATGTTAAAAAATATAATAATCATAAATAATGTATTGATTCAATAAATTAATAACTTTTCCATTTAGATAAGAATGATACCTAGGAGTTGGTAACCAAGCCTAAAGAAAATTATATCATCATAAAAAACTGGGTTTTCCAGAACAAATTGAGTGATATAGGTGAAGTGTTAAGAAATAAAAAAAATATTGGTTTGAAAATGAATCTCACTAGTTAATGGAGTTTATTTTCATGAGGAGTTTATACATATTTTGAGGATTTAAACCAAAATAATATTTCTTTCAATTGTAGTAAAAAAGAAATACATGATTTTTTAGATGTATGTCAAGTCATCCTTCCACAATGGTGGTTTGGAAGAGGAAGTTTTTATTGTGTAACTTGTGGTTTCTTTCTTAGAGAAGATAATAATAAATTTTTTAGGTTGAAAAATTCCGTATATAGGCTTAAACATGCCCCAAGTGCATGGTATTCTATCCTTGGAAACTGTTTTAAGAGTTTAAATTTCAAAGAATAAATTGTGGGAAAAAAATATAAACATCAAAGATGAAAAATAATCATCTATTCGTAT
This sequence comes from Viscum album, assembly GCA_963277665.1. Classification (NCBI taxonomy): domain Eukaryota; kingdom Viridiplantae; phylum Streptophyta; class Magnoliopsida; order Santalales; family Viscaceae; genus Viscum; species Viscum album. Next base: position 400,185,264 of record OY728158.1, read on the forward strand.
TATTTATTATGTATATGAAATCATATTTTCGAAAACCAAGAATAAATAAGTGATAAGTTTTATAAAGATATGAATTAGTTATTCTAGATGTCTGTGATTAGAGAAATGAGGAGTTTTATTGGTTTATAGATTTCTCAAAATTGATACTACATTTTTCATCATCAAGAAAGATTTAAGGGACCTGATCCATATGGATCGAACCTTTACATTTATTTGAAGATCGAAGTGCTCGAAGGAGGCTCGAAGGAATTATGGAGGAGTTCAGATACTAAAAGCTATAATTAGGGATATTTCAAGTCATGTAAAAATTTACACAATGTGAATGTGGGTTTCAAAGATTGTGCTAATCAGATCATCTTGTGTAATAAATATGAGGTTTAAAAATAAAAAGGTAACAATTTTTCATCATAAACCATATCCAGAGTATTCCATGACATGAAATGGGATTTCACATCATGTAAATCCCTGATGTTGTATATCTTTAAATGATACAGTGCAATGGTTTTCTCAAACCCTATGGACTACATCTCCTCTATATCATTCTAGGAGACCTGAAAACCCCCTCTTTGATGTTTTGGGGATTTCTTTTTCAAGGGTTGTTGTTTAGCTTCCCTCCGTTGATCTTTCTTCAATCCAAGGTATGATATACATTTATTATTGGGGTGTCTTTGATCCATTTCTTCCTGTTACTCTTTTGCACGTAATAGTTCTTGGTCTTGATGTTTATGATGGAGTTTTGTTGGTTATTTTTTGGCATGGTTGAAGCATGAAATTCTTGGGTGGATGTAGTTCTCATGGGAGAGGTGATTGAGATTTGTAGTATTGGTCCATTCTCATGTGAATAATGTTGACAACCTTTTGAGTTAGCGGATTCATTAATTCTCTTCAATTATGTGATATTATTAATTGAGCATGATTTTGACCCCTTGATTCTAATAAAATTAACCTAATAATTAATTGAATCAGATTAAAGAATTGAAATTGATCGCATGGTTATGTTTCTGTTTTGTATCTTGATAAACGTTTTCCTCTTTTTTTTCTAGATAGTGTGATATTTATGTGTGCTTGTTATGCTTGGATTAACATGTATAATTGGTAAAGATTTTAAAGATAGAATTAATTGTATAAAATATTAAATTGTAATATTTAATGAATCTGGTGTGTTGTAATTTTAATGTTGTATGCATGTTTAAATGATTTGAACTTTTATTTGTTAATAGAATTGAATAAATATGTGAAGCTTGTGGATTCTTGTTGATAAAAGAATTAAATTCATGTTAAATTATTTGTTTAATTAATTGTGAAAGCATTTTCTAGATTTCTACATAGGTTTCCCATAGTCAGAACCAATAAATAATGAATTGGTTAATTCAATATGGAATAAGAATCAATTGTGTGATAAAATATAATGCCTTTGTAGGGCCTGAGTTTCATACTTTCTTGTAAAGCATGAGTGCCTTATTATTTGGAGCAATGATGGATCGTTGTGTGTAAAAGATGAATGCATTTATTTTAGGCCAATATCCCAGTTTCTATTTTTATTTCCTACTTTTTATGATGTGCTATGAATACGAGCCTTGTGATGTAGTGCGAGGAGGACTAAATGTGATGTGATCCTAGGATAGTTGATCCTGGATGGATTTTGAGGTATGTGGGGTAGGGAGGCCCCAATGTCATGGAAATAGTTGTTGCCTATGGTGGAAGTATGTTAAAAGATATGCATGTGGGTATTAGGGAGGACATCAAACATAATAGAACAAGTAGAATTTGGGCTTACCTGTTGATATGAAAGCTGGATTCTTGTTTGAATCTATTGTTTGGATTACAACCAAGTTTTTTGTTTATCTTATTTCCTTCCCCCCTACTTGAGGAAGATGGATGTGTTCGATTATAAATGTGTTTGGTAGATTAGGATGTTTTCCTATAGTACCTAGTAATATTGAAAGTGATAATGTTAATAAATGAATACATGTTTAACTCTGGGGCTGGTGATTAGTGGGATGCAATGTTGAGGTTACGATTCTGAGAAGATGTCAACTTAGTTTTCTTATACCTAAAGCGTGTGTAACATTGTTTGATTCTAATGTAATGTAATGTAGAAAATGTTAATGGTTAATGAATTAATTAATTTAAAGTGAAAGTGATGAAAAGTGATAAATTAATTTAATTTAGCTCCTTTAATGGTTGTGTTCTTGTAGGATAACTGGTCTTAGCAGTGGTAGCCAGGAGTCTGAGAGACTTTAGCTACAGTTGAGTCTGATACTAGGTTATTACCATAGTGTGATTTTGAGATATATCATCCCATGTACATTTTGTGTTTTCGTACGCTACTCCACCCTATCAGTTAGGTTGACTAACACCCTAGGGATTCTGAGCCCCAGGGGGGGGGGTATTTTACCGAACATCCCATTGCGAGGATGATGGATGACTACCCAATTTGACCCCACTCTCTTCTCTTGGTAGTTACTCTTCATGGTATGAATAGTGGTTAGTTTTACCCATATATGTGTGTAGAGGGATGTAATGGATTGTGGTTATTTCACACACATGTATTCTGGATATAGTTTCCTAGGGAATACTATTGGTATAATGTGTGTATGCTTTAATATATTGAGGATCTGTACTCTGTGTATGGGCTATAATGGATTAAGGTATAATACCTGAAGTTTGATGCATGTTATGTGGGATATAGGGGCCTCTAGAAACTATCTGATTACTTTTTTTATGTGGATGTGGTATTTTGTTTCATAAGGTGAATGATTTAGTTCTTTACTCAAGTGTCTATGGGCTGGCCTTTTTTTGAGATAGATTATCTGAATGTACAACATTAGGGAAGAGTGAACAACTAGTGTGAAAGTAGTTGTGAGGTACCCTTTTATTCTTTAATATATTATGTTCGCTTTTATGTGATATTTGGTGAGAGTATCCATGGTGAAGATGAGAAGTTAGTATACTTGTTTTGGCGATGAGTTAGTTTCATTTTTTGTTATCTGTAATTTATCTTGCTTTCTTTATCTTTTGCATGAGAGGATCTGGGGAGGATCCTAATGAGAATACTATTATAATCACCTTATGCATTTGTAAATATTTTATTTTATGCCAGTGAGAGAAGGTTAGATATTATGTTAGTTAATACAAGCTTGTATTTTGTAGGAGTTGTTTGGGCTTCGTGGTGATCACCACCTTTACCTATTTCTTTGGTACTTGAATTTTTCCTTTTAGTTGTAGTAGTTCATGAATGTCATTATGTATTTTCACTTAGGTTTTATTTTTTATTGGTGTTTGAGTTAGAACTTATTTGTGTCTTATTTATCTCTTCTATATGTGTTCGTTTAGACGGTAACGCCTCCCATTTGCATGTTTAGTATACCCTCAGTCCTAGTCCCCATCATAGGGCCTACTAGAGTTGGGAATCGGGTGTCACTGTCTATTTTCTCCCATTACCAACCAAGTAGGGGTACAATTTGTGGGGAAGGGGTCATGAAAGAATGGTATTAAAGATATGGTTTAGGGATATGATGGATTTTGGAGTTAGTCATAGGTGAGGTTGTGTAGGATGGTAGGGAAATGGTGTTGGGTAAGTTTAGAAAGCACAGTAAATATGGGTACCGTTTTAGACATGATTATTTAGGGACCCCTGTGATCCGATTCATGTACCTTTAAGCTTATAGTGGAAACTAAATGAGGGGATATTGGTTACTGGGTAGAGATATCGGAAAGGGTAATCCGTTATTCTTATTTTAATCTGTTTTTGAATGGGTAGAACTTGGGATAGGTTAACATAAAATGAATAAAATAAAACAATTAATTAATTAAAAGGTCTTCCATATTTATAGTTTAGGATCTCTAACTATTTATTCTTTTATAGGGATGAATCTAGGTCAATGTCCTTATTTGGTTAGTGAAGAATATGTTCAGAAGTTTGTGCCAACATATTATCGAAGAGTAGAGGTTTAAGACAATGACACTTAGAGGAGGACACTCTGAGAGTTCCAATGGCTGAGTCTACAGAGATATGAGGGATCTGTTTTAGATATAGTCATGAAATAATGGTTATAGAAGGTTGAGATAGACTTAAGTTAGATCCATGCTCTAAAGTATCACTGGGTATCGTTAGACATGACGATGTTGCATGGGGTATCAAGGTAGTGGTGATTCTTATTCTTCAGAGATTGTGAGGAGTCGACAGTCTTGTGGGAGGAGTTTTGAGACCAATTCAGTAATGAGTTTAATTCTTTGACCAAGAAGGCAGTCAGTAACTAGGACCTACTTACCCTTCGATAGGAGAGTTCCAGTGTGCGTGAGTTTATGATTAATTTCATAAACCTCATGTGATGTTATTTAGACCTATTCCTAGATGAGGAGGCTTGGGTGAGGAATTTTAAGAAGCTTTCCATCCGGAGATCTTGAAACGGGTCACCGCATTTATGATGAAGAAGTATATCGAGGTGCTGGTGAGAGCAGAGGTTATCGAGAATAAATTATCTAGAACCAGATAATCATGAGAGGAGAGTCTTTAGGATTCATCATGAAGTAGAGATATGGTTTGAGGTTCCTAGTTATCAGGACAGAAGAGTTTCTGATCAGCCGGGGGTAGGTCCCAGCCCTCAATATCTTATTTATATGGGGAGGTGGCCCTCAGGACTATGACAAGGGATAAAAAAAATGTTTTTCTTATAGAGGATGAGTTCTCCATTTGTGAGTGTTCCCAACATTTTTGAATGGTAGGTGTGTGCTAGTTTTTCTACTTTAAGCTCCACTGTTGATCTAGTTCTAACTAAGGCAGTAACAATAGGTTTCTCTAGTTTGGGATGTGTAGAGAGTAGATGGGGTAGGTTGAGGATAGCCATGGGATTCTCCCCATCCTTCGTGATTAGTGAGGTACCCTGAAGGTGGTCTACAACATGGTCAGAGAGGTCATGGAACAGGGCACGGTAAGCTTCATGCTTTAGCATTTCTAGCATTGGGCGGGCTAGATGTTGTTTGAGGTACCCTTGGCTTGTTTTCTACTTGGGTGCATGCCTTGTTTGATCCATGAGTGACATAATCCTTCACATTACCTACCCTTATCCATGCTTTAGGACATGATTTAGAGATGTTTCCAGTTCCCTTGGCATTAACTACACTAGTTGGAGGTCAAGTTGACTTGTTTGATGTAAGTAGAGACTGCGAGCTAGTAATGGGGAAACAACACTCTTAGGGATATTTCCGATGTTTGCAGATAAAAAAATATTACAAAATACTTGGCATGAATTAGTTGTATTTGGTATAGGTTATCGTGGATTTATTCTAGAGGTAGGTTGTTTTATTTGATGAGGATGGAGAGGTATTGGTGTGTGTTGGCAAGAGAGACACTCATATGTGTCAGAGGCATGTTCTGACCTTATCACTCTTGATGGGAAAGCTGATGCTTTGTTTTTCAGAGGTTCAATAGTCATAATTTCCGAGGGCCATAGAAGGGTTCCCATATGTCTTTATAGAGGATGTTGTATCTTTATCCCCTAGATGATAGATCAACTTTGGAATTGAACTACAACCAAGAGTGTCCCCTATCTCGATGTCCCCATATAGGATGGTGCCTTCTGAGTTGTGAGAGTAGTGATTAAAGCTAAATGGTTTATTGTAGTGTAGTTTCTTTAGGATGAGTGTGTCACTATGGGGTGCACCAGTTCTGTTCAGGAAAAGGGATGATGGAAATTTGTGGTTTTTTTTTCGATTATTGTCACTTGAACCAAGTGATTGTGAAGAACCAATATCATATACCATAGATTAATGATTTACTCGATCAACTAAAGGGGTAATGTTTATTCTCAAAGATCAATTTTTGGTCAAGATATCATCAGATGCATATAAAGGATGAGAATATCCTCAAGACTACATTCCATTACTGTCATGGGAATTACGAGTTTGTTGTTATTCCATTTTGTGTGGTGAATGATCTAGTTGTGTTCATGGGGATAATGAAAACTATATTCCATGAGATCCTGGATAATTTCATGGTGGTTTTTATTGATGAAATACTTGTGTAATCCATGTCTAAGGATAAGTATGAAGAGAATCCATGTTCCATTTTGGGGGTTCTTTATTATGACCAGCTATTTGGAAAGTTGCTGAAGTGTGATTTTTGGGATCGATAAGTCCATTTCTTGGGACATGTTGTATCTTAGTAGAGATTAGATATGGATCCATTGAAGATAGAAGTAATTGTGTATTTTGAAAACCCCAAGATAATGGTAGAGGAGTGAAGTTTCTTTGGTATTACAAGATTTTATAAGAGGTTTGTAGCTGATTTATCTTGGGTTGCGACTCATCTGATATAATTGAATAGAAATAATTAATTGTTCTTGTGGACCGAACAATGATAGACAAATTTTGATTATCTGAAGAAGATGTTTTTAGTGCTCTAGTTATTTATCTTATAATATAAGGAGTTCAGTTTGAAGTTTTATGTGATTCTTCATGTCTTGGGTTGAGTTGTGTTTAGATGTAGAAAAGATTGGTTTTTTCTTACGGGTCTATGAATTTATGTCCCCATGAGTGTGACTATTCCACCCATGATTTATATTTGTAAGAAATGGTGTTTTTCCAGATGTTGTGGAGACATTACCTCATTGGAGAGTGTTTTGTGGTATTCACCAATCATTAGAGCCTGATGTATTTTTTCTCCTAATGTGAATTGAACTTGTGTCAGCATCTATGGATGGATTTCTTAAAAGATTATGATTTTGATATTTTTTATACACCTAGAAAAGGGAATGTGGTGGCCAATGTGCTGATCAGGAAGTCATATAGTGAATCAGTGTGTGATTCTTGCGATTCTTAGAGAGTGATGGAAGAACTTTCAGCATTGCATCCAGATTTGGGAGAAGTTAGGGGTATAGGTTGTCTTTTTTAGATGACAATGTAGTCATATAAAGTGTAGCAGGTAGAGGAGTCCCAGTTGTGGGATCTTGAGGTGGAGGTCTGGAGAGACTACATTGTTTTTGTCAAGGCCCCCATTGGTTGGTATAAAGATAAAAAGCATTGGGTGTTCTTTTAGGGAATGATTTTTGTTCCTTTGGAGATGTGTGAGATCGTTCTCAGAGAGTTCCATTATTCACCTATAGTGGTATATACTAGCATGAGAAAGATGTGACAATCTTTGAGGGGTTGGTTTTGGTGTCCTGGATTAAAGCATGTAGTTACAGAGTATGTTTCTTGATGTTTGGTCTTTCACAAGGTGACGACAAAGAACTATGTTCATAGTGGTTTGATCGAGCTATTAGATATTCCTTAGTGGAAGTGGGAGGACATACTGATCGATGTTTTTATCTTTTTTACCTTGAGATCAAGAAGTATATGATTCTATATGGGTGGTAGCGGACCATTTTATGAAATTATCTCACTTTATAGCGATCCTAGAGTGGATCTCAGTGAAATTTTTTTCGAGGCAGTATTTGGAGGAGGTGGTGATACTCCATGGGGTATTGAGGAAGATCATTTCTGATCAAGATCCTAGTTTTACCTCAAAGGTTTGGAGCAGTATCTAGCATGATTTTGATTATTATCTTTGCCTTAACACTATTATTCATCCACATACAGATGTTCATACCGAGCATACAATTGAGACTCTTGAAGACATGTTGTGCTCTTGTGTCCTAGATTTTAGAGGTTCTTAGATGAGGAACCTACCCTTGGTAGAGTTCTCTTACAATAATATTTTTCACTCCACAATCGATATGGAACCATTTTAATTCTTTTATGTCGGAACTTACTATTCTCCATTATGCTGGATTGAGGTTGGAGAGTAAGTAATTCTCAATCCATAACAGGTATATAATACAAAAGAGATTATTCAGGTGATTCATGATAGGATTAAATCAACACCTTATCCTAAAAAATCCTATACTGATCATAGGAGGAGACCTCTAGAGTTTGACATTGGGGAACATGTGTTTCTAAAGGTGAATCCCCATCATTGGTAGTGAAGGTTTGGTCATGGGAGTAATATTTCTCCCTAGTTATTTGGGCCTTTTATGGTGTTAGCTTATGTTGGAATGGTGTCATATTAGATAGAACTTTCCCCAAATATTTTTCCAGATACACGATGTATTTCATGTGTCACAGCTCCATTTTTATCTTCATGGAGACTCTCAAATCATCTATTGGGATGAGATCAATATTTACAATGATGTGACCTTCTAGGGGTGGCATATTGAGATCCCTGAATACTTGGAGAAGGCATTGAGTGGGAGTGCTATCCCCTTGGTTCTTGTCTTGTGGCAGCATGAAGACATGTATGATAGTAACTGGGAACCTAATTCGCATATACATGCTTAGTAACCTAAGTTGTTAAATGTTTAAAACTTATCTTATAAAACTATTCATTTTGTGCTAGTAGGAATTTTCTAGTTTATGGGATGTCTTTTGACACACCTAAAGACATAGTTAATTCCTCAAGGCATGAATCAAATTAGAAATTTATATTTTCCCAAACTGTACTAACTAAAAAGGGATAATATAAAAGACGTGCGAGATCGAATCTATATAGAGCAGAGAATATAGTGAAGAAAACACTAGACCAAAGGTTATGTTACTCCATTTTTTGATTGATTTAATTAAACTAATGATAAAATTTAAAACAAATGAATTCAAATAGAGAAATAGAAGGGAGGGAAATCGGTTTCCAAGGGTGGTTTTTCTAAATAAATTAATTCAACTTTACTAAAAAAAATAATAATATCAAATATATGTTCAACAATATAGTTATATCAATAGAAGAAATTTTCATTACCTATTAAACTACCATAGAATCCCAATTCATCATTTTCAGATGAATCGAAATAGCTAAAGTGCATTAAGTTGTGGTTTACAAAAGTATAAGAATAATTGAATTCAATGGTCATGAATCAATAATATCAATCATGATGGGGTTCATTCATTAATGAAAACATATGGTCAATGATTCAATGATGAATGAAATAGATGTGTAGGAACAGCATGATACTATAACATAAAATCATATTTATGAGAAAAGTTAAATCATGCTTTGTTGGTACACACCAACATTAACCTATTATTCTCTCCACCATCAGTTTTATCCAACCATCATCAGGGGATTACACGTCATGTAAATTCCTAATGCGTTATATATTTAAATTATGCAGCGCTACAGGTTTCAAAAACCCTATGGTCTGCATGGCCTCCCTCTTTTTTCTATGTGACTCAGCAACCCCCTTCTCAACATTTTAGGGATTCCCTGTTCAAGGATCAATCTCCAACTTCCCTCCTTCGATCTGTCTTCAATCCAAGGTATGATGTACCTCCATTTCTATAGTTTCTAAAATATATTTCTTCTTATTCCTATTTTCCATGTGATGGAGTTTGATATCTATGTTTATAATATAGTTTTTTGGTTGTTTTTTGGTGTAGTTGTGGCATGACATACTCAAGTTGAAGAATTTTTTTACAGGTGATTGGGATCTTCAACCTTGGTCCATTCTCGAGCAAAGAAAATTGAATCCTTTTTGAGGTAGGGGATTCGTTGATTCTCTTTAATTATGTGTGATCATAAATCGATCTTGATTTATCCCCGTGAATTTCAATAGAATTAACCTAATAATTACTTAAAATGGATTAAATAATTGGTATTGATTACATGGAGATGTTGCTATTTTGTACCATGTGTTGGAACCAAAAATATTTGAAGAAAGGAGAAAAGAAAAAGAGGCTCCTCTCCCTAACTCGCGAAGCTCCGACGCGCAGCCCCTAGCTCCGCGGCCATTGCGAAGTACCAGAGGCGGTAAAGATCTGAGAACGCCCTGACGTTCGAGAACCCACCATGAAGCAGAGGAGGTGGTACCTCTCCACGAATCCAGTTGACGTTTGCGACACGCCATGAAGACACCAAGTCCCCCTTCGCACCGCATGAGCTCTGCTTCGCGGCGCCCCTTGCCTAGAAATACTGAGCTCCCCCTAAGCTCTCGAGAGGCCTTCACCTTGTCTCTTTTTGAGCCCCTCTTCCGAGAGGGATGCCCTTCGTGAAGCCTAAGGGCATTTGCGAAGGAAGGGGATCCCCAAGGGGACCCGGGCAGTCACGGAGCATTTATGCTTCGTTAAACACCCATCCCGTACAAGTGATCCACATTCCAAGGTAGGGTCACAATACTTCGCAAAGCACACTACTTCAAAGCACCTTGCTTCATGAGGCACCTCTACTTTGTGAGGCAGTGCTCCGCGAACACACTTCCACTTTTCAAAGCACCTCCCACTCGCACCTCTTCCCCATGCTAAGGACAAGGCACTCCACTTTGCGAAGCACACCCCTTTGCAAGTGCTCTCCACTATGCAAAGCAACCAAGCTCTGTAAGGTCCCTACCTGTGGACCCCTTTGCTTGGAAATTCCTCTTCCAGTGTGACCCTCCAGGTTTTCACGATGTGATTTCAAAGTCCCATGTATGAAACCACCCATAGAGTTGCTTCGCCTAATGCTTCTTCACATAGGCACGCTAACGGCTATTGCTTTTTCGCATAGCCACACTAACGTCGACCCCTCGATGGTTCGCTCTGTGACCCCCCCTTAACCACGGCATTGCCGATACCTTCCCACCCACCAGGAGCAGAGGGTACCAGTTATGTAAGTCCTAGGGGTGCGGAGTAAACCCACCTCTTCCGAGCTGCAGGACGTTAAACTTCCAAGAACCTCATCCTCAACGCATAACGTTAAACTGTGACCCGACCCCGTGCCTCGTACGCAGGGTCCTCCCAGCTCAGACATTCTTTACGCCGATCTTCTCCATGGGAATAGAATCACCATCACATGGGATGATATCTTCCCTCTCGGAGTGGCATTTTTCGATGGAGGAAAAGCTGCCTCAGAGTGTAAGCCCCAAGCCTCTCTTACGGAAGGTAGCACCCATGCACCTCTGTACTTCTCCACTGCCAAGGCTAGTGGAAGGAACGATATAGAATGAGGCACCTCCCATCTTCAGTCCCAAATCCCACTCCCACCGTGCTTTTCCACACTTTGGGCCTCCATCCTGGAGTAAGTCCCAGCACCATGGGCCACCTAACGCGTAAGCCCCTCTTCGCTTCTCACAGACGCACCCTTCGCGACCTAATCATCAGGTATCTTCTGCCTCTTATTTCTCACACTGAGCATGACTCATGTGGGATTAGAGTAAGCATCGACCATGGAAATTCCCTCGTCCAGCATGACTTTAAACTGTATTCCCTCGTCCAACATGACGTTAAACTTCATACCCCTTTCCCGCATGACATCAAACTTTAATACCATTTGAACTACGAGGTATTTGATCCATGTCAAGGCATGGTACGTAGGAAGCATCCACAAGGTTCAAGCCCACCACCTGTAATTTATTCATGTCATATTACACCCTCTTCCCGCATGACATTAAACTACATTCTAGTCCTGCAGTAAGCCTTTGTGAATATCCCGAACTACGAGGACTTTGATCCATATCAAGGCATGATACGTAATAAGCCTCATGAGGTTCAATCCCACCACCAGTGGACCCCCGGGTTCACCTTCATGTCGGTTCGCTGATGAATCCCTTTTAACTACAAGGTCTTTGATCCATGTCAAGGCATGGTACGTAGGAATCCTCCCTGAGGTTCAATCCATTCAACCATCGGACCAAGGTCCACCTTCATGTCGGTTCACCGACACTGCCGCATACCGAACTACGTGGACTTTGATTCCCTGCCATAGGGATACATAGGAAGTATCTTTGAGACTCAAGCCCTTAACCCATCAGACCAATGTCATTCTTCACGTCAGTTCACCGACGTCCATTATGAACTATGTGGACTTTGATCCATGTCAAGGCATGGTACGTAGGAAGCCTCTCTGAGGTTCAAGCCCAGTAATCATTAGCCCCGAAAACCTCTGTGTCGGTGTTCCAAGCCCCCATTTTCACCTGAACTATGAGGTTTTTGATCCATGCCAAGGCATGATATGTAGGAAGCCTCATGAGGTTTAAGCCCACCATCCACCTGGGCCAAGGTCCTTCTTCACGTCGGTTCTCCGACACATCCCCGTCTCGCATGACGTTAAACTACATCCCAATCCAGCGGTAAGCCGTTGTGACCCTGCCATCCAGTTGTTCAGACACCCCTTCATGTCAGTATAACAACCCCTTTTCCCGAACTATGTGTACTTTGATCCATGTCTAGGCATGGTATGTAGGAAGCCGCACGAGGTGCAAGCCCACCACCCATTGGGCGAAGGTCCTTTTCACGCCGTTTTTTCGGCACTCAACCTGAACTACGTGGTATTTGATCCATGTTAAGGCATGGTATGTAGGAAGCCTCACCAGGTTCAAGCCCACCACCACCTGATCGTTTTGACCATATTCATGTCGGTTCTTCCAACACCTTGGGAAGCCTAGAGTGTAAGCCCCACACATCCATCCCGAACTACGTGGACTTTGATTCCCTACCACGGGGATACGTAGGAAGTCTCTTCGAGACTCAATACCATCACCACCGCCATTTCCACGATGGATCATTTCATTCCTCCTTCACTCCATGAAATTATCCATCATCCATCCCGATTCTTACCCAGGGCGCCACATCCCAGTGAGATCATGCCGCCCCATTCCACTCCATGGAATTCGGGAAGCCGCCCATGAGATGGCTCTGATATCGGAATTCCCTCAAGGGGGATTCCTCAATTTGATCCACTCCAGTTGGTGTTCTGATCAGGCCGATTCATCTTTGTTGGATGTTAAACTCGCGAAATACCCTGTGCTAAACATGGGAAGCTGCGAAAACCCCCAGATATATGCCTAGGGCATATGATTCCCTATGCTCGATGTGGGATGCCTTGGGCTTCCACGCCCTCGAGAAGCCCTATAATAAGGGAAAAAAGACAGACACACCAATTCCCCAATGCTCAGACACGTTACTGATGCCTCGACGCGACTACTCCCCCGACCGAAGGTTGCTGCCCTGACCGGACCCTTTGGAATGTCTTGATAGAAGCAGTGTAATTAACCTACGTCCATGGAAAAATGGAACTGGGAAGAGTTTCACGAACAACGTATTAAATCTATAAGGGTGACCCAGACTAGGTGACAAGTTATGAAGAGGAATCCACAGAAGGAAGAACCGACATCCCATCATCCCGGTTTCGATCAAGGAGAAGATGTCGCTAAAAAAGGAGCAGATGCCACCCGCCTTTGGAAAGCGGGAATGTGGGGCAACACAAAAGTCGTGCCTGTCGCGCCCCAGTGGATAGACGTGCGCGCCCCGGTGAAAGCATCAGAAACAGAAATGGTAAACCCGATGTGAATCTCTTCTCCTCAATGTGGAGATTAGTAGCGCTCGAAACATCAATAGACTTACATGTCACCAAATCCAGATATCCGGCGCTGGGTCCCACCAAGAAAATAGCGGTCCTGGCGTGAAACTCCCCAGAATTTGGGGAAGTAGAATGTGGGGTATTCCGTTCTGCAACGTTGTCTGCGTGGATCCCTCTTGCCGACCATGGAAGACGGAATGATGCTGGGGCACCGGTTGTCGATCTCTTTTCCTCACAGTGCTGATGAGTTAATCTCCCCGCTTCTCAGGAATCAGGTTGCTACTATAGGAACATGATCGCCACCCATACGCCTATGCAGGGGCAGGGGAAATACCAGCACAGCCACTCCACGTGGCTCCACTGCTGCTACAACGACGTCTGCATCCACGAGTGTGGGGAGCCCACTCCACCTCTCCCCATCAGAAGTCATCCAACGAAGGGTGATTAACGACCTCGTACGTCGTTACGAGGAGGAGGCCATAATCTCAACCTGGGATATGGCCCGCCTGGACTTTGAGGCATATAGACCCCACCATCAACACCGCCCTCGAGGGCCGCACAGGGAGCCCTTACTCCCCACCACAACGTTCAATCGATTCGGGAGCCTGTCCCCGGAACACCTTGACGACTCCCTGACTTATGTTGATGTGGTGGGTGACGTCCAACTCATCCTGGTCAGAGTCCCAATCCAAGGACTACAAGAAAGGTCCCCTACCTGGCCGCATTAGCACCACCATCCGGTCTCGACAGAGGAGCAGGTAGGCTATACCCCTGCACCACCCGCACCGGCTCGCCTGACCCGATGCCAACGTTAAGCCCGAGGTGAGGGAACCCACCAAGGGGCGTCGATATCGACAACTAATTTTTCCTGAGCCACCACCGATGTATATCATGAATCCCCTACACACACTGAGCAGGAACACTCCTACACCCGACCGGGGTCGAGGCCCCAACCGCCCCACGAGTAGGCTGGGTTGACTCTCCGGGTCGCAGGCCTGAGTGGTGATCACCGCGAACCAATCTGCGGTGATGTCACCCCATACGGAGGCCCTCCACGTACCACCACTCCACATTTCATGGGCCTTCCCTGCTCCAAAGTTCGTCACGGAGGTATTCCCCGCGCTACCCCTAACCCAAATGAAGACCTGCCCCGTGGAAGTGACACTCGGCGCAGAAGTCTTTCTCGTGCCCACCACACTAGGTATGGAATTCCTCCTCCTACCCCCGACCATCGATATGAAGGAATTTCCCATCTGGTTCCTCCCCAATGTGGGGATCCTACCTATGTCCTTTCTGAAACTGGCGAAGGTCTTCCTCGCCCTGGAAACCAGAGGGGTGAAGGTCAGCCTCGCTCCACCCGCACCAAGCATAGAGGTCCTCCCCATGCTCCTGCCGGTTCCAAAGGAGGTTTCTCCCGCTCAGGTGCTGCCCATGGAGGTCTTCCCCATGTTCCCTTCGACATTTTCCCTAGTTCCCCTCGCACCCTAGCCATCTCAAGCAGAAGTCCTCTTCGCCCTGGCGCCGACACGACCCTGAGACCACATGTCGAGAATCATCCTTGTCTTGAAGAGCCATCTAGGGGCAGGAGGGTAGGTTGTCGCCGCCATAAGAAGAATACCGGGAAGGCCCGGTGGGGATCAAACCAGCCCTCTTCTTGGATCCTGAAGTAGAATTCGACTCGGCATTAGAACCCTCCCCTCGTTCCTCCGCATCAAGGACCGGGGCAGGAACAAGGCGTGTCATTTTCATCCATCTGGAATGCGAAGTACATCGGATTCCTACCTCTCTTCCCAGGTAAATACAGGAGGAGGAAGCTGTGGGAATCCCACAAGTTCCGACCGTACAGTCACCACCTTCGTCACCAGAAGCGCCCTCTACCTCGACCAGAGATCACAAAGAGCTATTATGGGGACCGATAACGGTTGGGAAATAACATGGCCCATCGCCGGTAGCCGCAATCCCTGCACTAGAGGCTGTGGCTATTAGCCCGTTGTATCATGAAATTGTGGTCAGGTCACCACACTCTTCGGAGGATGGCCCGGAATTCGACGGCCAGTCGGCTCGTTCGCCGTATTCTCCGCCGCCCAGTTTACTGTCCTAGCGGTTTGCCTCAGTACCGCTACCGGTTCCTCAGCCACCCCCAGTTGATGAGTGGGGAAATATGGGTCCAGAACCTGAATCCGAGTCCAGGAGCTTTTGGAACATTCTCACAGTGGACCACTTCCCGGAGAAGGTCTGGCCGGTGGCAGCGTCAAACTTTTGTGCGTCGGAATCCCTCAAACCGGAGGAAGTCGAGTGCTTCCATCAAACCCTATGGGTGACACACTTCCGTCTTCGCTATCATCAGGTGTTGTACCCTAAAATCCAAGTGCACTTTGAAGAAATCAGCGACCAATGACATTTGGTCGATTTGGCTGCACTCCCTGTGGCCAAACGCCCTAAGTCACCAGGTCGCCAGAGCGCTCTCTGACAAAAATGCGTTCAGAGTTTCAAGGTACTCCGAAAAATCATCCGGGAAGCTACCCTCCATGTGCATGTCCATGGCTGGGGATAGTATGCCGCCCTCCTCTTCAGTCATATCCGATGGCAGCCCTATTCGTTATGCGACATTGAGGACATGCCCCCAAGAAGTGTTGTGGTCCACATGGCTGACATAGTGGACAAAGAGAATGAGCTGGAGTTTCTCGATGGATACTTACCTCCTGAGGGTGTACCACCATTGTTGGACCCATCAGGGAGGATTACTCGTCAGAAGAGGAACCTTCTAGTCCTCCCTGCGCCCACCGAGTCGCTGGTACTCAGCTAGAATGCCGGTAAGGGAAAAGAGAAGGTCAGAACTGCCAAGCACTCTGACCCGTCCGCCTCAGTACAGAAAATGGACGAAGACCCCGAGAAGGTCGCGTTGTGCCAACAGCTTGCTGAGAAGAAGAGGCTGGTCAATGAACTCTTAGCCGAGCGTTCTATAGAGAGGCAAACTGACTAGGGTAATCCAAATCTAGGGAAGTAGGGGCAAGAACAACTTCCCCCCCCAGCGAGATGCCTCCAGGAAACCTTGATCATGCTACTCCCATGGACAGGGAAGAAGTTAGAACTCATGGTAAGAGGGCACGATACGTCTCACCAAACCCTCCTGAACAGTGAGGTAATCTGAGGAATCCAGCACGGGTTCCCCTAACCGCCCCGAGGGCCGTTCCGCCAGTTGCTACACGAGCCATTGAAGCCGTTTACCGTATCGAAGAGCCCGACAGTGCACTCATAGTTAGGGATCCCCATCAAGACAGGGACCCCCACCCAGATGATCATATAGCGACACTCATCACCCTCCTCGAGGAATTGGAAACGCGACAGGTGGTAGTCCCACCAGATGGCAAGACATATCCCATGTGCGTGGATGATATGCCCTAACCCCCGGGTTTTGGGAATCCCACTTTCTCTCCCTTTAACAGGACTGGGGACCCGCCGTAGCACTTGGCTCATTTTCCCTCTAGGTGTGGCCCCATGTTGGGGACCCCGACACAATAGGAAGCCGCCAAGCATCGATGTTTTGTGCAGACATTGGAGGGCCCTGCATTTATCTGGTACAACCAGCTCCCTATCGGATCGGTGACCGACTGGGAGGATCTCTGCCTGAAGTTCTTATACTAGTTCAGCTCCACCACGCGAAAGACTAGCATCGCAGCCCTCTTCAAGTGCAAACAAAGGCCTGGCGAGTGAGTCACGGACTTCATCACCCGGTGGAAGGGGCTTACATAATCCCTTAACATGCCACTGACTTAGGATAAATTACTGAATATGTGCATATGGAATGTTAAAATATAACTGGTTCCTTCCCTGATCACCCAGAACTACTCCGGAGGGTTCCGGGACTTCTCAGATAAGGCCCAACACATCGAGGAAGCTCTGCAATAGGCTAGTCAGGAACGTCTACTGCCCCCTACTATCCCAGCCAGGAGGCCTGCCAGAGCTGAACCCACCGTAGTGGCACAAATAGAAGCCCCCAAGCAGCTAGAATTACTTCCAGTGGCACTGGCCATGCAACCCCGTAGAGGCCCTCCACTTCAAGCACATGCTCCTGCCCAGTAGCGAACACCTCAGAACTGACAGGTTCCCCCATGCAATGCACCTCCACCGCCTAGGTGGGACAATCAGGCTCTGCCTCCTCATCAGGCCCCTCCGACCCCTCATCAGGGCCAGGCTTTCAGGGCCCCCTATCTAGAAAGAAGGCACCAGACTTACTTGTTCAATTAGAATTAGGTCCCCTGTTACTTCCAAAGTGCCCTAGAGAAGGGGATTGTGCGTTTACTTGAGTGAAGAAGGCCGACAGAGGCGAATCTCACCGATCTCCCCAACTACTGCCCCTATCATCAGATTCTAGGGAACACCCTCAAGCAGTGCTATGTGTTTAAAGACTAGCTCCAAGACCTGTTCGACAACAACATAGTCAGGTTGGGCCCGGCCCTAACACAAGAGGCGGGTGTCTTTGTAAGATCAGAAAGCAGTAGCGATGACGAAGGTGAGTGGCAGCAGGTTCCCAGCCGTGGGTCCCAGAATTACAACAACTGGATGGCTCATAAAATCATCTCCCACTCCCATGGTATCATTTGGGTATGCCTGAATCATCTAGATCCTTCAGAAGATGCGATCAGTACCACTGCATCATCATCTCAGCCGACCTCTTCCCAGAAGGGCACGAAACGACGACGCAAGAAGAAGCAACGTGCTCCACCACCGCCACCGTCGTCCCACACTCTTGGTGATTTCATGCCCCCTAAGATGGGGATTCGTCCTAGAATCCGCCCAGTGTTAGATGACTCTTTGAGCGATAGTCAGGGGTACACTTTGGTTAATACTGTGGATCTGGTAAATCCTTATATGACTCCCGATGAGGGGGAACGCCAGACGAACCTCCCCAATATCCCCAGCCAACGTAAATGTCAACAGAACCTCAACCACATGGGTTATCGAGGCACATCCGCGGGTGCTTTCAGTCAGGCCGTGCATGCTATTGAAACCAGACAGCAGGCCTAGCGCAGAGCTCAGCATGCACAACCTCATCTGGTGCCCTTAGATCTACCTCCACTGCCGTTTGTGCTACTAGATTAGGAAGAGCGGTCTCGTCCATACCATAGCCATTATTTCCCTCCTACAGGACAATCTTAGTTGTTCGGTCCTCATCCGGCAGCTACCTTTCAGGCATCAACTAGCGGGCAGCGGGATGTACCAAGTACCAGCCAGCCGCCAGTCCCGCTGGTAGGGCCCGCTGTGCCTCCAATCGCAGAGCGACCTCATATAAGCAGAGGTTCACGCTTGGCACCGAAGTATGATGTTCTAAAGCACCATTCCATTATTCCAGAAAGTCTTTTTATTCTTGAGGCTCTTCGCCTGTCATTTGAAATGTGTGAGGCACTTTCCGAGGCCCTAAGAAGCCCCCTCCAGTTTGAGACGAAGGTAGCAGCTGCAGAAGCCTTCCATACTGAGGAAATTGAGAATGCAGAATGCCAGGCAGTTATCTCATTCTCCGGTGAAGATGAAAACCCTCCCATACATGGGAATATTCTCCCACTGTATGTCACTGGGCAGTTCAATGGCATGGAAGTCCGCCGCTGCCTGGTTGACATGGGTTCTGGGATTAAGCTAATCCCGATTCGGACACTGCGAAAACTGGGTTTGTCTGAGGATGATTTAACTCCCTCCGACCTTAGAATCCAGGGATACGACAGGACCGAGCAATCCCCAACCGACAAGATCCGCTTGAAGACCCAGTTCGGTGGCCTAATTGCCAGCACCGAGTTTATGGTTGTCTCATAGGACACCGCATACAATGCATTGATGGACAGGCCATGGCTCCATCTGCATTCAACGGTCCCTTCTTCATATCACCAATTCCTCAAATACTCCTTCAATAGTCGATTAGGCATGCTCCAAGGAGATGTGTCTCCTTTTGCCTCTTGTGAAGACCGATATCTAGATGCTGACTATTACAATAGAAACGATAAGCAAATCCTGGAAAGTGAGGATAAACCCGCCCTAGTCACAAGTGATCCCTGGGCAGGCCTGGATGATGTCTAAATCTTCCCGATCTATCGTTTGGAGGTCACGACCCCCGACATGGAGCAATTTTTTGTTGTTTAGGGTACAAGAGGAAGGCATATTCCCGTGTCCAAGGGACGGTGGAAAATAACCTCGTACTCCTACACCAACCAGGCTCAGGTGATCCCGAAACCTCCTACCCCTATATGGTATCGGGATTTCAGGACTATGGCAATGACGGTACGTCATACATGTCTCTTCCGCCGGGCTGGAATCAACTGGCTTAGGCCGACGCGTCACTACTGCTTTGATGTCATCAAGCGTGGCACATTGGGCCGAAGACCAGATGGGATTGGATCGACTGCCTTCATTGCTATGGTCTCAGTGGCACATGAGTCTCCTGATATGATGACCACTACTGCCCAGGCTGAAACCAGCTACCCATCAGGGTTTGATAACTAAGAAGCATCCCCCCCGGCAGGAGATCCCTCCATAGGTGGAGAAGAGGATCAGGAGGATGCTCCCCCTACCTTTGAAGAAGGTGTCCACGGTCCATGAACTGGTACATGTGAACCTTGGTAGTGAGGCAAATCCGAGACCCACATTGATCAGTGCATCCATGACCCTCGAGGAGCAGAAACAGTACATGGAATTTCTCAAACAGCACTGTGACGTGTTTGCCTAGAGTTACGAAGAGATGTCAGGACTAGATCCCCAGGTAGCCGTCCACCGCCTTGGTCTCCCGACAAACCATCGTGGGTTCAAGAAGCCTCCCAGAAAGATGAACCCTTCTCACGGTGCCATGGTTGAGGCCGAATTTGACAAGATTATCAAATCTAACTTCATCAAGGAAGTTCAGTACCCTAGGTGTCTTGCCAACATTGTGCCAGTCAGGAAGAAAAATGGGTAGATCAGAGTCTGCATCGACTTCTGCGATCTCAACCACCACTGCCCGAATGATGATTTTCCCCTCCCAGTGATAGAGTTGTTGATTGATGCCACGACCGGGTTCCAAGCCCTCTCCTTCATGGATGGGTATTCTGGGTACAACCAGATCCGGATGGCCCCCGAGGACGAGGAGTCCACTGCCTTCAGGGCTCTCCAAGGTACTTTCTGTTACCAGGTCATGCCCTTCGGCCTAAAAAATGCAGGTGCCACCTATCAGCGGGCCATGCATCGCATACTCTAGCCGATTCTCAGGACACTAGTGGAATACTATGTGGATGATCTGGTAGTCAAATCTCTCCAGCACCAAGACCATCTCAAGGACCTTGAGAAACTGTTCGGCTTCCTCCGTTCCCCCCACCTAAAGATGAAACCGCTAAAGTGTGCCTTCGGGGTCACCTTTGGGAAGTTTCTTGGATTTGTTGTTAGATAACGAGGCATCGAGATCAACCCAGAGAAGATCAAGGCCATCAACCAAATTCCTTCCCCGAGCAATATTCGGGAGCTTCGAGGTCTCCAAGGCCACTTAGCCTATATATGCCGATTCATTGCGAATCTGGCTGGGAAGTGTAAGCCCCTTTCCCGGCTCATGAAGAAAGGTGCCACCTATGAATGGGATGAAGAGTGTCAGGCTGCCTTTGAGGAAATCAAGCAGTATCTACTCCAACCTCCGGTCTTGATGCCAACTGTCTCTAAAAATACACTGGTCCTTTACGTGATTGCCCTGGAACGGTCCCTTGGCACACTTCTCACCCAGAAGAACAATGAGGGAATATAGAACAGTCTCTACTACCTCAGCCACATTCTCCTCGATACGGAGACTAGATAATCCCCCATCGAAAAGAGATTCTTGGCGCTTGTGTTTTCCATACAGAAATTGTGACATTACCTGCAGCACCATAAGGTACAGTTGGTCTCTCAGGTAGACCCAATGAAGTACACCCTGAACCGCCCTATGCTGACTGGCTGACTAGCGCGGTGGGTGGTGATCCTCCAGCAGTTTGACATCAGGTTTATGCCTCAGAGGGCCATCAAGGGAAAGGCATTAGCAGAATTCCTAGCTACTCATCCAACCTCCACGGATCAATACCTGGATCTGGATTTTCTTGATGAGGCAATCCTCTCAGTCGATCATGTTGTCTCATGATGGAAAATGCACTTCGACGGTGCCTCCTGGAGCCCCCCGGTAGGAGGATCAATGATCCTAATATCAATAGAGTGGGTTTGGGTATCGTCTTAATCACCCAGGCCCAAGCCGTTTTATCGTACTCATTATTGTTGTTAGAAGGATGCTCCAACAATGAGGCAGAGTATCAGGCTCTCATCACTAGCCTCGAGTTGGCCCTTAAGATCTATGTGCCCCATTTTCATGTGAAAGGGGATTCCAAACTAGTCATCAAGTAGGTCAATGGAGACTATGTTTTCAGGAAGCCAGAGCTTGTGCCATTGCTGGAGTGCACACTCCATCTAATGGCCTAGTTCTCTTCTCGACCAGAGGTTACCCATGTCCCTTGGTCACAGAATGGTCGAGAAGACGCTTTGGCTGGCTTAGCTGCATCGCTCGCAGAACCCGAGAAAGATGATTTGATCATACATGTATCACACCAGAGATTCATCACCCCCGTTACCACATAGGATGACGACGGCCTGCGGGTAAGCCACCTTACCGCCGGACCCTCCGCATCATGGGTCCCAGGTTCTTTAGATGCAGTGGTTGAGTCCACTCCCAACTAGAGGGCACCTTTTGTCAAGTATCTCTAAAATGGTTGCCTCCCAGATGATCGAGCCGAGCGCGAGCGAATCCAATGTCGCGCACTGCAATTTACCCTCCAGAGTGGTCCCAGTCTTGAGAAGATCCTCCTCTATAAGTGGGGATTAGATGGTGTTATCCTCCATTGCATTCAAGGAGTCAGGATTTCTCAGGTCATGTAAGAGGTTCATGATGGTTACTACGGTGCCCACCAGGCTGGGCCCAAGCTGTCCCATCAGATTCGGAGGTTGGGGTACTTCTGACCCTCTATGATCCATTATTGTATTGAGTTTTCCAAGAGATGCCACATGTTCCAAGTTCATGATAACTTTCTGCATCGGCCTCCAGAGCCTCTCCACTCCACCAAGTACACTTGGCCATTTGAGGTGTGTGGACTCGATGTTGTGGGACCATATCCACCGGCGACAGCTCGTCAGTGTAGATTCATCTTGACTGCTACAAATTTCTTCTCAAAGTGGGTAGAGTCTATTCCACTCAAAGAGGTCAAGGCCTGTTCCATCGTCAACTTCGTGAGCTCCAATATTATCCACTGGTTTGGAGTCCCTCATGCTCTCCTCACCGATAACGGCACCAACATCCGAGTAGCCGAACTGAAGAAATTGTACTCCAAGTATAATGTCCATCCGAACCATAGCTCTCGCTATCATGCACAAGAAAATGGACAGATCGAGGCATTCAATAAAACCCTCTCTAACATTGTGAAAAAGATGGTCGGTCAGAACAAGAAGAGTTGGCCTGACAAGCTCCCCAATGCCCTCTGGGTTTATCGGACGACGACTCGCAATTCCACCCAGGTGACCCCATATTCCCTGGTGTATGGGGATGAGGCCATCCTGCCCATTGAGATCCAACTGCCATCATTACACACTGTAGTCTATGACAAGCAGGCACTAGATAAGGTGGCCAAAATCCGTCTAGCTAAATTGGAAGCACTGGACGAGAATAGGCTTCGTGCCTTGCACAATCGGGAAAGGCACCAGAATAAGATAGCCAGAGCCTTCAACAAGAAGGTTCGCCTTCGCTCTTTTCTGCAAGGCGACCTAGTGTTGGCCCTCTGAGCGCCAATGATTCCTGGTAGGAAACCACCCATGCTTGATCCCAAATAGTAAGGACCTTACTTAATTCATAAGGTTTACCCCAATGGAGCATACTCCTTGGTGACCATGGATGGTGAGCGCATAACTCCTCCCACCAACGCCAAGTTCGTCAAGAAATACTTCACAGAGCCCCTTGGTCCTGCATGACCTTAAACTGTATGGTCCCTCATGACCCTAAACTACACATTACGGTCCCGCATGACCCTAAACTGCACATTACGGTCCCCCATGACCCTAAAATGCACATTACGGTCCCGCATGACCTTAAACTGCACCATTGTCCTACATGACATTAAACTACAACATCTTCCTACATGACGTTAAACTGCATCATCGTCCATCATTATGTTAAACTGCTCAGTATCATCCTACATGACAATAAACTAAAAAATGGTCCAAGCTCTATGACCTTAAACTAAGATCTCCCTCATTATTACTGCAAGACGTTAAACTACAAGCTAGTCAGGCCTTCCTAACCAAGGCTCAGCCACAGGGCCTTGGCCTTTCTCGGCTCAGACTCTCTTGCAGGATTGTACGGTGTAGTGTGGGATTACATCCTCATTCACGTCGAGTTACTTGCCGTATCGCACATACCCCCAGATGAGATGTGTCCCCCATCCTGCATGACATTAAACTGCATATCGTCCCGCATGACATTAAACTGCGCTTCTAGAACTGTGTATGGCTTGATTCCCATCCTAATGGGATACGTAGGAACGCTCAGACGTCCTGTCTTGAGCCCAGCCCCGAGCTCTTCTCTTTGACTGTCCCCCTGGTTATAGTTTTCTCAGAGGATCCTCGTATGATGAGGAGTAGGCTTCCTTAGACCCATTAATACGAGGATTATAATGGTCGCACCATGTGCCCAATCCCTTTCATCTATCCCCCCACGTTTTTACCGCACAACGTTAAACTACTTGGCCTTATAGAACTATGTATGGCTTGATTACCATCCTTATGGGATACGTAGGAACGCCCAGACATTTATTCTGTTGGCCCAGCCCAAAATCCAAAATCTTCCCCTTGGGTCAAGACATATGGAAGGGTGCACACTTTTGCCCCAATTTATGTCGAAGAAGCCTCGACCGGGCTATACGTCCCCCTGGAGATGTTCGCCTCTTTCGTAGATGGGTACAACTATGCTTCACCCACTCCTTGACTGGGATTCCATCACTTTCCTCATCCGGAATGGCCCCTAAATGGTTCCCGGATCTTCGAGTCCACCCCAAGATGTCCCAAACATCGAGAGTAGTGATTCGTTCTACCCCACCCTGAAGCGACAAACTCCCCTCGGGGTGGAGCCAACGATTGGGCGCACGACCCCGATTATTTTATAAGGAGTCTACGGCGTGGTGCAGGATTATGTCCTCATTCACATCGGGTTACTTGTCATGCCATACGAATTCACTTGTCGAGGCCCAGCCTTGGGCCCCTTGGCCTTTTCGGGCCCCCCTGGCCCAGGTTCTTTTCTACAGGATTGTGCGGTGTGGTGCGGGATTACGCCCCCATTCACGTCGGGTTACTCGCCACACTGTAAACTTCCTCGTTAGGGTATCCTGCCCATGGGTATCTTCTAGAACTACGTGTGGATTGATTCCCATCCTTATGGGATATGTAGGATCACCGGAATGTCTTAGTGTCGGGTCCAGCCCCATCTCTCAAAAATCTCCGTCCCACCTTGGCCCCTTGGCCTACCTTTCATGAGCCACTTCGTTGACCATTTTCGGCAGTTCGCTAATGTTCCTAAGGGTACTACGGTTTAAGTTACCTGGAATGTAGGATTCTACTCGGACATGTCCGTACCCACTTTTCAGGCTTCGTGTTTCCCTTCATCAGGGCTTTCATCATCTTTCACACCTGGAGGGACCCCCAAGAACGGACTGGATACAATGCCCAAGGGCTCTCCTACCGTTACGGGCCAATGACCCTGAGGGTTTTGGACAAAAAAATTGATAAAAATCCCGCGTTGCGAATATGGTCAGCTGTCAATGCTCGTCTGTTGTTCCCACCTTCGGCTAATGCGATATGGAGACTATTTTATTACCATGGTTAACAGTTATCCTCCATCGCCACGCCAACCCCATTAAGACCAAAATGTCGGTTACACGATTCACATCCTTCTCCATCCTCAACATGTCCAAGTAGAGTTTCGAAACTCTTGATTCCATTCCTCAGTTCACATATACGCATTAGGGGAACAAAGCCGCATTAAAGGTGTCCTTCGGGGCTCTTCACCAACTTCCATTTGATGGAAATTCTGTGTATTGCGATAAGGATCTTCCCCCTTCGTTTCCCACACCGAGTTTAACTCACGCGGGCTTAGGGATCGGGTCGAGGTCTGCGCCTACTTGGAAAGTTTCCATCCATCCATACATGGTCCGAGCTCTAAGACCCTAATCTAAGATATCCTAAGAACTATGTCTGGCTTGATTCCTATCCTCATGGGATACGTAGGAATGCCCAGAACTCCTGTCTTTGGGTCCAGCTTGAGTTCAGCTAATTTGTCTCTTCTGTCCTGCCTTCGGGACCCTAACTACGAGACTTCATGGTGTGATGTGGGATCATGTTCTCATTCACGACGGGTTTGCAATAGCTGTACCACGTGCACCCCATTCTAAGAATTAGCCCTTTTATTTCCTGTCCTGCATGACATTAAAAGGAACCCTCCAGAACTACGTGCGGCTTGATTCCCATCTTTATGGGATACGTAGGACCACCCGAATGTCTAGACTTTGGGTCCATCCCCACCTCTTATAGATCTACCAATCTCTCTGGTCACCTAGGTTCTTTAGCCAGTCCCTCTCCATGAGAGGGATATATAGGTGTGGTACATGGTTTTTGAAACTATGCCCCCCTCATCCCGGGAATCCACCATCTCTTGGTTACCCTCATGTTGGGTCCCATGACCCCTTACAGTGGTTTACCCATGTGTTAAGAGTACTCTGGTCCAGGACCAAGAGTGTCAGATTCAACTAGGTCAAGTTCCTTCCACTTGTCAAGCTTCGTGTTCCCCTCCATTCGAGTTGCCATCATCTTTCACACTCGAAGGGAGCCCCAAGAACGGCCTGGATACAACTCCAAAGGGCTCTCCTACCGTTACGGGCCAACGCCCCCGAGGGTTTCAGACAAAAAATTAATACAAATACCGCATTACGAACATGGTCGGCGGTCTATGATCATTTGTTTGTCCCCATTTCAGGCTAATGCGACAGGATACTATGTTGTGAACATGGTCAGCAGTAATCCTCCGTTGTCACGCCATTCCATTCATTCCTTGAATGTGGGTGGCATGATTCACATTATGTTCCACCCCATCGTGTCCAAGTGGAATCTTGACACTCTTGGCGCTGTCCATCAGTGCACCTTTGCATGTTAGGGGGATGAAACTGCAATACAGTGTCCTTCGGTGCTCCCACGGTCTGAGCTCTAAGACCATAAACTAAGATCTTCATTAAGGGCTATGTGCGGCTCGATCCTCATCCCTATGGGATACGTAGGGTCACCCTCACATCTTGTTTTCGGGTCCATCTCAGTTGGGAGCTAGTTTCTCCTGACCCTTTCACTCTCACCTCTATTTGGGACCCTTGGCCCGAGGTTCCTATCTCGGGACTGCATATGGTGTGATGTGGGATCATGTACCCATCCACGTTGGTTTTGTCGCACGACACCATACACATTCCCCACCTAGAATCGTCTCTGTTTTGTCTGTACTGCATGACGTTAAAAGGCATGCTTGCTCCTATCACACGACCCTAAACTGTGACATTATCTTCCTAGTCGTACAAAAAAAAAACGAAACTGCATTGTGATGACCTCGTTGTAGAGGGAATGACGTTGGGTATTGGTCATGTTCCTTGCCATTTGTCAACGCCTATCATGACTTGATTCTTATGGAGATAGCAGGGATTGCTACCCTAGGCCTGCCGATTCACAAAAAAACCACTCACCTTAAAGGACAAACAAGATTTATCAAATTCTGCTTCTTTTGGTGAAAGGGCCACGCCCACACTCCCCTTCTTCCCTGGCACTGGTACCTTATTGTGCCACCATTCAGAACTACGTATGGATTGATTCTCATCCTTATGAGATACATAGGATCACCCGAGAACCTCCCCGTTGGCCCAACCTAACTTCTATGGTCCGAGTTCTAAGACCTTAAACTAAGACCCTTTTAGAACTATGTGCAGCTTGATCCCCATCCTCATAGGGTATGTAGGAATGCCTTTCTACTTTTCTCAGGCCCAACTCAACTCTTTTTTTAGGTCTCTTGACCTGAAACCACTCCCAAGGGGATTATGCAGTGTGGTATAGGATTATGTTCCCATCCACATCAGGTTTTCATAATTACCCGCCACGTGCCTCCTATGTTTCCTCCCATCCATGGTCCGAATTCTACGACCCTAAACTAAGATCTCCCTATGGTAAGGGACTCAAATCACACTATCTAATACGCCTCATTGTCGTATTTAGATGTATTTTGACAAAGAGCCCGGAGTGTGGGACTTTCATGGGGACATTCCCCTCATCCCATGACCAAGCTTCATGAGCTCCCTATTTGGATCCTCATCCTCTTCCACATCCAAAAGGACCCTTGGACGACATGGATGCTAGGCTTAAGGGCTCTCCATGGATGTTGGGCCTAAGGGCTCTCCAATCATTTTGTGCCAACATCCCTTCAGATATCTGACATCATTTGCGACATGGTCTCGTGTTTTGAACATGCTCAACGATCGACCCTCATTTGTCTGCCCCTATTATAGGCTAACGCGATATGGATGCTGCGTTTCCACCATGGTTAACAGTTATCCTCTATCGTCACGCCACCATCACTGTGATCCAAATCTCGAGTGTCATGATTCACACATTTCCACTTCCTAATGTTCAAGTGGAATTCCGACATACTCGGCTCTACCTCTTTGCGTGTCTAGGTGCATCACACAGACGTTTTAGCATCATTGGGACAGTATTCACTGAGCTTCCCTTCGCCCTAACATTTCCCTTCCTATGTCGGGAAAGTTCCCCATTACTTATTGTTTCCCACATCAAGCACGACTCGCGCGGGCTTAGTAGTTTTGGTGGGATATGTACCAACACAACCAGGCTTCCCTTCGTCCTATATGACGTTAAACTGTGCTTCCAGAACTACATGTGGCTTGATTCCCATCCTCATGGGATACAAAAATACACCTTGGTATTTTGCTTAGGGTCCAGCCCATAGGAATCATAAATCTGGTTCTTCCCCTTTACACCCCCTGGATGGACCCCTCATAGGGGACCATGAAACTATGACACTACCCTGAACAAGTTCAGGATGCCCCAAGATTACATTGGGAAGCGACAGACCCCCTCGCCAGAGAGGCCCTGTCTGAAAGAAGGAATGATCCATGATCAAACTGATGAACCCATCTGGCGTACTCCCACCGTGGTGGTGTAACTGCATGAGTGTTGGATTCTGTTTAGAAAAACCATCACTCCACATTCTACGCTTCGTGTGCCCCTTATTCGGACCCTCATCCCATTTCATGTTTGGAGGAACCCTCTAACAGTATGGATGCTCGACCTATGGTCCACTTGCTATCCTGGGTCAACGTTCCAGAAGACTGGTCATGTTTCGAGGGACCCCCTAACAGTATGGATGCTCGACCTATGGTCTTCCTTCTATCATGGGCCAACATCCAGGAAGACTAATCAATGATATTTCAGTTAGGCCCCATGTTGTGAACATGGTCAAGGGTCATCCATCATTTGTTGTCCCCATTTCAGTATAACATAGTAAGGATACCATTTTTCCTCCACGGTTAATGGTTTTCCTTTATTGTCACGCCACCCTCACAGTGTTCCAAATTTTGGGTATCGTGATTCACACTTCCCATTCTCATCCGTTCGGACCAATTTCAACGCCCCTGGTGTTGCACCGTTCGTGCACAAGAACATGCTGGAAAAACTGTAATTCAGATGTTTTGAGAACTTACTTCTCCGGTAAGGTCTCTACTATTTCCCAGAAATCCGGACCAGTTATCCAAACCCTGGATGCCTGAAGCTTGGTTTCCACTCCTGTGTTTGGATTGGACGATGGGGAGACTATCTATTGTTTCTCACATCAGGCCTGACCCGTGTGAGCTTAGGGAATTGTCGATGGACATCCTGCAAACATTGTAAGGATTCAAAATGAACCAGTGAAAATAACAGAACTCGTGCATGCTACGACATTCAAAAAATTTTAAAGCACGAATGTATGTTTAAGGGTTTGTAATTATTACAGTACCTGGGGGTCAACTCCCCCCATGGATGGATTGAACCCATCAAAAGAGCGTTTCAGCTCCGCCACCCTTTGACTTGTGGCATCCAAGAATTGATGTTGCTGAATCAGCTCCCGCTCCTCCTCAACAGCGACGGGGCTCAATTCATCAGCCTCAGCTCGGGCCCTCTATATGTCAGCCTGAATGGCAGCCATATCTCCAGATTCCTGCCTCATACGCTCTTCTGCCTCTTCCAGTTGGGCCTTCAATCACGAGATCATCTCAGATTTTGCATTAAGAGAGGCTAAGTGCTCATCCGCCTGGGCTTACAGCTGTTGGACCTCGTTTTCAGCATCTTGACGCTTCTTGACATTTTTCGCCTTCCTCCGCTGCTAGACTACACTGAGCATGCGATCGTATTCTCAGATCTTCTCTGGCATGAGATCTCAGATGAGTATATGAGGACGCTGGGCATCCACTGCCCCATTGCATAGTTCGCGCAGCCGCGAGCGAAGTCTGTCCATTTCATTCAGCCATAGCGCTTGGGGGGTGTCATTGATAAAGCGTGTGATTAGTTTCCACAATCAGTGAAGGACTATTTTACTCTCCACTCCATCAAAGGTCATTTTGTCCTAGTCCGCGCAATTGGCAGGCTCGTATGCGGGATACACCCGCAAGAAATCTTCAGCAGGATCTACGTCGGGCATTGAATCTGGCACGACATCTAGCGCTGAAGTAGGCGTGGCAGGAATTGGGTCGACCGAACGATCCTCATCATCAGACTCCACCTCAATGACCTCAGGCACAACCCTACTGGTGGTCCTGCCAATGAGAAGGAGTGCAGCAGCTCGGGTAGGTGGGGTAACTATCTCCACAGTCACCGGAATTCCCCTAGGTGGGATGCCCCCAGACATCCCGACCAGCCTTGCCGCAACAGCCCATGCCAGTCGTAGAACTGTACGCGACAGGGAAGGGCATGGATTTCAGTTGGCACGATCTACATATGACATTAATGAATTCAGTGGAAAAGACTTACGGAGATCGAACTCCTGGTGCTAATCCTGATTTGGTGCTGACGGGACCCTAGAGCATGACCCTCCATATATTATCAGAAGGTTTGGAGATCCTAGAGGAGCCACCCCGGGTGTCCTAGCCCCGCCAGACACAGAACTGGATGTGGCCACAAGCACGGGTTTTGAAGGTCCTACATCATCACCTGCCAAGGGGTGAGAGCGAGGTCTATATACGAGTTCCTCCTGCACGGTTCAGGTATTCGTAAGAGGACCTTAATGGCCTGAGAGAGAACCCTGAGG
Organism: Viscum album; assembly: GCA_963277665.1. Taxonomy (NCBI): domain Eukaryota; kingdom Viridiplantae; phylum Streptophyta; class Magnoliopsida; order Santalales; family Viscaceae; genus Viscum; species Viscum album. The sequence continues at coordinate 400,215,962 of OY728158.1, forward strand.
AAAGAAATTTGGAACGCTACCTCGAGAACCTCTACGAAATCATCGGAATCTGAGTCTTGATCTCTAACTTCACCTTCCTCCAAAGGGCTCCCTCCACCGGCCTCGTCCTCCATAGAGGATTCTTCTAATTCTTCTGGCAGGGGGAAGTGCTCTCTCAGTTCGGTGGCCGACAGCTGTGGGGGAACCGTCCGATCCAGCAGCACCTTTACCCAGTCCGTCATAGGACGCGGGGCACCACTGGAATGTACATAGTCCTCCAGCTCATCCAAATACTGCTCCGCCTCTGCCGGAGACACCACGAAACCGGCCTAGACATGGCCTATACCCGGTAAGACCATCCCTAGATGGTTAAAGTGTTCCCACGTCGTGGGTGGACTAAGTTTGTGACGGTTGACGTCCCAAACGTCCCATGCCTCTGGGAAAACATCATTCTCTGGCATGTTGATATGGCGCAACCACTTCATCAGAGCCTAAGTGTATATCCTGTGGAATCCCCTTGATGGCCTCCCCACCAGATGGCTCTGTTCTTCTAGGACCACCGGATCCGCCGCTGCTGCCTAATCCTCAGCGAGTGCATGCCTCACCCCCACAGCAGCACTGCCACCACGAGAGGCCCATGCTACCCTCTGACCCCAACCTCAGGATAGGGGAGGCCCACCGTCACTAGCCTGAATGGTTGTATGCTTCAACATTTTCCCAGTATAAGCCACCTCCAAACTGATGGCATACTCTTTCACCCGTCCAAAGGTGACAGTGGACGGAGGCAATGCAATTCGCATTTTCCCATCTTCCCGTGTGAACATGAGCCACAACTGACTCATTAAACACATGTGCTCCTCATGAATCACCTCCCAGTAAACCTATGGGGTCATCCGCTACTGGCACCAGAATTTCCTCACGAACCGATGCAGGGTGTACGGCTCATAGATCGGCTCACGGTCCACCAGTTCCACGAAAAATCCACCTCAAAAGTCTAGGAGATAAGCCCGATGCTCTTCCGTTCTCTGCCCATCATTGGTGAGTACCCCCATCGACAATGGAAATAGGTGTAAGTTAAATTCTTCCGCCTTCCACACCTGGTTAAGCACCATCGGTACAGTTAATTTGACTGGAAAGCTCCCTGCCGCATTCAGAATGGAAGGGCGGAAGTTTGATCCCTGTGGAGAGATAGGGTTTGGGTATTCGTAAACCCCCCTGATGTGTGCCGCAGTCCACCCATACAGAAGGTGGAAGGCCCCGCATATCCTTAGTGGATTCCTTCCCTCGCTAACTTGCCACATCATCCTGTACAATCTGGCGAGCATCAGAATTCCCAGATTGACCCGCCTTCCCATGGCCAACATGGATTCCATGATGAATGAGCTATGATGCACCCCCCATGTCGGTATCCCTCACCGGTAGGATCCAACCACAGATAAGGGCTGCGATAAATGCCTCCAGCCTGACTATCGGCTGCTGTTCAGTGCTGACACTAAAACCCCGGGTCTTCCATTGGTTATCCTCCATGATCAGCCAATACGAGTGCTCTTTGCCCCGTTGAGCCCCCTTCGGACAAGTTCAAGGACTTGGAGGGAACTCTCAATCCTCCATGATGTTCAGGAACCTCTTGAACGACTTCTTAAAGTGGACATCTCTCACCACCTCCTTGTCCTCTCCAGGGACCAGTTCCATCAGTGTCAGCGCCAGCTGCGTCATCTGCTTAGGATCCTCCCACACGCTCATAACGGGGAGGAACTCATCATACATGGCCCCCAAGGTCGGGACCCCTGAGATCTGATGGACATCCCACAGACTAATGCGAACCTCCCCATGGTGTAGGTGGAAAGTGTTGGTCCTAGACGACCATCTTCTCAGCAGCTCCGACATCAGCTGTTTCGGTTAATAAATGTGGAATTGCGAGGCCCATTCCACCTCATACAATCCCACTCTCCTAAGCTCGGCCCCAAAATCCTTGCATGAGGCACCTACCCAGTCGTTGGTGAAGTTACCGCCCTGGAACAGGTCCCACTCATCGGACCGCCCCTTTTTCGAATCCTGCAGTGCCGCATTCACTATGGTGCGGTACAGAGGAGGGGACGCCTCCAGTTGCAGTGCCTCCCCATCGATGTTATTTAGATGGTTGTACAGACAGTCGGCGGTGACAGGTGTGAAGTCCTCCCGTTCATGACCATCGGCCGCCCTGAACAATTGGTGTTGGCATGGCGTGCTTCTGAACCAGTAAGCTGGTTCATCCCTACTCGCCTTAGGAATGAAGACACCATCCCTCAGCCCGAAGCCATACAAGGGTAGCTTATTTCACAACAAATAGTTCTTTTGGCTCTCTGATAGCAGGTATGTCAAAGAATTATGGTCTGAGTGGCTTTAGACCAACTCCCCTAGGCCCAGACAGTTGGCCATCTCATCCCTCTGGGCGGCGTCTGCGAGCACCCACATCACAGCTTCTTGATAGGCCATTACGGTTTTAGAACTCGAAAAAAATTGTGGGTGGGGTTGCAGTGATCGTTCAGGAAGATCACTTGCGAAGCTCGGGTGCAAAGCCAAGACACAGAGCCTAGCCTCAGCTTGCAAGCAGAACTTTTCTTGGCGCAGTCGTGGAGTCGGAGACTCGCGGTTCGTCGCGAAGCTTGATTCGCGGTGAGAAGATGCGGAGGATGTGGAGCTTCGTGAATCGAGAGCGCAAGAGGAAAAAGTAGAAAAGAAGGAAAAATACAAGAGTTGAGCCCCCTATTTATATGCGGCGGCCCCTAGAGCTTTGCGGCGCGTCCAGCCCGTGCGGCACATCGCGATGCGTCAGGATCGCGCTGCCCTTGGCCGCCTCGTGCTCCCGCTTCACGAGTCCGCATCACGACCAGCTGAGAATTTTGGCGATTTCCCTCAGACTCCGACCCTTGATCCCTCTGTGGCTCCAAGTCTGATGGGGGGCATTTTTTGGTGCCAAAAATATTTGAAGAAAGGAGAGAAGAAAAAGAGGCTCCGCGCCCTGCCTCGTGAAGCTCCGATGCACAGCCCCTAGCTCCGCAGCCACCACAAAGTACCAGATGCGGTAAAACTCTGCGAATTCCCTGACGTTCATGAACCCGCCACAAAGTAGAGGAGGAAGTACCTCTCTATGAATCCAGTTGACATTCGTGACCCGCCGCGAAGCCACCGAGGCCCCCTTCGCGCCGCGTGAGCTCTGCTTTGCGGCGCCCCTTGCCTATAAATACCGAGCTCCCACCAAGCTCTCAAGATGGAAAATCCGAACTTTCAGCTTCTCAACTCCCAAATCGCAAATCACTCTTTGATCTGGGAATCATGAGCTCTGTGAGGTATTTTTTGCTTCTCAAAAGGCCTTCGCCTTGTCTCATTTTGAGCCCCTCTTTCGAGAGGGATTCCCTTCGCGAAGCCTAATGGCATTCGCGAAGGAAGGGGATCCCCAAGGGGACCCAGGCAGTCACAGAGCATTTATGCTTTGCGAAACACCCATCTCGTACAAGTGATCCACATGCCAAGGCAGGGTCACTATACTTCGTGAAGCACACTGCTTCACAGAACCTTGCTTCATGAGGCACATATGCTTCGCGAGGCAGTGCTCCGCAAACACCCTTCCACTTCACAAAGCACCTCCCACTCACACCTCTGCCCCATGCTAAGGCCAAGGAACTCCACTTCATGAAGCACACCCCTTTGCAAGTGCTCTCCACTTTGCAAAGCAACCAAGCTCCGCAAGGTCTCTTCATGTGGACCCCTTTTCTTGGAAATTCCTCTTCCCGTGTGACCCTCCAAGTTTGCATGATGTGATTTCAAAGTCCCATGGACGACACCACCCATAGCGTTGCTTCGCCTAATACTTCTTCGCATATGCATGCTAACGACTGTTGCTTCTTCTCATAGCCACGCTAACGTGGTCCCCTCAATGGTTCGCTCTACGACCCCCCTTCACCAAGGACTTGCCGATACCTTCCCTCCCACCAGGGATAGAGGGTACCAGTTATGTAAGTCCCAGGGGTGTGGATTAAACCCACCTCATCCGAGCTGCATGACATTAAACTTCCAAGAACCTCGTCCTCAATGCATGACGTTAAACTATGACCTGACCCCGTTCCTCGCACGCAGGGTCCTCCCAGCTCGGACATTTTTTACATCACTCATCTCCATGGGAATGGAATCACCCCCACATGGGATGATATCCTCCCTCTCGGAGTGGAGTTTGTCCGCGGGGGAAGGGCTTCCTCAGAGTGTAAACCCTGAGCCTCCCTTATGGAAGGTAGTACCCATGCACCTCCGTACTTCCCCATTGCCAAGGCATGTGGAGGGTGCGATAGGGAATGAGGCACCTCCCATCTTTGGTCCCAAATCCCTCTCCCATCACGATTTTTTGCACTTTGGGCCTCCATCCTGGAGTAAGTCCCAGCACCATGGGCCACTTAATGAGTAAGCCCCTCTTCGCTTCTCATGGACGAACCCTTCACGACGTGATCGTCAGGTCTCTACTGCCTCTTGTTTCTCACACCGAGCATGACTCACGTGGGATTAGAGTAAGCATCGACCATGGAAATGCCCTTGTCCAGCATGACGTTAAACTATATGCCCTCGTCCAGCATAACGTTAAAATGCATACCCCTATCCCACATGACATTAAACTGTACACCCATTTGAAATATGAGGTCTTTGATCCATGTCACGACATGGTACGTAGGAAGCCTCCACGAGGTTCAAGCCCACCACCAGTCGTTTATTCATGTCACGTTACACCCTCACCCCGCATGACGTTAAACTGCATTCTAGTCCAATGGTAAGCCGTTGTGACTATCCCGAACTATGAGGACTTTCATCCATGTCAAGGCATGGTACGTAGGAAGCCTCATGAGGTTCAATCCCACCACCAGTGGACCCCTGGGTTCACCTTCACGTCGGTTCACTTACGAATACCTTTAAACCATGAGGTCTTTGATCCATGTCAAGGCATGGTACATAGGAAGCCTCCCCGAGGTTCAATCCCATCAACCATCGGACCAAGGTCCACCTTCATGTCGGTTCACCGACACTGCCACATCCCGAACTACGTGGACTTTGATTCCCTACCATGGGGATACGTAGGATGTCTCTTCGAGACTCAAGCCCTTCACCCATCGGACCAAGGTCCTTCTTCACGTCGGTTCACTGATGTCCATTATGAACTACGTGGACTTTGATCCATGTCAAGGCATGGTATGTAGGAAGCCTCTATGAGGTTCAAGCCCAATAATCATTGGCCCCGGCCGTCTCTGTGCTGGTGTTCCAAGCCCTCATTTTAACCTGAACTACGAGGTCTTTGATCCATACCAAGGCATGGTACGTAGGAAGCCTCAGAAGGTTCAAACCCACCATCCACCCGGGCCAAGGTCTTTCTTCATGTCGGTTCTCCGACACGTTCCCATCCCGCATGACTTTAAACTATATCCCAATCCAGTGGTAAGCCGTTGTGACCCTGCCATCCAGTTGTTACGACACCCCTTCATGTCATTATAACATCCCCTTTTCCCGAACTACGTGGACTTTGATCCATGTCAAGGCATGGTACGTAGGAATCCCCACGAGGTGAAATCCCACCACCCATTGGTCCAAGGTCCTTTTCACACCAGTTTTCTGGCGCTCAAACTGAACTACGTGGTCTTTGATCCATGTTAAGTCATGGTACGTAGGAAGCCTCACGAGGTTCAATCCCACCACCACCTGATCATTCCGACCGTATTCAAATCAGTTCTTCCAACACCTTGGGCAGCCTAGAGTGTAAGACCCACACATCCATCTCAAACTACATAGACTTTGATTCTCTTCCACAGGGATACGTAGGAAGTCTCTTCGAGACTCAAGCTCATCACCACCGCCATATCCACGATGGCTCATTTCATTCCTCCTTCACTTCATCAAATTATCCATCATTCATCTTGATTATTACCCGGGCCGCCACATCCCGGTGAGATCATGCTGCCCCATTCCCCTCCACAGCATTCGGGAAGCCTCCCATGGGCTGGCTCCAATATCGGCATTCCCTCAAGGGGGATTCCTCAATCTGATCCACTCTAACCGGTGTTCTGATCAGGTCGATCCATCTCCGCTAGATGTTAAACTCACGGCATACCCTATGCTAAACATGGGAAGCTAAAGAAAACATCAGATATATGCCTAGGGAATATGATTCCCCGCGCTCGATGTGGGATACCTCGGGCTTCCGCGCCCTCGAGAAGCCCTATAATAAGGTACAAAAGATAGACACACCAATTCCCCATCATTCAGACATGTTACTGATGCCTCGACGTGAATACTCCCCCGAATCAAGGTTGCTTCCCTGACCGGACCCTTTGGAATGTCCTGACAGAAGCAGTGTAATTAACCAGACTCCATAGAATCATATAACTGGGAAGAGTTTCACGAACAATGTATTAAATCTATGAGGAAGACCCGGACTAGGTGATGAGTTCCGAGGAGGAATCCACAGAAGGAAGAGCCGACATCCCATCATCCCGGTTTCGATCAAAGACCAGACATCCTTGAATAAGGAGCGAATTCCGCCTGTATTTGGAAATTAGGAATGTGGGGAAACACAAAAGCCGCGCCTGTCACGCCCCAGCGGACGGACGCACGCGCCCCAGCGAAATTGTTGGAAACACCATGATAAAAGTTTACCTCTGGTTTTTCTATATAGTATGATATCTATGATGTTCTTGTAGTTATTAGATTAGCATGTGGAAATTTTAAGGAAAGTAATCTAGAATTAATTGATAATTAATTGGCTAAAATATTAAATAGGCATGCTTAATGAATCCGTTGTGTTGTAATCTTAATGCTATATGAATGTTTAAATTATTTGACCTTCTATATATTAATGTAATTTAATAAAGATGTGAATCATGTTGATTCTTGTTGAAAAAATAATTAATGGAATGTTAAATTAATAGTTTATTTAACTTTGATAACTTGTGCTATCTTGATTCTTAGGTTTCCCGTAGTTGGAACCTGTAAATAATGAATCGATTAATTCAATATAGAACAAAAAATAGTTGTGTGATTAAAGAAAATTCTTTTGTATTTTTTGAGTTTCCCTCTTGATTTTATAGTTGAGTTCCTTGTGCTTTGGATCTACGAGGGATTTTTTTTGTGAAGGTTAAATGCCTTTATTTAGGGAAAAGATCCTGGTTTCTATGTTTATTTCTTTCTTCTTGTGATGTATTTTGGATTCAAGCCTTGTGATGTGGGATAAAGAGGCCCATATGTGATGTGATCCTGAGATGTATAAGCCTGGAGGGTTGTTGTAGTATTAAGGCAGGGAGGCCTGAATGTTGTGGCAGTAATTGATGCCTATAATGGCGGGATGCATCGGGATATGCATGTGGGTGTTAAGGAGGACATCATAGATGATGGAACAGATTGAAGCTGGGCTTACCAATTGATATGAAAGATGGATGCTTGTTTAAATCTATTTTTTGGATGATGGCTAGGATGTTTGTCTATCTTCATTCCTTTCCCCACTTATTGAGGCATATAGATGTGTTTGGTTGTCTAACTTGTTTGGTAGCTTAGTTTGTTTTCCTAGAGTACCTAGTAATATGTAAGGAGATAATTTTAATAAATGAATAAATTTTTAGCCCATGGGGTTGGAGCTTGTGGGGATGAAATGCTGAGGTTATGATTTTAAGAATTTGTGAACTCAGTTTACTTATACATGGAGGGCATGAACTTGGTTGAGATGCTAATTTAATGTAATGTGGAAAATATTAATGTTTAATTAATGTTCAATGAATTATTTAACAAAAATTACAACTAATTAAAAGGAATAAATTAATTTATTGTAGCTATTTCAATGGTTGTGTGCTTATAGGTTAGATGGTATTAGCAGTGGCAGTCAGGAGTACAAGAGACATTAGATTTAGTTGAGTCTAAGACTAGGTTATAGCCATAGTGTGGTTGTGAGATATATTATACCATGTATATTTTTTTTGTTTTCATATGCTACTCCACCCTATCAGTTAAGTTGAGTCTAATACTAGGTTATGTCTATTTTATGCATGATGATTAGGTTTTCTCATATATGTGTGTAGAGGGATGTAATGGATTGTGGTTATTTCATACACATGTATTCTGGATATTGTTTCCTAGGGACTACTATAGGTATAACATGTATATGTTATGATAGATTGAGGATCCTTACTTGGTGTATGGGTTGTGATGGCTTGAGATATAATACCCGATTTATGATGCACATTATATGGTCTATGGTGACTTATGGAAACTACCTGGTTACTTTTGGTTATGTGGACGTGGTAGTGTGCTACACATGGTGCAAGTCGTGGTGTTTTACCTAGGTTTCTGCAGGCTAGCCTTTTTTTAGAGAGAGATGCCTAGGACGTCTGATGTTGGGGAAGAGAGAAAAATAGTGGTGAAGCGGTAACAGGGTACCATTGATATTATTTACTATATTATATACTCTTTTATGCAATATTTGGAGAGAGTATACAAGAGGATGATAACTTATTATACATGTTTAGGTGATGAGTTAGTTTCACTTATTGTTCACTATTCTTTAGCATGATTTCTTTATATTTTGAACAAGAGGCTCCAGGGAGGATCCTACTGAGTATACTATTATACTCACCTAATGTATCTGTAAATAGTTTCTGTTATGTTAGTATGAGTAGGTTGGAGATAAAGCTAGTGACTACTATCTTGTGGTTTGTAAGAGTTGCTTGGGCTTCATAGTCTTCATAACCTTTACCCATTTCTTTTGTAATTTCAGTTTCCTTTCATTTGTAGTAGTTTTTTCATGTCATTAAATATGTGCAATTGGTTTTTATTTTATATTGGAGTATGAGTAGGAGTTTATTGGTGTCTGTCTTATCTCTCTCTTCTGTATGTGTTATATTAGAGGGTAATGCCTCCCATCTATGTGTTTACTATAACCTCGGTGCGTATTTCCAACACGAGTCTTACTGGAGATAGGACGTGGGTGTCACTATCACTCTTCTCCCGTTACCGGCCCAGGAGGGGTACACTTTTTGGGGAGGAGGTCAGGAAAAAAATATGTCAAGGAACTTATAAAAAGGTTTGGTATGAAGGATTCAAATATGGTGTCTTGACCATATTTAGTAGGAACTAAATTTTACAATGATGAACAAGGTAAGAATGTGGATTCATGGGAATTCAAGAAGCTAATTGGAAGTCTACTGTACTTATAATATTTGAGACCAGATACTATGTACATTGTTAAAATTTGTTCTTGGTATTAAAGTGAACAAAAATATTCCCATTTTAGTGTTGGAAATAGGATTATTAGATTTTTCAAAGGAGCACTAGATTTTGGTTTGAAATATGACAACAAAAGAAGGTTAGATCTTTTCTGGTATATCGATGCAGATTGGGAGGGTTGTGTTAATGTAATATGGTCGACATCTGGTGTAGTTTTCTATCTTGGATAGAGGTGTGTTTTTTGAAACAATAACAAGAAAAGTTAATTAATTTTTACAATTGATAAGGTAGAATATGTGGATGAAACTCATTCCATAACGATGTAAATACGGATGAAGAAAAAGTTGGATGATTTGAAAGATGAAGTGAAGTTTCCACTTCTCTTGAGATGTGATAATCAAAGTGCTATTAATTTTTCAAATAACCCATTTTATCATTATATAATCATGTATATTGATATATAATATCATTTCGTAAAAAACCTGATGTCATAAATGAGTTACATGTGAAATTTGTTCCTATGAAGGATCAAATTGCTAATATAATCACCAAACCATTACCAAAGGAATTATTTTAGAATGTAAGTTTGATGTTAAGAAATCATCCTCCTCCTTCTAAATTCTAAGGTATGGTTGATCTATCCCCACTCCCATTTTTCTTTGTTTTTAAAGGGGGATAAAAATGAAAAGATAAATATTTCATTATATCTATCTCCTCAAATGTTTGTTAAATGGGGGAGAATATTTATAGGGGGAATATTCATTGAAATATTTTTATTTTAAAGATAAATCGTATATTTTGATAGAGTTATTAAATGGTTAATGTAGTTATTTTAGTATTTTTCATGTGTGTGAAGTACGTTAACTATTTTTTTAAGTACGTAGATGTTGTGTTGAAAATGTATATGTAAATTGATGAGGTTTGAATGAAGTTGATTCTTGATCACTGCTAATTTATTGAAAACATGGTATTATTTATTCAATGTTATTATTTCTTATAATAAGTTCTCTAGTGTAGGATTATAATTTTTTAATTACGATCTATTTCAATAATGTCATATTTTGGTAGTGATTTATGTTTTTTGATTCAGAAAAATATCTGAAGGGGGAGATTTTTGAGACAAAGAGGAGTTGAGATGATTTTGGGATAAGTTGGTGAAATATATTGAAGTGTATATAATACTTTGTGTTATAGTTTTTCGATAATACATAAATCATGTTCAAAAAAAATTTTATTGTGAGGTAAATATTCATGGAGTCAAATTTAGGTGTTGTTTAATCTAGTTTTGAAATTTTTATATATCATGGATGTTGTTCATGTTGAAAACAATTTAAAAGAAGCACTTGAAGGAGTTAAAAACAAAAAAATCATTTAACTTGTCCAAATAAGTTGATTAGAGAATAATTCTTGTGTTTTATTGGATGTCCATTCCATATTTAGTTAACATAAAGTTATACTATTCCACAACCACGGTGACTATACCATGGAGAAGTTGAAATTGGAAGTGGTATATAAAATGGTCTACATATCCTCCAGTCATAGTGTGAGTGTCTAAGTTATTTAGGAGTCTAAATAAGATCACTCCACACCATTAATTGAGGACCAAGATGTAGAGAAGTTTTATTCAATTTTAGTGACCTTGAGAAATACAGGACCTCCAAGTAATAGTGAATGTCCATGTAATAATTAATGAGAAAGTATAATTTAGTAGCTCTATAAATTTGAAGACCTCTACACCATATAAGTTCTATCACACCGTTGAATATTTTGGTAATTTAAAAATAAATGATTTTAACTACCATGATACATCACAATGGAGATGATGATGCTATAGAGGTGAATTATTGGATGATTTAATGAAGCCTATTGACTTAGTTTTATGTTTTAATTTTGGTATTTATTCCAACATTTTATAACTAACAATTTTAATTTAATACTCAATATGTCAATGAGAGATAATCCAAGGGTTGTGATTCAATAAGGGGATTTTAATTTCAAATTAAAATTAAAATATTTTTGTTTGTTGAAGAGGAGATACTGTGAAAATTTGGAGATAAGTGTAAAACAGAGAATAAGAGAATAAGAAAAGAGGAAGAATAAGAAAATGTTCAGAATATGCATTATATGGTGAATATTATGTGATTATCCAAGTTAAAAGTATGTAAGAAGATGAAGAATATTGAATTGTTTGTGTAAATATGTTGTTCATACAAATTGGAGAAGCAACTTGTTCATATGTAAGTTTGAAAAATATTTTTTTCGCATTCATTACATTTAAAGTAAAGTGGAAGTGGAAGATTTCAACACACTCAATAACATAGAGGTGGTATATTTGGTTGAAGAATTTTTTATTGTTACACAAACATTTATCATTGTAATGTGTGGGATGCATTAGTGCACGAGATTCATTGAAGCATAGTTAGGAGACATGAAAAAAATGAGTTTCAAGGTTACACCCTGCTCAATGTACTCACATGATGATTCTAGTGGGTAGCGTGATTATGGAGGAATACATATCACACCAAGGACTAGCCTTAGCACATTTATAGGTGAACCATTTAAATATGATTCATTCCCTTATATTGGCATGTGTTTGTGTGTATTATAGTAATCATCACTACATGTTAAGATGTGGTGAAGTTTATTTCAAAATAAATATAAAAAAATTAATCACTAATTCACCCCCATCTTAGTGATCTCTATTTTTTCCAAAAGTGGTTCTGTATTACACCCAGTATCAAAGGTCTAACTGAAGGTCTGTAAATTTTCTCATTACCATACAACTCTCACATTCCATTATACTTTATGCCCCGCTTACTCCCGCAAGTAACTCAGATCCAAAATATCATGGCATCTTAGTCATTTGACTATGACATTATAAATATATCATCTCACACACAAAATATATAATGATGCACTGGTTCTCACTGGTCTATCACACCTAGACATACTATAGAGTAACCCTTTTTCTAATTAACACACTTAATTCACGACATCAATGATAAACACTCGTTTTCCTTTATTTTATCTCATCATGATGTCCCACACATTTTCACTATAATTATATATTTTGTGACCATCCACACATGAGGATACACTAATCCCATTAATAACCCAAGTCCTAACTCTATGTAGATATAAAAATTAAGGAGTACTAGACCCTATCACAACATACCCATAGCCCTCAAGGTCCATAACCCCAATGGTCTCAAGGGATGAACAACAGAACCAATTTGGTCTATACACACTCGAAATTCCCCACATAAACCACCATGAATTTCCATCCACTAGAATGACTTCACACCGTGCTTCATGTTACCCACAAAGATCAATCTCCCTATCTTATAGATTTCCCAAATCCCACCCTCTACATATCCCACATGTCACCCAAGGCCAATAAAATAAATATTAACACCAAGATTTCCCACCATAGGATAATATTAGGTCACACTAATCCACATATCATGCATTTTAACAAGAGATCACTTTTATAACCCCTGAAAAGAGAACATCCATCAAACCAGTTATCACAATAGTGATCAACAACCCCTTCTATCAAAATAAAGAATACCTAAACAAGTGTATACCATAGTGATGACCTACTATACTACTTGACTTTACCCATCCTCAATTGCATGCCATAAATACTATAATTTCTATCCTATTTAAGAAGCTAATTATCCCTTTTGTGCATGTTATATGTCATAAACCCCTCCCTCCAAAGATATCACAATGAGGGGAGAGAGACAATGACCCCCGAGTCCCATCTCCAGTAGGCCTCAGGTTGGAAAAGATCAACAAGGGTGTACAAATCTCAAAAAATGGGATCCATGACCCATTATAAGAAAACAAGATCCAGAGATAAGATGAATCATCCATAACAACTCTAAGACATATATATAGAAGGAAACCCAAAAATCATCCTGCAATTCATGTATACATATAACTGATACAAAAATTATAAAATCTCCAAAGTAAATAACCAAAATTAAAGATAAAGCAGCAACATAAAAACTATCCCAAGGCTCGATCTAGTAATGACCAACACGGTCCATGTAATCCTCCTAGAAATCTGAAAATAGTTTTATATACATAGGGTGGGAATATAGGTATATTCAGTAGGAAAACCAAATTCTCTTATGCACATGTGAAAGAATCATACCAATTCCCTTATTACAAAAAAAGAACCAAACAACACCTATCAAGTTATAATAACCACCAAAACCTCACAAAGGCACACTCACTAAGTAACGCAAGTCAAGTAATATAATTTAATGTAAAGAAAACTGCAGATAGGGTACTTCATACCACTTTACCACTGGTATGTTGCTCTCACCCAATGCCTTACATCTTTGTGCTCCCATCCGTTCTGTATACCACATCACATCCCACCCACATAAACCTAGGCCTCACAATACATCCCAACGACACACACCTAGGCCTCACAACACATCCCGCCCGCACACACCAAGGCCTCACAACACATCCCTTATGCACACACCCGAGCCTCAAAAATTTCACATCATATCACATCCCATCACATCTCATCCCGAGACACCTGAGAAATAACATCACCACTCACCCCAAAGACACCTTGGAAAACACATCACAACTCATCATGAAGGCACACACCTCCTCCAAATTGATTTTTTTTCATTTTTAAAAATACACTTTAAGATTAGTGGTAAACCTTACATTTCAAACAAAATATGTTCCAGATTCTACAAAATTCAATTAGAAATTATAACTTTCAAAAAAAATTATCACCCATATCAGTTCATGTGAATCTCAATTAATGCGCCTATCTCAAGTCACACAACTATCACGTCAATCATCTCCTTTCTCCTCTCCATCGTTACCACACTAATAAGACCCACCAGAATCCTCATCGCCGTAATGAAATATTTTTTTTCTTAATAATCCAACACCATTAACCACCATGAACATTAAAAATTTCATCACAATCAGAACCACAATCCAGATATTCTTTCTTCATAACAACCATAAACCAGACCAACAAAACAAAAACCATTCTAAAAACAATCTATAGAAATTACATAATAAAAGAAATAAAATGAAAAAAAAGAAATGAAACATCATTATCATAATGAAACACCATTATCATGGACTATCATAACCCAAATCTAGAGTATTCCACAAAGAAGACTCTAACCAACACTACCTGCACCATCACTAGAAGAGCCAACAGAACTGGAAATATATGCCACAAGTCGCACAGTCAAGAACTTCATGCCTCTCCCCATACACAACCCAAAACTTCCTTGGTAATCATCACACCTAAAAAACATGGGAAGGAGAAAAGAAACAGGAAGCTAGAGTAGAGAGGAATAATAAATAATGGGAAAGAACATTCTGATGGAAGAAAAACCAGGACTAAATCCAAAAATTCATGAACCATGAACCACCATGGAGAGAGAAACAGGAGACCTAGGGATGGAACCCTAAGAGAACCACTGTGAAGAAAGAAAGAGATAATTGGGGATGAAACCATAAAATAAAGAATATAATCCTTGAATGAAAACAACAAATGTAGGGATACAACCCTAAGAGAAATAGAATGAAATGGGAATTCGGGATTGGAACCCAAATAAGTAACACCGAGAAGGGTGAAGTGATTAATATGGGTGAGATAATCCAAGGGAAGAAGCTACCGAACTTAAGAAAACCGGAAGCATAAGAAGGAGGAAAGGCCCATCGATGTCAGGTAGAACTTCAAACCCTAAAGAAAGCATGGTACATGAGATCAAGAGCCAAGAAGGAAGAGGGAGAGGCCAATAACAGAGGATGGGTGTCGGGCGAGTGAGGTTCCATTTTTTGTGATAACACCTGGGATACCACAACCACCATATAATTCACTAAATGATTTATGTCCATCATATCCTTTGAAATACCTACATCACCTAGAAGATAGAGAAGAAAAGAGTGGGTACCCAACCATCCGTAATCCTCCCTAGATGTTGGGAAAAACACCCCCGCAAGACTATGCGGGTGTTCGACACATAATGCTCAATGTGGTTGGGGTGAATGTATAAATAAAAAGAACATACAGTGTATATAAATATATATTTTCAGTGCACAAGCCCATCCTATGGGTTTATAATAAGAACTAACCATCTCATATAATCTACACAATCAGTGACACCTCTAAATGCCAATAATCACACAACAATCCACAAACCCCATTTCACATTTCCAACCAATTTTATTTAATCACCCATTCATTTCATTATTTAGAATCAACTGCATTTAACAACAAAACCCACCATATAATTATCCATTTACCATTACTATTACATTAACTAAACCAAAACAAGCCATTAAAAACATGATTGAACAATTATTTATTTATTCCATTACTACTTGAGTATCGAGCCCAACACAACCACATTTCACAACAAGAAAAACATTCCATCACATTGTCGCCCCAAAAGCATGACAAAAAAACAATCACATTACTGCCCCACAAGCATGACAAAACAAACCATCACCTCGCCATACCACAATCATATCCAAACAAACTGTATCCTCACAATTCCCAACCACACACATCACATCACATTATGATCATTTTGCAAATTTATAAAGGGGATTTTATCACATCCAACTTTAATTATTTGCGGTGTTATCACATAAACCAAAATCTTCGGGCAACCATTTCATTATCCAAGTATAAGTAATTAACCAATTACCATTTATGTTGATATAAAAAAATGTAAAACAAGTAAGGGTTTCACAACACATGTTAAACAACACAAACAAAACCACCAATGACCACAATTTTCACCTGAAAATTTTGCTTGTACAATCCATCACATCCTGATTACAATAAAGTTGTAAAAAATGTAAACAAACCCCATTACCCTTCAGTTTACACTTAACTAATTTATTTATCTTCATTTAATCATGAATAACCATATATCATAAGTAAATGAAATAGAACCCCTCCCATATGATACACAATAATGAGAAATGAGGGAAATCTTACCTCAAAGAAGATTTCCAACTTGATGTGGACCACATGGAGAAAAAGAAACTACCAGAAAACCACAACCGCACCATTAGGAACCATGTATCAACCAAAGACACATCCTAATACCATCAAATTAAACCCAAAAAACACCACAAACCAAAGAAACACCACCACAATAGATCCATGCGAGAATAACAGAAGAAAAATGTGAGAAGGAGAAGAGTAATCATTAAAGATCAACCACATATTGCCAACGAACATCCACCAGGATCAAAAGATCAAATTGGGAGGAATAGTTCTTGATGAACACCTTGGGGAACCTAGGGTTCACCCAAAATGAGATGAATAAAAAAATATTGTCGAATGAAAAAAAATTTGACCAAAAATAATTTTTACAGGTGCACTAGATCAAGGTATTACATGACATGTAATACCCATTTATGTTGTTTAATACCTAGGGTTTAGTTTCTACCAAAAAATATATTTCCTCTTCATTTTATTTTTTATTTTTAAACTCTAAAATATTACACATCGTGAAACCTTGTTTCATAGCACGTAAAATGTGTACATGTCATAAAACCCTTTGGATAGGCCATCAAAATAACTTTCACATCATGTAATCTAGTTACACGATGTGTAATACACTTACATGATGTGTAATATCTATGATTTCAGCCTTTATAAACACAAATTCCACAGAATCCCTCTGAGCCTCCTCTGAACACCTCAAACAACCAAAATTGGTAAAGTAAAGAACTAGGAAGGTACAAACCGTTACATTAGATGCCTCTCAAATGATTCTCTCCCTCAAGAATCTAAAACCAATCCTAGAAGAAGAGGTTTCTATACAACCACCACATGAGATACCTATCAAAGTTCTCATCATACCTTAAAAACTACCACCATCCAAACACGCTAACTTAAATAGTTACAAACACACTATACAACCACATCACCGCAACCACAGGCCACCTCCTTTCACATAACCACACTGCCACATACCCACTGCACAACTATCTAAACCTCTATACAGACCAAACCAAAAACCTCCAGAACCAACAAACTACACTGTATTGAACACATGAATTATGGAATTCCATCTTCCATGTAATGATACTATCTGCTCTGGGAAGCAATAAATTAACCACATAGGTTTAATCACATCACAGTTAATGCATCTCGATTAAGAATCTGGTCCTCCCCTTTTAATATGTCAAGAATTTATCACACATCACACAACACACATCATAAAACAAGGAAAAAAATCTCATCTCATTTCCACTTAGTAATATCCAAGGGCTGCAACAAACCACCAGGAAAACAATGCTAAACCTTTAAATGCAAGTAAACCAAGAACTTTTCCACAAACTATGCCATTGATTGTTTCATTTTAGGCCACCAAAATTGAGTCCTCAAGCCATGGTACATTTTAGAAGTTTCTGGGTGTTCCACAAAAGGTGAGTTATAAAAATTACGAAGTACTCCATCACACATTGTCAACAGAACAAGAAGCCTCCCACAAAACAACATCCAACTCTCATTATCCACTAGACATCCCTATGAAGCATCACCATGACCAACACGATTGCGCATCACCTCTTCCTCTGAGTATCCCCCCTGAGACTCCTCCACCTATTACATCAGATAAGACTACACCATCATCTAGAACAAACGACCTCTACCACTATCCACCCTTGCATCTAAGTGTGTGGCTTCCAACTCCTCTATTTCTCTACAAGCATCCGTAGACTCCCCAACAAAACCCTACCATGACTTCTTGCTTAAAGAGTCGGCCAAAAAATTCCCCTTTACTGAGGTGTAAAAGATCTAAAAATCATAAATATGAAGAAACTCCATCCACCTCTATTTCCACAAGTTCAAATAATATTTCAAAAAGATATAACTCAAAATACTTTTGATCCGTGAAGACCACAAAGTGCTCCCCAATGAGGTAATTCCACCCCAAATTTAGAGTGAACAAATTTACTGCTAGATCTAGATCATGGTTGGAACAACTATGCTTTTTGAGCCATAAATACATAGACCCATAAGAGATCACTTCCCACTACTGCATCAACATGCATCCCAAGTCCATATAGGAAGCGTCACAGAAGGCCTCAAACAACACACCCTTAACTAGTAGCTGATGCACTGGAGAACTGAATAACTTCCCATTCAGGTAACCAAATCCAGTCTGGAACTGTTCCCTCTACACAAAATCTTTGTCCTTTCAAGTGAAAGATATCAATAGGCCTGAAAATTGAGAGAAATTGGATACAAAACTCTGATAATAGCCTACAAGACCAAGGAAACTGTGAACCTATATCACATTCTTGGGTGTTTACCAAGAAAATCTGCTTAAAACTTAGATGAGTCTACTAACACACCCTACTGAGAAACCACATGACCAAGGAAATTCACCTCTCATATCCATATTTTACACTTGGAAAACTATTCATTGTGCCAGTGGTGTCAAATAACATACAAGACTATTCTGAGATGCTCGACATCCTCTTCCCTTGAATTCAAGTAGATCAAGTTATCATTGATGAATAAAATAATGATTCAATCTAGTAAATCATGGAACACAAAGTTAATAATCCCCATGAACATGGATGGTGTGTTTATAACACCAAATGACATGAACACAAACTCAAAGTTCCCATACCTACATCTGAAGGTAGTCTTCAGGATATCACCCTCCTCCACCCTCAAATGGTGATATCCAAACCACATATCGATCTTAGAAAACCAAAATTTCCTCAATATTCTGGTCTAAGAGAATATATATCCTTGGAAGAGGGTAATGATTTATAACTGTCACCAGATTCAACCTTCGATAGTCTATACACAACCTCAGACCACCATCAACCTTCTTTGAAAACAACACTAGAGCACCCCATGATGACACACTTGGCAGAATAAAACCCTTCTATATCAGATCATCTATCTGAATCCTCCACTCCTACAACTCAGAAGGTTCCATCTGATAAATATTAATTGAAATCAAATAAGAACCTGGCTGGAAGTCTATCCCTAAATCAACATCACATTACGGGGATAATGTTACAACCTACTTGGGGAAAACATATAAAAACTCCCCAATTACCGTAGGAATATCTAACATCCAAGTTTCCACTAAATCCACTGACAAATCATCCAATAAAGAAAGAAGGTATCTACACGCTGAATGCCCACCTAAAAACTCTACATACCAACAAAAAACACACTCTTTCTATCCATGTTCAAAAACAAGACTCTTCTTCATAAGTAGTAAATAACAAAACATAAAAAATATAACAATTCAATGATGAGAATAAAATTTTATGGCTACATATGTAACAAGAAAATATCCCCATGTGACTGATGTAGCCCCATCATCAGTCTACCCCAAGAACTATCAAATAAGCTGGTATGGCCTCTAAATAGCATAATAAAAACTCAGGGTACGGGAAGCCTCTCTTGGTCTAGTACCACAAAATGGGCTAGATAATGTGAAACAATGGAGTGTGAATCTCTTGAATCAAACAAGGCACAAAGAAATGGTACAAAACAAACTGATCGTACCTCAAATGATCTCTGGCCCCTCTAGAACTACCTTCTTCAATGTGTGAAACTAACCACGACCAACTCCTTTACCGATATTTTATCAACCACCTCCACGGACATGATCTGGACATTGTCCCTAAATGTGAGGAACATCCTATGGTTATCCTCTAACTACTCCATCTCCCCTTAGTGGAGATAAAACTTGGTACCCCTGATGCTGAAATGAACTCACTAGAAGCAGCTGCTAAGGATGATACTGAACCTATCCACCTCCACTAAAAAAATTTCAGGGAACCACTAGGCACTAGCTCTATAAATGGGAACAAACCCCACATCCATAACATAGTGGCACAAATATCCTATGAAAATCATGGAAACCATTGGCACCAGAAGGCTGGAAAGGAAGATGTTGTTGAAAAATTCTTGTTGGTCGAAACCTTGAAGGTCCTGTAACCTAATACCTTCCACTGAAAACATGTCCCCTCAAAGAACCCTCTAGGTTCCCTTCCCATGACAAACCCCCTTTTAAGTGGATCTGTTCGATCACTGCTTCCTTCTTATGAACCTCCAGATATGTTGGAAATGTAAAATAAGTAAATACATACTAGATAGAAGGATGTATTTCCTCCTCAATAAGTTTCATATGAGACTCTTAATCCAGAAAAAGATCTAGGAAAAAATATATAAGGTCATTGAACTTGATTCCTAGAACCCACACTGACATGCTCCCATGTTGAAGAAAAATAAGATTCTACCTCTTTACTGACTTCATTGTTAATGAAAGGAACTCGGCTTAGAACTCCTTATGGAAGTCTGTAAGAACCTGGTTCTTAATCATGAGGTAAGAGTTTCTTCTTTTCTCTTTTCCTTAAGTGCTTTTGAGAAAATAGGGAAAGTGGGAAAAATCCTAAATTTTAGGACTACACACCGTGTACTTTTCCACATGCTGGGTACTTTGGCCGTGTGGGATGAGTAGACAGGGTGTGTATGTAACACCCGAGACTTCTATAAGAAATATTTTGTTTTTTATTTTATATAAATCATCAAAGGAATATTTCACTACACACAACACTAGCTTGACTTGTTTTACATGCAATCGCGACCTTCCTCGATAGCTTGTATCGTACGCAATACCGAGTTTCATTAAACAACAATATGCTATTAAAATATTATTAAAACTAGCCGTTATGAATAGTAATAACCGCTTTTTGAAATTTTGTAAATTTTATTTTTCAAAATGGACTTCATTTTTGGATTCAGAATATTGAAATTATCCTAGGGTGAAATTTTGGTATTTTTCTGGAAACTTTCAATTTTTGATGAATAGTGAAAACACTGGGTTACTATTTAAAAACCGAATTTTTTATTTAAGTAATTATTTATTTTATTTAAATTTATTTTAGGTCAAAATTGATACATAATACCTATATAAGTTCAATGTTATTCATTTGAATAATTTTATAATAATTTTAGATATATAAAAATTTTATTTAACTTTTCACCGTCTTTTACCCACCTCCTAGGAGAATTTTCAAATTTACATATAAATTAATTTTACCGCGTATGTGAGTGGAATTTCAAAAATCCGAGAGACATGGTTGATGTCCGTAAGTAAAATGTGGTTCAATGAGATGAAAATAATTTTTGGTGAATAGTAACTTTTTACTTTTATTTACCACGGTTAAAAGCAAATAGGGTAATTAAGTGTAAAAATGATATTATTATTACCCTAACACATGTCCTAATTCTATTGGATAAGTGTAATTCGACCAAAAACAACTTTAGGAATAAAATATGACCATTTAGGCCCACTTGGATTAGATTAGGAAATTTATTATTAATTTATTTAAAGAAGGGTTAAAATAGTTAAAATCAAAGTTTAATAGGTAAATAATTTTTAATATAGGGTTATAAATAAGATAAATTCGACTATAAATATTCATTAGAAATATAAAACGATTTACTACATAATGGTAGTTTATTTGTGATTTTTAGACATTAAATAATTTAATTTAGTTATGACACAAAGATGATGAAATAATTATCTTATTAATGAAATATTGACATAATTGATGTTATAAATACCCAAATAAATGTAATTTGAGACTTTTTATGAATTCCACTAATTTTCTAGGTTAATATGACATGTTAGTATTGATTTAATTAAATTTTTTAGAACTAATAATTCTGTTATTATTTTTAAAAAAACCAATTGCTAAATAGTTTCAAAATTGACATAAAATGGTTTTTAAAACAAATATTATATTATTATTTATTATTTTATTCCTAAAAAATCCAAGGTTCGGCCAAATGACTTAGACAAGGTTATATATATTAATAATAAACAACTTTGGGTTCTTTTGTCTTGTTATAGTAAGTTTATTAACCTTATAGTGTAAGAACACAAAAAGACATGGTAAAAGTAAAATTATCTAACTTAAAGTTAAATCTAAATGATAAGGTTAAAATAGTAAACTAAACTTGTCCAAATTCTATTGGATGAGAGTATTTCGACCCATCCCCACCTTATCTTCGAAATAAATCAATTTGGAGCTATTTAAAACCGAATATGGATTTATAATAAAATAATATTTTTAGTTTTTCCAAAGGTGCCCCTCTCCTCCCTTATAAAAGGGAACCTCCTCCCTCTCTTCCTCACACCACTTTGAGCCTTCAAGATCGTCAAACCCCTACCAATTTCTCCTCTAAACTTCCCTAGAAACATCCTAAATGTCCTGGTCTTCTTGAAAGACCAATTTTAGTGCCCTAAAAGGAGGTCTCAAAGAGGCGCTTCAAAGAAGAGGTAACGTCAGTTTCCGATTCTTTCAACTTTATTTCTTCTTCCACTTATTATTATTTAGTTGTTTCATTATGAATTAATAACATCAGTATCACTAATATAATGATATGTTATTATAAGTATGAAACAACCCTATTTCAACATCTATACATCCTACGGAAAACGAAATCACCGCACGTGCGTAGTTACGGAATACCGTCTCCACGCTGTGGTGTAATCTATTTTCCACCACCACCTTACATGGATCGGTATAATGGTGTAAAGAATAAATATATATAATTATTGTAAAGTGATATTGATTCTGAAATAGTATACATACACTCCAATACAATTCCATGATCATGAGAACGATATCATCGCTCATGCGTACGTACAGAATACCGTCTCCACGATATGATGCAACTCGTTCTACATGATTTTCATTGCATAATGATTACATAAATGAATTGAGTGAATAAATATGATATATACTACAATAATACCATTCTGGAAATGAGGTATCTATAAACTAAAAAGAAGAATAAGAATTTATTCGACAAAACACGCATAAGAAAAAAAAGTAATAAACACCCGAATAACAAGTAGCAATGAAATATTACTAATAATAAGCTAAGAATATGACCATGTATGATATCGTAAAAATGAGTATGATTCTTTAATAAGTCAATGACATTATTTAAATCATTATACATGAGGTTCGGACACTTACGAAGCAAATCGGACCTAAGGTAAGGGAAATATCACAATCTCATTTTTATCCGAGATTGTTTATACTTTGGAATTTACTAGGGTGTATTTTATCATCCACATCCGTGTTTCCTCAATATGTAATATTACTTCCATCCACCAACAATTTTTTTAATACAATTTTACACTTCGGTGAGTTTTTAGTAAAAGATATGAAAGGAATCTTTTGTCGTTTTTCGTACGAGGTACTTTTTGACTTTTATGAAAAAAGTACGAGAAGAATGTTTTTTTAAACTTATACGACATGAATGGATTTTTAAAACATTATATACATGAAGCTTCCTTTACAAATTTTCATGTTTATTTTTAATCAACTTCTTTTAGTTTAAAATTGTATGACATGTTAAGAAAGGAAAAGTGTTTTTGAAGTAAAAAGGATATTTTCCTCAAGAATGGAGTTCAAGTGTTTTATCAAAATTATTTTCCATATAAGATAATATTGGGTTTTTTTTCTATCCCTATTATTACATTGATTTGATTATGTTGTGATGGAATTATTTTTATGAATTCCTTTATCTTATATGAATTTTTTTATGATGTCACGATGTTTAAGAATCCCATTTTTATTACATGGGTTATGCAATGATGTATGATTTATGATTTTGTGGCACACATAAGAATGGTATCATTATGAGATGGGTGGGACCTATATCTCCCTCCATTTCAATGGGTAAAGATTTTATATCTCACGAGATAGACATGGCTGGAATGACAGGTTAAACCGGTTCAGTGAAACAGGACTGAAACGAGGAGTGAACTCAGTTCAGAAATGGAATTTGTCCACTAAGATAGTCTTAGAAATGAGTCTTGACTAATAAGAAATGATTATTTATGATTATGTGTGTATGCCACAAAGCATCATGTTTTAAGTTATGATTATTGTGATTACATTTCACTACCATGATTTATCCCATGTTATGAAATTATGTTCTCTTTTTCAGGGTAAGATTTCCAAAATGTTATGTTCTTATGAATATGATGTGATTGATATTTCTTTTGTTTACCCTTACTAAGAATTTGAGCTCACCCTTTTGTATGTTTTCTTTCCCCAGGTCAGGAAGAAGGTTATTAAGTAAGATATGCCAAAAGGGACTATAGATATGATGAAATAAAGGGGAGACAGTGTAGACACATTATGAACCAGTTGTTTATGTTTCCTAGTTTCTAAAGACACTATACCTATACGGTCTTTTCATGGTTTTGTTATATGTTGTAATAAGTTTAATTCAATTTTGAAGTACTAATAATGTATGTATAGTATGGGTCGTTATAGTTGGTATCAGAGGAAAGGTATAGTCAAACTTTGGAAACTAGGATGTGAAAGCCTTAGTAAGAATCCTAAGGATAAGTCTAAGCATAGAACACAATCTTAGTGTTTTAAAAATGGCCATGAATAACTTAGTATAAGACCTTAAGTGTGAAATTTTATTCTTGATTATGTGGTTTTCCTATTATAATTAGTGTTGCTCACACTATTATTCTTGGTTTTAGTCAATGGTTGGAACCCAAAGGAACCGTGTTAATGCGGAATGCGACGGGCAATGAAATGATTTTCCCCCGGAACAACCAAATGTTTTGGGTGCTGTAATGCAAAATTTTGTAGCCATGCTCACACAACTTTCTCAAGCTATGAATCATGCAGGACTTCCAAATGAGCAAAGGAAGGAGCAACATTCTGTTGAATCCTTCATGAGACAACGTCCACCTTCATTCAGCGGGTCTACTGATCCATTAGTTGCTGAACAATGGATCATTACTACTGAAAAGATATTTTCAGTTCTTCAATGTTCTGAACATGATAAAGTCATCTTATCAGTGTATCATTTGGAAGGTGATGCTGATCAATGGTGGAATCTTATCAATAATATGAGGCCAAGAGATGAAATTGATTCCATGGAATGGGATGAGTTTAAGAACTTATTTTTCAATAAGTACTTCCCTCGTATTCTCCGAACAAAGATAGAGAAGGATTTTCTTGAACTAAAGCAAAAGGATGATGAATCTGTTGGTACCTATGAATTTTTTTTACAGGACTTTCAAGGTATGCTTCTGGTATTATTATCCAACCTGAGAGTAAGATCGATCGATTCTTTAGTGGCTTAAAACCAAGTCTTCGAAGGGCGTTAGCCATAAGGGACTTCAGTAGCTACGAGGAAATCGTTCGATGTGCTCTCAAAGTTGAGATGGAGATTGGAGTAACCCATCAGTCATATGGGTTTGATAAGAAGAGGAAAATGGAATTCAAAGGAAAATATAAAGAGCACACTGAAAAGAAGATGAGTTTTCCCTTATGCTCAAAGTGTGGAAAGAAACATAGAGGGAGTTGTCTTAAAGGGACAAGTAAATGTTTCAAATGTGGAAAGGAAGGTCATCGGGCATTTGAATGGAGCAATGATGGGAAGAAGATGTCTAGTGATGCGAACAATGAAAAGGCTACAGAGAGTGCACCTCCTACACTTCAATGTTACAAGTTCAAGGAAATGGGGCATTATTCCAATCAATGACCTAATCTAAGGGTTGTTGATGATGACCGACGTCAACAAACTCTTAAGGCTAAAGAAAAAGTAAAGTCACATGAAATTTCTATCAGCGATGTGGAGTACGACAACGAAGTGGTGAAAGGTACACTTACCATCCACTCTAAAGTAGAAAATGTTTTATTTGATTCTGGATCCACCCACTCCATTATTTCTGAATAATTTTCTAAGGGTATCACCATATTACCTCAACAATTAGATGTTGAGTTAGCTGTGACAACCCCTAATGGCACAACAGTCGCATCAAAAGTTTATAATTCTTCTCCGAATGAAGTTTGTGGGAAAGTGATTCCTGAAAATCTTGTGATCCTTCCTATAGTGGAATTTGATGTGATTATTGGCATGGATTGGCTTTCTCTATATGGATCTCATATCAATTGGCAAAGAAGGGAAGTCACATTTCATATTCCAGATCAATCTTTGATCGTCTATCGATGCAAGGATGAACATAACCTTCCAGTGGAAATTTATTCCATCTTATGGGTCTTGATTCCACTAAATGAAGCTTATTTATCTCAAATGGTTGGTGAGAAAATCACGATTAAGAATATGCCCATTGTACGGGAGTTTGATGATGTCTTTCCAGAGGAATTTCTGGGTCTTCCACCAAATCGTGAAGTTGAGTTTTCAATAGAACTCGTACCGAGTGCTTTACCTATTTCAAAGACACCTTATAGAATGGCCCCAATTGAGTTGCATGAATTAAAAAATCAACTCCAAGAGAATATTGATAAGGGGTTCATACGCCATAGTGCGTCACCTTGGGGAGCACCTATTCTGTTTGTTAAGAAGAAAGATGGATCAATGAGACTATGCATTGATTATCGAGAACTTAACAATATCGCTATCAGGAAAAAATATCCTCTCCCGTGCATTGATGACTTATTTGACCAACTATGCGGATCTCAATAATTTTCCAAGATTGATCTTCGTTTAGGGTATCATCAATTAAGGGTCAAAAGGGAGGATATACCAAAGACGGATTTCCGTACAAGGTATGGACACTATGAATTTATAGTGATGCCATTTGGTCTTATTAATTCCCCTGCTATCTTCATGGATTTGATGAATAGAGTCTTTAGAGACTATCTTGATTAGTTTGTGGTAGTCTTTATAGACAATATTCTTGTATATTCAAAGAGCAAGGAAGAACATGGAGATCACTTGAGAATTATATTGAAGAACCTGAGAAAGGATAAGATTCATGCCAAATTTACCAAGTGTGAATTTTGGCTTCAAAAAGTTTCATTTTTGGGTCACATAATCTCAAAAGAGGGGATAGCTATAGATCTAGCAAAAACAGAGGTTATTGAAAGATGGTCGAGACCAACAACATTAACTGAGATCCGAAGTTTTCTTGGTTTGGCTGGATATTATTGACGTTTTGTGAAAGATTTTTCACGATTATCTAATCCACTCACAGGTTGACTCGGAAAGAAGTTAAGTTTGTTTGGACGGAGGAATGTGAAGAGAATTTCAAGGAGTTGAAAAGAAGGTTATCTAGTGCACCTGTGCTCACACTTCCTTGTAGTGGAGAAAGGTTTGTGATCTACAGTGATGCATCCAAGAAGGGATTGGGGTGTGTTCTTATGCAAAATGATATGGTGATAGCTTATGCCTCATGACAGTTGAAAATACATGAGCAAAATTACCTAACACATGATTTGGAGTTAGCTGCGGTAATCTTTGCATTAAAGATTTGGAGGCATTATCTTTATGGAGAAAGGTGTGACATTTATAATGATCATAAAAGTTTAAAGTATATTTTCACACAAAAGGAGCTGAATATGCACCAAAGAAGATGGATGGAGCTAATTAAGGATTATGACTGCTCAATTCATTACCACCCTGTGAAAGCAAACAAGGTGGAAGATGCATTAATTCGACAAGACCATGCCAGTTTATCCATGATGAGGATCACAAAAGATCCAATATTTATGGATTTACAAAGGATGGATCATGGAATTATAATGAAAGGGGAAAAATTGTATCATTCTCAAATGAATGTTCAACCATCTATACATGTTAATATTAAAGAGGCACAGAAAGAAGATGTAGAGTTACAAAAGAAGGTGAGAAATGTTCCTGAATTCAACCTTGATTGTGATGGGATAATAAAGTTCAGGAATCGGGTTTGTGTTCCTCCCATCCCCGAATTAAAGAAGGTGCTGCTGGATGAGGCTCATAGTTCTTCATTCTCTATTCATCCTGGAAGCACGAAGATGTATAGGGACCTGAAAGAGTACTTCTGGTGGGATGGCATGAAAAGAGATGTTGCTGAATATGTCTCTCGATGCTTGGTTTGTCAGCAAGTTAAAGCTGAGAGACAGAAGTCTAAGGGGTTGTTACAACCATTACCCATACCTGAATAGAAATGGGTAAAAATCACTATGGACTTTGTCACAGGACTTCCTAAAACATCCAAAGGCAATAATGCTATCTGGGTCATAGTTGATCGTCTTACAAAGTCTGCACACTTCATTGCTATTAGAGAGGATTTCTCTCTGGATCAGCTTGCCAGGATATATGTAAAGGAAGTGGTAAGATTTCATGGACTACCACTTTCTATTATATCTGATCGGGATCCGAGGTTTACCTCAAAGTTCTGGAGAAGTCTTCAGCATACTCTCGATACAGAGTTGAGTTTCAGCACTGCTTATCATCCTCAGATAGATGGTCAGTCTGAGAGGACAATTCAAACTCTAGAAGATATGTTGAGAGATTTCTCTATGGATTTCAAAGGTGGTTGGGATCAACACCTACCTTTGGTGGAATTTTCTTATAATAATATCTTTCACTCCAGTATTCAGATGGCTCCTTATGAAGCTCTCTATGGAAAGAAATGCAGGACTCCAACTTGCTGGGATGAAGTTGGGGAAAGAAAGCTATTAGGAACTGATCTTGTTGATGAGATGGCAGAAAAGGTCTGATCTATTCAACAACACATAAGAGCAGCTCAAAGTCGACAAAAAAGTTATGCCGACAACCGAAGAAAAGACTTAGATTTTGAAGTGGGTGATAAAGTGTTCTTACGAATATCTCCTTGGAAGAGAGTAATGAGATTTGGTAAGAAGGGAAAGTTGAGCCCTAGGTATATCGGTCCTTTCGAAATACTGGATCGTGTGGGGAAGGTAGCTTAACGATTGGAACTTCCACCGAATCTCTCTCAAGTTCACGACGTGTTCCATGTATCTCTACTAAGAAAGTACATACCCGATCCTTCACATGTACTCAGCTCATAGGTTGTACCGCTGGAACAAGATCTTTCCTATGAAGAACAGCCGATAGAGATTCTCGATCGTAGTGAAAAAGTCCTACGGAACAAGACCACTCGCTTGGTGAAAGTTTTATGGAGGAGCCACCAATTAGAAGAAGCTACATGGGAGCTTGAGGATATGATGAGGGAGAGGTATCCTCATCTGTTTGTTACAAGTGACGAATTTCGAGGGAGAAATTCATTTTAAGGGGGGTAGAATGTAACATCCGAGACTTTTATAAGAAATATTTTATTTTTATTTTATATAAATCATCAAAGGAATCTTTCACTACACACAACACTAGCTTGGATTACTTTAAACCCAATCATGACCTTCCTCGATAGATTGCGTCGTACGCAATACCGAGTTTCACTAAACAACGATATGCTATTAAAATATTATTAAAACTAGCTGTTATGAATAGTAATAACCACTTTTTGAAATTTTTTAAATTTTATTTTTCAAAATGGATTTCATTTTTGGATTCGGAATATCGAAATTAGCCTAGGGTGAAATTTTGGTATTTTTCTGGAAATATTCAATTTTTGATGAATAGTGAAAGCATTGGGTTACTATTTAAAAACCGACTTTTTATTTAAATAATTATTTATTTTAGGTCAAAATTGATACATAATACCTATATATGTTCAATTTAATTCATTGGAGTAATTTTATAATAATATTAGATATATAAAAATTTTATTGAACTTTTCACCGTCTTTTAGCCACCTCCTAGGAGAATTTGAAAATTTACATAAAACTTAATTTTACCACTTCTGTGAGTGGAATTTCAAAAATATGAGAGATAGGGTTGATGTCAGTAAGTAAAATGTGGTTCAATGAGATGAAAATAATTTTTGGTGAATAGTAACTTTTAACTTTTATTTACCACGGTTAAAAGAAAATAGGGTCATTAAGGGTAAAAATGATATTAGTATTACCCTAAAACATGTCCTAATTCTATTGGATAAGTGTAATTCGACCAAAAACAACCTTAGTAATAAAATATGACCATTTAGTTCCACTTGGATTAGATTAGGACATTTATTATTAATTTATTTAAAGAAGTGTTAAAATAGTTAAAATCACAGTTTAATAAGTAAATAATTTTTAATATAGGGTTATACATAAGATAAATTCGACTATAAATATTCATTAGAAATATAAAAAGATTTACTACATAATGGTATTTTATTTGTAATTTTTAGACATTTAATAATTTAATTTATTTATGACACAATGATGATGCAGTAATTATCTTATTAATGAAATATTGACATAATTGATGTTATAAATACCCAAATAAATGTAATTTGATACTTTTTATGAATTACACTAATTTTATAGGTTAATATGACATGTTAGTATTGATTTAAGTAACTGTTTTAGAACTAATCATTCTGTTATGATTTTTACAAAAATCAATTACTAAATAGTGTCAAAAATGAAATAAAATAGTTTTTAAAAAATATATAATATTATTAATTGTTATGTTATTCTTAAAAATCTAAGGTTTGGCCAAATGACTTAGATAAGGTTATATATATTAATAATAAACAACTTGGGGTTCTTTTGTCTTGTTATAGTAAGTTTATTAACCTTATAGTGTAAGAACACAAAAAGACACAGTAAAAGTAAAATTATCTAACTTAAAGTTAAATCTAAATGATAAGGTTAAAATAGTAAACTAAACTTGTCCAAATTATATTGGATGAGAGGATTTCGACCCATACCCACCTTATCTTCGAAATAAATCAATTTTGAGCTATTTAAAACCGAATATGGCTTTATAATAAAATAATATTTTTAGTTTTTCCAAAGGTGCCCCTCTCCTCCCTTATAAAAGGGAACCTCCCCCCTCTCTTCCTCACACCACTTTGAGCCTTAAATCTCAGACAAACCCTGCCAATTTCTCCTCTCCACTTCCCTAGAAACATACTAGAGGTCCTGGTCTTCTTCAAAGACCAATTTTAGTGCCCTAAAAGGAGGTCACAAAGAGGCGCTTCAAAGAAGAGGTAATGTCCGTTACCAATTCTTTCACTTTATTTCTTCTTCCACTTCTTCTTATTTAGTTGTTTCATTATGAATTAATAACATCAGTATCACTCATATACTGATATGTTATTATAATTATTAAACAACCCTATTTCACCATCTATCCATCCTACGGAAAACGAAATCACCGCATGTGCGTACGTACAGAATACCGTCTCCACGCCTTGGTGTAATCTATTTTCCACCACCACATTACTTGGATGGGTATAATGGTGTAAAGAATTAACATATATTATTATTGTAAAGTGATATTGATTTTGAAAAAGTATACATAAACTCCAATACAATTCCACGACCATGGGAATGATATCATCGCTCGTGCGTACGTACGGAATACCATCTCCACGATGTGATGTGACTCATTCTACATGATTTTCAGTGCATAATGATTACATAAATGAATTGAGTGAATAAATATGATATATATTACACTAATACCATTCTGGAAATGTGGTATCTATAACCTAAAAGGAAAAATAAGAATTTATTCGACAAAACACGCATAAGAACAAAAAGTAATAAACACCCGAATAACAAGTAACAATGAAATATTACTAATAATAAGATAATAATATGACCATGTATGATATCGTAACAATGATTATGATTCTGGAATAAGTCAATGACATTATTTAAATCATTATACAGGAGTTTCGGACACTTACGAAGCAAATTGGACCTAAGGTAAGGGAAATATCACAACCTCATTTTTATCCGAGATTGTTTATACTTTGGAATTTACTAGGGTGTATTTTATCATCTAAATCCATGTTTTCTCAATATGTAATATTATTTCTATCCACCTATAATTGTTTAAATCTAATTTTACCCTTCGTTGAGTTTTTAGTAAAAGATATGAAAGGAATATTTTGTCGTTTTTCGTACGAGGTACTTTTTGACTTTTCTGACAAAACTACGAGAAGAATGTTTTTTTAAACTTATAAGACATGAATGGATTTTTAAAACATTATTTCCAAGAAGCTTCCTTTATGAGTTTTCATGTTTATTTTTAATTAACTTCTTTTAGTTTAAAATTGTATGACATGTTAAGAAAGGAAAAATGTTTTTGAATTAGAAAGGATATTTTCCTCAAGAATGGAGTTCAAGTGTTTTATCAAAATTATTTTCCATCTAAGAAAATATAGGGTTCTGTTTCTATCCCTATTATTACATTGATTTGATTATGTTGTGATGGAATTGTTTTTATGAATTCCTTTATCTTATATGAATTGTTTTATGATGTCACGATGTTTAAGAATCCTATTTTTATTACTTGGGTTATGCAATGATGTATGATTTATGATTTTGTGGGACACATAAGAATGGTATCATTATGAGATTTGAGGAACCTATATCTCCCTCAAATGCATTGGGTAAAGATTTTATATCTCATGATATAGACATGGATGGAACGACAGGTTAAACCGGTTCAGTGAAACAGGACTAAAACGAGGAGTGAACTCGGTTCAGAAATGGAATTTGTCCACTAAAATAGTCCTGGAAATGAGTCTTGACTAATAAGAAATGATTCTCTATGATTATGTGTGTATGCCACAAAGATTCATGTTTTATGTTTTGATTATTGTGATTACATTTCACTACCATGATTTATCCCATGTTATGAAATTATGATCTCTTTTGCAGGGTAAGATTTACAAAATGTTATGTTCTTATGAATATGATGTGATTGATATTTATTTTGTTTACCCTTACTGAGCATTTGAGCTCACCCTTTTGTATGTTTTCTTTCCCCAGGTCAGGAAGAAGGTTATTAAGTAAGATATTCCAAAAGAGACTATAGATATGATGAAATAAATGGGAGACAGTGTAGACGCTTTATGAACCGGTTGTTTATGTTTCCCAGTTTCTAAAGACACTATACCTATACGGTCCTTTCATGATTTTGTAATATGATGTAATAAGTGTACTTCAATTTTGAAGTACTAACAATGTATGTAAAGTATGGGTCGTTATAGTGTAGCCATGCTGATGATGAAGGGTGTAAAAACCAACTACATGCCGTGTAGTGGGTATGTACACGCCATGTAGTCAGTTGGCAGGTAAACAGTAAGGCGGTGGAAGTAGCCACCAGCCGAGCGACAGTACACTCCATGTATTCATGAATACACACAGTGTACTCATGTTGACGGATGAATAATGCGGCGGTGGGAATGGTAGCTGCCAGAGGAACAGTTAAATAAGGAAAGTACACACTGTGTAGTCTATAGTACATGCCGTGTAGTTTGTTTTTTTCGCATAAAATGGGTAGTATCCTCCCTTGTTCACATGGAAGGATTAGAACCAGAGGAGTTGGGAGAGAGGGACGAACCTTTGAGGAGCTCTATAACGCATGCCGGGAATCTGATTCCACCTCGGTGGATCTCGTTGGAACCGTACGGGTAAGCCTTTCCTTCTTTTGAATCCGTTCTTACCAATTATTTAAAGAGGGGAAGATATTTACATTTGAATGGGATTTCTTTCACCTTAGATCTGCGTCATTCTTGGATGATTCAAGGATATTCATTCACGTATACCGATCATGGGCGTTTTTGGTAAGTGTCTTGCTGTTTAAATTCCAACTGTTGTGCATTTTTGTGAACCGTTGTGCTACGAACCCATGTTGGGGTGTCGTGTTGCTGAGGCCTTGGATGTTTTGAATACCTAGAAATGTAAAGGTAATTAAATGTGATAATAAACTTCTGTTTGGGATCGCTTCTTGGATCCAAGACAACCTTTGGGGTTCGTTCCTCTGTTTAGCCGTTTGGCCAGGATACCCGAGGGTATGCCATGTTTACTTTAGGCATTACTTTTTCCTTGAGAGTAATTGTAAACAATTGCATGTTTATATGTTGTGAATGGCTCGGTTACTTGTTTAGACTGAGGGTGTGGATATATATATATATATTATATTAGCCTGAGGGCGTGGATATATATATATATATTATATCCTGAGGGCATGGATATTATATAGCCTGAGGGCAAGGCTTGAGGGCGGGATATTATATAGCCTGAGGGCGAGGCCTGAGGGTGGGATATTATATATCATGAGCGCATGGATATTATAAATCCTAAGGGTTTGGATTTACTATATTAGCCTAAGGGTGAGATTCTGTTTGGCCTGAGGGCTTGGTTCTGTAAAGCACAAAATATTATTGAATTAAATGGTTAAAATGAATAATAAAATGGAAATATAACTGGTAAAGTTAGTTTCTATTGAGTACTGCTTAGTTTATTTAATTTTACTATTGCACACTGTTGTTGCATATTTTCAAATAGTTGGGCACGAGCCTTTGGTGGGTGCCTACTGGGATTTATTTCTCAAACCCAGTTTGGGTCATGTCTTCAGCCCAAACAGATTACATTTCTGCAGGTGTTGACAGGGGAAAGGGTCCCTATACAGGTACATGATTGTAGCAGAGGAGTAGGGCTTGGGCTTGCGATGCTGTTGCGTTCTGTCTACATTGTTTTGTTTTTCTTTTCTGTACTCTGTACTCTTTGTCGTATTGTACTGTATTGCTATGTAACTTGTTATGGATGTTTTCATAGAACTTGAGACATGTTGCATCATTATCTATATAACTATTGGTTATATTTTACTACATTTGTTCACTTTAAATATGTATGGTTTATTTCTTCCGCTGTTGTATGATATTTATTTTATTCCGCTTCGCTACACACTGACAAATGAGGGCATAGTTTCCCCACTATCAGACATGGGCCCTCACTGCTAGTCGTCAGCCTCTGGCATTTGGGGAAATGCGCTTGAGGTCATGGGACCAATCGGGTTTGGGGCACCCGTGGAGTGGCACCCGGATCCGGGACATTATAAAGTGGTATTAGAGGGGTTATTTTATTTGACTTACTATTTGGAGCCTTAGCTAGGGATAGGATGTAAATAGTAGTTGGTAATAAGACGTGCCTGGGAGTAGCTAACCCGTGTACAGGGAAAAGCCAGTATACCTCGTATTTTTGGAATTCTTTTAATTTTGAAAATTTTACTGTTGATTTGATTTCACCATTGGGTGACACACTTTTGATTGTGCTGTTTATATTTTATCCATGGGTTCTATTTAGTTGTAACCTGATTATTTGAAGGTATGCCATCTCATTCATCATTTAGGCACATGCTAGGAATCACATGCCCTGCATAGTTCCATGCCATGTAGGCGCATTAGAGATTGCATGTTTTTGTGAAAGTTGTTGTACTAGAAAAGCATGCTGTTGTGAAAGATGCTTTGATAAATACCTGCTATGTGATAGGGTATTTTCGTGTGATTTGTTGATAAAATGGATGCCAAATGTTGGTTTTTGGGGATTATGGGCCCTCATTTGACCTTATTTTGGTGGATCATTGACTGTTTATTTTGTTATAACATATATAAAGTTTCCAAACTTTGATTCGTGTGGAGTATGGGCCCTCACAGGTCGGAATTTGTCACTTAGATGTTATTTTTCTGTATTTTCTGGGTTCTAAAGTAGTTTCAGAGGCTTACTATCCGGAAAACCCAGGATACACTCCATGTAGTTCCTCAGACACACACCGTGTGTTTGTCTGTTCGGGAAGAAAAGAAAACTTTTTGAGTACACATCGTGTAACCTCAGTACACGCTGTGTAGTCTCTTTCTGTGTCATAGACCGTGTGGGTAGGGGCACAGGGAAGGGAAATGCTTTGAAAAAACATGTCGTGTACCATATGTACACGCCGTGTAGTGATTGACCCGGAGTCCGGCCGTGTAACTAACAACACATGTTGGTGAAATCTTTCTTGTACGCACCGTTTCAATGATGAACACACCATGTATTGTAACTTAGGGAGCCGACCGTGTAGCTAACAAACACAGGGCGATGTTGAACACGCTGTGTGCCTAAGGGACACACCGTGTGGTCCTTACCAGTGGGAGACCATGTGGATTTTTCCCTATGGCTAGGTAAATGGGGTGGTTTACACATCGTGTGTGGGTGTAACACACTGTGTAGTTTTATCCAAGTAGTTGGCCATGTCACAAACGACATGGGCAGTTGGAATTTACACCATACATTCTGTGTAGATTATATACACGCCGTGTAGTCTTGATCAACAGGAGGCGTGTGGATTTTCTATGTAGAAGGACCCGAGCAGGGGAATAAAAGTTAGGTACACACCATGTAGTCATTATACATGCCGTGTAGTCTTGATTTTCAAATCTTGAAATGATGTCTTCCTCTTGTTCCCTTTTTGGTCCCCTCATTTTTCAGTCTGTGATAATCTTGATCTAAGGTGTGCGTTTGACCTTGTAGATTCATGCCGCTGAGACGACCATGCGTTGTTCGCCAGGAGAGCAACAATGATTATACTCCAGAGATGGTGGGCCATGGTCTACCAGTAGATCCTCCAGCAGAGCCAGGTGCGGCGCCAACTGTTATACCGGACATAGGCGCGGATGCACAGTTCTATGAAGGCTTTATGTGGTTCATACAGACCTTTCAGGGAGCACCTCCGACTACCACATCTATGGATGAGGTGACTCATATCTTCTAGTAGAAGCATCCACCTACGTTTTTATTGAATGGAGGACCACAAGATATGGAGTCTTGGCTGGATTCAATGCAGACTATTCTCGAGCATCTTGAGATGCCTCCAGGGCGGAGGTTCAAGCTCACTACTTATATGCTGCGTGATTCCACCAAGAGGTGTTGGTATGTTTCCACTCAGACAGATCATCCCAGAGACATGGAGTGGGAAGATTTTCAGACAGTCTTCTATGACTTCATCTTCCTAGAGACGCTGAGGTTAGATAGAGCTCGAGAGTTCTTTAATCTGCAGCACAACTCAATGTCAGTGATGAATTATTCTGCTCGTTTCACCGAACTTCAGCGTTTTGCACCCGTTCTGGTGGGTGATGAGACGTTGAGGTCCAGATGGTTTGAGGAAGGTCTTAGATATGACATTCGAGCACTAGTAAATGTTTTCAGTTTGCCTACAGTACATGCTATTATGAACCAGGCACTAATTACACAGAGTAACATTTTGGAAGCTAGTGGTGTAGGCCAGGGCGGTTCAACACCAGTTTCTGGTACTATTTCTACCAGGAAGAGGAAGCGACATATGAGTTTCTCTCATGGTGGAAGTACTATCCAGGCGATTAATTCAGGTGGCCCAATTAGGTGCTACCGGTGTGGTAAAGATGGGCATAAGAGACCGCAGTGTCCACGTGACCTAGTGGAGTGCCGAGCTCATGGAAAGATGGGTCATCTGTAGTGCATTTGCAGGGCGTTACCACCAGTGGCTAGTGAGAGGGGTTCTGTACAGACTCTGTGTGCGGGATCAGGACCAACAGCTTCTTACCAGTCGGGAAACTAGGATACATCAGGACGTACAGGCAGAGGTGGTGGTCGTGGCCGTCGTGGCCAGACACCAGGATCTCAGAGGCAGCAGGGTGGGACAACTCAGGGTAGCCAGGCTGTGTCATAGGGCCGCGACACTGGGCAGGCATATTCAGTGCAATAGAGCCAACAAGAGCAGGATCCCAGACCTTCTACTATCAGAGGTACTATTCTAGTAGTTTCTGTCTTATCTTTAGTACTTTTTGATACGGGTGCTACACATAGTTTCATATCTGTGCCCGTTGTGGAGAGCCTTGGGCTCTGTGTTTCTTCTTCTTCTTATGCTGTTATGACTCTAGACACTCTGTTGGGGATGAGAACGACATATGTGTGTTAGTGAAATGAGTACCCCCTTGAGGTTGGTAGATGTAACTTTCTATGGGACCTATATGTCTTAGAGATGATGAGCTATGATGTCATTCTCAGTATGGACTGGTTGGTACCCTTTCGAGCCTTTGTGTATTTCTGTTGTCACAGGATGAGTTTCATGTCACCATAGGGAAGAGAGTTTCTATACAAAGTTTAATGGGATGTTCAAGAAAGTAGAGCTGGACCAGATCATCATGGGCGAGGTGGTGTGACAGCCCAGATTGCGAGCTTATATCTGGATGATCAGGGAACTTGTCACAAGGATTTTCCTCCAGTGGTTGATAATTTCAGGGATGTTTTCCCAGATGACTTTTTGGGTCTACCTCCGGAGCGAGAGGTGTAATTCTCTATTGAGCTTGTGCCAGAAGCAGCGCCGGTGTCCATTCCTCCTTATATGATGACTACACCAGAGTTTTAGGAGCTCAAGAGGCAGTTAGAGGAGTTATAATAAAATGGTTTTATCCGACCCAGTACTTCTCCTTGGGGTTCACCTGTCTTGTTTTCTAAGAAGGCAGACGGTACCCTCAGACTCTGTGTGGATTATCAGAAGATGAACTAGTTGACAGTCAAGAACCGATATCCCTTGCCGAGGATTGATGATATTTTTGATCAACTTCATGGAGCACAAGTGTTCTCTAAGATTGGCTTGAGATCAGGATATTATCAACTGCGCGTGAGACCATCAGACATACCACTTACAACGTTTCAGAGCAGATATGGTCTGTACGAGTACTTTGTTATGATGTTCGGACTCATTAATGTGCCATCAATTTTCATGGCTCTGATGAATCGTGTGTTCCATCTGTATCTGGATTCTTTTGTGGTAGTATTCGTGGACGATATCTTGGTTTACTATCACACTCGACACGACCATGCCACCCATGTTGAGATCATACTTAGTACACTGAGAGAGCATAATCTATATGGTAAGATCTCAAAGTGACACTTTTGGATGGACCAGATTCACTTCCTGGGTTATATCATCTCAGAGGTAGGAGTTTCTGTGGACCTAGAGAAGGTGAGAGCAGTAGTTTCCTAGGAGCAAACTAAGAACGTGTTTGAGATATAGAGTTTCTTGGGGCTAGATGGTTACTACATATGCTTCATACAAGACTTCTCCCACTTGGCAGCACCGTTGACGGGTTTAACTAAGAAGGGTGTAAAGTTCATTTGGTCAGAAGCTTGCGAGACAACCTTTTAGGACCTGAAAGGAAGATTGACATCAACATCGGTTCTGAAACTTTTAGAGCAAGGGAAGAGCTATACAGTTTACTGTGATGCATCAGGCATTGGACTGGGAGCAGTGTTGATGCAGGGTGATCGAGTTTTTGCATACGGTTCTATGATGTTGAGGCCACATAAGAGGAATTACCCAATGCATGATCTCGAGTTGGTTGTAGTTGTTCATCCGTTGCGCTGTTGGAGACATTATCTCCTGGGAGAGCATTTTATGGTTTTCAACGATCAAAAAAATCTGAAGTACATCTTTACTCAGCGTGACTTGAACCTGGGACAACAAAGGTGGGTCGAATACCTTCAGTCCTTCGACTTTGAGCTTGCATATACACTTGGTAAAGGTAATACAGTAGCTGATTCACTGAGCAGGAGGACTCAGATACAGGAAGTGCAGGAGGCCAGTGGTGAGTGAAATCTTATGGCCTTGTTCTCCGAGATGCATTTGGAGGTGCACGAAAGTCAGGGGCAGACCTATCTTTCATCTTTAGCTGTGACTTATACCCTCCTAGATAGAGTGATGATGAGAAAACTATCTGATTCAGAATGCCTAGTTCTATGGGAGTCGGTGGCAAGTGAGGACCCTCCTTCTGGTTGGACGATAGGTGATGATGAGGTACTATGTTTCCATGGATGAGTATGGGTTCCAGGGGATATACACGAGGAGATGATGCGAGAGTTTCATGCTTTAGCTTGGGCAGTTCATCCCGGAGTTACCAAGATGTACCGTGACTTGAGACGTCAGTACTGGTGGTCGGGTATGAAGTGAGAAGTATCTGGTTTTGTTATGAGATGTTCGACCTATCAGCAGGTGAAGGAAGAGAATCAGAGGCCAGCTAGACTGTAACAACTATTACCCATCCCAAATTGGAAATGGGATGATGTCACGATGGACTTCGTGACTAGGTTTCCGAGGTCACCTTGAGGCAATGATGTCGTGTGGGTTGTTGTGAACAGAACCACAAAGGTAGCTCACTTTTTGCCGATCAAGGAGACCTTCGGTGTTGAAAAGCTCGAGAAGATATATATCTGAGAGGTCATACATCTTCATGGGGTTCCTTTTTCTATCGTTTCAGATAGGGACACCTATTTTACGTCTCGTTTTGGGCAGAGTTTTCAGATGAAACTGTGTACACATGTACTTCTGGGCACAACTTACCACCCTCAGACCAATGGCCAGTCAGAGTGTACGATACATGTGCTTGAGGACATGCTGCGTGCATGCATCCTAGACTTTGGGGGCTCTTGGGAGAAGCATATACCCCTAGTCTATTTTTCCTATAATAATAGTTTTCAGGAAACTATTGAGATGGCACCTTATGAGGATTTATATGGTAGGCCATGCTGATCACCCTTATGCTGGTTGGAGGTAGGTGAGGTAGCTTTATTGGGACCGCGTATCGTATAGGGGACTTCTGAGAAGGTCCAGTTGATTCAGAAGCATATGGATACCACACCATCTCGCCAGAAATCTTATTCTGATCGCCGGAGATAACCGTTGGAGTTCGTGATTGGGGATTAGGTTTTCTTGCGTGTTTTTCCGAGGTTGGGAAACAGACGGATCAGGAGACAGGGTAAAATTTCATCGAGGTATGTGGGGCCATTTGAGATTATAGAGAGTTGGGCTGGTTGCCTATTGGTTGCAGTTACCATAGAGGTACCAGGCCATGCACGACGTCTTCCATGTATCTCAGTTGCGCCGCTGTCATTCAGACCCGTTTCACATCTTTCAGCCCGAGGAGGTTGAGCTTCAGGTCGATGCGTCCTTTGAAAAGCATCTGATTCATATCATTGTTAGAATCATGAAGGTTCTCTGAGGC
The DNA here is from genome assembly GCA_963277665.1 of Viscum album. Taxonomy (NCBI): domain Eukaryota; kingdom Viridiplantae; phylum Streptophyta; class Magnoliopsida; order Santalales; family Viscaceae; genus Viscum; species Viscum album. Next base: position 400,256,887 of record OY728158.1, read on the forward strand.
CAGTTCGTTCCTCTTGTATGGGTGCTATGGAAGCATGGCCGAGTACAGGATGAAACCCGGGAGTGGGAGACTGACGTACGTGCTCAGTGTCCTGAGTTGTTCACAACTTTATCTTCACCACCCTTGGAAGGGAAATTCGGGGATGAATTTCTTTAAGGGGGGATGTTTTTAAGAACCCGGTTCTTAATATTAAGGTATGGGTTTCTTCTTTTCTCTTTTCCTTAAGTGTTTTTGAGAAAATAGGGAAAGTGGGAATAATCCTAAATTCTGGGACTACACGTCGTGTACTTTTCCACATACCATGTATTTTGGCCATGTGGGATGAGTACATAGGGTGTGTAGCCATGCTGATGATTAAGGGTGTAAAAACCGACTACACGCCATGTAGTGGGTATGTAAACACCGTGTAGTCAGTCAGTAGGAAAATAGTAAGGCGGTGGAAGCAGCCACCAACTGAGCGATCATACACATCGTGTATTCATGAATACACACCGTGTACTCATGTTAACGGATGAACAGTGCGGCGGTGGGAAATGTAGCCGCCAGAGGAACAATTAAATGAGGAAAGTACACGCCGTGTAGTCTATAATTAATACTATGTAGTTTTTTTCTCTTAAAATGGGAAGCATACTCCCCTAATCATAGGGAAGGCTTATAACCGGAGGAGGAGTCGAGAGAGAGGGATGAACATTCAAGGAGCTCTATTTCACACGTCGGGAATCCGATTCTACCTCGGTCGATCTCGTTGGAACCGCACGAGTAAGAATTTCCTTCTTTTTAAGCCATTATTACAAATTCTTTCCCGAGGGGAGGTTATTTATGTAAGAACAATATTTCTTTCACCTCAGATCATCGTCGTTCTTGGACGATTCAAGGATCATCGTTCGCGTATACCGCTCAGGGGCGTTTTTGGTAGGTGGCTTTGTGTTTAAATTCCATCTGTTGTGCGTTTTTGTGTACCGTTGTGCTACGAACCCATGTCGGGGTGCCATGTGGCTAAGGCCTTGGCTGTTTTGAATACCTAGAATTGTAAAGGTAGTTAAATGTGATAATAAACTACTATTTGGTATCACTGCTTGGATCCATGACCACCCATGGGGTGCGTTCCTCTGTTTAGCTGTTTGGCCAGGATACTTGAGGGTATTCCATGTTTACTTTATGCATTACTTTTTCCTTGAGAGGAATTGTAAACAATTTCATGTTTATATGTTGGGCATGGCCCGGTTACTTATTTAGATTGAGGGCGTGGATATTTATATATATATATATTATATTAGCATGAGGGCATGGATATATATATATATATATATTATATAGCATGAGGGAGTGGATATTATATATCATGAGGGTGAGTCCTGAGGGTGGGATATTATATAGCCTGAGGGCGTGGATATTATAAAGCCTGAGGGTGTGGTTTTACTATATTATCCTGAGGGAAAGATTCTGTTTGGCCTAAGGTCTTGGTTCTCTTGATCACATAATGTTATTAAATTAAATGGTTAAAATGAATAATAAAATGGCAATATAACTGGTAAAGTTAGTTATTGTTGAGTTCTACTTTGTTTATTGCATTTTACTATTGCACACTGTTGTTTCATATTTTCACACAGTTGGGCACGGGCCTTTGGTGGGTGCCTACTGGGATTAATTTCTCACACCATGTTTGGGTCATGTCTTCAGCCCAAACAGATTACGATTCTGTAGGTGTTGACAGGGGAAAGGTTCTCTATACAGGTACATGATTGTAGAAGAGGAGTAGGAGAGCATGGGACCGAGCTTGGGCTTGCGATGCTGCTGCGTTATGTCTACTTTGTTTTGTTTTGCTTTGCTATACTCTGTACTCTATATCGTATTGTACTGTATTGCTGTGTAACATGTTCTGGCTTTTTTCTTAGAACATGAGACATGTTGCATCATTATCTATATAACTGTTGGTTATCTTTTAATGTAGTTGTTCAGTTTAAATGTGTATGGTTTATTTATTATATTTTTGTATGCTATTTATTTTATTCCACTACACTACACTTTGACAAATGAGGGCATAGTTTCCCCACTATCAGACCCAGGCCCTTGCTTCTAGTCGGCAGCCTCTGGCATTTGGGGAAATGTGCTTGAGGTTATGTGACCAACTGGGTTCGGGGCACCTGTTGAGTGGCACCCAGATCCAAGATGTTACAAAGTCCATCCACAAAACATCCATCTCCTTCCACTCTCCAAGATACAGTGACCACCACTAATGTGTATCTCACTATATCTGACTGACTGCCAAAGGGAACCAATAATCCATCAGGGCCTAGATCAAACTGAAAGCGATCTCAAGCTCCTCTAGCTAACTCTCTATCTCCACATCCAAAACACTACTCTCGTACTCCCCAAAGACTTCCTCTGAAAAGCGTGCAACATCCTCTACCACTGAACATCCTAATCAACTGGATCAACCCTATGATGATCAACTAGGTTGACCTTATGAACCTCTACTTCCTAAGCTACACACGGATAATGATCAAGATCCATAACTAAAATACAAGAAAAGAACATCCTAATCCTGGTAGTGTTGAAATTTATTAATATTTGTTTTAACTAATTTAATTCATCTTGTTATCCTTTTAAAATTTCCCAAAATAACCCAATTCAAACCAGAACACAAGTCATTATGATCCATGTACCTTTCCTAGGTCTCTACCCTACAATAAGGTCCATATCACATGTCTATTCAATAATCTCAGAGTCTGTGAAATGGATCACTAGGGGCCCTAAAATTCCATTTCCTAGAAAGTATCCCTAGCCTATGTTATGCACCAAGGTTGACTGTAACTATTACCATAACAACCCATGAAATCATTACCGTTCCTAACTCCAAACTCTATCATATCTATCGACCATCAACTATGATACAACTATGTCACGACCCCTACCTCCAGAGATACCCCTACTAGTATGGAATTGAAGAAATGGAGAGAGATAATGACCCCCGAGTCCCACCTCTAGTATGTCTTAGGTAGGAAAATAGCACCAAGGGTGTACAAATCCTACAAAATGGGAGGCATCACCCTTTATAAAAAAAGATCAACAAATAATATGAATCATCCAAAAAAACTTCAAGACACACACACACAGATATATATATATATAAGTAAACCCAAAAACCATTGCACATTGCATGTATAAATAGAACTGATACAAATACAATAAAGTATCCAAAGTAAATACCCAAAATTAAAGATAAAGTAGTGACACAAAAACTATCCCAAGGCTCAAGCTAGTAACACCCAACATGATCCATGTAATCCTATGGGAAACCTGAAAATAGTTTTATATATGATGGGTGGACATACAAGTATACTCAGTACGAAAACCAAAGTCTCTCGTACATATGTGAAAAAAGCATATTAGATCTCCTGTGAGAAATCATCAGAACCAAAAAACACCTATCAAGGTATACTAACCATAACAACCTCACCAAGGCATGCTCACCAAGTAATTCAAGCTAAGTAATATATTATAAAGTAACACTACATTAATGATAGGATAACCCAAAACACTTTCCCACTAGTATTCCACTCTCTCCCAATTTTTTATGTCCTAGAACTCCCATCCCTTCTGTATACCACATCACATCCCACCCACACACACCTGGGCCAAAAAACACATCCTGCAAACACACACCTTGGTCTCACAACATAACACATCATATCACATATCATCCTGAAGATACCTAGAAAATCACTTCATAACTCTTCCAAAAGTCACCTAGGACAACACATCACAACTCATCCTGAAGACACATGGGAAAGAACATCACAAATCATCCTAAAGACACATGGGATACCACAACATCCATCTGATGCACTATCAAACTTCTGGCGATCATAACCTGTGTAATGACTACGTCACTTAGAAGAGAAAGTAGAAAAGGGAGGGTACCCATCAATCCATACTTCTCACTAGATGTTAGGACCCCCCCCCCCCCCGCACGACTATGAAGGTGTTAAGAATGTGGTGATCAACGTGGATGGGGTGAATATAGAAATCAAAATAATATTATATGTATATACATTTAGAGTTACAACACACAATCCCATCCTACAGGTTTATAAAAATTACTAACCATCTCAAAAAATCCCAAAAATCATTGCCACATCTAAATAAATATAATCACACAACAAGCCACAAATCCCATTTCACATTTCCATCCAATTCTATTTAATCACCCCATTCATTTCATTATTTAACATCAACCTTATTTAAGCACACAACTAACCATTTAATTATCCATTAACCATTTCCATTCCAATAACCAGAACAACCCAATCCATTCCAAACATTATTGAACAATTATTTATTTATTCCATCACTAATCGGTTATATAGCACAACACAACCACATTTCACAACCATCAAAACACGCCATCACCATGCCACACCAAAAGAATGACCAAACCACCATCAAATCACTGTACCACAATCATATACAAAAAAACCATAACATAATTATCCCACAAGCGTGGACAAAGAAACCATATCACCACAATACCCAACCATACACATCACGTCACATCAAGATTATTTTTTAGATTTATAAAGGGGATTTTATCACATTTCACTTTAATTCAATGGGGTGTTATCAGACAAACCAAAATATTGGGGCAACCATTTTATTATCCACGTATAAGTAATTAACCAATTTCAATTTAGGGTGGCATCCCAACAAGAATAAAAAATATGGGTTCCACAACACATGTTAAATAGTGCAAACAAGACCACCAACAACCATAATTTTCAGCTGGGCGTCTAGCCCGTACAATTCACCACATCATAATAGAAATAAATGTGTAACAACATGAGAACAAATACCTTTACCATTAAATTTCAACTTTAAAAATTTCTTTATATTCAATTAATCCATCACAACCATATCTCATAGGTAAATAAAATAAATCCCCTCCCACATGATACAAAATAAAGTGAAACGTGGTAAATCCTACCTCAAAGAAGATTTAAAACTTGCTGCACATCGTAGGGAGAAGAAGAAACTACTCAGAAACCACAACCTCACCATGAGGATCCAGAGACAAATCTAAGATACATCCAAAGACCATAAAATAAAACCCAATGCACACCCCAAATAAAATAAACACCACCATAGTATATCCCCAAGAGAATAATGAAAGAAAATGGGTGAGAAAGAGAAGATAACTCACCATGGATCAACCACAGATTTCTAATGAACATCCACCAGGATCAATGGATCAAAGAGAGAGGAATAAGGATCAAAGAAAACCTTAGGGTAGCTAGGGTTTACCCAAAATGATATAAAGAAGAAAATATGCCCTAATGAATAAAATTTTGGACGAAAAGAATTTTTAAAACTGAATTGGGTTGGGGTATTACATGATGTGTAATACCCTTTCACTTCATGTAATACATGGGGTTTGGTTTCTACCCAAAAACATTTCTCCACTTCATTTTAGTATTTATTTTTAAAACATGAAATATTACACGTCATGAAACCCTCTTTCCTGAATTTTAAAATGTGTACATGTCATGAAATACTATGGAAAATATGTGAAACTAAATTTCATGTCGTGTAATCCAATTACACGACGTACAATCTCCCAGTTTCCTGCCTTTAGAAAACACACTTCTCTAGACTCCCTCATAGCCTCCTCCAAACACCCCCAAAAACAATAATCGGTAAAGTAACAAACCAGAAATGAAAAGACCGTTAGATTGGACCTATCATAACATAACACCACCCATGATTTCAAATTAATAATTACTAAGTCACCTCTGTTCCTATACCAAATATTAGATAAAACCTCCCATTATTTAATCATGAACATGTATCATCTAACCATGCTTACTATTTTGAAGTAAATCACAAGACTGAGATAACCCCTATCTTGGGTTACCCTATTATATCACAACCCATCTCAACAATAATAGGAAAGCACCCTATAATTCAATTACAACATCTGACTCACTAATACCCTAAGTCACATCTCAAATAACTAGGTTCTACCATCTATCCCATAATAATACCTCAATAGGTCCCAACTCATGGAGTGACACCCACACTCCCATCTCCAATACCACAAGTCAACTCATAGGCCTTACACCAAATATAGGGTTTAAATATATGTATCATGAATCTCATACTAAATTTAACTATTCACTCTAGGGTACTATCTCTCACTAAGAATATGGATGTCATAATAACCTTTTGAGGATTAAGATCTCATAAGTTTTCATATATATATATATATATGATATCACCATATAAAAATTTATATTAAGTAAACCACAACCATAGTTTAGTTAAATAAAATTCCAATAAAAATTTATTAAGGAAAACACTTTATAAGTTTCTATTGAACATACATTTAATTGATACCATATTAAAATAATAATATCTAATCAATGATAATAATAATAAGTCATCTGGTTTGTTAAAGTATAATTCCTCAAAAAATATATATATATAAACTCCAAATGTTTTTTTTGAAAATTAATATAACCAAACCTATTTTTTTTATTTTTTCACAAAAATTGTTATCTCAATCACATACAAGAATGAACATGTCATGTGAACCTAGGAGACTGATATGATGAATAAAATCAGAATTCTTAACACCATTACCCAAGATAAAAAACTAATAAATAAATAAATTTGAATATCATTTTAAATAGGATTTATCTCAACTATAACATTGATGAGATGAGACATCAATCACCACTCCATGGGAACTTGAAATTCAACTCATGTATGTGCTGGCTAGATACACAACATAACATTAATCCAAATTTTGACCAGTACTATCCTTGTTCTACTATATCTCAAATAAAAAATTAATTATTTTTTTCTGATAAAACTTTATAACATCCCAACCCAGATCACTCCATATCAACTTGGAGGGTTCATTATGTGTGATAAAGTGTATCTCCTTATATGAAGATAATTTTGACTAGTAGTGAGGGTTTATGGTGTAACCATGTAGAGACTATACCATTATATACGAATGATGAAGAAATGAAAATAATATACAATTATTCCTCAAAGTAATAAACTAAATAAAATAATCATCATATCTAAGGTCATAAAAGAATAAAAAACATACCATATAATATAATAATGAACTGTCTAAATGTCACACAATTTTGGAAGACATCAAAAGGATATTCTGTGGGTAGATCATATATATTGTAAACCAAAAATTAAAAATACTAAAAACCAACATCATTTCATGAGTCCCTTCTTATTATCATATCCTGAATCCACCCAAGATATCTAGCTCAGGAAACCAACATTGGGCCTCTTCCCTTTATAATCCTATGATCATGAGGTTTTTTGGGTTCCAACATACATGGAATGCCTGATAAGGGTATCATTATAACTCAGTAGGACATCTATAATGGTGTCCTTAACATAACCAACAAATACAATGCATGGAAAATGTGATATGATCATAATAATTAAATAAATTATGGAAGTACAATAACTTAATCACCATTAATCCTAAGGTTCTAAGGTGACATCCTATATTGACCATACATTCTTTGGACACTACTAGATGTTTCTAAGAAATTCACATCACAACCTTGGGGTTAAATAGTACCCACCTTAGATCTATTTATTGAATATCCTAACCCAAGGGGAACAAAGTCCTACCCTGGAACATATTTAGAATATCATATACTTGAGGGGATAAATCCCACCATAAAACCTATTCTTGAATATCATACACCTAGGGGATAAATCACACTATGAACCTTACATAGAATAAACCTCGGGGGATATATCCCACCCTGTAACTTTCATATAACATATACTCTAGGGTCCACATCCCACCATAGAACCATTATATAGAATATACCATAGGATCATATTCTACTATGGAACCATCATATAGAATATACCATGGAGGTCAAACCCCACCCCAAAACCATCATATATCATATACTAAAGAGAATCATCCTCCCTAGGACTACATATAGTATGTTTTATCATCAAGGGGTTAGATAATCATCCTAACCCCACAAGCCTTTCATAAGTTGTCCTTCAAACTGCACAAACTACCCCTTAATTATAAACACCATGCACTAATTCTCTCATGGGATAACACAAGTCTTGGGAACCATATATGGTCATAATGATGACACCATATAAATCAAACAAAAGGGAGTTGTAGAATGTATACCTCCCTTCCCAAATTAATCCAGGTCAACCCTCTCACACCCAACCTTTACATAAATCCATTCCATGATATCCCTACTTTTATACACACAAATACATGTTGTGGAGGATCTATCACCCCCACACATAATTCTTATCTATCTAAGAGACTCTAATATATATCATGTTTCCAACCTAAAAGCCCTAGGATAACCAATTCTAGTATATCACTCTCACCTATAAGGAGAGGCACATAAACTCCTATCCCAAGGTACTCTATGTTTCAATTATTTTATTTATACACCACTAGAGTCTTTACATATCATACAAATACATATAGTTTAACCCCCAACCATTGGAGGATGAGGCATCAAACTAATTTCCAAATGTCCTTCATTGACCAAGACATTTCCATTATATGAATGGTTTTTAAGGGGATACATTTATTTTATTTTAGGTCGATCACAAAAAAGTGTAGAGGCCACGTATTAAATGTAAATTACATGGATAATAAACATTATAGATATTTTTAATGACCAATTACCTCATTTAGAGTTATCTCATTTAATAAAATCTTGACTATAATTGCCTAATATCGTCCAGGTCTGACCAACCATCACCTACCAATATAAGTCCCTAACTCCATAAATAACACATAAATTAATTATAAAAAAGTTATAATTTTTTTTACAATTTATTCTATAACTAATTATAAAATTAATTATTTGGTTATAAACAAATAATTACTCAGTAGTGATTTCATCATAGACTAACCCTAGAATAAAGGGGCTAGAATCACCCCCAACATCCATCTGAACCATTAATATTAAATATCCCTAAGATGTTATTCAAAATCATCCATCAATTTACCCAATTTTTTTTGACAATCCTCAAATAATCAAGTCATCTACATTCCTTTGGTGAAACAACACAAAAATTCAGGCATTAATCCTTCTAACAGAACCTTTTTCCATGCCAATAGAAATCTCCATCATATCATCTCAATTGAACCATCTTCCTTCTAAATCTTCATTAAATCCTAAAATAGAGAATGTGTGATAATAACAAATCCAATAACTCAAATATGAATGTAAAATTGAAGATGACTCAAATAGGAGTGATAAAATTACCTTTAGAAATCCTTTGCAACAAATGACACTGAAATTAGATGAAGAACAAAGAATAATTCCACTTGGAAGAGAGATGATCAAGAGGGAGACATAAAGGGAAATAATATTTTTGTAAGTGAGAAAAGAAACCCCCCTTAGATGTAATTAAGCCCCAAAATTCATTTTAATAAATTTATAATTTTCCTAATATAACAACCCTGCTTTTATTACAAACTTAAACATGATTTATTACATAAAAAATCACTTGATAAAACAAAGAAGATCGAGAGGTTTAGAGTCTTTGGGGATTAGGATCATTACATAAAATTTAAAACATGAAATACAACATCTTCATTGAAAACTTCTTTTACATGACCACTATATTCCCTCGTACTTAGCATTGCATGGGATAACATGAGGATATGCATAAGAAAAAGGTGAGCTATAAAGCCCAGTAAGGGAGTACACATGGAATAACATGAGGAGTACAACAAATGTTAGAAAATATGAATATCAATAGAGCATAAAAGAAACATGATCATAAAGTCATGATAAAGCATGATAATCATAACATGGAAATGTGGAAACAACACTTAACATGGAATTAGCATGAGCCAAGGCTCATTGCACATAGATCATGAGTAAATCCTCATTGCACATGAAGCACGAGTAAACCCTCGTTGCAATTGAATTAGCATGAGTCAACACTCATTGCACATGGCGTATCATGATACTATACTTTACCCAATGCATTGGACCGCTATAAGGGCGCACCCTACTTAAATATTTCATTTTAATGCATAAGTGTGCCATATAGATCATAAAACATGGATTCATAAAACATAATAATTTATTCCATGATAAAGGAATGTGGAATTCATACATGAAACTTTTTAATCAATAATTAAAGGTGTATAAAGGTGTATACCCTTGATGGAGAAATGGGCATGGTATCCACTACACAATGGCATTGACTTAGAAAATCGGTGTGATTTCGGTAGCATAACGACATGACATAAGAATTCATAAAAATGGTTTGATGAGAGAGAAAGGGTGTCTCATCCTATTTACATGAAATGGATAGTAAGGTGGTCATATATATACATGTCCCAACAATTATAATGGAATTTAGATTCATGATACAAAATTATTGCTTGAATGTAAAAGAAGAGAGAGAAGTTCCTTTCGGAATTTCGACATAGTAACGGGTGTACATGGGAGGCATTTAATAAGAGAGAAAAGGGTATCCCATAATTAAAAAAATAATTGGAAATTATAGGGGAGGTGAAAAACCATACCCCAACATTCATAATTGAAATTAAAATGGCAATACAACTGAAACAAAATTGACAAAAATGAGAAAGGAAGAAAAATACCCTTACATGGAAGTGTGCTTCCAATGGCTAGAGAGAGGCTTGTGAGAGGCTTCTTGGGAGCTTGGGGCACCTTGGAAGGATTATAGAGAGAGTATGGTAGAGGTTTGAAGAACTAAAAGGGCTATGAGTGAGGAGGAAGTGGGAGATTGGGTGGGTTTATATAGGAAAGGTGAGGGAATTCTTTATTATTTAGGTTTGGGTCCCCTTACATTAAATTAATCCAAACCACAAACCATACCATGGTTTTTGCCATTGGTTTTTGGAAAAGGGAAGAGGAAAAAATATTTTATAATTCCAAAGTCATAAATTCTTAAAATATTAGGGTTGCTTATGTGGAGGTGAGTCACACTCCCATGGAAATTAATTTAAAAAGGCAAGGTGTTGAATATGTCTTGAGGGGTCCATTAATTCTTTGAAAAGTAAGTAAAACAAACCCAAAATCACATTATTTTAATGTTAAAACATATATTGGCCGAAAATAAAGATTATAGTATTTTATTACATCACTATTGGGTTATTATGATGTCATAAAACAAATTATATATTTAAATGGTATTTAATTTTTACCCAAAAATTTGACTGTCTCCCAAAATTATGAAAAATTCACCGTTGGATAATTTTGACGTCCTGATTCCAGAAATGTAATTTATTTTATCTAAATAATATTATAAATATGTTAATTTTCACTTTTAAAATAAAAACTGATATTTATCGAAAATTCACGGGTTTTGACAGAAATGGGTTTCAAACCTTAATAAAAAAATTTAATTGCATTTATAAAATTATAAGATCATTTATATTTAATAAAAATTAATTTAATAGTAATAATAATATTTTTTTAAAATATTATTTAATTCAAAAATCCCTTAATTTAATAAAATAGATTTCTTAAATAAATAATAACTAAAAACACCATTTGTACTTAAAAAACTATTTACAATGTATCAAAAATGACTGGAAATTATATTCCTTATTATATACAAAAAATAATGTACATGAACATAGTACTACTTATTTGTTACATAACCCCTTAAAACAGCTGCATAAGACCTAAGGGTAAGGTGTGAGATGGTGACAGACTCTTGGGGTGGCTCTGATAACATCGCTCGAGTGGTAATTTCAATCAACATACACTTTTCCCGTAGATGGTCACATTCAATCTTGACATGATGAAGCTCAGCTTGGGCTTGGTCAAGGGTGAAGCCCAAAGACGCCACCTCTTTGCCGAGCTCCGACAAATGGGCTTCGTATGGGGTAATTCTACTGGATGAGGCCATCGCTTCCTTTGTCTGAGTAAATTGGATTTGTTAAAGTCCTATATTTATACTAATCATGTGATCACTGTTCAATGGATATATTAGTAACGGTCAAAATTCTTAACATAAAACCAAAGAAGTTTACATTTTATATAAACATAAAGAGACATTAAATTAGATCAAGAGGGATTTCCATTAATGAAACTTCGGGTCGTTACAATATTCCCCCCTTAAAAAATTCCACCCTCGAAATTTTCCTTTTCCCACACTAAAACAAAAGTGGGTAACTCAGATTCATCAAATCCTCTGATTCCCAAGTGGCTTCTTCAAACTTGTGGTTTCTCCACAACACCTTGATGAGGGGCATTGTCTTATTTCGTAGAACTTTTTCTCTAGGATCTAAGATCTTCACTGGTTTCTCCTCATAAGAAAGATCATATTAAAATTGTACCACCTTAGAGGAGAGTACTTGTGAAGGGTACGGTATGTACTTCCTTAAGAGGGATACATGAAAGACATCATGTACTTTGGCCATGGCAGGTGGAAGTGCTAGTCGATAGGCCACAGCCCCGACACGATCAAGAATCTCTAAGGGGCCGATGTACCTTGGACTTAAATTCCCGTTCCTTCCAAACCTCATGACCTTCTTCCATGGAGATATGCGTAGAAAAACCATGTATCCAACTTTAAACTCAAGGTATCATCGACGATTATCTGTATAACTCTTCTGTCGACTCTGGGCTACCTTGATATGCTTCTGAATGGTTTTCACCTTCTCTACCACTTCTTCGACCATTTCTGGTCCAAGCAGCTTACATTCACCGACCTCATCCCAACATGTCGGTGTTCTCCACCTTTTCCCATACAGGTCTTCATATGGTTCCATTTGGATGCTCGAGTGGAAACTGTTATTATAAGAGAACTCAATCAGGGGAAGATGTTGATCCCATCCTCACTTAAAGACCATTGAGAATGCTCTCAACATACCCTCAAGTGTTTGGATAGTCTGCTCGGATTGGACATCAGTTTGAGGATGATAGGCCGTACTGAAGTTCAGTTCAGTATTCAGAGCATGTTGAAGACTCTTCCAAAACATAGAGGTGAATCTTGGATCTTGGTCAAACACAATATATAGTGGTACTACATGAAACCTTACCACTTCCCTGATATATATCCGTGCCATTTTATTCAAACAGAAATCCTCCCGAATAGCAATGAAGTGTGCTGTCTTTGTAAGACGATCCACGACAACCCAGATTGCATTATTGCCTTTGGATGTCCTTGGAAGTCCGGTGACAATGTCCATGGTGATGTTTTCCCATTTTCATTCTTGTATGGGCAATGGTTTCATCATCCCCTTAGACTTCTACCTCTCTGCCTTCACTTATTAGCACACCAGGCACTTTGATGTATACTCAACGATCTCCTTCTTCATATTATCCAACCAAAAGTTTTCTCGGAGATCTCGATACATCTTTGTGCTCCCTGGGTGAATAGAGAAATTTGAAGTATTTGCATCATCCAAAAGTTCCTTCTTCAGCTCTGAACGTGATGGAATACAAAGTCTTTTCCCAAACCGCACAATTCCTTCTTCATTAACATTAAACTCTGAGGATTTCCCTTTTTTGATAGCTTCCACTTTTTCCTGAATTCCCACATCATCCTTTTGAGAATCCTTTAACCTTTCCAAAAGAGATGGTTGAGCAATCATTTGTGAAAGGATTTATGATGTTCCATTCTTTATGATTCAAACATCCATCTTCATCAAGTCTAAGAAGATTGGATCCTTCTCAATTCTCATCATTGATAGAATTTCTGGGTCCTTTCAACTTAGGGAATCTGCCACCTTGTTCGCTTTCCCAGGGTGGTAATGTATTGAACAGTCATAATCCTTGATGAGATCTATCCATCTTCTCTGGTGCATATTAAGTTCTTTCTGTGTGAATATATATATATGACTCTTGTGGTCAGTATATATCTCACATTTCTCTCCATAGAGGTAATGCCGCCAGATTTTCAAGGCAAAGATCACCACCACCAACTCCAAATCATTCGTTGGATAGTTTTGCTCATGGATTTTCAACTGCCTTGAGGCATAGGATATAACTTTATCATTTTTCATCAGCACACAGCCTAAGCCCTTCTTTGAAGCATCACTGAAAACAACAAAAAGTTCCCCACTTGTGGGTAAAGTGAGCACGTGCACAGTGATAAGCCTCCTTTTCAACTCCTTGAAGCTTTCTTCGCATTCATCACTCCAAGAAAACTTTACTCCCTTTCGAGTTAGATTGGTAAGAGGGTTGGAAAATCGTGAGAAATTTCTCACAAATCGTCGATAATATCCAGCTAACTCCAAGAAGCTACGGATATCCGTTACCGATGTTGGCCTCAGCCATCCCTCAATTGCATCTGTTTTGGAGGGGTGCATAGATATCCCATTGCTTGTGATGATATGGACCAAGAATGAGACCTCCTTCAACCAGAAATCACACTTACTGTACTTTTCATAGAGCTTCTCCTTGCGTAATGTCTCTAGTACGGTTTTTAAATTCTCCTTATGATCCTCCTTGGTTTTTGAGTATATTAGAATATCATGTATAAAGACTACCACAAATTTGTCAAGGTAATCTCTAAAGACTCTATTCATCAAGTCCATGAATATTTCTGGAGCATTGGTGAGTCTGAAAGGCATTACTATGAATTCATAGTGCCCGTACCTTGTATGAAAAGTAGTCTTGGGGACATCTTCCTTAATCACCCTTACTTGATAATATCCCGACCACAAATCCACCTTAGAGAAGTATTGTGCTCCACGCAGATGATCAAACAAGTCATAAATTCTTGGGAGAGGATACTTGTTCTTTATGGTTATTTTGTTAAGTTCACGATAATCGATGCAAATACGCATTGACCCATCCTTCTTCTTGACGAAGAGGACTGGTGCACCCCATGGTGAAGCACTTGGGTGTATAAACCCTTTATCCAGATTATCCTGTAGTTGTTTCGTCAGCTCTTCAAGCTCAAAAACATCCATTCTATATGGAGTTTTGGATATTGGTAGCGCCGCAGGTATAAGTTCAATTAAGAACTCAACATCTCTTCTAGGAGGAAGACCAGGCAGTTCCTCGGGAAACACTTCAACGAATTCCCTCACTGTAGGCATTTATTCAAGGATGGTTTCTTCCTTGGACTCAATCATCTGAGCCAGATATGAGTGCTCATAAGGCAGTAATATCCATGCTTGAGATGATGGAGCTAAAGGAGATTCATCTTCCACCTGACACTTGTAAAGAATCGGGGGTCGATTCTCCATATAGATTGTGATTTCCCTCTCCCAACAATTTATGTTGGCTCTATATAAGGAAATCCAATCCATGCCAAGAATTACATCAAATTCCACCAGAGGGAGTATGGTGTGGTTCGCCAGGAAATTCAATCCACAAACTATAATAGGGGAGGACTTATATTTATGGGATGCAATGATTTCCCCATTTGGCATATTCACTGACATCTTTACTTCCACGATTTGTGGTGGTGCTGGGATTGTTCTACTAAACTTTAGAGATATAAAAGAATGCGTAGAAACTGAATCAAAAAAGTAAGTTCGCTATTCTTGAATGAATAACTAGCGTACCTGTCACCACTTCGTTGTCGGGGTTCTCTTTAGCAGAAGTGATGGAAAAAGCTCTTCCTTGCTGCCTTGGAGGTTCTTGGTTGTCTCCGAAATCCCTTGGATTAGGGCACTGATTTGCAAAATGACCCGGTTATTTGCATTTGTAGCATTGAACAACGCGTTGAGGTTTGAACAGAGCGTTCCTATCCTCTGTCGCAGCCGTGGGTCTTTCTTGCCGACGGTTAACAGTTAAGTTCCCTTCTCTTCCACACCTGAAGCATTTTCTCATCCCCTTAAGGCAATTTCCAGGGTGCTTATTTTTTCACTTTTGGAAAGTGGGGTGCTAGATCTTCTTAGCATCATTGGATTTATCCATCGGACTAGCAGCATTGAATTCCACCTTACTCTTCTTGTCCCCATGATACCCCTGTGATTCCCCGATTTCCATTTCAACCTTGAGGGCACATCAGACAATTTCCTCATAGCCGTCGAAGTCACGGATCGCTAATGCTTTCCGCAAGCTAGGCTTCATCCCACCAAAGAAGCGGTCAACCTTGCATTTGGGGGTAACGAAAAAGTTGAAAGTGTATCTTGCAATCCTTGTGAATTTTTCCTCATACGCTCCAATAGATTCTTTATCTTTTTTCTTGAGGGAAAAGAAGTCCCTTTCCATCTTAAGCCGGAGGGTGTGCAGAAAATATTTATCGAAAAATATCTTCCAGAAATCTTTCCATTCCAATGCCTCGATCTCCTCCTCAGGCTTCGTATTTTTGATCAACTTCCACCATTGATCAGCTTCGCCCTCCATACAATAAGCTGCCAGGAGAAACTTATCTTGTTCAAAACATTAGAGGATGTAGAATATTATTTCAATGGAGTTGATCCATTGTTCAGTGATTGTCGGATCAGATGATCCACTAAAATTAGGAGGCCTTTGTCTCATGAATCTCTCAATAGTGACTTGTTCATTCTTAGGGGGGGGGGGGGGGGTTGAACGTTCCTCTTTACCCATGTTTCTATTCAAAACTTGAGTTAACTGTGAGAGAAGCATGACAAAGTTCATGATTCCCACTCCCATTGGATTGGGCATCTCGTTAGTACAATCATCACACCGATCTTCACAATGGTTGTTAGCATGAGTCCTCCTATTACTGGCCATTGGCTGGAATAAAAGGAAAGTTAGGGGTAACACATAAAGGGTAATCCAAAGACAAAAGTTGATGACTTATAAATAAACTTTTATTTCCTTACTCAAGAGTCTATAGGCTTTAATCTAGGCTTTTCATGATCTACTTTCTAACATATATTATTAGGGGAATTTTTTTAATTCCCATAATAAGGGTTCATACTAAGATTTTGAATTTATCAAAACATATCCCCCGGGAGTGTCGTAACCAAGAGTGAAGCAAGGCCCGTTGTCGTGCACCAGTTCCCGTTCAACTCTAGCTCAAATCGGTGTTTTCGGGTTTTACCCCAAGGATACATCTGTGCCAGAGCCGCCTCTACCTGCTCGTATCCAGATAGGGATGTATTTGTTTGATAAACCACTTACTCAGTACTTAAAAAAATTAGGGATGTTTTTATTATACTTAGTCTTGTATCTAAGGCATTACTAGGGTTTCCTAATCCCAAAAATAACTAAACCTATCCTCTGATACCAACTATGACAACCCTGCTTTTATTACAAACTTAAACATGATTTATTACATAAAACTTCACTTGATACAACAAATAAGATCGAGAGGTTTAGTGTCTTTGGGGCATAGGATCATTACATAAAAACTTAAAATATGAAATACAATATCTTTATTGAAAACTTCCTTTACATGACCACTACATTCCTTTGTACTTAGCGTTGCATGGGATAACCTGAGGATATGCATAAGAAAAGGGTGAGCTATAAAGCCCAGTAAGGGAGTACACATGGAATAACATGAGGAGTACAACAAATGTTAGACAATAGGCATATCAATAGAGCATAAAAGAAATATGAGCATAAAGGCATGATAAAGCATGATAATCATAACATGGAAATGTGGCAACAACACTTAACATGGAATTAGCATGAGCCAAGTCTCATTGCACATAGAGCATGAGTAAATACTCATTGCACATGAAGCACGAGTAAACCCATGTTGCACTTGAATTAGCATGATTCAACAATCATTGCACATGACGTATCATGATACTATACTTTACCCAATGCATTGGAGCGTTATAAGGGCGCACCCTTCTTAAATATTTCATTTCATGCATAAGTGTGCCACATGGATCATAAAACATGGATTCATAAAACATAATCATTTATTCCACGATAAAGGAATGTGGAATTCATACATGAAAATTTGTAATCAATAAGTAAAGGTGCATAAAGGTGGATACCCTTGATGGAGAAATGGGCATGGTATCCACTACACAATGGCATTGGCTTAGAAAATCAGTGCGATTTCGGCAGCGTAACGACGTGACATAAGAATTCATAAAAACGGTTTGATGAGAGAGAAAGGGCGTCTCATCATATTTACATGAAATGTACTATAAGTGGGTCATATAGATACATTCCCCAACAATTGTAATGGAATTTAGATTCATGATACAAAATTATTGCTTGAATGTAAAAGAATAGAGAGAAGTTCCATTCGGAATTTCGGCATAGTAACTGGTGTACATGGGAGGCATTTAATGAGAGAGAAAGGGGTCTCCCATCATTCAAACAATAAGAGGGAAGTATGGGGGAGGTGAATAACCATGCCCGAACATTAATAATTGAAATTAAAAGGGCAATACAACTAAAATAAAATTGACAAGAATGAGAAAGGAAGAAAAAAACCCTTACTTGGAAGTGTGCTTCTAAAGGCTAGAGAGAGGCTTGTGAGAGGCTTATTGGGAGCTTGGGGCACCTTGGAAGGATTATAAAGAGAGTAGGGCAGAGGTTTGACGAACTCCAAGGGCTTTGAGTGAGGAGGAAGTAGGAGATTGGGTGGGTTTATATAGGAAAGGTGAGGGAATTATTTATTATTTAGGTTTGGGTCCCCTTACATTAAATTAATCCAAACCACAAAACATCCCATTGTTTTTGCCCATAGTTTTTGGAAAATGGAAGAGGAAAAAATATTTTATAATTCCAAAGTCTGAACTTCTTAAAATATTAGGGTTTATTATGTGAAGGTGAGTCACACTCCCATGGAAAATAATTTAAAAAGGCAAGGTGTTGAATATGTCTTGAGGGGTCCATTAATGCTTTGAAAAGTAAGTCAAACAAACCCATAATCACATTATTTTAATGGTAAAACATATATTGGAAGAACATAAAGATTATAGTATTTTATTACATAACTATTGGGTCATTATGATGTCATAAACACATTATATATTTAAACGGTATTTAATTTTTACCCAAAAATTTGACTCTCAGAAAATTATGAAAAATTCACCTTTGGATAATTTCAACGTCCTGATTCCAGAAATGAAATTTACTTTATCTAAATAATTTTCTAAATATGTTAATTTTCACTAAAAAAAACGATATTTATAAAAAAATCACGGGTTTTGACAGAAATGGCTTTCAAACCTTAATAAATTTTTTTAATTGTATTCATAAAATTATAAGATCATTTATATTTAATAAAAATTAATTTAGTAATAATAATAATATTTTATTAAAATATTATTTAATTCAAAAATCCCTTAATTTAATAAAATAGATTTCTTAATTAAATAATAACTAAAAACATCATTTGTACTTTAAAAACTATTTACAATGTATCAAAAATGAATAGAAATTATATTCATTATTATATAAAAAAATAATGTACATGAACATAGTACTACTTATTTGTTACATAACTCCTTAAAACAGCCGTATAAGACCTAAGGGTAAGGTGTGTAATGGTGAAAGACTCTTGGGGTGGCTCAGATAACATCGCTCGAGTGGTAATTTCAATCAACTTACACTTTTCCCATAGAAGGTCACGTTCGAGCTTGACATGATGAAGCTCAGCTTGGGCTTATTCAAGGGAAAAGCCCAAAGACGCCACCTCTTTTCCGAGCTCCGACAACTGGGATTCGTATGGGGCAATTCTACTGGATGAGGCCATCGCTTCCTTTTTCTAAGTAAATTGGATTTGTTAACGTCCTATATTTATACTAATCATGTGATCACTGTTCAACAGTTATATTAGCAATGATCAAAATTCTTAACATAAAACCAAAGTAGTTGACATTTTATATAAACATAAAGAGACATTTAATTAGATCAAGAGGGATTTCTATTAATGAAACTTTGGGTCGTTACACCTAAAATAACATCCCATATATAAGATTTTTGAAATCCAATACTCATGGTTGTTTCCTTTGGGGAATATAGTGTATTTAAGGCTCTCACCTTTGTTAAAAAATCACTTCATGCATAATATTTTTTCAATACATAATTTTTCCATTGGAAAAACCCATACATAAGTTTTGACCTCATGTGTATGGTGTTTACATTAGAAAAAATTTCAATATGTAAGATTTTATTCCATATGTAATGTTTTACCTTAGTTAAAACCTATACGTAAAATTTTCATTTCATGCATAAGTTTTTATTCATTATATAATATTTTATAAATAGATATAAATACCATAAATTATATTTTTCTATATGTATGGTTAATTCCTTTGGTGAAAAACATATACATAAGATTTAATTCATCCATAAAGTTTTTCCCATAGGTGAAAAACCTACACATAATATTCTTGTCCATACATAGGGGTTTCCCCTTTGTAGATACACCAATAGATGAAGTTTTTACCTTATATAGAAAAACCTAATCTTTATGTGTAAGGTTTTTATCTTAGTTGAAAAAACCAATATGTATGGTTTTTCAATTGAAAAAATACACCCCTCATGCATTAGGTTTTATACTTATCCAAAAATAAATAGAAAATGTTTTTCATTAATACATAAGTTTTTTATCTCATACATATGGTTTATATTTTTTTCCTTTGATACATAATGTTTTAGACTTTATAATATTTTGTAAATCCACCACTCACAAAATCCTAATCATTTTTTATGATTTATCCCAATCATATCCTATAATTAAAAACCCAAAAATTCTAGAATCTGCTGCAACTTCTAAAAACATTCAAATTTTTTCTAAAATAATTTTTAAAAAATCTTATCACCTGGAGACCACGTCCAAAAACTCTAAAAGCTGAAAAATTACAAAAAGTATTCTTTGATACTATAAAACTTCAAATAATAAATTCCTAACCTATTTCAACACTTACAACACCTTTAAAGGGACCCATTCTATATGGACAACCCAATATTCAATCAAAAACACTAATTTTGAATATTTGACCACATATAACATCCCAAAATATATAAATAACTAAATAAATAAATTTATATATTAGGAAAAAATTGTAATAGTCTGATTTTTTTTAAAAAATTAAAATGAATTCATATAAAAACTAGGTCCAGTGTATTACTTCAACCCTTAGATAAATACCACATGAAGGTTCCTTCCTTATCCGTTTTATCAAATTTTCCTAGATCTAAAATTTTAATATTCATAAAGCATTGTATTCTAAAAACTTTTAAGAAATTCATTATAAAATTATTTTTATACGGAATTTTATATGAATTCATGTTGGATTTAAGCCTCAATAAGAACTTCATTTGAATGTTCACAACTATACTAAAAATATTTATACAATTTTTTTGAGAGATTGAAATCTACTAGCATGGTTCTCCCCATATCAACCAAGATTCTATTTTTTTTCTCCCCAAAACTCAATTTTTCTAGGGTGTATATATCTCAATGTAATGATTCTTGATCCCATGATTGAAAATATTGGATTGAAATAAATTTCTAGTGAACTCATTACTATTATTACTTCTTAGATTCTTTATATAACCCTATTTCTTTATAAATATATCTTATAAATTTTTTTAACATCACATTACCTTTGATTTGTGATTCATAAAAATAACATTATTTATTCTTATAAAATCATCAATAAATATGATGAAGTATATATCAAATTTAGTGTATTGATGTCTCATTAGGATACACTGATCTGAATGTATTAATTAATATGGCCTAGTGAATTGAATTTACATATTTTTTTATCATCCTTGCAAATTCTTCCCCTTTTTGAATATTTCATAAATTTCTTATATTTATCTATTGAGGTGAATCAATCCTTTTACCAAAAGAACCTTTGTGATAGTTCTTAAAATTTTCTTAAATAGGTGACCAATCCTTCTATTCCAAAGTTTGTTCTCATCTTTTTAACTTAAAAATCAAAAATTACTTGAGTTACTAATTTGGAAAATATCACCACTATTTATTTCTCCAATGGTAATAATTATTCCATATTTTAATATTTTGATAATGAAAGATTTATTTTTAAAAATGAAATTTTCTCCCATTATGACACAGCTATATTAAAGTCAATAAGTTTTCTTTATCCCCATCAATAAATAGAACATATTTAGATTTTAGTTGTTGAGATTCAATAAAAGTTGTACAAATTCTTAAAATTTTAAGTAAATTTTATTCCCAAAAGTAATCTAATCTTCATCGTTCTCTAAAATATTCTTAATGTTTTTTGATATTCAGTTATATGTTATAGAAAACCACTATTATGTATCTACAGATTGATTCTCGTACTTTAAGTGACCCCACAAAAAGAAGTTATTTTTCATCCTTTTCTCTTATTTGAACCTTATAAATTCTAATAGATTTAATATATTTTCTTGGAAGTGTAGTAATATATTCATTAATATATTGAAATTATTGGTCAGACTTTCTATAGATTTCACCCATGCAATCAAACCTATTCGAATTATGAAACCTCGATAAATATTTATTCAAAACATGTTGTTTTTATAATTACTTCTCTTATTTTTTTGGAAAGTTACCCCTCACTTAATGCCTCTTTTTATTCCAAGGAAGTAATAAATCATACCAAAAAGAATTATATTTACTTTTATAGGCTCTGAAACCCCAATATTAGTCTCTAAAACTTGATCGTATATGAAATTGATGAATCCAAATATGAAATTATTTTTTCTATCTATGTACATTTTAAGATTACATTTTTACATTGCATTGGATAAATTTCCATTCTTGAGCTATCTCTATGTCCCCTTGATATAAGAGTGGTCCTATCTTGATTTTTCTCAATCCAATATTACCATGTTTTTCTTTTACATCCTTCACATTTATATAATAAAAAATTAACAATCTTGTGATTCATAGGTGAAGATTTTACCTAATAATTTGTACAAAAATTTTCAGAAGTATGTGATAAATTTTCCTTTACTTCTATATCTTTGTTGTAACCATATCTAATTTTTTTATAAATTGTTTTTATCTTTTTGATTTAGACTTTTTAAATACCTACTAATTTTCAATAAATTTCTTTTCAATCCCCTTCAACATTGTGTCATGTTCAACAATTTTTTACTTTGATAATTTTTATTTACTCAATGTAGTTATTGTCCATGATTTGAAATTAACATTTGAATTCCTTAATCTTATCAACATATTTAATTAGGCTTATGATTTCCCTCTTGTATTGGGTGTTCTAATCAATATATGATTTAATATTAGCTTCCAATATTTTCTTAGTGCAGGTTACTACACTATCTTCATAACTACTTGAGTTTTATTTATGATTTTTAAATTTAACATGATCCACTAAGTTAATAAAATTTTTAGGAACATATTATCCAGATTAAATACTTTTAATGGATTAGTGTTCCTCTTACTTTCTAAAAATCCTTATTCTTTTTCTTCTAATGAATATTTTATTCCATTCAACCAGTTCCTCATATTTATTATAATTTCTACTACACCTATTTTTCTTGTAACTTTTTATTTTTCATATTTATCATTCTCACCACCTTTCTTCTTCGAATAGTCAATAGAAAAGTGTCTAATTCCACCACACATAAATCATTTTAGAGGGAGTTTCACTTTTTATATACCATTTCATTTTTAGAAATTATTTGAGATAAGAGCCATTATCATCTTATACTCTTCACCCTTTTCTTAATCATCTTCATAATCACTAGAGGATTCATATACCTATTCCATGATTTTAAGACTGTTCATAGCTCTGAATTTCATATCTTCCTTGATATTCATATTAAATACATGTTATTCACTCATATCATAGTCAATAAGTGTATTAAGTAATGAACTAAGAAATAAGTTATACTTTTCTTCTTCTAAAGAAGAAACCTTTTCATAAAATCAATTATAAAAAATTATTTCAAGTTTTTTAACAATGATTGAGTCATTAAAAGTGTCTCCAAAATGATTGATATTACTAAAAATACCATTACCATCATGAAATAGTCATTAAAAGTCTCATCATCATCCATTATATTTCTTTAAACTTTTCCCTCCAAATATTTAGTTTGGATTATTTTAGTTTTACAATCCATTAAAAAATCTTCTCAAGCTTATCCCATATCTATTAGTTAGTTTTGAGTCCCATAATTTTTATATAAAATATATTAGATAAGGATATCATAATTTTATTCATTTTCTTTCCATAAACCTACAAATTCCTTTTATTTGAAAATTTCATTGTGGCATCCCTCTCAACTGGTGTAAAACCCATAGTAAGAGCATCCTTAACTTTTAGTCCAAGAGAAATAATATAATTAATCATCATATTCTTATGACCATGATAATTATTATCATCAAATATTTGAAAACCTCTAAAATTGATAGAATTTTGATACTACAACTATTATTTAGTTAAAATTGGATCTTTTAGAGGGAACTATATTGGATCATATACCAATTAAAGCACCTATGTAAGTGGTTATGTATCCCTAAGAAGGGGTTTTGAATAAGTGATACTAATTTTACAATTTATTCTTTTGAAATTAACCTTAATTATAGGTTAAAATACTGATCCCATCAATTTAAAAAATCACTCTCACTGACATATAGTTAAAATTAAAGAAATAAAAGACAAAAAAGACACTTTTATAAGGTTAACTCCAAATATAGCTAGTTGATTCTTTCTATGTTATTGTCAAGTTTGAGACATGGATTTATAACTAATGAATAAGTGATTACAAGAGAATTTCCAAATACATCCTTGAATCCCACCCAGTTAAAAAGATAGTAAATAATATATCCTTGGTTCCGATGATGCTATCCATGTAATTATAAGAGAAGTGAAAATATATCATTGAATATTGTTGAGAAATGTGAACTATCTCCTAATATTTTGTACTAGTTCCCACCAGTCAGCTCCTCAGCTCAGAGAAGCATCCCATAACGGAGCCTACACTTTTTTTCATCCTCTACCTATCTAACTATTTAGGGATATATTCGTGGTGAATTTAATAGATGTTGAGGATTTTTTACTGGATTATAATTTTGGTTTTTCTCTGGTCAACACTTTACCATGGGAATACCCATCCATGGTTTTGATGAAGAAATTATTAGACTGAATAATTTTCATCAAGTCTATAGCGGGATTGATAGATAAAGAACATGGTATCATATTTTATAAAATTGTGAGTTATTAATAATAATTTTGGATGTGAGATTCAAATAAAATTATGTGTTATCTAATATATGTCCAAAAATGGTATCTATTTAACCAATGTGATTTTGATTCTTTGGTTTAGCTACTATGGATAAGGAGTATAGGACTTCAAATTTACCTTTTCAGTTTGATGCCTTGTTTTTATTTCTTATGTGACCATGAATCCTTTCAAAATTGACCCCTTTATATTTTCACTATCACGACCATCAATATCATGATCCTTTTTTGATATCATTCTATATAATCCATTTTCATAAAAAAATTTGATCGAAAATATTTTACCTAGCTCCTTTTAACCATTTTTTTATAAGAACCATCCACTATATTATTCTCACTGCATGCATCTTGTCCACAACTAATTGTATATTTTTCTCCCTACATCTATTTTTTTTTGGGTTCCAAACTTCTTACTATCCTGGTCCCATAGAGATGGGTCTGAATACTCACTGTTATCGTGGTGAGGATGGGTATGATCCTAAAAAGGCTCTAACACTAGTTTCCCTCATCCAAACCATTCATAATGAAAGTACAACCTATAGTTGAAATTAAAATCTATAGTCGTAGGATTTTTTTATACATGAGGCCTCTTATAATACCCTATGATTATAAAAGAACCCAATGTTCAACAACGTACATGACACAAAACGTCACGCTTTAATAACCACAAAATATTATCTTTTAAATATGATCGTTATAACCCAGCCTTTGAATTGGTGGGTATGAATATGAGTAACAACATTATGAAAATATATAAAAATTTCCTACTCAATAAACATGAATTTATTAATAATTATGTAATAACCATTCATTTTTTAGTAAAGTCATTTTATGCTTTAAAAACTTCTTTTCTTAAAAAATGGTTTTTATTGATTTTTGTGAGCGAATATTATTACAAATTTATACCAATTTTAGAAATTTTATTTGATATAAATTAATTAATATTTTAAATTATCATATCAAAATCATCATAGGGTGTAATTTTAGGATTTTTTGAGAAGATTGATTTTTCAGTGAATAGTAAAAAAATACCAAATTTATTTAGAAATTTCCTTTTTTTTCAAGTATTTAGAAGATCCCATTTTTTTAAATTGGTTAAAAACTTTATTAGATCCTTTTTATTAAATATAATATAATTAATTTCATTTTTATTGAAATTATGATTAATTTTGGTATAAAAACAATTTTGTACTTAAAAATACATTTTTCTGGGAAACCGTTTTCATCACGTTTTGTGGGTTTATTTTAAAATTAATTTCTACCAGTTGTAGAAATTAAAATTTATAAAATGGATTCCATATTGGAATAAAATTACAAATTTTTTAAATATTTCGACTTTATTTTTTATCACAATAAATAGTAACCATGGTAAAGGGTAAATTGGGTTAAATAGGGTTAAAAATAATGTGAAAAGGATTTCAAACAACTATAAAAATTGGTTTTAATATTTTAGATCAGTCTAGTTCTACTTCCACCTTCATATATTAAAAAATATTACATTTTTGTGTCATTTTTATTTGATAATGACCTATATATCTTTTTAAGAAAAGTATAATTCCAAAATATCACTTTCTTGATTTTAATATCTCTAATATGTTTTCACAAGGATAATAAAAAGTCATGGATGGTTATAAAATTTTATTTCTAAAATTAGTAAAATGTCTTATGATGTTAATTCATTTTTAAATTTTATGATGAAATAATTTCATTAAATTCTTATGCAATTCCAACACCGTGGTTATGCAAGAAGTAGAAAAATCAAGTAAATGATTCTAAAAACATACAATGTAATATTTTTTGGGTGATTTAGGGGGTTAAAATAACCTTTTTAGATAAATATATTATTTTACTATTTTTTTAAATGTTTATATCTGTACTAAATTACTTTACTGATAAATTTTTAAAGTAAAATTATATTAATAGTCCCAAAAATGACCTTAATGATATTTTATGTTAAATAATATAATATTAAATTATTTAAAATTCAAAAAAATATATTATATTTTGAAAATTTAATAGAATATGGTTCATATTATAAATATTTTTTCCATTTTGGGACACTTTTCCTATTATATTAAATTTCTTGACCCATAAAGAGTAAAATCCATTATTATCACAAAAAGCATTAAAATGGTTACTCAGAGGTTAAAACTAAGAGAAAAGGATTAAAACCTCACCTAAAATTACATAAATATTATTTTATGAGATTATTTTGACTTATATTAACTCTATACTATAAATATATCATTTTGGATCCATATTAAAATGAAAATTAATTTATATTAATTTAATAATTTATATAATTCTGTGGGTGCCCCTCTCTTCTCTTATATAAGGACACCACCGCTCCTCTCTTTCTTAAACAAAACGATCCATGTAGATTGATGACCCATAAATTAACTTCTTATTAAATTCATTATATAATTTATATAGGTTCTTATCTTTTTAAAATACCATCCATAGAGTCCTTAAAGAGATATCAAAAGGTTGTTCTTAAAAAAGGGGGTAATCGTCTCAACTGAGCGTTTTCAATTTATTTATTATTTTACATTCTTTAATTCAGTCATAACCATTCCAATATAATTCCAACAATATTTAAAAATACTGATATGTTATTATTTTTATTAAATAACATTATTCAACTCTTTTCTCGTTAAATGGGAAACAAAACCATCGTTCATGCATACGTGTGGACCATTACCTCATGAACCGATGTAATTCCTTTTCTCAATATCACCTTTGATGGATTTTTATTATGATATATTTAATGTAAATATATAATATCCATGAAATAATTATTATTATCCATATATAGTGATTCATATATCCTCATACCATTCTAATCAATAAAAATGGAATTATCACACGTTAATATATATGAATTACTATATCCATATAATGAGGTACTTCGTTTTTCAAAAACCACCTCTCTTGGGTAGTCATAGGATGTATTTAATAAATTTATTTTATATTTATAAAATTATAATTTTTATTTAAGTATAAAATAATAATTATATTATTTCCCTTTTAATTCATTGAAAAATGGAAACGTTCCCGTCCAGACACACGTTCCATCATCTCCATATTCTAACATAATTAATTTTTCATAACCACCATACATAGTTGGTAATAAAAGTATAATTAATGTATAAAAATAATCGTTATTTTATTATGAAGATGATTAAACAATGACGTACATGACCACAATCATCATACCAAATTCGTTTTTAAATTACAATCCAAACATTCTCAAAACATCTGACGTAGACTTTACTGATTAAGTAATTAAATATGACACTAAAATAAATAAAATAAATGATCTCATGATATGGGATTAAACCTATAAAATTTTACTAATAAATTAACTAATAAATATAAGTTCAATATATTAGATTTAATTAACGTACGTAAATATGAGAGTTGATGTAAGTGTTTTTACTTTAAAACATTATTTTAAATTTTTAATGTTTTTATTATATTTTTAATCCATATCCATGTTACATAAAATATTTTAGGTAAGATATTAATATACAAATTTTTTTATTAAAATTAATTTTAATCCATGTTATACTTTCTTTACAATGGTTTTGAAATAAGACCTTTAAATGTTTTACAAACGAGTTATTTTGGAAATGTTTAAAAAAGTATGAAATGAATAGTTTTTAACGAAAATAGACAGAGAAAAATATCAAACATGTCATGAATTTAATTATTTATTAAGATTCATCTATATATTTTCATGTTATTTGAAAAAAATATATTATTTTCTATTATTTTGGTAATGTTTTTTAAAAAATATTTCAAAGAAAAAGAATTTTTATCCTTATTTTTACATAATGCCTAAAATTTATTATGCATATGTGTTAAAAAGAATATTTATGAGATTTTATGATTGAAATGTATGATTCTATGTGTTTTATATATGTTATATTCTTTGTAAATTTTTTATGATGATGGGTGATCCTGATATAGATCTCTAATTCGTTAGTGTAATGATTATGTTCTGCAAAAAATGTTGCTGGAATTAACCGAGTAGGTTATTCCATTTGTAAGGGTTATCATAAGGATTCTATAAAGATTATGTTCCAAATAACTTACATGAATTTTATATTCTTGAAATTATTTTTTCATGGAAATATTTTTTATTTCACAAGGTAAGTTTTTATCTCTTGTTTAATGGAATGATTATGCCCTATAAGGATAAAAGGTATGTTTTTAAGATATTTTCATATGTTATAATGGTTTCTAAGAAATCCTCCTGATAATGATTTTTTAGTCTATGTTTTCTTATAATGTGTTTTACAAAAAGACATTAGATAGTAAAGATGAATTTCTTTGTAAGTAATGGATTGTTTGTGGTGAAAGTTTATTATGTTCAATAAAAAATCTATTATATGATCTCATGGTTTTGAAATAGACTAATGAGTTTATTTTCATATTTTATATATACCTTATAGATATTTTTGTGATCATTCCACATTTTCATATTTTTACAAGGTTTAAGGGTGAGTTGGAACAATAATGAAGTGATGATTAATATATTGATGATTTGTATTGAATAGAATAAATATTTTATTTTAAAATTAAAATATTGTGAAAAAATGGATATTGATTGGATGTTTCCACTTTAAAACATATGGGTTTATTATGTAATATTAATGACCTAATTCTCTAAAAATCTAAAATGTGAGGATCCTAAAAATATAAGAAAAGGGATTCTTTATTTAAAAATCATGATTATGTAATTTTTATTGGCTATGTTCTTATACCTTCTTCAAATATCCCTACTTAGGTGGTTTTCCAAAAGGATTTTATATGATAGGATGGGTATCATGCACTTATGTTTAGAGTCGGGAATAAGTGGCCTATTATTTCAATCTCAGAGATAAATCATGACTATATAGGTCTGGTGGAAATTAAAAATAAGGCCTTGAGTGAACATATGATATCACATCTACCCAATAGTTTTAGGATGATTTATAATCCATGTTAAGGTCAAATTTTTCTAGTATTAAAATGGATAATTCTACTATGAACACACTAGTAATCAAATAGGAGTTGTAGATTAGAGGTAATAAGATAAATGAAAAGGAAAATATAGGGACTTATACCATAGAGAAGCATGTTTTAGGAACATATGCCTCTTGTGTGCACACTAATCTAGAAATTAAGGTGATATCTATATCAATTGAGTGACACAACTCTTTTTAATTTTTTATGGGATATCATGAAAATGAAAGTTATTATTGTGATGAAAACCGTTAGAATAATCCACTATTACAAGGTTCTTCTAAATCACCTATGGCTAGTCCGATGAGGGGATGGAAGAAGAAGATTTTTTGGTTTTAACCAAATTTTAGTTAGTTTGGGATCAAATATGAAGACATATGACTAAGAATAATCTCAATAAATAAAAAAAAACCTAAATAAGTAGGAATAGTCCTATAAATCTCATAATCAAGAATAACCAATATGTTTATCATAGTAGGGATTGAGTGGCTCTGACTGAAGAAGTTTATGATTTTGGTCAATTATGATACTGAATATGGTATGTTTTATTTGTTTATTATCTAGATAGTTGAATAGTGTTTTATTAATTTAGAATTTAGGAAGGTTTTATTACTTCTAATGGTGATTTTTTATGATTATTTTTGTGAGGGTTCCCACTAGACCTCTAAAAGTGGTTGTTATATAAAATTAAAAATATTGAATTGGAATGCAATTTTATTCCACAAAAACTATAAATAATACATTTAGTTGAACTCTAGGATGCTGGAACATCACTATATAATATCTCCCGCCTCAAACTATGGTCTTTTATGGACAATGCATATGATTAGTAGAACTGTATGCACACTGAGCCTCTTATAAAACTTTCAAAATGTTAAAAATATATATGGGAACATGCACACATACATTGTCTTCCTCCTCCTCAACAACAATACTTTTAGTGACTGGTATTTGAATTAACTTTCCTTAATATAGATGAAAAGTAGAAGTTACATGTGGTTGTCGATCTCTCTCTACCTCAATATTTTGGTATCCACTCTCTTTAACTTGGAAGAATTATATTTATAGGTAGTGATGTATGATGAAAAATCCTTTATAACCATTAAATATTAACTTTACCATGGATCAGCCCATAAATACCACGAAGATCAAACCTTACATACTTACCTTACCGAAGATCAAATATTCTTTTCATTGGGTTCATTTAGGTATATTTTCTTAAGACTATGAAAACTCTTATGTATCAAAAAACCAACCTTTTAATATCATCTTATGACTTGGTTACATTTCCACTTTCTAGTATTTATAGTCTTAGAAACCCTTACATATGTAGATTAATTTCAAATGTACTCTTATGTATGCCTAAAACTCTTTGGATGACTCTTAAGTATCAGGTATCTTAATACAATTTAGCAATTTTCATATATGTAGCTTCCAAAATAACCATAAATATTTAATGCATATTCAAGAGTAACCTTATATACATAATACTTTGTTAATTTCTTTAATAACCTACAATTATGATTTTCTCTTTTACACTTCTCTAGCCACCTTAAACCATCTTCAAACACATTTTTTTATCTTAGATCAACTCCAAATCATTATAAACACCTCAAAAACATTATCAACAACTTCCAATTATTCTCACATATGATTAAAAAAAAACATACCATAAATAACTATATGGATTCTTTAACAGACATAAAAATATGAATAAAATAAAGGAAAAACACATTATTTGTATATTAAAAAAAATAATGTATCAAATTGATAGATATAAACACAAAAATAATTAATTAAAAAATGAATTAATTGTTGTTAAATTAATAAAAAAATAAAAAAAACTAATACAATATATTTTTGTTATAATACATATAAAAATTTAAAAATATATAAAATCATGAGTAAAACACATACTAGATAATCTAAAAAATCACACATAAATATGAAATGTTATAAATATGTTTATTAAATAAAATAATAAATAAAGTGGTCCAACTTCAGGGGCCTCTTTTGGATATAGGGAGGAGGGAAAATTTATTTTTGGAGGGAAAATTTATCCTTTTATAAATTACTCATTAGAAATGGTAATGGGGATTCCCAATGTATCACCCTTAAAAATATTGGCCTTGGGAATTTTCTTTTAAAAAAATATTTATTTTAAAATATTTATTAAAATAATTTTAATATTTAATCTTAGAATGTTTTATATTACATATATGTCTGTATATTATATACACACACATAGACACATGAAAACCAAAAATGAAATCAAATAAAATTGTAATAAAACTGAATAATGAAGAGATTAGTCATGATATTTAGAATTCAGTTATCCAAAATCATAATGGTTCTTTATTTTTTAGAAGGTTCAATGTTTAAATTTAAAAAATATTTTGATCTAAATAGTAATATTGAAATGGAATAAATCACACCAATTTAAAATTTTAAATTATTCGGATGTTTGGATCATTAAAAAAATTTCAAAAAATATAAAAACTCTTATACAGATTACTCTAGTATCTTAATAGAGTGGATTTTAAAAATTGATTTTTACTACTCCCTATACCCTTATTAAATCATTTTGGTAAATTTTTACTAACAACCCTGCACCAAGAAGTAGGGTTAAATTAAACTCTTTTGTAAAGTGACAATACTTTCACTTAAATGGTTCATCATTTTTCCATCTTCAACTATTATACGTTAAGATTATTAATAATAAAAAGGGTTTGAGTCAAGATGGAACATAAAAAATCGATTATGAATCCATTAAGATAATGAACCAGTAAATGGTAAATTTTGCATCCTTTTATGGAAAAAACTTCTCCCAATGATGTGAAAAAATGAAATTTTTTACTTACCATCAATTTCTGAAGAGCTCACTCTAAACCCCAATAGAATACATATTAATATAATAAAATTATAACAGGTTATTGTGATGATGAAAAGTCATGAATATGATTAGGTTTTATATCATGGACATATCCTAAACACAATGAAATCATAATTATGTTTAATTTTGAAAAATTTAGTCTACACGAGTGATTTTGGATTTTATCGAGTGTAAGTACAAAGATGAAGTGGTATTTACTAATAAATTTCTCATTGAAAAATATATAAATTATTACATGATTGATAAAAAAATTGTGTTAGAGAATATTTTTGAGTTTTAATTTATCACAAATAATCATATTTCCATTAAAATTATGATATTGGAAACTTTACAAGTAGGGGTAGTTATTTCTAAATTTAAAAGTTTGTTTAAATAATGTATAAAATTATTTACTAAAAAGAGTGATGATATTTTCCTAGAAATATTTATCCATATTATTCACATCAAACAATAATACATTCCAGGAGATGTGGATTAGGATATATAATTTTATTTGTAGGTAAATATCATTGAGGGAAAGACCCCATAAAATCCTTCTCTGCAAGCTAAGAAGAAAATAAAAAAAATTCAATAATAAAGATAGTCCTTCCATAAAGAAACATGAATGTTTTTGTATATAAAACCGAGTCCTTTTTCAAGAGACTGTCACTATCAAAAGAAAGTAAAAAATACTTATACAAAATGATTATATGAAGAAAATATGATTTTTATAATATCTAAAGTTAATATGATGTATATAAATATTAGATATTGGCTTGATTTTAGATCTACAACACAAGTGTGCAAGATTCATTCAATTTTTAAAACGTTTTATGAGATTACTATTTCAAAGTAAGTATACCTTGGAAACAATGCATTCATAAATTTTATTAGCTAAGGAAATAAGGAATTGTATTTTAGTTTTGGGAAGAAGTATAATCTTTTAAATATTTTTTATATACATATGATTACAAATAATATAATATCTTTTTATCCTCTATATAAAAGGATATTTCAGGTTTCATTTGAATCTAATAAGGTTATATTGTTAAAGGGAAAGAAGGGGTAATCATGTGATAACCTTTATAGACTATCTATTAATTACATGACTGAGTCTTCTACTTATTTGATTGAGTCATCTAATTTATATAATGTTTATTTAGTGCATGATAATTTTAATTCAATAAAAGAAATAGTGATAAATTTAATTTCTTTTATAGATGAATTATATAACTATAAAACATCCATAGAATTTGAAAGATTTAAAAAAACGTTTCATAGTTTTGAAAAAAATTCTAATATTTTATAATTAGTACATTACTATTTTTTTTAAATTAAATATCTTATTAACTCAAGGAAGTAAAATTTAATTTATTACTTTTATTTATGATTTTATTATATATTTACATGTTACTCTTCCAATAAAAAATATAAATATGTTTAAGAAATATAAAGAAAAATTTAAAAAATAATCAAATAATAAAAATAAATTTATATGCTCATGGAGAGGTGGTAAATAATTTATGAATGAATTTAATATGTTCTATGATGAAAATGGTATAATTCGTCAATGTCCTAATGCTTATTCACCTCAAAAATTGGTTTACCTAGTATAAATTATTTATTTGAAATGTTAAAATACATGATTAGTAAGTCTAAGTTACCATAATATTTATGGAGTGAACACTTATTAGTTTTAATTCATATTCATAATATAATTAAATATAGGAAAACTAAATTACCCCCTTTTGAAATTTGGAGAGGTAAAAAACCTAAAATTTCATTTTTTTTAGTATGGAGGTGTTTAGCTTATTATAGAGTTCCTAATCGAAAAATAATTAAAATTTGAGCTAGTGTAATTAAAGATGTTTTTTTCGTTATACATATAATATAAAATCTTATATAATTATTGACTTAAAATCCACTATTATTTTTGAATCAAGATATGTAGAGTTTTTTGAAAATAAAATTTATAATGAAAATGTGGTGGAATTTATTCCTTATACCCCTCTCTATAATACTCCAAATTTTTCAAATAAAATATTGGAAAAATAAATATGATTCTAAAGTTGAACCTAAAAGGAGTACAAGACTAAGGAAGAACAAAAATCTTTATAAATAATTTATTTCTCTCAATTAAAAAGTATTCCTTATTAACTAAGTTAAAAATGATAATCTTATAAATAAATATCTTATGGTACTAACTATAAATATGAACCCAAGTCATATAATGAAGATATGTCTTTTAGAGATGTTGTTTAATAGAAAGAAAATATAATTAAGGAAATGGATTATATATTGGGGAATAATAATTTAGTTATTTTGGATTAAAAAAGGATCAAAATCTATTATTTGTAAATGAGTATTTGGGTGAAATCTGAATCCAATGGTAAAATTTAATAATTTAAGGAAATATTAATTTCCAATATTTTTAGACAATAATAACATGATTAGAAAATTTCCCTATGGCCACAGTTCTATAGATATGAGAGTAAAAAACCATAGTCTTGAGGGGATATATAGCCACATGAAACATGGAATCTATACATAGTGTCTCTTTTAATGGTGTATGAACAATGGAAACATGAATCTTATCCATAGGTCCCACCTTCCAAGACTTATAACAATGATCTAAGGTACCCATGGCATTATGAATTATCAAATTTGGACTATTGTAATGGGAAGCCTAACCCTATGGAAATAAGTGCATACAGTAATGTCGGATGAATGATTTGATAAATCAATAGTTGTTGTGATAAAATACTACATCCATGGGAATCCTATCATGTTGTGATTGAATGCGGTAACAACATGGGAAATTTATGACCACTGCAGGAAAAGACTATGTCCATGGGTTGTTAAACAATATATAAAAAATTCAAGGGGGGGGGGGGTGGGTGAATGGAATCTTAAATCAAACTAAAATTTTTACATAATGAAGGTAGTATGTTTTTTCAAATATATAAATTTTTAACTAATCATAGTAACAACACAGATAAAATAAGTGGAAATTAAACTACTAATAAGTTATAAACCATTCAAATTAAAAATAAACCGAATGTTATCTAAGTAAATACTGGACATAGATAATGAAATGGAGTTCTGAATGATAATTTATAATCTCTTTTAAAAGATACAATTAAAGGATATAAATTTTTTCTAGTAAAAGTAAATATTCAATTTTACTCCAAAAGAGTAGGAGGATCAGTACCCAGATCCAAGGGATACAAGTTAGGATACCCTATGACTTCATCAATGTAAATGATTAGAAGATAAAGGTCCCATCTCAATAATAGTTTGAAAACTGTTAGAATCAACAAGTTTTATCACTGTGATCCTATTTAATCAAAATAGAAGGCATCAAGTCCTATTACCAAAATTTGTTGAACAAGATTTTCAAAATCACAGATTCTTATCCCTATAATCTCTTCAATAAAGAAGGATTAAAAAATGTTTAAAATTGAAAATATTACATATTTCTCAATGAAAAGCCTCACACATAGAAGTTCTAAGAACACACTAAAAAATAATACAAATGGAATCTCTTAAAGCACTAAGATAGTGAATCTCTCGAATGTAATAAAATTTTCATCTTAGCTTGTGATCATCTACCATTTCTCAATTACTCAGTATCTATTCATAATTATTGGCATAAAAAACTCCCTAATTGTAAAATAAAAGTTATTCAAGCATAACAATCAACTATAAATTAATAATAAGGTCAAACTATAAATTCTAGTTGAATTAGTTCATATGACTTCACAATACTTTGAAAATTACACGGATTAGAATAATCTCACTGAAACTTGTGAATAAAAAATTAAATGTTAAAAAATATATTTTTTTTAAAAAAATATCAAGTTAACATAAGTGAAATATTAAGTGAATTGTGATTTAAAAAAAGGATAAAAATGTATACATTTGACTCAACGTGGAAATTGTGATACATAGTGATAGTATTACATGGGTGATAGACATAGCTAAAATCCATGTCACCTATAGTGATGGGACTTTATGGGTGATGACTAAAATGTAGGTCCATGTTTCCCATGGAAATTGGACACCATAGGTGATAGATTACATTAATGGACCACATTTGCTCTGGCCCTAGGTCCCAACCACATGGAAATATAATTATTATAATAATTATAATAATAAATATTATTTGTTTATTTATTATTATATATAATAAATGTATAAATATATAAATAATACACGATTTAGGATAATGGTATAATTCTTTATGAGATAAGGTGGTGGTGCAAGGGTTAAAAATCACATGCCAAAATTTTCCAAAATTTTTCATGATCTACAACCATGACCATATGCCCATAGATATATAGCATGTGGTTATTGGATAGACCATATAGTATGGGTATTGGTTTTGGACATAGTTATACAACCATGGGTGATTCCCATGGCTATATTCTTGTGGCCACGAGCCTCGTTCATGGAACTAGGGATACCTCTACAGGCAGTGCCCATGGATCTATCCATATAGTCATGAGTGAGGCCCATGCCTCTACCCATGGACATATGGTCATAAAAAATAACCATGGTCTTCAAACCTATGGCCATGAGAATTTTCCATGGACAAAACTCTTTTCTCTAGTAGTGTAAATCATTGATTATTTTGATACTTATTCCATTGTAGCTAGAATAACATTAATTGGGATATTGTTTAAATTGGATTAAATTAATTATTTATTTTATCATCAAATCGATATTAAAACATATTTATTAAATAGAGTCTTAAATGAAGAAATTTACATAGAAAAACTAGAGGTGCCTGTTTTATAAGGAATTTAAAATAAATTATGAAAATTAATTAACTCTCTTTATATTCTTAAAAATGATCTTAAACAATATCATGATAAATTTTATCATATTATGTTGTCTAATATTTTTTCATAATAATGTAAAAAATTACATTTATTAAAAAATTATAAAACGATATGAAGTTATTGTGTGTTTTTATGTAGATGATATGTTAATTTTTAGGACTAATATGTTTGGTGTAAATGAGATAAATATATATTTATCCTTTCTGTTTAAAATGAAGGATATTTTAATAGTTTATATTATTATAGGTATTAAATTTAGAAAACATAGTAAGTGTTACACTTTAATCCAGTTTCATTAAATTATGAAAATATTAAATAAATTTAATCAACATGGTTTTAAGGATAAAAATACTCCAATCGATTCTAGTTTTAAACTATTTATTAATATAGGTTGAGCCGTGGAACAACATGAATGTTCAAGTGAAATTGGTTTTGTAATGTATGTGATGAATTTCACTCGATCTAATATTACTTTTACACTATGTAAATGAGTAGATATACTAATAATCCTATCATGTGTCATTGGAAATGAATAAAAAGAATATTTAAATACTTAAAAAATATCAAAGATTTAATTCTATACTACATTTATTATCCAAATATAATATAAGGACACAATGATGTGAGTTGGATAACTAATTATAGTTCCTATATTGGTTGGAAACAGTAGGGGGTGATTCAATGGTAGAATTTTTATGATTTTTTCTTTTAGATTTAACCTCTATGAAATTTTTATGTTTTTACCCTCTCAATTTTAATCACACAACCTCACCTCATATAAAATTAATGGAAATAAGACACAACAAATAAGTATTTACAAGGTCTGGTTAAAAAATCATACTCCTTATTTTGATTTCTTAGTCACCCCAATCATAGATTCTCCACTATATACCAAAGTGGTTATAATAGTATTCTTCTTAGTCATATCATCATAGATTCCCACTACACTCCTTCTCCAGAGTCCCACTAGATAATGAAAATTATGATTTCCCACTACAAAGGTTTGATCCAAAGCAAGAAATATCTCCATCCACTCTAGGTCTCACTAACACCTATTCATATAGATATTCATCCATAAAAAAATAGATAAACTGGTCAATTCATGTATAGAATATTCAATAACATTGATAGCCAACATACATGATTAGATCTTCTAGTCTTGAACATTCACTTGAGATCTATAATGACACGAGTCTCTTAGCTCCTTGAATACTCCAGAACACTAATTTTATCCTTCTAGAATAACTCAAGCATTTGATATTTAATTTTTCTCTTTGATACTACAGTGTATCTTGTTATCCTCTATCAATTACCATGCTCAAAATATTCTTATTTTTCTATGGGTATTTTTTTCAACATGTATTATCATGAATATTAGTTTCTATAATGGAATTATGGAAACACCATAATGATGGAAATAAAAATTCTCATATTTTAAATTGGTTAATAAAAATCACGATTGATCTCTTTATTAAAACTCATTTTAATTTTTGGTCATCATTCTCATTTAAATCACATAAGACTCTAGGTTTTTCATTTTTATAAACACTATAAAATCCAAAAAAATTAAAATAAATTTATATTTAATCCTAGTTTTCATGGTATAAAGAATAATTACCATATGGATATCTATATTTATAATGGGTATATCATATCATAACTTTTAAATATTCTATATTATATCAAAAACCACTTATTTTTATTTTTATTCATTAAATATTGGTTTAAAATTATCGACTAATTTTATTCACTAAATATTCAAATATTAATTCTAAATTCATTATACTTTTTATTCATTAATTCATACTATCAATGATTACTTTTCTTATTCTTGTATTTATTCTTCATAGAATTAATTAGGATTAAACTATGAAGTATGATTTCACTATCTTCATTTGGTATAATGAATTCTCAACTTATTTATAGGGTTCATCTATACCTTATAAATTTTTATCCTATAAAGCACCTAGAACCTATGATGTATTCAATGAAGAGTTCATATACCCTATAATTATCTCACATACCTTAGAAATATATTATATTTTAATGAAGGGTTTTACCCTATGAATTTTGGTTATACCCTATGAATTTTATTATGCCCTATAAAGGAATTACATTGTACCTTACTTATATCTCCATTGAACTATATAAAGTTTATAGGTTTCCTTACTTTTTCATAGTTCTCATTAAGTAAAATATTAATAAACTTATTCTATATATTTACCATATTATATTAATCTATCTCAAAGCCTCCTCAAACACTTTAAAACATCTAAAAACATCATCAACTATAAGTTAGAATTAAATATCCACATTTGGATAACTAACTTCTCCTTACTATAAGTTGTTGTGGATAATACTCTAAAAAATTTATAACTTGTATGTAACTTTAAGACCAGTTCAATAATCCTTAAAAATAAGTGATTATACTTTAATATGACTAGCCATGGTCTTCAAGCTATTTCCAACCTCTCCACTCCACATTAAATTTTGTACAGATTAGATTTCCAATAAAAATAATTCCATCTTTAAAAATATATTTGGGCACCTTAATATACCCTTTGGGATTTGTTATTGACACATAACTTCTTCCAATGTTAATATATGTCACGAACCAGCCCGAGTCGACCCTGAACCGGTCACCTGAGCCGGTCCGCGACAAGTCCTGAGGGGCGTTCCCGATCCCCCTGGGATGACAACTAGTGTCGGGCATCAAAGTTTTAACATTGGGAACGATTTGGCCCAAAAAGATAAACAAGTAAATAAGAATAAACAAAACGAAAGTACTAAACTCTAGGAGCGGAAAGAAAAGAAACCGAATAGCAGACATACCTCCATGTGACCCTTTGGTCACCTCCCAACTAAGGCCAACCTTGCTCCCATGACGAGAAACTCGGCCAAGAAAACCTGAGCAAGGGAAGCCTGCAACTGAAATGATAATATAGGCGTGAGCATTAAAAATGCTCAGTAGGGATGCCAAAGTAACCACAAAAACCAACCAAGACCAATTTCCAGAAACAATCCCAAAACAATAGTTTGCACATACAAAGATAGAAAATAGGTTTTCACATTTTAAAGGAAAAATGATCCTAATTTACCATTTCAAAACCAACACATGCCACAACCAGTTTTTCACAAAACAATGAATTTCTAAATAACTGTATTTCAAATCTATGTTTATCACCTTATGCAAAAGACGAACAGGTGATAAGTAAATACTGGAAACCAAGTGAAAGTAAAAGTAAACAAGTAGAAGTAAGCAATAACCATGGGTGATCCTAAACATCCCTAGAAAACCCCTGGACGTACTCGGGTTCAGACTACCCGCCGGCGTGGTACTCCATAGTCAATAACCAACTGGCCGCCCTAATAGCCAACCAGTGGCACATCCCTCCTGGCCTGTCCATGACTCCAGGGGGTACTAACCCGTCTAATTAGGGTTAGCAAGCAACCGTCACTCGATAATCTACAAGATGCCCAGGAACCCATGGT
Organism: Viscum album; assembly: GCA_963277665.1. Lineage (NCBI taxonomy): Eukaryota > Viridiplantae > Streptophyta > Magnoliopsida > Santalales > Viscaceae > Viscum > Viscum album. Next base: position 400,298,201 of record OY728158.1, read on the forward strand.
GGTTTTAGTAATACTGTGTAAGTGGGAGGCCCTCGCACACGTGACTCATCTCACCGCACTTGCCAACCTCTTACACGAACACCACTACACGACAACCCTAAAGGGAAGTACCCCTGTATAGATTCCCAAAAAGCATGCACACATCAAAAGTTCCTTCACATTCAATAAGGTGCCAACCGGGCCTTCACAACATGCGCAATTTCAAAACATTTCGTGAACGAGTTTAGCTGTCAATCGGGGACATCCATTTGTTTTCAAGAGTCAGTGAAAACACATCCTTATCAAGGAGTCAACACAGATATTATAATTGAGTTGGAAGAGCCAAACATGCCTTTAAGAAAAATGACCATCTGACTCACACCAAAATCCAACCGGGCCAGCTTCCTTCAATTCCCTCTAAAACAACACATTATTTTCTTTGAAAATTTGTTTTAAGAAAACATAACTTTAATGTGTCATCTTCATTTGGAGGCACATCCATGTGATCACCTAGTGCTCCCATGGATGTTCCAACATCCAATGGCACATTTAGATTTTAGAAGAAACCCCTAAAAAAATATCTTTCATAAAACACTTTAGCATTTAAACCAAACTCAATTTTTTTCACAACACTTTATAAAAACAAATGTAACTTTCGGACCAACCAGAATTTCCAAATATTTTCTAAAACAACTACTGGTTCGTCTTTTTGTTAAGAAAACACACCAAAGAAATCTTTATTTTTCATTTCCAAAACACATTCACTAACAGTTGCAACTAAACACATCACAATGTAATTTTTCTACTTTACCAAGAACCTATGCATTTCATATAACCAAACATTAAAAGCCACTTTCAGAAATTTAAAACAGCAACATAACTAAGCCAGATACTTTTCATAAATACGATAGATATGAAAATGATATAAAAAGATTAATTGAAAATATTCAAGTGCTCAAGGTTTGAATCTAAAAGGGAAATGGTGGGAAACACCTACCTCGACAGGCGTGAAAAAGGTAGAGCCTTAACGGAAGGAGAAAAGACGCTCCGCAGACCAAAAGCACAACCTCGGTTAACCCATGCCCAAAGCGCACGCGACCTTGAAGTGCATACGTATATATATATATACATATCTGCATATATATATATATATATATATATATATATATATAACTATATACCTATACACCATAGGTATATTTATATATATCCTGTAAAGCAAGAAGCAAAGCATTACTAAATTAACAACTCAGGTAAAGCCGACTCTGGACTAGATAAAGACCTCAGGGGTCCGCAACTCAATTTAAAATCAAAATCCCATTAAAAGATTTAATGACCCACATAAAAAATTTTATGAAACAACTCCAAACAGTGTCATGAGATATTGAACACAAAGCCCACCCAAAAACCTCTTCCAAATCCAAACACACATCACTCAATAGTCAAAACAGAATATGCAGCCCGTGCACAATATAATAAACCAACTGCACAGTTTTCAAAAACTGACAAACAGTTTGAAATTGGTTTTCACAAAAAAAACACTAACATCACTTGCAAATTCTACCAACAAATGAAATACATTCTAAAACTCAATAAAGAACAATTACGCAGCATGAAAACTAATTAAACAATGTGCTATATTGATTAAACACCCAAAATAAATTGATGAAAACTCAAAAATAATAAAACCTCTAAAATAAAATTAACCCACAAAGAAGGAATTTAAGAACCCATACATTGAAGGATCAGACCCAAAATCCGATGGAGAACCAAGCCAGAGAGGAGCTCGGGAGATGGGGTCACGAGCGGAAAGAGCTCGGCCAGGGGGTCACGCGGTGGTTGGGGCTGCTGAACGGAGCGATAGAGGAGGGGTCGGCCGGAGCAGGTGGTTTTGGCCGGAGCAGGCGGTTTTGGCCGGAGCAGGCGGGTCAGCCGGAAGGGGGGCTGTGCACGGCGGCTAGCCAGAGGGAAAAGGGGGAGGGTGGCGCGTGGCAGAGCTGAGGGAAAGGGGAGGCGGTGACACCGACGTGGTCGGGGCGGCCGGCGCAGACAAAGGCGGGCGGCGGTGGATGGCTACGGACGGGAGGCGGCTGGAGGCGGCATCGCGCGCAGGGGGGTGGCGACACGGCTGGAGGCGAGGTCGCACGCAGGGTGTGGCGACGCGGCTGGAGGCGGTCGGAAAGGGGGAGGCAACCGGGGTCGGGGTCTCGCAGAGGGGTGGGGTGGGGGGCGGCGTGAGCCGGTTGAACCAGAGGGGGGGGGGAGAGACGGGGAGAGGGGGGGAGAGGGGGCGGGATCGGGTAGTTAGGGTTTTTTTTATAATAATTATAATATAATTAATAGTAACAATAATTTATCTTTAATAATAATAATCATACCCAAATAACAAATAATAATAATAATAATAATAATAATAATCAATTAAAAACAATAATAATAAATCATTTTTATTCTAACCCCATATACATATATAAAAATATATATATAAACATATATAAACATAAATACATATATATATATATATATAAACATATATATAAGATATATAAACATATAAAATTGTATGAACCTACATATAAACATGTATACGCATAATAATATAACATTAAAACATATTTATTTTCAAACATATGTGTGTATATATATACACCTATAAACATCAATACACATACAGTACATATATTTACACACAACGTTAGAACATAAACACATACAACGTAGATATGCATATATATTCACATATAAAAAAATATATATATATAAACTTACATATACATATATCTACACACATAACATTAAAACGGGATTACCGTGCGGTATTCGCACGCCGTACGGTATCCAAGCGGACTGCAAGCGGGCTGTACGTACCCAAGAGGATAGCATGTGCCCAAGCGATCTGCATGTCTTAAGCGTACGGTGTTCGCGCACCATCTCCAACCATAAACTCATCCCAACATTAAAAATATAAACCGGGACTCACTCGCACTTACTCAAAATCACCCGACGCCAAGAGAAATAAAAATAAATAAAAGGACTAAAAAAACGGGTATGACAATTCTCCCCACAACAAACACTTTCTTCCCCCAGAAAGTCACCAAGCCAACAGTTATCTTAACTCGAGTCTGTGCCCAGGAAAAACTAGAAGAAACTGAGAGGCTCGGGGTGACCATTACCAACACAAGTCACACCTGACCAACTAAAGTACAAACATTGTCCGAGGTTGAGGGGAGAACACGGGAGGGTTCTCCCCACCACAGAAATCTACTAACACGTAGAACTTGAAACTCGAACACCCCACCCCGGAGGGGGGGCAACACGAGAACTCCCAAACCAAACCCAGTTACTTTCTCCACATAGACCGAACAACACTCGGAGACTTAAAGAGTAAGCTTGCTACAAAATGACCCAACAGCTCGAGGATAAGGAATTAACTCAACCCCTCACACACCGACCAAAGAAAAACCTCACCGCAACCAGAGACTAGGGAATTTCTAGCCCAGACTCACAAAGGACCAAGAAACACTGCACGTTAATTTCATGAAACCAAACATCCCCCCCTAACGCACAAAATTGAGACCCAACTCAAAATTAGAACGACACATTCATTCGTGGGCCCAACACCCTTAAATGAAAACCGAATGATTTTGAGAACACACTGAGAACATATAAGACTGCTTAGACTGCGGTAGAATAAGTTCATCGCGCGACCACAACAAAGGTGATCTTACAACGATGACTAGAACAGAACAAGGAAACTTTGGGTATCTCCTTTCAAAAAGCTGAAAACACAATCCGAAGAGAGGTTCTACACACCCTCGGCAACTCCTGACTGTGCGCGAGCTTCACCCCAATACCTGTGGATGAGGCCCTGATGACTGAAGCATCTCCTGCCTCACAGTCAGGAATTTTCATCTCCTGGTCTCTAACTCCTTCACGAGTGACACTTCTTCTAGAACTCACCCTGGTGGCTTGAACAGCCACACGGTAGCAAGAATTCGAAGGGATGCGGCAAGGCGACATAGAATGTCTGGACAGGCCATACTGGTGGCACACAAGAGAGCGGTCCGACGAACTATGAGATGGTACCGACAAGGATGGTTTCTTGGAGACGGGTTCTACTGGCCCACACTCCTTGCCAGGTGGGGAACCTTCGTGGAAGCTGACCACCATTAATCACACCAAAAACTCCAATGACAATGAGACATCTCATCTTTACTAGTCCAAAACTGGACCCTCAAATAAACCTGAGACGACACGCACCCCAACAACCCTGGGAGTTCCCAACAACCTGAATACCCACTCAAATTCCACAACCAAACAACTACCCCTACGGACTTTGATTACTTTGATCGATAGGCAACATGCAGAAGAACTGGAAACTGGGCATGACTCATTAGCAACCTTAACGACCTTCCTGGGTGGCATACTCATGACAACATGAGAAACATCATCGAAATTGGCTTTAAGCCAAAATTCAATCAAGGAAACAACACAAGTCTAGGTCAAAAGGCCCATAAGTCAAACATATAAAAACACAAGCTTAAATCACTTCCTAAAACCATCGTTTCTTTAAAATATTTAAAAATCACCTATGGGATCTTATGAACCGTCACATGTGCGTTCATTCAATCTCGTTCACACCATCTGCAAACAAGTGCCCCTACGCACTCTTTATGCATACCCACGCACATGTGACCCTTCCATAAAGAGTGCTAAGGTTCAAACACTTCTTTCCTTACCAAACCCAAACACATACCATATTGTTCCAAACCAAAACACTTTCTCTTTAAAAACCCACTCTACTAATTTCAAAAACAAATTGGAAGAAACCCCTTTTTTTCATTTCAAAATCACTTTCATTTTCAACACACACACACACAGGTCGAGTTTAAAACAAAATACAACCAACTATAAACCATCGGAATGAGGGACTAGTGTCTGCACTTAACTTGGCGACATGGTGGTGAGTCATGCCCCAAGTAAGGCATAACACTAAGAGGACCTTAAACCGGGCACTTGGACTCCACATGGGTCGCCACCCCACGTGAGGCCACAATGTGAACCGATTCGCTCCCATTTTCACCCCTCAATCCAAAATAACCAAAGACAAAAAAACTCAACTCCCGGACTAACCCTGGTAACTCAGGTCTCATCACGAGCGGTGGTGATCAGGCACCGACCTGTAACCTACCTCCTAAGCCCCGACAATCCTAATCTCCTTCTACCAGACACCCCAAATAACAAGAACCTCCTTTGATACCATTTTGTCATTAACCAGCCCGGGTTGACCCTGAACCGGTCACCCGAGCCGGTCCGCAACAAGTCCCGAGGGGCTTTCCCGATCCCCCCGGGATGACAACTAGTGTCGGGCATCAAAGTTTTAACATTGGGAACGATTTGGCCCAAAAAGATAAACAAGTAAATAAGAATAAACAAAACGAAAGTACTAAACTCTAGGAGCGGAAAGAAAAGAAACCGAATAGCAGACATACCTCCATGTGACCCTTTGGTCACCTCCCAACTAAGGCCAACCTTGCTCCCATGACGAGCAACTCGGCCAAGAAAACCTGATCAAGGGAAGCCTGCAACTGAAATGATAATATAGGCGTGAGCATTAAAAATGCTCAGGAGGGATGCCAAAGTAACCACAGAAACCAACCAAGACCAATTTCCAGAAACAATCCCAAAACACTAGTTTGCACATACAAAGATAGAAAATAGGTTTTCACATTTTAAAGGAAAAATGATCCTAATTTACCATTTCAAAACCAACACACGCCACAACCAGTTTTTCACAAAACAATGAATTTCTAAATAACTGGATTTCAAATATATGTTTATCACCTTATGCAAAAGACGAATAGGTGATAAGTAAATACTGGAAACCAAGTGAAAGTAAAAGTAAACAAGTAGAAGTAAGCAATAACCATGGGCGATCCTAAACATCCCTAGAAAACCCCTGGACGTACTCGGGTTCAGACTACCCACCGGCGTGGTACTCCATAGTCAATAACCAACTGGCCGCCCTAATAGAAAACCAGTGGCACATCCCTCCTGGCCTGTCCATGACTCCAGGGGGTACTAACCCGTCTAATCAGGGTTAGAAAGAAACCGTCACTCGATAATCTACAAGACGCCCAGGAACCCATGGTGGTTTTAGTAATACTGTGTAAGTGGGAGGCCCTCGCACACGGGACTCATCTCACCGCACTTGCAAACCCCTTACACGGACACCACTACATGACAACCCTAAAGGGAAGTCCCCCTGTAGAGATGCCCAACAAGCATGCACACATCAAAAGTTCCTTCACATTCAATAAGGTGCCAACCGGGCCTTCACAACATGCGCAGTTTCAAAACATTTCGTGAACGAGTTTAGCTGTCAATCGGGGACATCCATTTTTTTTCAAGAGTCAGTGAAAACACATCCTTCTCAAGGAGTCAACACAGATATTACAATTGATTTGGAAGATCCAAACATGCCTTTAAGAAAAATGACCATCTGACTCACACTAAAAGCCAACCGGGCCAGCTTCCTTCAATTCCCTCTAAAAAAACACATTATTTTCTTTGAAAATTTGTTCTAAGAAAACGTAGCTTTAATGTGTCATCTTCATTTGGAGGCACATCCATGTGATCACCTAGTGCTCCCATGGATGTGCCAACATCCAATGGCACATTTAGTTTTTAGAAGAAACCCCTAAAAAAAATCTTTCATAAAACACTTTAGCATTTAAACCAAACTCAATTTTTTTTCACAACACTTTATAAAAACAAATGTATTTTTCGGACCAACCACAATTTACAAATCTTTTCTAAAACAACTACTGGTCCGTCTTTTTGTTAAGCAAACACACCAAAGAAATCTTTCTTTTTCATTTCCAAAACACATTCACTAACAGTTTCAACCAAACACGTCACAAAGAAATTTTTCTACTTTACCAAGAACCTATGCATTTAATATAACCAAACATTAAAAGCCACTTTCAGAAATTTAAAACAACAACATAACTAAGCCAGATACTTTTCATAAATACAATAGATATGCAAATGATATAAAAAGATTAATTGAAAATATTCAAGTTCTCAAGGTTTGAATCTAAAAGGGAAATGGTGGGAAACACCTACCTTGACACGCGCGAAAAAGGTAGAGCCTTAACGGAAGGAGAAAAGACGCTCCGAAAACCAAAAGCACAACCTCGGTTAACCCATGCCCAGACCGCACGCGACCTTGAAGTGCATACGTATATATATATATATATATATACATATCTGTATATATATATATAAATATATACCTATACACCATAGGTATATTTATATATATCCTGCAAAGCAAGCAGCAAAGCATTACTAAATTAACAACTCAGGTAAAGCCGACTCTGGACCAGATAAAGACCTCAGGGGTCCGTAACTCAATCTAAAATCAAAATCCCATTAAAAGATTTAATGACCAACATAAAAAATTTTATGAAACAACTCCAAACAGTGTCATTAGATATTGAACACAAAGCCCACCCAAAAACCTCTTCCAAATCCAAACACACATCACTCAATAGTCAAAACAGAATATCCATCCCGTGCACAATATAATAAACCAACTGCACAGTTTGCAAAAACTGAAAAACAGTTTGAAATGAGTTTTCACAAAAAAAAACACTAACATCACTTGCAAATACTACCAACAAATGAAATACATTCTAAAACTCAATCAAGAACAATTACGCAGCATGAAAACTAATTAAACAATGTGCTATATTGATTAAACACCCAAAATAATTTGACGACAACTCAAAAATAATAAAACCTCTAAAATAAAATTAACCCACAAAGAATGAATTTAAGAACCCATACATTGAAGGATCATACCCAAAATCCGATGGAGAACCAAGACAGAGAGGAGCTCGGGAGATGGGGTCACGAGCGGAAAGAGCTCGGCCATGGGGTCATGCGGTGGTTGGGGCTGCTGAATGGAGCGAGAGAGGAGGGGTCGGCCGGAGCAGGAAGTTTTGGCCGGAGCAGGCGGTTTTCGCCGGAGCAGGCGGGTCGGCCAGAAGGGGGGCTGTGCACGGCGGCTAGCTGGAGAGAAAAGGGGGAGGGTGGCGCGCGGCAGAGCTGAGGGCAAGGGGAGGCGGCGGCACCAGCATGGTTGGGGTGGCCGGCACAGACAATGGCGGGAGGTGGTGGATGGCTACGGACGGGAGGCGGCTGGAGGCGGCGTCGCGCGCAGGGGGGGTGGCGACGCGGCTGGAGGCGAGGTCGCACGCAGGGGGTGGCGATGCGGCTGGAGGCGGTCGGCAAGGGGGAGGCGACCAGGATCGGGGTCTCGCGGAGGGGTGGGGTGGGGGGCGGCGCGAGCCGGATGAACCAGAGGGGGGGGGAGAGACGGGGAGAGAGGGGGAGAGGGGGCGGGATCAGGTAGTTAGGGGTTTTTTTATAATAATTATAATATAATTAATAGTAACAATAATTTAACTTTAATAATAATAATCATACCCAAATAACTAATAATAATAATAATAATAATCAATTAAAAACAATAATAATAAATCGTTTTTATTCTAACCCCATATACATATATAAAAATATATATATAAACATATATAAACATAAATACATATATACATATATATATATATATAAACATATATATAAGATATATAAACATATAAACTTGTATGAACCTACATATAAACATGTATACGCATAATAATATAACATTAAAACATATTTATTTGCAAACATATGTGTATATATATATACACCTATAAACATCAATACACATACAGTACATATATTTACACACAACGTTAGAACATAAACACATACAATGTAGATATGCATATATATTCACATATAAAAATATATATATAAACTTACATATACATATATCTACACACATAACATTAAAACGGGATGACCGTGCGGTATTCGCACGCCTTACGGTATCCAAGCGGACTGCAAGCGGGCTGCATGTACCCAAGAGGATAGCACGTGCCCAAGCGATCTGCGCGTCTTAAGCGTACGGTGTTCGCGCATCATCTCCAACCATAAACTCATCCCAACATTAAAAATATAAACCGGGACTCACTCTCACTTACTCAAAATCACCCGACGCCAAGAGAAATAAAAATAAATAAAAGGACTAAAAAAACGGGTATGACAATATACCCTAAGATTCTCTCTTACACTTTATGAATATCTTAAATTTTCAGAAAGGGTGTTACCCTATAATGTTCTATTATACCCTAGAAAGTTTTAGTATGCTATTATGGATTGCACAATAAGTTATAAAGATCTCCATTGTATCATATTAAGTGCATAAGGTTCTTACTTTTTTATATTTCTCATCCATTACTACATTTTTAAGAATCTTATATATTATATAATAATTTATTCAACACTCTCCATATAAGGCCCCATCCTTAAACCTTACTTAATCTTGAGTTATTACAAGATTACACATTGGGGATCTTTTCGGGTTTAGAGTTTTAGAGAATTAGATCATAAAACTTGAATTACATTCCACATATAAACAAAGTGGTTACAAAAAGATAGTATTCTTCATTCCCATCAATGGAAACATATTTAAAATAAAACATGGATTCTTTCTTGACACTTCCTTGACACTATCATCATATCATGTACCTTTCCCTTGACATGTGAAAAACATTTCAAAAAACTTGGGATGAGCATAAAAAGCTCAGTAAGGGATATAAAAATACGGAAAGGAAACATGGGAACATATATACATAATAATGAGATCATACTTTACCCATAAAACATAAGCACTTTAACATACCTCATCAAATCATGAATAAATCATAGAAATCATAATAAATAAAGGTAACTTGAGGCATTCATAACATTCTTACGTAGAGAGTAACCCTCTTGGTTAGGTTTGGAATACCCATCACTGTATATTCCCTAAATCTCTTCGGAGAAACCTTAACGTTTCACTCCTTCACGTTACCCAATGCATTGGAGTGCTATATCGGGCTCACCTGCCCTTAGTTTATCATGGAACCACCCGTCTTCATAATAATTCCCAAGAACCTCAACATAATCGTATCACATAAAACATGCATAAAGGAAACATAACATTTCCACCTTTCAATCATAAGATATCAATACAACACATTGATATAAAAACATTATGAAAACCATTTTCAATACCAAAATAAAAGAAAAGTAAAACATGGTATGTATTTTTCTTTTAAAAAAAAGGTATGGCTTGTAGAGGAAGCCAAACTCAAATAATGGTCACGGCGGCGGAGAAGTCGTTGTCGCCGCATACGTATGACAAAAACATTACCTTTTGTCATTTAGTAAACGCTTCATATAAAAAATATTCCTTTTGAATAAACGTAAAAGTGAAAGGGGTTTATACACCGTATAAAAGAAGGTTGTGTATAAAACAAAATATGCCTCAATGAAAGGAGATTGAGACGAAGTCCCATACCTCGGGTCCGACTTGACTCGAGCGTTCTTTAATGTCCTGAATAATAAACTTGATTTAATTTATACTTGCTTAATAACCTTTTTCAAGTTCATTATTCCTTTTATATCACTTATTACCATGTCATGAACACTATGTAATTATTTAATTTAATAACGGTCATTTTAACGATCATTGGTACTTGAGTCTAAAATAAACCTTTTATAATTACAAGTTGTTCATGTATCCACTATATCCAGAATGGTATTCATGATGTAGATATCATATATTTCATATATATCCAGTACATGCATGCATTTATAATATTACATAATCATTTAGAGGTAAGAAATGAAATGCACCGTTCATGGAGACGGTAAGCCTTACGTACGCATGAACGCTACTTTCATTTATATTTCGTATTTTATAGAATGGAATAATAATGATATAAAGGTATATTATAATTCTAGTATAATATCATATATAATATCATTGTTCAATTCTTTATACGTCCCACATATGGTATTTAACGAATCAAATCACTTTGAGGGGGCGGTAGTCCGCACTTCCTTAAATGAAGATATCGCGTTTACCCATAATGGAAACCATAAAGGTATACCCAAAAAGAAAAAAAAAGAAGCTTAAGGAAAACATAAACATATTATATATCATATATAAATATATTGACATCTTAATGGCCACCTTTAAAGGTGTTAAAAGAATGTTGAACAATCATCGTTTCGGGAGGCATAAATTCACCATCCACGGAAATATAATGTTCGTTAACCATTAGATGTAGGTGTGTGTAAGTGTAGCTCGAATACCTATTATAAAAAAGTCCTAGTATATTGAGGATACTGTAGTTGTTACAAAAGAAAAGAATAAAAAGAGTTTAGGGGGTTGGAGAAGCAAAATAAAACAAAAGGACTTAAGTGAAGACATTACCTTAAAATCGGGTAACTCTCTTAGATTTGAGATCAAAGGCTTCTTTGGGAAGGCTTCTTCACAAAGTGAGGCTTCAAGGAGTAAGATAGGGAAGTGTAGAGACAAAATGGGCAGGGGTTGGCCGATCCAAAGGCTTTGGGAGTGTAGGTAAGGAGGTAGAGGTGGGGGCCTTTTATAAGAGGATAGGAGGGGCACTCTTGGAAAGTAAAGATAAGTTACTTTATTTTAAAATGAGTTTCGGATTCAAAAGGTCCCACATTGATATAATTAGATGATAAGGTGATAAGGGTTCTAAATCCACTAATCCAATTGGTTTTGGCCATGTGTAGTTTTTAGATTTTACATTATCTTTCCATTTTATTTAAATCCTTTATTAATGAGGTAATCGCTACATCATTATGATGTCATAAATACATTTATTTATTTAATGTCAAAAAATTATAAAAAAAATACTATGATGTATGAAATCTTTTTATATTTCCAATTAATATTTATAATAAAAAATCTGACTTGTATAACCCCATTTAAAAATTGTTTTCGTAAAACATATTATGTTTGTGTCATTTTTACTTTTACATTAAATAAAAAGTTATTTATGTCATTTCCCAACCAAAGTGGCTCCATGGGGTCCCCAAGTTGACCCATGGATTTTCTTGGTCGGCCATGACACATACAATGAGGGTAGGACATGTTTCTAGGTCATTTCATATCATTAAAACATTATTTTTACCTTAAACTACACTAATTACCACTAATCGCGATAAAAAACTTAATATGTTACTATTCACCAAAAAATTATTTTAATCTCATTGAACCACATTTTACTTCTTAATGAAAACCATGTATGTAGGATTTTTGAAATTCAAAACACAAAGGTGGAAAAATTTCATTTAAACGAAAAATCAGTTTCTTTAACTACCACTTAGTGATTTCACTATTCATCAAAAATTGAAGTTTTTCAGAAAAATACCAAAACTTCACCCTAAGATATATTTGATATTATGAATTCAAAAATTAAGTCTATTTTACAAAATTCAAAACATATAAGTCAAATTAATTAATTTAATAATTAATTCCCGCTGTCAGAGCAAATAGCGTGTTTTATGAAACAATAAGTATCAAAAGATTGACACCAGTTTAAGTCCAATTTCAAAGTGAAATTGATTCCAATGACCACCATTGGATTAAATAGTAAAAATATATTCTAATCTCACTTCAAAACCAATTCAAAACATAATCTAATCATATAAATAAATTAGTTTAAAAAGCAGTTTTGATGTAAAATGCAGTATTTTTCACTATTCGTTAAAAAAATGAACATTGTCAGAAAAATACCAAAAATTCACACAAAGTAAATTTTTATGTCCCAATAATAAAGAATAAGTTTATTTTGACAAACATAGTTTATAAAATTGTCAAAAGATATATTCAAATATGGTTTTCCATCAAAAGGCAGCAAAATAAGCTTTTAAAGATATTAGTGTATTCTATGCTTAAGATTGGATTTATTTTCATTTTAAGCCTCTAAAAAACTATCTAATTTATTAATAGACATAGATAAAAATATATATTATTCATTACTTACTTTATATGTTACATCCTTCCCCCCTTTAGAAAATTGTGTCCCCGCAATTTATTTACTTATCAAATAAATGGGGGTACTTATCCCTCATTACATTTTCAGATTCCCATGTTGCCTCTTAAATCATGTGGTTTTTCCAAAAAACCTTTACCTGGTGAATCACCTTATTCCATAACACTTGCTCCCTATGGTCAAGAATCTGGACTGGTTGTTCCTCATAAGACATGTTCTCTTCCAACTGAACTACCTCTGGACTCAAAACATGAGATGGATCTGACGTGTACTTTCTCAACATTGAAACGTGAAAAACATTGTGTACCTGAGATACACTCAGAGGTAAAGCCACTCGGTAAGCAACTGATCCAACTCTCTCCAGAATTTCATGTGGTCCAATGAACCTTGGACTCAACTTTCCTTTCTTACCAAATCACATCACACTTTTCCATGGTGATACTTTGAGAAAAACATGATCACCTACCTCAAAAGATAGATCCTTCCTCCTGTTGTCTGCATAACTCTTCTGCTTACTCTGAGCTATTCTCATGTGCTTCTGAATCAACTGAACTTTTTCTGCCATCTCTTCTACCAATTCTGGTCCCATCAACTTCCTATCACCCACTTCATCCCAGAAAGATGGAGTTCGACACCGCTTCCCATATAATGCCTGAAATGGTGCCATCTGTATACTGGAATGAAAACTGTTATTATATGAAAATTCAACCAAAGAAAGATGTTGGTCCCAACTTCCCTGATAATCCATCGAACAAGCTCGTAGCATATCCTCCAAGGTCTGAATTGTTCGTTCCGACTGCCCATCTGACTGAGGATGAAAAGATGTACTAAAATTTAATTCAGTACCCAACGACTTCTGAAGGCCTTTCCAAAAGTTAGAAGTGAACCTGGGATCACGATCAGATACAATGGAGAGAGGAACTCCATGTAACCTGACTATCTCTTTGAGATACAAACGGGAAAGTTTCTCTAGGGAAAAAGTATCTCGTATAGCAAGGAAATGAGCAGACTTGGTCAAGTGATCAATAATAACCCAGATTGCATTATTACCTCGAGATGTCTTCGGTAATCCCACAACAAAGTCCATGGATATATTCTCCTATTTCCACTCTGGAACTGGTAATGGCTGAAGCATCCCTTTCGGTAACTGCCGCTCTGCTTTAACCTGCTGACAAGTCAAACAATTCATAGTAAAATCAGCAATATCTCTTTTCATTCCATCCCACCAGTAATACTCCTGAAGATCTCTATACATCTTAGTACTGCCTGGATGAACTGAAAACGGAGAAATATGAGTTTCACATAACAAATCTCTCTTCAACTGTGAATCACAAGGCACACACAATCTCTTCCCAAATCTCAAAACACAATCACTATCAATGTTGAATTCAGGCAACTTACCTTTCTGAACCAGCTCTACCTTTTTCTGCAACTCACTGTCTTGCTTCTGTGCTTGCTTGATTCTATCTGATAGAGATGATCTCACTGATACCTGAAACAAAACATAAGAACTTCCTGCACCAACAACTTCTATGCCAAAGTTCATCAAATCCTTAACCAAAGGATCACGTTCCAAACACAACATTGCTAATGAAGCATTACTTTTTCGACTCAAAGCATCAGCCACTTTATTTGCTTTTCCTGGACGGTAATGAATTGTACAATCATAATACTTGATTAATTCTAGCCATCTCCTTTGTCTCATGTTCAATTCTTTCTGAGTGAATATATACTTTAAAATTTTGTGATCAGTATATATTTCACACTTTACTCCATACAAATGATGCCTCCAAATTTTTAAAGCGAAAACAACATCAGCTAATTCCAAATCATGTGTAGGGTAATTTACCTCATGAGTCTTCAACTGTCGTGAAGCATAAGCAATTACCTGATCATTCTGAATTAGGACGCAACCAAGTCCTTTCAATGAAGCATCACTGTATATAACAAACTCACCATTCCTGGAAGGTAGTGCCAAAACTGGAGCATTCACCAATCTTCTTTTCAATTCCTGAAAACAATCATCACATTATTTTGTCCAGATAAACTTAACACCCTTCCGAGTTAGCTTAGTCATTGGACAAGATAATCGTGAATAATTTCTAACAAACCATCAGTAATAGCCTTCCAAACCAAGGAAGCTACGAATCTCGGTTACATTTGTGGGTCTTGGCCAGTCTTCCACAACTTTTGTTTTTGCAAGATCAACAGTTATCCCATCTTTTAAAAAAATATGACCAAGGAAAGAAATTTGTTGCAACCAAAACTCACACTTACTAAATTTTCCATACAGTTTCTTTTCTTTTAAGGTTTGTAAGATAACCCTTAAATGTCTTTCGTGCTCCTCTTTACTTTTAGAAAACACCAAAATATCATCAATGAAAACCACCACAAACTTATCCAAGAACTCGTGGAAAATTCTATTCATTAAGTCCATGAATACAGCAGGTGAATTGGTTAGCCCAAAAGGCATTACTTCAAATTCATAATGGCCATATCTTGTACGGAACGTGGTCTTCGGAACATCTGATTCCTTTACCTTCAGCTGATGGTACCCCAATCTCAAGTCAATCTTTGAAAAATACTGATCTCCCTGGAGCTGATCAAACAAATCATCGATATGAGGCAAAAGATATTTGTTCTTAATAGTGATGTTATTCAAGGCTCTATAATCAATGCAAAGTCTCATTGAACCATCTTTCTTTTTAACAAACAAGATAGGAGCACCCCATGGTGATGTGCTAGGTCGAATGAAACCTTTCTCTAATAAATCTTGCAATTACTCCTTCAACTCTAAAAGTTAAATTTGAGCCATTCGATAAGGGGGTTTTGAAATTGGCTTAGCATCAGGAACTAAGTCAACAGTAAATTCAACTTCCCGATCTGCTATTATTCCAGGCAACTCATCAGGAAAAACATCAGGATACTCATTTACCACTGGCACATCATTAATCTGAAAAGTTCCTTTATTTTCAACGATGTGTGCAAGGTAACATTCATTTCCATCTTTTACAAGTTTCTCGGCCTCTTGATAAGTTATCAACAATAAGGGTTCATTCTTGTACACAAAATGAAAGTCTTTCTGAAAAGAAACTTCTTTATCTCTACAGTCAATCTTAGCATGGTAAATAGATAGCCAATCCATACCCAGGATAACATCAAACTCTACTAGAGGTAGAATAATAAGGTTTGAAAATAGGTTCTTTCCACAGATAAGGATAGGAAGATTCTTATAAATTCTTTTTGCCTCAACATTTCCCCCAGGTGTTTTTACCAAAAGTTCAGGAGTCATTTCTTGAGATGGTATTCCCATTTTACTAGAAAAGGTTTCAGAGATGAAAGAATGTGTAGACCCTGAATCAAACAACACACTGGCATAATCTGAAAAAACAAACAAAGTACCTGATACAACTTCATTTGATGGCCCGACGTCTGCCGAAGTAGTTGCAAAAGATTTCACCACCCCTTTCTGATTGTAGTCTAACTGCTTCCCATCACTCAAGATCTTTGTCAGACACTCATTTGCATAGTGACCCATCTCATTGCACTTATAACATTTCACTAACTATAAATCAAATTTGGTCTTACCTTCACCTTGATCCTTTTCAGTGAAATCACGAGCCTTATGTCCCATCTTACCACATCGGTAGCACTTTCCAGAATTCAGAAGACATTCCCCAGCATGCCTTCTGCCACATTTATCAGAAACTGGAAACTTAGTTTTCTTACCATCAGACTTTTTTGAATAATTCTTACCTTTCTCCTGCCACCTCGGTCTCTTCTTCTATTGGTTGTTATAGAACACTTGATCATCGACAAACTCCATTTCCACCTTCTCAGCACATCGAACAAGCTTTTCATAACTTTTAAACTCACGAGAAGCTAATGACCTTCGATATTTTGGCTTTAATCCTGATTAAAAACGATTGATTTTACTATCTAGGTCTCGGATAAAATTTAGAGCATACCTTGCCAATCGAGTGAACCTTTCTTCATAGGCAGCCACTGAGTCTTCGTCTTGCCTCAATTCCAAGAATTGATTTTTCATCCTAAGTCAAACAACCTTAGGAAAATACTTCTCAAGGAACATACCTTTGAATTCATCCCAGTCGAGAGCATCAATCTCATCAACGTCCCTGATATTTTTAACCATCGACCACCACTGATCTGCCTCACCCTCCAAACGGTAAATAGCAAGACTAACATTTTGATTGTCTGAACACCCCATGACATCAAAAACCTTCTCCAGTGCTTTAATCCACCCTTCATCTAGCACAGGGTCAGATGATCCTCTGAATGATGGGGGATGTTGCCTCATGAAATGTTCCACCACTGACATGTTCCTCTGCGGTTGATCTGGCTGATCTCGTGTATGGATACCACCGCCATTTATCGCTTGAGTGAACTGCGCCATTACTTTAACAAACTATTCAGTTCCAATTCTGACCATCTTGGGATGCTGATTCGGAAGGTTATTTCCTTCTGTATGCCTTCCTAGCACTGCTTCCCTGTTTCCTCTGCGGAAAACCATTCTGAACAAACATGTCTTAGATGAAGCAACATGGTAATCTTCAAATGCTATATCATTTAAAAAAAAAAAATTGGATAATCATTTAATAGAATTCTAACTCTTAAAGTTATCTAAACCGACATCTGATACCAACTATAAGGCCCCATCCTTAAACCTTACTTAATCTTGAGTTATTACAAGATTACACATTGAGGATCTTTTTGGGTTTAGAGTTTTAGATAATTAGATCATAAAACTTGCATTACATTCCACATATAAACAAAGTGGTTACAAAAAGATAGTATTCTTCATTCCCATTAATGGAAACATATTTAAAATAAAACATGGATTCTTTCTTGACACTTCCTTGACACTATCATCATATCATGTACCTTTCCCTTGACCAGTGAAAAACATTTCAAAAAACTTGGGATGAGCATAAAAAGCTCAGTAAGGGATATAAAAATACGGAAAGGAAACATGGGTACATATATACATAAGAATGAGATCATAATTTACCCATAAAACATCATCACTTTAACATACCTCATCAAATCATGAATAAATCATAGAAATCATAAGACATAAAGGTAACTTGAGGCATTCATAACATTATTACGTAGGGAGTAACCCACTTGGTTACGTTTGGAATACCCATCACAGTATATTCCCTAAATCTCTTCGGAGAAACCTTAACTTTTCACTCCTTTGCGTTAGCGAATGCATTGGAGAGCTATATCGGGCTCACCCGCCCTTAGTTTATCACGAAACCACCCGTCTTTATAATAATGCCCAAGAACCTCAACATAATCGTATCACATAAAACATGCATAAAGAAAACATAACATTTCCACCTTTCAATCACAAGATATCAATACAACACATTGATATAAAAAAATTATGAAAACCATTTTCAATACCAAAATAAAAGAAAAGTAAAACATGGTATTTATTTTTCTTTTAAAAAAGGTATGGCTTGTAGAGGAAACCGAACTCAAATAATGGTCACGACGGCGGAGAAGTCGTTGTCGCCATATACGTACGACAAAAACATTTCCTTTTGTCATTTAGTAAATGATTCGTATAAAAAAGATTCCTTTTGAATAAACTTAGAAGAGAAAGGGGTTTATACACCGTATAAAAGAAGGTTGTGTATAAAACAAAATATGCCTCAATGAAAGGAGATTGAGACGAAGTCCCATACCTCGGGTCCGACTTGACTCGAGCGTTCTTTAATGTCCTGAATAATAAAATTGAGTTAATTTATACTTGATTAAGAACCTTTTTCAAGTTCATTATTCCTTTTATATCACTTATTACCATGTCATGAACACTATGTAATTATTTAAGTTAATAACGGTCATTTTAAAGATCATTGGTACTTGAGTCAAAAATAAACCCTTTATAATTACAAGTTGTTCATGTATCCATTATATCCAGAATGGTATTCATGATGTAGATATCATATATTTCATATATATCTAGTACATGCATGCATTTATAATATTACATAATCATTTAGAGGTAATAAATGAAATGCACCGTTCATGGAGACGGTAAGCCGTACGTACGCATGAACGCTACTTTCATTTCTATTTCGTATTTTATAGAATGGAATAATAATGATATAAAGGTATATTATAAATACAGTATAATATCATATATAATATCACAGTTCCATCCTTTATACGTCCCACATATGGTTTTTAACGAATCAAATCACTTTGAGGTGGCGGTAGTCCGCACTTCCTTAAATGAAGATATAGCGTTTACCCATAATGGAAACCATAAAGGTATACCCAAAAAGAAAAAAAAACAGAAGCTTAAGGAAAACATAAACATATTATATATCATATATAAATATAGTGACATCTTAATGTCCACCTTTGAAGGTGTTAAAAGAATGTTGAACAATCATCGTTTCGGGAGGCATAAATTCACCATCCACGGAAACAGTATGTTCGTTAACCATTAGATATAGGTGTGTGTAAGTGTAGATCGAATCAATATTATAACAACATCCTAGTATATTGAGGATACTTGAGTTGTTACAAAGGAAAAGAATAAAAAGAGTTTAGGGGGTTGGAGAAGCAAAATAAAACAAAAGGACTTAAGTGAAGACATTACCTTAAAATCGGGTAACTCTATTAGATTTGAGATCAAAGGATTCTTTAGGAAGACTTATGCCCAAAGTGAGGCTTCAAGGAGTAATAGAGGGAAGTTTAGATACAAAATGGGCAGGGGTTGGCCGAGCCAAAGGCTTTGGGAGTGTGGGGAAGGAGGTAGAGGTGGGGGCCTTTTATAAGAGGAGAGGAGGGGCACTCTTGGAAAGTAAAGATAAGTTACTTTATTTTAAAATGAGTTTCAGATTAAAAAGGTCCCACATTGATATAATTTGATGATAATGTGATCAGGGTTCGAAATCCCCTCATCCAATTGGTTTTGGACATGTGTAGTTTTTAGTTTTTACATTATCTTTCCATTTTATTTAAATCCTTTATTAATGAGGTAATCGCTACATCATTATGATGTCATAAATAAATTTATTTATATAATGTAAAAAAATTATAAAAAAATACTATGATGTAGGAAATATTTTTATATTTCCAATGAATATTTATAATAAAAAATCTGACTTGTATAACCCCATTTAAAAATTGTTTTCGTAAAACATATTATATTTGTGTCATTTTTACTTTTACATTAAGTAAAAAGTTATTTATGTCATTTACCAACCAAGTGGCTCCATGGGGTCCCCAAGTTGACCCATGGATTGTCTTGGTCGGCCATGACACATACAATGAGGTTAGGACATGTTTCTAGGTCATTTAATATCATTAAAGCATTATTTTTACCTTAAACTACACTAATTACCACTAATCGCGATTAAAAACTTAATAAGTTACTATTAAACAAAATATTATTTTAATCCCATTGAACCACATTTTAATTCTTAATGAAAACCATGTATGTCAGATTTTTGAAATTCAAAACACATAGGTGGCAAAATTTCATTTAAACAAAAAATCAGTTTCTTTAACTACCACTTAGTGATTTCACTATTCATCAAAAATTGAAGTTTTTCAGAAAAATACCAAAACTTAACCCTAAGCTATATTTGATATTATGAATTCAAAAATGAAGTCTATTTTAAAAAATTCAAAACATATAAGTCACATTAATTAATTTAATAATTAATTCCCGCTGTCAGAGCAAATAGCGTGTTTTATGAAACAATAAGTATCAAAAGATTGACACAAGTTTAAGTCCAATTTCAAAGTGAAATTGATTTCTATGACCACCATTGGATTAAATGGTAAAAATATATTATAATATAACTTCAAAACCAATTAAAAACATAATCTAATCATATAAATAAATTTTATTAAAAAGCAGTTTTGATGTAAAATGCAGTATTTTTCACTATTCATTAAAAAAATGAACATTGTCAGAAAAATACCAAAAATTCACACAAAGTAAATTTTGATGTCCCAATCATAAATAATAAGTTTATTTTGAAAAACATAGTTTATAAAATTTTCAAAATATAGATTCAAAAATGGTTTGCCATCAAAAGGCAGTAAAACAATCTTTTAAAGATATTAGTGTATTCTATGCTTAAGATTGGATTTATTTTCATTTTAAGCCTCTAAAACACTATCTAAATCATTAATAGACATAGATAAAAATATCTATTATTCATTACTTACTTGAGATGTTACACTCCAAGCCTTATCAAATACTATAAAATATCTCAAAACATCATCAACTCCAAATCAGTATTCAACACCCCCATTTGGCTAACTGAATTCTAATCATTATATGATTCTATGGGCTGTATTTTCAACAGTTTATTAATTGTATCAAAATTGAGTATCAATTCAATAATCATTAGAAATAAGTGATACTACTTGAACCTATGTATCTAAATCCTTTAAGCAGTAGTCAAATTCTCCATCACTTATTAACTTTTTCATAGATTATATTGAAAATAAATAAAACTACATATTCAAAAATTTATTTGGGAACTTCAATATCCCCCTTTAATTTTTTTTCATTACAAAAAATCTTCTAGAATCAATGTTTCTATAAATTTTTTAAAATTAATTCAAAGTAATATCAAGGTAAGGTTTTACTTATAACATCTTAAATATCCTTTAAAATTTATCAAATTATTATCCTTCTCCTTTATTTATTTAAAACTTCATCTTGGGTCATTTATTGAGAAAGTTATGTATTCACATGACTCATTTAGAAAGTAAAATATAAGTCTATATGGGTTTACCTAGTGTATATGATTAAATAACTATGGTGATCAAGGCTATCTAACAACTATAATACATGTTATTCTAACTCAACACAACTTATTTTATAGGCTTCTAATTTAGTTTTAATAAGAAATTGTGACTTTCACTCATCTTATACAAATCCAACAAAAAATTTCAAGTGTAAAATATTTTACTCTCGCATTTATCATATTTTAATCAACCAACACCTCCCTTTACAAATATGTTTAACATAATCATAAAAAAGATAATTAAGTGTAATTATCATACCAAATTTTTAATTTTTTAGGTTAATATAGAAATTATATATTCACATAATTTTTTGATTTTTTGATAGATATACCTCATATGATCTCCTTCTCAAGGGATGTAATAAGTTCCTCTTCCTCATGATAGTTTAAACACTCAATGAAGATATTATTCTTTACTTTCCTACACTGACTACCTTCATCCTTATTCTTAAATTCCATACATTTTAGTAAAAAAATACACAATAAATAAGTGAATAAGGAGGGAACACTAAAAACATCAGTTAAAACAACATGGATGAGAGTTTTCTATCAAATAATACCTTTCAATATTATTCTTATCCTAGAAATATTTATCAATGATTTTTCTTATTATGAGCCTTAATAAATTTAATGAAATTTTTCGTCTCTATAATTTATTCCTTATGTTGAATGTTTTTCTTCACTTCAGTCATCAAGGAGAATTAATTTCCAGAAAATTTCTTTAGATTTATCTCATTTATTCTTGACTTTTATGTATGGCCATACAACCCTTCATACCATGTATAACTTGTATAAATCTTCCACATATATTATTTTGAATTTTCAAGTCACCATATGTATATAAATTCTCATATGACTCAATATAATCATGTGAAATTACTTTTTTTCCTTTATAATTATCATTTTCTTATGATTTATTCTTTTACTTATCCATGTACAATTGAACTAGACAAAATGTTATACATTATATCATAAAAATATTAGTTTATTTGTATTTTTCACATAATTTTTAGAATTCTCAACACAACATGACTTTACTTACTTTCTCTATTTAATTTTATTCCCTTTCAGACCATGGGTAACTTCTCATGGTAGCCTAGTCATGCATTCATCAGATCCATGACCCTATTTTTTCATCTATGACAAATTTATTTTAATGAAGAAAATTCATTTTGGGATGATATATTTATTTAATTTCTAGTCTCAAAATTCCATTTATGAGATACTAACCTCATTTTTTCACCAATGACCCACTTAGTTCATACCTCTTCCCTAGAAATTAAATGTTGAACCTGAAATATTTGGTTATGTTTCCATGCCTTAGAAAACACTAATGAAATATTATAAAATTTGTTCTTCCACCTTAATAATAAATATATCAGGAATTTTGGTGTTGTCTTTATTCACACTAAGCCTTATTTTTCCTATAGAATTGTGGTATACATATTATATTTCTTTATTCCTTTAATGTAGAAAAGTGTCTCCCACTTGTACGTTTGGTCAAAACTATATCATAGTTGATTTTGTAACCTATAGTATTCTAAATGAAATATTTAGTTTTATGTGTATTTGGAGAATAATTAACCCATATTTGGGGACCCTTCTTCTCAAAATCTTAGGAAGATTCAAACTTAACGTCCAATAACTTGGTGAAACGTTATTTTATTTTAATTTTGTAATTTTGAGACACTAAACACAAGGATTATGTCTCATCCAGCTCTTCTTATTTCCTATCTAGTTTTTTCAAGGTTTCTCAAAATATTCTCTTTCTCAACCACCTATAATTTAGGTTTTTAATATCATCAACATACTAGTGAGAGAGGGTCTACACTATCTTAGCATTTTGGAGCGGGGTCTGCAGATTCTCACCAGTCAAGGAATTGAAATGCATTAGGCCGTTCAGGATGAGGTGGAGGTCATGGCCGTGGAATCCAGACCCCATATTTTCAGAGATAGCAGGGAAGATCAGCTCAGGGTAGTCTGACAGTGTCTCTTAGTCCTGGTATGGGCTATACTTATGAAGTGAAATAGACCCAGTAAGAGCATGATATCAGAACTTATACTGCCATAGGTACTGCTCTAGTAGCCTTCATTTTAGCTTCTGCAGTTTTTGATACAGTGGATTCACATAGTTTCATATCTGTGAGGGTTCTGGAGATCCTTCAGCTCTGTGTTTTTAATTATGATAATGTTAAGATTCAAGAAACTCTGTTAGGGATTAGAATAGAAGGTGTTCGTGAATTCAAGGAGTCCCCCTTGAGGTTGGTGGGTGTCACTTCTCATGGGATCACTATTTTCTAGAGATGATTGGTTTTGATCTCATTATTTGGATGGATTAGTTGGTTCATTTTGAGATTTTTTTGATTGATATCCCCATAAGGTGAGTTTTACATCACTAGATGGTGGATAATTTATACACAAAGGTGAATGAGATATCCATGCTATTCGAGCTAGACTCGAGCTTGGTCGGTTAGGTGGGATGATATACTAGATTGTGATTTTGTATATGGATGACTAGGGAACATGTAAGATAGATTTCACTCCAGTAGTTGATAATTTTAGGGATGTCTTCCAAGATAAGTTTTTCTTGTTTACCTCTAGTGAGAGAGGTAGAGTTTTCTATCGATCTAGTACTAGGATCTTCACTAGTAACCATTCCTCCTTACAGGATAGATACCATAGAGTAGTAAGATATCAAGAGTCAGCTAGAGGAATTGGAAGCTAATGGTTTCATCCAACCCATTACTTCAACTTGGGGTTATCTAGTCCTTTTGTGAAAAATCTAGATGGTACTCTTAGGATATGCATGGATTATCAGAAATTGAACCATTTGACAGTTAAAAACCTGTATCCTCCACTGAGAGAATATGATCTCTTAAACGAGCTATGAGGAGATCGTGTTTTATCTAAGATTAATTTGATATATAGTTATCATGAAGTTCATGTCATATCATCAGACATACTTCACACAACCTTTCAAAGTAACTATGGTATGTATGAGTATCTTGTTATGTTGTTTGGTCTCACGAGCGTGCCAATGGTTTTCATGGTGTTTATTAACCGTGTGTTCCGTCCTTATCTAGACTTGTTTTGTGGTTTTCGTGGATAATATCTTGGTGTATTCTCACAATGGAAACAATTATGCCCCACATATTGAGATTGTATTGAGTACACCGAAAGAACATCATTTATATTGTATTCTAAAAAGGTCCCACTTTTAGATGGATTAAATTCACTTCCTGGGTCACATCATATCATATACTAGAGTATCAGTGGATCCTGAAAATGTGAGAGCAATAGAATCCTAGGAGTATCCCAAGAAAGTCTTCAATGTTCTAATTTTATTAGGGATGGGTGGTTACAATAGGCATTTCATATAGGACTTCTCATGTTTAGAAGCACCATTAATGGGCTGACTAAGAAGGGTGTGACGTATGTGTGGTCAGATTCCTATGAGACTGTATTTCAGAAGATGAAAGGGAGACTGAATTTTACACTAGTTCTGATTTTTCTAGTTCCAAATAGGAGTTACACAATGTACTATGATTCATCAGGTATCAGGCTAGAGGCAGTTCTTATGTAGGGAGATTTAGTCGTTGCGTATGGGTCTCATAATTTGAGGCCACATTAGAAGAATTACTGATGCACAATATTGAGTTGGATGTGGTTGCTCATGCACAACACTATTGGAAACATTACTTACTCGGAGAGAGTGTTTTAGTGTACAAAGACCCCAAAATCCTCAAGTACATCTTTACACAGCATGATCTGAATCTAAGGTAGTGAAGGTGGGTGTAGTACTTAAAGTCCTTTGAATTAGATCTTGCCTACAAGCCTGGTAAATGAAATACAATGGCCAATACACTGAGAAGGACTCAGGCACAAGCAATGCAATATGATAGTAGCAAGTGGAAGCTTATGGAGTTGTTCTCTAAGATGAATTTGGAGGTGCATGATAATCATGGATAGAATTTTTCATCATCATTATCTATGACTTCTACCATACTGGATAGAGCTAGGATGAGGCATCTATCAGATTAAAAAGGCCTAGTTTCACAGGAGTGTGTGGTATGTGAAGACCATCCTCCTGATAGGATGGTGGAAGAGGATGAGCTCTTTCATATTCATGGAAAAGTTTGGGTTCCAGTGGATATACATGAGGATTTGATGTGGGAGTTTCATGATTAAGCTTGGTCAGTGCACCTTGGTGTCACCAAGATTTACCATGACTTACACCATCAATACTGGTGGCCAAGTATGAAGTGATAAGTATATTGTTTTTTATGAGGTGTTCCACCTATCAGCAGGTGAAGGCCGAACATCAGTGACTAACCAGGATTTTACAACAGTTACCTATTTTGGAGTGTGAATAGAATGATGTCAAGGTGGATTTTGTGACAGGTTTACCAAGGTCCCCTCAAGGTAACAATACCATTTGGGTTGTCATTGATAGTCTCATGAATGTTTCATATTTCCTATTGATCATGGAAACCTTTAGTGTTGATGATATTGTGAGGTTTTACATCCATGAGACT
The DNA here is from genome assembly GCA_963277665.1 of Viscum album. Classification (NCBI taxonomy): domain Eukaryota; kingdom Viridiplantae; phylum Streptophyta; class Magnoliopsida; order Santalales; family Viscaceae; genus Viscum; species Viscum album. Next base: position 400,324,499 of record OY728158.1, read on the forward strand.
ATACAACTGCATGAGGTTCCACATTATGTCCTTTCATATAGGGATTCCCAATTTAATTTTTGTTTCTAGGAAGGGCTATAAAGGGGGTTGGGTACATAGGTGCTTCTGAACATGAATTACCACCCTCAGACTGATGGTCAGTCAAAGTTCATGATTTATGTGCTTGAGGAAATGCTTTAGGCATGCGTCCAAGATTTCATGGGTTCTTGGGAGACACATATACCCATAGTGAAGTTCACCTATAATAATAGATTTCATGATACTATTCAGATGGAGTCATATGAGGCTTTATATGGTATGCCATGCTGATCACCCCTGTGTTAGATAGAGGTAGGATATGCAGCTATTTTGGGACCTCGTCTTTTCTAGGAGACCACTGAATAGGTTCATCTAATTTGGAAGCAGATGGATATAAAAAATTATCTTTAGAAATCTTATGTTGATCTCTACAGAAAACCTATAGAGTTTGAGGTTTGGGATCATGTTTTCCTATGTGTTTCACTGAGGTTGGGAAGCAAGAGGATCAGAAGACAAGGTAAGATTTCGCAAAGAAATTTTGGACTGTGTGAGATTATATAGTGGATCTTGATGGTTTCTTGTCGATTTTAGTTACCTTAGAGATATCGGTCTATGCACGATATCTTCTAGTTTTATCAGTTTCAGCATTACTCTTCATACAAGTGTCACACATTTCATCCGGATAAGGTTATGTTATAGGTAGATGCATCCTTTGAGGAGAATCCTATACAAATTCTGGAGCATAGCACGAAGGTTCTATGTGGATTTTCCTTCCCCTTAATATGGGTTCTATGGTAGCACATATGATTACAAGATGAGACCTAGTAGATAGAGGCTTATTTTTTATGTTAGTGGCTATCGTTCTTCTTATATTTTTCTTTGTCACCCATGGAAGGGAAATTTAGGGATGACTTTATTTAAGGGGGAAGTTTGTAAGAACCCGCTTCTTATTTGAGGTATGTATCGTGAGTTTTCCATATTTTTTCACTTTTACATGCTTTAATAAGACCTTATGATGAGTCCCATTGAGGTCATTGTGGTGTTGGTGCCCCTGGGGCTGGTCTGGAGCCCGGAACATGAGTATTGGGTGAATGGAGGAGGGAACACGGTTAGTGAAAACTATGTGGTTCTGGCTGCACGATTAATCTAACCGTGCGAGAGGAGGTAGTAGAGAAAATAGCATCCGCACGTCTACACTGTAGGTCTTCAAAAGTTTCAAACATTTAACATATGGTATCATATGGTTACCCCATGGTTAGCCACACCATTAATTATAACTGTGTGATCCCCCTAGATTCTTGTAGAGACCGTGCGAAATGGCACATGGTTAGACAAACCATGCTCCTTAACCATGTGACCTAGATATTTTGGGTAAAATGACTAATTCCCCCTACTATGTTTTAAGTTATGTTTTTCTTCTCATCCTTCATTGCACAACAGAGGAGAACTATGGGAGACCTCTATGTAATCCTAATCCAGGATTTGAGCAATGTCCTCTATCCATTGTCCAAATCGAGCACTATTCGCCTCATTGAAACCATAATCTCAATGGGTCGATTACTTTTTAGCCTTATTCAATTATAAAATTTTTCGATTGCACTATTTGGATTTAGGCAAATATGTCCTAATATCCTGTTCTTCATCCGTTATTCATATTTATCCCAAACCAGGGAAAATAAGAGATTGATAAGGGACAAGCTATCTTGCATGAGTCTAAGGTAGGTAGTCATGTTATTTTCGTTGAATGTCAAGATATTTATATATGACGAAGTGCCACAGTCCCATTTTTGGGGTTTCTCTTTGTTTTATAAATTATACCTGTTCATTCCTATCATTATTTAGGTAATTAAATAGGTGTTTGAAATATTTTATTAGTTTTTATACCATGAATAAGGGCCACCCCATGGGTGAGTTCCCTTAAATGACCTTTTATGGATGTTAGGCCTAGGATTCCTATGATTCATGCCTTTGATTCCCATTATTGGGTTGTTAAAAATGAATTGTTTATTAAATGGAATTGTAATTGAATTGACTAAGGGTTTGGGATTTGTGATTTTCTCCTTGACCCATGTTTATGCATATTCTTGATAAATTATATTTGGACTATTTAGTTCCTACTAAGATCCTGCCCATGTGAGTAAGGTTATATTAATGTCTTTTAATGGTTTAGATTTCATTATAGGATTGTGATGTTAATCGTTCCATGTGAGGAATGTTAGGCCAATCCTTTGAGGCTATTCCTAGTTGAAACAACCTTCGTGGTAAAATGAATAATTAGTGCTTTTGGTGTTGACTTTAGACTATCTAATGAAATTTTATAATGATAATATTATGGTTAAATGGTAAATAACATCGGTTGGATCATGGATTTTGATGGAATTACATGGATGGATTTTTTGAATATTTTACCTTGGTCCCTTTAGAGAACCTTGGATTCTATGGAATTCCTTGGATGCGATCAATGGGTTTGCTAATCAATGTTAAGCCATGAGTGAACCACCAACACCATGGATGGTCTCACAAAGGCTATGTACATGCCAAGTGAACCTTGGATTCTATGGAATGCCTTGGATGGGCACAATGGGTTTTTTAATCAATGTTAAGCCTTGAGTTAACCAAGAACACCATAGATGGTCTCACGAAGTCTATGTACATGCCAAGTGAATAATGGATTATTATGGGATGCCAGGAATGGGCTCAAGAGGAAGGGGTTATGTTATAGTGACACTTAGGCTCTCTATAGGACCACCAAGGATGATTTTAGTGACACAGGTTATACCACTCCAAAAGTGATACTGGGTTCCTTTATGTGGGTTTCTAGGTACGAACTGGTAGGGTGTTGGTGGATTTTCCCTCGGAGTGATACTTGAATTCCACTTTAGTAATTTCAAGGGTGGGCTCGAGGTTTTTTGGATATTGAATGGTATATGACGTGTTTGCCAAGACAATGAAAAAGATTGATTTTAGTCATTACCTACACTTACCCATACGGACTTCTAAGGCATCGTTGGTGCTTAATGAACTATGGGGGATCATCGGGTCTAGGACAAATATTGAGAATTATATCTTTCAATTTAATTGATTGGATAATAGAACATGAAATGGAATCTAGTGCTTGTATTACTGTTTACTTTGAGTACTTTCTATATTACTACTTTCACTATTTTTATGTTGTTTGTTATATATACTCACTGACATATTGGCCCAAGCCTTGGATGGTTTCCTACCGGGATTTAGTCTCACAACTTTTTGTGACATTATTTTTCCCAAATAGATTATATGAGTATAGATGTTGATAAGGGAAAGCACCCTTCTACATGTACTTTATATGCTGCTTAGGAGTTGGAGGGCATGGGACCAAGTTGAGGCTTGAGATGCTTCTGAGTTTCTTTTTCCATTTTTATACTTTTGGTAAATTTATTATATATTAATGAAGTTTAACTTATTTTGTCTATTTTCAAGAACATGTAAATGTAACATCATCTTTATTATGATATTAATTCTGGTTATTCATATATTTTATTTTCAATTGTTTTCTCCTATTGTATGGTATTCCTTCTGCAGCTATTGATTTATTATTATTCTACTATGTTGCACTTTTATAATGAAGGCATAGTCTCCCCACTGTCGCACTTAATCCCTTTCTTCTAGTCGGCAGCCTCTGGTGTTTCAAGAGATGCGCTTGAGGCCATGTGACCAACCGAACTCAGAGCATTGTTGGGTAGCTTTCAGTTTCGGGGTGTTAAAAAAATGAAGAAAACATACAATTTTTAAAAATAAAGAGAGTAAAAAAATTTAGATTTAATATAGAAAGATCATTAAATTATTCTAATAGAGACTTAAACATAAAAAATCCTGAATAATGATGATATTGTGAAATAAATAATTACCACATTGGTAATATTCAAATCATAACCCGCATGAAATAAATAATTTAAAATGAAACATTAAATACCATTAATATAAATATATTCATGATATAATACATAAAAGTGGAAATGGATACCCCTCATATAATTAAATAGGCACTTATATACAAAATTTGTCTCAATGGAGTGAAAATTGAGAAAAAACATCTCATAAATATAATATATTTAAGGTAATAATTAATTGAAAAATTGATCATGTGCATCAAATTTAAATACTCATACAGAAGGTGTAAATAAAATATAAAACAATCAAAATTATTTACACACACAATCTAATAATATAAAAGATAAGGAACAATTAATATAACCTAATGAAAATAAATTGAGTTATGAAACCCCTTACCACTTGGTAACCTTGATGTCAATACCCTTGGATGAAATAATACAAATTGATAATAAATATACCTTGATGTATGGAGGACTCATGATATAAAATTTTAAAGGTTTAGTATATACACTATATAAAATAAATTATGTGCATAATAATAAAATATATCTCAATGAAGGAAAATTTATATGAAAACCTTTCCCTTAGGTCCGACTCATCACATATGTTCTTTATATTTAGGAATACTAAAATTATTTTAATTATATACTTGGTTAAGAACCTTTTTCATGTTTATTATCCCTATTTTAACACCATGTAATATTTAATTACATAATCAATTAAGTTCATGTCATATGTGTAACACCCCAAAAATTTACAAATAAATTTAATGTAGACTGCATGAAAAACTGAGTCTCTACAAAACAACACATTGTAATAACCTAGATATTAAACATAAATTTTCTACTTCTATGATTTGAATTTTAAGAAATGAACATTTAAGGTTTCATTCAGTATAATATTTTACGTATGGGAGAATCAACTTAAATTTTTGATGAATAGAAAGTTACCCTCATGAATAGTAATATACCCTTATGGATAGTGACATCACCCTTATGAATATTAATGTACCTTTTTGAATAGTAACCTAACTGATGTAATTATAAATAAAATTTAGGTACCTTATAAATGAAAGTGAATATTTTAAACATTAATAATTAAATGTTGGTATTTTTTGTGACTAATAAATATTTAATTACAATTTTTAATTAATAAATTTATTTAAAATAAAATTCAATTTAATAAAATGTATTAAAAAATAAATATTTTCTTGTCTTATGAATTTAATATAATTTTATGATACCTTAGTTAATTTTTGAAAGTATTATAAAATCAATTTTAAATTTAAAATATTTATTTTTCAAGTAAATAATTATTTTAATTAAAACTTAAATTTCTCATATTTAAGAAATTATTTTGATAAAATAGAGTCAATTTTTAGATTCTATACCTTGAAAAATGGATATGGTTAATTTGTGATATTTTTTCTGAAATATTTGAATTTTTAGTGAAGAGTGAAATATATTAATTTACTGTATATATACATTATCTGTTAAATAAAATATTCCTTTCATAATGGATGATGTAAGAAAACATTAGTGAGAAATCACATGCACATATTACTATTCTTGGTCAAAAGAATAAATATTATTTCTTGTGTTGGAAAAAACAATAAAATAATGAATAAGATAACAAAAAATCACTCCTCTCCTTCAGTATAGAACCCCCTCAGTTCCTCTTTTCTTCAATCCTCTAAAGCGTTTTTCCTTGTATAAATCCTTCCCTAATATCCTCCCCCACTTCAAAAATCATTTGAACTCATAAAAATACCAAAAAATATCCCCTAAAGTGGTTCTCAAGGAAGATACACTCAAGAGGAAAATTCATCTTTTAATTTATTTTATTTTCAAGTTCCTTTTGTTTTTTTTTCTATTCTCACATCCTTTCATTTAAATGTTATGATAACTACACTACCTTACATGAACTATAATTTTGTTATTATAATGTAATAATGCATCATAATATCTCCATTCCTATTCATTTATACTATTGAAAACACCATCAGTGATGTGTTAATTTATCACATTCAAGGACGAAGAGTATTCAATTTCTTTTACAATATTAAATTATGGTCTTGAAACTATTTTTTTGGTTTAAATAGAATAAAAAATATGTATTTTAACTTATATATGGTTCTGAAGTATTTTTTAACCCATGATATTAATTTTTAAATAATAATGATTTTTTTGTGATAAAAAACTGCCAATTAACCCAAACAATTATCATCAATGTTTTATATAATGATTCATATTCACTCCCAATAACAAAATTAATTTTAAAAAAATTTAATATTCTGTATGTTAAAAAATAAAATACAACTTTTATTCTGGAGAACCATTCTCATCTTACATATTTATCCTTACATGTATATCAGTAAACCACACATAAATACCACAGAAGCACATGCTCCCAAACAATAAAATTGAACCTTTTAAACCCATCAAGAATGCCAATAATGAACATAATACGGGTACAATAAATAAATTAAATAAATAATCGGTTCTTTAAATATTGATTAATGAATTTAATTTGGTTGTCCATGACACTAAGATCAAGTGAATAACATCATTATACTTAAGGTAAGGGGTTACTCATCTCACTTCCATTTTTTGTGAGATATTTTTTATTCACTACTATTACTTGTTTATAGTGTATGTATAATTCCAATTGATATAAAATACCATGGATCTATTTATTTTTATGGTATGAAATTTATCATTTGAATATTATTAATTTTTGGGCATATAAATCGATTGATTACAAAGCGGTAAGTGTTTTCTACCCGAACCCCTATTTTCATTTGGGTTACTTTTACTGTATACTTACCTCAATGAAATTATTATATATTATTATATACTCTTTATAAATTATGTTTGAGTTATATATATATGTTTAACGACTAGAATCCATCTTTATTTTAAGTGGAGTTACATTTTTTAAAAGGATATTTAAAAAATTCTTCTCGAAATACAAGCCCGATTCAAGGGAACTTCTTGAATTCTTACTTATTTTAAAGTGTACTCAATAATATATTCTAAGGCATACTTATCTTTATAAAATCATAAATTTTATCCTGAAAAAATACCTTGGTTCATTTGTAGTTTTACGAAAGAAAACATTCATTTCCGGTTTAAAGTCTCTTTAATATTTTCCTTAAAGCACACTAAAATGTTTTATTTTTTAAAGCTTCTTTAAGATTTATTTTTACATGATGGGACAAAATTTATGCCTAAAATATAATTTCAATGTAATTAAATTTTATTTTTTGGGACATACTTTTTTTAAATATTCTTTCACGTTTTATACAAATATTTTTCCAAAATAACTCTTCTTTCTAATGTAAAAAGCATTTTTCTCATCTCACTTTTGATTTTATGAGGTATATACCTTGTTCACCACTTAATCCATGCATGTGGTGTACGTAATGAACTTTGGTATATCATATAAAGAGTCTAACTATTCTCATGATATTCTAAGGGATTTGGATTTGAATGTTTCAAGGTGGTATTGGACACTTTGGAATGTTTAAGGATTATTTCTTTAAGAATTTATCAATGGTGTCATTTAAAAATATCTTAATCTATGTCAAAATGCTTTGTTAAATGTTTTACTTTATTGAGGTTTATCTATTATCATATCATCTAAAATATGTTATTTAAGGGTTTTTGATTAGTTTTACTATGGATGTTCTATCTTGATACCATTCACAATATTATTCCAAATGGTTAGTGTTTATGTTCAATGATTTGGGAAAGTTATTTACATTTTAAATGTTATTTAAATATGAATGTATATATAGATTATGTTCACCTATTTCATTTTAGTAATGCATTGGACTTAGTATTTGATGTTTGGGTCCCTCTATATCCCCTTGATGCATCAATAGGTCTCATGAAACAAATAGATATGGACTTGGCTGAGGCCTTTCCCATTTTGAGATATAGTTTTAGATGAGGCCTTAATCATTTTTAGATGTATTGGATGAGGCCTTGATGGTTTGTTTCATAATATTTGGTATATTAATTTCCCTCTTTATTATGATATAAATTAATAGTTAATGTGGTTATTAAACTAGAAGAATACTAATGGTTATTATCATTTATTATGTCATCATTTTATCAGCTTTTTATTCCTACCATATTGTGCTCAAGTATATTTTTAAAGGCATGTGTTTTTAGTTTTTCACCATGCCTAATGTTTATGTTATAATATATTTCACTATATTGTTTACCCTTACTAAGAATCTGAGCTCACCCCTTCTTTAGTTTCATTTATCCCAGTACCTGAAGAGTTATATTATGATTAACTTACAAGGATAATATTAGAGTGGTGGATGTTCCCAATGGAAATTACATGTAGTATTTCATTTACAGTTTTAATGTTGAACTTATGTATATATGTAGTTTTCAAAATCTACTAAACTATTCATTACTTTGGGATACAACTTTCTTTTAATCATGACAATGTAATTAAAAAATGAACTGGCTCTGGGTAACTGGCGTTTGGGTGTTATAGTTACTATTAGAAGAAGTTTAGTATATAACTTGGAAACTATATTTAGAAAATGTAGAATAATAAATAAAACCCTAAGATAAACATTAAGGGTAAAAATAAAAGAACTTCAAAAAATTTTGGTATGTAATAGATTATGTGGATATTTCTAGAAAATATATCCATGTATGGATACTACAAGTGGATATAGTTCTGGCAAAAATGTACCTAGAAGTAACAACTTTGACAAGGAGTTTTGGACTTGACCAAGTGTATCCCAGTACAATACAATGAGATTTACTTCACACTTGGTTTGACACTCCTAGGAGATATTATTAGGATAATTCAAATTTTCTTTACCCACCATTATGAAGTATTTATTCCAAAAAAAATAACCAAAGTATATCTTTTAAGGACTTATGATGCATAAATTTATGTTATGTGCTATACCATATTTAGAGTTATAGAGAGTTCATAATTTTATAAGCTAATATATTATATAGAATTTATTAGAAATGGAGCTTAGAAGAATAAATGGGAACTTCACCAATGCACGTGATGAAAAGAGTAATAAGGATCATATATCTTATGGTCTTAAGCCATCATTTCAAAGGAAAATAATCTCCCATGTATCCTCATCATATGAGTAAATAGTATCATGTGTTAACAAGGTATATAAATAATTATCTATGTTCTATAGATTTTAAAGGAATAAAAAGAAGAATAGTATGGAAAAGAAAAACATGGATTAAAGAAAAATGGGAAAGAAGGGTTTTCACACATGTGATAACTATGGAAAGAATCACCCAGGAAAATGATTAAAGGGAATGGGAGTTTGTTATAAGTGTGGAGAAAAAGTACACAATGTTCATAATTTAAAGGGTAATAAAATGGTTTCCAATGTACAATGATTCAACTGTAAGGAGATCAGACACTATATAAATCAATTTCCCAAGCATCAATGAAATATAACCCAAATGATGATACTGGATAACGATCAAGTTATAATGTTTCCATAGATTAAGTAGAATGATTAATATTCTTAGTCAAGAATCATGTTAGTCGAATATTTTGTTAGCAATGTACTAGTTATAATAATTATGGAATATATGAGGATTGTACTGAAATATGTTTTCATTATGGATTTGAAACCATATGTTGAATGGTACCAAGAAAAGATATTCATTGTAAAGTTAATTTTTTTTGGGAAATGCATGATTGACTGAAATAAAACTGTTAATATATTCTTGACGATGGAGAAATAATTAATTTGGTTATGTAATGACTACCTTGGTACTTATTATAGACTTTTCGACATGTGGTATGTTCTATCATTAAAGGAGTTTACAACACTTTTGGATTTAAGGAATAAATCCAATAACATGTATTTTACTTAAGTAATATGGTAGAATACATGTTTCCAATAAGGTTTTATGGTAATCTATGTTACTAAAATATTTAAAGAGGATACATGATGAAGTTATTTACATGTTAAGAATGTGAAAATTTATGGCTACTTCATGTTGATTAAGGGATAATGATAAGTTCATCTTGTAAATTCAGAGACCTTGTTTCCAAAGTGTTGGATCATTAAGAAAATTTTAAACATTTATGAATGGTTTAATTTGATCATTATAAGAGATTTTAGAGGTTAGCGTATTACTTAACCACATGGCACAACATGTGCTATGTGATGAAGTGTAGATAGTTCAAGGTAAAAGCAAAGGATAAGATTGTGTTTATGAAAAGGAAATTTATATTTATACTCTTATAGAGTGTAATAATTTATCAACTCTAGGAAAATATTATTAATAAAACATTTTGGTCCTATTATCATATTTTTTCATGATATCAGTGAAAATTTTTCTTAATTTTAGTTTATGGTTTTTTTGTAATGATGTTTCATATGAGCATCTTGTCTATCACTTTCCATCAAAACATGAGGGTTTGATTATTCTTCCATGAACATGTTGTCCAATTAAAGTGCATAGTTTTTTATTAACCAATTCATTTTCTATTCCCTCTTATTAAGAGGATATTTTAACTATATTTATGATATGGGTTACCCAAAATATATTTTTCAAGTATGAACCATTAACTTTCAAATTTAAATTTCAAATTTCTAGGATAAAATAATTGTAAGGAGGGGAGAATGTAACACCCCAAGAATTTACAAATAAATTTAATATAGAATGAATGAAACAACAAGTCTCTACCAAAAACGCTTTGTAATAACCTATCCAATAAACATAAATTTTCCACTTATGTTATTAGAATTTTGTAAAACAGACATACAAAACTGCTTTCAGTATGATATTTGGAGTCTGATAAAATCAACTAAATTTTTTGGTGAATAGTAATATACCCTTAAGAATAGTAATATACCCTTATGATTAGTACAATGAACCTTATGAATAGTAGTGTACCTTTATTAATATCAACCTCACCCATGTAAGTATAAATAAAATTTAGGCACCTTATAAATGAAAGTGAATATTTTAAACATTAATAATTAAGTATTGGTGTTCTTATGAGTAATAAATATTTAACTAAAAATTTAAATCAATTTTTTTAAATACAATTATATTTCATAAAATGTATTCATAAATAAATAGTTTATTTTCCTATGAATTTAGAATAATTTTATGAGATCTCAGTTAATTTTTGAAAGTATTAAAAAATAAGTTTTAAATTTAAAATATGTATCTTTCAAGTAAATAATGATTTCAAATGAAAATTAAATTTATCATATTTATAAAATTATTTTCATAACATGGAGTCAAATTTTGGATTCTTCATGTCAAAAAATGTCTATGGTAAATTTTTTGGATTTTTTTGAAATATTTGAATTTTTTGTTAATAGTGAAATATGATAATTTACCATATATATACATTATAAGTTAAATAAACTATTCATTGAATCATTGATGATGTAAGAAATAATTAGTGAAAAATCACATGCACATATTACTATTTTTTTTCATAAGAATCAATAAAATAGTTTATCCTAAGAAAAATTAAAAAATAATGAATAAGACAATAAAAATTTACTCATCTCCTTCACTATGAAACCCCGTCACTTCCTCATCTCTCCACTCCTCTGAATCCTTTTTCCAAATCTAAATTATACCCATATTTCCTCCCTATATCTTCCTCCATTTCTATAAGCCATTTATCTCATAAAAAGACCAAAAACTCTCCCCTAAAGAGGCTCTCAAAGAAGATATACTCAAGAGTTAAATTCCTCATTTCATTTCATTTATTTTCAAGTTCGTTTGTTTTATTTTCTATACTAAACTCATTTTACCCAAAAGTTATTATAACTCCAGTAACTTAAATTTATTTTAATTATGTTATGATAATGGAATAATTCATCATCATCTCTCCTTTCCCATTCATTTATACTTGAAATGAAAACACCATCCGAGATGTGTTAATTTTTTACATTCAAGGACGATGAGTTTTCAATTACTTTTATCATATTTAATTATGGTAATGAAACCATTTTTATTGATAAAATAGGATATAATATATGTATTATAACTTATTTAAGGTAATGTAATCTGTTTTTCCCATGATATTAATTTATAAATCAAAATGAGTTCATTGTGATAAAAAACTGCCAATTAATCCAAAAAAATATGCTTAATGTTTTATATAATGATTCATCTCCACTCACAATAAAAAATTAAATTTTAAAACCATGTAATGTTATTTATGATCAAAAATAAAATAAAACTTGTATTCTGGACAACCATTCTCATCGTACATTTTTATCCTTACATGTATATAAGTAAACCAGTCATAAATACTAAGGAATAAAAAGCTCCCAAACAATAAAATGACCCTCTTAAACCAATACATAAGGCCATGAATGAACTTAATAAGGATATAATAAATCAATTACATAAATAATAGGTTATTAATATATTAATTAATTAATTGAATTTTTTTATAAAGGACAATAAGATCAAGTGAAGAACATCATTAGACATAAGTTATGGGGTTTCCTATTCACACTTCCATTTGATTTGTGAGATATTCCTTGTTCACTAGTATTAATTTTATATGTTGTATGTATACTGGAAATTTATGTAACATATAATGAATATATTTATTTTTAGTGTATTCAATTTATCATTTGAACATTATTAATTTTTGTGGAATATGAATCGATTGATTACAAAGTTGTAAGGGTTTTCAACCTAAACCTCCATTTTTATTCGAGTTACTTTTATTTTATACTTACTTCAATGAAATTATTATGTATTATTATTTAACCTTAATATATTCTGGGAGAGTTATATATATATTTTTACCAAAAATAATCATTCTTTATTTTATGGCGAGTTACATGTTTTAAAAGGATTTTTCAAAAATTCTTCCTAAAATACAAGCCCGATTCAAGGGAACTTCTATAATTTTTACCTATTTGTAAGTGTAACATATAATATGTTTTAATACATAATTATCTTTTTAAAATAAAAAATTTTCATATGAAAAACTATCTTGTTTCATTTCTGGTTTTATGAAAGAAAACATGCCTTTCTACTTTGAAATATCATTAATAGTTTCCTTAAACCGCACTAAAATGTTTTATTTTTCAAAGATTCTTTAACAACTCTTTTTACATTATGGGACAAAATTTATGCCTCAAATATAATTTAAATATCCATACCATTTATTTTCTAGAATATAATTTTTTTCAATATGATTTCATGTTTTATACAAATATTGTTCCAAAAGAACTCTTCTTTACAAAGTAAAAAAGGTTTTTTCTCATATCACTTTAACTTTTAAGAAGTATATACCTTGTTCACCACTTATTCCATTCATATGGTTTATGTACCAACCTTTAGTATATCATATCAAGTGTCTAATTGTTCTCATGATATTATATGGGATTATTATTTGAATTTTTCAAGGTGGTATTGGACACTTTGGAACGTTTAAGGATTATTTGATCATGAATTTTTCAATGGTATCATTTAAAAATATCTTCATCTATGTCAACATCATTTGTTGAATCTTGTAATTAATTGAGGTTTATTTATTATGATATAATCTAAAATATGTTTTAAGGGATTCTGATCTGTTTGACTATGGATGTTCTATCTTGATACCATTCATCATATTATTCTGATTGGTTAGTGTTTATGTTCAATGATTGGGGAAAGTTATTTAATTTCATATGTTAGTTTCAATATGAATTTATATGTTGATTATGTCCACCCATTTTATATGAACAATGCATTGGACATTGTATGTGATGGGTTGGGCCCACTATATCCCCTCGATGTATCAGTAGGTAACATGAGACAAATAGATATGGACCATGATGATGCCTTTCCCATTTTGAGATATGGTTTTGGTCAAGACCTTAATCATTTTTAGATGTCTTGGACGAGGCCTTGAAGGTATGTTTTAGAATTTCCGGAATAAGAATTTCCCTCATTATAAAGCTAAAAATTGATATTTAATGTGGTTATTCAACTAGTAGAATACCAATGGTAAGGATCACTTATTATGGAATTATTTTATCATCTTTTATTACTGCCATATTGTGCTCAGGTGTATTTTTAAAGGCATGTGTTTTCAGTTCTTCACCACATTTAATGTTTATATTTATGACGTCTTAAGCTATATATTTTACCCTTACTAAGAATTTGATCTCACCCTTTCTTATGTTTCATTTATCCCAGGACATAAAGAGGTATATTTTTATTGACTATCAGGGATAATCTTTGAGTGGTCAATGTTACCAATGGAAATTATATGTTGTATTTCATTTCAAGTTGTAATGTTGAAATTATGTATATATATAGTTTTTAAAGTATAATAAAATATTTATTCAATTGGGATACAAATTTCTTGGAATCATTACAATGTAATAAAAAATGCACTGGTTCTGGGTAATTAGGGTTAGGGCATTATAATATTTTTTGACGATACCCAGTTCATAAATCAAAAATGAGTTTGGTTGTTTAATTATGGTAAAAGAGGTCACTATTACATCATCTACAAAATAGTAATCATGAAATAATTATAATTTCTATTAATCAATTGAACCTTTTAAACCAACCATAAATTATTATTAAGTAAAATGAACTAGGCTAGAATCATAGATATGGTAATCCATATGTATGCATGAGTAACCTTTCAATTTTCGAAAATCATAATTGAAAAAACATATGTATTATTTTATATATCCAAAATTAAAATTATAAACTAAATATCATATTATTTATTTAATTATACTTATATATATAATTCATTTGACGTGTTTATGAAAAAATAATCATATCACTTCATGGAGGTATTAGTCCATACAAACACATGAACAACATTATCGATTTTAAATGAATGTAAAGTTTAGAAATTTTAAGATATATTATCTTTTAAAAATTATAAATATGTAATGAATATATATATATATATATATTAAATCCACCATTAAAACCATATATGAGCGTTGGGGTTGGAAAATGAATTACATAGGTTTGCAAGGTTATAGTTCACCATACACACGAACGATGATTTCATCTCCCATTTGATGAAAAAGGAGACTGATGTTGGTCTTTAAATTCACATAATAAAATTTTGTAAAATGTTATATAGTTACTTTATTATATAATAATGGTTGAATAATATTTTATGCAGGCGTAGGAAGAAATAAAACAAATACACTTGGTTAAGAATGATATATCTTTTTCAGACAACCTCATTATGTTTAAACAAAAATCATTCATAGGAGGGTTTAATAATAAAAAATTCCTCTAGGTTGTTGCAAGGTAATTAATTAAGGTATTTTTGAATTTATTGTATCAACAAAAATACATTTTAATAATTAATAAAATAGAAGAATATGTTCTCTTTTATAAGTGAGGGGAGGGACACTTTTATAATTCAGTAAATTATTAAACTAATATATATTATTTCTCATGATAAAATAGATAAAAATGATATATTTAGAATATATGATGATTATAGATCAAAATAATATCATTAAATAATTTTTTTACAAGTTCAGATTAGGTTTTTATACTTATTATATCATTTTAACATGATTTAACCCCTTTTGACAATTATTGTAATATCAAATTATTTAGTATCTAGGGGTAAAAATTGTTACTCTAAAAGAAAACATAGACAATAAATTGAAATTGGTTTATATATTATACCAAATATAAATTAAGTGGATGGATAATTTTTTTAGGAATTTTAAATCATTTAATAAAATATTATTTATTATAAAATATCATTACTGTCATTTTTGGAACTATTCATTTAATTTGACATTGAAAAAAACATAACATCAATAGAATTAGAATATAATAATTTAAAAACTCTATAAAATGTTATATTTATCAAAAAAATCATGTAACATAATAATTATACAAAATTTTATTAATTTTAATATTTTTAGAATCATTTATTTTTTTTATTAATTATTTAAACACTGTGTCAGTGTTGTGAAAGCATATAAGTTAATTAAATAATTTTTAAAAAATATAAATAAATTAATAAAATAAATATAATTTCATTATACTCAAAATAATCATTAATATTCATTCATAACTTGGTTTTTTCCATTTTCAGACACATAAGAGATATTTAAAAGCTAGGGAATGAATTGTTTTTCATTTTCTTTACTTAAAATATAACATAGGTCATTCTCATTGAAAAGTGTCGAATGAAAAATTAAATATAGACACTATGTAGATAATGGTAAAAACTATTTTATCCAATAATAATTAATTTTAATAATTTTGGCCTTATCACTTAGTTTTAACATAGTTTAACCTCATTTACCCTTTTCCACAACGACAATTTTTTACTCTTTTTAATTTTCATTATGACCAAAAATTAAATCAGACTAATTAAGTAATAAAAATAATTTTGATTAAAAATATGGATTATAGTTTTATAAATTTAATCCCTATAAGTGGAAAAAATTAATTATATAATTATCTCACAAAGCGTGATAAAAATTATTTTTTCAAGAAAATTCTTTTTTCAAGGAAATGATGGTTTTACATTAAATAGGGATAGAAATATTCATTATATGAATTAAAATTCACACACACACATATATATATATATAACTTATATATTAAAATTTAAGCATTCCTCATGAGGGTTTACTTTAATTAATTAAAATAGAAAACAATTTTCACTTAAAAATATTTTTTTGAACAAATTCCTCTTAAGCATAAAAATAGATTTATAAAAAATGAAATTAATTATATTATTCTCCAAACTAATGGATAATATGTCACTTTATAATAAAATAAAAAATATATATGTACATTAAATTACTTTATTTAATGAAAAAAATAGTAGTTTTAAAAAAATTGGTATTTTCTCTATTCTCTAAAAGACTGTTTTTTTTTCAGAAAAATATGAAAATTTAACCATAAGATCATTTTGATACAAAGATTAAAAAAATTATCTAATTTTTATAAATTAACATCAATAAAATTTTTATAAATTTTTTATATTATCTTCACATAATAATAAAAAAAATCTTTTTTGAAGAAAATATATTTTGAAGCCAAATATAAATTTACTGAAAATTGTGTTCTTATTTAAAAAGAATTAATCAATAAATTTTAATTTATTAAGAAACCTATATATTTATATATATAATAATAAATTTAATCTTATTTGTATCTTCTAATTCAATGGATCGGTTATAACATACCTTTTTAAATAATATATTTCATGGTTCGTCTAAGTTTGGTGTTGCGTAATAAATTCACTAATGAACATAGTGTTATTAATTTAAAATATTATGGTATTACATTATACCTACCATCAAAACATTGAATCCTTGTAATTTGAACTTACACTTAGAAATCAAGGGTTTGACATTTGAAAATTCCATTATTGAAAAACCATATTGTAAAAGAGGTAATAAAAATTCCTCTTAAAAGAGGTAAAGGGATATTCAAAGATCACTTAGAATAATAAAAAACTATGTTTGCAAATTTGATAACATTAATAGTAAATGAAAATATGTACATGAAGTATAAAACTAACACATAAGGTCTAATAAAGAGTGAGAGATAATATGTTCATGAGAAATTTAATGACCCCAAATCCATAAATCTGTGATGGGTGTAAGGACCATTGATTCATTAGAAATGAAGGTAAATGTATTACATTTAAATTTAAATATACCTTTTCTAAAGTTGAGTATAGTTTTTATATTAATATATAGAATAAAAAAATACTTAATATCTTTTTATTTCATATGAAAACTTTCATCCTTTGGTTGTTCTTTGATCAATTCTACATTATTTATTATTCCAATAAATGAACATACACGATGATTTTTTATGCCTGAAGCATTAAAATTAACTTTTAATAGATCATAATATACATAAAATAGTGAAAAATATTTCTATATGGCTCTAAATATTTACTAAAACCAAAATTGTTAGAAAACGTTATCCAATTTAATACATTAATCTATAAAACATCAACAAGAACTCCCAAAGTTCAACTTAATATTTATTCATCAAGTTGTTTAATAAAAAAAATCATATTAACTAGCACTTCCCATAGGCTAATGTTAGGCATGACACTTTTTTCTACCTTTGGTTGTGGGTTTAAGCCCCACAACCTTTCTAAATGTGACAAGTTTCCACCCAACATGCTTTCTATCCTTTTTTTCCAAAAATATATTTATATTATTCCTATAACATTCACAAAATGTGATGAAAATCCTCAGAATAAAATTAATAAAAAAATAAATTTTTAAACACCACGGTTTTCTATATAACTTAGTTTTTTCCATGAAAGAAAATAATATTAAATTATGATCATTACTTTAACATAAATGATCATATTAACCATAAATGTTATCAATACCATTATACTTATGACCAAAAAATATAAAAGAATTATTCATCAAATAACATTATAAAAAAATATATCCAAAACCAAAGAATTGCATTCCCATATATTTCTATCAAAATATCATTAATCGTGATAAAATACCATCACATAAAACCTCAAAAGTGGCACCTATTGCTTTAAATTTATGACCATCCTTAAACTTATCAATCCCATACACTTCAGACTTATCCCACATCACTATGACATATCATAGGTTTCCATAGGTACTATTATCTCATTCATTATAATGGAATATAAAGAAAATGTGTAATAACCCAAGAATATCCCTTTAGAGCACCAAACATGGTTATTAGTAAGGGTACACTCACTATTCATCAGAATGATGGCCATGTTATACTCAAAAAACTATTTTTAGGGCTATTACCCTAGAAAAATCTGATCTAAAACCATTTCCACCTGTAGAATCTAGAAATGGATGTATTTCTAATAAATCCATATAATCTCTACCAAACCAAGATTTTAGGGTGTTATCTTATACTTACACTTATCAATATAATATATCCTAGGATTATGTTTCATAATCTATTATTTCCTAAATTTAGTTCTCAAGGTTCTACTAAACCTCCCTCTTATATTGATTTTAATGACCCATCCCTAGTATCCTAGATTCGTTGGTTACTTTATTACATTACCACTAGATACACGTAACCATATCCCAAATGACCAAATTGTTTAGCATTCTTGAAAAAATAGTTACATACTTGAATATCACGGTATATTTGAAAATTTAAAATAAAAAACAAAAGGAAAGTAAATATTATTCATCTTTAAACTCATTTAAAGATTCCATCTTCTCATCTTGTGTAAACAAAAAAAATAAGGGTGATTTTAGATGATCATTTTGGGTTTCATACCAAATAATATATCATGAATCAATATGGAATAATCAATATGGAAAGGTAAATAATAGAAAATAAATTCCATTTATTCAATAACATTAGAATGGCCTCTAGAATCAATTCTTTTTTCCTCGAGCCTCTGAGTGGAATCTCCTCCCCCACCTGTGCACCGAGGGATTCCATTTTGAAGTCATCTCCTCCCCTCCTCCAGTGCGTCTCGTTGTGGCTCGATCTTGGCTGTCCGGTTCTCAACTCGGTTTCGGACAGGCCCGCTGATACTTCAAGATCTTGGATGGGCATAGGCGCGATGTTTGTTTCCAGCTTCGGGATCTCGGCTTGGCGGGAATCGTTTGTGGGTTCAGATGGGTCTGGATCTCGGCGATGGCTTCCGGCTTATAGATCTAGGCTTGTAGGCAGCACATCGTTAACTGCTTGCTTCGTGGTCTCAATTTGGTGTTGGCGCAGCGTCCTTGTGGCTTGGAATGGATTCCAGCTTCCGGATCTTTTCTCGATGTTGGCTTCTGGCTTTGGGTTCTCAGTTCGGTGCAAACTCTGGATCCCGGATTGGCATTGTCATGGATCGCTACTGCTATAGTGTCTTGGTTTGGCATCGGTGTGGCGTTGGTTTCTGACTTTGGGGTCTCGGTTTGGCAGGCATCGTCTGTGGGTTTAGGCGAATATGGATCTCGGGCATGGCTTTGGGCTTAGGTTTGTTGCTTGGCAGCAGCGCGACTAGGGCTTTTGCCTCCGGTATCCTCGCTTGGCATCAACACAACATCTCTGTGGCTTGACACGAATTATAGCTTCAGTATATATATCTGCATTGGCATCTATCTTGGGGTTCTCGGTTCAGTGCAGACTCCGGTGTGCTTCTGGTGTGGTTCAGGGTCAGCTCCCATGTGGCTCGGAGGGGGGAGGTTTATGGTTTTTGGCTTCTGTAGGAGGATTGAAGATCGGAGGTTCAAATTTAGTGACGATCAGGTTGCAGATGAGAGGTTATGTTGACGTGATGTATTGAGGTTTTGACCCATGAATGGTGAAAGATCTTGAGGTATTTCAATTTGAAAATGGGGGAAGTTGTTTTTTTTCTTGGTTTGATTTCGAAGATGGAAAGTATGTACAGTCAGACTCGACCACATAGAACATGCCTCAGAAGAGGATCCAGATCCGGAGGCTTATCTTTGCAGAGATTTTTGGATTTGGTTGTTTGATAGGGCATGACATCAGCCATCAGAACGGGCCTATGCTTTGAAACAGGACACTTGCTTGTCGAACAACCTTGCAATGGTGGAAAGCTTCATCATGATCAAATGCTAGGGAGGGGTAGCTCCATGTTGTCAGTTTGGTTTTACTATTTTTGTCCTACAGATGTGTGTTGTCTTATGTCCATGAAGTCCATTTGGGTTCCCCCTTCATCCCTTAAAAGGGGGTTTATCATTTAATAAAAAAAATTTGAAGGCCTTCGGGCTGTTGGATGGATGGAATAACATTAGAATGAAATGAATCCATGGATAATATAAATGTAATAATTTCATGGGTAATAATAAAATAATTCTCAATGAAGGAAATTATTAATATTTCACATCATTATCTCATACATCATGATATCCATACGATTAATATTTTATGCTAAGATAGCTTAATTAATTAGTAGGCATACTGCAGAAGCTCATTTAATTATAGCTTACTGAATTGTCTTATGAGACCTGTAGATGAATCGAGGGGCTATCTATAACTATTCCACACCCATCATTTCATTCACAATGTATTCCTCATATATTTAATGATCAATTAAATTCATAATCACATTCTGTATCATTAAATATCCCTATTGAATAAAGAATATGAATTTATCATGTTTTTCCATAGTCAATCATATAACATTCAAAGTAAAACACCATATTTATAAATGTTATAATTTTTAGGAAATACAAATATAGATGACAAATAATATGGATATTTAAGTTAAATTTGATTTCAAATGATCATAATAGTGTTAAATTTGTAATGGAATGTTAATGACTATAAAATAAATCAAGAATGTGAATGTCAATACTTTCCTTGGTCAAACTGATCATAATGTAGTCATGAAAAAATAAGGATGGTAACATTAAAATATATTCACACTAGAATATAAGTAAAATAAAAGTATGTTGTCATTTATGAATATAAATTCCATTAAAAGTTCATTAAAAACATTCTTGATAAAAAATGAAAATGGAAGAAAAATACCCTCGACTATGTAGAGAAACAAGTTGGTTTTCCTTAAAAACATGATTTTTGTATCTTGAGTAATTCAAAAGTAGAAGATGAAAGGAAATATTATAATTCATATAAAAAAACATAGGATAAGAAAATATTTTTTGTTTATGATATAGTGATCAAATAATTCCTCTATCAAATACTTAAACAAAAATATTCCTCAATATTGAGGAGATTTTATAATAAACCCTCATGACTTTGATAAATTTTGAATCATAACCCTAAGAAATGGATAAATTAAAATGAAAAATTAAATATCTTGAATATAAATATATTCACAATATAACATATTAAAGGGGACATAGATACATA
Organism: Viscum album; assembly: GCA_963277665.1. Lineage (NCBI taxonomy): Eukaryota > Viridiplantae > Streptophyta > Magnoliopsida > Santalales > Viscaceae > Viscum > Viscum album. Next base: position 400,346,221 of record OY728158.1, read on the forward strand.
TAATATAAATAAATTGGTACATAATACTAAATATGTCTCAATGGAGTTGAAGTTGAGAAAAAATCTCTCACAAAGATCATATTACTGATGTGATAAATAATTAATGAATTTATTATATATATCAAATGTAAATCCAAATAATAAAATTTTAAATAAAACATTATATAATCAAAATTCAATACACACATAATATTATTATATTAAATACAATGAAGAATTAATATAACCCAATGAAACTAAATTTAGTTATAAAACACCTTACCACTTGGTAACTTTTAGGTCAAATACCCTTAAATGAAATAATTCAAATTGAAGATTAAAATACATGGGATTATAAATGATTGTTTATATTACATATAAAATGGCTATTATATACACCATATAAAATAAATTAGGTGCATCACAATAAAATATAACTCAATGAAAGAAAATTGAGGTGAAATCCATTACCTCATGTCCGACTCGTCACGTACGTTATTTATCTTCCTGAATAATATACTTATGTATATTATTTACTTTATTAAGAAATGTTTTCATTTTTATTATTCATTTTATTTTATTTATTACTGTGTTATATTTATTTACATAATCAATTTAGTTCACATCATAAGTTTTTATGATATTTAGTTCATATGTCCCAAATGAATTTAGATGATTAATTATAGTGAAAGTGGTAATAGTTACATCATCTTCAAACTAATAGTAATGAAATAATTATAATTTTTATACATAAATTATAATTTTTAAACAAATTAATAATTATATATATGAAAAATGAATTATGTTATGAACATGGACATGGTAAGTTGAAAGTACACTTGAGAAACATTTCCATTTTTCAATGATCGTGATTGAAAGAACATAAGTACTATTTTTTCTTTATAGAATGATCATTTTAAAAAATATTATATTATTTATTTAAATAAAATTATATATACCAGTCATGTCATGTGGTTATGGAAAATGAATCATAGTGCTTCGTAGAGGTGGTTATCCACATGTATGCATGAACGATGTTATCATTTTTGAATGAATGGAGATGTAAAAATTATATTGTATATTATCTTTAAAAAATTATAAATATTTCCTTAATAATATATATATATATATACATTAAATCCATAATTAAAACTAGAGATGATCAAGGATTATGGGAATCAAATTACATCAGTTTACGAGGCAGTAGTCCGCAATACACATGAATGACAATATCATTTTTCCCTTTGATGAAAGAGGAGATGGATATAGGTAATTACAAAAATATAAAAACATATAAGCATATGTAAGATAATATTTTTATTATTTCATCCTATTTTAATATGTTTAGAATGAAGTATAGTAAGAAATAAAATGAAAATGCTTAATTATGTACAATACCTCTTTTTTCAAACAACCTCCTAATGTTTGCATAAAAATTATTCGTAGGATTGTTTTAGGATAAAAAGACATATATGACATATTGATGGATTTATGGATGGGAATTTTTTTTTCTTTTCTCAACCAAAATTATTTTTATGTGTGAAGAAAGGAGGAGAGTAGGTTCTCTTTTATAAGGGAGGGGAGGATCACTCATGGAATTCCTTATTGTATTAAATTAATATAAATTATTTTTCATATTAAAATAGCTCGAAATTTATCATATTAGAATCTAATATATTTATGATTCTATGTCATCTCATATAAAAAAATTAGACAATTTTAGGTGATTTTTTCACCCTTATCCTTTTATTTTAACACAAGTTAACCCTTTTTGATAATTACAATGATATTAATGTTTTTTATTTAGGGGTTTAGAAAGCGACAATAAAAGGAAAAAAGAAACATAAATGTACCATGATTGATATTATCTTCCAAATCCTACTTAATGGTTTAAATATATAATTTTTATTAATTTTAAATCATTTAATAAAACATTATTTGTGATAAAATATCATTAATGTTAATTTTGACATTATTCATTAAATTTAACTTTTAAAACATCAAGATAGAGATGAAATTATAATAAAAAACGTTTTCAAACCTCAAATATGTGATAATTATATATGATTTTTTTGAACACAATAATTAATTTAAATTATATTTATTTTTATATTCTTAAAATCATTTTTTTTATTCAATTTTTAATTAAATAAATATCGAGTCGGTGTTTCGAATGAATTTAATGTAATAATTAAATTAATAAAATTCAGAAATAAATTACTATAATTAAAATAATTTTATTATTATAAAAAAACTCAGATTCATTCACAACTTTATTTTTCAATTTATTAAGAAATAAGATATATTTAAAACCAAGAGGGTGACATTTTGTCTTTTTCATTACAAAAAATATTGAATAGGTCGCTTTCATGGAAAAGTGTCCCATGGAAAAAAATATCAATACTAATGTGATAAGTATATATATAACTTCATCAAGTAATATTGAAGATGAAATAAAGTGTTCTTGTCACATAGCTTAAACATAAGTTAACCAAATTTACCCTTTTACCATGGTGAAAAATTTCTAATGTTTTAAATACTATTTATGACCAAAAATTAAGTTGAAATTATTAAATAAAATAAATATTTATGATTTCAAATATGGAATCTATTTTATAAAATTAAATATCAATAATTGGAATACATTTATTTTATAATTATACTGCAAAGTGCGATGAAAACCGATTTTCTAAAAAATGCCTTTTTATCAAAGTATTTTTATACCAATAACACATATAATGTTAATTAATTTATAAATAATTATATTATTTCAAAAAAAAAGATTTTTATATTAATTTTTTACTAAATTCAAAACAAATTGGGTTTTTTCAGTGAAAATAAATGACGTTTAACAAAAATCAGTATTTTTCATTATTCACTAAAAAATCATTATTTTCCCCAAAATCCCAAAATTCTTCACTATGTAAATTTTTTCATTATGATTTAAAAAATGAAGAATTTTTTTAAAATATATATTTTAAAATTTTATGAAATTTATTATATTATGTTCTAAAAAATCACAATAAAAATTATTTTTGAGGAAAACTTATTTTTTGAAGAATGAAATGAATTTTCCAATAATTGAATATGTATTTCCTAAGAATTAATAAATAAATATATATTGAATATGAATAATATATATTTACCAAATTATTTATTCCTATTCATTCACACCAATTCAATGGCTAGGTTAGAACAATCATATTTAAATAATAATATTTCATGGTTCGTTTAAGTTTGGTGTTGCATGTTGTATATACTATCAACCGAAATATTATTTATAAATATCAATATATTTCATTATACAATCCAAAAAAATTTTACTATACAAAATTTTCATTAATATTGACTTATTAAAAAAATTATGGTTGTTCTTCTTTATAGAATCCTCAAGTTCACATGTTGCTTCCTCTATTTTACGATCTCTCTAATGTACCTTTACCGGTCGAGTCATCTGATTCCTCAATATTTTTTCTTGAGTGTTAATAACCTTGAAAATAAATACATAATAAGATATATAAGGTTCTAATTATATTTATTAGGAGGTGTGAACATGTTTTGGGTCTGTAATATACTTTTATAGAAAAGAGTTATGGTACACATCTTGTACTTTAAAGAAACATGGTAGAATTTCCATATGGTAAGAAAAAACTCAAATTCTTCATAAAATTTGAAAATTCATGACGTAATTGGTTCTCATTTTTCATTTCTTATCAAACCTAATAACACTATTCCATGGTGATTCTTTGAGGGAAACTCAATCTCCCACATGAAATTCCAAATATGTCATCCGATTATTAAAAGAAATCTTTTTTATTTCTTTGAGTTGCTTTAATATGCATCTGAATATTCTTTATTTTTTTCATTGTATCCTAAAAAAGTCCTAGGTCTATAAGATTTATTTTACCAAATTCATCCCAATATGTTTTAGTATGACATATCTTGATATATAATGCTTCATACAACACTATTTGAATACTTGAATGAAAGCTTCTATCATAGGAAAAATATTCTAAAGGTAAATAATTATCCCACATACCTTGAAAGTAAAGTGGGTATTACCTCAAAATATATTCTAATGTATGAATAATATTTTTAGACTATCCTTCAGTTTGAGGATGGTAGGTGGTACACTAATTGTTCAGGGTAATAGTAGCCTTATCAATAATTTTCAATAATTTTGATGTAAAATAGGGATCACGATCAGACACAATTGGAAAAGGTTCTCCATGATATCTTTAGACTTCATCAATATAGATATATTCAAGGAAATTGAGAGTTAAATCTTTTATTATAGTTTGGAAATATGTAGATTTGGAAATGTGATCAACAATAACCTAAATTTCACAATTCTCTCTAGGAGTATTCGATAATCCATTAAAAAATCCATAATAATGACATATGGTTCCCATGTATGAATAGGAAGAGTCTGAATTAATCCTCTAGGTTTATATATATCATACTAAACCTATTTAAAAACTAAAAATCTTGATATATAATATATGGACCCAACCTTAAACGTTATATGATATACTAAATTATTTTAGAATTCACTTTTATGCATTCCCAAAGATAGTTTTGGATTAGAGTTTTATAAAGTAAGGACACAATTCATACATATGATCCCACAAGCATAAAGAGTTGGTACTACAAAAACAATGTCCATTTTTTTCATAATACAAATTTTTCTAATAAAAAAACTTGAAATATATTCCAGAAATGTTTTCACAACTATCATATTAGATTATTCCTTTCTCTTACTCATCCTTAAACCATGTGAAAAACATTTTAGAACCTAGGATGAGAACACAAATCTCAGAAAGGTTCATAAAAATATTGAGATAAACTATTATTACATGAATACTTATAAAAATATGAAATCATTTTCACAAAGACATACTTCTCACCCATAAAGTATTATATACTTAGTTTTTGAAAATAATAGACTTCTATAAAACATAGAAAAACATAAATAAATCATATAGGTATATTGGGGAATTAATTAATTAATATTGTAACCATCATGGATACCATATAATTTTTAACCATCATGACTACCTTATAATGTAACCCTCATAGGTACCTTACAATGTAACCCTCATGACTACCTTATGGTGTAACCATTGTAGTTGCACTTGGAGTAACCATATGGTTGACCTATAACATAATCATACCCAATACATTATAGGGAGATAACCATTCTAAAATTAATCGTAATCAATTCCCAATGACCATAAAAAAAATCATAAAACAATAATACTTAAATCATATAAATCATTCCTTAAAAAAGGGAAGTTAGAAGTATATTTTTTTTAAGAAAAAGTCCCTTAAAATATCATATATTTGAGAGTTGATAAAAATAAATGAATATGTGTATAAACTATAAATCCAAATAATAAAATATAATATAATAAAAATTCATTTCACAATTAATCTTAGTACCACATAATTAATGATGTTGAAGGTTATCCCAATGAATGGAAATTGGGTTAAGCATTCCCTTACGTCGGGTTAGTATTACGTAAAATATGTTCAAAACTCTGGTATAATGGTTTAAAGAGTGATATTAATATATTAAAAAACAATATTAATATTTATAATTAATTATATGATATTCTCATAACATATTTAGACCCATTTATTAATATTATATTGTTATTTTCATTGTTTTAGGTGCATTTATTTCATGGTTTCCATGGTTGGTTCATTATGGGTTCTCCTGTAAAATGAACAAAAAACTCTCTAAGTAGAATGAAATAGTATTAATATGTTTATATAATATTATGTGATACCATAAATAATTTATTTTTGAGATATTATGATGAATCATGAATTAAAACCTTAATGATATCTATATAGATCATTTTGGAGGTTCTTTGATAAACACAAAGTAGTTTCATTATATAAATATAAATTATGTATATATATGAATTTATAAACATAAAATAGTCCATAAAATACAATTTAAATTATTTTTTAACCATTAAAATGGTTTTATAAACAACCATGAAGATGGTAGTAGAAAAATGAAAACACATCGTCCACAATGTCGGTAAATCAACACATCACGAATGATGTTATCATATTTAGAATAATAGAGAAAGGGGAAGGAGTTGATGATGAATTTTTACAAAAAACAGATAAAATTAAATTATTTTTAAGATAATGTAGATTTAATGACACTTGGATAAAGGTATTTTAGGAGATAATAAGAAAAGGAAACTAATTGAAATGAAAATAAAAGAAAATGAAAGACAATTTTCACCTCATGAATCCTCATCCTTTAAAACCTCCTTATGGGCCTTAGTTTAAGCCTTTTGGTGATACTAGTACATTTTAAACACGGGGAAAAGACTTGGGAAGGTATTTTATCAGACATTAAGAAATATAAAAGGCTTTGAGTTGTGAAGAGAATATGTGGTGATGGGCGGTATTTATAGTGGAGGAGAGGAGGAGTTTTTGATTATTTTATTCAATAGATTATTATTTTGGATCAAGACTATGAATAGTTTGAGAATTATTACTAAATATATTAAAATAATGAATTAAAAATCTTTATTGTAGGCTTACATAATCTTTACAACATCTATGACTCAATAAATGATGTACTTAGCTTATATTGTAAATTATTGTATTTCACTATTCCCCAAAAATTCTAGTAATTAAGAAAAATCCCAAAAATTTAGAGCAATTTTTTTTGACATTTAAAATTAAAAAATGAATTCAACTTTTTAAAAATAATTTTCTAAGTATTAGAAATTGATTTTTTAATTAAAATCACAATTTATTCAAAAAATACCAGTTTTAAAACTATAACTGATTTTATAACACTTTAAAAAATTAATTAAATTCTTATAAAAGAATTTTATAATCATAAGACAACAAAATAATAGTTCATGAATATATTTTATGAAAATATATTTTATTTAAAATCATTATATTAATTATAAAATTATAATTTAATATTTATGACTCAAAGAATACCAAAAATTAGTTAATAATATTCAAAAAAGTATTTACTTATAAAATGGTATAAATATATCATATATTCAATTATAATATGGCTAGATTTTATATACGAATTTTTAGGTGAGGTTACTATTCTATTGGACAAATTACTATTCCTAATGTTCATGTTATTATTCTTAAGGTCAAGTTACCATTATTTTAGTTCCAATTCATTAATTTCTATAAATGGAACTTATTTAGAATACATTTGTAACAAATTTAACTATTTAATTCCAAAATGAAAAATAATATTATATAAGTACCTGGGTTGTGAAATTCTCCCAACTATCTATAAACTTTTTCATCATAATTTTTATTTAATTAAACACGTGAGGGTACCTTTCCTTCATAAAATTTTTAAATTCCGATCTTGCTTCTTCAAGCATGTAGTTTCTCCACAAAAAACTAATATAGTGAATTTCCTTGTTCTAAAATACACTCTCTATATGATCAAGAATCTAAATTTTTTTCTCTTCCTAACAAAGGTTCTCTTATAGCTAAACTACTTCTGCTATAAATACATGAGATGAATTTTGAACATACTTTCTCAACCTTGAAATAAGAAAAACATTGTGTACCTAAGATAAACTCAGAGGAAAATTTACTCAGTAGGCAGTTCGAATAAATTTATAAAGGATTTCACAAGGTCTAACGAACCGTGGAATTAGAATTACTTTCTTACCAAAATACATAGAACTTTTCCATGGAGGGATTCTAAGAAAAACATGATCACTTACCTCGAAAGAAAAGTCTTTCCTCCTATTATTTGCATAATTTTTCAGTACACTCTGAGTTATCCTCATGTGTTGTTGGATTATCTTCAGTTTTTCAGCCACTTACTTTACTAATTCTGGTCCCATCAACTTACTTTCTCCAATTTCATCCTAATATACTAGAGTTTGAAACCAATTCCCATATAATGCCTCAAAAGGTGTCATCTGTATACTGGAATGAAGACTGTTATTATAAGAAAAATAAACTAAAGAAGGATTCTGATCCCAACTTCCCTAGTAATCCATTGAACATGATCGAATCATATCCTCTAAGGTCGGAATTGTTCTCTTGTTCTATCCAGCAGATTGAGGATGGAAAGAAGTGTTGAAATTTAATTATATGCCCAATGACTTCTGAAGGCCTTTCCAAAAGATCGAAGTGATCCTGCGATCATGGTTAGATATAATGAAAATAATAACTTTATATAACCTGAAAATATATTTGAGGTACAATTGATAATGATTGAAAATTATTTGGTAATCCCATAATAAATTCCATGGATATATTTTTTCATTTCCACTATGACATTGGAAAAGGCTAAATCATCCCCTTTAGTGGTTGTCTCTCTAATTTTATTTATTTAAAAGTCAAACATTTAATTTTAAAATAAAAAATATCTCTTTTCATTCCATCCCACTAATAATAATCTTGAAGCTCTCTATACATCTTTATACATCCTCGATAAACTGAAAATAGTGAACTATGAGCTTCACTTAACAACTCTTTCTTAAATTTGGAATCACAAGGCACACATAATCTCTTCCCAAATCTTAAAACACTATATTTATCAACATTAAATTATGAAAACATATCATTTTTAACCAATTATACATTTTTCTATAACTCATTGTCTTCTTAAGGCGCTTTCTTATGTTTTTCTGATAGAGATGACTGTTCTAGAACCTAAAACAAAATAGAGAAATTTCCTACACCAACAACTTCCAAGCTAAAATTAATCAAATCATTAATCAAGGGTTCATGTTTTAAATGTAACATGGTTAATGATTCATGATGTTTTTGACTCAAGACATCTACCACTTTGTTTTATTTTATAGTATGGTAATTGATCGTGCAATCATAACCCTTTATCAGTTCAATCCATCTTCTCTACCTCTTGTTTAATTACTTATGATTGAATATATACTTTAGACTTTTATGGTTAGTATATATTTCATATTTGGCTTCATATAAATGATTCCTCTAAATTTTCAAAGTGAAAAACCAAATATTATAATTCCAAATCATGTGTGGTATAATATTTCTCATGAAGATTTAGTTTTCTTGAAGCATAAGTAATTACCGGATCATTTTTCATTATACCATAACCAAGTCCCTTCAATGAAGCATCACTATAGATAAAAAATACTCTATTTCTAGAAGCAGGGCCAAAACTAAAGCATTCACCTATCACTTCATTAGTTCATAAAAAAAACATCACATTCTTTTATCTAAATAAAATTTACCCCTTTTCATGTTAACTTAGTTAGGGGATATATAACTCTAAAATGTTTTTAAACAAACATCAGTAAAATCCCAAAAATTCAAGAAAACTACAAATATCTATAATATTTGTTGGTCTGGTCCATTCATTAACCACTTTTTTGGGCAGGACCAACTATTATTCCATCCTTATTTACAATGTTCCCAAGTAAATAAATCTATTATAACAAAAAATAACATTTTCTAAATTTTCCGTACAACTTATTTCCTTTGATATTTTTCAAGAAAATCCTTAATTTTTTTTCATTATCATCATATTTTTTTTAAAATACCAAAATATATTCAATAAAAACAAAAAAAATATCCAAATATTTATGGAATATTCTATTTATATGATCCATGAATATAATAAAAAAATTGTCAAACCAAAGGGGAAAAAAACTCATAATACCCAAGTCTAGTAAGAAAAGTTATTTTTTTGGATGTCATCCTCATTCACCTTCAACTAATGATACCAAGATCGCAAGTCAATCTTGAAAAAATACAGAGCTCCCTAGAGCTGATCAAACAAGTCATTGATATGATGAAATGTGCAATTATTCTTAATAATAATGTTATTCAAATATCAATAATCAATAAAAATTCTCATGGAACCATATTTATTTTTAATGAACAAAATTGGATTACCCCATGGTGAAGTGATAGGATGAATAAATACTTTGTCAAAAAACTCACGCAAGTAATTTTTCAATTCAAAAAGTTCCACTTGAGCTATTTGATAAGGGGGTTTTGAAATTAGATTAGCATCAATAACCAATTAAATTGTAAATTAATTTTTTTGATTAGGTATAACATCAGACAACTCATCAAGAAAACATCTAGGTATTCTTTTAACACTGGTATATCATTAATATGAACAGTTCCCTTGTTTTCAATAATATGAGTAAGAGAACTTTCATTTCCCAATTTTAACAGTTTCGTAGTTTCTTGATATGTTATAAATTGTATGGGTTAATTATTTTATACAAACAGAAATGATTTATGAAAAATAACTTTTTTTATCTCTACAATCATTCTTAGCATGATAAATTTAATGCTAATCCATACGCAGAAAACATCAAATTCTACTAAGGAAAAAACAACAAGGTTTGTAGGTACTACCTTTCCATTAAAAATAATAGGAAGATTCTTATAATTCATTTTTTATATAATATTTCTCATGGTGTTTTAAACATAATTCTTGGTCTCATTTATTGAGGTGAAATTACCAATTTACCAAAAAATTTAATAGAAATAAAGGAATATGTAGACCTCATATCAAACAAGAAATTAGAAAAATATGAGTAAAAGAAAACAAAGTACCTAATACCACTTCATTGGATGGCCTAAAATCTGATAAAGTAGATTGAAAGGATCTCACTGCACCTTTATGCTTATAACCTCTATTTTTTTAATCATCTTTATCTTTCTTTGGGAATTTATTTTCTTAACGACCCATCTCACTTCATTTAACACACTTTATAGTTTTCTTCTCAGATTTAATATTAAGATCATTTTCATTAAAATATTAGGCGATATGTCCATACTTACCAAATTGAAAAAAATTCTTAGTTTTGTTAAGGCATTTCTCAATGTTCTTTTTTCCACACTTTTCACAAACAAGAAACATGACTTTCTTACCTTCATATTTCTTGGATTGATTCTTACCCATCACTTTTCATCCTGAAATCTTATTCTAATTGTTGTATAAGTACATGTGATCATACAAAAATTCCATTTATACCCTCTCAACACATTATAAAAGTTTATCATAACTTTTGAATTCACAGGAGGCCAAATCCCTTTAATATCTTGGCGTTAATATGGAGTAAAAATGATGGAATTTACTATCAGGAACCTGAGTGAGATTTGGATCATACCATGAAAAATGAGTAAAGTATTCTACATACATAAACAATTAATGTTCCTTATTTTTCTTCCATTCAAGGAATAAATATTCTATCCTAATTAGAACCACCTTAGGAAAATATTTTCCAAGTAACAGTTTCTTAAATTCTTCCCAATCTAAGGCATCTATCTCATCGCTATCCCTAGTATTCTTAACCACTGACCACCACTGCTCAGCATCACCTTAAAAATGATAAATGTAAATACGGTTCTTTTGATTTTATAAACACCCCATAACATTTAATATCATTTCAATGGATTTAATCCATTCTTTATAAACCCTTAGTTCAAAAGATCCCTTGATAGCATGAGGGTGTTTCCTCAGAAAATGTCCCGCCATTTTCAAGTTCCCTAATGGTTGATCTGGTTGTTGTCTTGCATGAATTCCACCACCATTTACATCCTATTTCAACAAACCCATAACTATTAATAACTATTCTATTCCAATTCACACCATTATAGGTCATGGATTTATAAAGACATCATCCTCTTGGTGCCTTCCTACTTAATTTTTCTTAATTATTATACAAAAAAACCATCCTGAATAGGAATATATTAGATGAAGCAACATTGTAATATTCAAATTTAATATTATTTAAACATAAAAACAAGTTAAAAACAATTTTTAGTATTCTATTAAAATCATCCTAACCCCCAAATTTATCTAAATTGTTCTCTGATACCAACTATAAGGACCCGACCTTAAATGTTACAAAATCTAGTAAATTATTTTTGAAATCACTTCTATATATTCCCAAAGAACATTTTTTGTTTAGATTTTTATAAAGTTAGAAAATAATTCAAAAATATCAACCCAAAAGATTAAAAAGTGGGTAATATAAAAACAATATACATTTTTTTTTCATAATACAGTTTTTTTAATAATAAATAAGAAATCTATTTCAAAAAAGTCTTCACAACATTCATCTCGGCTTATCCTATTTATCTTACGCATCCTTAAACCCTATAAAAACATTTTTAAACATGGTATGAGAAAAAAAATTTCAGTAAGTGTTATAAAAATAAAGAGAGAAACCGTTAGAACATGAATACTTATAAATTTATGAACTCATTTCGCAAATACATACTTCTCACCCATAAAGTATCATATACTAACTTTGTGAAAATAAGATATTTCCATAAAACATAGAAAAAACTAAATAAATAATATAGGTATATTGGGGAATTAATTAATTAACATTTAACCATCACCTCAACCATATGATTTTTAACCCTCACAGCTAACTTATAATGTAACCCTAATGACTACTTTATAATATAACCCTCATGACTACCTTATTGTATAACCATCATAGTTATACTTAGAGTAAACATATAGTTGAGATCCAAAATAATCATAACCAATGAATTGGAAGGATATATCAGCCCCAACATTAATCATAAAAAATTCCCAACAACTATAACATAATCAGAAAACAATAATACTTACATCATATAAATCATTCATTTAAAAAAGAAATTAAAAGACGATTTTTTAAGAAAAAATTACCTTACAAATATAATATATTTAAGAGTTGATAAAAAGAATTGAATATGTGTATACAATATAAATACACACATTAAAACATAATATAATAAAAATTTATTTAACAAATAAACTTAGTACCATATAATTAATGAAGTTGATGGTTAACCCAAATAATGGAAATCGGGTTAATAATTCCCTTATCTCAGGTTTGCCTCAATTAAAACATGTTAAAACCTAATGTATAATGGTTTAAAAAGTGTTATTAATATATTAATGAACCATAATAATGTTTATAATTACTTATATGATATTATTATAGCTTCTTTACACCCCTTTATTAATAATATTGTGTTATTTTCATTGTTTCAAGTGCATTTATTTCATGGTTTCCATGGTTGGTTCATTATGGATTCACTTATCGAATGGAAGTGTAACTCCAAAAGTATAATGAAATGGTATTAATATGTTTCCATAACATTAAATTATTCCATAAATCATTTATTATTCATATTTTATTAATAATCATTAGATAATATATTAATGAAATTCGTTTAGATCATTTTGGAGGGTCTTCAATAAACACGAACTTGTTTCATTATATGTTTTAATATTATGAATATTTTTTTAATTAAAGAACATAAAAAAGGTTATATAATAGAACATAAATTTGGTTTCAAGGATTAAAATGGTTTTATTACCATCCATGAAGTTAGAAATATAAAAATGAAAACACATCGTCCATGATGTCGGTCCATCGACATATCATGAATGTTGTTTTCATTTTAAGATTTAAATAGATATGAGAAGGGGTTGATGATGAATTTTTCCATAAAAATGATAAAATTAAGGTATATTTAATTTTACGGGTATTTCATGACACTTGGATAAGGGGAGTTTAGGATATAGTATGAAAATTAAAAGAATTGGAAATAAAATAGCAGAAAATGAAATATGATTTTTTACCCCTTGAATCCTCATCCTTGAGAACCTCCTTAAGGCCCTTGGTTTCGGACTTTTAGTGAGACCATATGGTCTTGAACATGGGGAAGAGGATTTTTAATGGATTTGGTTAGAAATTAAGAAAGATACATGGATTTGAGTTGTGATTAGAAGAGTTGGTGAGGGGTGGTATTTATAGTGGAAGAGAGGATGTGTTTTTGATTATTTTATTCATTAATTTTTTTTTTGGATCAAGTATATGAATACTTTGAGAATTATCACTAAATATATTATAATAAAGGATCATATTTTAATATTTTGGTCTTAAACTAGCCTTACATTATCTATGACTCAATAAATAATGCATTTACCTCATATCGTAAATTAACTTATTTCAGTATTCACAAAAATTAAAGTATTTCAAAAAAATCAAAAAAGTTCACCCTAACCATTTTCAGTGTTTAGAATCAAAAATAAACTCCATTTTATGAAAATAATTTTCTAAATATTATAAATTTAATTTTTAATTAAAATCATAATTTATTCCAAAAATACCATTTTTAAAATTGTAATTGCTTTTATAACACTTTGAAAAATTAATTAACGTCAAAAAAAATCCTATAATAATAAGAAAAAAATAATAGTTCATGAATATAATTTATGAAAATATATTCTATTTTAAATTGTAATATTAATTATTAAATTTTAATAAAATATTTATGAATCAAAAAATACCAACACTTAATTAATAAATTTTTTTAAAAAATAATTTACTTATTCAATGTTATAAATATTTCATATTATCAATTATAAGATGGGTAAATTTTATTTATACTTTATTAGGTGAGGTTATCATTTTATTGGTCAGATTACTGTTCATAATGGTCATGTTACTGTTCCTAAAGTCCAGTTACCATTCCATCAGTTTAAATACCTTAATTTCAATAAATTCCACTTATTCATTAGACATTTATAATGAATTTAACTATTTAATTAAAAAATGAAAAAATACAATATAATTACTTAGGTTGTTACACATAATAATAAATTACCTTATTTATGTTTTACCACCAAAAAAGTTCCTTCGAATCCCAACACATCTTAGTACTACCTTGGTGTACAGAGATAATCGAGCAACAACCATAATCTAATAATTCTATTTTCATCTTAGGTATATATGGAACACATTTCCTATTTCAAAATTTTATAATTACACTATAGAACTCCATTATTTAAAAATAATAATATGTTCGATAACATATAGAACACACCATACAGAGATAAAACGAACCACGATATACTATTAAAATATTACTATTTAAACATAAACATTTTATCCTAGTCATTAAAATTTAAATAATAAATATGAATAAATTTATCATAAAAAAATATCTCTTAAGGTTTTATATATTATAAATGTATTGATTAATTCATAATAAATAAGTACTCAAACTTTAATAATGTTATTTTACGCTTCAAAAAATAAGGTTTCTTTAAAAATGATTTTTGTGCTTTTTGTGAGAGAATATTAAAATTAGTTTTTGGAACATATATAAATGAGTTTTTATAAAAATTATATAATTTTTTAAATAATAACATTAAAATTATTATTGGTTAAAATTTTGGGATGTTTCTAAAAAGAATGATTTTTTTAATGAATAGTGAAAAATACCATTTTTTGTAAAACTATCATTTATTTTCAATAAATCATGTAATTTAAATTCCCATTCTGATTTTAATTTTATTTAAAAGTATAATAATTATAATTTAATTATATATTATTTAATTATTTTAACATGAGTTATATATTTTCATGATTTTGGTTGGAGTTTATTTTAATGTATAAAAATGCGGTTTTTGAAAAACTGTTTTTAAGTGCCTAAATTTTATCAATTCTAGTTAAATAAAATAACCCATATTAAGGAAATATTTAAATTAAAATAATATATGAAAAATATATTTATATTAATTAAAATTCATTTAATGATGATTTATATTCATATAGTTAATATAACATAATACTTTTCTAGAAAAATGCATTTATTGAAAAACCTTTTTTTCAACATGTTTATTAGTTTAATTTTTATTTTAATTATTCCAATTATATGATTTGAATTTTATAAAATGGACTAAATATTTATAATCATCATAATTAAAATTATTTAATGAGTTAAACTTAATCTTCTATCTTAATGAATTGTAAAGACAGTAAAAAACTAGTTACCATGATGAAATACTAAAATAGTAAAAGTGAATAACTTTAGAGGCAATTGCAATAAAATATTTAAAAAAGGTTTATTTTTTAATTTTGGAGGTTTTTATCAACCATATAATCCCTCCAACATATTATTAATCATCTTCTTAGTCTGTTTTCTTTAGAGTGACTTCCCATTATTGAATAGTTTTAAGTATTTACAAAAAATACGACTCCTCCTCACTTATAAAAGGGAACCTCCTCTCACATCCTTTGAACATTTAAAAAGAATTTTTTTCTGTAAAATATAAGGAAAATAACATCCTTAATTTTATATCCATGTCTTATAGGAATTTTTGTGATCATAAATCCAATCTTGGAAACATTTATGTATAGTCTTAAAGAGGTGGTCTAAAGAAGAGGTATCGTTCTTAAATGAGTGTTTTTGTTTTGTTTCTTCTTAAAACACCTTAAATTTTTTTAAAAAAATTATGATATAATAACCTAAGTATATAAAAATATAATTATATTTTATTATGTTAGTGGAATAACCTATTTTCATATTTTCTTCTATCAAATGGGAAACAAAATCATCGTTCATGTGTACGATGAACTATCACCTCACGAACCGATGTAATTAGTTTTCAATAATTGCCTCTAATGGATGTTTATGATGATGTATTTAATGATTATATATGTTATTAATTAAATATTAATAATTATATAAATTTAATATTTCATAAAATTTCTTAACTTACCATCCATTGAAAAATGATAATGTCGTTCATGTGTACGGTGGTCTATCGCCTCACAAATCGATGTGATTTATTCTATTGTTACCACATCACGTGAATGGTATATGTTAGTGTATTTAAACAAATAATATGATATTTATGAGGTCATTATCACTATTTAAATACAAAATAATACTTACTTTCTTTACATCATGATCATTGAAAACATGAAAGTTTACTCATGCGTACGTAAGGATTACCGTCACCAGGATTCTAACATAGTTCATTTTTCAAAACAATATTTCTTGGTTAGTTTAGAAAGTATAATTTATTTATAAAAATTATAATTATTTCCTTATAATTATTCTTGATATGATGTAACAATGAACGCTTGGATCACTTTCAAACTAATGATGTCATTCTGTATTTATGAATCGAATGTCCTCAAAAAACCCATTCCAGACATAAATGATTAAATAATAAAATATGTCATTAAAATAAATGAAATAAATGGTTTAATTATAAGGTATTAAACCTTTAAAAAGTTACTGAGAAAAAAAAATATGAGTTTATTATAATAGAGATAAAGGGCATACACGACTAGTCTGGATTCTATGTAAGGGATTTCTATTCTAAGTTTTATTTCTGCGAGATTTATTCCATATTCACCACTTGTTCCTTTTATGTGGTGTATATAATCCCCTTTTATATTTTATATAATTAATATAATTATTTTCATGATATATAATTTTCATATATTGAAACTCCTTCATGGGTCTTATGATTAAAAAGTTACTAAAGTGATAGGGGACTTTATTTTAAAAAAAACACTTTTAATGTTTCCCTTCCAACTATTATTCCCTCATATCCATGTTCATAAAAAATTTTGAAGAAATTTTTTATTTATGATTCAATGGATTATAAAGGAAATTTTTAACTATATTTTATTTTCTTTACAGTTATTTTTAAAAGTTTTTTTATGGTTTTACGTGAGGGACACTTTACTTTAAAAACCATGTTTTAATGTTTTTAAAGATTTATTTTATAAATATTTCTCTTCTATGTATATATTAAAATCAATTTTTATAAAAAATGTTTTTTAAAATTTTAAATTATTTATTAAATAATTTTTATCCATGTTATTATTTTTACAAAATTATTTTAAAGGTATATTTATGTCTTTTTATGAATGAGATACTTTTGACTTTTTTTTCTAAAAATGATAAAAGAATATTTATTTTAACATATAGAGAATATGATGAATTTAGCACCATCACAACTTATCAATTATTTGAATATTCCTTTATATGTTTCCATGGTTCTTTTCAAAGAAAATTGTTTCTTTAATATTTGAGAATCTTTTAGATTTTAAATAAGGGATCTCTCTAAACCACCCTTTTTCTTCGAGTTATAACTATTGTCTCTCTAAATAAAATTCTCTCACTATTTAAAGTTAGGTAATGATTCTATATTATTTATATATTTCTATCACATATATAAATAGATTATTCTTCCTTCATTTCAGGGGGTAATACATGCCTTATGTTCATCCCTAAAATTCCTTCATTATGAAATTTCCTTTGATGATTATATGAGGAATGAGTATGAAACCCATTTTGTTTCCTTGGGTAATTATTATGTTTATACCTCATGATAGATTTATTTTTTTGGAACATAAAAAAGATGAACATTTTATAATGGGTGCACCAAGATAGTACTCTGATACATTGGGTAAATCTTTAGTCTCATGAGATTTCATGTATAGGATTAGGGAGTAAACCCAATCTATTATAGGACCTTTTCAATAATGTGGTATTTTATAGGTAGTTATCATTAACTTGTGTTTATGTATTGTTATATGTTTCTTCCAAATTTATTATGATTCCATGACCTTATGATACCATGTTATTTATATTATGAGCCCATGTGATTACTCATGAGCCTTCTCTTTTATGATATCATGTTATACGTATGACTAACATATTATGTTTCCTTATCAAGTTTATTCCCTTACAAGTAATGTTTTATCATATCCTTTATTTTATGTATTCCCCAGGTTATCCTTTGTAGTTTGGGGATTTTAAGCCATTTAGAATCTCATTATGGAGATTAAAATATATAAGTTTTATATTAGTTGTTTTAGGTACCTACTCTTCCAGACACACTAGGTCTTTTCGATCCTTAGTTTATATTTAATGGATATTTTTGTTAAATAATATAGTAATATTATGTGTATTGGAATTGTGTCATTACAGTCATAATCATAGGTTGGTATAGTTATTTTTTTGGGATTATGACTTAAACAATTTAGTGAGAACCCTAGGGGAAATTACATGGATTGGACTAAGTATAAACAAATATATTATAATTTTAGTAATGTATAGAGTTAGTGGGTAACATGAAATTACATCTCTATATGGATACTACAAGTGGATGTGTCTCTAGAATAGTTGTACCTAGGGATAACAACTCCAAAAAGAGAACATTGGGCGCGACTCGATCATCACCTAGTGTATGGAAAATTGCCTTTCTGCACATCAATTTTCATACTCTGGGAGGATATGTTTTATAAATTCAAAAACACTTTACCAAAAATTATGAAGGATATAAAAAAATAGTCTAGAAAACCTAATAGAAAACATTACCATGGATAAACTATATTCAAACCTGTATACCCATGAGTTATTGTATTATTATCATTTATAAGTTATTACTTCTAGGTTTATATGTTTCCATTTAATATTTTAATGTATTCTCATAATGTTTTTTTCTTAATTAATGGTTTTAAATAGTAGAAAAAAACAATAACCAATGTGTTATAAAATGTAATTATTTCACTAATGAGATTACTAACCTAATGAGAATAATGGTTGGAAATATTATAATCAATAAAAATGATCTATCATGAATAATGACTCACAACTAGACCATAGTTAAATTTCTAAACACATCAAAGAAGATAAATATTACATCTCATGGAAGTTAAATTACTAAAGATAATAAAGAAAAAAACGATTAAATTTCCTACATGTCAAAAATATTGGAAGAGACACATGGAAAATGACTTGAATTAATTTTAATATTCTTTATGTGTGGAAAAGGAGGGCACAAATCAGTAAATTTATGATGAAAAATGAAGAGTCTGGTTAATAAGATTTAGGGAAACAAAGTTAAACACAAGGAACCATAAACAATTCAATGTCGTATATGAGGGGAACATTGTCATTATACAATTAAATTCCAACATTTAAGGATTAATTACTAAGGTACTATGTTATAAAAATAATTTTATTGGAATTATTTAAGTTCTTAGGAATTGGAACTCAAGAATCATGTTATTGATGGTGTTTTATCATTTTATTTTGGTTATAAGAATTATTAATCCTCTAAAGGATTGTTTTGAAAATGACCAAGAAATTCATTTTAATGGTAAGATAACATTTAATGGAAAAACATAAAATTTAGGAAAATGTAATATTGTATATATTCTTGATGTTTGAGTAATTATATGAAATTAAAATTATTTGATTTTTTGGAAATGATTGAGGTGGATAGAAAAACATAGAGGTTAAAATATATGATTTGATCAGTAATTGTATTTTTAACTATTTTTATCATATTCAAGATTATTCTATAGGATCAAGGTAAATTAAAAATATGATGATAAATTTTTTCCCATATTTTTAGAAAAAGGAAAACTCATAAGTTTGGTGAAAATCCGTCACATATGACAAGACCGAGGTGATTGAACCCACAACTGATGGGTGATAAGGGTGAAATTCCTACCACTATCCTACATGATGAACTTGTTAGTATGAAACTATATTTTCATAACTAATTTGGTGGATAAATATTATGTTTATTTTGGAAACGTACCAGAGGATCCAATATTTTCAATTTTTTAAGATTTTTGGGTGATTAATGAACTTTTTGGAAATGTTTCATCTAGTTGATGTATAGGAAACCCTTCGGTATAACATCTGATTTAACATGAAATATTTGTTTATAAGAACGCAATTTAATTTTTTAATATTGAGGTTATTTAGTATATAGGGTTGTGTATTTATGGAATAATTTATGATGAAATTAATCTTTGGATATTAATATGATGGTTAAAAATTTGGAATTTTATATAACCTTATAGTAACCATTTTAATTTTTGTTAATATTTAAAGATAATAGGAATATATTTCTATTCTTTTTTGGATTATGTTATCTATTATAAGTTTATTTTAGTGATTTAGGCCTGAAATATGCTTCTTTAATACTCATTATTT
This sequence comes from Viscum album, assembly GCA_963277665.1. Lineage (NCBI taxonomy): Eukaryota > Viridiplantae > Streptophyta > Magnoliopsida > Santalales > Viscaceae > Viscum > Viscum album. The sequence continues at coordinate 400,367,002 of OY728158.1, forward strand.
AGAGTAACAAATGAGATTGTAGTACAAATTTATTAAAGGATGAAATTATACTAGTCAAGTAATTATATTTTCCATATCTTATTAGTCTATATAGTAAGTAATTATTTAACTCTAGGAAAATAATTTCGTAATTTTTTATCTTATTACCTTTATTCTTAGTGAATCAGTATTCCTTTTTCACACCACTTTGGTTTATAGTTTTTTGGTCATTAGCTTTCTCATCATCATTCACTTTATCATGATCGATGATCTATGTCACTCTACATCATTATTTCGGAATTAATGTTTTATTAAATGTATATATTTTCACTTCTAAATTTTCTTTTCCAAATTCAAAACATATTTTTGTTTCATTCTAGATGACCTTCATATTTATCCTTTTCTCTTATCAAGAGGAATTTTTGTTAACCTTTTTTAGGATGTGGGTTTTTCTACAAAGGAATTTCAAAATTTCAAACCCATGATTACTGAGAAAATTTTCAAACTAAGTTGATTAATGTTTTTTAAATGGGTATAATTTAACACCTCTAGATTTTTAAATAGCACTATATTTGATAGCGTATACAACAAGAGACAGTGAGATTAAACAAACCATGATATAGTATTAAAATATTATTATTTAAAATTGGTGGAATGAATAAGAATTAACATGTTATGAAATATATATCTAAATTTTATAGATAATATAATTTTTTTTTCGATCATAATAAATAAGTACTCAAATTTCTGTATAGTCATTTTATGCTTCAAAAATAAGTTTTCCTAAAAAATGATTTTTATTGATTTTTTAAGTTAATCTTACACCTATTACTGGAACTTATAAATTTTGTTTTTATTAAAATTATATAATATTTTTTAAATCATCATATAAAAATTATCTTTTATTGAAAATTTGGTATTTTTTCTAAAAATAATGATTTTTCAGTGAAGAGTGAAAAATATCGATTTTTGAAAAACTGTCATTTATTTTAAATGAATTAAGAAATTTAAAAGAATAATTATTAATTGAATTTTATTTAAAATTAAAATATTTACTCCTAATTTAGATTTAATATATTTAATTTCATTTTAATCAATAATTTTAATTATTTTTGTATATGTTTTTTTATGCTTAGAAACATGATTTTCTGCAAACTATTTTTAAGTACATAATGTTTATCCATTATATTAATTAAAATAACCCCTATTAAGGATATTTATTAATTAAAATAATATATTATAAATATATTTATATGAATTAAAGTTCATATAATGATTATTGGTAGTCATAGAGTTATTTTAATATCATCTATTACTTGAAAAATGCATTTCTTAAAAAACTGTTCATCAAAACGTTTTTTGGGTTTAATTTTAAATTGAATTATGAAACTTATATAATTTAAGTTTTATGAAATATATTAAATATTTTTAATATTCATAATTAATATTATGTAACAAGATAAACTTGATTTTTAATCACCATGAATAATAAAAATAGTAGAAAACTAGTTATAGTGGTGAAAAACTGAAATGGTAAAAGTGAGTAACCTTTGAGTTAAATAGAATAACATATTTAAAACATATTTTTTTAAATTTTTGAGGTTTTTATAGAATTTATCACCCCTTCCATTCATTATTTATCAATTTTATAGGCACTTGTCTTGAGAGTGAATTCTCATTATTGAATAGTTGTGTGTATTTAAAAAATTCCACTCCTCCTCACTTATAAAATGTAACCTCACATGATCTCTTTTGGAAACATAAAAATATTTTTAATCTTGAAAATCTATATAAAAATCTCATACTTACTTGAGTCCTCACATCTAAATTTTTTTATCTTAACAGAAATCTAATATACAGAGGCTTTAGGTATAATTCTAAGGAGGTGGTTCGAAGAAGAGATATTGTTTTTAATTGTGCATTTTTTTTCTTCTTCCACATCCTTCACATATTATTAAAAAATGGTTATATAATAACATAATTATCTCCCATATACATGTATTTTATTAGTTTAATTAAATAACCTACATATATCTTCTCTTCCAAAAACTATGAAACAAAAACATCATTTGTGTGTATAATAGACTACCTCCTCACGAAATGATGTAATTAATTTTTCAACATCACATCTCACATATGTTCATGATGATGGATTTAATGTTTATATATGATATTAATTATATAATAAAATTTATATAAAATTAATGTATCATTCAATTTCTTACCTTACCATCAATTTAAAATTGAAAACGTCATTCGTGTGTGAGACAGACTACCGACTTGTGAAGCGACGTGATTCATTTTTTACTACCACATCACATTGATATTATATGTAAGTGTATTTGAATATATAATATAATAAATATGATATAATGATAATTTTTTAATGTTAGAATAACACTTAACTTTTTTCCATCATTATCCTTGAAAAATGGAAATGCTACTTATGTGTACGTACAACTTACCGTCTCCCGGATTGTAACATAGATCATTTTTCTTAACCATATTTCATGGTTGGTTTTAAAAGTATAATTTATATATAAAAATAAAAATAATTTTATTATTATTATTCCACATATGATGTAATAATGTCCCATTTGACAATGGTAAACACATCAATGCTGTTTTGAATTTATGAATTGAATGTCCTCAAAACAACCCAGACAGACATAATTGATTAAGTAATTAAAAATGTCTTTAAAATAAAATAAGTAAATGGTTTAATTATAATGTATTAAAACCATAAATTTTCTTAATAAAAAAATAATTTCTATAAGTTTATTATACAATAGATAAAAGGCATACATGACAATTCTATACTTGAGGTAAGATATTCCAAGTATCATTTTTATTTCTATGAAACTTATACCATATTTACCACTTTTTCCATTTTTGTTGTGTATATACTTCAAATTTTAAATTTTATATCAAGAAACTCCTTATTATTATGATATTTAATATTTCATTTGATGTAACTCTTTCATGGGTCTTATGATTCAAAAGTTACCAAAGTGGTAAGGGACTTTCTTTTTTGAAAACATCCTCTTTTAATGTTTCCCTTACAAATATTTTTCCTCTCATGGTCATGTTCTTATAAATGTTTCAAGAAATTTTTTATTTATTATTCAATGAATTATAAAGTTAAATTTAAATAATATGTTTTTCTTTATAATTGTTATAAAAAGGAATATTTTAATGTTTTTACATGAAGAACACTTTACTTTTAAAAACTCATTATATTTATTTTCTAAATATTTATCTTACATGTTTATATATTCCTTAAAATATATAAAAATATGGATTTTACTATTATTTAATTATTTATTTAAGACATTTTGACCCATGTTTTACTTTTTTATCAAATGTTTTAAAAAGAATCTTTCTATCAATTTTCGAACAAGTTTCTTTTATCTTTTTACCAAAAATGTGAAAGGGATAATTGTTTTAACATACATGGAATGAGTGGAATTTTACAAATTCATTTCCAATAACTTATTTTAATCTTAATTTACAATTTTCCAAGGTTCCATCAACATAATTGTTTTTTGATATTTGTGAAAGTTTTAGATTTTAAATAAGGGATCTCTATAAACCACCATTTTTATTTGGGTTATGACAATTCCTTATCTAACACACATTATCTATATATTTAAAGATATAAAATTATTATAAATTATGTATATATTTACATCACATATATACCTGGATTAAGATTCCTTTATTTTATGGGTAATACATGTCTTATGTTCATATCCCAAATTCCTTCAGTATGAAATTTCATTTGATTATGATATGATGAAAGATTATAAAACCCTTTTTCTTTCCCTGGGTAATATTTTGTTTATTCATTACGATGAATTTAGTTTTTTGGGATCACATAAATCATGAACATGTTACGACGGGTGCACCCTGATATCTCTCAAACGCATTGTGTAAAGATTTAGTCTCATTAGATATTCTGTATGGGATTAATGAGTAAATGTAATACATTACAAGACATTTTCACAATTTGATATTGTCTAGGTAGTTATAATTGCATCATGTTTATGACATGTTATATGTTGATTCCATATTTCCAATGATTCTATGATTTTATGATACCATGTTCTTTATGTTATGCTCTAATGTGATTACTCACAATCCTTATATTTTATGATATCATGTTATACCTCTCACTCACATGTTTTGAGTAACATCCCAGGTAAATGAAGAATAAGATATTTTCCTACTAATTAATATTTGTGAATAAAATATTAATTTTACTTTAAAAAGGTTTCTATGTTCAATAGCCTACCAGATACACAACAACGGGTTTCTTTGAAATCTTACGTTGCACACTAATAATATAATATTATTATTTTAAATGGAATTTAACTCCTAGCTTTTGTATTGGAAGGAATGAACAAAACTAACTAAAATATGATTATACATGTTTGTTAAATGTATTAAATTTTATCCAATAAAAGTTAGAGGCTTAAAATATGAATGAATCTAATTTTAAGCATAATTTACATTAAAAGGTCGATTTACCAACTTTTAACGGCAAACCCTCTTTAAATATAGTTTTGGTCACTTTAATACATTTTATTTTACCAAATAGAATTCTTCTTTAGAATGGTGACATCAAAATTTACTTTTTATAAATTGTTTGGAATTTTTCCGATAAAGTTCATTTTTAATGAATAGTGAAAACATTTTATTTTAATTCAAAACTATGTTTTAATCTAATTTATTTATATGTTTAGATTATCATTATAATTGGTTTTAAAGTGTAATTAGAAATTATTTTTACCATTTAATCCAATGTTGGTCCTTGGAATTAATTTCACTTTGAATTTGGACATAAACAAGTGTTAATCTTTTGATAGTTATTGTTTCATAAAAACACCTTATTTGTTTTAAAAACGGGAATTAATTTTAAATTAATTAATGAAAATTATATTTTTAGAATTTGGTAAAATATACATCATTTTTGAATTTGTACTATCAAATGTATCTTAGGCTTAATTTTTGTTATTTTTTTGAAAAACATCAATTTTTTGATGAATAGTGAAACCACTTAGTAGTAGTTAAAAAAATTGACTTTTTAAATTAAATGAAATTTTACCACTTCTGTGAATTTAATTTCAAAATTTACAGATATATGGTTATTATTAGTAAGTGAAATGTGGTTCAATAAGATGAAAATAATTTTTTGGTGAATAATAACTTTTGACTTTTATTTACCGTAATTAAAGGTAAATAGGGTAATTCAAGGTAAAAAGAATATTTTAATAATTAAAAATTACCTTAACAGTTGTTATAACCTTATTGGATGAGTAATATCTGAACATGGACATCCTTGGGTTGATTTTTGGACCACATGGAGCCACTTATGAATGATAATGACACTTTAGATTAATTAATTTAAAGGCAAAAATGTCATAAACAAAAATATCTTAGTAAATTAATTATTATATGGTGTCATATAAGTAAAATTTTTTATTATAAATATTCATTGGAAATATAAAAATATTTTCAAAATCATAGTATTTTTTTTATAATTTTTATACATCGAATAAATTAAATTATTTATGACATAATAATGATGTAGTATTTACCTCATTAATAAATGATTTAAATAAATAAGATTATAAATTTTAAAATAACATCCAAAACTTGTACTATTATTATTGAATGATTTTATTTCTACCATGAGTCACTTTATCTTTGACTTTAATTATTTTTGGACCTTTAGAAACCGAATATAATTATATAATAAAATAAAATTTTCACACATTCTAAAGAGCCCCTCCTCCCCTTTATAAATGGGGACCATTTCTAACCAATTCCACACACCTCTCAAGCCTTTTACCTCATCAAAAAACTCCCCAATTAAGCTTCCTACATCCCTATACTCATCCTAGAAGCCTTACCTTAGGAAAAAGGCACTTCAAGAAGTCCTTTTTGTTCAAACCAAAGGAAATTACCCAAATTAAAGGTAACAATTTATCTTAACTTATTTTCTTTTATTTTACTTCTCCAACCCGTAAACTCTTTTTATTCATTTATTTTATTACAACACCATTATCCTAAATATACTGGGCTGTTTTTATGAGAATTATTCCAACATCACTTACACACACCTCCATCTAATGGGTGAAGAACATACTGTTTCTATGGATGGCAGACTAACGCCTCACGAAACGATGATTGTTCGATTATCTATTACCGCCTCTCATGGAGTCCATTAAGATGAAACTATATTTATATATGATATCTGTTATTTTTATGTTTTATTTATTCTTCTGTATTTTTCTTTTATATCATACCTTTATGGTTTCCATTATGGGTAAACGTGATAATTTCATTAGAGGAAGTGCGGACTACCGCCCCCTCATAGTGATATGACTCGTTAATGCCATATGTGGGATGTATAAAGGAAGGATTTAATGAAATTATATATGATATTATAATGGAATTATAATATACCTATGTATCATTGTGTTTTAATTCCATTAAAATAAGAAATAGAAATGAAAGTAGTGCTCATGCGTACGTACGCCTTACCGTCTCCCTGAATAGTGCATTTCATTTCTTACATCCAAATGTTATGTACTATTATAAATACATGTATATACTAGATATATATGATATATTTGATATCTAAATCATGAATATAATTCTGGATATAATGAACTTTTGACCATGTGAACAACTTGTAACTATATGGTGTTCATTTGTGAATCAAGTACCAAATATCGACAAAATGAACATTATTAACTTGAATGATTACACAATGTTTATAACATGGTAATAAGTGACATAAAATTAATAATAAACTTGAAACAGGTTCTTAATCAAGTAGAAATCAACTTTATTTTATTATTCTGGAGATTAAATAATGATCGAGCAAGTTGGGCACGAGGTAAGGGACTTCGTCTCAATATCCTTTCATTGAGGCATATTTTGTTTAAATACATGACTTTATTTTATACGCTGTATAAAAACCCTTGAATTTTTAATGGGAATGTTTTTCTATGAAGCATTTTACTAAATGAAAAAAAGTAATGTTTCTTTTAACGTAAGCGCTGACAACGGCCTTTCTGCCGCCGTAAGTATTATTTGTTCTTTGGATTCCTTAACAAGCTGTAATGTTTTTTAAAGAAATACACACCATATAATATTTTATGTATTTTGGTATTGAAAATGGTTCTGATAATTGATTTGTTATTTCAATATATTTAAGTGATATATTGTGATTGAAATGTGGAAATGTTTTCTTTCCTTTATATTTGTTTTATGTGTTATGATTTTATAATGGTACCTGGACATTTGATGGGCGGTTATGTGATAAAACAAATGATGGGTGGTTCCGTGATAAACTAGGTCAGGTGGTTACAATATAACCTCCAATGTATTGGGTATGGAAGTCGGCCGTATGGATATTCCATTTAGTGATATGTGTGGAAGTTGACCGTATGGTTATTTCATTTAAGCATGTTTATGTCCCAAGTTTCTTTTATATGTTATGTGTTCTTTATATGGGTTTTATTTTTGTTACAAAAGGGTAAGAAATTATCTTTTATTCAGTGAAGAGTATTTACTACTTCAAAAAGGTGTAATGTATTACTTATGATAAGTATTCATGGTTTACTTATTGTTTTAAAAAAACTAACTATTTTCCTTCTTTGTGTATCCCTTACTGAGATTTTTATGCTCATACCATGTTTTGAAATGTTTTTCACAAGACATAAAGATGAATAGGGTCAAGGATGGGATCAAGGAAAAGTATTTCTGTCTTAAACATGGAACTAGACATGACCCTTTTTTTCAAGAGTATTTATTTTATGAAAAAATGGATACTGAGTAGAATTATCTACATGTAATATTCATATCGTTATGTAAATGTAATGACCTAATTCTCTATAACTCTAAACCTGAAAATATCCTCAATGTAAATTATCCATTTAATTCAAGAATATGAAATGTTTAAGGCCGAGTCCTTATAGTTGGTATCAGAGGTTTTTTTAGACAACTTTAAGAGTTAGGGTATTGTTAAATTAATATACATAAAGTAATTTATGTTAATATTGAAATCATATAGCATTTACAGATTACCATATTGTTTCAACTAAGATATTTATTTGTTCATAATGGTTTTCCATAGAGAAAATAGGGCAGCTATGTTGAGAGGATATTACGAGGAAGACAACCTTCCAAATCAGTAACTTGAGATTGTTGGAATCAGAACTGAACAGTTTGTTGCAGTGATGACACAATTGACTTAGGCTATAAATAGTAGTGGTATCCATACACGAGATCATCCAGATCATCCACAGAGGAACATGTCAGTAGTGAAGCATTTCATGAGGCAACATCCCCAATCATTCATAGGATCATCTGAACCTATACTAGAAGAAAGGTGGATTAAAGCACTGGAGAAATTTTTTGATGTCATGGCCTGTTCAAAACATCAAAAGGTTAGTCTCACTGTTTACCGTTTTGAAGGTGAAGCTGATCAGTGGTGGTAGATGGTGAAAAATATTAGGGATAGTGAGGTTATTGATGCTCTTGATTGGGATGAATTAAAAGGTATGTTTCTTGAGAAATATTTTCTTAAGGTGGTTTGTCTTAGGATGGAAAAACAATTCTTGGAATTGAGGTAGGAGGATGAATCATTGTCTTCTTTTGAATCAAAATTCACTCGACTAGCAAGGTATGCTCCAAATTTCATTCGACATCTTGATAGTAAGATAAATTGATTTTACTCAAGACTGAAGCTATGATACCGAAAAGTATTAGACTCTAGTGAGTTCAAATGTCATGAAAAACTTGTTCGATGTGCGGAGAAGGTGGAAATGGAGTTTGTCGATGATTAGGTTTTCTTTGAAAAACAATAGAATAAGAGGTCCAGTTGGAAGACAAAGGGAAAGAATTCATCAAAGAATCCTGGAGGTAAGATAATTAAATATCCAACTTGTGAGAAGTGTGGTAAAAAGCATCCGGAAAAATGTTTATCAATGTCTAGAAAGTGCTTCCGGTGTGGTAAGTCTGGTCATATTTCTCATAACTGTAAGGAAGATGATCAAGCATGCAATGAAAATCCATTAGTAAGATGTTTTAAGTGTAATGAAATAGACCATTATGCAAATGAGTGTACAAAGAATAACTCAACTAAGGGAAAGCAGCTAGACTAAAAGAAAAAATGGTTGGTGAAATCCTTTGAAACTACTTCAGCAGATGTTGGGACATCAAACGAAGTAGTACCCGGTACACTGTTTGTTTGTTCAGATTATGCCAACGTGTTGTTTGATTCAGGGTCTACACACTCTTTATTTTCTGATAAGTTTTCTACTAAATTGGGAATTTAATCTCAAGATATGAATACAAAACTTATGTTAAAAAAACCATGAGGAAATGTTGAGATAAAAAGAAAACATGAGAACCTTCCTATCCTTGTGTGCATGAAAAATCTACCTGCAAACCTTATTTTTTTCCTCTAGTAGAGTTTGATGTTATTTTGGGAATGGATTGGATACCTGTTTATCATTCTAAGATTGACTATAGAGCTAAAGAGGTTTCTTTTCAGAATGATTTTTATTTTGTGTACAAGAATGAACCCTTGATTTTGATAACATGTTAAGAAGATGAGAAACTAGTAAAATATGGAAATGAATGTCACCTTGAACATATTGTTGACAACAAAGGAACTGTTTAGATAAATGATGTGTCAATGGTAAATGAATATCTTGATGTTTTTTTGAGGAGTTGCCTGGTATAATACCTAATCGGGAAGTTGAATTTACTGTTTACTTATTTCCTAATGCTAAGCCAATTTCAAAACCCCCTTATCGATTGGATCAAATTGAACATTTAGAGTTAAAGAATAAATTACAGGAGTTATTAGATAAAGGTTTCATTCAATCTAGAACATCACCATGGGGTGCTCCTGTATTGCTTGTTAAAAATATAGATGGTTCAATGAGGCTTTGCATTGATTATAGAGCATTGAATAACATCACTGTTAAGAACAAGTATCCTTTTCCTCATATCGATGATTTGTTTGATCATCTCCAAGGAGCTCAGTATATTTCAAAGATTGACTTGAGATCGGGGTACCATCAGTTGAATGTAAAGGAAGATGACATTCTGAAGACCTCTTTCCATACTAGATATGGACAGTTTGAATTTCTAGTTATGCCTTTTGGTTTAACCAATGCACCTCCTGTATTCATGGATCTTATGAAAAGAATTTTCCTTGAGTTATTGGATAAGTTTGTGGTTGTGTTCATTGATGATATTTTGGTTTATTCTAAAAGTAAAGAGGAGCATGAAAGTTATTTAAGGGTCATCTTTAAAACCTCAAAAGAAAAGAAACATTATTGGAAATTCAGCAAGTGTGAGTTTTGGTTATAATGATTTTCTTTCCTAGGTTACATTGTTTCAAAAAATGGCATAACTATTGATCCTACTAAAATTAAAGTTGTTGAAGAATGGCCAAGACCCACAAATATAACCGTGATCTATAGTTTTCTTGGTTTGGAAGGTTATTACTGGAGTTTTGTTGAGAAGTTTTCATAGTTATCTAGTCTAATGACTATGTTTACTCGAAAAGGTGTTCAGTTAATTTGGACAAACAAATGTGATGATTTTTTTTTTCTGGAATTCAAAAGAAGATGGGTGAATGCTCTAGTTTTAGCACTGGATTTCAGAAATGGTGAGTTTGTTATTTACAATGATGCTTAATTTTAAGGACTTGGATGTGTTCTTATACAGAAAGATCAGGTAATTGCTTATGCATCATGTTAGTTGAAACCTCATGAGTTAAATTACCCTACACATGATTTTGAATTAGCTGCTATTGTTTTTGCTTTAAAAATTTGGAGGCATCTTTTGTATGGAGTAAAATATGGAATATATACTGACCAAAAAATTTTAAAGTATATATTCACTCAGAAAGAATTGAACATGAGACAGAGGAAATGGATGGAATTAATCAAGGATTATGATTGCACGATCCATTACCATCCGGGAAAAGAAAATAAATTGGCTGATGCTTTGAGTCGAAAAAGTAATGTCTCATTAACCATGCTACATTTGGAACGATATCCTTTGGTTTTTTGATTTGATGAATTTTGGCATAGAATTTGTTAGTGTAGGAAATTCTTCTGTTTTGTTTCAGTTGTCAGTGAAATCATCTCTGTCAGAAAGAATAAAGCAAGTTTAGAAAGAAGACAGTGAGTTGCAGAAAAAGGTAGAGTTGGTTTAGAAGGGTATGTTGCCTAATTTTAACGATGATAATGATTGTGTTTTGAGATTTGGAAAGAGATTATTTGTGGCTTGTGATTCACAGTTGAATAATGAGTTGTTATGTGAAGCTCATAGTTCTCCTCTTTCAGTTCATCCTGGTAGTACTAATATGTACAGTTATCTTCGGGAGTATTACTAGTGGGATGGAATGAAAAGAGATATTTCTGATTTTATTGTGAAGTGTTTGACTTGTCAGCAGGTTAAATTAGAGTGGCAGTTACCATAAGTGATTCTTCAATATTTACCAGTTCCAGAGTGAAAATTGGGAAATATATCCATTTAATTTGTTGTGGGATTACCAAAGACATATCGAGGTAATAATGAAATCTGAGTTATAGTTGATCTATTGACTAAATATTCTCATTTCCTTCCAATTTGAGATACTCTGTCTCTAGATCAACATTCATGGTTGTGTGTTATAGATATATTAAGGTTTCATGGAGTTACCCTCTCTACTATATTTAATCTTCATCCCATGTTTACTTCTAACTTTTGGAAAGGCCTTCAGAAGTAGTTGGGTATTGAATTAAATTTTTGTTCAGCTTTTCATCCTCAATATGATGGGTAGTCAGAATGAACAATTTAGACCTTGGAGGATATGCTACGTGCTTGTTCACTGGATTACCAGGTAACTTGGGACCAACATCTTTCTTTAGTTGAATTTTGTTATAGTAACAGTTTACATTCCAATATACAGATGGCTCCATTTGAGGCATTATATAGAAATCGTTGTCGAACTCCAGATGAAGTAGGTGAAAGGAAGCTGATGGGACCGGAATTAGTAAAAGAGATGGCATAGAATGTTCAGTTGATTCAGAAGCACATGAGAACATCTTAGAGAAGATAAGAAAATTTTGTGGATAACCGGAGGAAGGATCTCTCTTTTGAGGTAGGTGATCACGTCTTTCTCAAGGCTTCTCCATGGAAAAGTGTGAAGCGTTTTGGTAAGAAGGGACAGTTGAGTCCGAGGTTCATTGGACCTTATGAAATCCTAGAGAAGGTTGGATCAGTTGCATACAGAGTGGATTTACCTCCATGTTTATCCCAGGCACACAATGTTTTTCATGTTTTGATGTTGAGAAAGTATATACTAGATCCATCTCATGTTTTGAGCCCAGTGGTAGTTTAATTGGAAGAGAATCTCTCTTATGAGGAACAACCAGTTCAGATTCTGGAACAAAGAGAGCAAGTGTTGCAGAATAAGGTAACTCACCAAGTAAAGATTTTTTAGAAAAACCATATGGTTGAAGAGGCAACATGGGAATTTGAAAATGCTATGAGGGATAAATACCCCCACTAATTTTGATAAGTGAATAAAAATTGTGAGGATGCAATTTCCAAAAGGGGGGAAGGATGTAACATCCCAGGTAAATGAAGAATAAGATATTTTCATACTTATTAATATTTGTGAATTAAATATTAATTTTACATTAAAAGGGTTTCTATGTTTGATAGCGTACCCGATATGCAACAACGAGTTTCTTTGAAATCTTACATTGTATACCAATAATATAATATTATTATTTTTAATAGAAGTTAATTTCTAGCCATTTTATTTGTGGGGATGAAAAAAACTAACTATAATATGATTATACATGTTTTTAAATGTATTTACTTTTATCCAATTAAAGTTAGAGGCTTAAAATGTGAATGAATCTAATTTTAGGGATAATTTACATTAAAAGGTCAATTTACCACCTTTTAATGTTGAACCCTCTTTAAATCTAGTTTTGGTCACTTTAATACATTATATTTGACCAAATAAAATCATTCTTTAGAATGGGGACATCAAAATGTACTTTGAGTAATGTTTTTGGAATTTTTTTGATAAAGTTCATTTTTTAAAAAATAGTGAAAAATATTGTATTTTAATTCAAAATTGCATCTAAATATAATTTATTTATATGGTTATGTTATCTTTTTAATTGGTTTTGAAGTGTAATTAGAATATATTTTTACCATTTAATCCAATGTTGTTCATTAGAATTATTTTCACTTTGAATTTGGACATAAACAAGTGTCAATCTTTTAATAGTTATTGTTTCTTAAAAACAAGCTATTTGTTTTAACAATGAGAAATTATTTTAAATTAATTTATGCTACTTATATGTTTAGAATTTTGTAAAATAGACATAGTTTTTGGATTCAGACTATCAAATATATCTTAGGCTGAATTTTTGGTATTTTTCTGAAAAACATCATTTTTTGATGCATAGTGAAACCACTTAGTAGTAGTTAAAAAAACTGACATTTTCATTTAAATGAAAATTTTACCACTTATGTGAATTAAATTTCCCAAATACGACATAAATGGTTGTTATTATTAAGTAAAATGTGGTTCAATAAGATTAAAATAATTTTTCTGTAAATAGTAACTTTTGACTTCTATTTACCACAGTCAAAGGTAAATAAGGAAATTCAAGGTAAAAATAATATTATAATAATTTAAAATTACCTTAACACTAGTCATAACCTTATATTATGAGTAATGTCCGACCATGGGCATCCTTGGGTCGATTTTGGGACCCCATAGAGCCACTTATGAATGATAATGACACTTTAGATTAATTAATTTAAAGTAAAGGCAAAAATGACATAAACAAAAATCTCTTAGTAAATTAATTTTTAAAAGGGGTAATATAAGTAATATTTTTGACTATAAATATTCATTGGAAAGATAAAAATACTTCCTAAATCATAGTACGTTTTTATAATTTTTATACATTTAATAAATTAAATTATTTATGACACAATAATGATGCAGTATTTACCTCAGTAATAAATGATTTAAATAAATAAGATTATAAATATTACAAATAACATCCTAGACCTATAAAATTTTTATTGTATGATTTTATTTATACCAATAGTATTATTATATTTTAATTTAATGATTTTTTGACCTTTATAAACCGAATATCATTATATAATAAAATAATATTTTCTCACTTTTCTAAAGATCCCCTCCTCCCCCTTATAAAAGGAGACCATTTCTAACTAATTACACACAGATCTCAAGACTTTTGGCTCATCCAAAATATGCCCAGTTAAGCTACCTACATCCCCCTCGTATTCTGAGAAGCCTTACTTTAAGCAGAAGGCACTTCAAGAACTCCTTTGGTTCAAACCAAAGAAAGTTACCCAAATTAAAGGTAACAATTTATCTTAACTTCTTTTCATTTATTTTACTTCTCCAACCCCAAAAATCTCTTTATTCCTTTGTTTTATAACAACAACATTATCCTAAATATACTAGGATGATGTTATGAGAATTATTCAAACTACACTTACACACACCTCAATCTAATGGGTGAAGAACATACTACTTCTGTGGATGGAAAACTAATGCCTCATGAAACGCTGATTGTTCGATTATCTTCTACTGCCTCTCATGGTGGACATTAAGATGACACTATATTTATATATGATATATGTTATGTTTTTGTTTTATTTATGCTTCTGTATTTTTCTTTTATAGCATACCTTTATGGTTTCCATTATGGGTAAACGTGATAATTTCATTTGAGGAAGTGCGGACTACCACCCCCTCACAGTGATATGACTCGTTAATGCCATATGTGGGACATATAAAGGACGAAGTTAATGATATTATATATGATATTATACTATAATTATAATATACCTATGTATCATTATTTTTTAATTCCATTAAAAAAAATAAATAGAAATGAAAGTAGCATTTATGTATACATACGTCTTACCGTCTCCATGAATGGTGCATTTAATTTATTACATCCTAATGTTATGGACTATTATAAATACATGTATATACTGGATAAATATGATATATATGATATCTAAATCATGAATATCATTCTTGAAATAATGAACTTTTTACCATGTGGACAACTTGTAACTATATGGTGTTCATTTGTGACTCAAGTAACCAATATCGACAAAACAAACATTATTAACTTGAATGATTACCAAATTTATATAACATGGTAATAAGTGATATAAAAGTAATAATAAACTATAAAACGGTTCTTAAGAATGTATAAATTAACTTTAGTTTATTATTCCAGATATTAAAGAACAATTGGTTCAAGTCAGACACGAGGTAAGGGACTTCATCTCAATCTCCTTTCATTAAGGCACATTTTGTTTTAATACATGAATTTCTTTTATACACTATATAAACACCCTTGAATTTACTAAGGTAATTTTTTTCTATGAAGTGTTTTACTAAACGAAAAAAAGAAATTTTTCTTTTAAAGTAAGAGGTGATAATGACCTTTCCACCACCGTGAGTATTATTTGTACTTTGGCTTCCTTAAGAATCCATAATGTTTTTTTATGAAAATAAATACCATATATTATTTTATGTATTTTGGTATTGAAAATGGTTTTATAATGGATTTGTTATGTAAATATATTTAAGTGATATATTTTGATTGAAATGTGGAATTTTTTCTCTCCTTTATATTTGTTTTATGTGTTATGATTTTATAGTGGTACTTGGACATTTGACGGGTGGTTACATGATAAACCGAATGACAGGTGGTGTCATGATAAACTATGATAGGTGGTTATGTTATAACCTCCAATGCATTGGGTATGGAAGTCATCTTTATGGCTATTACATTTAGTGATATGTGTGGAAGTCGACTGTATGGTTATTCCATTTAAGTATGTTTATGTCCCAAGTTAGCTTTATATGTTAGGTGTTATTTATATGTGTTTTTTTGGTTACAAAAGAGTAAAAAATGATCTTTTATTCAGTAAAGAGTATTTACTACTTAAAAAAGGTGAAATGTATTACTTATTATAAGTGTTCGTGGTTTACTTGTTGTTTTGAGAAAAAAATAATAGTTTTCCTTCTTTGTGAATCTCTTACTGAGCATTTTATGCTCATCCCAAGTTTTGAAATGTTTTTTCACAGGACATAAATATGAATAGGGTTAAGGATGGGATCAAGGAAAAGTCTTGCTGTCTAAAACATGGAACTATACATGACTCTTTTTTTCAAGAGTATTTATTTTTTGAAAAAAATGTATACTAAGTAGAATTGTCTACATGTAATATTCATGTTGTTATGTAAATATAATGACCTAATTCTCTAAAACTCTAAACCTGAAAGGATCCCCAATGTAAATTATATATTTAATTCAAGAATATGTAATGTTTAAGTCCGGTTTCTTATATTATGTTTCCTTATAAAGTTTATCCCTTATTAGGTTTTTAGAACACCCCCTTTATTTTATGTATTTGTCAGGTATTTATATGTAGTTTTAGGAGTTCAATGAATTTATAATCTCATAATATTGTTTAAAATAAATAATCTTTATTTTAGTTTTTTTTGGTATCTTGTATCCCAAATACACTACTACTTTTCAATCCTTTGTTTGTATTTTATGAATATTTTTTTAAAAAAATCATGTAATAATATATATATAAAAGGCTTGGGTAAGTAAAGATGAATTCATGTTTGATGTATTACAATTTACCATCATTCAAAACATTAATTATCATTTAAAAATTATCATCATTAGGATGAGATCATTTTATATTTTTTAATAAAGATAGTTTGGAAATAATTTGAAAATGAGTGATGTTTCCACTTCATAAATAATTCCCAGATCCATATTTACTAAACCCAAGAATATATGATCCCTGTAAATCATCATTTTGGTTAGTAATTCATGATACTTTTGGATTAATACATCTTATAACTTATTTTACATCCCCTAGTAGTAGTGTGTTGAGAAATCATAATCCTCAAGTATCTCAAGACATTGTCTTTTCCTCATGTTATGATCTTTCTAGGAAAAGATTTGTTTCAGACTCTTATGATCTGTGTATACATCAAATAGACCACCATATATATAATGTCTCCCTACCATCAAAGAAAATATTATGGATGCTAACACATGATCATAAGTCTGATGGTTCTATTTTATATTCTTTAACATCTTCTATACAAAGGAAATAAATTTATCATTATATATAAGGACACAACCAAGTCCCATATTTGATGCATCATTATATATCACAAATATATCATTTCCTGATTCTAAATTTAATACTATATAATTTACTATTCTCTTATTCAATTCTTAAAAAAATTCACTCCATTAAATTTCCATGTAAACTTAACCCCATTAAATGTAATATTGGTTATTGTATTACAAAATCTGGTTTTTTTGAAAAAAATCACTAATTGTAACTTAATTATCCTAAGAAACTATGTATCCCAATTATATTCATTAGAATAGGACATTGATTTACTACCTTGTCATTATAGGATCAACTGAGATTCCATCAATGTAGACAACATGTTCAAGAAAAGGAACATTTTTAAGACAAAATTCAGACATGCTAAATTTACCATTTACCTATTTTCTCTTAAGAGTTTCTAGAATGATCCAAAAGTAATCCTTATGATCCATGTAGATTATAGATTGAACCAAGATATCATCAATAAATACAAAAAAAAAATTAGATATTTATTGAATACTCTGTTAATTATATCCATAAAAATAGAGGGTGAATTGGTCAATACAAATGAAATTACTATAAACTCGTAATATCCATACCATGTATCAATTGAAATCTGTCATATATCTTTTTTACTTTACCTACATTTGATGATAGTTAGAAGAAAAAGTTAATTTTCTAAAAAAACTGTGCTCCATAAAGTTGATTAAATAAGTCACCAATAAAGGAATATGATACATTTTATTTATCATAATATCATTTAATTCACTATAATCAATGCACAACCTTTTAGATATATCTTTATTATTAACAAAAAGAACAGATTCTGCCCAAGCTGAAACAATAGGGTATATAAATCTCATACCAAATAACTCCTTTAGTTTTTTAAGTCCACTAATTGCATAGTGACCATTATATTGGGAGTCTTTTATATAGGTATTTCATTATAATTAAATCAACGAAAAACACAACATCATGATCTTGTGGATGTCTAGATAACTTCTCTAAAAAAACACATCAATGTAGGTACATATTCAATTTAAATATTACCTTTTCCATCCATAGGTTTTATCTACTCTTTCTCTCTATAAAAATCATCAAGAAGATCTATTTGGGGTGGATATAGAAATTAATCAGATGATTATGTCTCCCCTCTAAAGATATGGAATTTTACATCTTTATCATGAATCATAATTTCATTCTATTTGTAATAAGTTTTATCATTATATTTTGAAAGCCAGTTTATTCCAAGGATTACATCAAAATAAATCATGTGTATTATAAAAACTACTAAAAAAGAGCATGGTTATGTTTCATAATGGGGACTATCTAACACATCATTTATATAATGAGATTTACAATAAGATTTTTGACTTACAACTCCCTTCACAAGGGTAAAGGTAAATATCTTATTTACATGGATAATAGGGTCAATATAAAATAGTGTTAAGATCTAGAATCAAATAAATCATTATATAATTTTAGGGTTATGATTAATGTACACACCACACCATAAAGAACATAAACCTAAGGTATAGTGTTTTCATAATCTTGGACTTCCCCTCTTGTCCCCTTTTGTGGCAGATTCTCTCGAATCCTAGGACATTGTCTGTATAATGCCCTATTTCTTTACAGTTTAATCTTTGGATAATAATGGTATCTTTCTTCTACCTATATTCGGTAGCCATATGACCCTTATATATATTCTTTTAAACCCCCCAAACTCTTCAAACATTTTATATTATGTCTCTTTCCGCAATTTTCACATGATAGATGCTGTTTCACCCTATTCTTCTTCTTTGGTGTGTTACCATTTTCTTAGTGATAAATTGACCACGTTTTATCTGGATTCTTCTTAAAAATATAAAATTTTGAATATTAATTATCTATCTTAACATAACTTGATACTATATCATTATATAATGAAAATGTTTGAGAAATAAGTACCCTTTAGAGACTCGACATAAGCCCATCAACGAAATAGTCAATCCTTCTTTGTGGATTATGTAAGCAGTTCAAAGAATGACTAGATAATATTTTAAAGTTAGCCTCATACTTAGTAACACTTTCATATTAAATATAGCATCCCGCCTTTTATAACATAAACTTTCATTACATTACACAAAACTGAGGATCTTTAAGGTTTAGTGTCTTGGAAAATAGGAACATAATACATGAAAACAACATAAAACATTCTTCTTAAACACTTGAAAGGATTCTCCTTATGTTCATCCTAGGTTCATTACTGCATCTCATAACCTGGGGACATACATCAAAAGAAAGGTTGAGAAAAAGGCCCTGTAAGGGAAACAAGATGAACATTTTACATGTGAACTTGAGATACTTCAATAAGGACATGAAAAGAACTTTAAGGAATGAGAAAGAAATCATGAGGCATTTCATAATAAAAATAAAATTTTTCATAACTTGAAGATGTGGCTGCAACATTTAATATTGACAATCGTTTCGTTTCACCAAGGTCCATCCCCAAGGTGTCATTAAAAATTATCAAGGTTATTCACCAAGGCGTCGTTAAAAATGGTCATCTCTAGAGATTAAGTCTTTACCCAATGCATTGGAGCGCTATCAGGGCGCACCCTTAAATTTTCCTTTATTATCACGTGAGACACATATATCATCATCAAGCATTTCATAAAGAACCCATGTAGCACAAAATTAATGGGTTTCATTTCGTAATCATAACGTTTTAAAAACTGCTTTAAAGACATGATCTTTACATCACTTCAAAACCCACAGTAAAGGAAGGTGGGTCTCATGTATGTAAATCCCAGAATTTTAAAATATAAAATTTTGGTATATATTTGAATACCCCTTTAGAAAAAAGAGCTTTGAGTATTCACTTAATAATATAAAAGAACTTTAGAAAAAGAGAGAGACATTTTGAGACGGAAATTCTGCAGCATAACGGCTATGTTACGAGGTTTTAGAAGACATTAAAAAGAGAGGGAAAATGGTTCAAACATTCATAAATGACCCATAAAACAGTAGATGGACAGAATAAGAAGGATACATGATCATGGTAATGAAATTTCAAGGACATACCATTTGAAATGAAAAACATGGAAGGAAGACAAAAATTAGATTTCTCTTATGAAAGTTCGGCAGCCTAACAACGTTACTTAAACTTCAACAAAAATGATTTGAAAAGATCAAATAGGGTCTCCCATCATGTGAAAATAAGAGTTTAGTATGATAGATATAGAGATAATGCCCCAAAATAATTAAAAAGGAACTTGAAATACTTGACATGAAAGTAGAACTTTGAAAAGAATGAGAAGGGTGAAAGAATCCCCTAAAAATTTGGCAGCCTAACGGCGCCACTTAAAACTTCAAAATACTGAATTGAAGAGATCAAATGGGGTCTCTCATCATATGAAAATAAGAGTCCAGTATGATAGATATAGAGATCATACCCCAACATAAGAAAAAAGGAACTTGAAAGAATTGACATGAAAGTAGAACTTCAAAACGAGAAGGGTGAAGAACCACTTAAAAATTCGGCAGCCTAACGGCGCCACTTAAAACATCAAAATACTGAATTGAAGAGATAAAATGGGGTCTCTCATCATATGATCATAAAAGATCAGTATGATAAATTTAGAGATCATACCCCAAAATAATAAAAAGGAACTTGAAATACTTTACATGAAAATAGATCTTGAAAAATGAGAAGGGAGAAAGAGTCCGTTACAAAAATTTCGGCAGCCTAACGACACCACTTAAAACCTCATAAAACGAAATAATGAGAGTAAGAGGGGATCTCTCATTATATGAACATAAAAAGGGCAGTAAGAGGATTATAAAAGAACATCCTCCAACATAAGAACATGTAGCATAAAAGGAATGACATAAAAGAGATTACTTGAAATGAAAGAGAGAGGTCGGATCCGTTACCTTAAAACGTGACTCTTGAAACTCAATGTTTTGGACCTTGACGGCTTGGGGGAACCTTGGGAGGACTCCTTGGGAGGTAAGGAGACCGGAAATTCATTGGGGGAGAGTTGGGAGTGAAACCCAAAGGAGTAATGGGTGGGTATTTATAGGGAAAGTGAGGGAACAAGGCATTAATGGCCTAGGGACACCTCATTAGTGGTTTTGGAAAAACCATGGGCTTGCCCATGGTATTTGCCCATGGTATTGGCCACTTGGGAAACCTCATACCTTATCTTACTATTCACAATTCGACCATATTGAATATATACTTAATACATCATTTAATGATTTCATTAGACATCCGTAACTTAAAAACTGTATTTTCACTATTCATTGAAAATTCAACTTTCTCAGAATAATACCAAAATTTCACCTTAACCAAATATCAACGCTCTGATTACAAATATGAAATCCATTTTATAAAAATAATTTTCTAAATATTTTTAATTTAATTTTTATATAAAAACACTATTCACCGAAAATTCATTTTTTCAGAAAAAACCCCAAAAATTACCATAGCATAATATCGGTGCTCTGAGTTCAAAAATGAAATCCGTTTTATAAAAATAATTTTCTAAATATTTTTGAATAAATTTTTAATTAAAAAACACTATTCACCCGAAAAAAACTAATACTTGAATAATAATTTATGAAACCGTTATTTAACCATCTTATTGAATCACATTACTTAATCAAGGTGCCTAGATTATATTAATACTTTCTTTAAGTGAGATTACTAATCCATTTGGTCACATTACTAATCCTAAGCGTAAAATCACTATTCATAATTTACTATTCATCAAAAATCAAGTTGATATTATTAGACTCGAAATTTCGTAGTGAACATAATTGTAGAAGACCATTTTTTGAAAATCATTACACATTTTTATTTATTTAAGGTTTACATAAACATTTTTAAAATATCCTTTCTCTAAAATTTATCAAAAATATGCATACTATATTTATCTGGACATTAGAAAATTCATAAACTTCATCATAAGAAGAAATCCAAATTTTTATATAAAACAAAGGATTACACAAGGTAATTACGGTCTCCTTACATAGCCCCTTATCACACCAGCATAGGACCTAAGTGTAAGGTGTGCTAAGGTGAGAGAATCGGAGGGAGGCTCGGCCAACATCGCACGAGTCGTAATTTCTATTAGTTTGAACTTCTCGTGAAGGCGATCCCGTTCTAGCTTCACACGGTGAAGTTCAGCTTGGGTTTGGTCCAGAGCAAAGCCCAGTGGTGCTACCTCCTTCCCAAGTTCTGTTAGATGGGCTTCGATCAGTCCAAGACTACTGGGTGAGGCCATCGAATCTTCTTTCTATATTAATTAACCAAGATTTCTTGTATTTAGAGATAGTAATCAAAACATTTAGTTTCCAGCGGTCATATTGACCAATGGTCAAATAATAGTCAAAACCCAACAGTCTCATTTTAATTATACTCATGTTATCAAATGAAACATTTTTGTTGAGTATAAAAATAAAATAAAATAACACATAAAATTAGGAAATAAGATTTATTCAAAATTTCGGGTCGTTACATTCAATATACTTTAAAGTGAGGTACTTCCTCTCTATTTTATATCACTATTCTTGAGGAAAGTATTTATCATATAAAATCAAATTAAATTTTCTCCATTCCATGTTTTATATTTATTCGACTTCTTTGGTATTTTTGATAAATGACCAACATTGATATATATCTCCATAAAAACAATACAAGAACAAAATCGCTTATCCAATTTCATTAAATCTTAAAGTGAGGAATAAATTTTTGAGAGACATAATACATTTATTAGATACTAATGGATTAGTAGTTCTGTTAAAATATGGAGGCTTCTATTTCATAAATCATCCAACATAGGAGAATAATGTTATGAAATAATAGGTTAAACCATTAGGGAAAGATTATTGGTTATAACCTGAGTAAGATTCCCTAATCTGTCCATGATCTACTTTATTCCAATACCATCTATATTAGAATTATTCGGTAAGAAATATCTATATTATCTATGGGTGTTGATTCCCCTTCATCCATTAGGTTCTATCACAGAATAATGACACAGAATGAGTTAGCTCATAATTATCAGGAATATTGTGCCATTATATTAAAATCCCTATAATGTTAAAAATTATAAAATGCTATAAGGTTTTATCATAAATCTCATGTTATCTTTAATTATTTAAAATTTCATTCCCAAGGTTTCTAATAAACCTCCCTCTAATACCAATTTCAATATCCTAACACTAAAAACCCAGAGTCGATGTCTACATTATTACATCGTTATAAGATATAAAGTATCTCATACTAAAGTACTGATCAATCTCATAGACTTGAAGAACTAGATATATACACGATTCAAATATTACATTAGAAATATAAAAATTTAGAATAAAAACATTATTTCATCCTTGATATTATTTATAATATCCTTGTTCATATCTCGAGGAAAATAAAAAAATAAAAGGTGAGATTAGATGCTGAGAAAGAGTTTTATAAAACAAAAGTTGTCATGAATCAATAATGCATAATCAATATAGTATAATAAATAACTGAAATCACATTCATGTAATAAATAAATTAATAATGAAATGCATCCATGGATAATATAAATGTAGTAATCACATGAAAAATAATTAGTGAATTATCAGTGAAGGAAATGCTTAATATTGGGTGTCATAATTTCACATACCAAGAGATCTATAACGTTAGATCCTTGTGCCAAGATAGTTTAATAAATGGGTAGGTATAAACCAAAAAACCCATTTAATATCAGCTTACTGATTTTATTATGAGATAGTTTGATGTATCAAGAGGCCATCTATAACAGGTCCTCACCCCTCACTACATTTCCAATACATTCCTCTAATTTTTAATGATCAATTAAACTCATAAACAATATACCTAATCAATAAATATCCAAATAGTGTAAACAATATAGATTTATCAAGGTCTTCCCCAATCAATTAAATAAATATTACTGTAAAAACCCATATATATGAATGATATATGGTTTATGTAGAAAGATATCCATGATACAAAGAATATAAATATTTTATAAAAATGTAACGTCCAACATTCACAAGAATGTGAATATTTCAATATAATTTTCATATTTACAAAATTAATCAAGAGATAAGGGATGAATATCAAAAAAGTATATTTTTTAGAAAAACTAATAATATAAAATAATAGAAGAAAATTGGAATGAAACATTTTAAAAAATTATTCATAAATAGTTTTTTAAAAATCACCGAGATCTTATAGAAGAATATCAAGGGATTAAAATGGTTGCGACAATGGAGAATTATGTTAATTCTATAAATTTTAAAAAGAAAAAATTTGGTTTTATTTTTATAAAAAGGATGAAACTGAACCTTTAGGTGAAATTTTTTAGAAATATTCTTTTCAAACTATGTAAAATGTTAAGGATAACATAGAATTTATCTATAGGAAAAAATAAGGGTGAGATCACATTTTCCAAAAGTGTTAAGTACAAGGGAAGATATTATGAATATAGTAAGGAATAATCAATATGTTAAGTTAAATAACTAAAAACACATTCCATTTAATCAATAACTTAACCACTAACTTCATACACGAATAATATCAATATATTAATTGCATGGATAATAATAACTAAATTATTATTGAAGGAAATTATTAATATTGGATTTCAAGATTATAGACATCATGATATCAATATCGTCAAAGCCTTGTACTAAGAAAGTTTATTATATGGGCAGGTATACACAAGAAACTCATTTAATTTAAGTTTACTGATTTGTATTATGAGGCCTGTCAATGCATCAATGGGATATATATATCTAGGTTCAACCCATCACTTCATGTATAATGTATTCCTCATATAGTGAAGGATCAATTTAATTAATAAACAATATGAATCATTAATAAATATCCAAATTGAGGAAATAATACATATGTAACAAGTATTTCCCAAGAAATCCAAATAAATTTCATAGTAAAACAATGTATAAAGAAATAACATATAGTTTAAGAAATAATCATATCCATGATAAATAAAATGGATACTTAAGGGTAATGGAATTTAGAATGATCAAAATAATGTGAATGTATCATGAGAAAGTCAATGACTACCAAATAAATCATGAAATTAAATTTTAATACTTTCCCCAGTCATAATGACCATATAGTGTCCCTGTTTTTTCCTTGTAAGAATTGGGAACATTTCAAGGAATATATTTGGAGCGATACAATGAGATGGAGCATGATTCCGAGGCCCGGTGGGTTTAGAATTAATTGTATAAAAATATTAAATATATTTTATATTAACCACACACATTTTGTTCAGAAATTTAGTAATATCTCATAATTAAAGTATCGTATCAGAAATCTGAGTTCAAAGATGAATCTGGAGTGCAAGATTTACCCTAGGTGTGAACTAATGTTCGATAGCATGGGACATATGGATAAGGTGGATGTTGGTGAGTGTATTAGATAAATAAATAAATAAATTTAATTAGTTTAATAACACTAACACATATAACTAAAAAATAGGTACTTTGAAGAGAAATATGATACCACTATGGAGTCTAGAATATGGGTTTTATCCTAGGCATGACATAAACATGCTCGATGTTAGGTGTTGTGTTTGAGTGCCATCGTGTGTGAAATAATTAAACAAATTGAAATAAATATTTAATTATTTTAATAAAGATACTAACCTAAATATTTTTTATAAATGACTAGTTATGTTAATATTATAGGGTTTGCCATATAACCTTAATATTAGAGAGAAGTTGTTGGAGGATAACTCTTGGACGACCAATGACCAAATCATGGATCAGTGATTGGTGTGAAACAGAGTTGTAGATATCGCCAATGATGTTGACACAAAACCATTAATCATAAATTATTGATCCAAATTGAGGTAGTGATTTTGTTTTTTGTGGATTTATCCTAATTTTATTTACCCACGATTAATGGGAATTAATCCTATGAAAAATTAATTAACAGGTTGATTGTTTAATTTAGCTAATTGTTTTATTTTTTTTGTGGTATAAGAAATGATGATGTTTTGGATAGTTTATTTATTTCACATCATTCATAACCATATAATAAATAATTGAATCTAAAATGAACATTTTACAAGGTTTGTTACTAATGTTTTTTTTTTCATTTTCTTTCCCCATTCTACATGTGATCGTCATCGATACTCGATTTGGACAACAGTTTGATAAATATCACATAAATGATCATTGTGAAGAAATTCTTTGAAATAACAAGTCATTGCAATGGGTTTTGGATGAATATAAATGATATCGGTGTGATTAATTTTAATTAAAGTGGATCAAATTCAGATTTGGAGATTCCAAATTGGGATTTTTAGTGTCCTGGTGGGGTGGTGCGATTGAGGTGGCACTGCATGTATAACAGTGCGACATCATGGTCATGGTGGAACTGTACCATAGGAAGTCTTTATCACTACTCCAGTCAAATAAGAAAGGAGGACCATGTGAGGAGATTTTAAATTATCAATTGTTAAGAATCTATTATAGTAGTAATAATATAATATTAAATTGGAAATTGGTGAATTTGAGAGAGGTAGAAAGGTGGGCCACATGTGTGGAAGACATCCAAGTAGAAGACCAAATTCAATTTTAACCATTTTTTATAATAGTAAAAAAATAAAATGATAAAATTATTATTATTGTTTCAAAATTTAGTTTCGGTTGTAACTTCTTCATATGGAGTCCAATTGTGGAGCTGTTAGTAGCATAATGATGTTGATATTGGGAAAACCATTTCCAGACCAATGTTAGATATTTAATTTGAGCATATGGTTCAAGTGCACAGAGTTCCAAATAACAATAATAATATAATAAAAATATTATTATTAGTATTAATACAAAATCGTGTATTCAACATATCTTTTTCA
This sequence comes from Viscum album, assembly GCA_963277665.1. Classification (NCBI taxonomy): domain Eukaryota; kingdom Viridiplantae; phylum Streptophyta; class Magnoliopsida; order Santalales; family Viscaceae; genus Viscum; species Viscum album. The sequence goes on from OY728158.1 coordinate 400,394,115, forward strand.
TATGATGTTAGAATGAATAACTGTCAGCGTAATTGTGGCTCTGATATTATGGACGACTTTTTGAGACTAAAATAAAGTGTTTAATTTGTATTTTTCGATTGGGACCATGAAGCACCATTCATTCGTTATATGGTGAAATGTGACTTTTCATAGGGTGTCTATTTAGGACATGTAAAATGTATATCCTAAGTTTTTTTCCATGATGATCGCTACGGTGTGAATTTTTTTCCATTCATGTCCATTTCTAGTGAAAAATAAATGGATTTAAATTGAAGATCATCAAACTGATGAAGAGTCTCATGTGATCATTTGGAGTTTTTAGACATAGATGAGGGAACTCAAGTATCCCATCTTGAGAAGTTTTTAACATAGAACAAAATGATGACCTTAATTTTTTTACATCAAAGATACGACATGAGGTGATGTAAGTGAGACACTTATTTTAGTGATGCTTAACCAATATCAGTTGAGTGTATTCCCTTGGTCCATTCCTATTAGGGTTTAGTGTATCATTCCATTCTCATTAAATAGGGTAACCAATTTGTAGTATTATATTGATTTGTATAATTTGGGTGAGTTCCCTTCTTATGGAGTATGTTGTCACAATCGACTTCAACTATACCCCTTAATGAATTAGAGATTTTATCCCTCTGAGAGGCCTAGAGAGATCCTCATTTTCTTAATGTTTTCCCAAGGTAGGGTTTTTTGGAACTAGAATGACCAATATTTACACAAGATTTGATCCCCTATCTAGGAGGATGTTTCCTATAGGGTCTAGTGTCCCCCTATGAGCCTTGGGTGTTGAGACACTATTTGAGTATCAAGTTATTATTTTTTGATGGGTTATTTGTTCAATGGATTGTTTATCTTGGACAAATACAATCAGTATCAAACATAAATTTCTTTGTATCGAGACTTTATGAGAGTGAAATCTAGGATGAATGTAATCAATGATAGTAAAACTCAAGGAGTGGGTTTAATGCAGATGAGCATGTTCTCTCTATTTTAGGCCATCTGTGATGTTAAGGATGTACCATCATCTTAGAGATACTAAATCTGGGTTATCTATCAATTGATTTCCATTAGGGATAAAAGGGCTCATGGAGTTAGATCTCCTCTATAAGAGTTACCGTGAAACCCCACAGGGGTTCTATATATGGTAGTGGTTATAAACACATGAGACGTGATGTATTTACTGAGTATATATAGATATTATATTATATGTCTCACATTATGTTTGAAATATTGAATGATGATACGACTACTCTTTAAGTTTGTGTTTGGTTATTTTGGGGTTTCTTATTGGGTATTATTATACTCACCACTACATGGGACTTTCGCACACATTTCATATCTTATACAGGTGAAAAAAATTTTGTGAAGCCTTTAGTAGACTAAGAATAGATGGAGATAGTTGGGAAAGATAGAACTAGGTGTATGATTTTGTTTCATTTGACAGAAGTTCCCTCCTTCTGACCAGGTCAGACATTATTTCCAGTTTTGGGTGGGCTTATATTTGGACATTTTTAAACATTAAATTACTTTATGTCATACCCCGATCATGAGATTACAGATGTATTAATTCATTATTTGTATTTTTTTTCACATTTCAAATTTTATGGTATTAGATATGTGTGTCTGTGTGTTTAGGTAATTTAGACTAATTCCTCCCATGTGTGTGACATGCATTCTCAGTGATAGTTTCCAACCCTTGACCTATTGGATGTGGGCCTTGGGTAGTAGCGTCTTGGGACTTGTTGGGTTGTGGAGGAATGCTATCAGAAAGAATACCTTACCCGAAGTGTTATGAAACTAATTGGGTTTATGACCCAAGTTTGTAGTGTTATTCTATCTATCTATGAGGTTTGGTTTGGTAATTAGGGAAATAGTGTAAAAGGGTTTCAAGTTTGAATCTCAGGACAGGGGGTCCAGTGTTGGTGTGGTGACTAATGTATCCATTCATGAGGACCCTAATAACTTTCTAATTGACTAGGTACATGTATACACTGGTTATAGAAAAAACATTGGTACATACATCATATAGGATGGGGTTTTGATTTCTATGTCCTTATTGATTCATCTCACCTGATATACTCATTGAACATGGTATGTCTTGATAAAATTCAAGATGCCTCTACGATGGAAACCATCTAGGATTCTAAGAAAGTATCACGATGAAGACCATTTGAGTGATGAGGCATTAGTTTAGGGACCCATTCATGAGTTATTTTCTTTATTAAGGGTATAAAGTAGTTATATCACATGTTGATTGGTGTTTATATCCTTCAATGAATTCAATGGATGTTTGATGATATGTTGGGCATCTGATGGCTACAGCAGGTCGGAATGATGACACACAAAGGATTGGAATGTTACATGCCTTAAGGTTACATAAACCACTTAGGTTTTATGGTTAGATAGGACCTTAGTGGTGGAGGATTTAATTGAGTCAATGGTCTAGGTTTTCTATCTTGTGTGGACCTTTGACTGATAGGATTGTTGTTCTTGTGACCCATCTTCTCCGTGTATAATTAATTGGCCCTGGTGGTACCTGTTAATGTGTAATGAACTAAATTTTTAAAAATTTAAGGATCATTTTTTCAAGTTTATTTTTCTTTTTCTATCCTAGTGAGGGTTCCCTATAGCCTCAAGAAGGTCTCAGGAGTGTTCAATGATTTTTAGGGACTATATTTTTAGAAATTAGGGTGGAAGATTGAGCCACACAATTAGCATACAATTAGTGTTAACCGTGCAACTCAACCATGTAGGACACTAAATGTATAAGAGAGGCTTCATGGGTTTTCTTCAACTATGCAAGCTAGGCTGGATTCCTATGAAAAATTAGAATAGGATTTGAATGAGCCTTTTTCTATGGCTTGTGCACTGTTTGGAAAATTTTGTTCCCAGCCCATGTGAGTGGGGTTAATGTGTAGTGGATAGTGCACAGTTTGGCCAATTTTGTAGCTAGACCATGCGACCTAGTTTTTAGGGTGATATTATATTTTCCCCCTAAAATATTTTTAACACATCCTACCATTTTTCTCCTCTAGTGGAGATAAAAAACCCCTTCCTCTCAGGGGATATTTTTTTCCTCTTTTGATATGATTATTGATAAATCCCTCATCCAGTCTCTTTTTTCATTTCCCTAAACCATGTTGTATCTGAGATGGTAAAATATCTAACCCACTAACTTCTTATCATATTTTATGTTCAATCTCCTACACAATTTTTGTGTGATATCCTTTGACCTATTTTCCTGAAATTTTTCTATTTTGGTGATTTCATTAGTTCTTATTTGAATCAAAAGCTGAGACTGGATGAGTAGTCTTCCAAAAATCTAAGGTAGGTGGTCTAACAAATTTCCGTAAAAGTTTTGGGGTTTTTTATAATATTTTACAATATTCTACATGCCATAAATTTCCATATATTTTCTTAAAATGTATTAAACCTACTTAAATAATTATTTCATGTTTAATTACTCCCATGGGCTGTATTTATTGATTAGAGGATGTAAAAATCCTTGAATTCCACCCCTTTGGGTGTTCTAATTTGAATAACCTCTTTTATATGAATGTTAAATAACCAAATCACTATATAAACATTTGGTTTGAACCCTGAAATTGGAATTGCATTGATTTAATAATCAAATGGCTTGTTTTAATTAAATAGAAGTGGGTGGATAAAAAAACCATGTGTTTTATATACATAAACCTGGATTAAATGATTTTTTCACCCTTGTTCGTATTGTGTTAAATGATTATAATGACTTAGATGTAATACCTCATGTTTATTATTATTATACCATGGAAATTGGTCATTGAACAATGCCTAAGGGTTCAGTTGTGCATGGAATTTCAATCCCCCTTATGTTGGGTGTTGGGCCTGACATCTCAAACCATTTACCTTATTTGAGTGATGGTCATGAAGTTCCATGTTTCTTTGTATTGGTTGATGGGAATGATGAATCGTCTCTACTATCCCGAGTGATGATAATGACATCTCACACTCATATTCGATTTACAACTCCTACCCTTCCTAAAGATATTGAATTGTTAGTATAGTTATGGATGCCTGAGTTACGCCCCCGGTCCAACTGGCACCTAGTATCCATGTATATGCCTCTATATGTTCATACATATAGAGTTTATATACATACAAACAAACAAACATACATACATACATACATACATACATACATACATACATATATACATACATACATACATACATACATACATACATACATACATACATACATACATACATACATACATACATACATACATACATACATACATACATACATACATACATACATACATACATACATACATACATACATACATACATACATACATACATACATACATACATACATACATACATACATACATACATACATACATAAATACATACATACATACATACATACATACATACATACATACATATATATTACTATATAAATGGTGTACTGATCATACTCATTCCAAATTATATTGAACTGAGTAGAGTCGGTCAGGTGTCCTATATAAACCAGAGATCACTGGTATTTATTTTCTAGTGTTGTTTATTATTCCTTATACCTACACAATTCTTTTCCATATACACTAGATGGATATGTAGACACTGTTGGTGGTGGCCAACTGAGTTTATCTCACACTCTACTTGGGTTGCCTTTGGTACCTATTTATACTTCATGACAACATGTGTGGATAAGGGAAAGTGCTCGACCACTGATGTCTGATTTTTTTTATTTATGGCGTGGATCATTGGAGTAGAGGAGTGAGTGTATGCTAATGATTCTAGTAGAACTATATTATTTCCATTTTGTATTTTTTTATAACATGTTGTATATGATTATACTATATATCCCCTGTATCCCCTTTTTGAATATCAATATTCCATAATATCATTTTTTATGTGGCTCATCCATTGGTTTTTGAGTATTATTACTACATGGATGATTCTTATTCTACTGTGCTTATTTACATTTCTTTTTCAGCTATGCAATCTATTATATCCTGCTTTGGGAATTTACTGTCTTATTTATATCTATTATTTCACTCTGATATGGGAGTATATTTTCCCCACTATACCACCGTAGAACTTCATTGATAGTCGGATTCCTATGGTATATGTGGAGGTATCCTTGAGGCCATGTATCACACTAGCTCAGGGCACCATTAAAGTAGCCCTTGAGCAAGGATGTTACTAAGGGTATCATATCATGTTTTACTTTCTTCTTATTTCTTCGGTATTATATAGGACAGTATGATGTAATGGAATTTAGCAATGAGCTTGTGCTTGGGAGTAGCTAACCCACATACTGGGGAAAACAAAATTACCTAGGATGGGTTAATACTGTTCTAATATGTTCCTTCTTCAATTGATACGACTTCACCATTGGGCGATGCACATGTTATGTGAAATTATTATTACTGACAATATTATTATTATAGAAATTTTACCTTTTCCTACCCAGGAAAGGAATTATCATCTCATGCATCATCTTAGGAACCTTAAGATTAACATTCCATGCAATTTACCATACCACGTCTACTTACTAAGTGCACTTTCTTACTACATATAGTTATTTTCCAGATTATTATATATATAAATGTGTTAATACTTCACGTAGGTGTTACATAATTGTGTTAATTAAAGTTTATACATCAATATAAATGTCCTTCTAGCATAGGTGTAACGTCTCAGCCCAGATCACCATCAAACCAGTGGCCAGACCGGTCGCCACATGGCCTCAAGCATGTTTCCCTGTACGCCAAAGGCTGCTGACTAGCAGCGAGGGTATCAGGAGGTGATAGTGAGGAGACTATACCCTCTTATCAGATTCAAAAAGTGGTATCTCAGAGTAAATAACATTCAATAGTGGAAGCAGTAATAGATAAACAATGAACAAACAGTAGCAGAAGACATATAGTGATCATTTTCATAAAAGGTGGCCAAATCCAGTTTACACGATGCATGGATGATGAATGATACAATGTGAAAATAGGAAACAATACATCATTCTTACAATACAATTTAAAAGAATAAAGAAAAGACAGCAAGGCCTGACGGGTATTCACCTGAGCATCCAGATCTCCCGCTCGGTCCTTTCCTCCTATCCACAGGTACAAGAAACACAACAACCAACCTAGGTCCTGCAAACAAGAAAGGTATACTTGGGTACCCAAGTGAAATGGTGGCCCGAGTAGGGTGTGAGATATAAATCTCATCAGGTCGGAACCTCCGGTGTCTAACCTAAACCAGACAGTGTTATATTAATTAAAGCAGTAAGCAGGTATAAAAACATTCAATAAACAGGACAACATAGATACACAACACCCATCCAGGTTCCCTAAGGACACCCAAAGGCTATACCAGCTTCAGCTCGTTGCTGGTAAAGTAACCTAATCATGTCACCATATATATATATATATATAAAGCACTTAGTTCATATATGGCGTGATATAAGAATGCCTCCCACCAATTAATAAGATTAGCGGGAATGAGGTAAGAATGATTCCCGTCCCTATAGGTCAACTGGGAAGGGGTAGAATGCATCCCTTCCATACACATATAGAGATCACATCTGGCGTGGGGTAACATGCCTCCCACCCATACTCAGAATAACCTGGCATGGGGTATGAATGACTCCCATCCACAAACATACACAGAAGATATCATGGGTTATGAATTCCTCCCATTCATGAACATACACAGAAGATAGCACGGGGTATGAATTCCTCCCATTCATAAACATACATAGAAGATAGCATGAGGTATGAATGCCTCCCATTCAAAAACATACACATTCACCTTCAGTTTCATATTGCAATGCATAAGGCAGTTCCTCTTATGAATTTCAAGTAAACACATCAAATTTACAATCATCCATAACCACTCATAATCATTATCACAATTACATTATAATGCATAAGGCAATACATATTATGCATTTCAATTAGGACACCAACATAGGCTTGGCCACTTCCAATACATCCCATGAGGTAGAGACTTATCATTTAAGTCATTAACTATACACCAACCCATTTCAAGGAGCTATTCATTATATGCAAACTGTCACACACACGTCATCTCACTCAATTTTCCTATGCATGGAAAATTGATTCACGGTTCAAGTGTCTTAGCAATTTTAGTTAAAGGTCTTCATTATCTCTTCCAAGCCATACTAACTGCTCCGTTTATCTCAACCCAAACATTTAACATAATTGCACATAGAAACTACGTTCAAGGGTCTAGAAATAATAAGAAGTGTTATGGCAGAAAAGCCATTTCCCACTTGGGAATATGAAACAACAGAGGAACAAGCAGCTAAACATGAAATTTAATAATTATAGCAAAGCAGCACAAGAAGTCAAGCATAAATGTATACTTTCTAGATTTTTATCTTGAAGACAGTGCAACTATGAATGAGAGGTTTTATTATTAAATCATTATTTTAGTGACCAAGCAACCATTTTAATCGTGTCCCTGCAATTCACACTCTTTTCACAAAAGCATTTAATTGGAACTAAACTTGTATAATTAACGTACTAAAGCAATGTAGTATAATTTTTTTAAAGGATTCACTTTAAATTAAAGGGAAAGGAGAGGGACCCTACCTCAATGTGGATCCATCCATCCACTCCGGCTCTTGGCGCTTTCTAACTAAAGCAGCCACTGCTACTCCCCCACTAGGAATAACACACTATGAACCCTAAAACACCAAAAGATATTAACTTAGAGGATGAAAAAACCATAAACGGGAAAAACCCTACCTCAGAATCAAACCGACGGACCAAAAAGCCTGCAAACTGCCTCGCCTTCGGCGGTGAACATCACACGCGCACCCATGAGGTCCCAAGGGACCTTCCGCACCCCCTTACCACAGAAGAACTAAAGGAAAAACGAAAACAACAACAACCCTAAAACTAGGGTGTACGAACGAACGAGATTAGAGAAAAGTGAAAACCCTAAAATCAGCCAAGAAGTGGAGGAGACTAGGGAAGAGGGCCTTCCGTGAAGATTCAAAAATGAAACCTTTAGAAATAGGGAGAAACTAGAGGAAGAGAGGGTGGTCGTGGAGGAGGCTTGCACGCGGCTTGAGGAGGAGCCCTCCCTGGGTGCGAGTCTGGCCGAGTGAAAGGGGAGGGAGAGGTGTGTTTAGTTTAGGTTTTATTTTTAATTTCTTTTTATTTAAAAAAACCTTTTTAATATTTTAAAAACCCAAAACAGGGAACGAAGCACGGCTTGGGCTGCAAGGTTTATCAAATTGTGCGCCAACCATGTGTCCCCCAATGGACACCCCAGGAACCCCGCATTGGCTAGTCGCACGGTTTGGGGAAACCGTCTGCAGGCTGTGCAGACTCCTATGCCTCCCTATTTTAAGCCGCACGGTTTTGGCCGCACGGTTTGGGAAACCGTTCGCCAACCGTGCACCTTCTGTTGTCGCTTAAAAACCAGCCGTCTTCGGGTACGACGCACCCGAAACACCTCGAGACACTCAGGAAACTTCTCGGGCCTTCTACCAACCCCAAAAACATTAAAAAGAAGGGTTCAAACCTTCAGAACCTCGTTTTGAATCCCGATTCTAAAAATGTCCAGTTCAATAGTTGAAAAAGTTCAAATTTCTCCACTTTTTAACCCGGTTCAAAACACGGGTCATTAAAAGCATCTCACCTTAGAACTTCTCATCCCTGAGAAACCCCTGAGAACAACACACACTTCATCTGACCTACAAGGGCTGTGAAGCCTCATTCAACGATCAGGTTACATTTCCAAATGTTCAATGCTCCACGATCATCCACTTAAGCACATGACACTTATGTCATCAACACCCGAGCCAACCCTCGTTTTACCACTGAACCAACATTAAAGCTCTTACCCGAGTCCATTCCACAAGAGACGTGATCACATCGTCATCTTGTCAAGAAACCAAACAAAGGTACTTCCCACCTTAGATTTTTAACGTTTTTCGGTCAAAAATCAAACCACAGCTCCACCACCTTTCAAAAATTCTTTCAAAATAATGCTCCAAGCATTCCAAAGACGCATCTTGAAATATTTTCTAAATATCAACTGGTATATGTCCCCATCGACCTCAATAACCAAGTCGACCCGGTTGTTCATGAACAACCCCGACTGACTCCAAGAAAGGAAAGAGTCAAGCCACCCTGGATGACTATTTAAGAAGATGCCCAACTTAGGCGGCCAACGCATTACAAGATGAACAACGATGCCTTCTCCCAAGGCATCCCGCATTCACCACAAAGACATTCACCGAAAATCTCATACCCGACTCTCGGTGACGTCTCAAAGATCAAACCACGAATGAAACAACACATGCAGCGTGCACCGCCAAAAGGGAACAACCAACCAATCTCAACATCTTTTTAAAACATTAGCGCAGCGTAAGACTGACCCTCTCTTAGTGCATCCAGGACGAAAGCAAGATAAGGGACAAGCTCATCGCATAGTGGAGTACACTAAGAGGATTGAAAACAGATTCTAGTTATTTATACCGAAAAACTGAAAATTAGATCAGTCGAACCACCCCTGGTCGAGTCTAAAGAAGAAACTCGGCTTCACCTGCCGACACATCAAGATTTCAACCGATCACGATGCCTCTTCCCATACGAGGATTTCATCGATCAACCATACCACCAAAACCCAAAAGCATTCGAGCAAAACCAGGCCATTTTCAAAGATGGTCCTTCTTGGCGTGTTCCTTCTACCCAGAAGGGCATGCTTTACTCAACTGGCATGACACTTCCCACCTTAGAAGGGTCAGTGTCATCAAAAGGAGAAAGACAAGCTAATAATAAGAAAACCTGATCATAATTAACTGAATAGACGTGCATCACACCTTCGAGACATGATCACCATGTCAAACGTACAATGAATCAAAAGCAACAAGACTATCGTTTCAATCACCCGAGACTTCCGAAAATCATTCCGAGCATTGGGACAACATGATTCTCAAATGCTCATGTCACTCTTCCACGGAGAAGACCTGAGACCGTACACAACAGCGCAAGAGATACATCCAAACATTGTATTTCCCCATACGACCATTCACTTGGACGATGACATGTCAATTCATCCATTACTGTGCAAAAAGAAAGGGTCAAATGACCAAAAAGGCAACTGAACATGCCCAAGGCATGTCCAACGAACTAATACAGAGCATTACCTGATGTTGAAACCCTTAACAAGATCAAAAGAAGCATGACCACCCGTCCGAACAAGGGTGTCATTAGAACTGGAAGTCCTACATGGGACAACGGTAGCCGAACAGTACCAAACATCCGAATTTCACCGAACAAGCCAAGCACATAAGCTCGAAGGGTGCTACCTACCACGGGCTAGCCGCTCACGAAAAACATGCATCGACCCAAGCACTTGGTCATGCCCAAAAAAAGTCATCGGGCTCATAGCCTAGAATTTAATGTCATTGGTAAAAGAAAACAACCAACGGAAAACGCGTAAGGTTCTGTTACAAGGCACTCACAAGAAAGACTTAACCTACCCACACATGGGGTCTCAACAGAGGACACCACTACGAGTTCCTTTTTCCAAGCCCTTTATATTTATCCACATTTATCATGTAATCACTTTAAAAGATTAAATTCAACACATCAAATACCCTTTTTCAAACGAAAAATTCACTAGGCACTTGATCATTTTATCAAACAGCTCAAATCATAACAGGAAAGTTTCAACCAACTTCCTTTTAACCACTAGAAAACCTACGAGGGTCCAAACAAGCCAAAAACATTTCATATCAAAATTAAACAAGTTTTACACATATAAACATCACACAAAGCATCTTGTCATTACATTCCTTATGGGTTGCTGTTTTCCAACCCATGAAGCGACCATACACTCCATAAATTGAAAATTGGCTACCATTAAACAAAATAGATTAGATTTTAGAAATTAAAATGCTCAAATACAATGATCCAATCATAATGGTGGCCACCTACAAATCTGAAAAGCACCCATACACCTTAAAGTTTGGCACTTTGCTCCCTTTAATCAAAACCAATTCCAATTTACAATTAAAACTTTAGCATCACTTTTTTGGAAATCCGATTACATTGGTTACCCTTTCCCATCTATAAGGTGCCCAAACACCTTACAATTGAAAATTGGCTCCTGTCGTAACCGCAATCACTTAATTTAGAAGAAGAAACCAATTTCATTTTTGATCAAAAACAACATGTTATCGTAAGTAGTAACACAGAACATGCTATATCACAAAAGCATATAATAACTACCACAATACTTATCACAACAGCAGGAATTACTAATGCATCATAGATGGCATGACATGTGGTTTCTAAAAATTCACCAATATGATGCATGAGAGGGCATACCCTCGTGTCATCGGGTTGAAACAGAAATAGAGCCCAAAATTACATCATCAGTATCAATAGAAAACATGTGCATCACCCAATGGTGAAATCAGATCAACCGTAATAATCAAAATCATTAAGATAATAATCTTATTCGAGGAAATTTGGCTTTTCCCGATGCACGGGGTGGCTAATCCCAGACACAGCTCATTACCAAATTCCAATTCTTTTCTATCCCTATCTAATTTTTCCAAACAATACAACAAATCAGAAGAGAAAACTCATCTGATACCACTTTGTAACGTCCCAGCCTGGCTCACCATAAAACCGGTGGCCAGACCGGTCGCCACATGGCCTCAAGCGCGTCTCCCCGTACATTAGAGGCTGCCGACTAGCAGCGAGGGTCTCAAGAGGTGATAGTGGGGAGACTATACCCTCTCATCAGAGTTGAACATCGGTATCTTAGAGTAAATAACATTCAATAGAGGAAGCAGTAATAGATAAACAATGAACAAACAAAAGCGGAAGAAAAATAGTGATCATTTTTATATATGGTGGCCAAAGCCAGTTTACACAATGCAGGGATGATGAATGATACAATGTGAAAACAATAAACAATACAACATGCTTATAGTACAATGTAAAGGAATAAAGAAAAGACAACAAGGCCCGACGGGCTTTCTCCTGAGCATCCCGAGCTCCCTCTCGGTCCTTTGCTCATATCCCCAGGTACAAGAAACACATCAAACAACCTAGGTCCTGCATACAAGAAAGGTCTACTCGGGTACCCTAGTGCAATGGCGGCCTGAGTAGGGTGTGAGATATAAATCTTAGTAGGACGACACCACTAGTGTCTAACCCAAAACAGACAATGTAATATTAATTAAAGCAGTAAGCAGGTATAATAAGATTTAATAAGTAGGACAACATAGATAGACAACATCCGTCCAGGTTCCCTAAGGACACCCGATGGCTATACCAGCTTCAGATCATTGCCGGTAAAGTAACCTGATCACGTTACCATATATATATATATATATATATATATATATATATCACTTAGATCATAGATGGCGTGGGGTAATAATGCATCCCACCCATTAATAAGATTAGAGGGCACGAGGTAAGAATGCTTCCTGTCCCTATAGGTCAACTGGAAAGGGGTAGAATGCATCCCTTCCATACATGTATAGAGATCACATCTGGCGTGGGGTAACAAGCCTCCCACCCATACTCAGAATAAGCTGGCATGGAATATTCATGCCTCTCAACCACAAACATACACAGATGATATCCTGGGAAATGAATGCCTGTAATTCATAAACATACACAGAAGAGAGCTTGGGGTATGAATGCCTCCCATTCATAAACATACACATAAGATTTCATGGGGTATGAATGCCTCCCATTCATAAACATACACATTCACCATCAGTTTCATATCACAATGAATAAGTCTGTACATCTTATGAATTTCAAGTAAACACATAAAATTTACAATCATCCAAAACCACTAATAATAATTATCACAATTAGATTAGAATTCATAAGGCAATACATCTTATGCATTTCAATTAGGAAACCGGCATAAGCTTGGTCACTTCCAATAAATCCCATGAGGTAGAGGCTTATCAGGTAAGTCATTAACTATACACCAACCCATTTCAAGGAGCTATTCATTATATGAAAACTATCACACACACGTCATCACACTCAATTTTCCAACGCATGGAAAATTGATTCACGGTTCAAGTGTCTTAGCCATTTCAGTTAAAGTTCATCATTATCTCATCCAAGCCATACTAACTGCTCCATTTATCTCAACCCAACCATTTAACTTAATAGAACATAGAAACTACGTTAAAGGGGCCAAAAATAATAAGGGTTGTTATTGCTGCAAAGCCTTTGCCCACTTGGGAAAATGCAACAACAAAGGTAAAAGAATCTAAACATGCAATTTAATTATTATTTCAAAGTAGCACAATCAGGAAAGCATAAATGTCCACATTCTACATTTTTATCTTGAAGACAGTGCCCCTCTGAGCGAGGGGTTTTATTATTAAATTGTTAGTTTAGTGACCAAGAAACCATTTTAATCTTGTCCCTGAAATTCACACTCTTTGCACAAAAGCATTTAATTGGATCTAAACTTGTATAATTAACATACTAAGGAAATGTAGTATTAAACTCTTTAAAGGATTCACTTTAAATTAAAGGGAAAGGAGAGGGACCCTACCTCAAGGTGGATCTATCAATCCACTCCGGCTCTTGGCGCTTTCTAACTAAAGATGTCGTTGCTGCACCCCCACTAGGCATAACACAATATAAACCCTAAAAACCCAAAATATATTAACTTAGAGGATGTGAAAACCATTAACAGGAAAAAACCCTACCTCAGAATCAAACCGGAAGACCAAAAAGGCTGCAAACCACCTCTCCTTTGGCGGCGGATATCATACACGTAATCAGGAGGTCCCGAGGGACCTTCCGCACCCCCTTACCACAGTAGAACTAAAGGAAAAATGAAAACAACAACAAACCTACATCTAGGGTGTACGACCGAACGAGATTAGGGCAAAGGGGAAACCCTAAAATCGTCCAAGAAGGGTAGGAGACTGGGGAAGAGGGCCTACCTTGAAGATTTGACGAAGAAACCTTCAAAAATTGGGAGAAACCAGAGGAAGAGACGAAGGCTGTGGAAGAGGCTTGTGCACGGCTTGAGGGGGAGACCTCCCTGGGTGTGGTTTTGGCCCAGTGAAAGGGGAGGGAGAGGTGTGTTTATTTTAGGTTTTATTTTTAATTTATTTTTATTTTAAAACCATTTTTAATATTTTAAGAACCCAAAACAGGGCACGGCACACGGCTTGGACCGCACGGTTTGGCAAACCGTGCGCCAACCGTGCGTCCCCCACTGGACACCCCAGGCATCCCGCATGGGCTAGTTGAACGGTTTGGGGAAACCGTGTGCATGCCATCGGGACTCCTCTGCCTCCCTATTTTAAGCCGCACAGTTTGGGAAACCATGCGCCAACCGTGCGCCTTCTGTTGTCGCTTAAAAACCATCCGTCTTCGGGTACGACGCACCCGAAACACATCAAGACACTCAGGAAACTTCTCAGTCCTTCTCCCAACCCCAAAAACATTAAAAATAAGTGTTCAAACCTTTGTAACCTTGTTCTGAAGCCTGATTCTAAAAACGTCCGGTTCATTAATTGAAAAAGTTCAAATTTCTCCACTTTTTAACCCAGTTCAAAATTTGGGTCATTACAACCATCCCACATTAGAACTTCTCGTCCCTGAGAAGCCCCTGAGAATAATGCACACTTCATCCGACCTACAAGGGTCATGAAGCCTCGATCAACGATCGCGTTACGTTTCCAAATGTTCAACGCTCCACAATCATCCACTTAAGCAGACGACACTTAAGTCGTCAAAAATCGAGGCAACGCTCGTTTTCCCACCGAACCAACATGAAAGCTCTTACCCGAGTGAATTCTAGAAGAGACATGATCACATAATCGTCTCATCAAGAAACCAAACAAAGGTACTTCCCACCTTATATTTTTAACGTTAAGCGGTCAAAACTCAAACCACATCTCCACCACCTTTCAAAAAGACTTCCAAGAGAACCCTCCAAGCATTCCAAAGATGCACCTAGCGTGATTTTGAAAAGATCAACCAGTAGATTTACCCATCGACCTCAAAACCCAAGTTGAGCCGGTTGTTCATGAACAACCCCGGCTTACTCCAAGAAAGGAAAGAGTCAGGCCACCCTGGATGACTATTCAAGAAGACGCCCAGCTTAGGCGGCCGATGATTTACACGCCGAACAACGATGCCTTCTCCCAAGGCATCCTGCATTCATCATGAGGATGTTCACAGAAAATATCATACCCGACTCTCAGTGATGTCTCAAATGTCAAACCACGAACAAAACCACACATGCATCATGCAATGCTGAAAGGGAACAACCAACCAATCTCAATATCTTTTTAAAACATTAGTTCGAAATAATACCGATGATATCTTAGCGCATTCAGGACAAAATCAAGATAGGGGAAAAGCTCATCATGTAGTGAAGTACACTAGGAGGATTGAAAACAAATTCCAGTTATTTATACCCAAAAGCTAGAAATGAGATCAGTCGAAGCACCCCTGGTCAACTCTAAAAAAGAAACTCGGCTTCACCTGCCGACACATCAAGATTTCAACTGATCACGATGCCTCTTCCCACAAGAGGCATTAATTGATCAAACTTACCACTGAAACCCAAAAGCATTCGAGCAAAACCCACCCATTTTCCAAGATGGTCCTTCTTGGAGTGTTCCTTCTACCCGGAAGGACATGCTTTACTCAACTGGCATGATGCTTCCCACCTTAGAAGGGTCGGCATCATCGAAAAAAGAAATACAAGATGCTCATAAGCAGACTTGTTCATAATTAAATGAACGGACGTGCTTCACTCCTCCGATCCATGATCACCACGTCAAACGTACAAGGAATCCAAAGCAACAAGACTGGCGTGTCAACCACCCGAGTCTTCCGAAAATCATCCCGAGCATTGGGACAACTTGATTCTCAAACTCTCAGGTCACACTTCCATAGATATGACCTGAGACCATACACATCCGCGCAAAAGATACTACCAAATGTCGTATTTCCCCGTACTAACATTTTCTGGGATGATGACATGTCAATTCATCCATTACTGTGCAAAAAGAAAGGTTTAAACGACCAAAAAGGCGACCGACCATGCCCGAGGCATGTCCAACCAACTGATACAGAGCATTAACCGATGCTCAAACCCCTAACAAGATCAAAAGAAGGATGACCACCTGTCTGAAGAAGGGTGTCATTAGAACTTGTAGTCCTACATAGGACAACAGTACTCGAACAATACCAAACTTCAGAAGTTCATCGAACAAGGCAAGCACATAAGATCTAAGGTCGGTACCTACCACAGGCTATCCCATCACGAAAAACAAGCGTCGACCCAAGCACTTGGCCATGCCCAAAAAAAGTCATCGGGCTCAAAGCCTAACATTTAATGTCATTGGTAAAAGAAAACAGCCTACGGAAAACGCGTAAGGTTCCGTTCGAAGGCACTCACAAGAAAGACTTAACCTACCCACACACGGGGTATCAACAGAGGACACCACTACAAGTTCCATTTTCCAAGCCCTTTATATTTGTTCACATTTATCATTTAATCAGTTTAAAATATTAAATTCAACACATCAAGTACTCTTTTTCAATCAAAAAATTCACTAGGCACTTGATCATTTTATCAAATAGCTCAAAGCATAATAGGCAAGTTTCAACCAACTTCTTTTTAACCACTAGGAAACCTACAAGGGTCCCAACAATACATAACATTTCATATCAAAATTAAATGACTTTTACACATATAAACATCACAAAAATCATCCTTCCATTACATTCTTTATGGGTTGCAGTTTCCCAACCCATGAAGTGCCCATACACTCCATAAAATTAAAATTGGATCCCATTAAACAAAATAGATCACATTTCAGAAATTAACATGCTCAAATACAACGATCCAATCATAAGGGTGGCCATCTACCAATATTCAAAGCGCCCATACACCTTACAGTTTGGCATTTGGATCCCTTTAATCATTACCAATTCCATTTTACAATTAAAAATTTAGCATCCCTTTTTTGGAAATCCAATTACACAGGTTACCCTTTCCCATCTATAAGGCTCCCATACACCTTACAATTGATAATTGGCTCCTTTCATAACCACAATCACTTAATTTAGCAAAAGAAAACAATTTCATTTTTGATCAAAAACAACATGTTATCATATGCAGTAACACAGAACATGCTATATCATAGAAGCATAGAATAACTACCACAATATCTATCACAACATTATGCATTACTAATGAATCCTAGATGGCATGGTATGTGGTTTCTAACAATGTGCCTATATGATGCATGAGATGGCATACCCTCGTATCATTGGGTTGCAACAGAAATAGAACCCAAAATTACATCATCAGTATCAATAGAAAACATGTGCATCACCCAATGGTGAAATCAAATCAGCCGTAATAACCAAAATCATTAAAATAATAATTTCATTCAAGGAAATTTTGATTTTCCCTTTGCATGGGGTGGCCAATCCCGGACACAACTTATTTCCAAATTCCAATTCCTTCCTATCCTTGTCTAATGTCGCCAAACAGTAAAACAAATTAGAAGAGAAAAATCCTCTGATACCACTTTGTAACGTCCCGGCCCGACTCACCATCAAACCAGTGGCCAGATCAGTCGCTACATGGCCTCCAGCGCGTCTCCCCGTACGCTAGAGGCTGCCGACTAGAAGCGAGGGTCTCGGGAGGTGATAGTGGGGATACTATACCCTCTTATCAGAGTTGAATAGTGGTATATCAGAGTAAATAACATTCAATAGAGGAAGAAATAATACATAAACAATGAACAAACAGAAGCGGAAGACAAATAGTGATCATTTTTATAAAAGGTGTCCAAAGCCAGTTTACACGATGAAGGGATGATGAATGATATAATTTGAAAACAGGAAACAATACAGCATGCTTACAATACAATGTAAAAGAATAAAGAAAAGACAGAAAGGCCTGACAATCATTCTCCTGAGCCTCGCAAGCTCCCGCTCAGTCCTTTGCTCCTATCCCCATGTACAAGCAACACAACAACCAACCTAGGTCCTGCAAACAAGAAAGGTCTACTCGGGTAATCTAGTGCAATGGAAGCCCGAGTAGGGTATGAGATATAAATCTCAGTAGGTCGGCACCACTAGTGTCTAACCCAAACCAGACAGTGTAATATTAATTAAATCAGTAAGCAGGTATAACAAGATTCAATAAGTAGGACAACATAGATAGACAACACCCGTCTAGGTTCCCTAAGGACACCCGACGGCTATACCAGCTTCGGATCGTTGCTGGTAAAGTAACCTGATCATGTCACCATATATATATATAAAGAACTTAGATCATAGATGGCATGGGGTAAGAATGACTCCCACCCATTAATAAGATTAGCGGGCACGAGGTAAGAATGAGTCCCGTCCCTATAGGTCAACTGTCAAGGGGTAGAATGCATCCCTTCCATACATGTATAGAGATCACATATGGCGTGGGGTAACATGCCTCCCACCCATACTCAGAATAAGATGGCATGGGGTATACATGCCTCCCATCCACAAACATACACAGAAGATATCCTGGAGTATAAATGCCTCCCATTCATAAACATACACAGAAGAAAGCATGGGGTATGAATGCCACCCATTCATAAAAATACACAGAAGATTGCATGGGGTATGAATTCCTCCCATTCATAAACATACAGATTCACCATTAGTTTCATATCACAATGCATAAGTTAGTACCTCTTATGAATTTCAAGTAAACACATCAAAATTACAATCATCCATATCCACTCATAATCATTATTATAATTACATTAGAATTCATAAGGCAATACATCTTATGCATTTAAATTAGGACACCGACATATGCTTGGTCACTTCTAATACATCCCATGAGGTAGAGACTTATCATGTAAGTCATTAACTATACACCAACCCATTTCAAAGAGCTATTCATTATATGAAAACTTTCAAACACACGTCATCTCACTCAATTTGGCTACGCATGGAAAATTGATTCATAGTTAAAGGGTCTTAGCCATTTTAGTTAAAGGTTGTCATTATCTCTTCCAAGACATACTAATTGTTCTGTTTATCTCAACCCAACCATTTAACTTAATAGAACATAGTAACTACGTTCAACGGTCCAAAAATAATAAGGGGCGTTATGGTATCGAAGCCTTTTCCCACTTGGGAAAGTGCAATAACAATGGAATAAGCAGATAAACATGCAATTTAATAATTATATCAAAGCAGCACAAGCAAGCAAGCATAAATATCTACTTTCTACATTTTTATCTTGAAGGCAGCGAACCTATGATCGAGGGTTTTATTATTAAATCGTTAGATTAGTGACCAAGCAACCATTTTAATCTTGTCCCTCCAATTCACACTCTTTGCACAAAATCATTTAATTGGATTTAAACTTTTATAATTAATGTACTAAAGAAATGAAGTATTAAACTATTTAAAGGCTTAACTTTAAATTAAAGAGCAAGGAGATGGAACCTACCTCAAGGTGGATCCGTCTGTCCACTCCAGCTCTTGGCGCTTTCTAACTAAAGCTACCGCTGCTGCTCCCCAACTAGTAATAACACACTATGAACCCTAAAACACCAAAAGATATTAACTTAGAGGATGCATAAACCATAAATGGGCAAAACCCCTACCTCAGAATCAAACTGGTAGACCAAAAAGGCCACAAACCGCCTCTCCTTCGACAACAGACATCATACGCACACCCACGAGGCCCCGAGGGACCTTCCGCACCCCCTTACCACAGAATAACTAAAGGAAAAACGAAAACAACAACAACCCTAAAACTAGGGTGTACTGCTGAAAGAGATTAGGGTAAAGGGAAAACCCTAAAATTATCCAAGGAGGGGAGGAGACTAGGGAAGAGGTCCTACCTTGAAGATTCAATGAAGAAGCCTTCAAAACTCAGGAGAAACCAGAGGAAGAGAGGGAGGACGTGGAGGAGGCTTGCGTGCGGCTTGAGGGGGAGCCCTCCCTGGGTGCGGGTCTAGCTGAGTGAAAGGGGAGGGAGAGGTGTGTTTAGTTTAGGTTTTATTTTTAATTTATTTTTATTTTGAATCCCTTTTTAATATTTAAAAAACCCCAAATAGGGCATGGCACACGGTTTGGGCTGCATGGTTTGGAAAACCGTGTGTCCCCCACTAGACACCCCAGGCACCCCGCACGGGCTAGTCGCACGGTTTGGGGAAACCATGCGCAGGCCATGCAGACTCCTCTGCCACCCTATTTTAAGCCGCACGGTTTGG